>CM070514.1:34171461-36604786 GCA_036346375.1 Guadua angustifolia | reverse complement strand
CGATATCTTAGCAATTTTGAAACCTCTGTGAAGTGGACGGAGTTGACGTGGACGTCGGATCTAGCCGCGGACGAGGACAGGTGAGGATGGACTGACAGAGTCGGCTCGGCGTGGACAAGAAGGAGCTCGGCAAGGATGGCACGGCGAGGACGGCGCGAGGGGGAGAGCTTTGGAGGAGGGGCAGCGCCGCTCAGTCGAGGTTGGGGATCTAGCGATAAGAATGGGGAAGATACGGCGATGAGAATAGGGGTGGCGGAAGCTAGAAAAATCAAATCCGGTTGAATATACGTAGGCGTTCCAAATAATTTGTTAGAGAGGCTGGTGTTCGATCCCGAACTCACGCAGATGGCACGGACATCGTCAACAGATTTCTGCATTGGGTACCGCTCCACCGCTTCAAAAGATCAACACGGCGGTCAACATAGCGAGACCCACGTGGCACGAGCACGCCTCGCCGCCGGTGATAAGTCCACGTGGCACCGGCGAGTAGGTGGCGCGCGCGCCGCTACTACTTTCGCGGTCGATCCACGTGGCGCCCGACGAGCGGTGGCGAGCACGCCACTTTCGCCGACGATAAGTCCACGTGGCACCCGGCGGCGGTGAGCACGCGCCGCTGCTTCGCCGGGCGGCGGGGCGAGAACGCATACGCCGCCCGGCGATCGATCCACGTGGCTTTGGCGGCAGTGGGCGAAACACGCCACGCTCACTCCGCCGCCAATACAAAAAGGTGGTGCGAGGTGGCTTTACCTCGGCTCCTTCTCTGCCGCATCGATTCAGGCGGCAGGGCAGGCGGTGTCGAACACATCACCGCAAGGATTTACGCTACAAGCCCATTCTCGACGCCTCTCACCAACCCGTCAAAGGGGTCACATCCGGGCGGACGGCGAAGCCATCGTCGGCATTTAATGAGGCCGGAGGAGCGGGACAGACACGGAAGGGGTAATAAATGTATGAAGATAAGCATGATGACCCTCCTTTTACCTACTCCCGTGCTTTGGCCTATATAAGGGTCTCGGTTGCATGGGAAAGGGGTCGAGCATTCGAGTAGCGTTGCATTCGAGCAAGCAAAAGCTCATGACATAGTCTAAGAAAACTTGTAACTGAGAGCTTTGTACTAGCTTTGCACACTCTATAAGTCAATCGGCGCAGAAGTAAGGCTATTACCCAAGGCAAAAGGGGCTGAACACAGGTAAAATCTTTGTGTCATCTCTAGTTCATAGGCAGGAATCTCCCGTGTAGGAGTCTCTAGGGTTTTACCCTCTAGGTTTAGCCACTGTGAAGAGCGCCCTCCTCGAACCAAACCGGTGCTCAGACTCAAGACTGTCGAGCGGAATCTGTGCGCAGACACCTTACCTGTGAGCCAACATAAATCAATTTATGAGAATTTTGGTGAAATTTTTATCTTGTTGTCATAAAATCGAGATCTCGCGGCGAGATTTTGAACACAGGTTGTCATCTGCAGGAAGGTGTGGGCGGGGCGCATCGATCGGGCTGCCGACCGTACATGAACATAAGCAGGCCATAGGGGATGCTGAGTATGGAGATGGGCTCAAGAGTATGCACCGTCGTGCATGGCGGCGCCTGATCCTGGCAAGCTTTTCGACTTGATGCCGGGGGGAGGGGGGGGCGCCCTTCTTTGCGACCTCCACCGCAAGGGTCCATGCATCCTCACCACCGTCGACCGCCTTCTTCGTAGCTCCATGTTCTCCTACTGGGCCGCGTCTGATCGATGACACCACAAAACGAAGAGTCGCAGTGGCGGCCGCGCAAGGTGGCTGCCGGCTTGGCGCCCATGGCGATGGAGACTATTAGACAACCGTACGTATTCACGGGAGCCACCAACATGCATGGCTATGTAGCCAACGCTATCTCGACGTACCGGACGAGCGTATTATTGATCCGCTAATCGCGCGCGTCAACAACTCAGCAATTCTGTTGCATGTAAGCGCCACCTTAGGTAATTAGGTCCTGTTTGGGGGAGCTGCAGCTAGGCCAAAAGTCGCTTTCGGTTCTTTGGGTTGTAAAGCATGTATGGTGGCGGTATGGTTTTCTTGTTATCTTTGTTTGGCAAACTAGCATTGCAAATTACCAGTAGCTTTTGGGGGCCAACCGAGTAGGGAGGTAACAATATAGCGAAGTACAATGGCGTCCGAGTGGGAAGGTGACGTGGAGGTGGCGAGGTGGAGTGGCGGAGGTTCGAGAAGGCAGAGCGACCGAGGTAGGAGGTGGTCAAGCCAAGTCACGGTGAAAAGCTCCTCCTCAACGACTTGACTTTTAGGGGTGTTCCTGGCGTGGCTTAGCTTCCAGTGCTTTGTAGCCAAAGTTGTTTATGGGAGCTTTTGGTTCAAAAGTCAAGCAAAGCTGGCTCTGACTCCCCAAACAGGCCCTTAATCGCATCAGAGCCCAGCTAGATCTCACGGGCACCCTTAAAATTATCCACCTTTTATTGTTAGCTTTTTGGATCCAATTCTACCACTTTGTATATATATGCATTTACCATATACTCTCTTGACGGTTTCTTCTCGATTCAAGAAGCTATATATCCCATGGTAGATCAACTATGTTTGCAAGGTTCGATCGGATTGAAATTTTTTTGTTCGATCGGATGAATTTTATGCAAACAGTTCAATAGTCTTGGCATCAGCACCAGAATGAGGGACACTGTGCAGTTTCTAATATTAAAGATAAATTTCTTCACCTCCAACACACGCTCCTTAAATGGAAAAAGAGTATATCCCTCATCAAAAGACAGATTTCTCACTGCTCCTACTTTACTGGTGTTCTTGATAGGATTGAACAATTCAGATCTTTACACATTCATGAAAGAAATTTCAGGACTATCCTTAAATCTCACTTGGTTAATCTGTTGTATTCTCAAAATACCTACTGGAGAAACCGCTGTACAATTCGATGAATCCAACTTGGAGATGAAAATACAAAAATTTTCCACAGCAAGGCCACAAAAAGATACCGACAAAATTTAATTACTTCTCTTACTACCGAAAATGGGGATATTCTCTATGATCATAATGCCAAAACCGATCTGCTTTTTAGAATCTTTTCTGTCAGAATGGGGATTTATGAAAGTCCTGTCATGTCTTTTGATCTTCAAAACCTTATCCCCAAAGGAATGATCTTCAATAGCTTGACAACCCCTTTTCTATTCAAGAGATTGATAATGTAGTGGATCAATTTCATTCTGAAAGCGCTCCAGGTCCTGATGGTTTCAATGGGAAGTTTTTCAAAAAATATTGACATATTATCATAGAAGATTTCTACAAACTTTGTTCTGACTTCCATGATGGGTCCCTTTCCCTTGCTCCCATTAACCATTCTTACATTGTTTTAATTCCCAAGACAACAACCCTGAATCCCTGAATGACTTTAGACCTATATCCCTGCTCAACCTTAGTGTCAAGTTGATTACGAAGCTTCTGGCTTCTAGGCTAAACTCCATCATTAACACTGTGGTGCATAAGAATCAATATGGCTTTATTAAAGGTAGATCCATTCAAGACTGTCTGGCCTGGACCTTTGAATACATTCATCTTTGTTAATGCTCCAAAGAAAAAATTGTGCTTATCAAGCTTGATTTTGCTAAGGCCTTTGACACTATTGAGCACAATGCTATCATTGCCACGCTTACAGCCTTGGGTTTTCCTAAAAAATGGCTTCTCTGGATGGAGATGAGATTCTTGGCTCGGCTTCATTCTCGGTTTTACTGAATGGTGTTCCAGGGTTGTCTTTCAATTGTAAGAGAGGTGTTAGACAGGGGGATCCCATTTCGCCTCTTCTGTTTGCTATTGCCGTTGACTTGCTTCAGTTCGTTCATAACAGAGCCAGGCAGACTGGAATCCTTTCCTTACCTCTCGGCCTGGGTCATCAAGCGGATTTCCCGGTCATTCAATACGCAGACGACACGATCATCTTTGTCAAAGGCTGTCAAAAAGAACTTTTCACGCTCAAATGTTTATTGCAGTCATTTTCTACTACCACTAGACTCAAAATCAATTACTCCAAATCTGGAATGCTCCCTATCAATATGTTGGACAATGAAATCGAACCTTTGGCTGGTCTCATTGGATGTAAAGTGGAGAAATTCCCTTTTACTTATTTGGGGCTTCCTATGGGTTCAACTAGACCTCAAATTAAAGATTTTGAATACCTGGTTAATAGGATCCGCAGAAGGATAACATCGTTCTCTTCACTTCTATCTTATGGGGGAAGGCTGCAGCTGGTGAATTCAGTTATTTCCTCCATGGCTACTTTTGCAATGTGTTCTCTGAGTCTCCCTACGACGGTCATTAACAGGATCGACAAAGCTAGGAGGACCTGCTTGTGGGGAAAGAATGAGATCAATGGTAGAAGCAAATCTCTAATTAAATGGGAGAAGGTCTGTAAGCCTAAGATCAGAGGTGGCCTAGGGGTAATCAACTTGAGAACTCATAATAATGCTCTCCTGCTTAAGTTTTTGCACAAATTTTTCAATAAAAAAGACATTCCTTGGGTTCATTTAGTTTGGTTCTCATATTATCATTCAGTTCTCCCTCAGGCCTCGGCAAAGAAAGGTTCCTTTTGGTGGAAAGATGTGCTATCTCTTCTGGATCAACTCAGAGGGATTGCTCAGTGCCGCGTTGGTCGTGGTGATACCGCTCTTTTTTGGGAAGATATGTGGAATAATATGCATATGAGATCTAAATATCATCATCTTTTTTTCTTTCGTCAAGAATGGTCATTCGAATGTTGCATCTTTCATACTTAACCCGGCAATCTCCACGAACTTTCACTTACCTCTTTCGGATCAAGCTTTCCAAGAGCTTCGAGATCTATACTCCAAGATTCATGCTGACAATATTCTGAATGATAACCCAGATGAATGGGCCTATATTTGGAAATCTAAGGATTTCATTCCTAGTAAGTTCTATAGAATGGTCTTCAATCAGATCTCTGTTCCAAGACCGATTATCTGGATTTGGAAAGCTAAATGTTCGACCAAGATAAAAAATTTTACTTGGCTTCTTTGCTGGGATCGTCTCAATACAAGGAATCTGCTTAAGAGGAAGAATTGCCCAGTTCCCGGATCTAATTATAATTGTGTTCTCTACAATCAAGCTGTTGAAGAGACTAGAGACCATCTTTTCTTTGCTTGTCATTTTAGCAAAAGATGTTGGAATGCCCTGCAAATTTCCTGGGATCTTGACAGTGGTATTTTCCAAAGAATTTCGGATGCTTGTTTAACTGATAAAGCCCTCTTCTTCATGGATGTCTTCATGATTGCTTCTTGGGGTATTTGGAAGCAGTGTAATGATAGGATTTTTAGATCCCTGCCTGTTAGTTTTCTCACTTGGAAGGACTAGTTTTTAACTGAAATTCGCTTGCAGTCTTATAGGTTGGATGCTAATCTTACAGAGAGTTTGCTAGCTTGGGGTGTTAGGATTGCTTGATTCTTCTCTTTTCTCGTTGGTTGGTCCCTCACCAGCCTTGCTACTGTTATTCCTCTTTTGCTTCCTTAATTTTATTTCCCAATAGGGGCTTCCCCTGTTGTTTCATGATTCAAAAAAAAACTATGTTTGCAAGGTGATCTCATTAGTGTAACATTTCTTGGACAGACTAGCACTAACCTAAAACTAAAATTCAAAATAAAAAATAGAATTAGCAATTTGATTTTAATATCAACTCTAAACAACTTCAAAGTAAAACTTAAATTCAAAATAAAAATAAATAAAAATTAACAGTTGGATTTGTATAGAAATTCAAACCTAAAATTGAAATCCGAATAAATAATAAAATAAAATTAGCAATTTGATTTCCATATAAGCTCCAAAGAACTTAAAAGTAAAACCAAAATTTGAAACCAAAATTACATGAAAAATAGCAGTTAGATTTGTATACGAATTCCAATGTAAACTAAAATTCAAAATAAATAATAAAAAATATAGCAATTTTATTTTGATACGAACTCCAGAGTAAAATCCTTAGATAGCTTAATTTTTGAAAAAAATTGAAATGAAAAATAACAGCTGGATTTGTATACGATTCCAACATAAAACTATAAACAAACTCAATGTCATGCATAATCCAACAATATGTAGATTTGGAATAAAAATCAAAGAAAAATTAGCAATTTTTTATATGAATTAAAAATTAAAATTCCTAAATATCTACAATTTAGAATAAAAATGAAATAAAATTACCGATTGTATTTTTTATACAAATCAACCTAAAACTAAAAAAATTCCATGTCATATAAAATCTAAAAATATGCAAATTAAAAACAAGCCAACACGCTTTCTCTCAAATGATAGAAATTACTATGTTAATTGGTGAAAAAAGAAAGATATACACCATCAATTATGATGGGTCTAAATTGTAACATGCAGAATGGGCTATAAATAGACAATGTACACACTTTCATAACAAATAGATTTCTAATGTTATAGATGCATACGACACATATTACTAAGAGATATCAATCTATATATGTAGTATCTAGGAATGAGAGAAAGCAGCCCATAATTAGGGTAGTAGACAAGAAAGATATTTAGCAATGAGAAGGCTCTACCAAGGTTAGTTTGAATTTTCATGAGGACTCTTATTCAGACACTACATCTAAAATTTTGGAAATCCATCTCAATTATAGAAAGCAAAACCAGTCTGTAATCTAGCCCAACAATCGTGCAAGGTGTTGTCCCGATCAAGAAAAGATAAACAATGAAAAAAAAGACAACGTCGCATCCTTGGGTTAGCACAGACTAAACCAAAGCAGTCCTTAGAAATTCGTACTAAATAATATTAAAGTATAATTCCATCTCAACTTGGTTTCTTTATCATGTTTCTTAAAAGTGTTTAAATAGTGGTACTCGTACAAAAACAGAATAATACAATTCTATGTTACAGTGTAGAATTATATTAGCTTAATATGTGAATTTAATAAAGTAAAAATAATTTAATATGATTAAATCAAACTTCAACAATTGTCAAATTTATTTTATTTGAGTTTCTCGTGCTTGAAAATATTTTTTGCTTTTTTTTGGGAATTTTTGAATGCATTTGTTATTTAGTTTGTGCTCTTTTGCTTGTTCTATATTTTCTAAAAAGAAAAACTAAATAAAAACGCTGGTAAAACTTTTGGGCTGATTTCCTTTGCACCCAACCCGCTTCCTCTCCAACCCAACACGTCCTACTATTTCCCTCTGTGTTGGTCCAATCCTGTTTCCTGGCCCAACTTCCCACACAACCCAACTTGCCAGCTTGCACGCGTGCACTGTGCCACTGATAGGTGGGGCCCACCTTTTAATGCATTGTGCTTCGTCTCTGACCAAGACTCTACCTATATGTCGATTTAACCACCACATCGGTGCTAGACTCTACCCTTTATGCACTGCCCTCCACTATAAAACTTGTCGCCAACCCTTAGGATCGCATTCCCAAGTCCGCCGCCATCGAAACCCAAAAGCCAGATCGAGCCCTTTGTAGTCATCGTGGGAGCAAAATCCTAGCTGTCACCGCCATTTCCCTCAACCTAAAGGTCTTCGGCATCATCTTCCGCTGTCATCAGCAAGTCCAACCGCCCGTTGACCTCACTATTGTTGTCATTGCATCAAGATACCCCGCTGTCACCTTCTTTTCGCTGGGAGATTGCTAGGTCACTGCATGAACCCAAGCCCTCCGTTGCTTTTCTCCCTTGTTTCCTTGCCGGTGGTGACCATTGGTCCCCAAGCCAATGTGCACCGTGTTTGTTGTGAACTCTGCTCCAATTTGCACCACTCTGTTGCCGGCATCGTGTCGCCGTTCAACAAAACTCTCAGTTCCGGAGTGCAGTCGCTCCCCACCATTTGCCGCCATCGTTGTCCCAATGCCGTTTATCGACGTGATAGTTGAGTCACCGCCACATCATCACCATGCTTGGCCAATTCAGCCGCTACGTTGTTGCACTGTTAGCAGCCACGTCATGCCACGTGTTAGCCACGTGTACGCCTTGTTAGCATAGTTGCCTATATTAGCAAGTCAACCTTAGACCGGTTTGGTGGACTTGGTCTATCGTGGACCAAGTCTATAATATGTGAGTCCCACATGTCATTCTCTTCACTATTTTCCTAAATTATGGAAAATAAAAAGATTCTAACATATTCTTTCATCCCAAATGTCCATGTAGGGATGCAGAGGACCCATAGTGGAGGACATCAACACCATCAAGGCTGCTGGTCACGTGGATGTGAGGACACTACGGAATCGAGGAGGAGATGTTGGTGGTTGCATGGTCTTGAGTATCTAGTTGTTGCACCACATCTGTGTGCCTCACCCACGTCGCCACTCTTGGAGGGCGTCACCAATGTTATTGTGCATCTAGAGTGGTGAACCGCCTAAGCGTCTCATTGAGGAGTGGATGGTGAGATAATTTTTCTCTTCATTACATCAAGATGTGTGCATCAATTCTTAATTTGGAATAGGAAAAGGTCTATTATTGGTTCCTCAACTCTTTGTATGATTTAATTTATATACATAATATGCAAAACTAGGTAAAACATGTCATCTAACTTTTAAAACCGTTTATACGGACACGTATCTCTATAGTAATGGCAGTCTTTGTTAGACCCTTTGCGCGTGGCCCCATGCGATGGGGGCCCAGTGGCGATCAATACTTCTCTGCTAGATTATGAAGGATCTCCGATCTTATAATTCGTTCCTCCCACTAGCAAAAGGCGGTTTGGATCAAGATTGAGCCATATGGCATGCCACTTTAGATCTCAAACTAGCCAAAATGAGGAATAGTTATGTTTGGTAGTTCAAATTATGCTAACTTGTTTGGTAGGGCTTCTGTTCCAAGATTCTCAATCGAAACAACAGTAACCGAACCAAACGTCTAAGCCCCTCCTTTTTCAAAATTGAGAGTGCGTTATGGCATCGACGGGATGTGCTAGGTAAATATTTTAATTTTTATGCATAGTAAAGTATATGCATTTAACTAGTATGATACGAAAAACAATTAGTCATTGTTTGAAAGATCCATTTCTAATCAATATTTATATAAATGACCCAAAATTTTAATCTAAAATCCTAATCCATCTACAGTCCATCCCCGTAAATCCTGCTGAGTGTGTGTCGCTAACGATGCCGTAGCCTGTAGGCCCGTTTCCCGTATCTCCGAGGCTCCCAGCACCACATCCCGGCCGCACATCAGTACATCACCCTCCAAGCACGATCCTCAAAGCAGGGGCCGCCGCCGCGGGGCATGTTGGTTTGAGGGTTTTAGAAGCGACGTCCGTTCTTCCTCTTCTGTCCTCTTCTCCGTTGTCTTCTCCGTCCGTAGTCTTGTGTCACGCGAACGCACAAGGGAAAGGAAAGGGAAAAACAAAAGGAGGAAAGCTTCGAAAGGGTTAAAGGAGGAGAGAGATAAATCGGTGGGGACCAGCCTAGGGGAGGAGGAGCTCATGCTGGTCGGCGTCTCCGGATGTAGAGAGGAGCGGAGGCTTGTCGCGCTGTGAGGTTGTGGCGGCGGGTGGAGGAGGGGAAAGAAGAGGAGGCGGAAGGGTTGGTGCTTGTGCTGGTTCTCACTTAGGGTTTCGGGCTCCGGCCGACTTGGAGGCGGCAAGGTTGCTCCTTTCTCTCTCTGTCTCTCTGTCTCTCGGTCTCGTTGACTGGTGCGGTGGCGTGATGCTTGCCTGCTTTTTTTTTTTGGGGGTGGTTTGGGTTTTTGGGGGTTTTGAACGGTGTTTTGGTGTTAGGAGCGGTTTTGCGCGGGGGAATGTGCTTTGGTGTGATTTTGGGGATGGTGGGGTGTTGCGTTTGATGAAATCGCAAGAATATGTTCCGGCTATCGACGAGGGTTTCTGCGGGTTGCTGATTTTTTGCCAATTTTGCGGTGTTTCTTCTAGTTTTGAAGTGCCTTGTAGGCTTGTGTGCGGAAAAATTCGTGTCTTTTAGTCGAGGAGGGCCTAGGTAAGTCCAGGTGTTTGATGGATTTATGCATGATTTAGCTGCAAAGTTCCTGTCTTTGGTGGCTTTTCTGTGCATTGATGACGCAACTGCAATTGGGCGCTAGATGATGCGCTCTCGTGTGGTATTGGGAGGTTGGGCTGCAAGAGTGTGTGGCCAATTGCGTTACCTAATTTGGCATTTTGTTGATTAGTTAGTTCCAGCAGGAGCAAGTTTTACTGCCACATTTGCATCTTTGAGAGGTTGGTAGCACGTTGGGTTAGCCTTTCTTGTATGCTATTTTGTATCCTTAATTATTAACCCAATATGAAGCAGTAAAATTGAGAACGCATTTGCTTGAACCAAACTTATCTTGTTGCCTGTTACATTACCGAACCCAGTTAATTCTGAATAATCAATGGATGAAAACTAAATGATTATACATTCAATTTATTTTTCTCTGCAGTGTAATGGCCACGGAGAGTGCTGTCCGGTTAATTGGAGGGACAGGGGCCGGTAACTGGAGTAAGGACTTTGGTGCATTTGACTCTTCACTTGGTAATCTTTCAGGAGAAGGGCTGGGGTTCGTGGATAATGGCAGTGGGGTTTATGGGGGCTGGAGAGAGTCTGTCCCAAATCGCAGTGGAAGTGCGCCGCCTAGCATGGAAGGATCTCTGGCCACTCTTGGTCATCTCATAGGTCAGCAGAGTGGGAATTTTGAAGCCAGCTTGGGGAACTTGGACAATGTGACCGACAGTTCCAAGTCTGAGGAGCAGCTATGTGCTGATCCAGCGTACTTTGACTATTATGGCTCCAAGGTTAATTTGAACCCAAGGCTTCCTCCACCGCTTATCTCGAGGGAGAGCCGCCGCTTTATGAACCGGGTTGGCAAGGTTAAAGAATGGAGAGTGGTCTCCCAAGATGACAGCAGCAAAAGCTCCTTCTTTATCCCTCGATCTACTCTATCAACTCACAGGGAAGAACCTGAGGATGATAAGTCTCCAAGGTTGGATTCAAGTTCAGTGCAGGATGCCCATATTGTCTCTAGTCAAAGTGCGTCCAACTTTGACAGCCACAATATGAATCTTGTGGATTTTGTGCCGGTGAGTGCTCCGCATGTGCCTAACCTCTCACTAGTATACCGTGGCTGACAAGGTGCTAACCATACATGGTACAACTTATTCTTCACCAAGGTTACATGGAATACTGGATTGATCTTTGACCATATCCAGCTTAAAATTGTCTGTAGAGAACAGGAGTGAGTGGGGATGCTATAGCCTTTGTAATTGCTTGAACTAGAAAAAAAAACTAATGTGGATCAAAATATTCATGCAGTTGTTTTCCTGTGTTATGAGACAACCAAGTTTATTATACAAAGTTGCAAATGAACTACCTTGCTCGGTTGCTCTTATAGCAATGTCAAGTTCTCAACAAATCTTTTGGCTCCAGTTTGAGGGAGAATCAACACTCTTTTGATTAGAAAATTTTAAGGTTTCCTTTTGGCTAGTTAAAGCGATTGTCTAATCTTACTGCATGTCTTTGAGAAATGCCAAAAAAAAAAGGTTGATGTGACAGACAATATATCAACACTATAAGTTAACAATGTCCAAATCACTCACTACTTATAGAAAATTAACATAAATGTACAATTAATGGTTTCAATCTTTCAGTTCATAAATGACTACTTAGATTGCAATGCTCATTGTCATAGTAGAGCATGAAATATTGAAATGTGCCATTAGAAGGCCCTGTTTATTTAGGCTTAGGCTTTTTGGCTTATAGCTTAAGGGCCTGTTTGGGGGAGCTACGGCTAGGCTAAAAAGTTGCTTTTGGTTTGCTGGGTTGTAAAGCAGCTGTAGCTGGTGGCTGTGACTTCTCTTGTTATGCTGTTTGGCAAACTGGCTGCTGCAGCTGTAGTTTTTGGGGGCCAACCAAGCGGGGTGGTAGCAATATAGCGAAGTACAGCGGCGTTCGAGTAGGGAGGTGACGTGGAGGCGGCGAGGTGGGGTGGCGGAGGTCGAGAAAACAAAGCAATCGAGATGAAAGGTGGTCAAGCGAAGCACAGCCTAAAACTCCTCCCAAAGCATGCGCAGCTTTTGAGGTGCCTGCTTTGTGGCTTAGTTTCCCTGTTTTTTAAAGTTGTCTTTGTTTGAGAGAGCTTTTGGCCCAAAGCTGAAGCAAAGCTCCCCTAAACAGCCCCTAAAGTCAGCTTTTTGGCTTAAACAGCTCAAAAGCTAACGGCTTTTGTACGTGATAGAGGTGGGTAATTTTACCTAACTTTAGTGTTATTAGTCTAAAATCAACCATCAATAAGCCAAAAAAACCCCTTTCCAGTGACTTTTGACTTTTAGTTATATGGAGGCTTCTTACGGCTTTTGAAAAGTCCAGATAAAAAGTTATTCGTTTGTTTAGGCTGTAGCTTTTTGACTTTTAAGCTGGTGAAAAAACCCAAACAAACAAGGCCGAAGTGTTGAAGATGTTTTTTGTGTTCTATTTACTTGCTGCAATACAATGCTCCACATATGCCAACCTTTACACGTGTAGGATCAGAACTAATTGATGTTACCTCATAGCAAATTCTTCAGCAGTCAGCAAATGGTGATGACATTTTCATCAGCTGTGCTTCTTTTTCTGAGGGTCACTAGCATAATTGGCTTTTGGAAATCTTAGCCTTCCTGTGCCAATGGTATTTTTAGAAGTACTTCATTCAATTTTTCAAGAGCCTGTCGGAGTGTCAGGATTCCTTTTAACTGATTAAAGGCCAGTGTGGCATTCCTTTTCTGTGGAGTAAAGTTTTTCATAGTCTTTACCAATTATAGTATAAATGTATAATAACACTTTTATATGTTTAAAAGGAGGCTCTTGATTTGTTAATCTATATGAAAATAATGTTGTGTTGTGGAACAACATTATAGATAAATCTTTATCCGTTCTTGTAAAATATTTCTGTTATGTCTTTAAGGATGTAGTTTTAAATTATTTAATCTATATAAAACGGCTAGATATAAGTAAAAAAATGAAAGTACTTTTAAAAAATTAGCCACTGCGATGCTAAATGCACCACAAATAGCAAAGTAATAAGCTATTAGCTAGTATAGCATGTCATCTAGAATGGTACGACATCTTCGCAATGGAGCTTATGACTTAGACATATTGTATTTGGTTGTTATTTCAATTTTGAGTTACTTCTTTTTAATAATTGCTGCACATGCAAAAGATGCTTGGAGATAATTTTGATTTACTTTTGAGCATGTTACCATTGATCTTCTCATCTGTTTATATTTTCTTTAGGAGAGCATTCAGCAGAACGCTTCTTCTTTGTATGATAATTCTTCTTCTCATCCATCAAATAGCAACACTGGCGATGGTATAGCTGTCCATTCTGACATTAACTCGTCAAAGAATTTGTCACTTGATGTTGTCAAGCCATCAGGGTTGAATTCATGGACACCTATACCTATAACTAGCACACTGAGAAACACACTTAGCAACAGTTGTTCATCTACATCGGTTCACAGCTCATCATGTTCTGATAGCAACACTAGTATGCAAACTTCTCAGCAAGAAAAGCTGAGCATAGACATCAAGCATGCAAATGATGTGCCTGGGAGTGGTGCGGTTGTTACTGAACTTGATACCGTGGACTCCAGTATGAAGAATTTGAAGTTAAGTTTGGATAGCCATACTACCTCACATGTTAAGCAGCAGTGGCAGGACAATGTCTTGCAGCAGTATGGTTCCTCACTTCCAGTCCAAGGTGACCCTGTTCAAATGACTCAAGGAACACATCTTCCCCATTTGCCTTTTATTGATAACTTGTCTCATACTCAGCTAAAATTATCCACTGGTGACATGCAGCAATTTTACCGCAGCCTGGTATGACAACACCATTTTACACACCAAATTCTTTTGGAAGCCCTTATTGTCAGAATTTGCATCCGGCTAGTGTATTGCCAACTCCATTTGAAGCTGCTGGATATGCTTTGGGTGGTTCAGTTCTGCCACCTGTTATGACTAGCTATGCTCCCCAGGGTTCTGTTGCTACTCCTCTTGACAGCCCTATCACTCCAAGCTTTAGTAGTAGGCCATCTGGTTTTCCTTCAGCAGGGAATCTTACTGCAGGAGCAGAATTTATGCAGCCATATAAAATGTATGGGCAACTTGGGGTTGCTATGCAGCCATCCATTCCCAACCCAAACTTTTTTCAGTTCTTTCAGCATCCCTCTTTACTTCAATATGCCGGTGGAAATCAATACAATACAATGGGTCCAAGGGTTAGTGTTGTTGGAAATCTTGCTGATAGCTTTGATCCACAAAAGGTATTACCTCAAGCTACATATCCATCAGATCAGAGGCTTCAGCTTCCAAGAAATGGAGTTTCTAATTCTCCTACAGCTAGAAGAGGAGGGAGTGTTCCAAATTATCAAGGCATCTCACCCTATGTTGGAGTACCAATGACTTATCCAACAAGTCCAGTGTTTCAGGGACAACCTTTGCCTGGGATATTTCCTCCTGGCAGGAGAAATGATTCTGTGATGTTGCAATCCCCCTCAAGAAATATGACTGCTAATTCTGTGATTCAAGGGCAACGAGAAAGGGAGAAATTCGATGATCCAAAGGCATACTCTTTCCTTGAAGAACTAAAGTCCAACAGAGCTCGTAGGGTTGAGCTATCTGATATCACAGGTTGTATAGTAGAATACAGGTTAGTTGTGTGATGTTGATTATTTATCTTCTATCTTGGCGTGCATATTCAAATACAAGTTTTGGACATTGATTCCTTATTTTTTCACCTCAGCGCTGACCAACATGGTAGCCGATTCATCCAGCAGAAGTTGGAGAACTGCACTGTTGAGGAGAAGGCATCTGTGTTTGCAGAAGTTATTCCTCATGCTTCATCATTAATGACCGACGTGTTTGGGAATTATGTGATCCAAAAGGTATGCTGTTGTAACAGTGAATCTGTCAGTACCTATTATCTTTATCAAAATTCTTAGTACATTGCATGTTTTGGTCTAGTCACTTCATCTCACTAGTTATGCCTTGTAACCAGTAACAACTGTGAGTTGTATAAGAAGAATTGACTTGTAATCTCTGCAGTTTTTTGAACATGGAACTCCTGAGCAAAGGAGGGATCTTGCCACTAAGCTTGTTGGCCATGTTTTACCTCTGAGCCTTCAGATGTATGGATGCCGAGTAATTCAAAAGGTACTCTTCAGTCTTAACATTTGCTTTTTTTTTAATAGTGTGACTTTGTTTCATTGCCAATTATAAAGATGTGTGGCTATGGCTATCCAAATCTTCTACTATATATCTGGCTTTTCTCCATTTGTTTGTAGCATTTTTCTGGGGCCTACTTGCAATGCTCTATTCACTTTAAAAGCTGTCTGGCTTAGATATTAGCTGCTGAGTTTTAGTGTATTAGATATTCTGGACGGTACCTGGGAATACATGACTTAGTGGTAGATGCCTAGATAGTTTCAGGCTGGTAGGACCGTGCACTGGTTATTTATACTGCTGATACTGAAAGGTGTGTTAGCTACTGAACATAAGTTCTAACTTAATTCATTTGAAAAACTTTAACCTAGGTTATATGAGCATGGCAGCATGCAGTGCATTTAAAAGCCACTCTCAGCCTACACTCAGTACTATGTGAGATAGCAGTGTTTACTAGAGGGGTATCTATATTCTATATGTAATCACTATGGTATTTTGGGGAAATTTACCTAGGATAACGTGTTTTTGTATACCTAAAAACAACTGTATCATCTTCTACTGTAACTATTATATGGGCCTGGAGATTATTCATTGGCATGACACAGATGTATCTGGATGCAACCGATATACATCTCAGATTCTTTGTATCTGATGTGACTTGCTATCCTCATTAATTCTTGCTTCATCTAACTTCTCTTTTAAAACATGTAGGCTCTTGAAGTAATGGAACTTGACCAGAAAATAGATCTAGTTCGTGAGCTTGATGGAAATGTTTTGCGATGTGTTCGTGATCAAAATGGGAATCACGTTATACAGAAGTGCATTGAATGTGTCCCTACAGAACATATTGGTTTTGTGGTATCTGCTTTTCGGGGGCAAGTTGCTAGCCTTTCAATGCACCCATATGGTTGCCGTGTTATTCAGGTTAGTTCAGAAAAATATTCCATATGAATTTGGTGCTAGATTCTGGTGTGCTTATATTCTTTTTCTCATCTTTACCCTGCTTGCAGAGAGTTTTGGAGCATTGCGGTGGTGATTCACTAGGCCAATGCATAATAGATGAGATATTGCAGTCTGCTTGCATCCTCGCACAAGATCAGTATGGCAACTATGTTACGCAGGTGAAGTTTATTTGCAATTTGATGGTTGTTGCCTAATTCTTACTCTCTACCCTGACAATCATGCATCACAACATTGCTCACCGATGTACTCCCTTATCTTACAAAGTTGAGGATACGATAGTTGCAAACAGTGCTTTGGTTGGTAAACACAGAACACCTTGCTAGTTATGACCTGTGTTGGTTCATTTGTTGGCACAAGAATCTGCATGTGTTGATACTATGATAGTGGATGATGCCATGAATGAAGTGCTCGAGCTCAACAATTTGAATCCTTTGATGATGTCCTACCTACTAATGTTGGCTATTTTATGTCATTTTATTTACCAGCTTATCATTTTTTTCTGGTTCTTTTGCAGCATGTTTTGGAAAGAGGAAAAGATCATGAAAGGGCCCAAATTATCAGCAAACTGGCTGGGCAGGTTGTTACCATGAGCCAAAATAAATTTGCATCAAATGTGATAGAGAAATGTTTTCAACATGCGGATATTGCGAAGCGGGATCTTCTGATCAGGGAGATTGTGGAGCAGACCGAGGGCAATGATAACTTGCTGGTATGTATGATAACTTGATGAGTAGATAACTTTAACTCAATGTTAACACAGCAATGCTCCAAGGTACAGGGAGCAAAGTCTGAACCAGCCAGGTGCCCAGTAAGCTGTAGCACCCCATGTCTTAGCATCCATAACAAAATCAAATTGCAATTATAGGGTTACAATTCCATCAGTGTCATCAATTCTGTGCTTTCAGTCATTTTGATTTGCATGTCTCACCAAGCAATTTAAGTCCAGTATCTTTATACTGCTTGTTTCTGATACCGTTGATCCTATATTCCGTAATTTCGTTTGCTGTTATCTTGATGTGAGTTAATTTCCTAATCGCTTTTTATTCAATTAGGCGATGATGAAGGACCAGTATGCTAATTATGTGGTTCAGAAGATACTTGAAACATGCAACGAGCAACAGCGGGAACTTCTTCTCAGCCGTGTAAAGGGTCATCTGCGAGCATTGAGGAAGTACACCTATGGCAAACATATTGCAAGCCGAGTTGAGCAACTTTGTGGTGAAGGTGAGCTTCCTCTTCCACAAGTAATACTCTATGAATCTCCTCTGAGCTTTGCTTCAGGTGCAATATTTTAAGCGGTCCCTTTAACTCCTGTGGTGCTTTCAGGAGGTGCTGAGTCAGATTCTTAGATGATCAACGGAGTCTTCTTGGGAGGGGTGTGCCTGGATTAACTCAATCCATCAGCAAGGAAGAAAGCAAAACAGATTGAACTCCAGTACTCCAGAAGGGCTAACAAAATTCTCTTTCACAGATTGTATAGCCGTGACTTTCTTTAGGTTGTCTAGATGTTAGACACAAAGTTTAGCGTTGTGCATGTGTATCTATGTTAGGGCGTGCTTATTATAGAGTTATGCTGCAATAGATGGTAGCTGTGTGCAAAATAAGTTAGTGGTTTGGCTTGTATGCGATATATATATCGACTGCTTGGTAATGTAATTGCTTGCTTGCATCGCAGTTGTGTGGCCGTAAAACCTCGTCCATATCTTGATTGCATGTTCATTGATCTTTGGAGCCTTTACTGCATGTATGTGCTCTCTTTACTCAAATACTATATTATATCTAGTTCATTGTGGCAACTGTGCAAGAACAAATTTGATCAGTCTCCAAATTGCTACTACGGTTTGCATGGTGATCACTCTATCAATCTCCTACAGATTTGGACGAATAAATTTGTGCTATGACTGTCTTTTATCTCACTCTGAAATTGATATGCTCATCAAGGATGCAGCGTTGGCCCCAATCCATGGTGTTCAGTGACTCAGTTAACCTTCAAAACCATCAAGATTGACGCTCTCCCTCGACTCCCGCCGTTCCTCGCTCGGCCAACGCTGCCGGCAACGCTGTCGCACATCTCGTCGAACACCCGCCCCGCCCCACCATCACCTCGATGACGTCCACCGGCAGGAACTTCCGTGCCGTTGGTCACCGCCTTCTCGTTTGCCTTCAGGAACCCACCCAGCGTACGCACCGCCTTGGCCGCCGCGAGTTTGATCTGCTCCCGGAGGTCGCCGTCCGGTATATTGTACTCAGCCCTGTGCTTCCTCAGTCCTCTCCTCGAGCATGTGGGCGAACGCCGCCGCCTTCTTCCACGCCTCATTCGGCGGCCACGCCCTGGGCGCCCGAGCTGCTGCCACTGCCGAGTAGCCGGACGAGCGGGTTCCACGCCGCATCCTGGTACTCCCACGCCGCCGCCTCAGCTGAAGCCTTATACTGCCGCCGCATGGTCTCCTCGCCGATCAGCTTCGCCAGCTCCGAGCCACGTGTGCGCATGCATATGTACCAGTAGGCGTTTATGGCCATGACATGTGACGCCACCGCGTCCACGCGCAGCCGGCGTGGTGCCTCGACGTGCCGGTGCAGCGCCTCCAATACGTTGGACGCCGCCTGCACGAGCGCCGCTCGGCCACCGCTTTCCGCTTCGCTCCCGCCGTCGTCATCGCCGTGCTCCTGCTCCCGCGCTCCCGCTCCGTCCGCAGCGGGGTGTCCATGAGCCCGCGGTAGTCGTCGGACGCGAGGCACTTCAGGTTGTTCACGGTGTACCGCACAATCTTGGGCACGTGCCCGTCGTCTTCGGCGGCGGTGGCATCGCCGGTGACGTAGTGCGTCTCGATGCGGAGGCCGAACTCGTAGAACACGCCAGCCGCGGCGCGCGCGAGGGCGCGCTCCACCTCCCGCGCCCTCGCGGATGGCGACCAGCGTGGCCGACTCGTTGGAGAAAAGCTCGTCGAGGCGCTCCCTCTCCCGGGCCATCGCGTCGAGCATGTCGAGCAGCTTGAACAACCTCTGCGGCTCGCGCGCCGCGGCGGCCACGACGTCGGCGAAGCGGAAGAACGCCGCGACGATGCGGGAGACGATCTTGGCGAAGCACTCGAGCCAGACCGCCGGTGGGAGGCACGCGAGCACCGCACGCATAGCCGGCGCTCCGCCGAGAGCACGCCAGCGATATGGCCAAGTGGAATTGCATGCTCCGCAGCGCCATGGCGGACTCCAGCGACTCCTACTCCATGGTGGCGTCGACGGCGTCCAGCGTGTACGACGAGGTACACCAGGTCCAGTATGAAAATGAGTATTTCAGAGAAAACCAAAATATAACGATATTGAAGCAACTACGACAAGAAAAAAATATTTGGAGAAGCCGATAACAAATTTTTTAAGCACAACCTCAAAACAGTTTTAGAGATTGTTACTCTCTCGTAACCTTTTGAATCTTTTAGGATTCATGGATCCTTGTGTCACATAAGAATTTAGTGTTGAACAATAACCTAACCTCTAATTCTCTAGTGTATCTCTTGCTTTGGATGAGTTGATTTGTGGCTTCTTAGTTACTTGTGTTCTATATGATCACCCATGTATTTATACAGCCCTTTAGTCCTTCAAAGCAAGTAGGAATCATACTTTAAAAAGAAATATAAATTCTTATTATATTAGGATTTATCTAGTACATGTTTTAAATCCTAAAAGATAATATATGAGTCACCGTAATTAACATTATCTACCTTGAAGTCATTGTGCTCCTCCAAAAACCCACTCCAAGTTAGTTTTGTATTTTTTCCTCCCACTTTTGGGATTGCCCTCACCAAGAGGTTCATACAAATCACCGTAATAAGTCTATTGGTGTTTGGGCTTGGCCTTGTAAATCCTCCGTCTAAGAGCTCTTTCTTTGTGTAGTTTCCATATATAGGTTGCTCCCACCACGTCTTCTTTCATTCAATAGCTTGCACATTCACATATGTATATTCTATAACCATCTTTACAGTTTCACACATAACTATAGTTGAAATCTAATTACTTACAATTGATGCAGTTTTCTTCTCCTGGGTAGGATTTTTATCAGACTTCCCATTATTACCCTTCCTTTAGTTTTACCCATCAATCAGTATACACCATTGCTCTAGATATTCTTCATGATTACTTGCTGTTTGCAAGTAACTCGCATGACTCCATCTCAAAGTGACATCTCACAATTTTCAAGTTCAAGTGACCTCACATATATTCTATTCTTTTTTAAGTTGGAAACATATCAAACTCCCGTTAAGGTGCGACATGCACCATCATACATCTCCAATATAATTGTTCCTATCTCAGTAATTGTGTACTTCTTGCAATCCGCCAAATGAATAATTCCGTGCGCCAAGCATAGAGATCTTTCATCAAATATCTCTCTCTTCGAACATATATGGAAGCAAAACCTGAATCTAATATCAATTCACGAGAAGTACCTGATTGACTAATGACAGGATTCAACTCTGGATCAAGCGGGAAATATCTGGCCTGTTTTCACCTCTACTAAAAAGCAACCTAACATCTAATACTTTTGTACATCTTTTATTTCAAACGAGTTAATCTGTGACTTTTTGATTGTTTGGGTTCTCTATGACTACCTTGAACTTATATAACCTCTTACCAAATCCAAAGATTAGATAAGTCACTATAGTTAACAGGAGGGAAAAATTCGTGTCACCTTTGATGTAGATGTCGAGGTAGATGTCCAAGGAGAGCATCTTGGCTGTCCTCGCAGCAGCGTCCACCTCCTCGTCTTTGATAAATTGCTCTTTCTCCGAAGGACCACCCAAAGCAGAATTGTGGAAAGAGTCTAACAGTTGCTCTCTAAGTTTTATACTTGTACCCACATAAATCCTGCATTTATAATGCAATATCCCATTGTTTAATGTATAAGGAGGAGCAAAAATTGGGTCTGCGCTCAATTTAGTCTCCAGCTCCTTGCATTGTTCATCATCTTTATAGCTGAGAATGACCTCTGAAACCCATTGAGGAATCGCTACTGTTATAGCTATGGCTTCTTCAGTATGAATAACCCTAGAAAGAGCATCAGCAGCTTTATTCTCCCTTCCTTTTCTGTACTCGACTTTGTAATTGTATCCCAACAGCTTGATTAGTAGTTTGTGTTGAATTCCATCGATTAACCTCTGTTCTGTAATATATTGAAGACTTGAAGACTTTGTTTGTCAATTCTGATGATTAATGTGGACCCTATCAGATAGTGTTTCAATTCTTGGGTGCTTCCAATATTGCCAATACTTTTTTTTATCATAAGTGGATAAGGCAACAGACTTGGTCCCAATAGCTTTACTCATTATAAAATTGGTCTTCCTCCTTGTATCAACACTGCACCTAGTCCATTTCCACTGGCATCGGTTTCAAGCACAAAAGGTTGAGTAAAATTGGGTAGAGCTAGTACAAGTGCCTTGGTGAGTGCTGCTTTGATGTCAATGAAATATTGTTGTTGTTCATTCCCCCACTGAAAAGCATTTCTCTTAAGTGAATCCAATAAAGGTTTACAAATGACTCCAAAGTTTCTGATAAACCTCTTGTAATAGCCTGCCAATCCCAAAAACCCTCGCAACTAAGTGATGTTTGCAGGTGTGGGCCATTCCTGTACTATAGTAATTTTATCAAGATTGGTTGCTACACCTTGCCCACTGATGATGTGCCCCAAGTACTCCACTTGGAATTGACCAAAAACACATTTACTTTTCTTGGCATAGAGTTTATTCTCTCTTAATGCTTCTAGTACTCGTCTCAAATGTGTTCAATGAGTTTCCCAATTGGGGCTGTCAATTAAGATACCGTTAAAGAAAACTAACACAAACTTCCTGAGAAATCTTGCCAAAACCTTGTTCATCAAAGCCTGAAAAGTTGCAGGGGCATTAGTTATCCCAAATGGTATAATCAAATACTCATAGTGACTTGTTTCTGTACTGAATGCAGTCTTGAAGGTATCTGCAAGGTTAATTCTTATTTGATGGTACCCAGATCTTAAATCTATCCTCGAAAAATAATTTGCACATGGAGTTCATCCAAGAGATCCTCAATTATAGGTATAGGGCATTTGTTTTTCACTGTGCTCGAGTTTAGTTGTCTATAGTCAACACACAATCTCCATGTCCTATCTTTTTTTTAAGAATTAATTGGATATTTGCCACCCTTCAACGTGAAAATTCGATGCCATGTACAAAAAATGCCACTCCAGTGGCATGATTTGTACATGGCGTCGAAGTTTGAAATTGAAGAGTGGCAGATTTCTAAATCTCCCTTTTTTTAACTAACATGGCTGGAGATGAATAAGGACTCACACTAGTTTTAATGATTTGATTCTATAACAAATTTTCCACTAATTCCTCCGTTGCATCTTTTTTTATAGTGTGGAAGTCTGTATGACCTTATGTTAACTGATTTTGCCTCGAACACTAGGGGAATTGAATGATCAGTCTCTAACTGGAATAAGCCCCATGGGTTCAGTTAAAACATCGGCAAATTGCTCAACCAATGCCTCAATATCTCTAGAGTTCATTGTCTGATCAGTAGTTCCAGTTAGGTTAGCCTTGGCGTACAACATTGCCCCAATAACACCCTTGTGTAACAACTTCCTTAATTGCTGATCATTAATAACACAACCAACTTGAGGAAGTGTTTCATCATTGAACTTCACACTTCTTTTCCCAGCCTTACAGATATTAAACTCCACGGTTTTCAAATCCAAGCTTCTCGGATGTCTTTGATAAATCCAATATAAACCTAGTATTACGTCATACCCCTTTAACTGCAATACTCTGAAATCAGAAGTAAAATTTTCTCCCTGAATATTGTAATAGCAATTTTTGCATATAGAGTTGCAAGCAGGCTTCATACTGTTGGCTACTGCTACTAGCACTAGATCATAGCTATTGATCTCATAGTTTGCTTTAATTGCTAAGGCTGGGGTAATGAATGTAGCTGAACTACCACTCTCCACTAGAGCTATAGCTGCATATCTTCCCACATTCATTCTCAAGGTAAAATTAGAAGTTCTAGTACTAGTCCCTGAAATAGCATGTGTGGAAACCTAAAGCATTTCTTCCACTCCTTTTTGGTGCATAGGACTTCCAGGAGGTGTGCTATATTCAGCATCCTGTCCTTCCTCAATGCCCCCATCTTCATCTTCAATAGCAATCAAATGAATTTGTTTTTAGAATTCACAAACTTTATTGTGGCCAGGAACCCATGGCTCTTGGGACTTAAAGACATTTTCCTCCTGCCCATTTTACTGTTATTCGCAGCAGATGATTTTTCACTTGAATTCTTCTTAATGATTGTGCTTCCACCCTTTTGTTTTGAGCTTCCTGATTGATTTATCTTGGTGTTGCTTTCAGCAGTCCATGCAGTACATTTTTTATATGAAACATTGGCCTCATAATTTCTTACATGTGCACAAGCCTCTACTAACGACCTAGGTTCAAGAGATTTCAGAGGAACATTTATGTAATTTTTTAAACCTGACAGAAAGTAGTCCAAGAAGTATCCTTCTGTCAAATTGGTCAATATAACTTTCAATCGATCCTGTTTGTGTCAAACCTTTAAAATTGTCAGTCGCTTCAATCCTGGTTTCAGCAGCAAACCTCTTGCAAACCATATTACAGAATTGTGGCCAACTCATGTTTCTAGTGTCAATCGTATTGTTGCTTATCCATTGATCTGCCCTTCCGGTTAAGTAAATATCAGCTATAGTTACCTTTTGTTCTTGAGGGATTCTGCCCAGCTCAAAGCATTTCTCAGTTTTTCTGATCCAATCTTTAGGATTGTCATCGAATTTAGGAAACTCAACCTTAGGACCTTTACTGAAGTTACTGGTATATTGATTCCTGTCTTCATTTAGTGGTATCGGCCATTCAGGCACTCTAGCTCCTGTATAACCCCTTGGGTAATCCTGCCTGACCTGTGTTAAAGAACACTGTTGCTAGTATGGATTGTTATAAGTCGGTCACATGAATGGTACATATGGTAGGTTAGAGGATGTGAATTGTGGAGCAAAAGTCCCATTGGCCATTACTGAAGGATATATACTGACATCAAAAGTTCCAGTTGCAGTACTATCTCCATTGTATATGTTGAAAGGAATAGGATGAGTGTCATAATTGGAATTACCTATGACAGTATTTGGTGCAAATGAGTGTCCACTGCCAGGAGTTCCATGCATATGTGCAGTTGGTGTTGTTGACCTTGCAATAGATCTTGCTAAGAACTCTCTCTCACCTTCCAGATTAACCATATTACTAGCCACTTCCACATGCCCAGGTTTGTCCATAATGCTTTTAAGCATCTCCATCACCTGGTCCATCTTAGCAGAATTTCCTTGTACCTGTCTTTGGAACTGATCCATTTGCTCCCTTACCACAACTAAATTTTCCCCCATCTGTTGCTGTAGATCTATCAACTCCCTTTTTAATTCTTCAGCATCTCCCGTCAAATCTACGCCCGCATCACCATCAAGAACTTTTCCAACTTTTGGCATCACCACTTGACTTGTATAATTCCCTAACAGATCTGGGATTTTACAGGAAGAAACCCTAATTTCCTCCCCAACCTTCCATGTTACTGTACACTCAAATCCACATTTAACAATCAACGGATCGGAGTTTCCTTGAGCTAGATTGGGAATTTTACCAGGGAAATCCTTTTCCCCAACCTTCACTACTCAGGGAACTATATACCGATCTGATTGTGACCAAGAATCAAACTGCTAGGGCTCCAAATCGCTGGGACTAAAAGAGATTGAAAATTGATGGAAGCAGCAAAAATAGAACAAGAACATACACAAAAATTAATTGGGGAAAGTAGCAAGCATAACTTGTATTAAGATTTCTCATATCAGACCTCATTACAAGATGGGTATTTATACCCGAGCTCAGCTCTTTTACCTCAGCTAAAGACAAAAGAACATACGGAAACAGCAACAAGAAAAATGGTTAAATGGTAAACAGTAATTACTGTGATCAATCTCAACCAACAGATTCCATTGAATCGGTATCCAGCAAGCTACTTCAAGTAATGCCTTCTTCTAGCATCTCAGCCTTTGGATGGACTTAGGCCATATTTGGAAGCAATGTATTTTTATAATTTCTAGGCAATACCATAGTTTCTAAGAATACCATGGTATTTTATACTATAAGGTGTTTGGTTACTATGCTAAAAACTTTGTATTAAAAACTATGGTTCGGTGGATACCATGGTATTTTTGGAGTATTTGAAACTCCACTCCAACCCAAAGTTTTCATGATTTTAGTTAGCTTCTTGTCTATTTTCATTCAAATACCATGGTTTGTGATGTTAGCTCCAAACAGTTGGTAGTTTCAAGGAATACCATGGTTTCAAAGGGGTTTGGTAAAATCATGGTATTCATGACAAAATAATTGCAAACCAGAGTATATCAAAACTATAGTTTTGAAAAACTGTACTTTCAAACGGGGCCTTTAATCCAACCGGTATCATCCAATCACAGCCGTCCACTAACTGAACTAACCTTCTCAGATTAATCTTCAGTCTCCAGGTTTTCTCAGGCCTGACATGCGAGGAGGGGCTCTGTCACCGCTCCGAGGTCGATGCGCGCGCACATGGCGCGCGCCGACACGGCATGGGACTGGAGGTTGGAGAAAGAAGGCGAGGCACTGGACAGGAGGTCACTGAGGCGTTCGCCGGCTGGCCTCTTCGATGGCAACTTCTGCCTCGGCCGAGGTGGCAAGGACCGAGACGATGGCGGCTTGCGAGGCACGAAGCTTTGCAAGAATGGCGTCTTCGGTGTCGGCATCAGCTCCGGAGACGGCGACCGTCGTCGGGGTGGAGATGGTAGGGGACATGGCTGGCCGGCCGGCGTTTGTACTTTGTAAGTACGTACGCGTGTGCATTATCTCTAAAAATGGCGCCTTTCTTGTGTTAGGTAAGTACGCATTATATAATTGGACGTGTAGTTTAGTTTACTACAGGATGCATGCACAGTAACACTGGTGCAACATGGAGTATATATACTCTATATATATAAGAGCATTAGAGATCCCTACGGCAATATATGAGAACTTTAGAGCTTAGAACACCCTGCAAAGGTTAACACCAGAGCTAAATTAAAATAACAAGAACATGGTCGTTTTCATGTGAAGAAACTATAGGTGTACTTGACTGACATAAGTGGCAAACACATCTGCCAAATACTTGCTTCTTGTTTGAGACGAGAAAGCTCTGAATCTGAAGTGCAAGCAAGTCCCCTTACTCTGAATGATATATTTGTCGATTCTTTGTAATCGCTTTCACTATCTTTGAGCCGGGAACAACGTAAGGTACATCCATTAGGAGAAGTTGGACCGCGTGATCAGTGATGGACGGTAGATGTTAATATGGAGAATAGGAAAATGTTTCAGTGAGAGCAAAGCCCTTTGTTTTTAGCTGCTACAGAGGACAATGGCCATCTTTGGAGATTGCGCCTCATCCTGTCTCACTCTGACAAACGACAGCATGCATCCGACAACAATCAATTTGTCATTGTGATGTATGTAATGTATCGGAATTTTCCAATAAGGACACGCCACATGGCACATAAACATTGCATCTAAATTATGTAACATTTGGCTCATTAAGCACTCTACAATCATAAAAAGGCTGTAGTGCCTATCTGTCGGCAGTTGCTGGTAATTAGGCAATTCAGGTTAGCTAAACCCAATTAATTAGTAGTTCTAATCATTGGCACATAATGGCCTCTTCTATCTCAAAAATTGGCAGGTTTGGGATTTGAAAGAAAAAGGATTGGACATCCCACACAGCACAAGAGATTTATTCTGCAGCAGTGCCTGCCTTGTTGAATCCATGGCATGCTAGGTATGGAGCCTCGGAGCCAAAAGAATATCCTTCCATGCCTCATAGAACATCCAGGTAACGCCGGATGTCGGCATGACCTTCAGGGAGCTCGCAGCCCATCCACGGTAAAGTCCCCTGAGGCCCCCCTCATGAACCACCTCGGCTAAGGCCGCGATCATGTGGGGCGGGCATTTGCCTTGCAGGGCTCCGACCATAAGCCGCTTCCTTGCCACTTCCAGAGGGAAGCTGATTGTACTTGCAGTAAGGCCTAGAAGATCCAACAGCAACATGTGAAAAGATCGGTCTACTCAAGTGACAAATTTTACGTGAAATCTGGAAGGCCCCATTTCCCAGGATTTTCAAGAAACTGGTAAACAGCAGGTGAAACGAGTGAACATTATAGGTGGTGCTGAATCCTGACCTGAAATAGCTCCAATAACTAGTAGCTCAGGACGGATCAAAGACTTCTTTTTATGTGCGCGGCAGTAAGAAGTCTTGATCGTCTCGTACATGAAATAGTAGCATGTGCTATAAGGAAGCATGCCAACCAATGTTGGGCAGAGGCCAGCATAGAGACCACCAATGCCGTCCATTTGGTATATCTTGTTGAAGGCAAGGACGATACTGGGATAAGCCTCACGGTTGACAGTCAAGCGATCCTGTGATAGAACATCAATACAAGGAGAAATGGTTTGTCAGCAGAAGGGTCCAAAAAATCATCACATTATATTGAGGCTACACAAAGCTATTATGAAGTTCATCAGTACTTGGCACTGATTTGGAAATACAACTGTAAAAAATACAGTTCAATAAAAAAGGAAATATGTCATGAATAGCATCCATGAGGATTTCAATAGCCAGAAAAGTCAAGAAATAGTTTAGCCTGTTAATTCAGTGTAGGTTCTTGTTATGGATAGAGTTTATGTTAGAAGGCAGGAAGGCCAGGCCCGGGCTTAGTGCTTACGGCCGGCCGCACCTTAATTCCTTAAGTCTTATCTCTTTGTTGGTTACGTATTAGGATTGAGTCCGTATCCATGTTGGAGTCTGTTTCCAGGTGGAGTCCGTTTCTATTTCTTAGTTTCTTGATTGTTAGGATTATGAAGTTGCTTATGAAGGCTAATAAAAGGAGGAACAGAGAGGGAGAAAAGGTACGCTTACAGTACCAACAAATTAAGTCTCAGGCGCTGCCGTCGACAACCGGCCGGTGGCTCCGTATAGCCTGTACCTTGACCGGCGACCTTCCTCGGCCATCACGGCTTCGTCGTCGCACGGCCGTGCGGGGCGTAGGCCTGGAACCCGAGCTTATTCCCAGCAGCACTCTGACAACCCGCAACAACTGGTATCAGAGCACGACGATCCTTCCTCGCGCGAAGACGGAGTGATAGCTTCCCGACAAGACATGGGAAGCGACGACGATGGCTGGCGATCCGGATGACCGGTGATGTAGAAGGACTCAAGACTTCTTTGGCGAAATCCAGAGGACTCGCCGAGTTAGTCAAATCACAAGGCAAGAGGCCGAGATGGGGAAGAAGGCGGGCACAGGATCATGAAGTTCTCCGATCAAACGATCGTGACACACGCGTCTGGGAGATTCGCCGCCGTGCAGTGCACCGACCGCCCATCGCAGAGGACAACATGAAGTTCCACCGGCGGGGCGACCCTTTGGTGCCAGGGCTCAGCGCACGAAGAGCTCTCTCGATGACGGAACAGAGGATCCCTTTACTCGTCAAGCGCCAAGTCTGGCGTTCGCCGAAGCTTATGATCTGCCACGCCACAAATACGTGCAGATGGCGGGGCTGCATTTGCGAGGCGAGGCACAAGAAGTCCTCGACAATTGGGAGTTGGAGGAAGGCCCTATCTCATGGGAAGATTTTTTTGAAACGCTCTGCAGCTGTTTCACCCCAAGATGCGACTTCAGGACCTCTGGGAGACCTTATCAATCTGAAACAAGGAGATAGTCGGGTAGACGACTATGCTAGGGAGTTCCAACGCTTACTAGCGCGCGCTCCGCGCATGAAGCGGGAAGACCAGATCGAGATGTTCACAGCAGGGCTATCTCTCACATTGGCTGGAGATGTGCGGCGAGATCGGCCGCGTGATCTGGCAGAGGCAGTGAGTTTGGCTCGGGAGGCTGAACGACGGGAGGATGCGTGGATAGCGCGTGCGGCCCAGGGTGTCTCGTCGCTGGGGCGAACACGGCCGGCATTCGGCCGGGTGTGTCAACTCTTTGCGCGCTCATGGCGGAGAGGGGCAGGCTACTAGCTTCGGCCCGACCTCAAGTTTGTCTCCGGATACGCGGCACCGGTAGGCGTTCGGTCGCGACAACTACGATAACCGCTCCCAGAATCGTGCGACCTCGCGACACCTCACTCCTCATCGGCCACTTCACCATTCCGCATCCGTCTTAGTGCGGACCAGTTGGCGGAACGGAGGGCAAAAGGATTATGCTTCAACTGTGATGAAGTTTTCACTCGGGGTCACCACTGCAAGCGTTTGTTCTATTTGGAGGCCATGAATGAAGAAGAAGAGGACATATCTAAGCAAGCAGAGCTCGGAGAAGAGGTCAATTGTCAAGATCGGCATTGAAGGGCCCTCGCAATAATAGCACAATGCAGTTGGCCATATCTATGAAGGGTCAATCTTTGCATGCGCTGGTGGACACAGGCAGTACCCACAACTTCCTTAGTGGGTTTGTTGCGAGTCGCCTGGGCATCCGTCATGGATCAGGCAATGGACAACAAGTTAGGGTGGTCAACGGCGCACAGTTACCTTGCTTAGGCCGCTGCGTCGAGGAGTTTACAGTGGGTGCTCATACATTCCAAGCCCCTTTCTTGATCATCCCTCTGGAAGGATTCGACGTGGTGCTAGGCGTCCAGTGGCTCAAGCCTTTCGGGGACATTAATTGGAATTTCAAGTCTATGCGGATGTCTTTCAAGATGGCGAGGCACGTAATTGTCCCGAACGGGATGGCGCAGACTGGTGGAACTCCATGCTATATAGCCCCGCCGCACCATCGGACGGGCTAGCGCTCTTCTCGAGGACTTGACGATTCTTTGAACCCGAGGTTTGCCTCCTTCCGAGCGTGTGACCACCGTGTCTGTTTGCGAGGAGGGACCGGCGATGCGTGGTCCGTCCTTACCGCTATCCGTTCAAGCGAAGGATGAAATTGAGCGGCAATGCGACGCCATGTTATCGCAAGGAATCATCCGACCCGATCGGTCCCCATTTTCTTCCCTGTACTTTTGGTCGCTAAGAGTGATGGGTCGTGGCGGTTTTGCGTGGATTATCGCGCCTCAACGCCAAGACAATCAAAGACAAATTTCCCATCCCATGGTGGAAGAGCTTCTCGACGAGTTGCATGGCGCCCAAATTTTTTCCAAGTTGGATCTCCGCCGGTATCATCAAATCGCATGGCGGAGGATGATATCAACAAGACGGCATTCGCGCCCACCATGCCCACTTCGAGTTTTTGGTGATGGCCTTCGGATTGTGCAATCGCCGTCCACCTTCCAAGCCCTCATGAACGACGTTCTTGCCGATTTTCTCCGTAAGTTCGTCCTCGTTTTTTTGGACGACATTTTGATCTACAGCACTACCCTTGCGGAGCATCTGCGACACCTACGCCTTGTCCTGGAACGATTGCGCCTCCATGGCCTCTTCTTAAAGCATGCCAAATGCGCGTTTGCACAGCCGGAAGTTGGCTACTTAGGCCATATTATTTCTCACAGCGGGGTGGCCGCCGATCCGAAAACTTCAGCGATTGCCGGTAGCCACTTACCGCCAACATCCGTCACGAAGTCGCACGCTTTCTCGGCCTCGCCGGGTACTATCGCCGATTCATTTTCCAGTATGCCTCCATTGCCGAGCCATTGACAGCCCTCCTTCGACATCGGGAGTTCCAGTGGACGCCGGAAGCAGCACGCGCATTTCAGGCCCTCAAGCTCGCTCTCCAAATTTCCAGACTTTGTCTACCGGACTTTCTTTGTCACTTTTGTGGCGAATCGACGATCTGGTTCGTATATGGCGATTCTTCACCAGGAGGGTCACCCGGTGGCATACTACAGCAGGAAGCTGGCCGACCGGCATACTCGCCTTGCGGCGTACGAGCGGGAGCTCATTGGCCTATCTAAAGCCATCCGTCATTGGCGACCGTATCTTTAGAACAACAGTTCGTCGTCGTCTGAACCATGCCAGCCTCAAATATCTTCTCGAACAGGCTTTGGTGACTCCCCCCAGCAACATTGGCTTAGCAAATTAATGGGCTTCGATTTCCGGGTGGAGTATAAACCAGGGCGTGCAAACCGTGCGGCGGATGCTCTTTCTCGCATGTTCGACGGCGAGCCTGTATGCGCGGCCCTTTCAGCTCCGACAGGATCCATCTTGGAGGACTGGCGTGCCCTTCTGCGCCAAGATCAGGAGATCCAACGAAGCTGCGCCGAGGTGCAAGCAACGGAACCCTTTCGGTCGGCCGCGGTAAGCCACCTCACCTACATGGAGTACGGCCGATGGTCTTCTTCTACGCAATGGCCGATCGCATGTTCCACCGCCCTCGGTATGTCATCCGCCAAGTGGTGGCAGCCTTCCATGATCTCACCCATGAGGGTATTCACAAGACCCTACATCGGGTTCGCCAACACTTCTCATGGGACAAACAAAGGCATACCGTTGCCAACTATATTCGACAATGTCGCGTGTGCCAACAGAATAAGGCTAGCACGTTGTCGCCGGCTGGGCTCCTTCAGCCCCTCCCTATACCGCAAAGATATTTGGGCCGATATTTGATGGACTTCATTGTGGGCCTTCCCGCCCGGTAAAACCGTATCTTGGTGCGTGGTCGTAGTCTCTCCAAGTACGGGCACTTCATTGCCCTCAAACGGGCAACGACGGCTTCCACGGTTGCCAACATATTCTTCGATCAGGTGGTCCGTCTTCATGGCATGCCCGAATCGATCGTCTCCGACCGAGATCCTGTTTTCACCAGCGCCTTTTGGCAAGACCTTTTCAAGAGATGCGGCACCCGTCTATTGACCTCATCCGCTTACCACCCTCAGACCGACGGCCAAACAGAGGTGGTTAACCGTACTTTGGAGATGTACTTACGTTGCCTGGCCACCGACAATCCATCCTCTTGGGTCAAGTGGTTACCATGGGCAGAGTTCTGCTACAACACCTCATATCACTCAGGACTCCGGATGGCTCCTTTCGAATTGGTTTATGGACGGCCGCCACCAAGCCTCCTTCCATATAATCAAGGAGCCACCTCCATCGACTCCGTTGATTGTCAGCTCGTGGATCGCGACGCGCTCCTCGCGCAAGCTCGGCAGCATCTCCTCCAAGCCCAGAACAGAATGAAGCAGCAATATGACCAGGGCCATCGGGAAGTCACATTTCAGGTGGGCTCATGGGTATGGCTACGCCTACAGCCCCATCGGCAAGTTTCCCTACGCACGGATGGTCAGCACAAGCTCTCGCCCAAATTCTTCGGGCCATACCGAGTGCGGGAAACCGTGGGCAAAGTGGCTTACAGGCTTGATCTTCCGCCCACTGCACGCCTTCACAACGTGTTCCATGTTTCCTTGCTTAAACAGTTCCATGGCACACCACCGTCTGCAGCACCGCCCTTGCCAGAAGACCTCTCGGTAGCAGTCTCAACTGCTCGTCCTGAGCCATTGGCACTCTTGGGTCAGCGCTTCGTCAAAGGGCACCGGCAGTTTTTGGTCCACTGGACTGGCGAACCGGCATCAGAAGCAACATGGGTGGATGCCATTGTCCTCCGACGCGCTCATCCGGATTTCCAGCTTGAGGACAAGCTTGGTCTTCAGGGGGGAAGTGATGTTATGGATAGAGTTTATGTTAGAAGGCAGGAAGGCCAGGCCCGGGCTTAGTGCTTACGGCCGGCCGCACCTTAATTCCTTAAGTCTTATCTCTTTGTTGGTTACGTATTAGGATTGAGTCCGTATCCATGTTGGAGTCTGTTTCCAGGTGGAGTCCGTTTCTATTTCTTAGTTTCTTGATTGTTAGGATTATGAAGTTGCTTATGAAGGCTAATAAAAGGAGGAGCAGAGAGGAGAAAAGGTGCGCTTACAAGACCAACAAATTAAGTCTCGGCGCCGCCGTCGACAACCGACGGTGGCTCGTATAGCTTTGTACCTTGACCGGCGACCTTCCTCGCCATCACGGCTTCGTTAAATGCAGACGGCAAATGCGGGCGTGAGCCTGGAACCCGAGCTTATTCCCAGCAGCACTCTGACAACCCGCAACAGTTCTGAAGTACCTTAAGAACCTCAAGAGGATGGCACACTAATGTGCTAACTATTCCAGCAGCTGCACCACCAATAGCAACTGGAGACAATAAGTGAAGTGGCAGCTCGATTTTCAAATTACCAAGTTGTATGTTTGGGCACCCATCCTCTTGCCATTTCCCTTGTGCAGATGTCATACTCCTTTTGACACACTCAAATGTGCCAAGCTCAAGTGCTTGAGTCGGAATAATGCGGAGCATATTTATTGTATTGCCCGCCCAAAGTCCTTGCCAGCCATTTTGTTCGATGATCTCCAGAAAACTACCAAAAATCTGTTTTGATCCCACTCCAACAACCATTCTTGTCCTGAAAATCAATCAGACAGTATGACATTATTTGTTTGTTATTAAGCTAAAGAGAGGGTTTAGAACTGAAGCACTTTCAATATTTCTCTCAATCAATGGCAACTGCTACCAATTAATTGTAGATCATAGAGGTGCATGGGTGTTTCAGTGTATACATGGTGACAAAGGCTAGTTGACAGTCGATGAACTACATACTTCAACAGTAGCACATTGTATTGAGTTGCATGCACCAGCCAATTCACCCAAAAGCTTAAGCTAATGAGGAAAGGTGGGCAATTCACTTATACTTCAACACTCCCCCTCACGTGCAGGCTCCCTCAGGCCTAGGACGTGGAATAGAAGTGGACTGCAATTTTTTTTTTAATTGCGTCAACCGGGTCTTGAACTCGAGACCTCTTGGCTCTGATACCATGAAGACGTGTATAATTGGAGGTAATCACGACTCAATTAATCACAAGGTCTGATTACAGGTTATATAGGCAAGCCTTCACCCGGTTTATAGAAACAAATATCCGGGGAGGCAGCCATGTGTCAGGCGCAAGTCAAGGAGGAAAAATAGGAGATCCAACTGTCTAACACATTGGAAGTAAGTTTTTGTAAATTTAAAACATTGTAATGATGTTTTACAGTAAAGACTAAAACCTCCATCTGCAGCCAAAGCACAACAAGAATGCATTACCACTTCTCTTTATTTCGCAACTAAACATTAAGTTCATATACAAGCCCTTCGTTAGATCAAATATGTGTCACTGTTAATAAGTGAAGGAGCAGCGATTACCTTCAGATTATGTTATTCCAATTCAGAAAAGGGTGCATGTGACAGTTACAATGCCAAGAAAAATAATGATAAACCAAGCTCAATTTGTGGATTAAGAAAATCTATGGCTTTCAAGTAAGTACAAACTTTAAGTTCACTTCCATGATATTAACTTCCTTGAATCCTCAGGTGCACCAATAAGAGTAGGATAAGCAAAACAAATAAGAGTGCCTGGTGCCTTATTTACTCATTCCACCAATTGAACCTTAATTTATTATAATCAGAAAAGAAGCCAAACGTACTAAAGTGCATAAATGAATTTACAAATGAAAGTAAAATGAATACCTGATAGTTTCTAGAGGAGCAAGAACAGCTTTAGCCATAGCACCAGCCAATGCCCCACTCAAGAATTCTCCAACTTCTCTACTCCTCAGGAATGTCTACATTGGATATAAAGGCTCAGAGTCAAAAACTCACAACTCCATAAGGATTCAGCAGAACCTTAAACTCATAAGCAACTATGAATAGATAACTAAAAACACTACTTCCGGAAGTCCCTACTCTGCAAGCATCCATTAGCACCTGCAAGTGTTCTGACGCAGTAGACGTTGTAACAGAGATACTTGTAGTAAAATTTCCATCACATAATGCAAAGCTATAATTTCCTTCCTTTTGAATAAGAGCAACGCGTGTCAACTGAATCTTATACAATCATGCAAAATCAGCTGTTGCATTCGTTTCTGGATTTGTAAGCCATATAAATTTCTGATAAGATCTATAAGGTCCCTGGTGCATTCAGGTGATTAGGTGAATGCTGTCTACAGTTATTACTTCTTGTGTATTGTCAGTATCTAATCCATGTTGCAGGATTCATTTTCTTCATAAAACACCACCCCAGTCAGGAACTCCAATTACACTTGTGATAAATTTCTGATAAGATCTATAAGGTCCCCGGTGCATTCAGGTGATTAGGTGAGTGCTGTCTACAGTTATTACTTATTGCGTATTGTCAGTATCTAATCCATCTTGCAGCATTCATTTTCTTCATAAAACACCACCCCAGTCAGGAACTCCAATTACTTTTTTTTTTAAAACAGCCGCAGCCGAGATTTAATTAGAGGATGAGAAAAAGTGCGAGCACAAGAAGGAGATTACAAGGTGCGAAGGCCGCACCCTTGGACAGAGATATAAGCAAAAAACCAAGAAAGGATAGGAAAAACTGAGGGAAAGAGGAGGGAAGCCTTCACGAGAGCCCCCTAAGGAGAGACTGAAGCTGCGACGCTCCTGCAGTAGCCCAGGAGACGGCATCGTCCTTGATTTGGCGAAGGATTTGGTCGTGAGTCACCCACTCCTGACGGAAGACTCTATTGTTTCTCTCCTTCCACCACTGCCAGCATGTTAGGATGATGATTGATTTGAGACCTTTCCTGTGGCCCATGCAGGAGAGTATGCGTTTCAGGCACCACTGGTCAAGATCCACGTCGTGGTCCCATCGATCTGGGTGAAGGGACGGCACTCAAATCCAAGCTGCAACAGAGGCCCACATGCGACGGACTTCCGAGCAGTGCAGGAATAAATGGGAGACCGTTTCTAGGTTTTGGCAGCTCAATGGGTTGAGTTTACCCAGTTGTCAGCATGAAAGTTCCTAAACAGGGACAAGATCACAAATAGCAGGGCAAATTTAAATTGTTGTTTTTTTTGGTTCCACATGACCCAGTCCAATTTGGGAGTTGGAAGTTGAAAGGGAAATTAAAAAAAGGAGAAATAACTAATAAAAGACAGTGCTATTCTACACGCGATAGATGTGAGAAGACCATGAAAAATCTCAGGTACCAAGAGACAAAATTTGTGTCATCGTTGAAAGAAACACCTTACACCCCATCCAAAGAAGTCAGAATAATATTCCCAAAACAATCAAATTCAATCACTAAAGAAGCTAAACACACACAAAACTACTTGCACTATTCACATTACAATTTAGCTAAGGATCTAAATGATAGCGACCTGTTGGAATCTTACTATTATCCCACATGTTCTGGTATACAAAGAGCAAGATAAGTACAAGCGATTTTCAAAAAGAAGTAAAAACATTTATTCACCACGAATAATGTATTAGAACAGACTATCTGTACATGTATAGATTTCAACTAATCAGCCCCAAGTCTTTTCTGAAGAAATATCTACCTCGGATAAGTACAAAGAACACTCAGCAACGCTGTTGCTGTGACTTGTTGGGCATGGGCACATGGCAATGGGAAAAGGACGTATGCACGCGTCAAACTAATCCTAAAATTAGGAGACATACTAACAGTCATAGTGTCATATAGCAAGCGCCTCACGTTCGTCACTTTTATGGACAAGAAAGTATGTAAAGTAATCCTCAAAGAAAATAGAAGTTAAAACTAACAACACCAAATTAACTACTCCCTCTGTAGTGGTGCGGTCTCCATAGTTGAGTTTTAACCGTTAATTTCTATTGCAGTACTTTGCTCATAGCTACAAAATCATAGTCATAAGAAAGTGCTTTTAACTACGAATAAAATGATATCACTTTTATGTCATATAATATATTATTGTTGGACTAGTTGGTAAAATTTTACAAACTTTGAATCTCGAAATACATGGGCACCCTACATTTTTCTACAGAGGGAGTATCGCACTTCACCACAACGAGACATCAGCAACAATTTGGGATGCCTGCCTAGACCAAGACAAGAATGAGCAAGGAAGAAACTTTCCGCAAATTAGAAAATTTTTAACAGTATTAACTAATGAACAATTGCAATGGATAACGAAACAACTTTATATCTTTATCAGAAGTACCCTGATAAAGATTCAAGACTAAGCTATGAACAACATGATCACAGTATTTGAAGAAACTAAAACAAGTTGGAACACATACATCAAACAGTTAAAATAGAGAAAAACAGAAGGCACAAAAAAATTAATACCAGAAGTTAAAAATTCAAGCAAGAAAGAAACTCGATAGTCTGAAACCGAACAAAGAAAACCATCATCGCAAAGAAACAGTTTTGCGGATGAATCAGTTACAATACAGAACGAACATAAGAAAACAGGCAGGAATCAGAAGAAGGCGTCGCCTTTACCACACAAACTCGCTGCAAAGTCCGAGCAAAATATTCCTCTACGAACAAACAAGCAAAACAATTCCAGTAAAAAAATAGGAGGAGGAGCAAAGCTCGCGCATTTGCGGCCCAAACAATTTCTAAAACGCCCCGGTCTGCATCAACCATATGCTCACATAAAGATAGCATATCACGCTGCCCGAGAGACGCTGGGATCTTCGGTTCCTTACCCTGACGGCGGCGCCGACGTCGGGCAGCACGACGGCCTTGGCGGCGTCGAGGACGTCGTCCTTGGGCAGCCCCACCACGAGCAGGTCCTCCTTGAACCCCCCGCCGCCGCCGGCAGCGGGGCCCACGCGCACGTCGGCGAAGCCGATGCTAGCGAGCGCGAGCTTCTTGCAGCCGCCACCGGCGGCGCCGGCGCGCGCCACGTCCTCCATGCCCATGGCTCAGGCCTCAGCTTCTCGAAAAGTAGACAATTATTCGGAATGGGAGGGGCCCGAGCGCAAAAGGGTGGCGCCCTTCTCTTCGCCGCCGCTTCCTGCGGCCTTCGTCGCAAGGGAAGGAGAAGAAGAAGAGAGAGAGAGAAGGGTGGCAACGTGGCGTTGAAAAAGCTCGGCGTAAAAGCGCGAGATCTCTACGACTCGACTGGTGTATGCATACGAGTTGAGGGGAGGAGGATGGTGGTCAGGTGGTGTATAGAGGTGGGCAACGAGCCGGGAAAATTGATATAATGCCCCTGTCAAGAGTGGTGCGAGTTAAAATGCCACTCTCGACGTTGCTTTTGTTAAAATGCCACTCTTCTCGTGCCCCTTCTCGCCAAAATGCTATTTCCGATTTTCTAAAATGAATTTCGCACCTAGGGCCAGTCCTAGCCACGGGAAATGACTATCGTGCCCCCGACCCAAACCGAAGAAAAGCAGACCAGACCAGACCCCTGACCCAAACTACAGGAACCCTAGGCCAATCCTCCGGCGGTCCGACGACTTGGGAGGCGACCCTGCGACGACCCGGACCACCGTGACGACCACGGCCAAGGCACGGATGTCGCCGAGAAAGGTGAGAATCCTCTCTTCGCATACCAATCTCGAGGCGATTCTAGGGTTTGATATGTGTGCCGTGTTCTTTGTTTTGTGTGAACCCTTAGTCTAGGAACGGCGGTGCTCACGTGATTACATTTGTGGTCGGCGGGATGAACCCAGTGGGAAAGGACGCGTTGGGGTAAAATTGATTTTCTTCACAATTCTTGATGAACCGAAGTAAAGTAAACGGTAGTGTATCCTAACTGAAGTTAATTTTTTTTTTGCTTGTGTTCATCAAATGAATGGTCGGTAGACTAGTTGAATGGGAGGAAAGTACGATGGATTGGTCTCTACCATGCATCCGCGCCATGATGATGTGGGCGCCAGAGATGGTTGTAGAGTTGGAATTGATCGGATAATATTAGGATTGTTGAGTCACGGGATGAGGAAGGTAGAATTGAGCAGATGAGTGAGGATGAAATGTCGTGCTTCCGGGTTTAATGGAGGAGGATGCAACGAGAGCAAATGAGGAGAGGGCAAGTGCTTGGGTACCTCTGAGATGCAAATGAGGAGAGGGCAAGTGCGAGGATACCTACAGATACAAATGAGGAGAGGCGCTATGGATGATGATGTGGAGGGTCTGCCCTAGATGTTGATGATCACGGATCTGATAAAATTTGTATTCATTATGACAAGGATCATCCATCTATGCTGACTAGGCACCTCAGACTGTCAATGAAAGAATTCGAAGCTTCTTTGTGAGGCAATTTGCAATCAACGAAGAGTTTGATCTGGGGATCGAGAAGATCGATAAGACAAGATATAGGGGTTATTGCAAAGCTGAAGGTTGTCCTTGGAGGATAGTTGGGCACAGGCGAAGTGATATGAGAACCATAATGGTATTTGCTTAAAATATTTCTTTGGTTTGAATTAAATGCTTTTAGTAATGTTTGTGTATCTTCTTTTTTATTCAGTGTCCGTGTTGGTGGAGGAGCACACGTGTACATCTAGTAGCCGTGTTGGAGGTACAAGCGCAACCCGAGTATGGGTTGCCGAGAGGGCATTGCCTATTACGAGAGGTAACCCTAATCTTGGTGCCAAGGACTTGCGTAAAAAACTCGGGGCGATTACCACGTTACTGGTTGCTTATGATCTTGTGTGGAAGGGCTTCTGAGAGCTCTAAAAGATATGTATGGTAGTTGGGAAGAAAGCTTCCGATTCTTTGTGCAGTGGAAGGCAGAGGTGTTAAGGAGATCCTCTGGTAGTGTTGTAGAAATAGACACAAGATGTGTAGATGAAACATTTACTTCCATAGGTTTTTCTGGCACTTAAGCCATGCATCGATGGGTTTGTTAGTGGGTGTAGGCCTTATCTCGAAGATTGACAAAGACTAAATGGTAGGTGGAGCGGGCATTTGGCGGTTACTCTGACCTTAGATGGCCATAACTGGATGTACCCAGTGGCATTTGGTTTTTTTGGCTGTGAAAATGAAGATAACTGGCATTGGTTCATGAGTCAGGTACATAGGGCGATAGGAGATCTCCTTTGCTAGCCATATGTACAGATGCATGTAAAAGTCTAGAAAATGCGAGTTAGTAGAGTTTTCCTCATGCGAGAAAAGAGAGAGTGCTTTAGGCATCTCATGCAAAATTTCCTCAAAAATTTCAAGGGGTACCTTCACTAAATTGTACCTATGCAGCAAGGGCCTCTGAGGTTGACTTGCATGAGAAGCACATGGCGTCAATTTTGAGAAATGCCCTAGGGCTTTGGACTACTTGACTAGGTACCATTCGTTGAAGTGGATGAGGTATGTTTAATCCAGATGTGAAACGCGATTACATAAATAATAATTTAGCGAGTGTTTCAACAATTGGATTAGAGATATCAAAGATCTACATTGTTGACCTAGCGACAAAATAAGGAGAGGATCATGGTGCTATGGGAAAAAGGAAGAGAATTGGGGAGAGATTGGATGGTGCGATCATCGCTTGCGGTCTTGCTTCAAATCAAGGCAAGGACTAGAGGTCTTGGGCACTTGAGAGTTATCAAAGCTGATAGGGTATGTGCGGAGGTTTGGGACAATACCTGTGGTGAAAGGCATGTGGTTAACGAGCAATCCCATGAGTGCACTTGTTTTGAATGGCAACACACGGGCAAGCCATGTGATCATGCTCTAGCTAGTGTCATTACACATAGGACATTTGATATGGCAGATTATGTAAATGAATACTATTCAGTTGCGGTTTAGGGATGCCTATTCAGAAGAATTGAACCTATGCCCAAAAGCACAATGGCCACAGTGACTTGTCAGATGAGGTGGCGACACCTTTGGGCAAGAGGCCAGTTGGTAGGCAAAGGAAATTGAGGATAAAAGGTTTCATGGAAGGTGGGAGTAGCTCTGCTCCGAAGGCAGGGCAGAGTAGTAAGGTTAAAAAAATGGTCAGAGGCCCTATCAAGTGCAAGAGATGTGGGGAGGTTGGTCATCGACAATGAAGCTACAAATGTCCATTTAATGGCACTAAAAAAAGGTAAGTTATGTGTACTACATGTAATCTGATATTACATGTTTAAATTAAATATGCTACATTGCTACTTTACTTCTGTAGGAAGAGGAAGTCCAGAAGTAGAAATTTTACAAGCAGCACTGCTGAGGATGAAAATGTGCAGGCCAGACCTACGGTGGTCACGGGAGGTTTGACATTGCTACTTTAATCTTTTGGATTGATGCATTTATGGTTTTTCCATTTCCATTAATTTAATCTTTTGGATGCATTTGCGAGATGCAAAGAAGGACGCTCATCGAACACTCAGAAGAAGTTAACTCCTCAGAAGAAGAAGTCCACTCCTCAGAAGAAGTCAACTCCTCAGAAGAAGTCCACTCCTCAGAAGAAGAAGTCAACTCCTCAAAAGAAGAAGTTAACTCCTAAGAAGAATAAGAACCAGACTTGAAGCTGCTAGGAAATGAATCTGAACCTGTTAATCTTTTGTTAGGAAATGTGTATGAACAATGAATCTGAACCTGTTGTTTGCTTGGATGGTTAATCTACATCTCTGTTGTTTACTGATTGCCGTTTTTGTCTAGAGTGTTTTTGTAATATACAACTGGCTAGCTGGAATCCAATTGGTGGCCGGTGATGCATTTAGCACATTTGCATTTGTCTCCTGGAGTGCATTTGTCACATTTGTCAAAAAGATTGGTTGCTGGAGTGCATTTGTCTCCTGGAGTGCATTTGTCACATTTGTCAAAAAGATTGGTTGCTGGAGTGCATTTGTCAGCTCAAAAAGATTGGTTGCCGGTGATGCATTTATCACATTTGCATTTGTCTCCTGGATGGAGTGTTTACAACTGGCTGGAGTGTTGAGGCCATTTAGCACATTTAGCACATTCGCATTTGTCTCCTGGATGGAGTGTTTACAACTGGCTGGAGTGTTTACATTTAGCACATTCACATTTAGCACTGGTCAGATAGAAGGCTCATATCTCTCAGTGACAACACTGGTCAGAAGGTAACATGACTATTGTGATAATGTTATGACCAAAACACCTCTCAGTGACAACACTGGTCAGAAAACCATTTTTCAATAGTCATCAACTTCAGTGACAACACTGGTCAGAAAACTTACAAATAATCTAATCCCAAGCATTGAAGAAGAGTCACATGACAAAAAGAAGCTAAGATGCATGGTTCTTCAGAAAAGAAAACTTCACTGGATCTAATTTCTACATTTCATTCAGATAGCATGGTGACATCAAAATAATGACCATCATAAGAAGATAGAATCCCACATGCTCGAAGGAACATTGGCAGAACAGATTCTTCAATGTAAGCACACTGCAAGAAAAGTTCATCAGCATGGCAGATTTATGACAGTTCTTATCTGCATTCATAATCTTTGAACACAAGCACCATAATCCACACAGATTTGTCGAATTCCTTATCATTTCATTTCCATACTCGATCTGAACACGAGCACGGAATCCACATACTTCAAAAATTGCAAAACATGCAGTTGTAGCATACATTACAAAACACAGACTAAGGAGAAGCATCACTACATCATTTCACAATTACATATAGAACCAATCTCGTTAGCATTGCGGCTATCACCATGTTGCAAACAACCGGATCTGACCCATCTTCACCAACTTTGACACCTCCAATTTGATACCGTAGCATTGGCCTTCCCTTTTTCACTTTAGGGATCACACATTTATCCCCACATTTACAGAGACGGTGAAGTGACAAATTCTTCATATTCCTCACGCCACATGTAGAATACACACCTCCCAGATTCTCGAAAAATATCACAATAAGCTAATTTAGCTTATGTGCAATCACATGAACCCTAGACATGAATGAACCCAAAGCAAATTTTCCAAACCAAAAGATACAACTCATATACATCTTGCTCGTTCTTGACACTTGAAGAAGGTCCTCCCCGGGTTCTTATTTGACCTCGACACAAGCTCCAGAATCCGGTCACCGCACCTAGGGCATTCCACGAGGGGCAGCCCACTCGGACCGGATTCAAGCTTTGGGAATGGGCGCACACCTGAATGAAGTGAGTAGCTCCTCTGCGACATCCTGAGGCCGCCGCTCGGAGTGGCCACCACTCGGAGTGGCCACCACTTGTTCCTTGTCGCCGTCGCCGGGGAAGGAGGCAGCCCAGATGAAGGTTTGGTTCGGGAGGGAGGACTACTGCTGCGAGCTGGCCTGGTGAAACCACGGAAGAAGAGCTGGTCTGGTCGGGGGCACAACGGTCATTTCCCGTGGCTAGAAGCGCCTGGTCTGCGAATTCATTTGAAAATCGAAATGGCATTTTGGCGAGGAGGGACGAGAAGAGTTGCATTTTAACAAAGGCAACGTCGAGAGTGGCATTTTGGCTCGCACCACTCTTGGCAGTGGCATTATATCAATTTTCCCCAACGAGCCGGCCGGGTCGGCTCGGTACAGGTTCATCGTGTTTCGGGTTTAAATCGTGTCGAATCGTGATGGTTCATCGTGCTTTCGTGCGTGTCGGGTTAAAATTTGGTCAAACTCGTCTTTTGACGAGCCCAGCACTCATCATTGCGCCGTGCGTGCTTCGTCTTGCGTCTTGAAGCGAGTCGGCCCATTTATACTATTACTACAAGAGAAAATAATTACAGATTGATTTCTTTCTTTATCTGTCTATGACTTTCTTTTTCTCCGGTCAAAATAAAATCCTATTGTGTTTATTCTTCTTGATTTCCTTGATTCAGTTGTTCCTTTCAGCCACATGCATGCAGCCATGCATTTACTCCTTGATTAGCTCACCCACACATACAACGCATGGATGCATTCACTTCCTTTTCTCCCGTCCATCCAGAGTTGTCTTCATTTATTCCTTGATTTGCTTACCCACACATACAACACAGGTGCATGCCTGTTTTGCCCGGACTGTCTTGGGGCCGGCAATCCATCGTGCGATTGGCGGCCGCCCGCAAGACTCGAACAATCAGTCTGATCGGTCCGGCGGTTTAGAACATTTCGTCTTGGGTCGTGGGTCGGCTTGGTCGGACGTGCCTCGTGTTGGCCCAAAATAGCCTGGCCTAGTGCCCACCTCTAGTGGTGTATTATTGGTATTTTCTCTTATTTCATTTGTCTCTTTGTTTTTCAGTAGCACGTAAAAGCTTCGCGCCAGGGCCGTACCTAAGCTTTTTAGGGCTCTCTTCCAAAAACAAAAATGAGGCCCTTGCAACGTTGCAGTGATTAACTCCAAAGTATATAGAGTAAGGGTGTGTTTGGTAGGGCTTCGGCTCCGTTAGATTCGTAGAACTGGTGAAGTTGGGTATTCTTAACTCTACCAGATCTGTGAAGCTAGAGCTGTGACTATATTAAAAGTATTTAGATGGATCATCTTGTTTACATTTTAGATCAAAATATAAACTTAATTCACTTTATTTTTGCCTGCAAGTTTCAGATCTCAGGTGAAGTTAGCTATCAAACAGGCCCTAAGTATTAGCCGGTTGATAAGATGGATTCTCAAAAATAAAAGAAGAGCAATGAAATTTGGCTAAGACGGTGCTTAATCAAACTGTTCTTACTCTATAAGAAATGTTAAAATGGTAGAAGATAATATAATATATCTCAATTAATGGTCAGTTTCTAGACCTAGAGAATGATACGATGAATAGAAAGAGTGAAGAGTAGAAGAGGTATAAAGCTTAAATTGGTGTTGAAGAGATATGAACCTTACAAATAATGTTTTGTACTGATTTATCACAAATTTACCCTAACATCATTTTTTTTTTCATATAGATCATTTGTTAAGCCTTGACACCACATAGAAGAGAGTACTTTGTTGTAATTAATTAACTAAGCTACATATTTATTAAAACAAATAAGCGCCTAATTCAATGGGGCCATGTACACTTGCTCTGTTGCTCACTTCGCACCCCCATCAGATACGACCTTCTTTGTGCGTATTTGTGTTCACCTTGTGCACAATTTTAGTGTGCTGTTGACGTGAGATGATGCCCTGATATTTCCTGATTTTTGGGAGTTTCTGCATGTGTTGTTTTACACGCTTGCAAGACTGTATTTTTGCACTAGGATTGTCCTTTTCCCGAGCAATGACCCCTGCAATAATACCCCTGCAGGATCTACTGCACAGATCGGCATCATTTTGCATTCAGCCCTATGTACAACAGTAGAGAGTTGTCAGTGTACTCATTCGTATTATCTGAAGATAAAACTAAACTCATTCTTTATAATTAGATATTATTTTAAAATTATCTCTGTGAGATTATATGATTTTTAATTATAATATGAAAAATATTTATTATAAGTAATAACCCATATAATAGTATTTTATGTTATATATGTATGGTTATCTCTTTACAAAGAGAATTATACTCTCTACAATATCAACAAAAATTTTACAAGACAAAACATATGAACAACTAATATTACACCGTGAAACTTCACCGGACCGTTGCACAATTACTACACTGATTTTTTTTAATAATACATTTTTTTCAAAATTTCAAAAATATACCATGGGAAAAAAATTACATAAATATACCCATGTTGTCCATGCCCATTTGGGCTGTCATTGATTCATGCAATTACTGGTCGAGAATGGCGCATTTTTTTATTTAATATTTTTTTAAATCGTTTTGCAAACTAATCGGTAGCGGTAAAAAATTTGAAAAGTAGGCGTCTGTCGCCCTAATCTGGGCGATCGCCCGTCTTGAAGCGACAGTGCCTGCCTAACGACTCAGCATCTGAAATTCCAAATTTTAATAGCGAGCAAAAAAATTGAAAATAGACCTATCGCTCGATCACGGGCGATAGATCTATAACAAAATTTTGTTTTACAATTTTGTTGTATTCAACCGAAAAAAACTTCTTGTAATGTGATGAATGGAAAATTTATTTTACTTTGTTAGTGATACGCATTCTACTTAGAGATTTTCGTAGTCTCGTAGGACCCGTCGGATAGGGCCCAAAAAATACAAGAAAAATAACGGGCGACCCTCATAGCGAATACTACTTATGTACTGGCGTGATGGTCGGATCTTGCCTGCACGGTTCTGAAAATCGGGAAGGCACTCGCGGACCTGAAACCATGAAATCGTGACCACTTAGGGTTTTCGTAGCCTTCACAGGTAGGCCGGATCTGCCCAAAAATCTGGAAAAAATCAAGGGCGATCTATGCAATGCGGGCTACCACTTATGTACGGACAAGCTGGGCAAAATTGGCTTGAAACCGAAAATGCAAAATCGGAAGGCACTCGCGGTCATGAAACCGCGAAATCGTCAGCCACTTAGGGTTTTCGTAGCCTGCTGAGCGGCAGGATCTGACCCAAAAATCTGAAAAAATCAAGAGCGATCTCATAGCTGGCTACCACTTATGTCTGCAGGCGAATGGGCGGGCGTTGGCGGAGCACGAAGTTCTGAAATCGGAAAAAGGCACTCACGGCCACGAAACCGCGGAAATCGCAGAACTCCCGATTCCGGTTTAAGTAGCCGCAGTGCTATTCCGATTTTCAACAACTCGTCAGGATGTAAAGGGTTGAGGATGCGCCTAGAGGGGGTGAATAGGCGTTTTACAAAATTAATCGCTCACTAAAATCGATCGCTCTAATACACCCTAAGTCAAAACCTAATCAAAGATATATGCGGAGCGATAAATAGGTTTTGACAATTAAAGCCTAAATCAACTAGGCTCACTAGTGCACTTAACTAAATTATGTCTCTACACAAGAATTGCTATATTGAACAACTAATTAATACTAAGCAATTCTAGATACTATCAAGTAATTGAACAATATACAATAAATGTAAATACTTGAAAGTAAAAGAGACAAGAGGCAAACGATGTTTTTCCGTGGTGTTAGGAGACTTGGGGTCTCCCTAGTCCACGTTGAGGCAAGCCCACACTTGGACCGACTCGCTCGAGCACTCGCCTCTTTCCACTAGTCGTGGTTTTCACGCTCGTAGCGTAGGCTCAACCCGAACCTTCACAAACTTCACGGGCTTCTCACAACCTTGAGAGCTCCGCGCCTGCACGCCTCCCGTCTAGGAGTCGGCAACCTCCAAGAGTAACAAGCCGCTCCTTCGCTCGAACTTCACCGAAAGCACAACGAATGCGCTCCGGTGATCACCTCGTGCAACATATGCACAAGAACCTCCCTCAAGTGCAACACATGCACAAGAGGTCACTCAATCCACTCCTAATTGCAACACATGCAATTAGTGCTCACACTTAAGCTCAAGAATCAAATTGAGGAGTGCAATACATGCAACCACCTCCCATAAAACTCACAAGAACACCAGCGCCTTGCCCCAACACCCCAAGGCCTCCTTTTATAGCTTCCAAGCCAAAACTAGCCGTTGGGGGTCGAAATGGGCAGAATCAGGAAAATCCAGTCCGACTGGACCTCGGCCGGTCCGAAGCCCTCACAAGCCAAGCAGTCGGAAAAATGACCGATTACATGGCAGGTTGATCGCTGCTCATGGCTTGTCGCCATGCATCGCGGTCGCCAGCGCCGTCCGGCCATCAGTCCGCCGCCAAGCGAACGAAAAACACGCTCTGGAAAAATCAAGCCACACGGGGCGGTTGCACCTCCCGGCCGGTCCGACCGGACACGGGCCGGTCCAACCGCCCGGCCGGTCCGACCGCCCTCTGTCCGGTCCAACCACTAGATCAGCCACAAAAACACTCATAACTTTTTACTCCGAACTCCGATTTTGGTGATTTTTGATTCTATGCGAAGCTTATCACAAGGGCTACAATCTCCACCCATTTTCATGATTTAAGCACCCATAGATATTTTTAAATATCACCAAAACCAACTTGCAAAAACACATTTCGTAATCAACTCAAGATCTATTTGCAAAACGTATTAAGCAAATCAAACTCGAGTTTATGAGATTAATCCCCCTAGCCATGTGAAGGTCAACACGAGACCCAGTCAACTTGGCAACACCCGTTGCAAGCCCTACTCACATGCTCTCGGGATTCGGACTCATAAACCTCAGTTTATTCGCACAACGAACTTACAAATAACACAATAAATACATTTCATGCTTGAGCACTACTCTTTGCAACACATGCAAAAGTCTAGCTCCTAGCAACACCAAATCAAGGTGCATGAACTCTCCAATTGCAACACATGCAATTCTCTAGTCCCATGCAACACCAAATCGACTTCACACCAAAACCAAACATCAACTAAACCAAATCACACGTATGAGCTCTTTACTCGCAACACATGCAAGCCTCTAGCTCCACACAAACACACAAATACCAAATCGTGCTTGAGCTCTCTCCTTTTGCAACACATGCAAAACTTAGCTCCAAGCAACCACACGGTTTTAGAAAGATTGTTTTGCGAAACCAAAGCATGAAGCTTCAACTAATGCAACACATGCAAAAGTGAACTTCACGCAAAAGCCAACGCATTAGCTTATCCCATTTGCAACACATGCAAATCAAAGCATAATGCGAAAACCAAATGCATATACTCTTTCATCTTTACAACACATGCAAATCAGAGTATAATGCAAAACAACCAAGCATAGGCTTAACACATTTGCAACACATGCCAAATGGTTAACCCATATGCAAAAACCAAATCCAAATGATTTGAGCTCGAGTGAGCGCGAATGAGATCACCAACACATGATGAAGCTCAAGCTAGGAGACAACCCTCTTAATAGCACGGCGATAAAAACCTTAGACTCAAAGACTACAAAGTCCTTAGCCTATCTAATTATACCTTCGCCGCCGCGCGCAAGCAATCCCCTTTGGGGTCTTTATGATCTTCGCATATTTGCTCTCCCGGGATATCCACTCGACTCCTCTTCTTTGACTTCGGGATCTTCTCTTGATGCCTATCACCTCATGATGCCGTCTTTATCCCGTTCTCATCATCTCATCCATTTTTGGACCTAACTCAATCACAACTCATACAAATAGTTAGTCCAAGATGCATGGTTGTCTCAATTATCTCTTGCACTCCATTAACACATAATGGATGCCTTTAGATCAATTGAGCACAACCTAAATCAATTGAATGATTAAATGTGTCTTAAGTACAATAATGCAACACATGCTTCATTATACTTAAGAACTATTCATTTGTCCTCAATTTATCACGGAACACCATCAACACATGATGAAGTGTTCGTTAATGATTAATAAGACAAATGAACTCAATTTAAATTATCATTTAAATTGATATGAGTATATATTAACTACACAAGTTTTCATATACTCATGTTGATGAAAAGTAATGATCCATTATATGTAAATTGTATGGAAATGATCATTACTCTAAATCATCAACTATAGAATGCACCCCACAAGTATATGTGCATAAATATGATTGACTTGGAGATAATATGCACATATTCAAATTGATCGTATTGGAGTATATTCTATATTACCATGAGTATACTTATAACTAGGCAATTCAAATATATACTCAAGGATTTAGTTTCTTTGTCTTGATCCTTATATGTGTCAATAAAGAATAGATCAATACAATGAAACTATCAAGTTAAACCACGAACTCCCCCTAAGTGTGTGCATCCATGTAATATATGGATTGGGAAACATGATGCACATTTTGTGGTTAATATAACGGGAACATTCATATTTTAACTTGACTCTAAAGTATGCAACTAATACTAGAATGAATATGCAAACATACCTTGGGTTTTCTATTTTTCAATGCGATGAGACTAATCAAAGATATTCTAAATAAACAAGTTAGTCTTGATATAAGATTTGTCATTAATAACAAAATCACATTAATGGATAATCTCAATATTAGATTTGTCATTAACACCAAAACCATAACTAATGAAGGTTGAACTTACAGCTGGGCCAACGCCTGCCCAGCTCGCCCATACATAAGTTGTAGCCCGCGTTGCGTAGGTCGCCCTTGATTTTTTTTGTATTTTTTGGCGTATCAGACCCGTGAGACTCTGAAAACCCTAAGTGGCCCACGATTTCCGCGGTTTCGTGTGTCATGAAAGTGCCTCGATTTTTTGCAATTTCGTCTTTGAGACTGACATCCGGCCATCTCGCCCGTACATAAGTGGTGTCCCGCGTTGCGTAAGTCGCCCGTTAATTTTCTCGTATTTTTTGGGTCCTATCCGGCGGCCCCACGAGGCTACGAAAATCTTTAAATGGGATGTGTATTACTAACAAAGTAAAATAATTTTTTCAGTTCATTACGTCACAAGAAGTTTTTTTTGGTAATTTTTTCCGGGTGAATACAACAAAAGTGCAAAAAAAAATTGCTACAGTAACAATAGGTCTATTTTCGATTTTTTTTCTGCCCTTAAAAATTTGGAATTTCGCTGTTGCGAGCCGTTAGGCAGGGCACCTGTCGCTCTAGTACCGGGCGATCACCTCGTACTGGGGCGTGATCGCCGATACTAGGCGACAGCGCCTACTTTTCAAAATTTTTTGCCCCGTCAATTAGTTTTGAAAAAAAGATTTAAAATAAATATTAAATAAAAAAATTCCAGTAATGGCCAGTGGCTCAGTATCGGCTGATTCGGCTCGCAGAATGCTGCCGTGCCGCCGCCGACTTGGGCCGTGGCCGTGGCCGGCGCTGCGGCGGCTGTCGAGGCTGGCGCCGCCGGCGCCCGCGGTGGTGGAGCCGGCGGTCCGCTTGGACGGGAATAATGTGGCCCGCCTCGGCGCTCCCAAGCCCGGGCCGAGGCCGCGGCAGCTGCTCTCGCTGCCGCCGTTCCCCGCCGGGGCCAACCCGCTCCCCGGGAGGAAGGTGGCGCCATGGCACGTGACGGCGGTCAGCTGGGTGAAGCACTGATTCGCCGACGTGCCGCAGGAGGTCGTGCAGGCACACTTCAACAAGAGGCTGGTATGGGTGCCTCGTTTTATATTGAACTTCTTATTAGTTGCAACTTGCTTTCTTGAAAAACTCGTTGAACACTAGTGCAAAGGCTGCATATTTTTGTTTAGTTGGTGTAAATATGTGGCAAGAATGGGATTCAGAATTTCAGATGTTCACCGGGGTGGATTGCTTGTTTGGAGTGTGTTCAAGGTAGTGCAAATATTTCTGTTTAGTTAGTATATACATTGCTTGTCTGCAATGAAGCTTCCTTCATGGTTTGGTTAGGTTATCTGCGTTTGCAACATTGAAAATAGCATAAGGATCTGCAGCCTTTGCAACGTGGCACCGGAAACATCGAAGCATCTCTGTAAACACTGCTATTTCGCGAGACAAGTATGGGAGCTTATTCTGCGATGGGGAAAGTTGGATCGGTGGTAGACTTTGAGTTGTAATGGCTCGGTATACAAGTGGTGGAGAAAGCTAAGAACCCAATATGATAGAGAGAAACACAGAGATTTGGATGGTCTGCTCATTTATTTCTGGTGGAATCTTTGACTAGAAAGAAATCAACGTATATTTCAAGAGAAGATTAGAACACCTGATCAGGTGGCTACTGCCATCAAGGATGCGGTGCAAGTTCATGGTTTTGCCTGGTCCACACAAACTACGGTTTAGCGTCTCAATGACGTTGTACAGTAGGTTTTTAATTTGGATCATAGGGTTATCGTTGGTGTGAGTGGTGTATGGTTTTTTGTAGTGTAATGGTTTGTTGTAATGGCTTGTTGTGAGGTTTTTTCGGGTCCGGTTTTTCCCTCATAAAAACTGGGCCGCTCCTTTTGTTTCCTTTCTTCTTAATGAATCTTGCAACAATTCTCTTGCTGCTCTTTCAAAAAAAAGAAAAGAAAATAGCATAAGGATCGTAAATTGCCATAAAGAGTTTGCTATCTCGATAAGTTTGTTTGTGCCTCTTCTCTGAATTTACACTACGTTGAGGCACCCTTCTTTTGTCTGAAATAAAACTAACTGCTACCCATGATCAGGTTTTGTCGGAGTACTTAGATCATGACGTTTCAGCTGAGAGCATTCAGGGCCAGAATTATCGTTTGAAAAAGGTATATAATGAAGGTTTTGTTCCCCTTTTTTTGTACATGTTATACTGTGTGAATAAAGTAAATATGCTTAGCAGTTTGTTGCAGATTAAACATAATGATGTGATGGAGCCTGGCATGAGAATACATCTTCCAGTGTCAGTTGCTGAGGGTGAGATAAAGAAGCGGTACGAGACAATTCCCACTGCCACGCTGCATCCCAATAGAGATGAGATTGAGTACCTGAGAAGACTTGTCATCCACAGGGTAATTTTTTGCTGTATGTTGCATTGCCATTGTTGTTCCATGCCTAGTAGCTTACATAATTCCTGCAGTAACAAAAGTTTTTCTGCTAATTTTGTAAGCCTCTGTATTATCAGACAGCTCGATATACTATAAATTGGGCATATTGTATATTGATATGATCAAATAGATGTTTGTCTAAATATTATGGTATGTCCAGTTCTCCACAATATCATACGAATGTCATAATTTATTGTGCTTGTCTCTTGATGACAGGTGTCAGCTTTGCATTATCATTACATTGTTTTTTCAGAATTTAATAACTTTGTTTTTCATGATTTATCATTGTATGCTGGAAATTTGAAATTACAGGATTCTGCTATACTTGTGCTTAACAAGCCCCCTAAAGTGCCCATAAAAGGACATTTGCCAGTACATAATAGCATGGATGTGCTTGCAGCAGCGGCAGCACTGTCATACGGAAATGAAGATGGCCCGAAATTGGTGAGCCCAAGAGTCAAAGTTGATTGACTTTGTCTTCATGTCGACCACCATGTATAATCCTAAATTATCTCTAAAGTTTTTTTTTTGGAGGGGGGGTGGGGTGCTATGACTTGTGAGCACAGCTGCACAGGTCCATCGACTGGACAGAGAAAGTAGTGGTTTGATGCTGATGGGGAGAACAAAAGACAGCTTTAATCGACTGCACTGGCTCTTTACTAGCGTAAATTTGGCGAGGACAACTTCTCAGGTTGTGATAGCTACATACTACTGCTAGTGCCTTATATTGTTGGCAATGCAGACATGGAATACTGCCTGTGAAGCATACTTGCGGAGGTACTGGGCACTGGTCATCGGGACTCCTAAAGAAAGGGAAGGAGTTATATCTGCTCCTGTTTCAAAGGTGGACCATCACACTTAATGCATTGTTACCACAGATTGAAACAAGTTGGTTCATAATCATACATCATATCATATTTAGTAAGATACATGTATTGAAACTTGGCTTTTCTGATTTAGGTATTCTTGATGATGGGAAAGCTGAGAGGGTCATTGTTGCGCATCCCTGTGGCATTGATTGGTGCACAAGAAGTTGTAACAGAGTATCGGGTAATGGGACCAACCATTAACGGGTGCTCATGGATTGAGCTGCGTCCATTGACAGGCCGGAAGCATCAGGTGTCCGCATAGTACCCATATATTGTTGACTCTTTGCTAAGCATAATTCTGTTGAGTACATGAGCATGTTCCCTACTTTGTTGTTAGGGATACATCATTTTTCTTAAATCCCCGAGTAATTGATATTTTTGAACTGAAAGCATCACTCTCGCTATTCTGATGCCTCTGCAGCTCCGGGTGCATTGTGCAGAAGCCCTAGGCACTCCCATCGTCGGAGATTGCAAATACGGGTGGTTTGTGCACTGGAAACAGAATCCCTAACCGGACTTTGAGCCATTTATACTGGCGAACCATACAAGCTGAGGCGGCCTGAAGGCTTGGAGGTTCAGAAGGGCAGTGTTCTCTCTGAAGTCCCTTTGCTGCACCTGCATTGCCGGGAGATGGTGATCCCTAACATCGCGAAGTTCCTGAGCAGCACTGGAGAGTGCTACAATAATGGCACTCCATGGTCCAAGGGGAAGCCCAATCTCCTAAGATTCGGGGCGCCAATGCCTGCACACATGAAAATTAGCTGGAATATCATGTCTTCATACCTGGTGTAATCATTTATCTTTGTTTTCCTCCTGGCAACTTCCAAGTACATGTAGGTTGTTCCATATAGGTTGTTTCTTCAGGATTGTGAGAGAGTGGCAGCTATCATTTCAGAATCAGTGCAAAAAACTATTGATGTGAATATAATAAATTTTTTGGGAGGAATATAGGTCACTACTGGTATGATTCTACCAAACTCTTCCATCTTTGATTTTTTTTTTGCTTGCAAGCATAATAGCATCACTGTACGTTCCATCATCTACTACTACTACTGCACCACTATTGAGCTGATCAGTATTCAGTAGTTCCAAAAGATTTGGTTTTTCCTGTGCTGCTTCCTCAGGTAGACGCCGAGCAATTTGTAATACGTCCACCGCCGCTTCCCGGCGGTCGCCTCCAGCAACGCCTCGGAGCTGGCGTGGAAGCCTCCCTTGCCGAACGCCTCGAACACAAAGCTGTCCGTGGCCACGACGGGCTCGCCGGCGCCGTCCAGCCGGTCGAACGCGAAGGTGAGGTTGCGCGCGAGCCGCCGCTCCAGGTAGGCATCCACGAAGCAGCCGTGCGTGACGAGGTCCGGCGCGACGCCGTCGCGGCGCATGTGCTCGGCGCTGAGGTGGAGGTCCCAGAACATGCACATCTTGGAGAATGCGACGGCGCGGATGTTGAAGGTGGTGAGGTCCGGCCGGAAGCCGGCGGCGACCATCTCCAGGAAGGCGCGTTGCAGGGTCTTCATCTTGAAGTTGGCCGCGAAGGAAAGGAGGTAGAGGTTCCAGAGCAGGTTACCGGCGTTGCGGCGGCCGAGGCCGACGTCGTTCACGAACTCGCCGAGCTTGTGGTACTTGCTCTGGTAGATGTACGCCCACGCCACGGCGCGGATGGCGTCCGAGGAGATGAGCAGGCGGGACCTCTTGAGCCGGCGGTAGGCGGCCTCCATCTGCGGGACGGTGCCGAAGGCTGCGTAATATTGCACAAAGGCGTTGCCGGTAGCGGAGTCGACACGGAGACCAAGCCGGACCATTTCTTGGACGGCGTCCTCCATGAGCGCGAGCTCGCCGGCGGCACCGAAGCAGGAGACGGCGAGCGGGTAGAGCCCGCGCGCCGCGGCGGGGTCGCGCGCGGAGAGCTCCCGCACTGCGAGGATGATCTCGTCGAAGCGGTGGAGGCGCGCGTACGCCGGGAGGAGTCGCGGCGCTGCTGCGGCGAGGCGCGGCGCGGCGGAGCTGTGCAGGAGCTGCGCCCAGATGGACTGCGCCCGCGCGAAGTCGCCGGCCTCCGCGTGCGCGACCATGAGGGCCGCGTCTGCATCTGGTGGGGCGGTCCTTGGACAGGACACGGCGCGCCGCGGCGCCTGCATGCGTGTCGAAACGCGGCTGAGGTCAGCTCAAGAAACGGAGCTCACTGCACGACGAACATGGAGGGAGGAAGGAAGGAGGCAGACCTGACGAGACGAAGAAGACGGGAAGGCGAGCCGCGCGTGGAGCTCCGGAAGGAGGAGACGAGTGGAGGAGATTGGAGGAGGAGCAGGGGAAGGCAGCGGTCGTGGAGGGAGGAGGGAACCCATCTCATCCTCTCATGGAGCCATGCCTTCTCTGGTGAAGGAAATGGGGAAGGAAACCTGTCATACTCCCAGGTGAACACCAGCAGTCTGTAGAATTGGCACTTGTCCGGTTTGCCGAATTCAGAATTTGCAGAACCACAATGGTGGCACCGGTGATAAACCCACTGAAACTTTCAATCTTGCTGTAGCATTTCACAGGTATCTATGGAACACCAAATCAAGGAAAAGAAGCATCCAATTCACAATCCATACTTCCCAAGCAGGTTCGCAGCTTCCATTTTGCGCATGGCATCTCACTGAGCTCAGGCAGCAAACCGCGTGATACAAAACCATCCTTTGAACATCCAAGTCCAACCGAACAACACCCGATGCCAATCCTCAGGGGGGCATCAGGAGAGCATTCTATTAATCAATCGCAAATTCACATCAAATACATCTGTTACTCTGTTAATGTAAACTACTCAACGGAACTAGACAAGAAAATGGTCAATAGTACAGTATTAAGAAGATAACACAATCCGGCGACAAGCAGCAACCGAGAAGAAAAGCTCTCACGCAAATAGTACAGGAACCAGAAAATAGGAAACGGAAGAGGAAGGTCAGGCTTGCGTCAAACAAGCTGAACACTACAAATGCCTTTCCTTTTAACCCTAGTTGTAGTACATAAGCTGCTGGGCGGAAGACTGATTCGGGTAGCCATCGTAGAGGGCCTGGGAGCCAGCAGCAAGAAGCCCTGCAGATACCTGACCAGCGAGACCGTGCTGGCCCGTAATTTGCCCAGCTGCAGCCTGGCTTAACCCAAGCTGCCTCTGATAAGCCAGAAGTTCAGCTGCTGTGAAACCTTGTGGCACACCTGCCATTGCTACGGGCTGATATGCAGGAACTGGAGGTGGCAGTGGCTTAGAAGATGTCCCAGGTGGAGTTGGCTTATTGCCCCATGAGCACTAGAAGAGAAAAGGGCAAAAAAAGTCGTGAAATTGCATAAACCACTGTGTCAAGAATCAAAAGCAAAACATTTATTTGCTTTGGAAGTAACCTTGATTGGCTTGCCACGAACTACCAATCCATTCGCCATCTGAATAGCTAATGCTGCTTCACCATGGGTACTGTATCTCACAAATCCAAACCCTTTATCCTGTTGAACACGAACTTCCTCGATAGCCCCAACCCCTAAGTTATAGAAGTGGCGGTGAAGCTCATCTCGATTTACCTGACCAGTTTAGTAAAAGATGAATTACAGATGTCCTAAAATTTTCAGCTGATAGGAAAAGAACAGTCCCTCCCTTCCTCCCTCTATTTGGGGCATGGGCAATAGGAGAGAAGTATGGCAAAACTACAAAAAATGGGGAAAGGACAATGGGCTATCAGCAATTTGTTTCTACCTCATGTCCAAGGTTGCCAATATAAACCGTAGTGCAATCAGGGTTGTTTTCTGGATTCTCTTTACTTCCTGTATCCTGGTTTGCCTCCATAGCTGCAGAATAAAATTGAAAAATTGGCAAAGTGAGTAGTGACGACTGCCTACTGTATTGGCTCAAATCATTATTATTAATGGTAGGAAAAAAATCCATATAACACCCTAAACTTTGCTCGAAAATCCGACTAACGTCTTGAACTATGAAATCAGACATTTGAGCCCCCCTCCAACTTTGTATTCCAGTTCAAATAACACTTAACCCAATTTTGTATAGTGGTATTGCCTTCGTGGCGTAATAAGTGGGTGATTTTGTCACGTAAAATAACACATTGGGCAAGTTTAGGTAAATGACAGGTGCAGCCTACAGGAGCTTCTCCCACAAATCGAAATAGAGAGGGACCTACTGTGGCCAACAACCCTGGAAGTATGGCTGGGAGCTTAGTGGGGGAGAAGTTGCTGTGGGCTCCACCTGCAATTGACCTAACTTAGCCATCGTGTCCATCTTACATGGCAAAACCGTCAACTCATTGCACCATGCGGGCAATACTACTATGCGAAACCGGGTCAAGGTGTTATTTGAACCAAATTGCAAAATTCCGGCGCGCGGCGGGGGGTTTGGGGTGTTATATGGACTTCTTCCTTAAAGAATGGCCATGTAATTCCTCTCATCCCATTTATTCAACTGAACAATATATGAATGACAAAATAGGCCCTGAAAGGAAAATACTGTTGATTATGTTCATAAAACTATCAAAGCAGCTAACCTGTACTACTGGAACTACCATTTGCTAGTACAACCGCATTATGGTTGTCAGTTTCTTGTTTCTCTTCTGCGCTGTTCTTTGTTGCCCAGTTGCACCTTATTTGTCTGCTTCCAAGCCATTTACCTATTGCAAGGCATTAGTTTGCAAAAGCCAGAAAGTTGCAAAATTAGAATGTCAGCAGACAATAGGCCCCAAAAAAATAATTTAAAAAATATCACTGTAAGCTCTGGTGGCATGCTTACCAGTCATTTCAGTTATAGCATTTTCAGCTTCCTGCACCAAGAAACAAGCTAGCATGAATGATATTAGAAATAAAACACTATGTGCAAGTGTAGGGCTGATAGAAATGCCAGTCTTCAACTCTTCATGCCCTATTGAGTTTACTATAGGGAACTTCAGTAGGTCATCAAACTTCATGGTCATGCTATACTAAATGCAATAATGTCACAATTGGACTTTGCATAGGCTTTGGCACAACAATTAGATTGACAACCAGTAAAGCCATAGAAAAAATAGTAGCAAAACAAAACTATTTGAAAAAAAAGGCATCCAAATATAACAGATCATCAAAAACTACCAACGAAAAGTCAATGTTAAATCTCCCTTTAAACTAACAGTACTCGGCACACAAGTCTAGAACAATCCACTGAGTGAAACTACAACAACAATGGCTCTAACAAAACTCCAGCAATGCAAAATCCATCAGTACCAAATAGCTCAAATACTAGAATATTTGGCAAAAAATAAAGTGTGGTGTTGTAGTTATGGGATCAAAATGGTAAAATAGTGCAAAATGCTAAAGAGACATTCTGAGCTGTTCATACCTGTTGATTTCGGAAGGAGACAAAACCATAACCTCTAGAGCGTCCAGTTTTATTGTCCCACATGACTCGAGCATCACTGATCATATATGACACAAATGAACAACTGAAAAGCTACAGCAAAACAAAAGTGGTAGAAACATAGAGAAAAAGCATGATATTCACAATGCATCATTCTAGATTCTTATAGCAAAACATTGAGATAGACTTGACACAATAAAATCCATCCATTGAATAACAAATCAGAATTGCGAAGTATGCACAGATACAAACATATCGTATGTGTTACCATGTTACAAAGAACTATGGACTTACGAACAAGAAGGATATGCTGAGAAACAGGCATAGAGAGTTGCATCATTCACTTCAGAACTTAAATCACCAACAAAATATGGAAATGCCCTGGAAATAATTCAATGGGCACAGTTAACAAAACAAGGATTACATCAGGGAAAAAAAGATACAGGAGGGTTTTTGGAATAATATCTCACCAGATGTATCCTCCCTCTGTGTACTTGCATATGCCCAGTTCACCTTGATTGCTTGGCCATATCTGAGTAAAACGTTTCATAATGAAAAAAAGAAGAAGTTAAGACTCTGAAATCTGTTTTGTTGAAAACTTGAAATTGGTGGAACACTGGAACTTACATGTGGCGCCCATGAAGGGTCATGATTGCAAGAGCTGCTGACCTCCGATCATAGTAGTCAACAAACCCAAAGGAAGACTGTAAAGAAAGAGTAAATTCTTGTCAAATAGATGAAAATTGACTGAAAAAGTAGGGTTTTGCCAATTTAGCCACAGGCTCAGTATAGCATACTCAAAAACACTATCATCAATTCCAATTAACATGTTCATAGCAAGTAGTATTCAGGTCAGCTATGGGCTACAACACATTACAAATGTTGGAATATTAAGATAAATCGGTGTTCTCTTAACTTTCATCAAATCATGGGCTCAGTAAAAGGGTTGCATGGCCATGAGCCATCAATACAATTTAAAGGTGAAAATCCTTAAAACAATCATTTCTGATGTAACATTGCTAGTATTCTAAATCTCAAATATAGGCTGTAGAAGTGCACCTTCTCTTTCCGGATGAGCTTGCATCTTTCCACAAGACCAGAGTTCTGGAAAACTTCAATCAGAAGGCTCTCAGTGACATTGGGGTGTACATTTCCCACATACCTAGTCAGCACAGCATCATGAATTAAAATCAGATTCCAAAAAACATTTTTCAATAAAACTTCAAGACAGACATCAAACAGCCATATTTAAATGATGCACTAATTAATAGAGCAGAATTTTAGCACCAACCTCAATGGTAAACTACGCACATAAATTTGGCCACATTTATTCCATTGTGGAATTCCACATTTGTTTTAAAAACTAAACCACAATTGCACAGTTAAAAGGGCGCAAAAAGAAAAGCTAAGGTGTAAATCACATATGGAGGTGAAAACAGAAAATAACACCGAAAGCACTCACACACTGCGACATGTGGACGGATCAAACCCAGGTGGAAGATTGCCATTTGAAATAGGCTCCATCTGCAAAATATAAAGTGTAAAAAAATAAAAAGAAGATACACACTGATGCCAAGACAAGCTAAGGAGGAGCAAAGCAAAACAAAATAGAAAACTCTTATGTAATGATAAATTTTGACCTAAAATGTAATAGGAATGAAAACCCAGTTCTTCTAAGTCATGTTTTATGCCATTAACAACAACTGAAAGCAGTGGTTATAGTGTAATATCTTCGCTCACTCCCTCTCACCCTCTCTCTTTTTCTCTTTGTTATGGTGTGACAAGTCATAGCTGGGACGTGGTGCATGGCAGCAATGCACACGACAGCAATGTCAGAGGCTTAGTAACTATGTCTGCTAAACCTATGTGCTTTGCATATGCAAAACTGACGTTGCATTCTTTTAACCAACTTGCGGACAACAATCAACGCACCATGCCACCATTAACAAGATAATGCAATTAACAAGCTTTCTACAGATGTAGACAGCAGCAGCATTTGCTCTAGAAACACAGGAAGCAATTTGATTATAAAGGAGCTATTTATTATGCACAAGAAATTCACTTAAACAAGGAGGCAAGGCAGCAACCTAAAAAATCCCAAACTCAAAGCAAACAACGATGTTCCGGCATGCATTACCGCCGCCCCACGCACATACAAATAATAGATGTGAAACATACTACACTGATAAGGAGGCAAGGAGCAGAAGAAGACAAAAACAGAACAAGTGAAGGTGATGAAATCCCTTTAACTACAAATGTAAAGGGACTAGGGGTGAGAAACCCAATCCTTCCCAGCCATGTTTTTCCACCATTACCAACAACTCAAAGTTGTCCTTTTTGTCCAATTACATCCAATTGACTCCCTCTGCCAAAACAAATTTGCTTTGAATCCCAACACCAATAGAGCATTTCTCCAACAAACTTAGCACAAAAAGACGTGTGTCACGAACAATGGCATGCAATTAGCAACCTTTATGCAACTAAAGACAACAACACCAGTCGCTTAATTCCACAGAACAAAAAATTAACTATCAAGTCGAAACTTGCTCTACCGCAATGAACCAACAAGATAGACTAAACAAAGGGGGCAACCTACAAAAGAGGGGAAAATGCACAAAGCAAACAACAATCTTCCGGGCAGATCGGTGTGCATTACTGTCTACCAATGCGCACGCACACAGCAGATCAAGAACGGGGAAAGCGGGGGTGACCTGGGACATGGCCGCCGCCGCCGCCGCGGCGAGGACGCCGGATTGGTACTGCTGCTGCTGCTGCAGCGCCTGCTGCATCAGGAGGACCTGCTGCTGCTGCTGCTGGCGGAGCCTCTGCTGCTGTTGCTGGTGGCTCCCGCCTGCGCCGTTCATCTCCTCCGACTCCGACTCCGGCGAGGCGAAGACCGGATCGAAACCCCGGCAAACCGAGGGTTCGGGCGAACCTATCGACGGATCGGTGGACTGGATCGGACAGATCGAAAGATTTGGGGGCGAATTTCTTCCGGGGATCGAGCAGGACAACGGAGGAAGAGGAAGTGATATTTTCTTGTTTTTCCCTCTGTTTCTCCTCGTCGGCCTCCCATGGAGATTAGAGAGGGCGAGGGCAGGTTAGGGATTTTCCGCACGGAGGAGATGACGTGGAGCTTTCGGTGTGGCTCCCACGGCTCAGTGATATGTGGGCCCGGTGTTTGGAAGAGCTTCAGACCCTAGCTCCATTTCAAATCTGAAACTTATAGGCTAAAATAAAGTGAATTAAGTTTATATTTTTAGTCTAAAATGTAAGAAGATGATCTCTTAAACACTCTTAATGTATCTATAGCTCCAATTTCCATAAATTTACGAGCTAGAATATTCGCTTCCACCAACTCCACAGATTTTGGTGGAGTTGGTATTCAAACACCCCGCCGGTCGGTATTTTTCAAGACAGTCTGAGTCTGAGGCAAGGTTTGGTTCGATAGGGGTGTCTTTGGTAGCCGTGAACCCTAACAGATGGAAACCCCAAGACCTCTCACACTAACGAGTTCTAGAGTCTAAAATCCAGATGAACACACGATTTTACCTGAGTTCAGCCCCCATGAAGAAGGGTAATGACCTTACTTCCTTGAGCTTGGATTCATATTTTGGGCTTGGTTACTGAGCTTGTCAGTGACCAAACTCTTCTGTTGAGTCTCCTTTTTTTTCCTTCTCCTCGTCCCCAAGTGCCCTTATATGCACGGCTTACACGAAGTCGATGAAGGAGGTCGTCATCATGCCTATCTTACATGCATTTATTACACCTTTATCGCTTGTCCGTTCCTTGGCGGCTAATTAATGCCAGTAAGCATGCCTTCGCTTCGCTCTTCCGGAATATGACTTCTCTGTGACGGTGGGTGGGGCGTCGGAGAGCAGGCTTATAGCGAATTCCTTGGGACCGACATGCCTAGTACATTAGGCTGTCTCGACCTGCACGCTGGCGGCGAAAAACTTCGGGATGAAGCCACCGCATCCTCCCTTTGCATGGCGTGAGCAACGAGGCGTGCTCGCCCGCGCGATGCCACGTGGGGCGCCGGGCGGCGGCGTGGTCGCCCTGCTGCTTTCGCCCGCCACGCCACGGACCGCACTGGTGAAATTTGGCGTGCTTTCGCCTAACCGCCGCGCCTCATCCGACGGCGAACTTCTCTGCCGCATCCGATGTTCTTGGGAGTGATGCCAAATCTCCCCCTCTTTCGTTACTTTTTCTCTGCGCCTCATCCGACGCATTTAACTTCGGGAGCCGCCATTTTCGTCTTCGGGATGGGATGGTCGCCGATACCTCCCTTCGGCCAGTGTCAAATTGGAGGGCTCGGCGCCCGAATGGTCAGACGTCAATGACGCAATGACATTGATGTCTTGAGGGGTGCCCGCTGGACCGGCATGGCCACCGAGAATGGAACTTCGCCTGTCGAAGAGACAATGGAGATCCGGTAATGGCGGCCCGCATTATCAACTTGCGGAGCGCCGGTTTAACTGGGGCGATGGTCGTTAGGGATTTTGTATCCCGAAGACTTAGCCCCCTTCGCCGCCGCATTCGCCCAGCATGGCAATACCTGACGGCACGCGACATCACCGCCTTTCGTAGTAAGTCTTCATCTTTTTCTCTTTATGCTTCTTCCGTATTGCTTCCTACCAACCGGCAGTCTTTTTCTAACTTTGGCCAGGCGCGGGAAACTTGGATGGGCCACGCATCACCACGTGGCTCTCGGGCTCATCTTGCGCGGTTCAATGATTTGGATCGCCCTTCATCAGCCGGCCACTCGCCGACTTGGAGTTCTGCGGGCGCTGAGATCGTCGGTTATTGCCGCCAATGGACTCCACCGCCTCGTCTTTATGCCGCCGCACCGACGATCGGGGACACCTCTCCTCACCGACGGGCGGCGGGCAGCGGCCACTTGTTCCGGACGCTCAAGCCCGGACAAGAAGAAGACTTGCCACGGCGAAATCTCTGCCGCCACCGGTCAGCAGAGGTGGCGGTGACTTCACATGGGGCGGCGTAACCGCCCCAATTGCAAGACCGATCACACCGGCGCTGCCGCCGCCGCCATCATCTTCATCTTCGGCCGCGCCACCACGAACGCCCGGCTCCGACAACCACGGCGCCCATTGCTATGGCGCCGGTTCCTTCTCCGAACTCCTCCTGTAATGCCGATCTAGCCCTCGCGACGCCACCACCTTCCGCGCGGGGACCCGGCCAGAACTTCGACAAGGCGGTGGAGGTCCCCAAAAGCTTGACTTTGAGGCGGCGCCAAGGCGGTCCTCAAGATGTTCCCGAGCAGACGCCACCGCGCGCCGCGGTGGAGGCTTCGCCAGACGCCGCCGTCGCCATCGCCACGGGATCGGGCGGCGGCCCGATGGCGGTGCACCTCGCCAACTTCGCCCGGACCATCGCCACTCTGCTGAGCGCTCCGCCGAGCTCTTCATCGAAGCTCGGCAACTTACTGACTTCGCTTAGCGCCTCCTCGCCACGGCCGCCGGGCATGGGGCGGACGGCGAGGCAACTAACAGGCCATCGATGAGTGGGCGCGGAGCGGAGAGGTCGAATCTGGTGGCGCAGAAAGGACCACCGCGACCGCCCTAGTCACCATCGCGACAGGCGAGAAGCGGGCCGAGGCGGCAGAGGACCTCTCGAGTATGAGGTGACCGCCTCAGCGCAATCTCGCCGCCATGCTCAAGAGAGCTTTCAACAGCATCAAAGATGCTCGAACCTTTGGGCGTGGTCTTGGACGCCTCCAAGACACCGCCTGCAAAGACGCCCATGCAACCAACCAGCCGCAGAGGCGCCGAGGATTGCCCATCGCCTGCCGCACGCCGGCAGGAGGGGCAAGAGGTTGCGATGATGACCGCCACCTTCGTGTTGGCTTCTTTGGGCCAGCCAGCGATGCTTCCTTGGACCCGGCGGCGATGGAGACCGCATTGTGGGGAACGCTACCCTCGCAGAGCGTAGCGTCTTGAACGGCCATTGAATACTTGGCGAGCATTTGCAAGTACAAGTCTGATTGACCATGGATATCGCCACCGGTGGCGGAGGAAGAAGACGCCGGCGACATCGACGTGGGCGATGAGTGAAGGGCCAAGCCGCCACTCTACTTTTTGCTTTTACTTCTTTTGTTGATCAGCTTCCTTCTTGTCTGTAAAAACATTTCAATTAACTTTAGTTGTAATGGATGCTTCCCAGTTTTACCTTCATGTTTGCTTTGCCATGCCTATCCAATATTGCATGCCAAAATTGCCAGGTAGCCAGTCGGTAATTCGGCTAAGGCACCAATTAAGCCTTTGAGCCTAAGCAATGTTCCAGAATTCCTGCAAAGGTTGCATGTAGCTAGCCACAAGTGTGAGCATTACACGCATAAGTTACATAGGACTTAGGTAAAGACTGACTTTGAGGTGCAATAATTTGTGCTTGAGCACGAGGTGATCTCTGTCAAGATTTTATCTGAGGTTATCCTTGGTGAAACCTTTCCGAACTTAAATTCTTGTGATCTCTTAGAATCGTGCCCAGTGTGGCAGAAGTAACAAGCCCCAGAGTGGTTTTGGGCGGCCAGTACTCAGTGATGACGACCAGTGATTTCCGAGAGCCAACCCGAGGCGTCTGAGCCGTGTTTGAGCTCCGTGCCCAACTTACACTCGGTCACTTAACTTTACTAAACGCTCACATTGAAGACTTTTCCTTTATCACCAAGGAGCCGCCAGTTTACTGAGATTCGCGATAACCATGCATAATTTGATTAACTTTAGCATATACATAGCGAACAATCGAGAGTGTTACTTAAAACACTTATGTGGATTGAACATTAGCGGGTGCCCAACTCAAGCGGTGAGACGACCACCTTTCCAAGCGAGCGACCACTCGAGGCCTTCTGCGACCAGCCTCCAAGCGCTGGGCGACCACTCGGGGCCTTCGGGCGACCTTTAACTTTTTCTTCTCGAATTGAGCCAAAGCTTTAAAGTTTTACTTATGCACATATGCAGTTATTGCAAAGATAAATAAATGCCAGATAGGACGCATTTAACACAGATTATGACAACAAGAGCCGGCGCATGGGGTAACATTGGTCCACTCATTTTGGCCTCCACGTTCTTTGCTCCCCCAAACACAACCCATGGCACCGCAGCAAATAAACAAATAACTACCGGGGAAGGATACTAGGCCAAAGTGTTTGTGATGACAACCTATGGTGCTCCTGAGAGCCAACCCGAGGTGTACAAACAACATTTGAACACTGTGCCAGATCCGCTCCCCGGTTGCCCGTTGTCACCCGACACGGATACCGGGCGTAATTATGAACCAACAAGGGATTGTCAAAATTTAAAGACCAACAAAGATCCATGCAAGCGAGACTACCCGTAGGGTACAAAAGAGGAATAATGATAGAGTCGAAAATCCTCAAGATAATAACATTATCAACAACCGACGACCACGCCGATCGGTGGGGATAAGACTATCCTGTGGTCGATCGAAACAAGTCGTCGGGTCTCTGATTTTTCACGGGTAAAATTTTCGTAACAACTCCACATTGTAGGAATTCGCCAATTCTCGGCCGTCCTCAGTGGCTAGCCGGACCGCCCCGGGTCGAGATACTGAGACCACCTTAAAGGGCCTCCCATCGGAGACAATTATTATGCAACCCAGCATGCGCCTGAACTCTGCGCAAGACCAGGTCACCCACTGCCAGTGTTCTCTCAGAAACCCGGGTGGCGTGGTATCGCCGGAGACTTTGCTGGTATCGGGCGGCACGAAGGGCGGCCCGGTCACGAACTTCTTCCAAGAGGTTGACATCTTCCTGCCGGATATCTTCATGGCCTTCCTCATTGAAAGCGCTGCGCGGAGAACCAAACGATACTCGGAGGGAGAACAGCTTCCGCTCCATACACCAGGAAGAAAGGCGTCTCGCCAGATGCTTCGATCGGGCGTGGTACGAAGCGACCACAGCACAGCCGGAAGTTCTTCAATCCAGCGCCCCCCCGCTTGTGGAGTCGATCAAACGCCCTTGTCTTGAGACCCTTCAATACTAATGCATTGGCACGCTCAGCTTGACCATTGCTCTTGGGGTGGGCAACCGAAGCAAAGCATACTTTGGTGCCCATCTCATCACAGAATTCGAAATGCCGCACTGGTGAACAGAGAGTTCATTGGTCGGTGATAATGCGGTTAGCGACTCCAAAGCGAGTGAATATCCCATGCATGAACTTGGCAAGTAGTGAAGCCGTGATGGCATCTTGCTTCACCGACCCACTTAGTGAATTTGTCGATAGCGGCGAAGAGGTGGGTGAAGCCCCGTGCCCATGAACGGACCCAGATATCGGCCCCGCATCGCGAACGGCCAAGAGAGCGGGATGGTTTGCGAGCTTGGGCTGGTCGGTGGACTTGCTGGCGAAGCGGGACAGCCGCATGTCTCACCACCTTCGCAAGCATCACGGAGGCGATAGGCCAATAAAATCCTGGCGAACGCTTTGCCAACCAGCGTTGGCGGCATATATGGCTCCCGTGACACACCTCCATGGATATTAGAGAGCAGGCGCTCCCTCTTCCCGAGTGATGCACTTCAAGAGAATTCGTTCCACTCCCGTGGTATAAGTCCCCATCCACGGTATAGCACTTGGCCTTCGTGCTATTTTCTCGGTGACGCATCATAAATCGGGTATCACTTGGTCCTGCAGGAAGGTTAGGATTGGATCCATCCACTGATTTTCCCGGCCAAGTGTGGCGAGCACTCGGTGTTCGCCCGGGTACTTTTTGGGCCAGAGCATTTCCCAGCGCCTTGGCAAAGACTGCCGCCTTCCTCCGGACACAGGGTCATGGTGGCGAACCGCCTTCCTCCTGAGAACTCGAGGCGTGGCGAAGAACGCCGCTTATCCCCGCCGGCCGAGGCCTCGGCAACCATCTGTCGTCCCTCTCTGAGCAAGGTGCGACGGTGACACCATCATTCCCATCTGGATCATGGGTCAGTAATGGACGATCGCGATAGTCTTTCTTCGAAGACCCGGACAGACAGAGCTTTTGAGGATGCAAGTCTGCGAAAGCCCATCCGCAAGATGATTATCACAGCCGGGGATATGAGTATATCCCAATCCTTCAAAGCGTCGCTCCATTTTCTCGACCTCCACCAAGCACGCCGCCATGGTGGGGTCGGGCATTGATATTCCTTCTCGCTGATTGATGACTAGTAGGAGTCGCCCTTGACTTGAAGGCCCGGATACCTAGCAAAACAATACTGCAGACCACCGCCAGACCTTCATACTCGGCAATGTTATTAGTAGCTTTAAAATCGAGAACAACAACATACTGGAGCACGTCACTCGTCGGGGAGACTAAGACAACGCCAGCCCCTGCGCCCTCCAATCTGAACGAGCCGTCAAAAAACAAGGTCCAGGGAGGCGACGCGGGGGCTTCTTCCGCTTCAAGAGTGGCGGGAGTCCACTCGGCAACGAACTCTGCCAGCTTTTGACTTTTGATGGCAGTGCGGGGAACAAACTTAAGATTGAACTCTCCCAATTCAACCTGACATTTGGCAATACGACCTTCTGCTTCACGGTTGAACAAGATTTCCCGCAATGGATAGGCCGTAACCACAGTAACTTCTCGCCCTTGGAAATAATGCCGCAACTTCCTAGACGCCACACAGGCGCATCTGACATTTTCTCGAGCTTGAGGATACCGGGTTTCTGCTTCATGCAACACCTTACTAACATAATAAACCGGCCTCTGAACACCTTCCCTCTCCGCCACCAACACAACCGACCACCTCGGTGTAGCGACAATATACAAAAAAGCAACCTCACCTTATGTAGGGGACACCATCTTGGAGGAGAGGTAAGGTACCGCTTCAAGTCTTCAAAGGCCTTCTGAGCCTCATCAGTCCACTCAAAGTGATTAGTTTTCTTCAATAGCTTGAATAGGGGTAGACTCATTTCTCCCAATCGGGCAATGAACCGCCTAAGGGAAGCAGGCGACCGGCCAAACATTGAACCTCGCTTGAGTCGTCTTTGGCGGCTTCATGTGCTCGATCATTTGCTATTTTGTCTGGATTGGCCTCAATACCTCGGTTAGACACCAAAACCCCAAAGAACTTCTAGGAGGAACCCCAATACACACTTCTCTGGATTGACCAGCAACTCTTAGAAGATTGGCGAAGGTTTCCTCCAGTCTTGAATTATGTCTTCACCTTTTTGACTTTCACAACCGGATCATCAACATATACTTCAAGATTACGCCCTATCTCGTGGACGAAAAAGAAATATGCATAGCACGCCGGGTAAGTGGATCCAAGATTTTTTAAACCAAAAGGCATCCTAATATAACAATAGACACCCATAGGGGTTATAAAAGCGATTTTCTTCATCCTCCACCGCCATACTAATTTGATGGTACCCGAGTATGCATCCAAAAACATAATAATTCACAACCGCCGTAGAGTCAACAATAAGGTCGACTCGCGGCAAGGATAAGGATCCCGGGCAAGCTTTGTTGAGGTCGGTGAAGTCGACACACATTCGCCACTTCCGTTGGATTTTTTAACGAGCACGGATTGGCAAGCCACTCGGGTGGCGACCTCCTGATGATCCCCGCGCCCAATAGCTTCTCCACCTCCTGCCGAATAGCATCTTGCCGCTCCGGAGCTTGCCGCCGGATCTTCTGCCGAACCGGGCGCGCTTCGGGGAGCGTTGCCAAACGGTGCTCGATCACCTCCACAGGGACCCTATCATATCGGACGGTTGCGAGCGAACACGTCGGAATTACTGCTGGAGGAAGGTGACGAGCGCGTCTTCCTATTTGGCGCCGAGGTGGCGCCAATGTTGACGGTTTTGCAGACTCGCCCTCACTCGGGCGACCATCTTAACCTCACCGTGAGCAGCTGGTGAGGCGAATCCGGACTGAGGGGCTCCCGAGCGGCGGCATCAAGCCGCCGGGGCAAGTGGCAAGACACTCATATCAAGCGAAAACTTATGACAACGCAGAGCTTGGTGATCTACTCGAATGGTTATGGGGTAAGTGAATCAGCATCTTCACCACCATATATGCATAATGGGTCACCGCCATGAACTTGGCGGTAGGCGATCGACCAAGCAAAGCATTGTAGGGGAGATCAAAATCAGTGACTTCAAAATCCACCAACTCGGTGCGATAATTATCCTTCTCTCCAAAGGTGACGGGGAGACGCAGCTGGCCCACAGGAATTGTACTAACCCCCGGGGCTATTCCAAAGAAAGGCAACGACGGATGAAGATCCTGCCGCGGGATTTGAAGAGCGAATCTTTGTAGAGAGCGATGATCTTTGAAGAACTCCCTCCGATCCACCAAAGACACGCCCCAATGGATATTTGGATGTGGGCGACACCTGTCGGGGAGATGCCCGGTAAAGAACATAATCGGGTGGTCACCGATGAAGATGATCGTCTCCTCCGACCATTTCAAAGATCCGACGCGACCACGAACTCGGCCTGCACACACTTCCCCCTCTTCACCGCTTGCAAGCGTTGATATTAAAGCGAAAGGCGGATGAACCACCATATATATCACGCCCGAGTATGGTCCGGTCTTTGGAAAGCGGTAGGCGGGATCTTCACCACGATCACCGTCACGAGTGGCGCTCGTCATCCGAGGGCGTTCCTTGATCGCCGCTTACCATCGATCCCACGACGGACAAATTGCCCGTGTCATGGGTGTCGATTCGATGAATTGGGCACCAAGGTCCTCTTTCCCTTCACTTGCATGGCGGTCGTTTCTGACCGCATGGCGGTTATCACGCCGTCCACGGCGATCACCGCGCCGATCACGGCGATCATCATTCGCCCGGTCACGGCGATTGTCGCGTTGATCCGGCGGCGCGCTCCGGCGACCGAGCCATCGTGAGTCACGCTTCGGCGGCCAAGACCTGCCGGGTCTCTCTCCGCCTCGCGCTTCGCGCCTTCTTGCTAATGGTAGGAACCCTTCGAGGTCGGCTTCCTCTTTATCTCGACCGCTCTGGGGCGATCCGCCCCTGCCTCGCGACCGCGCACACTTATCGCGCGAGGGAAAACTTCGAGGTGGTACCAATAGTGCGAGTGGCCATCTTCTCCTTCATCTTGTGGTCATGACGCCTCTTGGAAGGCGATGACGACCGGTGCTCTGAAATATGGGGAATCGTGTTGCGGCAATGGCAAAACCGCCGGATGAAATCACGCAACGACTCCCCCTTATGCTGCTCCAGGGCATGCAGATCATCCTCCACGCCCGGCTGCGCGAAGGAGCCCTGGAAATTGGCGACGAAAAGGCCACATGACTCCTCCCACGAGTGCAATCGACCCTCGCGGGAGGTTCAACAACCAAGAACGGGCAGAGCCCGTCAAGGCCGTCGGGAAATAGTTGGCCATAACCTTTCCAGACCCGCCGGCCGCTCGCACCACCGTGGTATAAATTTGCAAAAACTCCTCAGGATTGGTGGTGCCGTCATAACTTTCTATAGACGCTGGGCGAAATCTCCCGGGCCACTCCTTACAGCGTGCTCACCGGAGAACGCACGATATCCAACACCATAAACAAAGCCGTTCCGCCCCTCAAAATTCGGCCGGAGAGCGAGAGATAGGACTCTCCGCTTGAGTAGGAGGAACTTCCATCTTGAAGGCCACCCTCTTGCCGCGCCTGCTCTGAGCAGACGGCCAGACGCGGCTGCCGAAGATCACCGCTCAGCCGGCTGGTCTCGTCAAGATGACTTCTTAGGTCCTCACGGTTCCTTTCGGGCCAGGACTGACCCAGGCTGTGCTAACGCCTCCTCCCCGCCACAGCTTCTGCGGGCGGGCCTTCCACTGTGGTGCCGAGCCTCGCGAGCCCCGGCCAGCATACAGGTGGCGGAGTACCACCGATACTCTGCGGTCGGGGCCCCACCGGTTGGGCCGCACCAACGAGGTCGGCAAGATCCCGCGACCACGGGCGGCCGGGAGTCTCCCACAAGTTCCACCGGAGGGTGGTCCAGGAGGAGACGAGCTGCATGCAAATCCCCGAGAGGGGTGGCGCTTCCATAGCCAATGACGCGCCGGATGCCCCTGCCCAGGGCGTCACCAGCACCCATGGGTGGAGTGAAACGGTCTTGCGATTGACTAGATTCCCGGGACATACTCTGAACATGGCCCGACACCTCCCCTTCCTGATGTTGCGAACCCGACATTTTCAAATGCACGGAACTGACAAAGACACCAAAACCCGCCGGAAAAGATGATCGGAGAAACCGACTACAGACCCCTACCTGGCGCGCCCCTGTCGGTGTATTTCAACTGACAGGCCCGAGTCTACAGACCGGGTTTGGTTCGATAGGGGGTGTCTTTGGTAGCCGGCGAACCCTAACAGATGGAAACCCCAGCACCTCTCACACTAACGAGTTCTAGAGTCTAAAATCCAGATGAACACACGATTTTACCCAGGTTCAGGCCCCCATGAAGAAGGGTAACAGCCTTACTTCCTGCTTGAGCTTGGATTCAGTATTTTGGGCTTGGTTACAGAGCTTGCTGGTGACCAGCTCTTCTGTTGAGTCTCCTTTTTTTCCTTCTCCTCGTCCCCCAAGTGCCCTTATATGCACGGGCTTACACGAGTCGAGATGAAGGAGGTCGTCATCATGCCTATCTTACATGCATTTATTACACCTTTATCTACATGTCTCGTTCCTTGGCGCTAATTAATGCTAGCGCATGCCTTCGCTCGGCTCTTAGGAATATGACTTCTCTGTGTGATGTAGGTGGGAGGCGTCGAGAGAACAGGCTTGTAGCGAGAATTCCTTGGGGTGACATGCCTAGTACATCGGGCTTTCTCGACAGTGACGGCTGCGCGAAGAAACTTCAGGATGAAGCCACCGCATCCTCCCTTTGCATGGCGGTGAACAAGAGGCGTGCTTCGCCGCATGCCACGTGGGCTTGGCGCCGGGCAGCAGGCGTGGTCGCCCACTGCCGCTTCGCCCGCCGCCACGTGGACCGCACCGGTGGGCTAGGCGTGCTCGCCCAATCGCCGCCAGCCGCCACGTGGGCTGGGCGCCGGCGGGCGTGGTCGCCCTGCTGCGCCCGCCGCCCGTGGTCGCACCGGTGGCCGGGCGTGCTTTCGCTCAATCGCCGCCAAAGCCGCCACGTGGTGGGCGCCGGGCGGTAAGGCGTGGTCGCCACCTGCTCGCCGCCGCCACGTGGTCGACGCTCGTGGACGGGTGTAAACACCCACCGCTGTCGGTGCCACGTGGGCCTCACTGCGCTTTTGTCTTGCGAAGAGGGTACCGGTGTGTAGTCTGCGACACCCCTAAATAAGGAATTTACTTAGGTATGCCTGCTTTGCCCAATTGCCCAAATAACATGTATATTTTGGACTTCACAGGAGTCATACTTTTCTTTTTTTAAGTTGCATAAATAGTAAAGCATAAATGAATGATAGATAGTGATTACTTATCCATTCATCTGCTTTAAAATTTGTATAGTTTGTATTGGGAGGAAAATCATAAAAACACTGCTCTTTGGACTTTCATATTAAATATGCATGCACCTCCACTGAGATAGTCACTTTTCTAGCTCTTTGTTATTATTATTATTATTTTACAAATGTATGCTATACTCTTGAGAGGAATTGTAAATCTAGTTCCCTCCTCCACCACAGAAGATACAATAGGCGACACCTGTCAGCCGATGAGGAGTGCGGGAGCAGTGGTCTGCTATAGCCAGCGAGCGTAGAAGACACGTTCCGTAGTGGAGTGAGGGCTAGATTTGGGTTGGAAAAGTGATCACTTCACCTCTACCCCATTAGGGTTTATCTCAGACCTATGTTTCACCGAGCGGCGTAGGAAGCACACATATTCAGTCAGCCCACTTGTCGAGCACAGTTCATGTAGATTTCGTAAAAAAAAAAGTGCTTGCATGGATAGAGACGAAGATGGGAGATTGCACAGTAGAGTTGGTTGATTATTTGGCCGATATAAGTTGCAAAGATAAGGTAATTCTTACTTATAATAATGGTTGTTTCTTTATTAAAATTTGGTTTGTTTTGTGAAACCATTTCACAGCTCAATGGTTAAACTACGTGAGAGCTCGTCCATTACATGCAAGAAGTTACATATTTAATACATAAGCATTGCTTCAATGTTTTTCTTCCAATACAAACTATACAAATCCTAAAACAAACGAAGGGGTAAGTAATTATCATCTACCCTTTATTTATGCTTTAATATTTATGTAACTATAAAAAAGCATAGAAGCACCTCTCTTAATACATTATTAGCGGTTCAAAATATTTGATAATGATTAATCTGACATTCTGAAAGGACGGTGTCTATAAGGTAAATATTCGCCTAGTAGAAAAGTTGACGACACCTTCCTCATTATAGATGGTTGCTTTTGTTCATTGAATACTTGGGTAATTTAGATATACTAGAGGAGGGACTGTATAGAGTTTAGGCTAGGATTAGCAAAGAATTAAGGGTAGAGCAAGAATAGCTTCGGGAGGAAGAAGAAAGTCGAAAACCAAGCGTTTCTGTTCCCTTCCTACCCAGGTACCGCTAATTGAAAATATTGCCATCCCTTCGCATCTTGCTAGTCCACAACCTAGCCCAAAGTAAAAGGCCTTGCTCAGCGACAACCTCCAAGTAAGACAACTATCATTGTCATTGGAAATGGGAATACTGTACATATCTAGCCCTCTATAATTTGTTTTTGATGAAACTAGTCCATCCCCGAATACATTTACAAAAATAGCTCTCTCCTCCACCACAAAAGGTACGACAGGTAACATATGTCTCCTGTCATGCTAAGGTAACGCGGAAACGAGGAGGATATGAAAAAAAAAGTAGCTACATGAACTAGGTAAAAGACGGTGTTCCTGTCATATTATCAATTTAATATGATAATGCATACAGTGTCAACAACCTCAACTACAAGCAGCACCAATTCTCTCAAAGGAAAATATCCGGTGCAATTAAAGTTTTGGTGAAATCATCATGCAACCCTACAAAAATTTATCTTTTTTGTAACTTCTAGCATAGAACAAATTTGATCATGAAATTTTATATGTAGATGGGGTAAGCTGAGATGTACATCCATGATTTTTTTCAGAATTTTTTAAAACTTTTTTTAGTAGAGTTACACGATGGTTTCACCAAAACTTTAATTGCACTGGATATTTTCCCTTCTCTCAAAGAGATTTCACGACGATTTATCAATGGTTTCTGCATTATGTAGTCTCTAACCAGAGCTTCTGCTTGCATGCCTGATTTGTGCGCACAACAGGCACAAGTATTGGATGCATTTGTCTACAGCAACCAATCTAACGCCATCTGTGGTACAGCATGAAGTAGAAGAAGACATAGTACTGCCATCAAAATGGCGAGACCAATACAAACTCCATGTAAAGAGATACATTCTTTCTCAATCAATAGTACATCTAAGGACTCACATGATAGAGATGAACGTAGACTGACTTGTTGAAGAAGACTCATATGTTGACTGACTTAAAGCGTTACAGACAAACCAGACGACTTGAAGGAGCAAAGACGTCTGTTGTGTTTCTTGATCAATCTGTGATCATGACATTTGCCACTGATATAATCTTACACCCATCTAATTTCCATGTTCTTTTGGAGAATTTCTAGTCAGGAAAAATTATAATTCAACCCAATGTACAAAAATTATATCTGTAACATGTCGGTAGTACATCCTGTTGAACTTGTTAAAAACTGCACGCCAGTAGGCTTATTTTACAATGGAGTACTCCACACTACATCCTGGCGAACACTTTTCGATTGATGAAATCGTTTGCTCATACTTTGGCATTTCTTGCATGATGGGTTCTTCATTCTATGGTTCAGGGCTTAATCGCTTCATATAATCTTGAAGACATCACAAGTTCTCAACGGATAAACATAGGAATGCTGATTATCCTAGACGCTTACGTGTCAACCAATAAATGGTGTTACTTCACCAGGACATGAATAAAAGTTAATCCCACAATTTAGATAGGCAGAAAGCTTCATGCTCACTATGTCAAATGGCAACCGTTATCCTTGTTGTGAATGCCAAACTGACAACATTTCAACCCTATAAGCAAAAGGAAAAAAAGAGAGGTCAATTTCATATGTTATAGATTGTGTTCTCGAAAAAAAAATCCTATAGATTAGTTTAGCGAGCAAGGCAACCTTAACAAAAAAAAAAAAAGGGGAACAGCATTTACCCAATAAAAACCACAAAATAAGATATTTGATGGATAATGAATTATCTATTAACAAGACTCGATCTGGAACATCTTAAAAAGAAGTTGATTTGTAATGTATTTTGAGGTATTGTAACTGTTAAAGCCCAGTATGCATCATAATCTTTTGTTGGCAGTAAAACAAAGTTACTGGTGAAAGGAATGTACACAAAACTGCAGTTTTAAATAAATTATCAAGAGTTAATATAAGAACCCCAACATTAATGTTCTTTTTAGAATAATTCTGGCATACAAATGATTTTGGACTTTGGACATTGCAGGGTCTAGTAATGTCTTGATGAGAATTTTACTGTCTTATAATGGTTGGAAGGGCAGAAAACTCTTCATGCACATATACACCTGTAATTTAATGCAGGTTAAGAGGACATTAAATCACTTTGAGCTTATCTTGTTGTACTCTGAACTGTTGCCTAAGTTCAACATGTGTCATCTGCCTTGGATTGGCAGTGAACTTAAAAGAAGTTCTGTATTTGGCAGCTTTTTTATGTGAGGTAACCTCATCTTTCTTTCAAAATTTGTCAGTCCCCCTACAATACTCAGCTTGGGAAGACAATAGGCTGCATACCTGTCCAGTTAGATATGATCCAAAATACAGCAGCAAATGCTCAGTTTTACATAGAAAATAGCTGAGGTATCTGCAACAGCAAACCCAGTGGTAATGCTTAAATGGGCTCTCTTGATTTGATATAAGAACAGTACCATCAAATCTTAATATAGCCATCATTTCAACATGTGCATGAAGACCCAAACAAAATATAATTTCAGAACAGTCTCTCTTGAGGGTAATTCAAACAGCAATACATAATGATATGGAATGTCAAATTTTCCTTATATGTTCTAAAAAATCCCCAGCTACTTTTCTCAATTCCGCCAGAAAGTGTGCCGAATTATCAGTGAGGGTTGTTTCATTTGGTGACACTGTGGCAATAAGAACAAAATTTTCACCATGACCAACATTTATTTCATACAGCTCAGAGAAAACTTGGTGAAGAACATCAATCAGGCCTTTGTAAAAGGATCCATCTGCCGCAGGAGGGATTACGTTCAGTATCAAAACTCCATGATGATGTAGGATTTTGTGTGCAGCAAGAAGGATGCTTCCATGGGTCATCTCCAATGGTGGCGCACTGACACCACACATAGCATCAGAGGAGTCAAGATCCACCATAATCGCACTGAAGTTCATACCATGTTTCCCGCGATGAGCAAAATCCTGGATCATTTCAATAGCATCGCCAATACGTACATGAAGGAACTCATCCTCCACCAGTCCAAAATGGTTCCTTGCAACATCTAGGACAACACAATCAGCCTCTATGCCTAGTACATTGAAGCGAAGTCCCATTCTGATGGACATGGGAAGAGCTCCACCACCGATGCCGGCACAAAGACACCTTGGCCTTGCACCTGATCGAACAGTCTCCTCCACAGATGAGGCAATCATTGCAAGACCGGCAACCATGGCCTGGAGGTACGGCTGGACTAACTGTCCACCCACCTCGGGCTGTAATGAACTACCTGATCCCTCGTCCAATGCTTCTAATAACGAAGAAGTAGCAACAACAGACGACTGCTGGACAAGGCGCACCTGGGTCTGTACAAGGCAGGGCATGCGCTTGAAACGCATCCTTCGACGCAGCTCGATTGGACCTGGAGCACAGTCAACGGCAACATCCTCGACAAGCATCTCACCAACGACAGGACCAATGACAATCTTGACAGGAACAAGCCGAAGGAGTTCATCTTGGAAGGAGAGCAACGGGACGTCAGGGATGGCATTGTCCCCAAATGCAGCTCTGGGGCAGAGAGCCAGGAGCAGGGGAAGAAGCCGCGCATGAGCAGGGTCTGGGTCTGGGCGAGCAGCGCAAGAAACGACCTGAGGAGAAGGTGCAGAGAGCTGAGGGCCAACGAGTATGAACCGAGATAATTGGCACTGAGACTGGGAGGAGAGGAGGAGGTGGAGTTGGCCAGAGTGGGTGGAGAAGATCCAGTCGCGGTGCCGGCCGGCTGGGATAAGCATCGCCGCCGTCCGCGGGGCGGGCAGGGCTGGGGTAGGAAGAGGAGAGTCAAGAACGGCAACCCGGAGGAATCCGGCACCGTCGCCGTCACCATTGCCGTAAGGGTTGGAAGCGTCGTGGAGGAGAGGGTTGGGGAAGGAGAAGGAGACGAAGCGGGAGGGAGCGATGTGCTGCAAGCGCTCCAGCTCCGAGCACACCGCCATTGCACAGAGCTACACGACCAAGAAACGTCTCTACTTCTCCCCGTCAAGCCATCCCATCTCGATGTCCCGAGGGTTTCTTCTCCGAACTGACAGGTGGTCAGGTGATACTGTCCAGATTCCAATAGTGGAGAGAGGGTGACCTGAGAAGAGAGCGCGAATCCCAGACTTCCGCTCCGTCCAGTCGCCGGTGCCTCCTCCGGCGTCGCGTCGTTAGGGCTTGCGGCGGCGCGTCAAGGGACGGAGACGGCGACCGACCTCAAGTCGTCAAATGGCTCCCTTCGCCTGTTCGGAGACCTCCTTTGCCGATGCGTTAGTAGGGACCCACCGGTCAGTCAGAAATGAAGGCCCATAACTCGCCATTTTTCAGATAAAAGTTGAATCTTTTTTGAAACAGAATAATGGTTAAATCTTGCTTGAATGGATTTTGTTCCTGTTTTATTTTGCTAAACCGCGTAGTGACCAGAGCTAAATCATACATCATGGATGCAGGCTTGTGTTAAACTAATCAGAAATTTTCTATTAATGCCAAAAAAAATTAACTGCCTTAAACATTAACATAGACAAAATATATATATTTAGTATGGTAGACCAGTATATTTTGAAAAGGAAGAGGGACCAGTATGGAGATCAATCACAGGGCACACAGAATTCATGAACAAGGAAACATACGTGAAGTGTGGGTTTTTTTTTTTTTTTGAGAGCATGAAACATATGTAAGGTGGTCTCTTCTTTATTGAAATCTGTAGCAAATTACACGTAGTGATATATCTGACAACCTCCGTGTTACACAGCTTACAACAAAAACATATACATGGAACTAGGAAAATATATGTCGATTGTAAGACCGTCAAAACATAGAAAAGAGAATTCATCTACAAGACTACAACATAGACAAGATTATGATCTGCGAAGTACACCTTTCCGGAGGAACTTCTGCACTGCACTCCTTCATGTTTTCATGAACTGATGCGTCGATAAATTTACTCTAAGCTCAGAAATTCAGAGCCTAAATTATCATCGCCTATCATCCTTTGCATGTCATCATGAGACTGACAGACAAAAATGTCGCTCTCGTGGCACCGGCAACTACATTGGTCATTTGGTCATTCTAACCGGTGATCATACGACCTGTTGGAACTGTTTTATAGGTTTCTAGTCACCGGTGACCCTCCAGGGGTGACCCCCATCTGAGCTGCTGCACGCTTGATTGGGTAGAAAGCTGCCTCCAAAGTCACCAACCAATCTCATTTTCATTTCTTCCTGTGGGGAAAGAATCCTGATGCATCGTACGCAATTCACAAAATCCCTACACATGCAAATCCACCGATTTTTCTTTCATCAGAGTGGCACAGATAGCTAGACTGGGAGAGTAAATGAGTAGGCATGAAGAATCCAAGACAACGTGGTCTCATTTTATTTGTAAATCGGGTGAAATCAATGCAGAAAAATGTGCTGAATTGCTTAAGTTACACAGTTAAAAGAGTTGATTTTAGAGTTTCTCCATATTTTTTTATAGGTAAATATTCAGTTTAAGTTAGAAAATATCCTAAGACTGTCATTCTACTCATCAAACTAACTTGGCAACCAATGATTGAAGCATCAAGCGAAATATCCCCAAGGTCATGTTCACTCAAATTGCCTAATGTCACCCATCAATTTTATCTTTTAGTAGTCTTTTAACATTTCCAAAAAGCCATGCTACTTAGTTTTGTATGGGCAAATGCAAAACGAGCTTATGGTGTTTTGACTTACTTCCATGGGTCATCACCAACTAGTAGAACATCCTTCTCGTGATCTTCATATACTAGTTTCCAGCCAACTCTAATTTGATCACCGAGCTGCCCCTCAATACCAAACATCCGGGCAATGTCATGTTTTAGTTCATCATACCCAGAATATCGGTTGATGTCAATAGATCTTCCTACAGCGCCACGCTTGTGCACCTGTATATAAATACTTCAGTCAGTCAAGTGCTCATTGCAAGAGTGGAATTGTGCGCTCAAATGTAAAACAATGCTACAACAAGACAAAACAAAAACAAATTTGCTAATAGCCTAAAGCTAATCTCGTGTAAACTATTGGTGACTTTTGGCTAGTAACTTCTTGCGTATAGTCAAATAAGCATATGCATTTCTCAGGTCATCATTTTGCATGGAAGTTAGGATTAGCAAACTCTATATAGATATGGATAAATATAGAGAGCTTTGTAATTACATTATACAAGGTGCCCCATGGCATACCATGAAGTTACAAACTAACTTGATAAATACTGGTGTGAACTGACATACTGGAGCAAAATAACAAACCTTGGTGTAGGTTCGCATGCGGTGATGCGCAGGAGCTTGAGCCTGGGAATTTATATTTAAGAATGGGGTATCCGTGATTGCAGAATCTATAGAATTGAATGCCATATCAGCAACTCCAAATGAATGCGATACCATCGAAGATGATAACTCTTGTTGAGAATCCTTTGATGAAACGTGGTTAGCAATGCCATTTCCTGGCATCTGATCCCTGTATTTCTCGGTTTCAATGTTGTTTGCAAGCAAGGCATCTGCATTAAGTGGTAAGCCCAGTTGACCATCAATGTTCACCCCAAATAGAAGGTTATTTCTTGGATCTGTAACTTCAAACTCGCAATCTGGAACTGTGTCTCTCAACTGCTGATGCTGATTGAAGGATGAAGGTGGAAAATTTTGTTGCAATGATCCATCAGCCTGAGAAAGGCAAACCGAAGTAGCTGAAGAGGATGTGTCCAAGTAATCCATCTGAGGGTTGTTGTTTATGTAGTCCTGTCCAGTAGCTGGCCTTTGTTCAGTCATCTTGGGAATAATCACTGTTGGCTTAACACATTGATAAGGGTTCATGTCCCGTTCAATTGTAGGGCCCAAAACAACAGATGATTGAGATATTTTTTCTGCAGTAGGTCCACTATGGTTCTTGGAGCTACTTAGGACAGACTGCAAAAGAACAGGATTACTGTTAGTGGATGGTGACGTTGACGCAGAGGGAACATAATCTGTCTTCAATGGTTGCATTCCACCAGCCGCATACAGAGAGCTAGCACCCATGGAGGTAATAATGTCTGATTTTGCAGTGGTGATGGCATTCCCAGGCAAATCTTGAACTGGTTGGTAAGGATGAGGCTTTCGTTGTGTTGGGTACTGGATAGCGTTGCTGTTATTTATACCAACAGCTTGGGTAGTTCCTTGTACACATTGCTGACGAGTTGACCAAGAATTTACCATTTGATGTGGCAAATCCAAAAGCATTTTCTGCTGCTCCGAGATCAGAGGTTGCTGCGGCTGTAGAGCCTTTAATAGTTGTAGTTTCATTTGATGATCAAATAGCTGTGTATTCATGTTTGCATCACTGGACACATGAACAGGTTGTACCATTATTTGTTGCTGTTCCTGCACTGAGTGCTGAACCTGTTGATGATGTTGAGGTTGTTGCTGTTGTACCTGTTGTTGCGGTTGCTGCTGCCGCTGCAAATGTGGTTGTTGTAGCTGTTGCTGCAGAAGCTGGACTTCTTGAAGGCCTCCTTGTAAGACGGTGTGACTTTGGACCAGAGGTTGATGTTGCTGGAGTTGATCCTGGACAACAACTTGAGGTTGCTGCAGTTGAGCCTGGAGAATGACTTGAGGTTGCTGGAATTGAGCCTGGACAACAAGTTGAGGCTGTGTGATGTTTATCTTGGGCTGGATGCCTTGCACTGATTGAGTTACTAAATGCTGCTTCTGGTCGGAATTACAATCTTGAACTACCTTCTGTGGTACTATAAAATTTCCCAGTTGGTTTGGTGTAGCTATTACTTTCGCTAATTGTTCGGTCTGTTGGTTTTGTTGAGGTAGCAGTGAAGTGTTGAACTGGATGTTATTTTGTTGCAGGAACTGGTGCTGGAAGCTGATTTGCCTCGATATATCAGCTGCAGACAAATTCTGTACAGGTTTGCCAGATAATGAGTTTAGCAACTCTGGTTGCTTAACCGTGCCAGCAAGCAACGGGTTCTGCTGCATGTTCATCCACTGAACTAAGTTCAGACCAGGCATTATATTGTTCTGAGTATTCATATCTTTCCTGCAAATATCCTCACTAAGCCATGGCATGGTCTTCTTAAAAAGATTCTCCATTTCAGAGGCCTCATCATCTACAGATGTAGTTTCTTATAAAACAACTGGGTTATATAGCAAAGGAAATCATTGTTATCTACTTATATGTTAGAAAGGATATGCAGTTGACAACTTTGGTGATACAATGATGATATGTGTAGTATTCATGAACAAAGTTGAACTTTAGGTCACTAGTTACCTGTCATCCCAGGTTGTCTCGGACGTTTTGCAGTTAATAATGGCGAGGGATAGATGAAGAATGGAGAGATGACAGGCTCAATCTCCCATAGGGAAACTCTGGTGCGCCTTTCACTTGGTGCTGCTTCATCCCATGCAACCTGCACACACATATACTAATTCACCAAAAAGAAAGGAGATGTGGCTTGTCAGATTGGCAGGTTTACTTTGTATGGATCAGACCAAACCTGAAGATTGCGCCATTGAGAGCTTTTCCACCTTACAGGATCCAGATCACTTACACCAGTTATTGTACCCATGTACCTGCAGGCAGATGTAACAAGTTCCCACTTTTTGGAAAATTTATTACTCCGTATAAAACTTGAAACGCATAAAAGCACGAGCGCATGCACCAAGTTCAAATGCAGCAAACCGATACTTAAAAAAGAAGCTGGTACACAGCAAACTCCAAGGAAATTTTCAAAGTGATCTCAAAGTAAGAAGGACGACTGTGCATTCTACAAATTAGGTAAATATGGAATGTATACCTTCTTGTTACAGATTCTTCAGTTTCAAACATCATTCTAAACCGCATGCCAAGAGATAATTGGTTGCCATAGACTGCTTTCTGGTACTTGGCAAAAGGAATCACAAATTCTGAAGGACTAGCCCTGAAGAAACAAACAAAAAATAACAGTCCAATTGAAAATCCGGATATATCATTTCTTCATTGTTAAACATCACATAAGATGGTATTTACCTTGGGTTATAGAATATTCTGAATTGGCTGTTATTTGCTGCGGCATGAGCTGCAGCAGCAAGAATTCCAATATGCATACTATCACTAGACAAGACAGATGATGAGAGGTTAGTAGGTTGCCTATTTGCTCGTCTGATTCCCAAGAGGAGTTGCTGTTTTGCATCCCTACGATCACAATGGCAGGAAATTTAGTGGCACTAGTTACCTTTCCATATAGATTGATCTGTTACATCAACTCTCAAGAAATACCAAGTCAGGAAACAGCTGACTATCCACACAAAAACAAAGATCCTCAGCATCAACATTTTACCTAATAAATAAGACTGAATCACCAGCAAGAAGTCTCTTTCCACTGACAAATAGGCTCCAGCCAGTAGTCAGCAAATGCCTTTTAGGCTGGCCTGGTGAAGAGGAAGAGAACTATTCATAAATTAGAAATGAAATGCATATGGAACAGCAAAATGGACTAAATCGTGAAGGAACATAGCGGGTTTCTAGAATTTTAGAACCAAAGTCCAAAGCAGATATATGATTTTTTTAAGGAATAACTGTAGGATTAGGAAAGGATCCTATTGCAGATATATATCAGATAAAAGGGGTATAATTAAAAGAAAAAAGAAAAGTGCTAGACAAAATTTTCTAGCCAGTCTTGAATATATGGAAAGTAATTTTTTGCCCTATGGATAACCATGGCAAAGTCTTCCTTAAACTTTCTTTTCCAGCTGCCAATTGAAGGGTCTACGTTATCAAAGACCTTCTTGTTAGATATATGATATTTGAATATGGGCTAGACTAACTTCCATTAGCTTTTACTGATGCCTCGAGGGGAACTTTCAAATATTATTTTTGTGAACTACCTCGATATATATGACGGAATGTCCAAACATTATCATGCAAATCCTGGGCCTGAAGTTCCTGGGCCGGAGGCTGCATTGAAAAATCCTACACATATACAGTGCAAACAAATCAGAACATTCCAAAAGACAATCAACACTTTTGTCCATAAGAGGTAAAGTATGCTTACAAGACGAGGAAAAATCTTCTCCGCAGAACGCCTTGGCACAGAGAATCCTCCGTGAGTGCTTGTATCACTCGCTGTCAGTGTTTTGCAAAAGAATTCTGTCTGTGGCCTGGTTTGTTTCTGTGCAAGCTCTGATGCCAGCAATATCTCCTTGTCAAACTGTGTCACCTGGCAGTTCCAATTCCAAAATCACCGTGCTACTGGTATGCCACATAAGTACAAATGACCTAACTGAATTTGGGGAAGTGCGACCTACATTGCTAATTGGCTGGAGAGTCATTCGAGCATAAATTTCATCTGTGTCAGGATCAGCCTGTCAAGTTTTGTTGAGAGACGTGTCAAATTAAAAGGTTAAATCATCCACATAACAGAGCACTAGTAAAATGCGCAGCTGTTTTCCAATTAGTGGTGTTCAAAGAGGCAGAGATTACATGCATGGTAACACTGTGGAGGATGCATATCAGCTTTGATGGAAGATTTGGAAAGCCTGGAATTTGTGCATCTGCGTTGTTTTGCATAGATGCTGCTACCTGAAATTGGGTATCAAGGAATAAGAATTGTTCTCCATGAAAGTCCAGATCACTTGCATACAACTTACAAATTTACAATTGTTTTCCGCTCCTGCCCTTTTTGGTATACTTTTTAACATAAAACATGTCAAAAAAATAATACATGTTTTTCATATGAAACTTCGCATTAAAACAGAAGTAACAGCTAAAATGAGCGCTTAATTTTTTTTCGTTGCATTAAGTCAGGTTTAATCTTTCAAAGAGTCATGTTTACAACTGAATTTGCTAACAACTGACAAAAAGTCATGTTTAATCTTTCAAAGATGCTTCTTAAGACCGTACATAACATTGGAGACTGATATGCTCAAGTATCTTCAACCAAACAAAAGTTGCATGTTCGTTAGTTAAAAGTTGAAACGGATTAAGACCAAAACTTGGTTATCTGCATGGAAAGAAGAAATAAGATACTGTAAATCAACATGTAAAGGAGCACCAGAAAGCCTCATACTTCGTGCATTCACATGTCACCCCAAAAAAGCAGGCAATTTTTCAGGAGAGATAACAAGCGCGACTCCAGCGTTGCATCAAAATGCACCTATCCTCCACGAAACGACGATTTAATCCCACAAAGAACAACGAAAAGGGGAATCGAAAAACATAAACACTGAAGAAATCAAGTCTTCATTAGGGGAAAATCCAGCTCCCAAGTTTCTCTGACGCTGGTGCAGAAAAGGTCACCCAAGACCTTTTTTTCTGAAGAACCAAAGCGAAGCAAGCGTTTGGCTGTAGAGCGAAGCCGAGAGACTCAAGAACCAATTGCCGCCGGACATTGAACCAATCATGGAACGACACACCGCTTCTTACCTGCGGCAACTGCGAATTACCAGCACGAGAGCACGAGGCGACAAGAAAGAGACAAGAGAAAGAAACTTCGAAACCAGAAGAACAGAACAACAAAAAGGAACAATTTTGCGCATCGAAAGGGGGGAAAACACCATGAGCTTTGATGAAGAAGAATCATCGGAAGTAGGGGGGAGACGCGGGCGGGGCAGTACCTGCTCGCTGTGGCCCTGGGGGAAGTAGACGACGAGGCTCCCCGCTGGCGGCAGCGCCACCAACGGCCCGGCGCACGCGTACCACAGTTCCTGGTTCATCTTCGTCCTCCTCCCCTCCCCCTCCGCCTCGCCCCCACCGCCACCGGAGCTCGCCGGCGCTGTCATCTCCATCGCCGCCGTCGTCACTCCCACGCCCAGTCACGCCTGCTTCCGCCGTGGCATCGCCGGATCGCCGGCGAGGAGAGGAAGGCGAATTTGAGCAGCTCCCAAGTAGAGAGACTCGGTAGCAGCGAAGAATATAACAGTGCAATGTTGTGGCCGAGGCCCGAGCCTAATGGCTACTGTAGCTTCGTCGATTAATTTAATTGCTGGTTAATTACTGATTGGCCTCATCGATTAGTTTATGAATTAATTAACACGAGTACAGAAGAATTGTTTACGCAGCACTCACACGCACAACGGCACAAGCGTGTGACTTTTTAAGTTTTTATATAAACTTTTCTTTCTCTTATTTTCTTTGTACCCAGAAAGTGCAGTATACTCCCTTGATCACAAATACATATGTTTGGGATTAAGGATGGCAACGGGTACATACCCGGTCGGTATCGCCACCCATACCGCATTCGATGAAAAATCACCAAATTTATCTGCATTCCAATTACGGTAGAACTTCTTCCCATACCCATACCCGCCGTCCTTTTCACCAACGTCACCCATACCGTTAATTTAGTGAACACAATTTTAGCCAATAGCTCTTCACCGACGTTGATGAGTAAAGAAAGTAGAATCGAATGTAAGTAATGTTGCATCGGCCTATAATATCGCTTCGGCAATGAAATTGGGTATCCGAATGTTGAGGAAAAAAAGCTATTGGAAGACCATGATATTTAGAATTAACCTAGCTTCAACAAATTCAAGAATCAAAGAATATCAATAATAGTTACCCAGATTTTTTAGGACAGAGCTTCAAAAACTTCAAGAACACTTTATTGATGATCCTAGAATTGGAGACACTCTCACCGAATTGGAGATTTGGACTTTGGACTTTTGGAGTCTAGTTTTCGAGGCGAATTGGAGATTTGGACTTTGGAGTCTAGTCGTCACTCGTCAACCTGGCTCGGCTTGGGCCGCTCCCACTTACATAAATGGGTAAAATGCATGGAAGTACCCATTGCAGATTGCCATACCCGATGGGTACGGTTTTCTCCCATTAACGCATCCACCGGTATGATTATTGGACCATATTTGCACCTTAATGGAGTAAATACCCATCTGCATTGTCGGGTTCGGTACCCATTGCCATCCCTATTTGGGATATCAATACGGTCTTCAAAATATAGTTTTAACCACTAATTTTTATTAGGATATATTCATAAAACCAATAAAATTGTAGTATTATAAAAGTATTTTTTTCGAGGCAAACCAACACATATGATTATCATATATCAAATCTAAATTTTTAAAACAATATCGATAGTCAAAGTTTTAGAAGTTTGATTACATGCATTCCAATACGACATATTTTTGTGACTGAGAGAACAATTAATTTTCTTGCCAAAAAATTTGATGTGATTGGATTTTTTAGATGTGATAATTGAATTTTTTTAACTACTTGATTTGTTTGCAAATGTGGCATTGTGACATGTTCTTTTTTCTCTCTTTCGCTCTACTTTGTAGTTTGATTTGAGAAGATGAGAGGAAAAGGTAGTTTGTAGTGGATTTTTTTAAAAAATAATATTTTTTTATTAATATTACAAAAATATATATAATAAAAAATTACAAAAAATAATACTATATAACCACTTTATTTAATGAAAAAAAGCTCTTGTCACCAAATAGCATATATGGTGGCACAGCTCTGTCATCAAATAAAATGGTGATAGGCCGAGAAGGCACCCTCTGTCGATGTTTCAAATAATGATAGTCTATATCACAAAATAAATTAGCAACAAAGGCATGTCGATCAATTGAATGATGTAGACTAAATAAATCAATAACAAGGCTGGTGTCGGTTAATTACTCTATCGTTAGAAGAATTGTAGGCAAAGGCTATTGGCCAATTAAAACAATGTGGGTTGAATATGAATCTATTGGTCAATTGATCTATCACCAAGTAAATTAACGATAGCTGATTTGTCAATGGGTCGTAACCGCGGTTTTTCAAAAAAAACATAGATTCATCGAAGGTTTATAGCAGTCTATAAATTCACCGACAGGTTCTAACGACCTATTTTTTTAAACAAATACGAAAACCGAAAATATGACCAAATTTCCCGAATTGTGTAAAAAAATAGCCATGGTTTTCTTAAAAAAAACACAGATTCGTCAAAAGTTTATATTAGCCCGTAGATTGGCCAACGGGTCCTAGCCACGGTTTTATAAAAAAAACATAGATTCGTCGAAGGTTTATAACAGCTCATGGATTCGCCGACGGGTCCTCCCGACCCATTTTTTTTAAAAAAATATGAAAACCGAAAATACGACCAAATTTTTCACGTTGCATCGTTATGCACAACGCAACGTTGTGCGTTATTCTGGCTAGTAATCCTAATATGTCCCTATATACGCATTTGCAACATGGCAAAATATCCTGTGCAATTAAATGTTTGGTGAAATCACCGTGCAACCCTACTAAAAAAAATTTCAAAAAATTCTAAAAAAAATCATGGATATACATCTCAGCTTACCCCATCTACATATAAAATTTCATGATCAAATTCGTCCTGTGCTAAGAGTAATAAAAAAGACAAACTTGATCATGAATAGGACGAATCTGATCATGAAATTTTATAGGTAGATAAGGTAAGGTGAGATTTACATCCATGATTTTTTTCAGAAATTTTTGAAATTTTTTTTAGTAGGGTTGCACGATGGTTTCACCAAACATTTAATTGCACAGGATATTTACCCTTGCAACATTTAATTAGATCACTTTCACCAGGTATGTCTCCAATAAATCCTAAAGAACCTGAACTAATTAGTTGCATCAATGCAAAGTCCACGTTTGTGTTTTACAGTGGGAAGGTGAGTAAAAGGAGATCGAGCTACGTGGAATGCTTTCCTTTATATTGATGAAACCATGTTTTGAAGTAAGAACGAGATAAATAATTAATCAGACTTGTTTAGTTTTAGAGTCTAAGGACTAAGAATATGCACTGGCTACAAACAAACAGATGTAGGTAGGTTCCAGCAAAAATAGCGCTCAAGAAGAAAGGCCAGAAAATAAGTGCACGTGTTAGCTCTGAATATTGAAGAGCTTTTTGCAAGAATAACACTCAGTCTTGTTCGTTGTTCCTATTTGGAGTACTTTTTGTTTTTTCAGATCGAATCGAGAGGAAATGCACTGCAATACTGATGTTTATCATGCGACTGAATATCAATATGGTAATCTTCATTGATTATCATGCACCCAAATATCAATATGGTAATCTTAGTCGATTACAAAAATAAGCAATTTACGGATATTGTCAGTATGTGCAGATCCAGTATAGAGTCTTTTTTGGCTCCACAAGGATCAAGATCAAATGAATAATTATTCTTATTCTTTTTCTATTGACAGGAGATATGTCTTTGACCTCTCAATGGCTAGATCGAATCAAGATAATCTCAAGCAAAGACCCTAATATGAATGGTTGTGTCTGCGCCTAAGCTAATGTATGCACCAAATGGGGTAGGCGTTATACGAATTTTATTAAAAATAATATATTTTTATTAATATTACAAAATTAAGTAGTAAAAAAACATTTATAGAAATAATCATCTATCATCGAATAAATTAGCAGCATGCTACAATCGTCAAATGAATCAACGACAGGCTGACATAGAAGCTCATAATGCCAATTCATTCAGCAATAGGACATGCCGCCAATTCATTTGGTGACAGTTCAATTGCTGACAGAAGCCTTAACGTTGATTAATTTGGATACATCATTCAAATGCTCGACATCCTTTGTTACTAATTCAATTGGTGACAGAGCAATAGCTGACAGGAACTTTACCGTCGATTAATTTGGCCTACATTGTTCAATTGGCCGACAAATTTTTGTCACCAAATAAACTAACAACAACGCCTTCCCAGTCTATCGCCGGTTCACTTGATGACAAAAGAGCTCCATTGCCAAATAAATTGGCCATAGAGTATTATTTCTATAAAAAAGAAATTTTTGACTATTTATTTGTATAATATCTGTTATATATTAAAAGCTCATAGCATGTCTTTTAGAGTTGTTAAGAGAAATAGGCTAGAAATTTCAAAAAAAAAAACAAAATATCTAGCCTTTAATCCGGTGGATCCTAACTAAGTTAAACTATAATAGTCATTGGAGGTTATTATTTAAATAAAAACATATAACTATCTATTTAGCATACCCAAGTTATAACAACTTAGATTAAAAAAAAGGTCCATACTAAGCATAATAAAAATAACAAAAATTTAGAATAATTTTTTAAAATTAACCATTTGATTTTTATAAGCACTCCAAATTAAAATCCATACATAGCCAAAAATTCAAAATTAAAATTAGATAAAATTATTAGTTGGATTTATATATGAATTCTAACCTACAATTAATATTTTAAATTAGAAAAATAACTATAAAATTAACGGCTTGGATTAGACAAAATAGTCCATACTAGGTAAAATAAAAATAATAGAAATTTAGAGTAAAAAATAAAAGAAAATCAGCGATTTAACATTAATCTGAACTTTAAACTAAAACCTGTACTAGCTAAAATTCACAATAAAAATTAGCAACTGGATTTGTATAAGAATTCTACCTAAAATTAATATGCAAAATTAAATAAAAAATAACAATAAAAATTAACAAAAAATAAAATAAGTATAAAAGGAAATTAGCCATTTGATTTTCATACGAACTCTAAATTAAACATGTACATACCTAAAATATGAAATAAAACTACATGAAAATTAGCAATTGGATTTATATACAAATCCTAACCTAAAATTGAAATTCAAAATTAAATAACAAAATAATAAAATAGAAGGAAATTATGGATTTTTTAATTCCATACTAAATGAACAACATAAATTTTGGTTTAATTGAATTAAAATTCTAGAAATATGCTAATTCTAGAAAAAATAAATTAATTAAGGAATTTGATTTGTATATATATAAATTATTAACTATTATATACTTTTTAACGTTGCTAAGAAAATATAGAATATGTGAAAGTTCTAAAAAGGAAAACATTATGGCACTTTATTTGGTAGACCTTCACATAATGTGGGGATTAAGATGGTGATACATCAACATATGTTCACTTGGCTATACCGGTACAAACAATGTTATGTGCAATACAAAAAAGTACTGAAAGAAAGATACAAACATTGCAATAATAAAATTAAGATATATAATGATATAAATAGAAAATATTATGTTATGCTATATTTACTGTTTTGATGTGCAAGTATTTGGGGAAATTTTTTTTGAACATATGTGACAAGCATTGGGAAATAGAGTGACTATATTCTCTCCTATAATATATAATATTAAAATATCATAAATAGAATTTCACAACAATCTATTTTTCAAAAAGCAAAATCACATATTTATCGCCAAGTAATTGAAATATGTTTTAATGATAATGTATGCACAATTGTGCAGTCCATCTTGCTAGTTAATAAAACAGTCGGTTATTTCAGTCAATATACTCTCACGGGACTCGTGTCGTCGTCATGCGTGCATGTAACGCAGCAAAACCACTCCAAGCTGAACATACACGTCCTGCAAAAGAAGTAAGCGTACACATGCATATATAAAACATAATAGCAACAGTTGCGGGCGTAGCGTGCATATGAAACATTGTTCAGAATTTCAGATTGCTAGCGTGCATTGTCGATCGTGTTGGTTGCTGCATCGAGAACGATGGATCGAGGATTCCATGCAGTTGAGAGCTAGCAATTGGCTATGGCTAGCTTAATTAGCCATATACGCATATGCGTGCATACTGTTTGCGGCGAGTGACGCTGCACCTAATTAAAGGCCATGTTCTATAGATCCTGGACTGGGCGCCCAGCTAATAATCCTTAATCAGTGCCTAACAAACAGCAACTGAATAATAATAATTCTTCATGAGGTTGGCTCTTTCCAACGACCACTCGCTAGTTTCTGTAGCTTCTTCCTGTAGAAGAAGCTCATGGGCCATGGCACAGGCTATAAATGCCAATCTGCATTGCATTCGGTGCATTCATCAGCCAGTGATGGGATGTACCCTATTCCTTGATCTATAAATGCCAATCTGCATTGCATTCGGTGCATGATCATCAGCCAGTGATGGGATGCACCCTATTCCTTGAGAGCATCTTCAATGGTGCCACTTCAGTTAGCTATAAGGGTGTCATTTCAGTATTTTGCTTAGGTAGAAGAGAGAAAATAAGGAGAGAGATATAGACCGGCTACTAATGTATAGCCAGGCTATAACTGATTCCAAGACACTTTTTACCTATTACATGTGGACCAATATTTAATTTTATAGATAATGCTATAGCTAATCCATTGGAGAGGTTGTCTACATGCTATCTATAAATGATATGGACATTTCTTATAACTAGTACCATTGGAGATGCTCTGATCACATATAGGACTTTACTACTACTACTATTCGTCCATAATCTAGCTGGTTCAGCACATCAGTTGAGCCATGCATCGACGTGGCAAATCTTCAGTCGAGAGCAATATATATATATATATATAGAAAACCTCTTTTCTACTCCCGGGAGTAATTACTCCCTATACCGTATCTCACAACGTATGGGGTATCTCTTGCGACGGAGGGTATGTACGCGTAGTATACAAGTATATAAGATCATCTATGTGGTATGTACATTTTTTCAGAGGTAATATGCATATTTTTTTGGACATACTCCTTTTATGTGCGTATATGAAGGTATTTGCAAAATACACTAAAAATCATAGACTCCTTTGCAATTTTTTCATGCGGCTCACATTGGAGTATCTTATAATTAGTGTATGAGTGTATCCAAAGTGATAAAGGAGTATTTCAAGTTCGTTTAGGTGGTATTTCGAGGTGGGAGTAACTACTCCCAGAGTAAAAGATATTTTCTATATATATATATATATATATATATATATATATATATATATATATATATATATATATATATGCACTCTGTCACTAGCTTAAACCGGTTGAACCTGTTTGACCGACACGTAAGCTTCCGGATTGAATCTTCGTGATAGATATCGCGTTTTGTTATGTTCTTCGGATAGATATGCGCAGAAGCCCGCATCCGCGGCGCTATACTCATGAAAGCATCGCCTCGGCCTCCCGATTTCTCTCGTTCGAACGCCGCCGTTCCGCTTGCGCCACGCCACGCCCCGCGCCGCCGCCGAGCTTCCGCCGCCTCCGCCAGGATCCTCCTCCACAAGCCGAGGAGGAAGTGGCGGCTCCTTCACGGCGATCCTAGGGCTCCCGACTTCCCGAGCCATGGAGCTCATGCCCTCATGGCGCCGACGCCTCCGCCGATGTTCCCCTCCGACCTGCACCATGTCGACCACGCCGCGCGCTCCTCCTCCTTCGACTCCCCCTCCCGGTCCTCCCTGTCCCCCACCCTGCCTCCTCCCCCTTCCTCCAAGCGCAAGGTCGACCCGCCCACCATGCGTCCAAGGTATGCATTATGCTTCAAGACCTGTGTTGCAACTCGATTGTTCTCGCCCAATCTGCGTCCAAGCTAGATAAAATGGTTAAAATCTAGTTGTATTCATATTTGTTTTGCAGGATTGAAAGCTATTGGTAGTGCTAATTCAAAATACCCAATTCTTATAACGCCATCCGTAAGAAGCATCACTGTGTTTGAGTGCAACCCATGTTGTAAGCAAATACCGCATAATAGCTCTATGAAATCACCGCCTAAACACAAGGGAACAAATGTTAGAATTAATGCAGATGCCGACCAAAGTGTGTAGTGAATATAATTAAGGATTTTGATGAAGAGAAGAAAGAGTTAGTTCAAGAAATAGGGTTTAACGCGCTTTTGACTTGAAGCTTACTAAAGTTAATAGGCGCTTTGGTGCATGGTCGCTAGCAAATTGGATCCAAAAACATGCGCCATTGTTACTGACAATAACAAGGCTATACCCTTCTCTTGCAACCATGTTAGCATAGTTTTTGGGTTACCAGGCACAGGGAAGGCAATAAATCCATGCTCATTGGAGGAGGTTGAAACGAAGAAAAGGATTCTGTGTGAAATATTTAAAATTCCATGTTTTTCAAAAGTGACAATAACATTTTTAGAGGGAATTCTGAGGAAGAAGTATGCAGATCCAATGACATTTGACGAGAAGAGGAGTATTAAGGCTGCATTTGTTCTATACGTGATGACAAAGTTGTTTGCTCCACAATCATTGGCTAACAACATTTCCACAAGGTATATTGGAGTCATTGCGATGTTGACAATATTAGAAACTATAATTGGTCACAATTTGTTGTTGATGACCTAAAGAAATGTCTTGAACTAATGACCAAGAGTTTTCAAAAATCTTCTCAAGGATCCATAAATGGTTGCATCTTGTTCTTACAGTATGATTTACTTAATTTTGCACTATATGCTCTTCATTTATTCGCCATACTTAATTATTACAATTGTTGTAGATACTATATCTGGATAACCTTGATTTCGGTGAAGATGGGCTTCGACCACATGTACCCACGCATATCCGCTTTTGATAACGAAAATGTTGGTAGGATGATCCAAGCCGATTTCGTGTGCAAAAAAAACATAGGGTACCCATTCCCTCGATATGGCAAGCTTAAGGTATGGCATGTTTTTTGAGATTCAGTAACTCTTAATTTGTCATTTTCCTTAACTACTCATTTGTTGCACATTTTCACTACGGATGCACCACGAGAAATCTACACATGCTCGCCCAGACGACGCGCGACAAAGATCGACAATCAAGTAATGGAACCTTATTTAGTAGCCATACAAAGACCTCGTACATTTCCCAATTCTTGCAAAGACGTTTCAAATCAACAAAAATTTCTGCAATTATTAGCACCGAGGTATGTGGAATCTATGAGAAACCATACCACTGTCGATTTCGTTTGTTCATGCATGACCTGAGTGATTCTGCAAATTTTTGTGTTTAAAGGCACAAGGTCCGATCAACGAGGTCAGGAGATGCATATGGTGAATTTAGCTTAATATTGGAGGATATATCGATTTTGTCAATATATGCGACAACAAAACTTTTGTCAAGCATTACAAAGGCTTAGAAAAGTAATGGATGAAACCGCTCTTTATGTATTATGGATAGGAGTTAAGGCGACACTTCAATGTTCTTGGGTTGAACGAACAAACAAATGGTGATCTTGGGTTGAACGAACAAACAGGTAAATCCATATCTAAATTGCTTCATACAAATCTAACTTGTGATTTTTTGTAATCCTACTGACAAGTATGCATGTCTTTTTTTGCCATGTACTCATTGCAAGGAAATGATTATCACAAGTCAGTGAAATCTGATCAGGGAATATATGCTCAACGAAATTGTTCCGCAAAGGATATTGAAGCTCCTAGTTTTGATCTTGGATTAAGTCAACAAACAAGTAATAACAATCATACTAATTGTACAAGTCCGCTGGCAAGGGCTAATTGTTCAACTCCTACTCAAATCTGTGCCTACTCAGGTACTTTTTACATACTACTATGTTTCCTTGTAATATCTATGACCTTATTGGCAACCGAAGCTCACAGTCCTCATCTTGCACCAATTCAAGGAATAATTGTTATGAATCAAGCCAATTGTACTACTCCAATGGCAAGTGATGATGGTCCTGTCATTCCTTTAAACACAATTACTCAGATTCCTATAACAACTCCTCACAAGATGTCCGCAGGTACTACTTCCATTCTACTAATTTACATTATGTCATCTATCACCTTTTTCTTATAGCAAAATGCATTACTGATTAAATCAAACCAAAGGACACTGTCTATATCACCAGGATCAGGAACAAGAATGACTAATCAATGCAAGATTATACTACTTGAAGAATCTGGAAATGAGGATTGTAAGAGACGGAAATATACTGTTGAGAACCCACCTTCTCACCTTCTTAAGGAAAAAACAAAGAGGATCGTAAAAACTAGCAAGAAACTCATGTCACCCTTCCTGACCAAGCATTGCCCATTAGGCAGGCACGACGAAAAGGTGGCTGATTCACTATATTCATATATTACATCAACATCAGACACGTCCTTGCTGGGGTAAGATCTTGTTGTTTACATGCCTTTTTATTACAATCTTTTGCCGGTAGCAAATTTAATGTATTTTCTACAGTGAAATCTGGCTCAAAAGCTCCTACCCGTTCACCATATCATTGACTCTAAGGGATCTCCAACAAACGATTGCAATGAATGGCCGCATGGATTCTGATTGTTTGAATTTTGCTATTCGTAAGTCGTACTGCATCGAGATAGAGAGGTTCAAAACACAAATTACTTGGGTTGGAGGCATTTCATAAACCAGACTAAAGTCATTTCAATTGATCTCCATAACAATTGCCTTTATGTTTGCTAACTACTTGGTTGGAGGCATTTCATAAACCAAATTCATCCTTACTAGGTTACAAAAAAACTTGATAAAGTCATTCTGCTCATTGATCTCCATAACAATTCTATATGTAGATGCATGCCTTTAGAATGTTTGCTAACTACTTGTGCATTTATCTAGATGTATGCAAGGTGGTCGGGAGGAATTTTGGCAACCTACACATCGACTTGCTCATTTCACAGGGCGTAAATAGTATATAATGTCTCCGATTGTCACATGGTGGGTATCACCAATCTATCAATCTTAACATAACAATAATTTCCACCACATACTTTTGAAGTTTTGTTATGTATGCGATATTGATACTGTACACCTTTTCAACCACTACACTCTATATGCTTTTGACATGGAGAATAAGAAGATATCGGTCCTAGATTCCTTAAACATAAAAGGACCTCTTGGTGAATCCGGTCATGTAGACATGAAAAGATAAGTATCACTATTTGTGATGCCCTAATGCAATGCATGAGACTAGCCATCCAAGAGTGGGATGAAGATATAGAGGCATGGGACTACTGAAATTGAGGAGGACATACTGGGAGCAAAGATAACGGGTAAGTTTCCACTCAATCCTTTTCACATTTCTCTTAGAAATTATATAATACAACCAACAATTATTTTCCTTATCGATGTCGATCATGGATTTTTGTCTTCAACTACATGTGGAATTGGGATGGTCACCTTGTAAATCCAATAAGTGAGGTAATTATGTTACCTATTCCTTATTTCCTTTTTTTCTTGTTTACCGCCTTCATGCAACATTAACTTTGCCATTCATAAGAGAGTATATGCTGAAAAATATTGAGCATACACTTTCCAATAAGCTATATGATACTTATCATATACTCCACACTCGATTCTTATCATATGCTATATGATACTTTCCAATTTTCCATGTACTATATATCCTTTTTACTTTTACTTCATTGACTAGCGGATTCGTATGAGCTAAGGAAGCAATTCATGATGCACTGGCGACATTTAAAGACAATGAATCCACTCTTCCGATCGCATCAACAAGCAACTTAGTCTCATCAGAGGTAGATTAGTCCATATTTGTACTACAATGAAACCTCTTGTTTCATTAACTGCACAAATATAGTCAGTTGCAATGTGGCAGTAGCTTTTTCGCCAAATTCAGATTTTATTTAAGTTGGTTTCAATAAATACTCATGATGTACCAGATGAAGCATAAGAACAAATTCGAATAAAATACTATCATGGGTTCTTTGTTTCCTCTTTGTGTGTCTGAAATACCAAGACAAATATTATTGCTGCAATGCTCTACCTAAATATTCTCCCACGATCCGTCTCAGATCTAACATATATACTACTTTTTCCATGGGTGTACATATATACTCTTTTTTGCTAAACAAGATACTCCTATGCTACCATGGTACATATGCTACTTAATCAACTCTATTATTTTTGATTGAAGCATAATACTTCATACATTGTCATGAGCGAATACTCCTTTAAGTCATTCCAATCTATGCACAGTTCGTTTCATCTTTTTTTTTTGGTTATCTGTGAACCTAAATAACATGGGGTGACGATGGGCATTTACCAGTGGGAGTGATGTGCTGAATTGAGTTGGTGATGTGGGTTAGTGGCCTTCTCTTGCAAAGTGGGTACTGGGTAGTCTTCCTTGAACACTTAATAGGAACGGGTGTGGCTGTAGGGGTTGCTATTTAAAAAAGTGAGCAGTATAATATCTGAAACTATTTAGAAACACAAGAGACTTTCAAATAAACCTCATAAGATGCTATTCTTCATTGCATTTGCTTTGTTCTTTTGAAATTAGTACATCCTGATGCAGTTCGTGTGTGCACATGCATGCTACATATGACCTTTTGATTGAAGTACATATGAACTTTTTCCATGTGTGTACATATATACTCTTTTTTGCTAAACAGTATACTCCTATGCTACCATGGTACATAGGCTACTTAATGAACTCTATTATTTTTTATTGAAGCATAATACTTCTTAAATTGTAGCGAAGTAGATACTCCTTCAAGAAATATGCTAATTTGATCTACAAGCAGCTACTTATTTAGATAAATCCTTCTATATAATGCCTCATACTATTTTCAATGTCCTGCTAAATTTCAAATTTTGAGGTACTCACACTCAGCTCTCCATCGTATCACACAAAAATATTTTGAACATCTCTAATTTGTAGATGATAATACATACCATGTCGATGTATAAATATCGTAACATCTATCGGTAGATGATAATACATACCATACGATGTATAAATATGTACAAGCAAAAAGCATATGAGTTTTCAATGAAATCGTAATATATATATTGCCCAAAGATCTTTTACAGAAATATAATAACTTCACATATATTCCAAGTTGTACCAAAAATTTTTCAAAAATGATGTAACAATAGTCTCTTCTCTAAGTAATGTATGCTAATAAGATTGCAACAAATAGAACAATGATCCGAGGTATGTATCACTTTTCAAATGCATCATCACTTGTAATGATACTTTCTAACATAACTAGATAGCTTCCCACACGTTCTGGCATTATGCCCTTCTCCGCCACATTCGCCACAATACCTTGGAGGACCGGGTGGTATTATGCTATCATCTCTATTGACTGCACGCATGCCGCTCCATCCTCCAACGGCTTCACCATCTTGCGTATTGTTATCACTGCCTTTTTTCGCCGCCTTCATCTTGTTAATGCAAGCTTCTTCTCCACAAGACTTTATTCTTTTGACCTTCGCCTTCCTTTAGCACGCTTATATAATGGAGGGTACACATTATCTACCACCGATATTTCTTCCTATTGTCTTCCCGGATAAATGACCGCCTAAATATCCACCCACCTCAATAGATTGAGTATAATTTGTTTGCCGCTCCGACCTCCCATGGGTTGCCATATGTTGATCATCATCCACCAAAGATAATGTCCTCTTCAGTCCACCACTAGTTTACTTATGACATCCATTGTTTTCTTGTATGTATCAATGTTTGTATTTCCAAGCCTCGCCATTCAAAGACACGATCTATGGAGCATTGCATGCTCAGATGTTTTAGATGTCAAAAGATCTACATCATCCTTGTAACCAACTAGATTTGGTGGTACATTTTCTCTCGCATCCTTTGTCCAACGCTTCAAAGATATAGCGCTCGAATATGGCAAACACCAAACTGAATCATGACCTAACAAAACACCACAAACAATTACCTCTCTCAGTATGAAAACTTAATACAAAATGATATATTTTATTGAAGCATAATAAAACATACCCTTAGTAAGTGGCAGCATAATAAGCCCTTATGCTCAAACATCTTACAAGCACAACAATATTCATCATTTTTACTATCAGCATATACCTCAAACTCTTTCCGTCTCCAGGTGTCATATGATTCTCCTACCAAGGAGATTACTTTAACAACATTCTCACTGTCAGATGGCTGAACCATAAACGATAAGCTCTCATCCAGTTGTTTGCTAAATAAATCAAACACCGCTCTAGTATATATTTTTGAAGCATGTCTTTCGATTGGCGATCTTGATCGTGGTGATATCTTATTCTGCAAAGTTTTGCAAAAGATACAGATTAAAATACTAATCAAATTAAGTAAAACACATATACATATCAAGCATACTCACATTTTCAGATTGGAATTCTTCTGCATCCTCCACTTGCAATCTGTCAATAAAGAATCTTTGATACCTTTTTACGAACCCACTCATCGAGCATGAAGGTGTAACAAACATCTTAAACACATGGTTTGCGGACTCACTTCTTTGAGTAGTCGTCATTCCAAAGATAGAACAAGTCGACAAAATATGGAAATGCCCACCTTTCCTAATATCCCGAGATATGTTTCAAGTACAAACTGCTTTTCCAACCCATATTTGCAAATTATTTCCTTCCATGCATGCTCAAATTCTTGTCTTGTCGTACGATCGATTGAGTACCTTGTTGAATTCTTCTTTGAAAGTAGACCGTTTGCTAAAAATGTTGCCAAGATTTTCCTTTGCTTTCTTTAGTACATGCCACTTGCAAATCGATGCGATGAATTGGGATAAATATCTCCAATAGCTAATGCCATTTGATGACAATTATCGATCATGCATGGAGGTAAGTTTGAATGTATACTCACAAAGTCATAATTGAATTGTAATGCAAATAAAAACACGTAAGAATATGCTAAAAATTTAAGCCTCACGCTTTATTGATACTGTTAGTATTGACTTTGGTTCCTTTCCATGCATGCACTCCTTAAAGTTTCAAACAACCACTTGAAATCACAACCGCCTCTTCTCTAAGCAATGCACAACCGAACAAAGTGCTCGAAGTGATTATTCACACCCACAAAAGGTGCAAATGGCATATCATATTTATTGGTCTTGTATGTAGTATCAAAAGTGACCACATCTCCAAAAACTCAAAATTTAGCCTAGAAACGCATGTGACCAGAATATATTTTTAACACGGCAAGCATCATCGACTTGAACACTATAGAAGAAATTCCTACTCTGGCTTTGCATTTCTTTGAAGAAATCAAGTGTTCTCTGCACATCTTCACTGCTCTCATCTCTTCTTATTGCATATGCCAATCTATCCAAAGCTCTCCTGGTGAATGGTACCATCGAAGGACCTCCATGTAGGCCTGACAACATACCATACATATTAGTTGATTTTATACCACTTTCTACCATATCTTCTATTATAACCCTTGTTCCCTCATCAATATGGTTGTGAGATTGATAGTTCCTGGACACCCCTATGCTTGTTTTGAACGAATGGTTGTGATCAGTAACAAATTTGCTCACAGTCCACACGCCTTCTCCATTCGGTCTATTTACCCTCAACATTGCTTCACAAATACACGCGACCGAAGGTTTCTTCGTCTTTGGATTTTCCCTAAATATCCAAGAGTATATAAACCATCAAACAACATTATATTACTTTCTCGCAAAATAATAGAAGAATTGCAATAACATTAGCATGCATTACATACACAGTGCGAGCAAAGACAATTCTGCATCGTTTATTGCCATCCTTGTTTACTCGATGTTTAGAACGACGAATACCAAACCCAATCTTTAAAGCATACAAGTTGTAGAAGTTGTATGCATCACAATCGATCTTGAATGTTTGTCCCAAAATAGGTACCATAATTTAGGGTCAAGATAATCCACAGTATTTCATTATTCCACCATCACATCATAACTGTATCACAACCCTAACACAACTCAAGAAAACAAAATATTCAGAACTAATAAACATACTCTGCACCAAAAAACAATGAGCACATATTTCTAGAACCAACCGCTCAATTGGAAGATTGCTCTATTCAATTTCAGCAGAATACCCTCTCGTCCAATCTACATATACGATTGCTTGTCTACATACGAATAAATTAACAGTCACCAAAGCATTAAGCATCAAGATATTACCAATGAAGAATAGTACATGACAAGCAGATGGCCAAGAATCTTGTAGATCAACACCACATTTACGTAATTAAATTAGTTCTAACCCACACATAATTGGGTGTATGAATGCAGATTTCTTGTTTCCTTGTGGTCCAAGTGTTAATGATCGATTATGGAATACAAAATTAGGTAGGAAATAGATATATGATGCCATCATGTATAGCTGTTTGCTAATTTGGCGTATGCCTAATTAACTGCTTTCATGGCATGTAACTTTATTATGTAGGTGCACTCGTCAAGAATATACCTCCTTTCATGAATTGTAACATAGCATAATCCCATTGCCAAACTTGTCCCTTGACATTTCTATTCAACATCCGTGTTTGGAAATAAAGGTATATGGACTATGGAGTGGGAGGCGGGGATACGTTATAATCGATGATTGAAGGGAACCTTTTAAGCAAAGACACACAGATGATCGTAATCTCTGCATTATTGACACAATTATTCTTCCTTGTGCTTATTCCCTTTAGAACAATATGAATGCAGACTATGCACAGAAGCAGAACAATATGAATGCAGCCTATGCACCAGAATGTTTCATATGGTACACATGATTAACTCTTGTCATTAAATATTCTTACAGATCAGAATACAAGCTATTCGTGAGTTTACACTTCTTGGCAAAGACGCAGAATTTGTTTTAAAAATTGCAGTTATTCTTGGTCAACTCCTTGCTAGTGGTACACTCTTCTTCCTATCTTTACTCAGATTGCATGTCATATGTGAATATGCTTCTGAATTTGGCATGTATTTCAGAGGAAATTGTGGAGCGTGATGCTGTTCATAAATCACTCATGTCCCTTATACGGAAAGATGATAAAAGTAAGTTTCTGGTGCTCATTTGTTGCTTGTTTATCATTTGAAAAGTACTTTAGGATATATTGTCAGAACTGGGAAGAAATCCGAATGGCGCGAGGTTGAAGGCATCCAGAATTGATGGAGGGTTCTGATTGCTATTTTCTTTCGTAATTGAGATCAAGTGGCTAAAGATGGTTATGTATAATCCAAGGGCTCTTATTTGAGGATGAGATTCCTCAGAGGATCCAACCGATGTGAGTGTTAGCGATAATTAATGCTATGTAATGGTATTTGTCATTTGACTGCGTGCGAGGCTTTTTCCTTTATCGGTCAGAAGTCAAGATGAGGTATTGTATCGATAGGTTGTAACAGAATTGGGCATTGTTTAATCTGAAGAAGATGCTCGTGCTCTTACTTTCCCCATTTCTTGTTGCGTATTTCGTTAATCCATTTTGCTATTTCTTCTGTTTTTTTGCTTACAATTGTTGCCTACGATTTGGGTGTTCTGTCGTATTGTTCTCGTGTGTCGACAAATGTGCTCTCTGCTTGAACCATCGGTCTCATCCTAAATTTATGATATGAATTTTTTTTTGGGCCGTATGTATCTAGCATACATACTACTTTTTCCATGTGTGTACAAATATACTACTTTTGCTAAATCAGATACCCTTATGCTAACTTCGATACGATTATGCTAACTCAGATACTCTTTTTGCCTGTGTGTACATATATACACTTTTTGATCATTTGGCAACTATGCTCAAGATTGAAAATATGCATTTGTCGGTTTCATATCATAGTCGGTATGGTTTTCACCGTTAATTTGCCCCCAATTTATTAATTTACCCAAATATTGAAAAGGGTATTTGCAATTGAATGTAACAGATTATATGAGTACCGAGTAGGACTTGCAAAAGAAAATAAAAGGGTATATGCCATTGAGTAAGAACTGGGTATTTGCACTTCTACCAAAAAACAAGATAAGAACATACCTATTACTTTCCTCTGCAATGTCCTCCTCTCACACAAGTAGCTTTTGAAATCTTCAAGGCCGATTCAAGTCCATGCCAATTCTGCGATGGTGTTTCCTTGGTTTGTTGTATCAATCGACTCCATTATCAATCGAAAAAATCGCATGCGCAAACGAAAAAATCGCATGCGGCTAAATCCTTCGGCGAGCTTGTATCGCACTCATATCCAATACCAAAAGCGCGCATCCATCGAGTTTGTTACGCATGCATTAGGGATAACGCTGATTACTAATGGATGTATCCACTTCATAATCCACCCATTTGCCAACACGAATCACAAAGCCAATCAATGGTATACTGTATGGGAGTACATACTCACGAGTACAAAACAGCCTTCCTATATATATATATATATATATATATATATATATATATATATGTTGTCGGGGACTGAGAAATCTCTGACAGGTCAACGCATGGTTAACAGGGTCCCCAGCTCGGGACAATGCAGCAACGGGTCTCGACCATGGCCTAAGCCACGCACGACCTCAAGCTTGGGCAGTGGGGGGGTCTCGACCCCCCCCCCACGACCTCGACCTTGGCTCGAGGGCGTGCGTATACTCGGCGGTTACCAAGACCGAAGGTCCCGGAGTTAAGGCGGACGTGGGCGCCAGATCCGGAACGGTTGCAGCACGCCTTTAATGCACGACATGCACGTTCCCGGGAATCTCTCCTGGCCGTTTCCGGCAACGGCTGGGGGTATAAAGTCCCTTGAAGCAGAGTGATGAAACACAACATCAGCATACCAGCAATAGGCCATTAGACACACCAAAGACGCTCAAGCTCGAGCTATAGCTCGTGCATCGCAGACGGGATAGTGAATTCCTCGCCTCAGAGAAGATCGAGTAGGGCTGTTACCTTCAAGGGGGCTCGAACCAGTATAACTCGCTGTCTCTTGCTCGTTGGCGCCTCGCCTCGACCTACGTCCGATCCATCATTGAGTGCAACGCCTTTTGGGCTCCTCGTTTACACTAACCCTGTTTTCATATTTGCGGTCAGGCGATCTCGATCGTCGACAATATATATATATATATAGACACACACGCACGCGCGCGTATACATGCGTGTGTATACATATATATGTGTGTATATAGGCAACATATCTAGTGAAAATTCCTTTACTGTAAAAACTCCGTAAAATCATGTATAAAAGTTTTGAAAAATTCTCAAAAAATTATCATACATAGAGGAGGTCGAATTTACAATGTTGTAAATTTTGAGGACCAAACTCGAACGCATTTGAAAGATATGAGAAAAAGATAAATTCAGTCTAAATAGTGATTTTCACTGTTTAGTACTATTCATCTTGTTGTTTTTTTTCCTATCTTTCAAATGCGATTAAGTTTGGTTCTCAAATTTTACAGGATTGTAGAAGCTCACCTCCCCTACATATGGTAATTCTTTGAGATTTTTTTAAAACTTGTACACATAGATTTCACATAATTTTCACGGTAAAGGGGGGTTTTCACTGGACATGCTGCCTATATATATGTATATGTATATATGTGTGCATATTTGTATATGTATATGTGTTTGTATGTATGTATGTATGTATGTATGTATGTATGTATGTATGTATGTATGCATACATATTCGTAACGCTGGAGAAACACGCCCAAATCATTCGGTTACATGTGTACGCCCATGTGTTCACTAAACTAATCATTGACATGACCAACTATTAGTAACTGCATTCTCTAGTTTGTATATAAATCTTTCTTTCTTTAATTTAGCTATAACTTTCAAATGAGATTGATTTTGGTCTTCAAATTTTACAGGGTCGTAGAATTTCACCTCCCCTATGTTTGGTAATTTTTTGAGAATTGTTGAAAACTTGTACATGTGATTTTCATGAATTTTATAAAACACTAGATATATTGCCTTTTACTATCCAGAAAATAACATATTACTCGCTATTGCACAAGATATTACAAGTTCCTATGTAAACCACTCTTATCATGTAAAGTCCATGAAAACCAGATCTCTAAGTTTTCAAAAATTCTCAAAACATTACCATACATAAGGGAGGTGAGTTTCTACAATCCTGTAAAATTTAAAGACCAAACTCAAACAAATTTGAAAGATATAAAATTGACAAAGCACTCAAGAGTGAAAAATCACTATTCACTCAAATTTGTCCTTTTTATATCTTTCAACTGAGATTGATTTTAGTCTTTAAATTTTACAATATTGTGGAATCTCACATCCCCTATGTATGGTAATTTTTTAAGATTTTTTTGAAAATATGTACGTGTGGTTTTCATGTATTTTACATGATAAAAACGGTTTACAAAGGATATTTTGCTTTTTACTATACAGAAAATAACATTTTATAGTTTATTACTTAAGATGTTACTATACTTGAAACAAAGTGAACTGTCAGAATAAGAACTTAGTTCTATTTTTTAGCCCTACATTAATATATTAAAAAATTCTCAAAAAATTACCATAAGTAGGGGAGGTGAGTTTATACAATTCTACAAAATTTAAATACTAAACTTAGTTAAATTTGAAAGATATTAAATTGACAAAGCGATCAAGAGTGAAAAATCACTATTTAGCTAAATTTGTCTTTTTCATATCTTTCATTTCAGATTAATTTTGGTCTTTAAATTTTACACAGTTGTAGAATCTCACTTCTCCTACTTATGGTAAGTTTTTGAATTTTTTAAAACTTTTACATGTGATTTTCATGAACAATAATTTATTTCTATTTATCGGCCTTGTAGTAAAATGGCTGAAAAATTCTTAACAAATTACCATATGTGGGGGAGGAGAGCTTCTGCAACCCTATAAAATTTGATGACTAAACTCAATAGCATTTTAAAGATATGAAATTGACAAAACACTAAAATGTGAAAAATCACTATTCAACCGAATTTATCTTTTTAATATCTTTCAGCTGATATTTATTTTGGTCTTTAAATTTTTTAGTCTTATATAATCTCACCACCCGTAATTACAGTAATTTTTATAATTTTTTATATGTGGTCTTAATGAATTTTATACAGTAAATATGGTTTACACACGATATGTTACCTTTTACTATCTAGAAAATAACATATTACTAGCTATTACACAAGATGTTATTATACTGAAATGAAGTGAACTATAAGTCAAATTTGTATTTTTTACATCTTTGAGCTGAGATTGCTTTTGGTCTTTCAATTTTACAAGATTGTAGAATTCCACATTCTCTATGTATAGTAATTTTTTGATAATTTTTGAAAACTTGTACATGTAGTTTTCATGAATAAGAATTTAGTTCTATTTGTCAGCAATATAGTAAAGTATTTGAAAATTTCTCAAAAAAATTACCATACGTAGGAAGGTGAGGTTGTACAACTCTGTAAAATTTGAAGATCAAACTCAATAGCTTTTGAAAGATATGAAATTGACAAAGAGCTAAATAGTGAAAAATCACTATTCAACTAAAATTTTCTTTTTGATGAGGTGAGATTCTACAACATTGAAAAATTTGAAGACCAAAATCAAGTTCTCCTATTTATAGTAATTTTTTTATATTTTTTGAAAACTTGTACATGTGGTTTTCAAGAATTTTACGGAATAGGAGTGGTTTACATATGACATGTTGCCTTTTTACTATCCAAAAAATAACATATTACTTGCTATTAGACAAGATGTTACTATACTGAAATGAAGTAAACTATCAGAATAAGAATTTAGTTCCGTCTATACACTTTGTTTCAAAGATAGTAACGTATTGTGTAATAGCTAGTAACATATTATTTGTTTGAATAGGAAAAGGCAACATATCTAATGTTTTCAAAATTCATGAAAAACACATATACATATTTTAAAAATTCTAAAAATACCATACGTAGAGGATGTTAGATTATAAAACTTTATAAAATTTGAAGAACAAAATCAATCTTATTTAAAAGTTATGGCTAAATTAGAAAAAAAAGATTTATGTACAAAGAAGTACTAGCCTTTATTAGTCATTCATTAGTTGGGAGACACTTGCTCTGAGTGGAATATTGAATGATTTGGTCAGTCTGTGTTAACTGGCTGGCGCGTAGACTACACGCAGCTATAAAATAGTGTGTATATATATAGGGCACCACCGGCGTAAGTACCATAATTTTAAATGCGTGAATTCAAGTGAAATTCGGATATTTTTTTTTGAAACTTTCAGTTTTAGAGTATATACCCATCTATAGCAATTCGAATGAAACACAAACCTTTGAAAAAATATTCTCGAATTCAAATATTTGAATTTGAACGAATTTAGATCACATGCTTTGCTGATCTATATATAAATTTAGCACATAGTTACAATCAAACTATCATAAAAAAGGAAACTCCAGTTTGAATTTTAATTCAAACTTGTTTGAACTAGTTAGTAAGGTGGTTGCACTCAACATCCTAAAAATTTCTAAAATTTCAAATGCAAATACTTAGGGGACACACCTATATATTTTAGATCATGGTGCCCATGCACCTTGGTGCCTTAGGTTATATATGTGTGTGTATAAGTCATTTATGTACTCTCGGGAGTAACGTACTCCTACTTCCAATATACTACTTAAACAAATGTGTTACACTTCTTTATCACTTTCAATACTTAAATACTAATTTCAGGATACTCTAATGCGACATGGTTGAAACAATTTAATTGGAGCCCTTTACTTTTACTCTATATCTTTTTTCATACATAAAATAAGTATATACACAAATTATGCTATAAAAAGTAGACTTCGATGAAATTTTTCATAGAACTCACTTTGGAACTTTGGAGTATCTTATAATCATTATTAGAGTATACTCAAAAGGATAAAAAGGTATAAATTTTTTGTTTAAGCAATATATACAAGGTGGTAGTATGTACTCTCAGGAGTATGGAACCATTATATATGCAGCCTATGTGGGCGAATTACATCATGTTGTATATACTCCATATCAACTAGTTAAAACCCCGTGCATTACCGCGGGTGGCGCCTCAATTTTAACAGAGAGAGTGAGAAGATTTTTTTTTGAAAAAGAATTAAATAAAGAAAATATTGCAGCTTAATTTGAATAGACAAAGAGGGAAAATTTCCTAAAAAAACCGATTAAAAAAAACATTGTAGCCAAGCGCCACTTGTTTTTACGGAGTTTGCACAATAAAGATGGTTTACAGTGTATATGTCGTCATATGCTAGATCGATACGGTAGAAATCACAGCAGGCATCCCGTTTGGTTACGTTTGATTTGGACCGCAAGCTATGACTGACGCGCTCACAATGGACGCCGAATATGACGATTTGCCTCGCATGAACTGATTACATATGAGAAATACAGTGTATCTATATCTGAACAGTGGTTAATTATTCTTGTGCTGGCCGGAGTAACTTTTGATCTGTAGGTCTCACAAGTAACTTAAGAGCGTCATCTGACTCATGAATCAACGTACTACGTCCAGTAGTACTATTTTTTATGATTTTTTTTCTTTTTTGAAGACTAGTAGTACTAGTTGATCTGAGCTATTCTGTTTGGCCCGGCTCGATCGGAAAGAGGGAAAATTCTGTAGGGATTTCACGAAAAAGGGAAAAAAAATGCGCTCTCATCGCATGTGGTAAAGTCTAGCGTTCCAAATGGGGTGAATCAATTGACTAATCGACAAGACGGGCCTGATTGGTGTCAATCATGCAACAGTGCGCCCGCGCTTGATTAGCTTAATCGTCGATCGATCGTCAGCAATGATAATAGCATCGATCGGTTTTGTGTTACTTACGGCTTAATTCGTCGGAACGACCTTTTGAGTCAGCATGAATGGGACATCTCTCCCAGGAACAGAAATGGTCCTTTTATGTTATAAAGGGTGGATTTTGATGAAATTTTTTGTGGAACTCACTTTGAAGTATCTTATAATCAGTGTTAGAGTATACTCAAAAGGATAAAGAGGTATAATAATATCATTTAAACGGTATATTGAAGGTGAGATATGCACTCTCAGAGTATAGAACCATATATATATATATATATATATATATATATATATATATATATATATATATATGAAAAATATCTTTTACTCCCGGATGTAGTTACTCCCATCGCTGAAATACTACCTAAACGAATTTCAAATACTCCTTTATCACTTTGGGTATACTGCATAATAATTATAAGATACTCCAATGTGAGCCACATGAAAAAATTGCAAAGGAATCCATAATTTTAGCATATTTTGCAAATACCTTCATATATGCACATAAAAGGAGTATGTCCAAAAATATACATACCACCTCTGAAAAAATGTACATACCACCTAGATGATCTTATATACTGTGATACTACACGTACATACCCTCCGTCATACGAGATACCCCATACATTGTGAGATACGGTATAGAGTAATTACTCCTGAGTAGAAAGAGGCTATATATATATATATATATATATATATATATATATATATATATGGTTCTTAGGCCGTGGGAGTTTCAACTGAGTTTTATTCTTATTCTTGATATAACACATTATTATGTTTAGTGACATGGTAAAGTAATTATGAAGAGAGATAGAAAGACTTTCATAGGAGGTAAGAGAGTTTTATATAGATAAAATCTGAGATATACGGTTACCTAAATAAAAACTGATGTGACACTCTTAAAAACTGAAAAATAAAACTATACACTACGAATGGCCTTAATGCGCTCAGTAATCTCGGAATCTCTCAAGCTCCCGTAGTTGTCGATCGACTTCGCGTGTAGATAAAAAAATGAGCGGTGCTACGTACGCCTACAAATTTCTTTAAAAAACATGCGCGAAGTCTCCTTTGGTGTTTCACTGACAAACGGTCGCCATTTCCTTCAATAATACGTACGCTATACAGTAGGGATGAAGCAACTATAGTTTGATTGTCTCCGGTCCAACTATAGTTTGATTAATTAGCTGGGGATTGATTGTCTCCGGTCCAACTATACGTACGCTATACAGTAGGCTATACTGAAGTAGCTGGGGATTGATTGTCTCCGGTCCAACTATAGTTTGATTAATTAGACGAGTCACAGACGCTACTCGGTGACTTATGAGTAGGGGTGCAAACGGAGCGGATAATTTTTGACCGATCGAAGACTGAATTCGTTTAAAATCCGATTCGAATCCGAAAAAAATGATATCCGGTTATATCCGGATTCGAATCTGCTTATCCGAAAAAATATGGGGTAAGATATGGGAAGAGAAGTATCCGATCCGTATCCGATCCATACCCGCATTTTCGAGATATCCGAAAAATATTAGTATAAATGAGTGTAATAGATATCCGATAGCAGATCCGATAAATATAAACATTCTACATCATATAAGTTTATATGTTGATTGGAATTATACTTGGCTGCATATTATTCTTATATAGGGAAGGCAACTATTCTTGAATTTGAAACACTTATATGTCTCCAAGGTTCTAGTAAAGTTTTGTGTATTTAATATGCGCGACATATATGGTTTCTGCTTTCACGCATTATCTGACTAACTATTCATAACCGAGACTAACCGTATCCGGAACGATCTGTATTCGCGACCGAAGTAATCCGTATTCGTATTCGAATCCCAGACCGTCGATATCCGATTCTATATCCGAGAAAAATTTGGAATAGGATACGGAATGAGCGAAATCGTCCGTATCCGATCCATTTGCACCCTACTTATGAGTTATGAGGCAGGGTAAAAAATTTCAGCGAATTTTCGGTGAAATTTTGGATTTCGGGACAGAGCGAAATTTGAAATACCAGTCGAATTGAAAATTTTGAAAAAATTTGAATTTACTACAGTAATTTCAGCGAAATTTTGGGTTTTGAAATCGGATTTTGATGTTTTAGGACCGGATTTGATCAGAATTAGTCTAATAACCCTTAAGAAAGTCATCTTCCACAAAAATTTGTTGAAAAACTAAAATTTTGAGACATTTTAAAATTTGAGCAGAAACACTGTCAGATCTTTTATAAAATTGTATAAGCTTTATAATGATATGAAAAATTTATGGTACCATCTTTAGTAGTGTAGGATCATACAAAAAAATTTAAAATAATTTAACTTCATTTGTTATCTTTAAAAAATCTAAAACACAATGGACATAATTGGGATAGTAAATTTGTTAGATTTTTCTAAATTTTCTCGAGTGCGATCATGATCTAAAAGTTTTATGAAAAATTAAGAATTGTCTTAGTACCATTATATAAAATTTTCAAAAAAATAAACTTTTTTGTTTAGTCAATCAAATCTATAAAACTATTGAACTTCATTTGTTATACTATATTGCAAAAACCAAAAGAGAAAGAACATAAATGTTACTGTGCCTTGTAAGAATTTTATAAATTCACTAGAGTGTAATCATGATTCAAAATTTTTATGAGATCTTTAACACTTTCTTGTCACTCTTCTGTAAAATTTTCACAAATTTTAAATCTTTTTTATCGCTAAAGCAAATATATGTATTGATTATAAGGTTTTTATCAGGACGTAACACTGTCAGAATTTTTGAAACATCTTCAAGTATGATAATTATATGAAACTTTTATAAAAACATTAGTGATACATCAGGACCTTCCACAAAATTTTTCAACGTGGTTTGAACTATTTGTTATTCTATTCAAATTTACCAGTAAGGCTTTTATCAGGATAGTAGCACTTTCCGAATTTTAAAAATTTCTTTGAATCTTCATCACCATCCGAAAATTTTATGGAAATATTAGTGATTCATCAACATCTTGTACAAAAAAATTCAAAATTTTCTAACGTAGTTTGTACCATTTTTCATCCAGTTCAAACTTGCCGATCAACATTTCATCTGGATAGTACCAATGTTTGAATTTTTAAAAATTTCACACACCTGAAAATTTTATGAGAATATCTCTAATGTGTCAGGAACCTTCAAAAAAAATTCAACATCGTTTGAACTATTATTTTATCAGTGCAATTTTGACGAAATTTTGAAAATTTCGGCCGGAAATTTCGGAAATTTTGGTAACAACAAAACCGAATTTAAATTTTTCTTTTTAAATTTTGAACGGATTTCATCTTAAACGCCGAAATTTCAGATTCGGTCAACGGCAAAATTTTGTTCAATTTTCGAATCCTTGTTACGAGGGGGGTTGATATCCCAATCTTTGAACCGACGCAAGAGGAGCAGAAGCTGAAGGAGAGGCGAACAACGTCCATCGATCCGAGCTAGCTAGGCAGCAGCAGCGTTGCAGCGATGGGACGTATGACGCTATCCGTCAGCCTAACTATCTGAGAGAGAGAGAGAGAGAGAGGAGCTAGATGCGGATGCTTCATTAATTAATTCGCTTCTGTCTCTACGCATGCAACGGCAACGCATTGCAGCCAGCTCAAGCAATGGTGGGCCTTGCTTGATGCAGCATGGGGACCTTGGGCATGGTGGTTGCACGCCGATCGATGGGGACGATACATGCCTCGCTAGGGCCCAGCCTGGACCGGTGATCCACTGTTCACCAATGTCTCATCGGCACCTACCGATTAAAGCCGTTCGGCCAGGCCGGCAGGCTAAGCTGCGATGGAGGTCCGGACTCCGGAGCAAGTTTCAAAATCTCGCCCTTTGAAATCTTGTTCTTATAGTTTGTCTAGAACTTATTTAAAATTTTTAAATCTCGCTCAGATTTTACTCTCTGACCATGTCCGAGATCTTAAACAAAACAAGATTTCAATCCTTGGCCAGGAGATGAAACCTAAAGCCTCAAGAGAACACTGTTTTCTTGCATGTATACATGTGCATGCATGCCTAACGATGCCTCGGGTGACATATAGCGTACTGCAGTTTGTTCATAGCTGCCTGCCTGCACTTACGATCTTCTTGCGGTGATCGAACGTGAGATTGTCTTGGATGCATGCTGCATAATGTACGTACTCCATATACAGCAAATTAATTTGAAGATCACATGAGATGAATAGATGAGATGTTTTCCACTTTGATCGGGTAGCTAGGCGATGAAGCGTAATGCATGCCATCTGTACCTACGTGCGTCGTCAAAAGCGGCTATCTCGAGTTTGCTGACCCTGCTTGATCTCATTGCCGATTTCCCAGACCTGATGGGATGCCAAAGCGAGCGCCTTGTCGCCGATGCATCGTCCTTTGCATCGACCGATCCCCGGTTTATGCGATGGGACACCACTACGAGCAGGCACGCACAGTTCTCGATTCCATTCCGCCATGATAACCACTCGAGATCAAATCTCGACGAGAGATGACGCAACACAACAAATCTCCCTCCGGATTGGCGCATTTGCAGTTGCAGGCTTGTAGCTGTCGCGTGCGGCGTGCCTGGCTATCACTGGCATTTCCAGTGCAGGAACCAGGAAGACGAAGAAGAAGGGAAAGAAGCAAACGAAGTTCATGCAAAAGAAGAGGAAAGAGGAGGAGAGAAAAGGCTCACGGACATTGAAGCCTGTGCACACACGAATGTGCTTCACAGCTTATCTCTGGTTCTCCAACTCTTTAGGCGTATGCCGGTGCATGCACGTGTGTAAGTGTAATCATGGTGGTGTATATGCGTGTCTTATTTTTAGTCGCAACAAAAGAAAAGTTCATGCAAAAAATGAAGAGAAATGCTTTTGATTTTTTCTTTTTAACGGTTATATAAATATTAAAGTATAAATAAATAATAGATAATAATTACTTAGCTCTTTATTTATTTTAAGATTTATGTTATTTATATTAGGAGAGAAAGCATGAAACACCGCTAAAAATGAAAGAAGAAAAAGAGAAAATAGAAAAAGCCCACCGGCTACACAGCCGAGAGACCAGTGGCCCAGATACTCCGGCCCACCAGCCCAACAACTCTCCCGCGCCGAGTCGCCCAACTGAACGCGGGATCGCGAGCGAAGCAGAGGTTGCGTGGAGAGATCACACGCAGCTACTTGCACTCGGATTCGGAGTGGGAATGAGGGAATGGTTTGATTTATAGGCGCCATGGCACCACGAAGCACTTGCATTCATGGCCTGCCAATGCCTGCCGCCGCGGCCGTCCCGATGGCGGCGGCCAAGAGCAGCAGCGCGCGGCAGACGCCTGTCCTGTCGCTGCCGGCGCCGGTGAAGGCGGTCGTCGTCACGAAGAAGGCGGCGGCGGCTGCCAAGAAGACGAAGGTCGCTCCCCGCACGGCGGCGCAGGAGTTCTTGGTGCCCGACGTCGAGGTGCGCACCAGGCTGGCACAGGTCTCCGGCAGGTGGGTGGTGATCTGCATCCGCGCCAAGGTCGTGTCCGCGTCCGCCGGTTCCGACTTCTACGTCGTAAGATACCCCGCCACCAAGGGCGTGCCCAGCCGGGTGGTGCGGGTGCCGGCGTCGGACCTCCGCGAGTCCTGTCGTGTTGTACCAGCCCCCGGTAAAGCTGCACGGCCTGTCGAGAGACCACCACCGGAGTCGGAGCGCAGCGCCGATGGCTGCAAAAAGGTGAAGAGGACGGGGCAAGGAATGGACGCGCGGCGGCGAAGGTGCGAGACACCGACGCCGAGTTGGCGCTGGAGAGGCAGAGAGAGACGGAGGATGCTCATGCTGTGTTCGTCGATGCTCTCATGTTTGTTGGAAATCTAGGTATTATTTTAATTACGATTTGAATATTAAACATAATCCCAAAATAATCAAACACAACAAAGCAGATGAAGATACCACATATTTCAAAAGTAGATCTAGAAATGCTCGGTACGAGATGAACAGAGGAAAATATGAAAATTCTACGATAAGCTTGATGACGCAAAGGAAGCCGCAGTAAACGACGACCGTAGAGGAAGTAGTCGACGCCGTGGATCGTGGAAGTAGTCGACGCCGTGGATCGCTCCAATAGCTAGAGCACGAGGTCGCGCAGCTTGCGCCGCCAGAAACCTTATTGCCGCCGTGTTCTCGCAGCGCAACGGTTCGAGATCCCGCTTCCTTGCCTCGCGTGCACGCCGAGAGGAAGGTCGTGAAGAACAAGTGCGCCGCGAAGACACAACACAAGTCACAAGGTATGAACGCGAGCGCATAGACAAAAGTTCCATCTGTCGTCTCGACGCTCTCAGATTTTATAGCTCGACCAAGAATGGTCAATAAATTGACCGCTAAAGACCATTATACGCTAGTAATCGCAGTCATTTCAAATGATCGTTTAATTGAAACCGACGCCATGATTGCAATTGAAATCGACGCCATAATGGAGAGAAACCGAAAATTAAAAGGATTTAATACGTGCCTCACAAGTCACACGGAAAACACGCGGTATTCATAAATACAGCTAGGCGTGTGACTTTAGCCGCTCCACACCCTCCATATGCCTCATTACAAGGCATGGTGGGAGCTCTCCTTTAAATTGGTTTTCTCTCTCTTAATTAGCAATATGGTACTAATTTTTGTAGTTTGGCATTAGAGATAAATGGGCCACATGGGCCTCATTTCTAACAATGTTTTCCTTTCTCTTCTCCCGTAGCAGCTTTTCCTTTATCTCCTAGATGTTTAGTTTAGGATGCAAAATTTGTTAGATTATTTGGCATATTAATGATAAATCTATTCCAAAAAATAGGATATGATGATAATTAAAGATAGAACAGATGAAACAAATAAATTAGACAGAGCAATATACGAATTGTAATGTCTATTTCATCCATATTATTAGATAAAGAAAACATAGATATTGTTTGTATGAGTTACCGAGATGATGCGAAGACGTAGCCGAACTGGCAGTAGATGTTGATGAAGATCAGAAGGCGACATAGGCGAAGCTAATCGTCGGTGTAGAAGCTAGCGAGCAGTCGTGTGAAGACGCTTTTCAAAAACATGATTCATTTTCTCCTAGTGCAGGATCTTAAGGGCAGACGTTTCGGAGACCTGCTCTCCCAACAATCGATGCACGCCGGTGAAGGGATGGGAAAGACGGAGGTAACGCAGTACTAAGGGAAGGCAAAAGGTTCGAGAGATATATCTGATTTCTGTTCTGCACGCGCGTGTGTGTATATATATATAACAAAGACACGACATGAGTCACTTACGGATTTTGCGTAGAATCTGTTCTACGATTCGAGTCAGTTATGGATTCGTTCACGCAATTAATACCACGTTAACGTAACCATGTTGACTACTTAGTCCCATACTGCAAAAGAGAATTACGCAAACCGTCAAACCCGATTTCGTTGCACCATTTACGCGCATGAAGCGTACGCGCGCCGCCTGACCTAGTGAGCACGCGCATATGTTCTCTCCTTTCTCTCATACTCTAGCATGGTGGAGGGAACCCCACCTTATAATGTGGTCTTCATCCACCTCCATTAGCAATATGGGACTATTGCATTTTCACTTCTCTTCCACCTAATGAGCCTTTGAGATTTTTCAAGAATTATTTATGAATTTAATAGGCCTAGCCTAAATAATTCTAATAATCCCCTACCAGATCTCATAGGTCCCATAGGTCTTTGCCTGTACCCAAGTATTGTTTTTATACTAGCTTTCAGTGGCAATGGACTATGCCTTGAATTGCACCTAGACTTGAAGTTACATTCATCTGCAACTTGAACAATGGACTATGTCTTGAATTGCAAGTTTTACGCAGACAAGTTTCACTTAAAGCCCTAACTAATATTAGGCTGTCGACAGTCTACCCCTCAGGTGGAGCGTATTAGTCATACTCCTTGTCTCTTCATGAGTTTCTTAGAGAGTACCCATGTCTCATGGACTGCGACCAACAGTCAGACTTGTATAAGTGTGTTTTTTTAGGAATTCTCTACGGACAACATCTTTGTTTATGTAAAAATCAATAGAACACATTAAGAACATAGTCAACCTGCCTCACAGTTCTTAAGAGTAAAGCATCTTTCACGGAGTGGGATGTAGAATGTACTCTTCTTCATTTAATCCAATAGCTTAATATTACCTAGGTATTAATTCACGAGATCTCCAATCACATAGCTTGGGTTACCACTGTGGTTAACTATTTGGTAGGTCTCATTCCCATCTCCCTAGATGCACTATCAACCACATTTCGTGATAGACCCTTTGTAAACGGATCTGCCAGATTTTTAGCGGTTTGGATGTAATCTAATGCTATCACTCCAGAGTTTCTCAAGTTCCTAAAAGACTTCAATCATCTCTTAACGTGTCTTGAAGACTTCATGTTATCATTTGTACTATTCACTTTCACAATAACCGATTATCGTAGTTCATAAGAATAGCCGATATTGGTTTTTCAACTACCGATAAGTCCATCAAGGGCTCACAAAGCCATTTTGCTTCAACAGTGGTTGTATCCAATGCTGTGAGTTCTTCTTCCATAGTTGACCTCGTCAATATGATCTGTTTACAAGACCTCCATGAGACAACAGTACCACCAAGAGTAAATACATATCCACTCGTGGCCTTGAGCTCATCAGTATCAGATATTCAGTTAGAATCACGTATTGCTCTCTCAAGAGCATGCTAATGATCATCACTCAGATTAGACACAAATCGGCTTGATTTGCTCACAGCAAATGAGATGTCAGGCCTTGTAGCGCTAACTAGGTATATAAGTGAAACAATAATCTGAGAGTATCTCAGTTGATCCCTAGTAATTCTTCGGTTCTTCCGAAGTATTAGACTAGCATCATAAGGTGTTGGAGAAGGCTTACTGTCCATATAGCCAAAATGGCTTAAGACCTTTTTTACATAATGGGATTGCACAAGTGTAATCTCATCCTCACCTTTGATCAGCTTGATGTTCATAATTACATCAACTTCTCCCAGATTTTTCATATCAAAGTTTTGGGATAAAAACATCTTGACCTCATTAATCACATCATGATTTGTTCCAAATATTAGTATATCATCCACATACAAGCATAGAATAACTCCTTTATCCCTACCATAGCGGTAGTATATATATATATATATCAGCTTCATTTATAACAAAGCTTTCAGATGTTAAAGTTCTATCAAACTTCTCATGCCATTGTTTGGGTGCTTGCTTAAGGCCATACAAAGATTTCAGTAACTTACACACTTTATTCTCTTGACCATTTATTACAAATCTATCGGGTTGTTCCATATAGATTTTCTCATCTAACTCTCCATTAAGAAAAGCTATCTTAACATCCATTTGATGAACGAGAAGACCATAAGAGGCAGCCAAGGACAGTAGTACACATATTATGGTCAATCTAGCAACGGGTGAATAAGTATCAAAGAAATTCTCGCCATCTTTTTGGATGTAACTCTTGACCACAAGCCGCATCTTATACTTCTCAATAGTACCATCAGGCCTAAAGTTCTTTTTGAACACCCACTTGCATCCAATTGGTTTACAACCAAAATGACGATATATGATTTCCCAAGTTCCGTTAGTGAGAATGGAATCTATCTCACTATGGATCGCATCCTTCTAGTAGTTTGTATCAGGAGATGCATATACTTCTAAAATAGTCTTGGGAACATTATCCACAAGGTACACAGTGAAATCATCACCAAATAATTTTGCGGTCCATTGTCTCTTGCTTCTTTTAGGAGCATCACTGTCATCCTCCTTAGGAGTTTATTCATATATTTGTTCAAAATGCTCAACTGGTATGACAGATTCAAGAGTTGAATCACAAGCCTAACTCGAAATGCTACGCATATTCTTCATAGGAAATATATTCTCAAAAAATATTACATCTCGAAACTCCATTATCGTACCGACGCTCAAGTCGGATACCTTAGATTTAACTACTAAAAACCTATAGGCAATGCTGCAATGAGCATATCCCAGAAAGACACAATCAACAATTTTAGGTCCAAGTTTGCGCTTCTTTATTATCGGCACATTGACTTTCGCCAAGCACCCCTATGTGCGCTAATAGGATAGTGATGGGTTTCTTCCTTCCCATCCATCCCTCATATGGAGTTATCTCACTATTCTTAGTGGGAACTCTATTTAGGATATAACTCAAGATCAACAAGACCTCCCCCCACCATGCCTTAGATAATTCTGCAGTGTCCAACATGACATTAACCAAGTTAGTCAAGACGCGGTTCTTTCTTTTGGCAACTCCACTAGATTGGAGCGAATAAGGAGGCGTCCTCTCATGGATCATACCATGCTCTGCACAATATTGGGAGAAATCATTGGAGAAATACTCTCCACCATGATCCGACCTAACTCTTTTGATTTTTCTTTCCCGTTGATTCTCAACTTCTGTCTTATAGATTTTAAAGTAGTCTAAAGCCTTATCTTTTATTTTTAAGAGATACACATAACAAAATCTAGTCGCATCATCAATTAAAATCATGAAGTATCTTTTTCCACCCTTCGTCAATACACCATTCATCTCACAGAGATCTGAATGTATGAGTTCTAATGGTGCCAAATTCCTTTCCTCGGCTACCTTATGAGACTTGCAAGGTTGCTTAGATTGCATACAACTTTGGCACTTAGAACCTTTGACACTGGAAATTTTGAAATTAATTTCATACTGGAAAGCCGAGACATAGAATCAAAATTAAAATGACATAGTCGTGAGTGCTAAACACTTGCCTCACTACCAATAATATTGTCACAAAGATGATTCACGAATTTATTACAGACGTTCTCAAGGAAAAAGCGGAGCAAGCCTTCGCTATCATAACCTTTACCAATAAATAGTCCATACTTTAATATGACTACTTTATTCGACTCAAACACTAACTTATACCCATCTCTGCAAAAAAAGGAACCACTAACGAGATTCTTGTTAATTAAAGGGACATATTGCACGTTCTTTAGCAATACGATCTTTCTCGAAGTAAACTTCAGATCTATCGTGCCAAAACCAAGAACAGAATCATGTAACCTAGTCCTCGTCAGCACGGAGGAACCTCGAGCAACCTGGTAAGAAGAAAACAATGATACATCAGCACAAATATAAATATTAGCCCCAGTATCAATTCACCAATTGATAGATTGACTAGCCAAAAGAACAGTGAGTAAATTACCATACCCAGTATCTCCTTCTCGGCATTGCCAATAGTCACATTGATAGATTTGGTGTTTCGTCCCTGCTGATCCTTTTTTCGTTTGTGGCTTGGACATTTCTTTGCCCAATGTCCAATCTCACCATACACGAAGCAAGGCTTGTTATTCTGCTGCTTCTTCTTAAAGGTGGTAGTCTAAACAGCTATTCCCTTTGATTTGAACTTTCTAGAACCAAGACGCTGCACAAGATTGGCACTGGATTGTCCCTCAACCACTGTGGGTGCACATCCTTCGTCCGAGCTTTCTCCTAAACATCAATAGATGCCATCAGGCTCTCAACAGAGATTTCTTGCCTCTTGTGTTTTAGAGATGTGGTAAAATTCCTCCACGAAGGAGGCAATTGGGCAATGATGCCACCAGCCACAAACTTGTCGAGTAATGTGCATTTGAGGTGATCAAGTTTCCTTGCAATTATCTACATCTCATGAGCTTGTTCAATCATAGAATGGCCATCAACCATTTTGTAGTCATGATATTGCTCCATAACTTACAGTTCACTGCCAACATCCGAGGCACCGAATTTATTTTCGAGTGCCTCCCACAGCTCTTTTGCATCTGACATGTGCATATACATGTCGCAAAGGTGGTCTGAAAGAATGATAAGAACGCATCCTATAAAGATTGTGGTGGTATCTTTGAACTTCTTTTCCTGCTCAGTAGTAAAGGTTCTTTCAGGTTTGCAAGCCGCAACCCAGCAGACGTTCATAGCTGTGAGCTACAGAGTGGCTCGCATCTGCCATCTCTTAAAGTGAACACCGGTAAATTTATCTGATCTCATTGCCTCAGCAAAACCAGATGCTTTTAACATATTCATCATGAAAAGTCTATCACGTTTTTGGATTGTTGGATTATTAAGCATATTAATGATGAATATATTCCAAAATAAGATATGACGATAATTAAAAATAGAACAAATGAAACAAATAAACTAAATAGAAGCAATATGCCAATTGCAAAGTCTATCTCATCTATATTATTAGATAAAGAAAGTATAGATGTTGTTCGTGTGCGCTACTGAGATGATGTGAAAACGTAACCAAACTGGCAGTAGATGTCGATGAAGATCAGAAGGCAACGTAGGTGAAGCTGATCGTCGGTGAAGAAGTTAGCAAGCAGTCGCGTAAAGACGCTTTCCAAAAACGTGATTCGTCCTCTCCCGGTACAGGATATCAAGGGCTTGACGTTTTGGAGACCTAATCTCCCAACAATCGGTGCACATCAACGAAAGGATGGGAAGACAGGCAGTGCAGTACTGAGGGAAGGCAATATCAGTCTCTCATTTGATTTGTGATTTTTTTATCAATTGTAATTGTGTAAATGGATTGAATATATACAATAGCTGATTTATTTGATTGATTGATGTTAATTTATTTATAGATTTATAAAAGTTTGATAAGCGAATATTGTATAAGTATTTCTAACATAATAAAGTATTATCGGTAACTCTAAACTAATAAAAATACAATTACTGTTTGTCAATTTAGTCAAATTCTTTAAAACTTTTTTTCCTGCCTTCGCGCTGATGGAAGCACCTCCCATGGCGCTAACACGGTATCACCTCCTGCGCGCAGGATGGCCCGGTGACCTAGTCACTCTCGGTGAAATTTCAGAAAATAACATCTAATTCGTGTGCCTTTTAGCTTCTGTGTATAATATATGGATCCATCTAAATCTATGACAGTTAGCCAGGGTGTAAAATACTGAAAAAACGAAATTTAAAGGTGGCAAGTTCTGAAATCTCTCGTCGCCCTCGACCCCGCAATCAACACGGCGCGCGCGGACCGGACGGCCCGCCCGCGCGGCGCATCCCACGCGACGCGAGCGAACGGGGCTCCTGGCGCCGGCGCGCACCGTCCAGACCACGCACCCGCGCCGGAGGCTCACGCCCCGGCCGCGGACCAGGCTGGCGCGAGTCCCCTCCGGCAGGTGGCTCGTGATCTACATCCGCGCCAAGGTCGTGTCCGCGTCCGCCGGCGCCGACTTGTACATCAAGTACCCCGCTTCCAAGAGCGTACCCAGCCGGGTGGTGGCGCGCGTGCCTGCCGCGGACGTCCGTCCGCGATCCTCGTCGTGCCCGTGCCACCCCTGCCACCGCAGCTGCGGCGCCTTGCCAAGAGACCATCACCGCCGGATTCGGAGCGCGGCGCCAAGGGCTGCAAGGTGGTGGAGAGGACGGGGCGAGGGATTCCGATGGACGCGCTGCGGGTATGCATGGAGGAGGTGAAGGCGCAGTACCCCGACGCCGAGTTGGCGCCGACGAGGACGACGGACTGATCGAGAAGGGGGCTGCCTAGCTAGTCTTCTTGATTTTTCTTCGCCTAATTGTCATGTACCAACAACGTACTTACTACTCATGTACGGAAGAAATTAAGCTCGATGTCTCTCTTTTTTTTCCCCTCATGGAAGAGGCATGAATGTCTTCCATGCATCCGTGTGACTTTGATCTGATGAAATCAAGTCTAAAATTTACATAAAATAACCAAAGTCTAAAATGGACATGCAAGTGTTTAATTACCAGGTATTTTGCATCAAAAGGGGGCTAGAAAAACATCGCAATTTACAAGCGCACACAACACGGTAAGGTATAACCAAGGTGTCAATTCCATTTAACCTCCTGCGACTAACAGTTCGTCGATGTCACCGTCTCAAAACTTCTTCAGTTCCATCTAACCAGGAGCGAGCTATGGCATAAGGAGCGAGCTATAGTTTAACACATGTCGCTAGAATGGCGTTGAGATACCATAAAACAACAAAACAGCTGGCGCACGGTAGCTAGGGGAGCGAAGTTGGTGATCATTGGTAGAACCATCTCTAGTTTGAGCATCATCCAAAAGTTGATCTTGGGGCATGTCAGATGCAAGACTGCGTTACACAGCCCCTGGCTGCGGGTTCCCCTTATTCTTCTCTTGCGGCGGTTCCCCTTGTAGCAGCTCACGTTGGGCGTTGTGCAGAACCAGCCTGTGGTCCGCAAGATCCTCATGAGTTGGAGGTGCCCAGGATATGGGTAGGGCTGAAGCAAAAGAAAAAAAAAGGAACATGGCATCAGACAAATAACAAGCATCTATATCAAAATGTTAAAATACTAGTTGATAGCACAAAAACAAAGAGTAAACAAAGAATCAATCAATAGCATAAAATATAAACCATCTCACTCGAGCGAGAAGATAAATGCCGAGAAACTAACCACATTGAGCCATCCACCCTAGGGTCACAGTATATACTAGTAGCACCAACTACCAAGGAACTCCATACCATGATTCTAATAGCCAAATCACTATCTACTTGGAAGAACTTAATCAAGGCGGTACCAGTCTTTTTTTTTTATTGAGCCAACCAGCAGGCAGAGAGCTCCCCGCCAGGCTTAACTAGTGTTCTTGTATTGTAGATAGTACACAACTACACATTAACAGAACGGTGGTACTATTCAATTTATCTGTGGTCTACAAAACGAGAATACAAGCTCTCAGCCAGTAGAACGAGCAATGGTCCACATTGTGTCATCAGGTGTGCTATCCAATTTAAGGAAATTCAATTAAATTCTGGGTTTTATCCAACAAAACTATTCATCCAAGAGATCCTTATTCAATTGACAATATTCAAGTCATCAGTTCCATAATGATTTTGAAATTGGATCTAATCATAGAAAATCTTTTATAGGCACACCCCACTGTCCTCCCCACCCCAGCTCATCACCTGTCCTACTACTGCAGCAGTTGCATGAAGTAGGCAATCTGCAAACCCTTTGTTCATTGCTACTAATTTCCAGCAGTATTGGTCCATTGTTCAACGAGAAAAAGAGATAAAGAGATGCTCGGACAACTAGTAATTCACATTTACCATCCCAGTAAAAGTGTGTCCAAGTTATGCACACATACCATCTTGTGGTTGAGAATGCTTAGTCGATCCTGCATGTGCAACATCACTTGGCTTCAACTGAGGACGCTTTTTTACATAGTCCTGTTGTAGAGGTGCAGGTATTTTGAACGAAAACTGAGTTTTTTGTACACCGGCAGCATGTTCTGGGTTCTCTGCAAGGTACCTATCAAAGTATGGCATTTGATGAATTAGAGAAAAAATTTAGACAGATTGAACCACATGGGAAGAATACAAGACTCTTATATGGAAAAGTTCACATGGTTTACGCCTGCATATTGTGTTATTTCCAACATTCACTTGTGAGGATAGGGCAGATTCCTGAAAGCAGCCCCAAAAAAGTGCAGCCTAAATGCTGCTTGTGCACTTCTTACAACTGAGGCAGTGAAAGAGAAATGATAACGCCTAACAATTTTGGGAACAATTGTCGCTTAGTGGACACCCTTCAATTGCAGCTATTCACATACTAGATGAACGTAAAACTGGATATGAGCATTACTGTGCTTAAGAGTGAAGAGGTTGAAGGGAAGTTGACCAAAAGGAAGTTAACATACTTTTCAATTTCAACCGCAGACCTAAGTTTTTTGCCGCTAGGGGAGGTATAGTACCTGAAAGCAAGTATAGAAAATGTTAACAAACACTCTACCATGTGTACATGAAATGTCAAATATATTATATACATAGCTAGCAGCCTATCATACCATAGGAAATTAGGAATGACTGCATAAGCATCAAGCAAACAAGTCAGGGGTCTACACAAGTTTACCCATTTCCACTATTTCCCTCCCCAACACAAGTCTTCTACAAAGAAGTGATTGGGGAAGGAAAAAATATATGTACAACATAACACTGCAAAAACATCAATGAGCATGGCAATAATATGAAACTGGGTGAGGATTTAACTACAATGAACATCCTCTACTGCTGGTGATATATTTTGAAAGAGAAGTGTTGTATACTTTGTACTAAATTATAAATTATCTCCATTCTTGTAAGCATTAAGAACTTAAATCATTGGTTAGACCTCAGCCCAGAGGAAATATAACAGACAGAACAGAAGTATGCATCCGAGTTCTTAAGACCCTGGGATGTAGAAAATAACTGCAACATCATTTGCTCACAAAAAAATAGGTTAAATTGGGAAGTAAATTAACTAGGATATTGAAAGAATACTTACACATCAGCAAATCTGGTACTTTTTTCTCTTCTAATAATGATCGACCTTTGCCACCCTTGAGGGGCCTGCGCGATGCTAGGTTTATCAATCGCCCAGATTCTGCTGTCATCCTGAGATAGATCTGTTGGATCATCACACGTAACATCAGGCTTCCACTCACGGGCTCGGTTGCATACAAAAGGTTCCTTTTGAATTCGCTCACGAATTTCTTCATACTTCTCTTGTGTTGGAATAAGTCTCCATTTGAAACAGTTAGCACATTGCACAGTAAAGGCTCCAATAGTTAATCCTCCCTTTGATGTATTAGATGGAGCAGGTGAAAAGTGGTTTCCTCCCTGTTCATCTTGCCCTCTATCACTTCTTCCATTCTTATAAAGGACAATTTGATGTGATGCGCTTTCAGAGCAGTGTTGACCATCATCACATTGGTCACCATCCTTATCAGTCAACATCTTCCGGCTCTTCTTTGATGGTGGAAGAGATATGGAATTCTCATTAGGATTATGCACAGGTTTTGCTGGGCTAGAATCCATACTATTAGCTCTTAGGTACCTGTTGCAGGTGATCGTAAAAAATTCACACTGGAGGGAAAAGATTGCTTGATAGAAAGGTCAGATGATATGTGGATGTGAGAGAAGACAGAAGGGACACAACACAATGAACGTGCAAAAAAGGGTGAGCTCAAGAGCAATTCATGGTAAATCTTCAATTTCCGAATCATCACATATTAGCATAATAACATGTCCAGGTTACTGGCAATTGTGTTCACAAATAGCATTATAAAAATCACAGCGTTTTACATGAATAAGTTACTTGAAGTACAGGAAGATCATGACAAGTTGCCAACATACGTAATACGCTATAGAAAGCATTGCACAAAAAGGCCACTCCTAATAAGGATGTTTCCCTGTGATGCATTGAGAAAGCAACAGCATAAAGTTTGGATCTGTGTAGCATGGCTCAACTAGTATATTCACATCTATCTTTTGCCTGTAAGCTAATTATCAAATATCATAGCAACACTATATGCAAAACACCATGCAATGATGCAAGGCTTCAGTTGGATTATTGGTAGCTGGTCATTTAAATTACAGACTCAAGATCCCCTGGCTAGAAATGAAGATATGTTGGCAATTGAAACATAAACCTCATTACTATACCTAGTACACCCATCAATCAAGTTCGCTAAGAGTTCCTTTCCCAATAAAGGGTGTTCGGTGTTCCCCATTTGTTCCATTTCAAATCAAAAAGGGAAGGTAGCGCCTCATTAGTACACTTAGGGCACCACCAATCAGGTTCAATAAGATACGGCATAAATTTCTAACATTTAACAGCTTGACTAACTAGAGCTAACGTAAAGATCCCTAGGCTAGATTCCAATTTCCAAGATACTGTTAGTGTTAGCAATAGAAAGTCATAAACTTAACGCCTCATTATATACCTAGGGCACCACCAATATGGTTCGCTAAGGAATGGCATAACTCTCTAATGTTTAACAGCTTAACAAACTAGAGCTAACGTAATGCCCCAAGAACCGTAGGCTAGATATGAAGATACCATTAGCAATAGAAACGCATTGCTACGTTGACAATACTAAATCCAGTATACCAATAGCTATAGCAAATGTATCTAATCATACATTATCTATTTATTTGACTGAGCAATCGTACATTCATAAGCACAAGGTTTATATAACATTTGATATCTCTATTCCCGTGTGTGGATGCAAAAGGATGGATCCAATCAAACGTTCATCAGCACAAGCTCCATCTAACAATTGATGTCAAGAGATAAAAGCATGAAATCCTACCTAATCGAATCACGATTCTACCGACAAAAGCAAAATCCAGTGCATCATCAACACGTTCCTAGCTAATGGAGTACTCCCCATCCCCAAGCGCAGAATAGTCATCCCCCAATCATCAAACAACAACAGATATTAGGAAAGGAGGAGGAGGAGGAGAGCCGAGCGTATACATGTACAGCCTCCCCGCGGCTGTACGGGGCGGCCAGAAGGGCGGCTCAGGATCCTCGGCGGCGGCGGCGGCGGCGGCGGCGGCGGCGGCGACGGCGGCAGGTCGAGACGGCGGGCGGTGAAGGAGGAGGCGGCGAGTCTGCGGAAGAGCTCGGCCCGGCGAGGGTCGCGGCGCGTCGTGGCGCTAGGCTGGCGGCGCGAGTCGGGGCTGGAGGGGGAGACAGTCGTCCCCCTCTCCACCTCGCCCGCGGCTGCGTCCCCCGCTGCCTCCTCCTCCTCCTCGGCGGTGATCTCCGCCGCGTCCGCGCCGACACGCTGGGGCGGGGCGGTAAGAGAGCGAGACAAGGGGGGAGGCGACCACGACGAGTCGTGCCCCCGCGTGCGGGGGGCCGCAGGCGGTGTGGGAACGTGTTCGGGAGCGACGGGCATTTCGGTGGGCCGCCAGGTATTTATTTGTATTGCATATACGAGGTGGATCCGATCCGGCTATGGCAGCAAAAAAATCCCAGAGGAATTTATAGGGGAATTGCTGCAGGGAAATGCTCTACATGTGCAGCATGCAGGAGGCCCCTTTCTCATTACCTGCTTAAAATGGTCAATGCATGTCCAGCCAGGATGGTCATCTGATTCTCTTCTTAATGTAGTAGTGCCAAAGAATGTCGAACTAATGCAATATGCGTGGGGACACTCCTGATTTTCTAGGTGTCACTGTGTTTTCACGATTGTCCGGGATTTCAGCTGCGTACAAAATAGTATATAGCACAGCCTTCGTTTGGAAAATATTTTATTTACCGGTGAAAAATATGCCATGATGGCCGGGTTTTGCATAAAAGGGTTGGCATGCTATTTTTGATACATTACAGATGATCCAAATGAAACTTCATAGGCAATGCTTGAGCACAGATATGACCCTATCCGCAGGCTTTCTCGTGCCCATAAAAAGTGAGTTTTTGCTTTTAGGGAAAACATGTGTTTTTTTAAGAAAAGTTGTAATTATGCTAGTGTTGTCATCATATATTGGTAATCTCCTCTAATACCAATAGCCAATTTAATTCATCAATACCGAACAACTACTTATGCTTGGACGATGGAATCACCAAGAAACATAGCTCCTTATATCGGTAGCATGATGTATCGACATATACTATCAACTCTGCAAAGCTTGCCTATCTTTACCCATACAACACTTGCAATTTGGCTGAAGTTGAGATAACAAGGTAGTATTTCTACTTTGCCTTGCAAATGTCCACCCTAGTAGTCTAGGAATCCATTATAACTGTTAGGTAGCCTTGCAACCATATTATCCTAATGCTACGTGGGCACTTACTGTTGTGAAAGCTTGGCAAGTGACTCTTTGAGTTCACCTCCATCCCATGATTTTAGGCTATGGATTCACATTGGGACTCAAGTATATCTAGTGAGGCATGCGCAAACATCCGCTCAACAAAAACATAGTAGATATTAAGTCCGATAACTTAGTTTTGTGGATAGGCGATAAATATGATTTCCTAATAGTACAAAGGTTATAGTCCTTATATGCTTCGGACGAGAATCAACACCATCACCCTAGGCTTCATTTTACCAGAAGTACCAAAGTTCAGCTGGGTGGCCATAATCGCCAAGGTTTACTGGGTATAAATAGTACAAATAATATGTCATCTATTGCTACGATGTGAATAGTAAAGTAATAACCTATCATCTAACCTAGAGTTTTGTTATAGTGGGTATGGTATGGCATTCAAGGAGGTTTTTACCAATAGTAATTATAGGATTATAACTACCATCCAATTTATTATAAATTACTTTTACTAGATTAATTATGCATCCTATTAGCTACAAAAATAATATACATATAATACATATGATCAACATAATGAAGGATGAGACTTGCCTGTTGCTTGGTGTAGTCGATCTATCTGCCCACCTTTTATTCTAATATCCTTCATCATGTACAATGTTGTTAAGCTCGGGATCATCATACCAATCTTTGATTTCTTCGTCTTGGCTCTACCCTCCTACTCAAAGATCGATCACATCATACTCTAATGTAAATAAATGATAGCAACAAAAAGTCAATTAAACACTCTCATAGAAGAAATGCAAATTGACAAAAAATTTGAAAATAAAACTCCCTAAATGGTTAAAGAGAGAAGAAATTGGAATTAGGGTTTTATGATTTTGTGTGGACTAAAATTGAGATGGATATCAAGGAGAAGCCAAAAATAGTGAAAATGTGTTTATTTGAGTAGTTGGATGAGTTTTGGTAGGATGGTATGTGGTGGTTGTGTTGGGAGACTTGCTAAGATAAGGTTTCTATGGTTTGTGTCTACTGATCTCAAGTTCGTACAGGAATTTAGGGTCAATCGCTGATGGATGAGATAGGTCATGTACTTTTAGGGATTCACACTAGACAAACTTTGTCGACGATCGGTATCGCCTGACCGCAAATGTGAAAATAGGGTTAGTGTGAACGGGGGACCCAGAAAGAGCTGCGCTCAACGATGGATCAGACGTAGGTCGGGGCGAGGCGTTAACGAGCTAGAGACATGGATTATATCGGTTCGAGCCCCACGAGGGTAATAGCCCTACTCCGCCTTTCTCTCGAGGCGAGGAATTCACTAGTCGTGAGTACAGAGAGTGGAATACACTTCGGCTTGAGCGCTCGGTTGTGTCTCATCGGTCTATTGCTAGTGCGCCGATGTCGTGTTGTCCTTTGCCGCTCGCTCAGGATTTTATACCCTCCCACCAAGCAAGAAACGGCCAAGAGAGATTCCCGGTAGTGCATGGCATGCAATGAAGACGTCTTTAACCGCCCCGGATCCGATGCCCACGCCCGCCTTAACTCCGGATCTTCGGTCTTGGTAATCGCTGAGTAAATGCACGGCCCGAGCCAAGGTCGAGGTCGCGGGACGGGACCCCGCCCCACCGCCAAGCTCGAGGTCATGCGGAATCGCCGTCGCTAGGTCGTGGTCGAGGCCCCTTGCTGCATCGTCCCGAGCCGGGACCCTCACCGACCGTCGTTGACTTTGTCGAGGTTTCGCCCCCCGCCTAGCCCCCGAGGCTCAAGGTCGTGGTAAGAACTCGGTCGACCTCGAGCCTCCCCATACGCATGAGCGATCGCTCGAACTTTCGAGCCCGGTCGAGGTCGGGCGAAGACCTACCGCCGTGCCTTGGCGACGCTACACTGGCGCACCCTTGATCTTCAGAACTTTGGTACGGACATGATCGAGCAGTGGAACCGTTCACAACACCTCAATTCTGCCGCGCAGTCCTTAACTGCACCTATCGACCCGCAGCAGTAGAGCACTACAGCCACCGCCAGGACTTCAATCGAAGACCCGGATCCACCGCGGGCTCCAAGGTTGCAAGCTCGAGGCTCTCGAGGAAGGGACACCTCTTCACCCCTGGGGCGCCAAGAGCCCCGCCAGCCCCCTGCGAAGCGGAGACTGCAGACTCAGGTACACCACCGGCCCTTGGCTTTGCCTAGTTTCCTCTCTACTCTCTACCTCTCTAACTTAGCAGTCTTTCTTTATCGCAGACCTTGAGCGCTCGAGCTCAATGCCTGCCCATCCTGACAATGACTGTTGTCCAGGGCAAATCTGAGTCCGATGAAGAGGAGGAGTATTTCCTACATCTTTGGCGCCCGCCACCCTCGAATCAGGCGCGACTTCTGTGCCCCCGTGAGTTGGGCCACAGTTGGGGAGTTCGACCAGGGACTCGATGACCTGGTCGAGGACGACGTCGAGCCCGCGGCCATTGAAGATGATGCCACCGGCTCCGCGGATGCTGAGGACGGTGCTGACCCGTCTGAGGCTGCCAAAGGAGATGGCGCCGGGGACACCCCAGCCACGACCGCCGAGACCGCCCCAACTGTGGCAGTCAGGACTCCCCGAGCTGCAAATTCTAAAGTCGTTCTGGCCACGGCGAGCACGGAGGACCGAGCCGTGGACCAGGCCAGGACCATCGCAGGGGAGGGGGCTAAAGACCCTCCAGCTGCGGGGGACAAGGCCGAAGCCGCCACCGGGACCGAGCTTGGGGGCGGGTCGAGCCCACTCGAAGAGGAAGCTCGAGGCGCGGCCGCCCACGACGGAGCACACGAAGGCCTCACCCCCGATGACCCAGCGGCAGCAGTGGGCGACACCGCCCTAGGAACGTCGGGCAGCAGACCCGCCGAGTACTCCTGTGCAATCTTCGAGGGCCGTCTTACCCAGGTACTTGAGTTTCTTCGAACCTTGGCTCGGACTTTCCCTTTTTCCTTCTTCTCTCTCTTTCTTCTAGTGAGTACCGTGTTGACCCTTCGAGCCTCGCAGGCCATCGACTCAGTCACCCAAGGGCTGCAAGGCCTTCATATGCATGCCGACGCGCTGAGGGTCTTGCTCGATGTGGTGGAGGCCCGGGAGATGGTGCGCTCCAGGCTCGTGGAGGACTTGTAAGCCGAGTGGGAGGAGGCCGCGCAAAAGGCGGCAAACGACTCCAACGAGATCGCCGGCCTCCGCAAGGTGGTGAAGACGCTCGAGGCTTCCCACAAGTCCGAGCTAGAGCAGGCCATTGCCTCAGAGCGGGACCACGCGTACAAGGCCGTCGAGGAGGAACGTGCGAGATCGGCCAAGGTGCTCGAGGCCGAGCGAGCCAAGGCCGAAGAACTAAGCAAGGCCGTTGCGGACCAAGCAGCCACCACGTCGAGGGCCTCCCCTGAGCTAGAGGCCAAGGTTCAAGAGCTCGAGGAGAAGCTGGGTCGGGCCAGCAGGACGGCAAAGAGCGCCTTGTCCCAATTCAAGAAGAACGACACCGCGCCGCCGAAGCCTCTGCCGAAGCCCTCCGACTTCAGGGCGAGCTCTCGACCTTGAGGGTCAAGGTCGCCGAGCTCGAGCAGGAGAAGCTCACGCGTGAGATGGCCGATTTGTAAATAAGGTTAGATTTCCTGTAAGTAAGACCTTTTGTAAGACAAAAAAGGTTCAATGAAATGACATTATTTTGGAAAGAGTAGTTTAATGTCTTGGTTTGCTTTATCATTTCTCGATCAAGAGATTTTTCCCTAATCATGCACTTAGCCTTTTCTGGTCATGGTATATCTCGTCCAGCCCCCGTTGGGCTCAAGGTCGAGCGATGCCGGCCTTGGGCACAAGTTAGAAACCTGTAGAGACCATGTCCTGCGAGACCGAGAAAAACCCACAGGGAGCATAACATAGGCGCACGAGGAAAAACTTAGGCTCTGGAGTATTAGGATTGTTTCGTGCCAAGCCGCCGAGTCCCGACAACGATTTGCGCTCTTGCTCGTTGGACCTGCACGAAGCTTAATTGAACCCTCGCAGGGGGGCGTTGATGCGAAGAGGTTCGGCTTATAAGCAACTCGACCACTGGGGGTGAATGTTTAAGCTTCCGGCACCGAGGGCAAGAGCAAGCGCACTCGCTCGTAGGTCGGACTCAAAGAAGCCCCGAATTTGAGTCAACACATATCGTAGAAAAAGGGCGTGAAGACCAAACATAACAAATAAACAACAACAGCTTTATTGAAATCTGAGGTAAAGGGGTTACAGATAGAATTTTCGAAGCTGGTCAATGTTCCACGAGCTAGAGAGCACTCTGCCATCGGGCAACGCTAGCCGGTAAGCCCCCGTGCGATCTGTTGAAACAACTCTATAGGGGCCCTCCCACCGCAGGGATAACTTGTTGGTGTTGGACGGAGCCTGAATCCGTCTCAGGGCTAAGTCCCCAACAAGGAGCTCCCTAGGTCGTACCGGTCGAGACGCATGTCTGCGAAGAGCTTGCAGGTAGTGCGCCGATCGTAGCAGTGCACGACATCTTTCTTCTTCCGCCAGGTAAGGTCAAGGGACCGTTTGCTCGGTCGATCCGTCGACTGCCGACTCGGCAGAGCCCAAAGATGACCTCTGGAGGCGGGGCGGCTTTACAGACCAACACAAACCGGAAGGGTGTGGACCCGTTGTTCTACCGATCGTGGTACAAATAGACCATAAGACGGTGGGAAGTTCATCCACCCAGTGTCCGCCGTGTCGCTCGAGCTCATCCGATACTCGCTTTTGACGCTCGACCGTGGTACAAATAGACCATAAGATGGTGGGAAGTTCATCCACCCAAGTCTGGCCGTGTCGTTCGAGCTCATCCGATACTCGCTTTTTGACGCCTTGAACGATTTGTCCGCTACGCGCTTCCATCGCTCCATTGCTCGCGGTGGGCCACAAGCATAGCATACTTTGGTGCCGATGTCTTCGCAGATTCTCGAACAACTCACCGTAAATTGTGTGCCATCGCTGCTGATGATTCGCATGGAACCCCATACCGTGACCACGAATAAGCGGAAGAACTTGACCTTGCCAGAGCCGTGATGGTCGAGACGGGTTTGGCCGATCCATTTGGTGAAGATATCGATGGCGATTTAACAAAACTTCTTCCCCGCCGCCGCGGAAGGGACCGAGGACGTCCAACCCCCAGGTCGAGAAAGGCCAAGCTAGTGGGATGGTCTGAGGCGAGGCGTAAGCGGGCTGATGCGCCTTCTGGGCATGGAACTGGTAGGCTCGACAGGTGCGGACGATGTCGCGAGCATCCTGGAGTGCTATTAGCCAGTAGAACCCCATGCGGAAAGCTTTCCCGACCATGGTCCTGAAAGAAGAATGTGCCCCACAGAGACCTGAATGAATGCCGTTTAACAGGTACTTACCCTCCTCTGTGGTAACGCACTTCGTCAGGATGCCTGAAACATTCCGACGAAAGAGCTTGCCGTTCACGAGCTTGTACGAGCTCGCCCAGCGCCTGACCCTGCTTCTCTCCGCGGGGTCGGTCGGGAGCTCCCCTCTTACCAGGAAATTGTGGATTGGCTCGGTCCATGAGGGAATACCTTCGATGAAGGCGACCGAGGCCCCTTGGTCGGAGATTGAGGGCGACGCCAGGGTCTCCAGGATCACATCTGGAGGGATTGCGTCATCGAACGACCCGAGCTTGGAGAGAAAGTCCGCGTCGGAGTTGTCCTTCTGCGCCACATGCGTGATCTCCAGGTTCTGGAACCACCTCTCCATCTTGCGCGCCTCGGCGAGGTACTTGGCCATGGAATCCTCCGAGCACTGGTAGCCCTTGTTGAACTGGTTGATGACGAGCTGCGAATCACCCTTGACGACTAACCAGCGAACACCCAGCGCCTTGCAAGCCCGGAGCCCCGCCAGAAGAGCTTCATACTCCGCTGCATTATTTGTCGGTGAGAATCCGAAATGAACCACATACCTCAGCCTGTCGCCCTGCGGGGTGAGAATGAGGATCCCAGCCCCCGAGCGTTTAAAGGATCTTAAGCCGTTGAAGTACATGACCCAGGGCCTCTCCTCCTCGACCTCGAGTTCGGGAGCCGGCTGCGAGGTCTCTTTCGACCACGGTCGGCCAAGACTGCGACTTGATTGCGTCGGCGCCCACTTAACCGGAGGTCAAAGACGCCACCCATGGCCCACTTGGCGATGCGGCTCCAGCCCTCTGGATTCTCAAGATCTCCCGAGCGAAGTTGCTCGGGACGACCACTGGGGTGAGCCTAGAAGTAATGCCGAGCTTACGCTGGCCATGAGGAGAGCGTCTGACAACTTTTGGACTGGGGTAGCGCCCCTTCGGCCCATGGAGAACCTCATCGACATAGTAGATCGGTGTCGCCGTGTGTCCCGCCACCACAAGAACCACGGCTTGGATCGGCTTGAGGCTGGCCTGGGCCATCGGGCCCGGCAGTGATTGATTTGAGTTTGAATGAATCGCTGAAGCCGTGAAGTGTGGATTTGAATATTTGATCATTTGAGACTTGAGAGGAATCAAGGAACTGCATAAACCAAAGGAAGCGTGGATTAGATCATTTGATGCCTTGATGCCACTCGAGTCTGGACCTCTGGTAGACTGGTATTGCTTTTTTTCTTATTTGATTGATGCCTTGATCTATACAGTCTACATTCTATCATTGAATTATAAATCATTCATTCATTCTATAGAGTATAGACAATATAGAATGATAGCTCATAGTTGGTAATTCAGTTGAAATGTTGAATGATTACAGAATACTAATTGAACTCAATTTGATGTAATAGAAATACATGATGAAGAGGTCGAAGCCATTGTCATCTTATTTTCTAGTACACCACACATCCAACCAATCCTCCTAAACAATAGGAACTGCAGCTAGCAATACCCAACAAAACAATCCTCGTGTTGTGCTAGTGGTATGTTTCATTCTTTAATGCAATTTGCCTTAGTTGTTACCTTCATAATTTTGTACGTCCAATTTATATGTGCAATTTTCTTTTACAAAGTTCAGTTCTTGTTCTATTGTTGATGAAAATATGATATTCTCTTGATGCATCAAATCTTCCTTAATTAGGTATTAACTTTTCTACCAATTCGCTATGCTATATTGTTTTGACATATTTTATCTATTTTATTGAAATGTTACATGGAATTCAAATTTATCTTTAATTGTGTATTTATGTAGTGTTTTGTTGTATTTCAACAACTTCTCAGGCCGGCTCGCCACTGCTTGGATGGTCGGTAGAGTTCTCAAGGGTGGGGGTCGACAGGTATACCTTCAACTCGTCAAAAGACCGTTGCGCCTCGAGCGTCCACTCGAAGCCCCCTTGCTTGCGCAAAGCCTTAAAGAATGGCAACCCATGCTCGCCGAGCCTCAAGATGAACCGGCTGAGGGTGGCCATGCGGCTGGTAAGGCACTGTACCTGCTTTACCGAACTCGGGGCCATCCTTTCTATCGCCTCGATCTTCTCCGGGTTCGGGCCGACCCCCGAGCCCCCGATCATCTAGCCGAGCACCTTCCCAGAAGCATCGCCAAACATGCATTTCTCCGGATTGAGCTTGATCTTGTGCTTGTTCAGGTTGGCGAAGGTCTCCTCAAGGTCTTGAACGTGGTCGGCCTCGGCGGAACTCTTGACGATGATGTCGTCCACGTAGACCTCAAGGTTGCGGCCGATCTGAGGCTCGAACGTCTTGGTCATTAGGCGCTGGAAGGTCGCGCCGGCGTTGCGGAGACCAAACGACATGGTCGTGTAGCAGTAGGTCCCGAACGGCGTGATGAACGACGTCTTGCTTTCGTTGTCAACCGCCAGCTTGATCTGGTGGTACCCAGAATAGGCGTCCAGGAAGCTTAGCAGCTTGGCATTCGCCGTGGAGTCGACGATCTGGTCGATGCGCGGGAGAGGGAAGTTATCCTTGGGACACGCCGAGTTCAGCTCCGTGTGATCTACGCACATCCTCCACTTCCCGCCTTTCTTCTGCACGATGACGGGATTGGCCAGCCATTCGGAGTAATCGATCTCACGAATGAAGCTGGCTTTCAACAGCTTGTCGAGATTCTCCTTGATTATGGCGACCTTCTCGGGAGAGAACGTCGCAATTTCTGGCACACGGGCCGGTAGCCGGGCCGCACTTATAGCTTGTGCTCGACCACCTCCCTCGGGACACCCGACATGTCTGCCGGTTCCCAAGCGAATATGTCTTTGTTGGCGCGGAGGAAGGTGACGAGTTCGAGTTCCTATTTGGAACTCAGCTCGGCCGAGACGTGGACGCACTTGGATGAATCCCCCTCCACGAGCGGCACATCCTTCATTGCCCCGCAGGCCGGATGACCGCTCGGCGGCGACCTTCCTTCATCCGCGTCCAGGGCCCTGCTGAGGCAACAAACCGGCGAGGGCCAAAGCCTGGGTCTCGCAGCCATGTGCCGCCTTGAGGTCGCCCCACATAGTGATGATGCCGCCAGGCCCTGGGAGCTTCATGCAGCGGTGGCCGTAGTGGTTGGCATCCATGAACTTGACCAGAGTCGGACGCCCGAGGATGGCGTTGTAGGGGAGATCACCCTCGACCACCTCAAAGGTGACCACTCGGTCGCGGAAGTTGTCCGAGGCACCGGGTGACGGCAGACCACCGTCCCCAGAGGGGTGGTCGAAGCGAACGATTCAAGAACGGAATCGCGATGTTTTTGACCTTCGACCGAGGAATTTGCATCCGGTCGAGTGCGCTAGCCAGCAGTAGGTTGAGGGAGCTGCCCCCATCAACCATGACCCACCCGACCAAGGTGTTACTAATGGTTGGGGTCACAACCAAGGCAGTCTTAAGATCCTTGGACATACCTTGGGGGGCATCCTCCGGCGTGAAGGTGATCGTTGCCCCGGCCCATTTGTAGGGCTAGTCCGCGGGCTTCCCGACGGTGGCCTGGTAGACCACGCGCGCGGCATCCTTGATCTAGCGTCGGGACTGATACGCCGACGAGCCGCCGAAGATGACGTCGATCCGGCGGTCGCCCTGCTGGAAATCCAGGTCGAGGTTGGCCTGGTCCTCTCCGGTGTTTACCCTTTCGGGCTGGTCTCCCTCTTTCGGGAGCGTGGGCATCCCTCCACGCCCGTCGTAGAAGGCCTCCAGCTTGCTCTGCCAGGCCCGGCAGCCTCGCAGGTCGTGGCCCGGAGTCCTGTGGAACAGGCAGAATTTACCTCCGTCGAACCGGGGCCGCCCCTCAGGGCCTTGCAGGCGATCGTCGGCCTGCCACGACCCAGACCGGTGATCCTCCTGCCGAGGTCGACGCGGCGCCTGTTGGGGCCATGGTCGATTTCGCTGGGGACGGGGCCTCTCCTGGGCCGAGTCCCGCACCTCCATGACCTCACGGTGGCCGTCTGCCAAAACAGTCACCCGCCGTCGGCCCTCGTCATGCTTGTGGTCCCTCTTCCGCTTCTTGGTAGCCGAGCCCGGGTCGACTCCCCTAGCGTTGGAGGGGCCGGCCTCGCCCAAGTTAACACCGAGCTTACCTTGGTCGTAGTCGCGCTTCCAGCGGACCGCGTTGTCTGTGTCCGCGTAGCACTCTGCCATTCGAAATAGCTTGCCGACGGTGAGCCTTGTTGTAATCTCTAGGTCTTCGGTAAGGCGCCGGTTGCGGACGCCGAACATGAAGGCCTTGATCACGGCCTCATCGGAGACACTTGGGATCAGGTTCCTGGTGTGGATGAACCGCCGCACGAAGTCGCGGAGAGGTTCGTTCTTTCCCTGGATCACTCGGTCCAGGTCCTTCTCCCTGCCGGGCCGCTCGTAACAGCTCTGGAAGTTTAAACAGAGGGCACTCTGAATTTGGCGCCACGAGCGAAAGGTACCTGGCTTCGTTGAAGAGCCAAAAGGCAAAGACCGCCCAAGACAAGAGGGAGGTAATTAGCCATCACGCACTCATCTCCCCGCGCCAAGATAGCGGTGGTGTAGATCGACGTAAACTCGTCGTGGTTCTTCGCTCCATCGAACCGCCGATCGTATGGTCTTGAAGCGAAGCCGGCTAGCGCACCGCCAAGGTCGTCGGCACGCCGCCTGACCATAAGTCAAACAGGCGCGCTGAGGAGATGCTCGCTACTGCTGGAGTCGGACTCCCGATTGCCCTGGCGCTCCACCCTATGACCTCGACGGCCGCGGCGGTGGGCCCGAGCATCACCCGGGAGGTACTGCAGGCGCTCGTGGACCCGGCGACGCCTCGGGGGAACGTCAGGAGAAAGGCCCGACGTGCCACTGCTGGAGCGAGAGCTGCCGAAGACCAGCCGTCGCCGCACACCATCCGGAGTCGTACTCGGGGAGCAGCGACGAGGTGGTGTACGGGACAGACCTCGATTGCCCGGTAGCGGAGACCAGCGGGGCGCTAAGCGCCAAGCGAGGAGCTGCTTATCGCTTCGTGGACCGGACCCAGAAGGACAACCCTGGTGCTGCGATGGCACAACCTCGGTAGCGGCCTTATCAAGCTCGTCTGCGAGAGCTCGGCCAAAGAGACCCGACCTCGGACGGGCGGGGTCGGTCATGACTCGGGCGATCGCACGGAGGCACTCGCTTGATTGAGGGAGCTTGGAACGACCTGACGACGTTCCGATTTTCTCGCGCTCCTCCCGCCGGAGGGTAGTCACGGCCTGATTGATGGCGACTTGTGCCATCCGGCGAGCATCTTCAGGGTCTTCAGGCTGCGCTCCCCCTCCTCTACGCTCGTGCCATGGCTAGCGGCCATGAGAACGAGCCGATTGCGTAGCGGCGGAGAGGGTGAGAACAGGGACGTGGAGCTTCCATTCTCGGGGATGGCGTTCAAACCCGAGCCCGCGGAGTGTGCTGCTGCGTCAGATGCCATACCGAAAGTCTTGATTCTCTTGGTGAGCGAAGCTTTCGGGCCCCACGGTGGGCGCCAGCTGTCAACGATCAGGATCGCCTGATCCCGCAAATGTGAAAATGGGGTTAGTGTGAACGGGGGACCCAGAAAGAGCTGCGCTCAATGATGGATCAGACGTAGGTCGGGGTGAGGTGTCAACGAGCTAGAGACAGCGGATTATACTGGTTCAAGCCCCCACGAGGGTAATAGCCCTACTCCAGTCTTCTCCTGAGGCGGAGGAATTCACTAGTCGTGAGTACAGAGAGTGGAATACAACTCGGGCTTGAGCGTTCTGGTTGTGTCTACTGGTCTATTGCTAGTCGCCGATGTCGTGTTGTCCTCTCGCTGCTCGTCAGGATTTTATATTCTCCCACCGCTACAAGAAACGGCCAAGAGATTCCCGGTAGTGCATGGCATGCAATGAAGACGTCAGCAACCGCCCGGATCCGACGCCCACGCCCGCTTTAACTCCGGATCTTCGGTCTTGGTAACCGCCGAGAAACGACGCCCCGAGCCAAGGTCGAGGTCGCGTGGGACGGACCCCCACCGCCCTAGCTCGAGGTCGTGGGGGAATCGGCCGCTAGGTCGTGGTCGAGGCCCCTTGCTGCATCGTCCCGAGCTGGAGACCCTGCTGACTGTGCGTTGACTTTGTCCGAGGTTTCTCAGTCCCCGACAAACTCAATGTCGTATGGGATTTGAGATGGACGTCTAGGATTGAGGTTGGTCTAGGGTTACAAGGAACATCATCGAATAAACTTAGGTTCCACAGTGAGTTGGCTGGATAGAATCAGGTACATGAGTGGAATAGACCAAACTAAATAGGATCCTAATGATTTCTGGATCGCACGGTGAATTGACCACACGAATTGAGGTTTGTATGATAGATTGGATTGGACAAGGTTAAATTGTGTTAGATTGGGATGAAATAATAGGGAATAAATATCTAGAAAGATGATATTATTAGGTTAACACTAATTCGATAGAAAAAACAGTTATAACCGAGTCAATGCGAAAAAATGGATCAATGCATAAGGGAGATTGGCAAAATTATAAACAATGATGTGGAATCATACCTATAGGGTTAATATGGACCCCATAGTATAAACTGGTGGAAGATGGGCTAGAATGGCTCGATTCTTAATGAACTAGAATAAATCGGCAAGTTCAGTCTAGTTCAGAACAAAGCATGGCTTCTGGGCCGAAGGTTCACGGTGAAGATGGCTAATTCTAGGTGAAGGCTGATGGTTCCACCATTCTTAGGGCTTCAGGAACCTAAGGGACTACTTGGTTTTGGTGGGAATTGGACGGAGTGCGCTAGCAGCAGTAGACAGAAGCTTGAGGCAGAGGTCATCCATGATGATGCTCTGATTGGATCTCGGTGAAGGCAACCATACATATAGGCTTAGTAGACCATGATGTGGGTGTAGGTGGTCTCAGGTTGGGCTAGGATAATGTGTGGAGGTTCGGTACTATCGACGATCGGGATCGCCTGACTGCAGATGTGAAACAGGGTTAGTGTGAACGGGGGACCCAAACGAGCTACACTCAACGGAAGGACGAATGTTGGTCGGGGTGAAGCGTCAACGAGCAAGACACGGCGGATTATACTGGTTCGAGCCCCCGTGAGGGTAATAGCTCTACTCCAGTCTTCTCCTGAGACGGAGGGCTTCACTATTCTTGAGTACAGAGAATGGATTACAACTCAAGCTTGAGCGTTCTGACTATGGCTATTGCTCTATTGCTTGTGCGTTGATATCGTGTCCTTTGCTGTTCTGCTTCAAGGGATTTTATACTCCTCCCAGCCATTACCAGAAATGGCCAGGAGAGATTCCCGGAGTAGTGTATGATGTGCATTGAAGACGTGCTGCAACCGTCTCGGATCTGGCGCCCACGTCCGCCTTAACTCCGGGATTCCCGGTCTTGGTAACCGTTGAGTAAACGCACACCTCTGATTCAAGGTCGAGGTCGTGCGGGAATTGCAACCCCACTCCCGAGCTCGAGGTCGTGCGGGGATTAGCGCAGCTTAGGTCGTGGTCGAAGTCCCATGCTGCTCAGCCTCGAGCTGGGGACCCTGTTGATTGTGCGTTGACCTGTCAGAGATTTCTCAGTCCCCGACAGCTAGCCCCCGAGGCTCAAGGTCGTGGCAAGAACTTGGGTCGACCTCGAGCTTCTCTGCACGGACAGAGGGGACTGTCTTCCGTAAAATTCGAACCCATGGTCGAGGTCGGACGGAGACCTACAAACAGGCTCTGGTGTCATTACACCTAGCACCTCTTGATCTTCAGAATTCTGGTACGGACACGATCGAGCAAGCACCCGCATCAGAACGCCGATCCCATCGGCTGGACTCTTAATCGCACTATCGAATCACCTGACCGTCGTGCCTTTTGAGATACCCTAACCTCCGGCCTACAGCGCACCGGGCTTATAAAACTCGAGACTATTGTGACTTCGAAGAACTCTCGACCTTCTCGCAATCTTTTCCTTCTAACTCCTCACTCAAGCCCTTCTTCTCCCACCGACCAAACTTCCCCTCAATCGCCATGTCCAAGCTCGGAAAGAGTTCCCTGTCACGGTGAGGATGAAAGAGCTCGAGGGCCTAGGACTGTTGGACCCAGCGACGTGGCGGCTGCCGGACGGAGAGACCGAGCCGCAGCCACGGGACGACGAACTCGTCAGCACGGAGCATTACATGCTCTTCGGCTTGCGGACGCCGGAGAGTGATTTCCTTGCGGCGGTTCTCGCCAAATGCGAGATTGAGCTCATCAATCTGGTACCCAACTCCATTCTTCTCCTTTCCATCTTCTCTCATTTGTGCAAAGGGTTCCTTAGAATCCTTCCCACCCCCTCACTTTTCTTTCACTTCTTCTCCATCTTCCGCACCGGGAAGGACCCCATGGTCGGATGCTCAGACTTCCACCATGGACGAGAATCCCTTGGTCTTTCCCCCAAATCCGTTATCGGGACTCCCTCGGTCCATGGACCGAGCGGTGGTTCTACTCAAGAGGGCGACGACGGCGCTACCGGGCGTCGATTTTAACCCCCATCACGGAAGAAGCAGACCGAAGGCGGAGACCGAGATCAACCAGGAGGCCATCGCCGCCATCCACATCTGCGCTTCGCAGGGCCTCACCGGGCAGGCCATCGCCAACGACTTCCTGTGGAGCCGGGTGTTCCCTCTGCAGAAGAGGATGCACCCGTTCTTTGAGATCAAAGGTCGCGACGACCTCACTCGTGAGGGGACGTCTGGTAAGTCTTCCTGCCCTGGAGCTTGTTCAAGTTTTGATTCCTGGGCTCCTTTGGCGAACTGACTTTACCAGCAGCGCTGAAGGAGTCCTGGATCGCCGCCCGGATGAACAAGATGTTCGAGAAGGCGGCGCATGACTACACCCTCGACGATCCCGTTCCGAGGAATGTGTTGCACCGGAAAGCCGAGGTAAGCCATCCTGGGCCAAGTTTCTTAGTTAACACACGTCTAAGGCCTTTCCTGATCCTTCGATGCTCCCACAGGACAAGCAGGAGTTGTTTGAAACGGCGAAGAAGATGCTGCCGCTGCCCGGGGTGAGCAAGGGCAAAAAGCCGAGCAAGAGGCCGGCACTGGACGGAGCGGGTGGCAAGGGCCCGAAGAGGCAGCACGTAGAATGGGGCGACCGCACGATGGTGAGTTTCCTTGGTCGAGCCGCCAAGCACTTTGCTCGTGCTCCTTCGCCCTCTGACTTACATTTCTCCTCACAGCAGCAGAGTGCTGTGGCCACCGCCAGGACTTCAGCAGAGGACTCGGAGCCACCGCGGGCTCCGAGGTTGCAAGCTCGAGGCTCCCAGGGAAGGGACGCCTCTTCACCCTTGGGGCACCAAGGCCCTCGCCAGCCCCGGCGAGGCGGAGACTGCAGACTCAGGTACATCGTTGTTTCTTCACTTGCCAAGTCTTCGCATCCACCTTTAGCTTAGTATCCTTTCCTTATCGCAGACCCTGAAAATCCAAACTCAGCCCCTGCCCATCCTGACCATGGCTATTGTCCAGGGCGAGACCGAGTCCGAGGAGGAGGAGACCTCCTACAGGCTAGCCCCCCACCAACGAACGAGGCGGAGCCACGCCCCCGCCGACCCACAAGGCTGGGTCACAACCGGCGAGTTCGACCAAAGGGTTGACGACCCGGTCGAAGACGAAGACTCGACCGCGGCCAGTGAAGACGACGTGGCCAACACCATGGACACCGAGGCCAGCGGCGGCCCGCCTGAGGTCGCCGCAGAAGATGACGCTCGGGGTGCCTCAATCGTGGCGGCCGAGGTCGGGGTGCCCCCGGTTGTCGAGGTCGAAAACGCTTCGGCCAGGGCCAGCATGGAAGAACGTGCAGAGGTCCAGGCCTGGATGTCCGTGGACGAGACCAATACAGCCGTTGAGACCGAGCTCGAGGGCGGTCTAAACCCTGCTGGGGGTGTGGTGGAAGGGAGGACGCCCTCGGCGATGGGCCCGGAGGGCCAAGCAACCCAACAGCGGCAATGGATAACACCGTGCCGGGATCGTCGGGGAGCGGACCCGTGGAGTACTCTCGCACAATCTTCGAGGGTCGGCTTAGCCAGGTACGTAGTCTCTTCACGCTATTGTCAGACTTTTGGATCGAGCCTCCATTCCTTCTTTCTCCCGACAAGGACCGTGTCAACCTTTCGAACCCCGCAGGCCATCGGCTCCGTAGCCCAAGGGCTGCAAGGCCTCTAGACGCACGCCGACGCACTGAGGGTCTTCCTCAATGTGGTGGAAGAGCGGGAAGTGCATCGCTCCAAGCTCATGGAGGCCTTGGAGGTCGAGCGGGAGCATGCTGTACGAAAGGCGGCAACCGACTCCAACAAGATCGCCGGCCTCCGCAAGGTGGTGAAGACGCTCGAGGCCTCCCACAAGTTCGAGCTTGAGCAGGCCATCGCCTCCGAGCGCGACCACGCGTACAAGGCCGTCGAGGAGGAACGTGCGAGATCGGCCAAGGCGCTCGAGGCCGAGCGAGCAAAGGCCGAGGAGCTGAAGAAGGCCGCCGCGGACCAAGCGGCCGCCACGGCGAGGGCCTCCCCCGCGCTCGAGGCTATGGTCTAAGAGCTTGAGGAAAAGCTGGGTCGAACGAGCAAGATGGCCAAAAGTGCCTTGGCCCAACTTCAAGAAGAGTGATGCCGCGTCGCCGAAGCCTCCGCCGAAGCCCTCCGACTCCAGGGCGAGCTCTCGACCTTGAGGGCCAAGGTCGTCGAGCTCGAGCAGGAGAAGCTCACGCGTGAGATGGCCGATCTGTAAAATAAATTTAGACTTTGTTGCCTACAACCAAAACCTTTGTAAGACAAAAGTTTAATGGAATGGCATTGTTTTGGCAGAAATAGTTGATGTCTTGGTCTACTTATCATTTTTCGATCAAGAGATTTTTTCCTAATCATGCACTTAGCCTTTCTGCTCGTAGTATATCCCGTCCTGCCCCCATTGGGCTCAAGGTCGAGCAACGCTGGCCTTGGGCGCAAGTTAGAAACCTGCAGAGACCATGACCTGCAAGATCGAGAAAAACCCACAGGGAGCATAACACAAGCGCACGAGGAAAGACTTAGGCGCTAGAGCGTTAGGATCGTTTCTAGGTCAAGCTTCTTGAATCCTGACAATGATTTGCGCCTTGCTCGTTGGACCTAGCCACGGGCTTGCTTCGAACCTTGGCGCAGGGGGAGCGTTGATGCGAAAAGATTCGGCTTACAAGTAGCTCGACCACTGGGGGTGAATTTTAAGCCCCCGACGCCTGGGCCAAGAGCAAGCGTGCTCGTTCGCATATCAGACTCAAAGAAGTCCCGAACTCGAGCCAACACAAAATATAGAATGAAGAAGGGGCGCAAAGACCAACATGACAATTGAACAACAGCTTTATTGAAATTTAAGGTAAAATTGGTTACATAGAATTTTTTAAGCTGGTCAATGTTCCACGAGCTAGAGAGCTCTCTGCTATCGGGCAACACTAGCCGGTAAGCCCCCGTGCGATTTGTTGAAACAACTCTATAGGGGCCCTCCTACCGCGGGGATAACTTGTTAGTGTTGGACGGAGCCTAAATCCGTCTCAGGGTTAGGTCCCCAACAAGGAGCTCCCTAGGTCGTACCGACCGAGACGCATGTCTGCAAAGAGCTTGCAGGTAGTGTGCCGATCGTAGCAGTGCACGACATCTTACTTCTTCCACCAGGGTAAGGTCAAGGGACCGTTCTTGCTCAAAGTCGATCCGTCGACTGCCGACATCGCAGAGCCTAGCGTGACCTCTCGGAGGCGGATTCGCTTTGCATCAACACAAGCCGGAAGGGTGTGGTCCTGTTGTTCTCCGATCGTGGTATGAATGGACCATAAGACGGTGGGAAGTTCGTCCACCCAGGTCTGGCCGTGTCGTTCGAGCTCATATGATACTCGCTTTTGACGCCTTGAACGATCTGTCTGTTGGCGCGTTCCACTGCTCCATTGCTTTGCGGATGGGCCACCGAAGCATAGCATACTTTGGTGCCAATGTCCTCGCAATACTCTTGGAACAGTTCACTGGTAAATTGTGTTCTATTGTCAGTGATAATTCTGCATGGAACCCCATACCTGGTGACCACGAACAAGCGGAAGAACTTGAGCGCTGCGCGAGCCGTGATGGTCGAGACAGGTTCGGCTTCGAACCATTTTGTGAAGGTATCGATGGCGATGAACAAGAACTTCTTCCCCCCGGCCACTTGTGGGAAGGGGCCGAGAACGTCTAGCCCCCAGGTCGAGAAGGGCCAAACGAGTGGTATGGTCTGGAGTGCATAGGCAGGCTGATGAGACTTTCGAGCATAGAATTGGCAGGCTCGACAGGCGCGGACGATGTTACGAGCATCCTGGAGCGCTGTTGGCCAATAGAACCCCATGCGGAAAGCTTTCCCGACCATTGTCCTGAAAGAAGAATGTGCCCCACAGAGACCTGAATGAATGTCGTTCAGCAGGTACTGACTTTCCTCCGTGGTAACACACTTCGTCAGGATGCCGGAAGCATTCCGACGGTAAAGCTTGCCGTCCACGAGCTTGTACGAGCTTGCCCGATGCTTGATCCTACTCCTCTCCGCAGGATCGGTCGGGAGTTCCCCCTGTGCCAGAAAGCTGTGGATCGGCTCGGCCCATGAGGGAATACCTTCGATGAAAACGACCGAGACCCCTTGGTCGGAGATTGAGGGCGATGCCAGGGTCTCCAGGATCACATCTGGAGGAACTTCGTCGTCGGACAACCCGAGCTTAGAGAGGAAATCTGCGTCGGAGTTGTCTTTCCGTGCCACATGCGTGATTTTCAGGTTCTGAAACCACTTCTCCATCTTACGCGTCTCGGCGAGGTATTTGGCCATGGAATCTTCTGAGCATTGATAGCCCTTGTTGAACTGGTTGATGACGAGCTAGGAATCGCCCTTGACGACCAACCAGTGAACACCCAAATTTGCAAGCTCGAGTCCCGCCAGAGAGCTTCAGACTTGGCCGCATTATTTATCGCTGGGAAGCCAAACGAACCACATATCTCACTGCCGCCTCATGGGTGAGAATGAGGATCCCACCCTCGAGTTTGAAGGATCGTGAACCATCGGCACATGACCCAGTGGCCTCTCCTCCGACTTCGAGCTCGGAGCTACCGCGACGCTCGCCGATCACGGTCGGTAAGTACTTACGACTTGATGGCCGTGCGCGCCACGAAATGGAGGTTGAATTCGGCCAGCTCTATGGCCCACTTGGCGATACGGCCTCCAGCCTCTGGGTTCCTCAAGATCTCCCCGAGCGAAAAGTTGCTCGGGACGACCACGGAGTGAGCCTGAAAATAATGCTGGAGCTTGCGCGAAGCCATGAAGAGAGCATACAGCAATTTCTGGACCTGGGGGTAGCGCTCCTTCGGCCCATGGAGAATCTCGCTGACGTAGTAGATCGGGTACTGCTGTGCATCCCGCTCGGTCACCAGGACAGCGCTGACAGCCTGAGTGGTGGCCGTGAGGTAGAGCAGTAATTTTTTGCCTGGCTGCGGGGTCGTAAGCAATGGTGGGCTTGATAAGTATACCTTTAAATCGTTGAAGAACTGCTGCGCTTTGGGCGTCCATTGGAAACTCCCTTGTCTACGCAGGGCCTTGAAGAACGGCAACCCACACTCGCCGAGCCTCGAGATGAACCTGCTGAGGGCGGCCATACGGCCGGTGAGGCATTGCACCTGCTTAACCGAGGTCGGGGCCGCCATCCTCTCAATCGCCTCGATCTTCTCTGGGTTCGGACCAACTCCTGAGCCCCCGATCATGTAGCCGAGTACCTTCCCCGAAGCCACACCAAACACACACTTCTCCGGATTGAGCTTTATCCTGTACCTGTTCAGGTTGGCGAAAGTTTCCTCAAGGTCTTGAACGTGGTTGCCCCCAGAAGAGCTCTTGACGATGATGTCGTCCACGTAGACCTCGAGGTTGTGGCCGATCTGAGGCTCGAATGTCTTGGTCATGAGGCATTGGAAGGTCGCACCAGCGTTGCGGAGACCAAACGACATGGTCGTGTAGCAGTAGGTCTCGAACGGTGTGATAAACGACGTCTTGCTTTCATCGCCGACCGCCAGCTTGATCTGGTGATACCCAGAGTAAGCGTCCAGGAAGCTTAGCATCCTGGCATTCACGGTGGAGTCGACGATCTGGTCGATGCGCGGGAGAGGGAAGTTATCCTATGGGCATGCCGAGTTCAACCCCGTGTGATCCACGCACATCCTCCACTTACCGCCTTTCTTCTGCACGATGACGGGATTGGCCAGCCACTCGGAGTAATCGATCTCACGAATGAGACCGGCCTTCAGCAATTTGTCGAGATTCTCCTTGATTATAGCGACCTTCTCGGGAGAGAAGCATCGCAACTTCTGGCGCACGGGCTGGCAGATGGGCCGCACCTGCAGTTTGTGCTCGACCACCTCCCTCGGGACAACCGGCATGTCCGCCGGCTCCCAAGCGAATATGTCTTTGTTGGCGCGGAAGAAGGTGACGAGCTCGAGTTCCTATTTGGAACTCAGCTCGGCCGAGACGTGGACGCACTTGGATGAGTCACCTCCTCGAGCAAGATGACCTTCGTCACCCCGCCAGTCGATGACCGCTCGGGCGACGACCGTGGTCGCCAGGGGCCTCTTGAGGCAAGATGTCGACGAGGGTCAAGGCCTGGGTCTTGCAACCGTGCGCCGCCTTGAGGTCGCCCCGCACCGAGATGATGCCGTTGGGCCCTGGGAGCTTCATGCAGCGGTGGCCGTAGTGGTTTGCCGCCATGAACTTGACCAGAGCCAAACACCCGAGGATGGCGTTGTAGGGAAGATCGCCTCACCACCTCAAGGTGATCACCGCGTCTTGAAGTTGTCCGAGGCGCCGAAGGTGACGAGCAGGACCACCTGCCCCAGAGGAATGGTCGAGCTTCCGGGGACGATCCCGAAGAACGGAATCGCGATATTCTTGACCTTCGACCGGGGAATTTGCATCTGGTCGAGCGCGCTAGCTAGCAGCAGGTTGAGGGAGCTGCCCCCATCGACCATGACCCGCCCGACCATGGTGTTACTAATGGTCGGAGTCACAACCAGGGCAGTCTTGAGGTCCTTGGACATACCTTGGGGGGCATCCTCCTGTGTGAAGGTTATCGTAGCCCCGGCCCACTTGCAATGATGGTCCGCGGGCTTCCCGACGGTAGCCTGATAGACCACGCGCGTGGCATCCTTGATCTCTCACCGGGATTGATACGCTGATGAGCCACCAAAGATGAAGTCGATCCGGCGGTCGCTCTGCTGAAAATCCAGGTCGAGGTCGGCCTGGTCCTCCCCGGCGTTGACCCTGTCGGGCTGATCTCCCTCTTTCGGGAGCGTGGGCATCTCTCCGCGCCCATCGTAGAAGGCTCCAGCTTATTCTACCAAACCCTGCAGCTTCGCAGGTCGTGGCCTGGGGCCCTGTGGAATAGGTAGAACTTCTCTTCATCGAACCGAGGTCGCCCCTCGGGATCCTGTGGGTGGCCGTCAGCCTGTCGAGACCCAGACCGGCGGTCCACCTGCCGAGGTCGGCGCGGCGCCTGCTGGGGGCGTGACCGATTTCGTTGAGGGCGGGACCCTTCCTGGGCCGAATCTCGCACCTCCATGACCTCGCGGTGGCCGTTTGCCGAAACGACCACCTGAGGTCGGCCTTCGCCACGCTTGCGGTCCCTCTTACGCTTCTTGGCGGTCGAGCTCGGGTCGGCGCTCTTGGTGTTGGAGGGGCCAGCCTCGCCCGAGTTGATGCCAAGCTTACCTTGGTCGTAGTCACGCTTCAATGGACGCGTCGTCCACGTCACAGAAGCGCCCGCCATGCGAAATAGCTTGCCGACGGTAAGCCTTGTCGTAATCTCCAGGTATTCGGTGAGGCACCGGTCGTGGACGCCGAACTTGAAGGCCTTGATCACGGCCTCGTCGGAGACACTTGGGATCAGGTTCTTGGTGCGGATGAACCGTCGCACGAAGTCGCGAGAGGTTCATTCTTCCCCTGGATAACCCGGTCTAGGTCCTTCTCCCTGCCGGTCCGCTCGTAGCAGCTCAGGAAGTTGGAACAGAGGGCGCTCTGAATTTGACGCCACGAGCGGAAGGTGCCGGGCTTCTAGTTGAAGAGCCAGGTGCGGGTGACACCGTCCAAGACAATAGGGAGGTAGTTGGCCATCACGTACTTGTCTCCTCCCGCGGCCAAGATAGCGGTGGTGTAGATCGACAGGAACTCATCGGGGTTCTTCGTTCCGTCGAACCGCTCGATCAAGGCGGGCTTGAAACGAACAGGCCAGCGCACCCGTCGAAGGTCGTCGGAGTACGCCGCGTAGCTGTAAGCCGGAACAGGGGCGCGCCTAGGGAGGTGTTCGTCGCTGCCATAGTCGGATTCACGGTCGCCTCGATGGCCCGACCTACGACCACGCTGGTCGTGGCGACGGGCCCGAGCATCGCCCAGGAGGTACTGCAAGCGCTCGTGGACCCGACGACGCCTTGGGGAACGCTGGGAGAGGCCCGATCTGCCGCCGCTAGAGCGAGAGTCATCAGAGGTCGGGTTGCCGCCGTATGTCATCCGGAGTTGTACTCGGGGAGCGATGGCGGGCGGCGACGACGAGTCTCGGATTGCCGCGCGCGAGACCAACGGGACGCTGGCGCCGCGCGAGAGTGTCGCCACTCTTGAGGGACCGGACCTGTAAGGGCGTTTCCTGTGTCTGGATTTACATCAAGCTTGGTAGCGCCTTTTCGAGCTCGTCTGAGAGAGCTTGGCCGAAAAGGCCCGACCTCGAAGGGGCAGGGTCGGTCATGACTCGAGCGATCGCGCAGAGGCGCTCGCTCGATTGAGAGAGCTTGGAACGTCTTGACGATGTTCTGATCTTCTCACACTCCTCTCGCTAGAGGGCAGTTATGGCCTGGTTGATGGCGACTTGGGACATCCGGCGAGCGTCTTCGGGCTGTGCTCCCCCTCCTCCACACTCGTGCCATGACTAGCGGCCATGAGAACAAGCTGATCACGCAGCGGCGGAGAGGGGGAGAACAGGGATGTGGAGCTTCCATGCTCGGGATCGCATTCAACTCAAGCTCAGGAATGTGTTGCAATGACAGATACCATACCGAAAGTCTTGATTCTCTTCCTGGATGAGCGAGCTTCGGGCCCCACCTGGCGCCATTGTCGACGATCGGGATCGCTGATCGTAGATGTGAAACGGGTTAGTGTGAACGGGGACCCAAACGAGCTACGCCAACTAAGGACGAATGTTGGTCAGGGTGAAGCGTCAACGAGCAAGACATGGTGGATTATATTGGTTCGATCCCCCGTGAGGGTAATAGCTCTACTCCAGTCTTCTCCTGAGGCGGAGGGCTTCACTATTCTTGAGTACAGAGAATGGATTACAGCTCGAGCTTGAGCGTTCTGACTATGGCTATTACTCTATTGCTTGTGCGTTGATGTCGTGTCCTTTGCCGTTCTGCTTCAAGGGATTTTATACCCCTCCCAGCCGTTACCAGAAACAGCCAGGAGAGATTCCCGGAGTAGTGCATGATGTGCATTGAAGACGTGCTACAACCGTCCCGGATCTGGCGCCCACGTCCGCCTTAACTCCAGGATTCCCGGTCTTGGTAACCGCTGAGTAAACGCACACCTCCGAGCCAAGGTCGAGGTCGTGCGAGAATTGCAACCCCACTCCCGAGCTCGAGGTTGTGCGGGGATTGGCGCGGCTTAGGTCGTGGTCGAAGTCCCATGCTGCTCAGCTCCGAGCTAGGGACCCTGTTGACTGTGCGTTGACCTGTCAGAGATTTCTCAGTCCCCGACAGGTACCATGTACAAGGCGAAATCATCTTCAACTCAACGCCGATGAGGCCAAAATGAAAGGAGTTGGGTTTTTGCTCAATAAGTATAGGAAGTAGTAATTTATAGGGAGGCAGTGTGGAGCCTGAATTTACATGGTTTTTAGAGGTGGCCTAGCCGGCGTTAGCTCACCGGTGTTTAAAACAATGATGGAGCTAGCGGCTACAGAGAATGCCACTGGAGCTATGCCTGATGCAAATGTTGAAGCTGAAGGATGCGCCCATTCTTTATAGCTGCTCTAAGGCGGTATCTGGTGCTTAGCAGTGGCTGATAGTGATGAAGCGATGCACTTGGGATGGCTCGAATGCGCAAGCTTGAATGCTAAGGATCGAGTAGGAGCTCGCATCAGTATGGAAATCAATGGCAAGGGAAAAGATGCGCTGCACCTGGAATGGCATCACGGCATTCGTCAATCCAAGAGCCACATTAGAATTTTGATGGCGGCATTTGGTGCATGCATTGCGCGGTGACAAGGCTAGCGCGTGTAGCAGTAAAGCTTGGGTGACGACACGGGAGGGTATCATGGGGTTGACGAGGACCAAGTGAGGTTGATGAGCGCGGCAAATAGCTAGGAGGCACTCTAGTGGAGAAGGATGCCATATTGTGCACCATGCAGTGATGTTAGGTGTGCGTGCTGGCGAAGAAGGGGGATGTTTTTTGCGGGGGCATGAGCGAATTAGGGTAGGTGGGTTTTGGCCTAGGCGCAAACATGTGGGCAGGGGGTTGAGGCCTAAGCGGCTAGGGAAGCAAGGAAATAAGTCAAGAGAGGAGAAGGGGGATGGGTTGGAGAAAGGAGGCTAGCCCAAGAGGACTTTTGGGGTTTTTATTCCAAGAGTTCTCAAAAAAGGTTCATTAGAGAAATAAATCGGTAAAAAGCAAATAACGGTAGCAAAATCTAGAAAATTCACTAAAACTAGAGAAAATTCCACAAAATTTCAGAAAAATTCAGGGAGTGGTTTTCGAGGTTTTGGTTTTAAAATTTAGCAAATTTTGGGATATTACAATATATGATAATTAAAAGTCAAACATTTGGTGATGAAAGTGGTATAGGAAGGGATGTGACAAAAATGAGTTACGAGAGATGCGAGGTGTGACCTAAGATGCTAAGAGATAAGATGGATCATAACAACATATACCTAAAAGGTGCAAACAATAGAGGGTTACATCTCAAAAGTAAGTACCAACAACCTTAAGATGCGAGTTGGGGGTGGCACTTGGTGGGGTAATCAAATTAAAAATAGAGGTTGTGTCATGTAACAGGTGGTATGTGCGGGGTAAGTGAGCATATGTATGTGGGGTCCACAAGTTTAGTTTGTACCTACGTAACCAACAATTAGCTGAGACAGGAGCAAGGTTGACAAATGTCGCGAAGAACAAGGTGCGAAGTAGAGCAAACAAATTCGAGTACAGATTGTCTATTATAATTGGGCCGCGTGAGCCGAGTGAGAACAAGCAGGCCGAGTCCAGGGGTTGACTGTGTTGAAAGCCTAACCAACGGCCTAATTCTATCTGCTGGGATCTAAAGGTATCAACATAACGAGATGGGGTTAAGTGCAAGATATCATACCATGAACAACAGTGAACAAACTAATGTTCACTAAATGTCATATCTCCGGTCTTATTCTGTAGCTTGATCTACCCAATGTCATGTTGATAACATAAACCCGTCGTATTCGTGATCACGTGGTTCACAAGAAAAGTTTGCTAAACGTGGTTCACAAGAAAAGTTTGCTATGTCCATCATAAAAAAGATACGACAGAATTAGTGCAGTAACGGAAAAATCGCGATTATCCGTGACAAATTTACACACCAAATTCGAAAAAGAGAGAAGAAGGAAGGTTTTCAAGAACAGTTAGATAGTAGATGAGCAGATGCCCCCAAGAAAGTGAACATTAATTAGATGCCAACTCAAATGCCGATTAACTTAGAACTAATCCATATTCAGCATCAGAACATAGCTGGTTAAACTCTGGTTTTGACCGAGGCAAGCAATTTACCATACTTGACTACCCAACAACCCAATTGGTTATGTGTGGAACATTGGGTGAAGAAAGTTACCATCTCACCCTTACAAAGTAAAGCTAGCGATTGCTAATTTTACTAATACCATATAATACCCTTCCTAAATCCCGAAGAATTGCCGGCACCGCAGCGAGCGGCTCGAGCTGGTCGGCCGGCTCGGCTCAAAAAAATATTTTACGCTTTGGTCCTTTTATAAATTATGAATAAGTCCTTCGCGATTTTTTGTGAGAGGAAGATATTTTTCCCTAAAATCGCGTTCGGGTTCCTCACGCGCCGTTTTACGGAAAAAAACTCCTGTTAAATTAAAATCGCGAACATGCCCTTTTCTATTTTTTCAAGATAGCGGACAGATCCAAAAACGTAACAATCAGGTCCTTACTCCTTACATCTAAGTCCTTTCTCCGTTTTTTCCAGAAAAAAAATGTTTTCGTCACCAGAAATATGTGCGCAACTCTATCTCTAGACTTTTTTCCCATCTTGATTTCCTATCTCGATCTCTGATATTTTTTAAAACATGTATTATTACTCGGTGAACGCGTAGAGTGTTAGACTCGGCAAAAGAAGGTTGCCATCTCTAATAGTTTTTCGCCCTTTTTTCCCATCTCGATCTCTAATATTTTTTAGAACATGTATTATTACTCGGTGAACGCGTAGAGTGTTAGACTCGGCGAAAGAAGGTTGTCGTCTCTAATAATTTTTCACCCTTTTTCCTCTAGACTTTTTCTGCTATCTCTAATAGTTTTTCGCCCTTTTTTCCCATCTCGATCTCTAATATTTTTTAGAACATGTATTATTACTCGGTGAACGCGTAGAGTGTTAGACTCGGCGAAAGAAGGTTGTCATCTCTAATAATTTTTCACCCTTTTTCCTCTAGACTTTTTCTCCGCCGCGGTTTTCCAACTCGGTCTCAAATATTTTCCAAATAATTCGTCGAAAGAGATATTTTTACAACTCTATCTCTATATTTTTTCCCCGTTTCGCTCGTTATTTCGACGCTTTAGGAAATAAAACGTCGCCGAAAAAAATAGATTTTCCCTACGGAAAAACGACACACGCGGCGTATTACGCCGCGAAAAATTTTGTGTTCTTTTAGCCGTTTCGTTTATTATTTCGACGATTAAAAAAAACGCCGTCGGAAAAAAAAAGAAAATTTTTCTACGAAAAAATGACACGCGCGACGTATTACGCCGCGAAAATTTTTCTAGTTCTCAATATCTCTGGAAAACATTAATTATAGATACCGGTGTTTGTCCAGCAAAAACGGAAATCCTACATTATGGTACATCAAGAACTTGGACGCCAATTCTGCATGTTGAAGTACATTTGTAACCTGTAATAGTTTTCTTCGAAAACGTAATTTGCGACAATGCCATGTAGTTTTTATATGTTGCTAGATCAATGCCTGTGCGTTGCTATGAAAAATAAAATTGGTAACAAAACAGAAAGGTCAAGCAATAAAAAAAATTATGCTACAAGATTAAACATCTATTTCTTCCAATTACAAAAGTTTTTATGGTTTCTTCTCCAGTATGAATTAAAACCAAATATATTGTACGTAACAATATATATTACCAATCTTAAAAATCAATCAATCATTTTTATCCCTTTTTGCCATTTATATTACCAGCTCGCGTTCCTCTTCCTCTCGCCATGCCCGTAGCGTGCGCTCCTCGGCGCCGTCGACCTCGTCTTCCTCGTCGCCTCGCTCATCCTCGTTATCTATCGTCTTTGTAGGGGCGACATGGGGGCTTTCCCCCAGCATGAGACGTTGCTGCTAAAGCCACCGCCATTCCAGACCACTAGCCGCTACGCGGTCACGCTCGGGGCGTCCGCCGTCCTCCTCGCGCTCGCATTCTTCCTCCTGCTAAGCACACCATGGCGCGCTGTGGAGTCCGCCTTCCTCGCCGCCTACTTCGTCGCGCACGCTATGGCCATGTGATCAGTCGCCACGGAGAAAGGGGCCACCCAGCCTTTGCACCTCCGCGTCTTCTGGATCACCACCACCCTCGGTGCCGCGCTCTTCTCCGTTTCGGCAGTGGTCCGCTGCGCCGATGGTTCGCTGCTCTTCCCAGATAACCCTCTCGCCTTTGCCGGTCTACTCGTCTCCATGCCTCTGACGTACCTAGCTATCACTGGCTTCACCGGCCATGACACCGGAGTCTATGAAGATGAACCAGAAAATACCAGCATCGAGACACTCGCCACACCGTGCGCCGCGTCGTTTCTCTCTCGCGACGTACAGATGGATCAACCCGTTTATCTCCAAGGGGTATACCAATGACTTTCTCACCACTGACAACGTCCCACCGTGTCGCTGGGCAACTGCGTCGAAGCCGTCGTACGCTTTGTTCACGTCCAACTGGCCGACGCTGGGGTCATGGCACCCGGTGGGCGTTGCACTCTGGCTGTCCTTCTTGCCGCAGTTACTACTGACCGTGGCGCTCGGCCTCCTGCGCCTCATGGCCATGTACGTCGGTCTGTCACTTATTGATCAGTTTGTCGAGTTCATTCGCCGCGCAACATGGGAGATCTTGAATGAATTCCCTTGATTGATTCTGTGGAAACTCTACAACATATATAGAGTACAAAAGAAATGATTGGCCGGCTATTAATTACCAGTAATAGTTAGGGATTTTGCTATAATAACCAGCCATATTTAGAGAGATATGGATGGCTGCAAATCAAGAAAGAATAATTAGCTATAATGATTGACTATTGTTGGAGATATAGGGGGGAGGTAAGGAAGAATGGACCGTTGCCACCAACTGCAAATTTATATTATTAGAGATATTGCTGGTAGAATCGGTCTATTCGCGAATGGGTGAAACTGTGCAAGTTAAAGAAATTACCGATCAATCAATTTGTCATTATACCACGCTCTTCCACTCTAAGTACATATTTCCTTCATCTAAGTTTATAGGACATATCTTTAAAATGATCTTGTCCATAAGTATAGGGTATATTTATTTTATTTTTCAATACAAATTAATATGATGTTCTCGTTATACTCCTATTAAATATAGATTTGCCTGGTATTTTTGACCTGCATACATTAAAGGTAGCATTTAAAGACAATAATTAAGAGTAGTCTAGTCATTCCTAATATCTTTTGTCTAGAAAATACGCATTAGGGTATGTACAACAGTCTAGACAGCTGCTGTCTGTAAGTGTATGCTATGTCATATAAAGACAACAAAATAGACAACTTCTACAATGGCTTGTCTGTCAGGTAGTCTATAAACTAATTAATTTATGCATAGGCCCATAAATTAGAGTGATCAAGCATGAGTATATAGACGGCTTCTTTCCTACAACGGACGACGGAGCCGTCGTTTTGCATCGGAGCACGGGCCACTACCGTCCTCTCGCGAAGAGACGGCAAGCGTCTCTCTCCTCATTAATTCTATGCTACATAGGATGATAAAGATTACGTGACAACTTGCAGACGGCTTATTAGTTACTGTTGTACATGCCCTTATAAACTCAACCAAAGCGAGTAACATTGAATTATCTATGTTCGGACCAAACATTCAAGTGTGAACCGAGAAGATAAATATACGGACACTAGCCGTGACGACGACGGATGATCTCAGTTTTTTCTTTCGCAAGAACGATTTACCCTTCAGCAACTGGGGGTGTCATCGATCCCAAGCACCATCAAGCTTGGGCATGCATAATCGACTAGTTTTAAGAGACAAATCGGCTAAAAATTGACAGACGAGGTAAGGCATGCAACTTTGATGACAGAAGAAATGATCGTGACGACTTTGCTTTACTATGAAAAAGACGATAGATGGTGGTAATATTTCTTGCAACGCTACACTAAAACTGATTTCTGCAACTAAGTGGACACTACGAAAGGACGCAACGCAGATTGCTTCGCGTCAGCACCGTGCACTACTACGGAAAGGGCATTTAGGCCCGGTCCAAAACTGCCTTTAGTACCGGTTTTTGAACCGGTACAGGCCATCCGGGACTGATGCTCAAGGGCATCAGTCCCTGTTCACTCACCCGCATCGATGGAGTATCGATGCGGTTCGAATTCACACGCGGCAGCGCATTGGGAACCCTCGAGCCCTCATCAAGATCGGTTGGTGTCTCCAACCGCATCGATGAGTTTCATCATCGCACTGTTAGTTTCTCCAACCGTACTAATGTTTTGTATATATATAGGTCTATTTCTCCGGTAGCTATTATATATATGTGTGTGTTAAATCACAACTAATTAAAAGCACGTATAATCAATCATGCACTTTGCCTCGATAATTAAATCACCAACATTCATTAATAAATTTAATTACATCTAATGTATTAAAATATGTACACATATTTGTTCTTCTAATGTATTACAATATATATGTACACAACTTTATATATGTACACAACTTTAATTACAACTTTAGTCTTTCTTTTCCTTCTATTCATCGGGATCTTTTACGCGACGCTTCTTGCTAGTCAGAGATGTCTACCACGACGCTTCACCGGTCCTTATCGAAGGGCCCCACTGTTAAAGTTTGGTTCGTGAAACTCGCTTTTGGATTTACAACCTCATCGTAAATAAAGCCGACAAGTTGTTCTTGGATTGCTCTCACTGTGCTTGGCGAGAGTTCAACCTTGTTCCGCCAAATATTGAGGCACCTATCGTTAAGTCATTAACTAATCAATACTTGAATTTGTACAAGATATAAGGAGTACCTATACACAATTAAAGCTAGTAATTATATTTACTCACCCCTTGTTGCCTTTTAGCATGCGGTCGCCGCCCGGTTTGGGTGTGCATAAACTCAAGATACATAGTAGCCGATAAATTGTTACCCGCGGTGAGTCAAGATCTCATGTGGAAAAAGTTGAAAGCGTGAAATGGATGCAAAGAAATTAAGTTAACTAACTAAAAGCTAGCATTATGATATACGTACATGAGAGGCAATTGCAATGTCAAATTTCTCCTTGAATACGCCCACGCTTTTTAGCACGGAACCGTGTGAATGCACTACACATGTGATTACTTAATTGTATGTACATGATTAGAATTTGTTTCAAATTGAAGGAAATAGAGCTAGTACGATAATGAAAGGAACAAGAATTAATACCGGTCGAGCATGTCGATAAAGTTTTGATACTTTTCAACCGGTCTCCTTTATGAGTCCATAATTGGATCGAGCTACGATCTAGCTCGATCATAAGAAGAATCCAAAGGAAAACTATACATAGATGTGTCAACGAGATAACTAATTAGTTCTAACATCGTGTTATGAAAAAGAGTAGAATGAGGTGGTACGAAAACACGACTCAAATGAGTAGGCTAGATATATTTTTGACTTATATCTTTGACCCATTAGCGCATTGAATATGTTATTCTCTGCTTCGCTTGGGTGGTCTCTAACGGTTGTCTTGTTGATAACTCATCGGGTCCATGAAGCCTATGTCGAAAATACGATCCTTTCTAAGCATCTTTGTATCTCCATGCTACATAAGAAATTAGTTAGGCTTGCAAGTTAGTATAGTATAAGGAAGTGCACGATAGTTTTTGCAAATAATTAAGACACTTACAGAGTCCAAAGAACCCATCAAGCTCACGCCGAGGGCGCCTCATCTGTATAGATCATATATGTAGTCCCAATGACAACAAATTCACCTTCACCGCGAAAAAATCTTGTTCCTTAAACTTGACAAATAACATCTCAGAGACCATGCTTGGTCGCGTCCAAGTACCATTCATGAAATTGCCGCATCTTTGTCGTTAGTCAAGCGCCTCACTCTCGACCAATGATCCGCCCATTTTAAATGACCATCTTACTTGGGCAACCTCAATCTTTTTCCGTGCCTAATATTTGATTTATGTAAGGCCGGTTTCATCGAAGAATTGTTGCATCTCCTTACTCTTCCCTCACCGACATCTTCTTGGGGCATTCCTTACTCAATGTGTGCTCGAGTTTGATTGGCGAGGCATTTTTTTTATCCTTCAAATTTTTAATAGTCATTAAACCTTTATAAAATTCTTCTGTGCTGTGTTGAACCTTCTTCACCGGGTGACTTGGGTCTAAGAAATTTAGTTACCTCTCCTTTTACCACCTTCTTGGTCTCCTCATCGCTCATATCATACTGGCCGCTTGGAAGTTCACCACTTCTTGGATTGGGTGGAGGACCCGCCTTCTTGAGAGCTCACCGCCGAGCTGGATTCATTCCTTGGTCGGCGCCTTCTTGGGAGGAGACGGGTTCTTGTGGCGCTTATGTGCGCGGGAGGTGGTGTAGGAGTCGGCGCCTTCTTGGGAGGAGACGGGCTTCTTCGGGCTTATATGTGCAGGAGATGGTGTAGGAGACGGGCTTCTTGTCGGGCTTATATGCGCAGGAGGTGGTGTAGGAGTCGACGTGTTCTTGGGAGGAGACGGTTTCTTCTCGGGCTTCTTCATGAGAGGACAAGTCCATGTTATCTCGAAAAATTATGTACCGCTTACGCCACAGATGAAATTGTGTACGCCTCCTAGCTTCAGAGTCCCGCCACCTCCATGAATTTTGAGGTCAAGGTCCTCGCACCAAGCGCACCTCCTCCACCGAGACCTTGGAGTATCCTAACCAGATCTGTTGGCCATGGATAAGCTGCCCGCTCTAATGGGTGAGCCATACCATCGCCGCCTTTGAAGGTAAGATTCCGCTTGGATATGCAGCTCACAAGGTGTCCGCCGTCGATGTCGCTCACGGATACTTGTCCAAGTCCGCTTCGCCAAATTTCACCGAATCAAGAATGCTTCGCGCCCGGAGGGGCTAATGATGTCTGGATTACTTGGGGTTCTTGGCCTGCCTCGCACTGTTGGCTCAAGGCTAGCTGCACCTCTCTTCAATCTCTTCTTGCATTCTCTCATTTGTTTGATTCAGCGTTCTTCAAGCGCACTAAGTCATTGTGTCTGTCCGAGCCTTGCTCCTCGCCTCGACTCCTATAGGTCTCGGCGCCCCGAGCGAAACCAACCTTCCACGGACAACGCCGACGCCTGTACGCCCAGTGGTGCTCGATTTTGCAAGGCCCTTGTTAGCGCTGCTGTTTCCCTGCTTGGCACGGTTACCCCGGAAGTCTCCTCGATGGATCGTATAAGCCTTCGCCACATCTCTTAGCACCTCCCCAAACACAAGATTGCCGTTATCATCAAGGGCGCCGCCGTGAGCATAGAACCAATGCTTTGCTCTGTCGGGCCAATCCGTTGTTGCGGGTGCGATACCCTTCGCTAGCGTGTCCTGCTCCTCTTCTCCCATTTTGGTATTGTATGGCGGTAACCACCAGGCCGAGTCGGTGGTGATAATTCTTCTTCTGTGCATTCACTTATTCTTCTCACTCAAACTTTGACCTTCGTCCAAGTCTTTTATTTCACAAACGCATCCCAAAGGATCTTGCAACTTTGGGTGCTTGTTGAAGTCGAGCGCTCGATTCTTCTTGATATACTCCGTGCTCACTTCTTTTTATAAGTCCGAATGCGACCGCCATCTTCTTGAGAGTGTAACTTTTCACCTTCTCTTCGGTCCCTTGGGGAAGGTGAATGTCTCCTTCACATCGCTCCAAAGCATGTTCTTCGATCTTGAGGACCTGATCCCATTTTGCTATGCTAATTGCCACGTGGTCCCTAACGTGGACGCCGCATGCCAATTGAACGCCCAAGCGCCCGAGGGTGCAAGAGGTCGGCCGTCTCGCCGACTTTCGGTGATAACATGTCTTGCCTTCTTCTTCTTGCTTGGACCTCGTGACGTGATTGCTCGCTCGTTGACCGATCCAAAGCATGGTACAATCATGAACGGGTCGATGTTGGCTTAGCATGGTAGTGGAACCGACAATCATGAACGTGATCGATTGTTACCTCGCTGCCTCAACGTGCTCTGCAATTTCATCGTGCTCGCAACCTCATTGGCCTCGGTGGCCTCGTGCAGTTCGCTGCCTCATGACCATCATATCCCGCAATCAAACTTCTCATAAATTCTTCTTCGTCCATCGCTGCTTTCTTAGGCTAGAAGAAGCACCGAAGATTTAAATAGATCACATTTCATGTAAAGGTGATGGTACTACTCTAAAACGGCGTGGAAGACGATGGGGAAGAGACTAGAGAGAGGATGGGCGGCGACGCCAAGATGTTCCTAATGTAAATCGCCAAATACTATACGATGGTAATTTTGCTAGAGTTGAGAGGAAATCAAGTGATGTTATGACCTCATGCTACAAACATGTGCACATGTAACTTTAAAATGATACTTATACATTAGAAAAAATTCATATGATACATATACATCTCGAAATGAAAAAATAATATGAAAAAATTCATATATTCTTAAGATGCAGGGGCTTTTTTTTTTAAATCATTTTAGTGTGGAATAAGAATGATTCATTATTTTTATTACAAATATATTCTTAAGAATATATGAATTTTTTCATATTATTTTGTACAAATTGCTTTCGGATTGTGATATGTCACTTTTTATACACATACATCTTTATACACACAAATATATATGTTTATACACATACATCTTTGGTCAACAAAATATACATACACATAAAATTGTAGGATTTTCTTTTTTGTAACTCTCAGTATATAATGAATTTGATCTTGAAATTTCATATGTGAGGACACATATACATATTCATTTGACATGATACATATTCATTTGACATCTCACACATATACATAGAAATCTCACACATATACATAGAAATCTCACACATATACATCTCACACATATACATTTGAAACTTCACATATACATAGAAATCTCACACATACATAGAAATCTTACATATACATAGAAACCGATCAATAAAAATAGAAATTTCAAAATTCACCAGAAATTAGAATAATTCACATGATACATATTCATTTGACATGATACATATACATTTGAAACTTCACATATACATAGAAATCTCACACATACATAGAAATCTCACATATACATAGAAACCGATCAATAAAAATAGAAATTTCAAAATTCACCAGAAATTAGAATAATTCACATGATACATATTCATTTGACATGATACATATACATTTGAAACTTCACATATACATAGAAATCTCACACATACATAGAAATCTCACATATACATAGAAACCGATCAATAAAAATAGAAATTTCAAAATTCACCGTAAACTCTAGTTTGATTGCTCTCAGATTATTGGGTTTAAATGAAGATTTAGAATCTTCACCTCAATCACAAATGGGCTAGACAATTTAATTTAGTGACTTAAGCCTTGAACTCTTACCACCTTAACATGCACAAGAAAATTGTAACAAGACATAGAAATCTCACACATACATAGAAAGAAAGTATATATCGATAATGTAATGATGCCCATAACATTGGCCCATAACATTGTCAATATGATGCATTGCATAGAAAGAAAGTATATATATCAGATATTTATAAATAGTCTAGTAAAGTATCAAGAATTTCATGTCACAATCACTAGTTACAAGGATATCAGATATTTATCTACATCCTAATATCTTGATCATCCATGGAGAATTAGCAGAGCATGAAGTTTTTATCTACAAAGATGAATAATCTTCTATCCTTTGCTCGATTTCAATACCTTAGATCTTATAACAAATAATGATTGTGCTTAAGATGCCCGGCATCGCTACATGCTTTGCCCACTCAAGTGTATTACAAAACTAAAAATATTTACACTATTAATCGTCAATAAAACCTTAATGGACAATCAACATTTCTAAAAACAATTATCAATTAGTGCATCACATCACAATCCTAGCTATTACATTAAAAATTGAGCAATGCTATTCTAATTAGTAACCACTAGAAATCTTAATCGACAGATCAGAGCTACCACATGAAATCCAAATTGTACGTAATAAAGGAAAATAACCAATAATTTCAATCATGCAAGTCTAGCAGCTCAAGGCTTAGATCATTTCATTAAACGTCATGTTCATTAAGAAACCCAAATAACATCACAGAGCAATACCTCTCCTTCCACCAAAGAAGGATCAAATGCAAAGATAACAAGGAGAAATAATGGAGTCATACAACTATTGCTCTCAGATTTAATAAATTGATGGGTTGCTCCAAATGAGCCCTCCAACACCAATTTCAGCAATATATCACAGGTATACAAATCTGAAACCATTTAGCTAAATGCACGCATGTCGTTAAACTCAGATCAAGACCTTGTAATCAATATGAGTTCTAGAACTCTTAACTCAAGAAATGGAGTAATGTGCATTCAAGATAAGGTCGCAAAGGCTCACATAGCATTTTTTTTACTCAAAAGCACCGTGTCATTTATGCACTATCGACTACTCTCTACCCCTAAAACAAAGAAACATCAAATATCACTTCAATATGACAAAGGCATACACAAATGAAATCCCTATAATTTGTACCATTCAATCACGTAAAGATCATTTTCGGACAAGGAACAAGAATGTATCTCAGAGCAAAAGAAGAAGAAAATTTGAGTTTAACTTCAAAGACCTGACTCCAAGCATTCAACTTCAAGCAAATTTGCAACCAAATTAAGGGTGTCTAATAATTGTAGGTTGCAATCAGCATATTAACATGACAAACTACTTCAAAAGAAATGGTTGCAATCAGCAAAGACCCAACCAATTCTTTAACCCTAGTTCATCATAGAGCACTACAAAGCAGGACGACAGTGAGGACTATCCGAAGGTGAGGAAGACGAACTTACATTGTACTAAGCCTGAGGTGAGGAAATGGCGCAGTGTCGCTTGAGGCGAGGAGGACGGCGGTGGGGTCGCTTGAGGCGAGGCGCTCGAGGTCGCAACATGAGGCAAGGCTTTGGAGGCGAGGCTCAAGCGCGAGGAAAGGCTTCAGAGGCGAGGACGGCAAGGTGGGGTCGCTTGAGGCTAGGAGGACAACAAGTGGGGTCGTTGGAGGCGAGGTCGCTTGAGGTCTTGCAAACGAAAGGAGGCGAGGAGGAGATTGGGGAACAATGGCGGAGTAGCAAAATTGGGGAAGAGGAGGCGGGAGGATTTAGAGTTGCACCATCGGTCCTTGCAGGTATTCAACCGGATCGATGTTCACATCAAGATCGGGTTGATACACCAACCGATCGATGATCACATCATCCCTGCTGGTGTATCCAACCCAGATCGATGGGTCACCCTCAGCCTTTAGGCACTATCGGCCCCTGCTGGATACACCAACCGGGCTGATGTGAAGGGTTTATAAACTCAAAATAATTTAGCGCCTTAGTAGTCGATAAGAAATCTCCTCCTCTCGGCTAGCGAGGCGCTTGAGTGCGGCTCTCCCGATCCGTGAGGTCTCGGGTTCGAGCCCCGCCGTGTGCCCCCTAGCCCTTCTTTTTTTTTTTTTTTTTTTTTTATTTCTTAAATCTACTGCTTAACTATTGTTTCATTAAATAATTTTTAAAAATGCTTTTACCACTTTAGATTCATTTATCTTTTTTAAGAACGGGTTTTTAAATGTACTATTTAACTATTGTTTCATTAAATAATTTTTAAAAATGCTTTTACCACTTTAGATTCATTTAGCCTTTTTTTAAGATTTCTTTTTTAAAATCTACTGCTTAACTATTGTTTCATTAAATAATTTTTAAAAATGCTTTTACCACTTTAGATTCATTTAGCCTTTTTTTAAGATTTCTTTTTTCAAATCTACCACTTTAGATTTATTTAGCCTTTTTTTAAGATGTATAACTATTGTTTCATTAAATAATTTTTAAAAATACTTTTACCACTTTAGGTTCAATTAGCCTTTTTTAAGATTTTAAGAAATAAAGTAATTTTTGCACTCTTATAATTCCATTGCAAATTGTCACCTTGTTATATTAGTATAGAGAGACTTTGAACAATATTGTTAGTCAAATATTAGTACAATTTGAACAGAAAATACGGAGCAACAGGAAAACCTCTAGAGGAATGAGAAACTGTATGTTAGTAGTCTATTACACCAAAAGAAAGCAAAACAATCCTTATTTGCTAACATACTTTGCTTTTACAAGTGATCCTTCATTATGATCGCGCGACGAGGGAGTTTCCTCTCAGATCATTCAGACACCAATGTCTACATCCACCGTGAAAGGAGGCAGCTCGTCGAATCGATTATACTCTTCTTCGTCCGTGACGCCTCAACTCCGATAATCCTTCTTTTACCCGAAGAACCACGTGGCGCCTTGGCCGATCGCTATCGCTAGTCTTCTCTTCGCTTTTTCGGTTTCTCATCCATGTCCATCACATAGAATACCGTGTCACATCATTAGCGAGCACGAACGGTTCATCCCTATAGGCCACTTGCTTGAGGTCCACAGCTTGTCATACCATACTTATCGATATCCACTACCGCCGGTTTGACCCATTGGCACCAAACAGAGGGACTTTTAATGGCCCGTACTCCACCTCCCAGATCTCCTCTATGAAACCATAGTAGGTGTCCATCTTTCCATTTTTGTCCAAGGCATCTATACGGACGCCAATCGCTTTTGGTTGGTGCTCTTGCTATCCCGGGTTGTCGTGTAAAATGTGTACCCATTTATCTCATACCCTTGGAATGATATGATTGTTGTGGACGGTCCTCGAGCCAAGAGTTTCAATTGTTCATCGCTCGTCTGCTTGCCCAACAGCTTGCTTTTGTAACCAACTAAATGATCCATTTGCTCCATCGCGATCCACTTATCTCGACTTCTCTGGTATTGGGCCAGACTCATCTCGTGATCATAGATATACTGAGCCACTCAGCTTGCTTGTTTCAATACCGTGAAATGTGCTTGTTTAAATGCAAGTAGATCGTCGCTATAGGATTCTTTTCTCCCTAAAGTCCCTTTTCCCCGTAGCCTCCCTCATGGCGTGATACAGGACGCCAATCGGATTCAGATCATCCATGTAACTAACACAAAACTCGATCACCTCCTCTCAGGTCTTGACACCTGCAAGAATGCAGCCTTTTAGGCGAGACCGTTACTTAACATACTTCTTTAGGATACCCATGTACCTCTCGAAGGGAACATATTGTGGAGGAACACAGTCCAAGAATTTCTATCTCTTTAACAATGTGGACCATGAGATGGACCATAATATCAAAGAAGGATGGAGGGAAGATCATCTCAAGGCTAACTGGACTATTGACCATGTCATCATGCAGACTAGATAACTTATTCGCTCGATGACCTTCTCATGACACCGCTGAAGAACGAACACGCTTTATGATTGTCCTCGCACCCTAATCTGCGTAATACCTCGTGATCACCACTGGAGCAATCAGGTCATCAACACATGACAATCATGGGATTTTATGTGTACGATTTTATTCTCTTTCATGTTTATGAGTCTCCTTATGTTCGAGGAGTATCCGTAAGGACCTTCACACTGCTCAAGAACTTAATCATGTTTTTTTCTCTTCCTTGCTCGAGTGTAGCTCATGGGTGGAGGTAATGTTGTCCTTTCTCTCTTTTTCTGGATGTAGGTCGCTCCCGAGTCCCAATAGTCAGAGGTCCTTTCGTGCTTGAAGTGTATCTTTTGACTTACCGCACATATCTAGGAAACCTAGTAGGTTCACGCAGACATTCTTCGTGATATGCATGAAGTCCAAAGGAGTGGCGGACCTCTAAGTCTTTCCAAAGAAGGTAAGTCCCAAAATATTGACTTCTTCTTCCAAATGGCCTTCGTGTGACCTTGTTCACCGGACAGTTTGCTACCGTGACCTTTTCCAAATACTACTTTCAGATCCTTTACCAAAGAAAATACAAGCGCCCCATCGCGATGCATGGGCTTTACGCTTTCTTCTTCATCCCATCAAAATTCTCACCCTTCCTCCGTGAACGGGTCCTTCATATGGAGGAACCTACGGTGGCCCATGTACACAACCTTTCGAGAGTTTTTAGGTACTTGTCTGTCCGTATCCTCTAAGCAAAGGATGCGTGCTTTATATCCTTTGATAGATAGGCCCGATAGGTTACCAAGTGCAGCCCGTTGATGGTTACGAATAGCAATGCACGAGAGTGAAGTGCTCTTTTGTACTCATCCCATACACGTACACCATCGCTCCACAAGTTGTTAACAGATCTTCAACCAACGGTTTGAGGTACACATCAATGTCGCTTCCAGTGTTGCTTCGGCCTTGGATAAGCAATGGCATCATAATGTACTTCCGCTTCATACACGTACCAAGGAGGAAGGTTGTAGATACATAGAGTCACGCCAAGTGTCAGGATCGCCGCTCATATCGCCGAACGGGTTCATCCCATCCGTACTCAACCCAAACCTTATGTTCCTTGCATCCTCAAAGAAAGTCCGGTATGTTCTATCGACTTTCCTCCACCGGGAGCCATCAAGAAGGTGCCTTAGCCTTCCGTCGTCCTTACGGTCTTCCTTGTGCCAACAAGATCATCCGGCATGCGCTTTGTTCGCAAATAAACGCTTCAACCGGGAATTACAGGAAATACCACACCACCTTAGCAGAGGTCTCTTCTTCTTCGCCCCTCTACCTCACCGGGTCATCACGCTGGTCTTATACCGCAAGTTTTGCACATCGGACAAGCTTCCAATCCTCATACTCATTGCGATAAAGGATACAATCATTACGACATGCATGTATCTTCAGACTTCCAACCCCAAAGGGCGCATAACTTGTTTGGCATCGTGACGTAGTTTCGGCAAGGTGTTCCTCTCGAAGTAACTTTTTATGAGGCATAACAACTCGTCAATCCCTTATCGACAATCCATTGGTCGCCTTCCATTGCATCGCCTAGTGTGGTACGCAACTTTTTATGGCCCTCGTCGACGCTTTGGGTACAACAATGTTCCGTGGTCCTCCCATAGGCGCCGAACCTTTCGTAATGTCTTTCATCGATGTATTCTCCTCTCCATCACACAAAGATCTGGTCTAGGTCATCATCACCACACTCCCCAATGTATCTTCGAAAGAACCGTGTTGACCAAATATCCGGATATTGTTGTTCCGCTTCTTCTTCTTCACCGCCTTCCTCAGATAATCTCTTCTTCACCGTGCTTGGTCCAAAGAGTATAGTTCGACATGAAACCTCTTGTGAGCAAATGAAAGTGAAGGTGGCTGGATTTTGGCCACTCCTTCTCATTCTTGCAGTCTATGCATGGACAACATATGTAGCCCGACGTCAGTGTGTGCATCGGCCAAGACGAAGAAAATCTTGCAAACCCCGCAAGAACTCCGGGAGCGCCGATCCATGTACATCCATCGCCGGTCCATCTACATTATGTTACATCAAGATAATCATAGCTCATTTTCCAATAATGAATTGTTGAACCAAAACCTAAATATATTAGCTAGATCCACACCTTCAATCCGAGCTAAATAATAATCCAAGCAAAATATAAACCCACACAACAAGTTTTTGCAACCTACAAAAAGAATTGGTCGATCGAGTCCGGATTCAAAATTTCAACAAAATTCACGATGCCTTTGTTTGCAAATTCTGTTGAAATTGTAACACCCTAAAAATTTCTAAATTATTATTCAATCATTTATTTTTATTTTTTTCTAAATCTCTAGCACTTAATTAATGATGTTTTCAAAAATAATTTGTCGATGGAAATTAAAACCAAAATTATACTAGAAGTAATTTTCTAAGTTTAAAATATTCCAAAGTATTTTTGAAAACTTTTCTCAAATATTGAACTCATTTTATATTTTCTATAAAGCCATTCATATTTCTGATATTATTTTAATTCGCAAATGAATTTAAATTTCTTCTTTTCCACATAACCATTGCCATTTGAAGATCCCAAACTCCATGATTTCCATGCACCATTCTCCCCCCAACTACGTGCAACCAAACCTTATCCTTCATCGATCGATGGAACTAAAACCTAAATTTAAGCTAGATCCACACATTAAATGCGAGCTACATTATAATCCAAGCAAATTCTAAGCTTACACAACAAGTTTTTGTATCCTATTTGAAAAGATCAAGCTAGATCTCTACATTCATATTAATCTTTCATCAATCATGGGAAAAGATCAAATTTTTTTCATAATTCAAGCAAAAAAGAGGCTCCATTTAACACCAAATGATGTGAGGAATGATGTTACTAACCTTAGTTACCTTGGTTAAGTAGTAAAATGACCAAAATTTTGAAATTTGGGCAGCACTCTCCTCTACATTCATAATCTTTGATCAATCATGGGAAAAGATCAAATTTTCTTCATAATTCAAGCAAAAAAGAGGCTCCATTTAACACCAAATGAAGTGAGGAATGATATTACTAACCTTAGCTACCTTGGTTGTGAGTAAAATGACCAAAATTTTGAAATTTTGGGCAGACTCTCCTCCTTCAAGCTCTTGGTCAAGCTCCACCGTTTTTTTCAAGACCGGAATGATCTGGTCCGCAGAGAGCGGAGGAGGAAGAAGTTTAAATTGGGACTCAAGACGTTGAATACACGAACCGATCGATGAGATCACATCAAGATCTGGGTTCGTGTCACGAACCTGCATTATTTAGCACCCACTAAATAGTACCGGTTCGTGATACTTAACCGCATCGATGTGATCTCATCAAGACTGCCGTGGTCGCCAACCGCACTAATCGCTTCCCGCAGCTCGTGAGCCGTTGAACCGGATCGATCTAACTATCGGTCCCCGGTTCAGATCAACCCATCGATGGGCCAGTAGCAAAGGCCGGCTACTCAGAGTAGTGGTGGTGCCAAACTGCCGAAAGTGCTTAGCCCCACTATAAATACTTGTTGTTATCACTAATATCTTTTTAAATATTTAAATTAGATATATAGAAAATCAAATGCGTAGATTTGTCTAAAAAATACTTTCATAATACTCCCTCCATCCCAATTTATAAGGCGTATTAGCCTGGACATGATGTAATAATTTTCTACCGATGCTGCTCTTGATTAAAGATAAAAAGCGAGCGAATCACGCATAAAGATGAAAAGCAAGCGAATCACATGGAATTAAGAACAAACCCACCCGTTTGACCAGGACCATGCATATGCAGGGGCAATTGCGGAAAAAACGGACGGCAAATTACAAGACGCCCTATAAAATAGGATTCCAATTAGATTTTTATGCGCTATGTTTTATGGGATGGAGGGAGCAATATTATAATTTTATTAGGTTTTATAAATATATTATAATAAAAATTAGTATTCACAGCTATGTTTTAAAGGTGCAGCCAGCCCAGTTTTTTGGAACCGAGGAAGACAATTGCCAGTGCTTTCTGGAATGCTAATACGTTGAATCATGGTTTGTTCTCTCTAGTTGGGCCCATTCTAGTCTAGTAGGCCGCGTCCTTTGGTGCCGTGTCATGGGCCGCGGCCCGTTGACGAAGCCCAACCTGTGCGATCGGCCGGCAAAGGAGTGCTGGAGAGGGCACGAGCAAATGACGGTATTAGACGCCCGTGGAAACGCAGGCTCTGCTACACACGAGGGGTATTTCGGTACATCTGCTCGAGGGAGCGCAGTCTACTCACGCGACGCGACGTCCTTGTCCACGAAAGAAGGGAGGAGATTCGAGAGGCTTCCGGAGCTGGAACCGAAGCTTCTCAAGGCTTCGCTTCGTGCCACTTGTCGATTCCTTTCCCGAGCTCATATATCTCCCGCCATTGCAGGGGCCTTGCTTCGAGCTCGCCGAGATTGACGGCGTTGGAGTGGGATTAGTGCTAGTTTAGCTCGTAGGCTAGAGAATTAACTAAGCAGGCGAACTAGCAAAATGGTGGTGCTTATGGAGTCCCCCGGCCTGGCGCTGAAGAGGAAGGGTGCGGAGGAGCCGGGGTTGTTTATGTGCCCCGGCGAAGGTGACCCCGAAGGCTTCCCGCTCTCCTGCCGCGCAACCAAGATCCGACGGCTAGAAGGTGCCGACCACCACGGCGACGTGCCGACGCCACCGGCGGTGGCCAGCGTCGGGACGGGGGGCGACGTGATGATGGGCGAGGCTCCGTCGCTGGCGGTCGCGTATGAGGAGAGGGCGGCGGTGGTGCACAACCCTGCCGGCGCCGCGAGGGGGCGCCTCGGCCTCCCCGCGCGGTGGCGGATACTGCCGTGGGCTCCCCTGCGCGCCGGCGCCGAGTGGATCCGGGACATGCTGCGCGAGGCGGATTTCCGGACGGTGCGAGAGATGTTAACCGGAGCCCAAGAAGAGGGCGCTGGCATGGCCCTGGTCCCTTTTTGCGCCGTGCCAGCGCCGCCGCCGTCGACGGAGGCATTGACGGCTGCGGAGACGGTGGACGGGGAGGACGCCGAAGGAACGGCGGAGATGGATGTCGAGGAAGAGGGGGGCCATCAGACCCAGCCGTTCGGGGTCGGCCGCGGAGAGGGGTACTTTTACCGTTGGCCGCAGCACTGCATAGTGCCGCCGCAGCTGCCGGCGGCTGGCCAGGCGAGCCCAGTGTTGACTGTTGTGGTCGTGGTGATTGGTGAGCCACACCACAGTACTTGTGCTACATGACCCGTCTGATCGCGGGAATTGAACTGTTTCGATGTGTTCTCCCTCCTGCCTCTCACCACTCTCGTTTTGGATATCGATTAATTCATCATTTTTGGAGAAATATCCTGTGCAATCACCTATATTTATACAAGCGTGTAATCAAATGATCTGGAGCACCCAATCTATATCCAACGCTAGCTGTTGTTTTTACGTTTAAACCCTCCCACCTCACCCTCTATCTCTTCTCTCCCTACCTTTGAAATTTGTTGAACATCTCCTGCCAGCAGCCAGCGTTGGATATAGATTATGTAATTTATATTGTTTGATTGCACGTTTGTACACATATGGATAATTGCATAGGATATTACCTTATCATTTTTAGTCTCATGTATAATATTTTGTTTACAAATTTAGCTACTGAAGCTACCGCCCTTCCACAACGTGTAGCTTGATGACAGTCTTTTATTTAGCTACTGAAGCTACCGCCCTTCCACAAATTCAGTATGGAAGATGACAGTCTTTATTTTTTAGCGCTTTGGTGGTTGCTGAGAATGGGTTTATTTTTTTAATTAGGTACATAAAGAGGCTTTCCAGGAAGAATGGTGCATTTGTACTGGGAGGTTGAGTTCTATTAGGGTGTGTTTAGGGTGTGTTTGATTGGTAGAATAAGATTGAATGGGATAAGATGGTTTTATACCATTTGGTTATATTTTGTTAGGTGAATAGGATGATTTAATATCTCTAAAAAAATATTTTTAAAATTTGTATCCTACCATGTAGAATGAGATGATTTTATTCAAGCAACCAAACACATAGATAAGTTATTTCTTGAATTATCTCATACATATACCACTTGGTACAAGCAACCAAACACACACTAGTCACCTGATCATCAGTAGCTGAAAGTGCGGGAAGGATGATATCCTCAGGAACCGGGGTGGTGTTTAGGTTCTCCTTTGGATCCATTTGCCTAACGAGAAAACTTTAATTTCAGCTACGTCTCTCCTCAACATCACCAGATCCACAAGCCTATCCTGAATCCTTTCGATTTCCACTGATATTCCATCTCCAGATCGGCTTCTCCTAAAGACTAGGGGTGCAATCGGATCGGATTCGGTCGGATATCACTCTTTCCATATCTTAAACCATATTTTTTGTCGGATTCGGAATCGGATTCGGATAGCACCGGATACGGATACGGCGCGGATAATATCGGTAGCGGATTCGAATCGAATACGGAGTGGAATCGGTACGGTATCGAATAATTTTTGTCGGATAACGCGCAAAAACAGATACCGCATAAAGCACACATATTTTTCATCAGGAGTTCATCATATTTTTCTGCTTCTAGCAAATACATATAAGCTTGAAGTACTTCTGGTACTGAGCATGGTGATACTATTTTCAGATTTTAATAATTGTTTCACAAAAAGGAAATTTGTCGACTCTACCATCGGGCCATATGGTCCACTGGGCATCTTCTTTTATTTTCGGAATGGGCTGCCGGCCCACTCTAGCGCCTGTGGTTAGCACAGCCGGTCCAACACTGACTCGGTCATCACGAGGACCATTAGCGCGCCGCCACTTCATCTGTTCTTGCGTCTCGTCGCCTCGAGCATGGGCATCTCGGGCGCCACGCCGAGCACGAGCGCCGGTGCCGAAGCTGAGGGCGATCTCCTCGCAGTGGCGCTGCCGATGTGGGAGACGAGTATGTGCCAGCGTAGCCGGCGAGTTAGCCACGAGCGCGGCCGTCGAGGTTGGCGACCGCACTGCCGCCGAGGTCACACGGGAGCATCACCGGCAGGGGCACAGGCGCCGCCGGGCGGAGGTGCTACGGGCGCGTGGCTAGCAACTACGCCGATGCTTGAGCATACCATCCGTGCCGATCGTTAGGCGAGGTGTGAGTCCGCCTGACTTCCGGCGAGTCTATATGAGATGACCCGGTCGGATATCCGAGGAATAAACTTCGGATATATCCGAAAAAATTTTCGGAATATACCGATCCGACGGATAGTACTCTCCCGAATCCGAATCCGAATCCGAAATGAAATATCCGAATCCGAATCCGAATCCGAAAATTATCCGAAAAAAAAATCCGAATCCGATCCGAACCTGTCCGGTCGGTCGGTCGGACGGAAAATATCCGATCCGATTGCAACCCTACTAAAGACCCTTGAGATCTAGTCCTCGCCACCATGAATCCTTGTCTGCTTCACTGAAATGAGGGATTTTACACCCGAGCCAACCTCACTCAGGCTTTCACCAGAACCTACAAATTTCCTCCCTCTTCCAACACTTGAGTCACGAAATTTACAAATGGATATTTCACCACCAACCCTCCTCCAACGCTGGATTCAATCTACAAGGTAATATCTGGCACTATGATACCAAAGTTGTCAGGGCTCGATCTGATTTGGCCCGAAATTTAAGCCAAGTTGGGGAATTTTGAGAAGAAACAGGAAGGGGATAAACTAGGGTTCCTAAGCTACGATACTCTAAGATGATCACTAGCATATACATTCCCTCTTTCTTACTTCCATTTCTCGTAAGAACTGGGTTTATACCCTCATCGTTCACAGCAAGAAATTACATGAGTAGTAGTAAAAGCAAGGTTCGGATACGGTAAAACACAAATAACGACAACCGGATAACGCCTAAATCGACCCTACAGTGAATACTGAAACACGTGAGAACCGTTGGATGATCATAACAGTGAATACTGAAACACGCCAGAACCGTTGGATGATCATAACTCGGTCTATCACCAGCCATTACTGTCGGATTCCACATAAGTTGAAGTCCATGAAATGTTTTCTTCAGCACCGGTTTCCTCTGCTACCCCACGTCAGTATTTGTTAATTTATGATCTAAATTCAGAGAGAAGGCCAACTTCTGCCGGAGCGTAGCGGAGGCCCGTCGCCGGTATATATCGTTATGAATTGATTTTCGAGTTTGATCTAAGTCGTCACCATCTATATATACCTTCTTGTAAATTGCACAGAGCGATTCGATCTCTGCGTTTATAACTCTCCAGATAATAGATAGGGTAGAGGTAGAAACTATCAATTCTTTTTCAAAATCGGAATTATTAAAAAAAGTGAAAATAATGAAGATTTGCCGGCTGGCGCCAGTGGTTTTTACTTGCAAGGGTTTTCCACGTTAAATCAGTGTCTTTTGTTTTTTTATTTGATCTTCTTCATCTGTTCTGCGTGTCGTTTCTCTAACAGTATTCTGGCTCCGACAGGCACATGGATGAATTCGATCGAGCAGGTCGGGATTACAGTCTTGTTTCACACTTCACACCCAGCTAGATGAGTTATAACAATTGTACAACATATTAGCGTTCCGGAACTGCTAATGGCTTAGGATGCATCCAAGCCTCGGCCAACCAATCTACATCTGAGTGGACGGCGAAGGAAGCGACGGTGGCGGGTGCGGAGGGGGTGACGGCGGCAGGTCGAAGTCAAACATGTCCGGCGGTAGGTCATCGAACACCACGTCAGACATGTGCTGATGCACAGGCCCGACGTGGCCGTAATCGTCGCCTTCTAGCCCGAAGAACTGGGCCGGCTGCACCTCTGTAATCGGCTCCAGGTAGGCGACGTTGATGTCGGCGGATGCCGCATAGGCAAACACCGCAGGATCGACCATCGGAGCCGGGTTGCCGGAGTTGTCGAAGGATAGCTGAGCCGCCGGAGCGGCGTTGTACGAGCTGCATTTCGCGGCGGCGTCCATTTCCAACTCGATGGAAGACGGCAATATGGATTCGGGGTCAAGTAGTCCGGCTGGAAACGGTGCATCGGCGAACTGGTTCTCCATGCACGCTTCTTGGCTGCTCTGGCCAGGGTGGTTCGTCGTCTCTCGGAAGGGGATCATGCTCGTGCAGGGATCCTGACAGAGGGAGTCAAATGTGCTACGCTTCAGTCCTCAAATACAACAATGATCGAGTCTCGAGAATGACAAAATGCACCTAAATCGGTGTGATGCTAGATCGAAATTACTAAAAGAAAATGACTACAAAAGTAACTTTCTTCGTGGGTTCAGAAGAAGTGCTGTTCGATTACTTCAGAGTTCAGAAATGCAGTGCAAATTTCAGGGAATCAGGCAACGGTTACCTTGGAAGCGAGAAGAACAGGAGAGGGCGCAGAAGAAGCGCTGCATTTGTTCTGCTTGCCGGACGTCCTGCGGGGCAGGGGCCCCCGCAAGATCCTAGCCAGCCTCTTCTGCCGCGTGCTCCAGAAGTTCTTGACATCGTTGTCCGTCCTGCCGGGAAGATACGTCGCGATCTTGGCCCATTTGTTCCCAAACTGCGCCTGAAGATCGATCACCACACGCTCTTCCTCTGAAGAAAACTTGCACCCACTTCACAAGAAACAGCATTCTTCAGTGTTTCCACAGTATGCAGATAAATGGCATGTAGAGCCTGCCATTGCTAATGTATGGATCAAGTAGTTTTCTCATACCAAAGGTACACATCATCATGTGTTACTAAACAGGTAAACAGAAGGGTTTACTGACAATGACACTTGAACTGAGCGTACTGACACATATTCTCGTGTATTAGTGCAGATTCGGAATAGTAGCATTTCAGCATCAACTAATGTGCACCATATAGAACAAAACGCTGGCCCGGACGAAAAGATAGCACAGTTGTCCCCCCTTTTCTTTGCCTTTGTCCAGACCTATTAGCAATTTGGCACGCACTAGCATATTGATCACGGCAGTACTGTGTCTTTAAAGGGAAAAATATTGCTTCAGACTTCAGTTCACACAGAGAATTAACTACGCATCACATTGCTTCCTACTATAATTTTTTAACGTGTACTTGGTTCCTGATGATCGATGGAAGAGGAATTTAAGATAACAAAGAGGCTGTTTGGATAAAGACAGTTTCAAACTCGAAAGCCGATTTCGTTCTCTCTTTCGGCCGAAAAATGCACAGATATATGGTGAAACTTCAAGTGGTGAAAAACCAGTGAATAGTAAGTGCAAAACTTGTAATCGAGATAAAGAACCGCTTCTTGAAACGAGAACGAGATGTGATCAGGAAAAGGTTTTTGCCGTAACAAAGACAGCAGAACAAGTTTCACGTAACCAGACGAAAATGACCGAATCGAAGAAGAGAGAGCGAGCAAAGAACGAGTAGCACATTACGTCTTGAGGTTTGGGCGGAGCTTGTTGACCCATCGGAGGCGGCACGACTTGCCGGTGCGCGGGAGGAGGCCATTGGACCGAATGGAGCTCCACTCCCGGGGCCCGTGCTCCCTGACGTGCCGCAGCAGCACCTCGTCCTCCTCCGCCGTCCACGGCCCCTTCCTCGCCGTCCGGTCACCACCACCGCGCGGCCGCATTGTCCTTCCTTGCCACCGGCGGCCACCGCAACCATGCCAATTGGACTCGCGGCTTGACGCTGCTCCTCCTACTTCTCCCGCTTCTTATTGCCGCATTCGGAAGAAGAGGAGAAGCATGGTGATGGCACGGAGGCTCCGAGTATTGCCCACTAACGCCCACCCCCTACAATCAAGGGAGACGTGGGAAAAGACATCGTATGGAGAGCGGGGAGGCCACTGTCGATGGCAGCCGTCGGATCGTGATCAGAGGGCCATGTTTAACTTATGGGCGCCTGTTTCTCCCTCATGTCGTGTCCTTGCAGGCACAACCGGTCACAGTAACCGCTCCTAAATGCTTCGAGTTTTGTATGAGAAGACAATACAATGATCTGTATCTACCAACATTTTTTTTAAACAACTGTGTAAAAGATTGAATCAATGGTTTCATATGTGTAGCATTTTTAATCACCGTTTGCAACAAACACGCGCGATGTTAGTAGGAATATCGATCTAGATTAGCGCAACATTTTTTTTCTCATACGTGCAACATTTGTAATCACCGTGTACAACATAAACGCACGATGATAGTAGGAATATCCATACAAAAAAAATGTTGCACACGGTGATTAATTTTGTTGCATGCATTATTAAAAAATATTGAGCCAACCGTTCGACGAAAAAAGCTCACGTCAGACGTCCGACTACTAGCACTGCCCTTTTTTTTCGAAAGAACAATGCAGAACTCTACCATGCATTAAGAGAGAAAGAACCACAATACGTGAGGCATGCAAGAGGTCGACTAGCCCAAGCCCGAGCCCAACAAATCAAAATTACGAATTGAAAACTAGAGCAGGATCGATGGGAGCCAAAACCGCGAGAACCCTTCCGCTAGCCTATACTAGACGGAAAGATCTAAGGGAAACCGGTGCGGAACGCCAACTTCCGGTTCTGAACATCCTGTTGAATTGCATATAAGACCACGTCCGTAGACCGGTAGACGTTGTTGAAGATTCTGGCATTGCGTTCCTTCCATAAGTTCCACAGAGTGTAAATAAGCATGCTGATCTACACCTTGCGCGAGGGAGCGATTACTATCGCGCGGATTATATGCCACCATCCCGAACACGAAACCCCATCCCGAGGAATCGGGATGCTGATGTGCATTTGGGAAAAGATACGCGCCCAAATAAGGTTGGCAAAAGGACATCGAAGAAAGAGGTGCACCGCTGATTCCGGTTTCAAGCTGCAAAGGGGACAATAAAAGCAATTAGCCATCCTCTTGCCGCCAGCCTGTTTGCCGTGAGGAGCCTTTCATGAATGAACAACCATGCGAAGAATCTGCACCTGTTTTCCGCACTCGCCTTCCAAATTCTGGAAAAGTTGCTATTGGTCACGGCCCCCTAAAACTGCATCAAATAGGCAGATCTGGCGGAATATCTCTAGTCTGTCGTCCATTTCCAAAAAATGTCATCTTCTCTATCGTTGTGAAGCACAACTAAATGAACGGCCTGCCACAAGAGGAATAACTCCTGGAGCTGAATGACAGTTGAGATCCTTCTGAGGGATCTAATCCAAGCATTATCTGATAGTTCATCACAAACCGATCTTGTTTTCGCTCGCACTATTTTATGACAGTTTGGTGCAATTTCACGAGGCGCCATCCCATTGAGCCAGTGGGAGTCCCAGAACCTAGCTGTCTTTCCATCACCTAGCTGAATGGAAGTGCATGCCCTGAATAAGGAGAGATCCGTTCGATCGCATAAATCAGTGACCTGTTCGCAAGGCCGCCAGAACTGTTTCCATTGCTGCCATAAAGCACGCAATCTTAGCGCACACCCAAACCTATGGAGATCCTTGATCCCTAGACCCCCTAGCTTTTTAGGTCTACAGACCTTTTCCCAGCTCACCAAGCAGTGCCCCCCTGAACAGTTTGACTCGCCCATCCATATAAAGTTTCTCCTGATCCTGTCAATTCTCTTCACCGCCCATCTGGATATCGGAAGGATTGATATGTGATAAACGGTAATCGCCGAGAGCCCGCAAGAATGAGCCGTCCTGCCCTGGATAGCAGCCGTCCTTTCCATCCTGCCAACCTTGCACCCGCTCTGTCCAAAATTTGCTGTATGTCTATCTTGCGAGGTTTTGACAGGCGGAGCAGAAGCCCCAGGTACCTGGACGGGAAGTCCTTCACCTGCGTCTGAAAACCATCCAAAATATCTGCCAAGTCGAAGCCTTCACATCTGATCGGATAGATGTCGGATTTCTAGACATTTGTGTACAAACCGGATGCCTCTCCAAACACCTGTAACGCCGCCGAAATTACATTCACCTCCTGCTTCGTCGGAATGGCAAAGATTGCAACGTCATCTGCATAAAGAAGAACTCGCTTATCGGCCGAGGGAACCGGTAGCGGAGTAGCAAACCCTCTGTGGTCGCTTTTTGCAAGATATGAAACAATCAATTGCAATGATGAAGAGCATCGGCGACAGCGGGTCTCCTTGGCGAAGGCCTCTCTTGTGCTGAAAACTATTACCTGGCTGCCCATTGAGAATAACCTTTGATGTGGAAGACATTAAAAGAAATGAAATCCAGTCTCGCCACCTCTGACCAAAGCCCAATGTTTGCAATAACTCGATGAGATATTCCCAACTGACAGAATCGAACGCTTTGGAGATGTCCAGCTTTAGGAATAGAGAAGGTTTCCTTTTCCTGTGCAGCTGCTTGATCAGATCACTGACGTACAGGAAGTTGTCCTGTATCGATCTTTGCCTAATAAAGGCCGACTGGCAAGGAGACACGATTTGGTGAAGAACACCTGCCAACCTGTTTGCCAAGAGTTTAGTAACAATTTTTGCCACACTGTGAATGAGGCTGATCGGCCTGTAGTCTGCAATCCTGTTCGCCTACTAGCACTACCCTTGAATCAAACATCTTTGTTGTGTTTCAGTCCAGTTGACAATGGCAGGCAACGCTGGTTTGGTACAACATACAAATATAGTGTCGTTAATCCGGATTACGGTTCCGAACCCAAAAAAATCTGAAATCGATTAAGCATATCGATTTTAGCATTGCCTGAAAGTTGTTCTACGACATGCTTCAGTTGTCAGGTTTTAGAGTGATCACTGAGGAGTGAAGGCTTACAATGCAGTGCTGATGGCGCAAGAAGCGTAGGGCGTGGGCTACTGCTGGTCGCACCGGACGAGCCGCCCGCCTTTGCTACACAGCCGCTGTTCGCCGCCGGCCACTTTCACCACCTTCCCGTAGCTGTACCGCAGCAGCATCCTCCCCAGCAGCCGGTGGAACTCTGTGATGCACGGCCTTCATCGCACCCCCCTCCTCGCCGGCGCCGGCATTGGCGTCGTTTCTTGGGTCGCCCCAGTCCCTGACGCTGCCGGCCTCCACCAGCACTGGCCCCTCGCCGGTTTCCTCCGAGGCGACGAAGTTCATGAGGATGGTGAACCACGGAGCGCGCCGCGGCGAGCTCCGGGGAGCACGAGTACCTGCGCAGGAGGTCCACGCCGAGGACCATGAACTTGGTGAGCACCATGGAGTAGCGCCCCGGCTGCGCCGCGGTGTACGCCCACCTCACGCTGGTCAGGTCGAGGTGGTGGGATCTCGGGAAGAAGCCTACGAGGGAGCTGGGGCGGGCCTGCTGCCAGGTGGCGAACGCGAAGGAGATCGCGGCGGCGTCGGGGAGGACGCCGTCGTCGGCGACGGCGGTGCGGATGGAAGGGTGGGGGACGAAGCGGTGAGACGACGGCATGGTGGCGGTGTTACTTGGGGTGGATTCTGTGTGGGCCAAGGCGTCACGTCAGGTATAGGCGTATAGCAGAAGATTTTTGGTGGTGGTGATCGAGGTGGATTCGCGTGGGGCCGGGGTGTCAGAGTGCGGGGCCCAGCCTTTTCCCTCGCAATTTGCCTTTTATCCACACGAGGAGGGAACGGTGGGGAAGCGATCCAAGCTGAACAAGGCAGAGGGATGGCTGCGCAATGGAGCACCGCGGCGAGCCTGGACCGTTCAATAGGGCGGTGCCGCCGCCTCCACCCGCAGCTGCCGCCGCCGTGCCGGGCGTCGGTGCCGGCCGCATCGCCGTCGCGGTGGACTAGGAGGAAGGGCAGGATCGGCTGCGTGTCCGTCCGCGCGGCCGCGGAGGCGGAGCGGACGGCTCGGCCAGAGGTCGAGGCCGACACGGAGGTTAGCATCGTCCACACTTGCGTGCGTACGCATGTAGTAGAGCTCATCAGCACGATGCCAAATTGCCATGTTTTCATCCTACACTCCAAGCCGATAATGTTTGAGAAATATTACAATGCGTTATACCGTGGATAGGAGAAATTAGAAATGAGATCTATCAACTGATTTATCAACGATATTTCTACTACTCTACTACCGAAGAAAGTATAAATAAATACTAGCTAATATAATGTATTACATTAGATAAAAAGAATAAACATCCCTATATTAAATATAGTGTACCGGTCTTTATATTTAATTCAGTGTACCATGGGAGAGATATAATGTTTACTTGCCCTTTGCGACCTTGTCCTAAGGAAGAAGGTGTAGTGTGCGAAGGGTGCAGCGGCACGGGTTGGCTGCTCTGCGGCTTCTGCAAAGGGAAGAAGAACAACGTCAAGTCCGAGAGCAGCCGGGTCTACCGGCGCTGCCCGACCTGCAAGGCCGTGAGTTGCTTCTCTCCAGATTTGTTCGTACCTTATTCGGTGTACTTTCTGAATTCCGATGCCGATGCTGGTCTTCCTGGTTGCAGGCAGGATACATGCTGTGCCCGAGATGCAGGGTCTACAAATGCATCACATTTCCAGAAAGCGATGACTCGTGAACAGAGGCACGGCAGATGGAGTTGGATGGATACTTGGATGAGATCTGAACCTCTTGCTGTTTGTTCTACGGTCTGCTCATCTTCCTTTGCCTTTCTGGTGACTGCAATGTGGATCGTCTGTCGTCCATATATATCCACAGAACAGCACACACTGTACATTTATCGGTTCTCAATTCTCAAAGAATGCTCCTCTCTTCTCCTAGCTTGGTCCTGAGGAACCAGTCTCATCACCACAAGCTTTGCAGTTTGCACATGCGTCAGTGGATTGATTAGACCACGGAGAATAGAGCAGCACCTTCGATGTTATTCAAAAGGACTATGTATGTACATTCTTTGTTGTACTATTTTTTCTTTCAAACATCAGGGCGCAGTACAAGGATAATGGAAGAGTAGCTGAGCATGGGGTAGAGATTGGAATTGAGGAAATGGGAGAATTGGTGGACAGTGAGAGCACGGTCAGGTAGGTCATCGGTGAGGAAGTCGTACGGTGCTGGCTTGCCTGTGTCGACCACTGGATCCCATCGGTACCCTGGGCGCTCTGGGAGTCCGACAACCACTGGCATATGGCTGGTGTTGAAGGCCACATAGATCTCGCCTTGTGTTTCATCCTTCTGTGGCGAGAGATACATCAAAACCATCCGTTAGTGTGGAAAATCTCTGATCGGTTTATAAAATGATTTTTGTAACAATTTTGGTGATGTGTGAGAGCACTGTATTTGTACCATGGAGAAGGCCACGAATCGGGTTGTCTGGGACCAGTTAGGTTTCCCAGACTGATGACCATGCCATTGCAACCGGTCTGCCGTTGGGAAGTCCTCAAGGCCAAGACACTCGCACTCTCTGCAGTGCAGACCAAAAGAACACAAATAGACAACATTAGCTTGATGTAGATTGGAAATGACCTCACTCGTTTAGTACTTGGGAGGCACCTAGAAATTATTCAACAGAGAGTAGTTACTTGCGAAATTTGGTCATGAGGCAGCAAAATTGGTGCAAGTCGGAGGATTGCTCTAGTTTGTCCCAGCGGAAAAAATTGACCTGCACAAGAACCAACATGGATGAATGGAAGGATATAAAGATAGTTGATTAGAATGGATATAAAGATAGTTGATTAGAATATATGGCCACATTGGACTGACATAATGGTCATGGCAGTATGTATTGTTGTTGCCGCCTTTTGTATGGCCATATTCATCGCCCATGTAGAACATTGGAACTCCCTAAAGAATTGAAGGAATGGGGGAAAATTAGAAGGTGTGAAATACTACAGAAGGTGAATTTAAGAATATAACATCGTGATATCAGCATCCCCGTCAACTTGACTATAAAAAGAAAGATTGGCATGTAGGGAACTAGGAAAAAAAATTATACAATGATACTTTCCAGTGAACTTTTGATTGCCAATGCACGCTCACTGACCTCACATGCCCTTGTGAAAAACAAGCAAAGAACAGAAGAGATCAGATAGTAAGCCTTACTTGAGAAACCAAGAGACAAACAATGAAATTGCGGATTTGCCTCTTCCTCAATCTTCTGACTGACACGCTTGCGGTTCTCCTTCCTACATTGTTCACAATCAGTTGTGAATGTGTGTTCTACAGATGATTCTGAAGCTACTTTCCATATGAATTTTGTTGCAAACTAAATGAAAATTTATTGTTTCGTCACAGGTCTGCAGCAAGGTAACAGAAGAAAGTTCATCAAATTCTAGTGATTGCAATCATGGTTTCCCCATTGGTATCAGCGACCAGCCTATACCAATCTTTAGCCATAACTCCTGTACCGTCTCATGTAAGTACAAGGCGGGTTCTCTCTAGGATATACAATAAGTGACAGCTGGTAGGGAAAACCCTATTGCACTAACAATTTAGCTACAAAGAAAACCATACAAAGTCATTTGTCGGCCATTTGAGTATAGGTTAAAAAAATAAACATACAAAACATGAAAGTTCAGAATTACCTCCCCACAATTCCAGCTAAGATTGTGATTTTCTCCATCTCTATTGTCCTCACCATTTGATAAGTTGTACTTTTTATTATATGTCACCAAATCAGACAGCGTAAATCCATCATGTGCACACACAAAGTTGATACTGTGCCAAGGTTTCCTTCCTCCTGCCTGATTAATCAACCGAAAATTGCAGTGGTGAATACGAAGTTACTGATTTGATTTCTGTACAAACCAAAAGGAAAACCATGGTAACAAAATGACTTATATGTCAGATTAAAATTTGATGTTTTCTTAAAATATACATGTAGCTACTTTGCACTGATGCTTCTATGTGTATCCTTATAAGATGCAAGAGAAGCAGGAGACCATTCCCATTTTGTTTACCGCAAAAAGACAGTCCTTTCAAAAGATTTCCAATATGGTCTCATGCAAGAAATACAATATGGCTTCTTCTCACCCAAAAAATTGATATGGTTGGAATTTTTCAGTGGATTGACCTATCCAAGGTCCACCACACACACACACACGAAACCTATGTTCTTCACTTGCGGGTTTCCTGTACCACTATGCAGTATTTGCAAAATATTCCATCTAGGTCACATTGTACTGGATCAATTTACAGGTATTGGCACAACATACCTGGTATAGCTGTGGACTTCCACAAAGACATTCAGCAAAACCACCAGCAAATCCGTCCGTGCCTTTAATGAATTGACGTACAATGTCCCGGTACTAGGGAAACAGCCACACAAGTCAGTACTTTGATGAAACAGCAATTACAGAGGTAAAGTGAGAAATGCGACAGATGTTGGTTTAGTAGAAGATGGATGCACACGATAATATATTCTTTCTCAAAACTCCACCAGATTTAATTCATATACAAGCTTAATATCCAATTGATTTTTAGTTCTTACTGATCCCAAAGTTCATGCCCTGATAAAAACCAAATGCACACTTAACCAATGTTGCCAGTAGTACTGTTATTTGAAACACGCACTTCACCATTCAGTTCCTGTGTAATATTTCTTCTGAAGCAAAATAGTTTCTGCATGCGCCTTCAAGTTTAGCCCAACAACATATTACATTATCTAAACATGTCCCAGTTATAAGTTATTACTACTGTTCAGGATGTGACAAGGAACAATTCATTGCTCTAGGGAACATGCTTTAAATAGCTGAAGGTACACGGCTCTTACCTTACCATTCCACTCTGACCAAATATTAGAGTGAGGAAATTGACCTACTTGATAAAGGCCTCCTGCATCCCATGCTTCAGCAATGAGCTATAATTGCAATGGGAAAAGGAGTAAGAGAGCTCTCAAAGAACACAATAATATGTTAAGTATGTCAATTGATATATGCTATTCTACATATTTAGTAGGTATTTTGTTTTATACAAGAATAAAGGCCTCCAGTGATTCTCATAAGTAGCAGATAAATGACAGTTACTTGCATAGAAAATGAATTTCTTACCAAAAATTGGGAAATGGGTCATTTAACATTAGTGAAACAAATGAATTTAGATATATACCAAATGCCAAATGAAACAGGTACCTTGACACCTCCAAGAATTGGGTCATTGCTGATCATGTCAATGAGCGGTGGAGTAACAAGAGGTGTCCCTGTTGTAATCATGTCACCTTCCATTGGACTTCCATACACATTAACTGGATCCCACAAACTTGTAAAATGAAACAGAAAATTTAAGAATCTTCTGAAAAAGGCAAGACCGACACACACACAAAAAGAAATTTACCTGGAACCTCTGGTCATTATGGATGCAAGATCAAAACGAAAACCATCAACATGCATTTCTGTCACCCAGTACCTGCAATATCAAACTTGGTTAGTATTGCATAAAAAGTTTGTCTTATCAAGTATAGGAAATAAACACAAATATGCAACCGAATATGTGATGATACATCGCTTAGCAGAAGATTCAAGCTCATTCCAAGCAATGTAGCAGTTCCTATTATTTATTTATAAACATCCACAATTTGATGAGATGATACAATAGATTTTCTCTGTTTTATTCGGATAGAACAAATCGAGAATTATTTATAGAAGTTATATTTATATTTGTACCTCAAGCAATCTACAATAAATTCACGGACCACAGGATGATTACAGTTGAAGGTATTCCCACAACCAGAATAATTATAAAACTCTCCCTGCAGGAACAAATGCCCTTAGAATTATTAGATTGCATAGAACTGAATCCACAATAGAATTAGATAATAAAATTATATTCTATGCATATATGAAAGAACAGTTACACAACAAACAATATCTCTCACCTTAGGTGCAAGCATATAGTATGTACTATTATCTATACCCCTAAATGATAATATTGGTCCATTCTCATTACCCTCAGCTGTATGATTGAAGACAACATCCAAGATCACCTAACAGTAGACATATCTTCACATCAAAACTGATATGTCGAAAAGAGAAGGGAGCAGCTACTAGATAATCTTTAACTTATATCAATTTGTTTACCTCAATTCCCGTTTGTGAGCCTCTCTTACAAAAGTTTTGAATTCATTTATGGCATCACGTCCATAGTTGCTTATTCCAGCTGACGAATATCTCGTCATTGGTGAAAAGAAGTTTATTGTAGAATATCCCCAAAAATTCATCCTGGTAAGATGGTGAGCAATTTATACAAAATGATATGACAAATTTGGTTATGCATCCAATGAAAAACATAGCCAATCATAATCATGTAAAAACACATACACATAGTACACAGGAATAGCGATGGCGCAATTAGAGCCCTCAATACAAATGAGAAGCACACATTTAATCCATATAAGCAAGTCAAGAGATGGAAAAACAATAGAGAGGAGACCTTATGATGCAATTATGCAAAATTTAAACATGTGGAGCCCAAACCGCTTAGAGACAACTGAAATTTGGTATTGATGTGACCAAACTCAATTATAGCTTAGTGTCTCAAAGAAAAATCTAGCTTAGATGTCAACTTGAAATATATTATAATAGCATTAGCAACCAGTGGTATCAAGCATATCTACAAAAACACCTTGGCTTTAAAAATATTTCAGTGGTTGTTGAAAAATACTCTTTTTGAATGAATATCAGTTCTGTAGGCATAGGATTTGTATGAACTCTCCTTCAAACACTACTGATAGGTTGTAGCTTAATATTGAATTCAAGTCCACATACTTGGAAGATGAGCTGAAGTACTCCAGCTCATTGAACTCGTGGCAGGGCATTAACTCTACACAGTTAACTCCGAGCTCCTGTAGAGGGAATATCCCAATATCAAACTAAGAATAAACATACGACTAATAGTCTAAAATGGACAATATTAAGTTGACTTGTACATTTAATGACCACCCATAAAAAAAGAAGCAGACATACTACTGAGCAAAGTGCCATGTAAATAGTATAGAGTTGCAGAGCAGATTTGGTAAATGGTAACAAATACTTGGTTATGATTAAGTTGTAGAATGGGGTATCTTTAGAAAAATTAAAACCAAATGTTCTCAAGAATGAGTATGTAACAGTGTTCTGATATATAATAGTTTTTGCAATCCAACAAATTCTGGATCTGACTATGTAGTTAGCAACAATACCTTCAGATAATCAAGCTTCGACACAGCCCCCATGTAAGTTCCCGGCTGTTCTACATTGCTGGAATCATGCTTTGTGAATCCACGTAAATGCATCTCATAGATTATAAGATCCTTCTGATGATATCTTAGAGGCAAGTCCCCTTGCCAATCAAACTGCAAGTGCAAACATTTTTACTGTGATATTAAATCAATAAGACAACTATAAGTCAATAACAAATAGTAAATGTAATTTCACTTCATTTCCACTTGCAAACATAATAAATAATATGATCGAAGGTCCTACATTAACAAAATACAGTTGTTTGTAAAACTTTTAGCAATAATGATATATATATTTTTTAATCATGACTGTCTCGAGCATGGGAGTAAAAGAGGAACAGAGAGGAAAACGTGGGGAAAAAATGAGAAAAAAAACTGGTCCTAATATTCAGCAATTCAGGCATACTGTACTGTACGGAAGAGGAATCATGCCAGCCATTTGAGGCCAGCAATTGCCACCAGGCCCTGGAACACCGTACTCCCCTCGGCTTATCACTGCCTAGAGTAATACAAAACAGAGAGTAAGTAAGGGCCTCTCAATCAATTACGAACATAGTACCATGAACATCATCAAGCAAGGTAAAACTAACGCATCACCTTAGCATAAGGATCCACCACGACACTGGCAATATCAAAGTACTGCCCACGCTGAGGAGCGAAATTGCCATCAAACCTGTACCCGTAGAGCATGTTGTTCAGCTCGCCTTCCATGAAGACATGCCATACATTCCCCGTCTGATTGACCAGGGGGTCAAGGGGAACCTCCTCGGTCACCCTATTCTGCACCATCACCCCCCACCAAAAAAAAACTCAATTAAGCATCGGAAGAAGCGAGTCAATGAGCAAGCTTGTAGATACATGCATCACACACACAACTGATGTAATGGAATCATATCTAACGCTTTTTGAGAGAGAACTGAAGGTAATACAAACATCACAGACAAACAAAAATGGAGCATGCATTGCTGAACCGTACTCGGAAGCAAGCTCACCGCCTTGAGATCGTCGGGTGCGAAGAGGCAGAGCGAGGCGGCGGAGGCGCCGCTGGAGTAGACGGCGAAATTGACCCCGCCGGCGAGCGCCGTGGCGCCCAGCGGCACGGGCGTTCCGGCGAGCACCCTGCACGCGCCACCGAGCGCGTACCTCTCCTCCATCACCGCCTCCTCCTCCTCCTCGCCCTTCACCTCCACCGCGGTGGCCACGGACCCCGCGTTCCCCGCGGCGCCGCGCAACGCCGCATTGGGCCGCCGTACGCCGCGCGGCAGGCGCGGCACCGGCCGCCTCGGGGGCACGACGAGGAACGGGCGGGCGCAGAGGCAGGGGAGGTGAACCACGCTCATTGGGGGAACCCAGATTTCTCTCACGAGTGGTTTGCTAGCTAATTCAATCGATCGATCAATGCGTTTGAGAGGAGATGGGCGCTGAGGTGGGTAGTTTTATATAGCGGGGATTCGCGTTCGTGGGGAGCGCGCGTGCGTGTGTGATGTGACTCGACTGTGCGTGTGATGGCGTGCGAGGGATCACGGCGTCCGTCCGTGCGTGCTTGCGCGCGTGGTCTCTTGCTGACGGTGTGGGGCCCACGGGCGTTTTCCAGCCGGAGGTGTCGCTTTCCGGCTCTCACCGTCCACTTGGTAGTTTGCTGGGCCAGCGTGCCGTTGCTCGTTCGAGAACTGAGACTGGGGCACGTGGACATGGGCTTCTCGTGGGGAATTGGCCAGGTTCCTACCTTCGAAAGGGATTATAAAAAAAAGCAACGTATTCTATGTACACAGATCTTTCTGTATATATATCGTGCACATTAACTAATAAAAATTATAAAAAATTCTGAAAAAAATTGTAGATGTACTTCATAGATTGCCCTACCTATATATGAAATTTCAAGATCAAATTCATTATATATCGAGAATTACAAAAAAGAGAAAATTCTGACAAGTTTAAACTCTTTAAATTTGTCAGAATTTTCTCTTTTTTTTAACTCTTGATATGTAATGAATTTGAACCTACAATTTTATGCATAAGTAGAGTAATCTATAAAGTACATCTACAATTTTTTTCAGTATTTTTCGTGACTTTTGTTAGTTGGTGTGCACCACCGCGGATCGGAGAGGGGCAGCCCTGCCCACCCAAAATTCCAAATCGTTTTAGAGTTTGATTTGTAGTGGTAAGATCAATTCCCGTCATTCTTGAGACAGTCATATTGCGAAGGTAATATCTTTATATCCGTTGATCCGATCGGATTGATTCTTATTATGTTAATTTCTAAATTGCATCTAGTTTCTACAGTTAAAATTTCACAACAATCCAACGGTAGGATCTTTGGGAATTATTATTTTGGTGAACGTGAGTCAATCTGTTTTTATTTGGTCTGGCGTTTGATTCAGTAAAATTGCGAAGAAAATAACTTTAGATCCGTAGATCCGATCGAGCTGATTTTTATTGTGTTAGCTTGAAAATTAAGTCTAGTTTCAGTAGTTAAAATTTCACATCGATCTAACGGTGGGATCATCGAAGCGTAGACCCAACAAGAAGTAATCTTGTAATCTTTTTCAAATTATTGTAGTCGTGTAAGTTTTTTAAGTCAAATTTTATACTTAGTTGTTGATTTTAAGATGTTAAGTAAGACACCTTATTAATATATCATGATGCACTTTTGGTAAATTCTATACTTGTATTGTATATTGGTATGTTAGATTTACGGTATTTAAAAAATTTATGTCAAGTTGGACCACCCATACACAAAATCCTGGATACGCCATTTGGTGTACCTGCAGTGTGCACAGGGAAAGCTTGTAATGCACATGATATATTGCCTATAAAAAGCTCTTTCTTGGATTACGAAATAGCTCCCTCTGATTCATGAAATACCAATGATAACGAGATATATATATATATATGGGAACGTATCCTGTGCACACAGACCCTCCTCACACACCGTACACCAACTAAGAAAAGTTTCAAAAATTCTGAAAAAAATCATAGATGTACATATCAGCTTACCCATCTACATATAAAATTTCATGATCAAATTCGTCCTGTGCTAAGAGTAATAAAAAAACAAACTTGATCATGAGCAGAATAGTTCCTGCTCATGATCAAGTTTGTTTTTTGTAACTTCTATCATAGGACGAATTTGATCATGAAATTTTATATGTAGATGGGGTTGATATGTACATCCATTATTTTTTCAGAATTTTTGAAACTTTTCTAGTTGTGTGCACTCATATTTTCACCAAATATTTGTGTGCAGATATCGTTCCTATATATATATATATATATATATATATATATATATATGTATGTATGTATGTATGTATGTATATGGCCAAATATGTGGTGCAAACCACTTTTCGTGAAAACTCTATGAAAACCACCCTTAAAAGTTTTGAAAAATTCTCAAAAATTACCATATGTAAGGGAGGTGAGCTTCTACAATTCTGCAAATTTTGAAGATGAAACACAATCGCATTTGAAAGATATGAAAAAGACAAACAGCAAAATAAATAGTGTTAAACAGTGAAAATTACTATTTATGCTAAATTTGTCGTTTTCATATCTTTCAAATGCGATTGAGTTTCATCTTCAAATTTTGCTGGGTTGTAGAAGCTCACCTCTCTATCAAAACTTTACGAGTGGTTTTCACGGAGTTTTATCGAAGAGTGGTTTGCACCACATATACCCCCTATATATATATCACGCTTTCGTACTATGCTACAGGAGCATGGAGGAAGGCCTACCAAACCATGGTATCTCAATAGGACTTACTTAGGAGTAGCACCTCGGTAGGCCTAGATTCTTGCCAAGGTTAGGTTAACATCTTGGTTGGACTAAGTGTGATTAATAAAGTAATAAATTAAGTGATTAATTAATTAAAGCAAATGATTAGTGAGGCAATTTCTTACCGAGTGGCACCTCGGTACGGACTCCTTCCAAGCTACTGTAGCGTGGCACCTCTTGCCACACTCGTACAGCAGGTAACACATGTCGTCTGATGGCAGTTTCGCGGTTAAAGAGGGGGCTATTTCCATTTTCTCTGTTCAAGTTTATAGGGTGTTTTTCTTTTTGTTATATAGACTAAGAGGACATTGGTAATGACTAGAATACCCTTAATTATAGGTTTCCATGAACTGTATTCAAAGCATGTAAGTTTAGAGGGACCAACACACTAATTTTATATTGAAATATGAAATACGCTTTATATTTTTGCACGTGACCATTTAAAATATACATCTTATAAATTTGGACAGAGAAAACATTATATAGGAGCATTTTCTTTTCTTAAGAGATTAAAAGTAAGTCATGAACTTCTGAAATATGATGAGATTGCATGCAAAATCTTTTTGGAAGAGGAGTAAAAACGAAGCTTAGCTTTTCTATAAACTCACTCGTGCGAATAGGAGTTAACAAAACAGAAAAAAGAATGTGGCATGCATCCAGTTAGTCCAGCTAGAGAGACCTGTTTTTCAGACTTAGAGATGCTCGTGCTACTGTAGATATTAACATCCCGTGAATAATTTAGAAATCATCATTGTTGTAGAAAAATTATTTTTCTACGGACATAGCCCTCGTGTGATATTTTCTTTGCAAAAATAGCCCCAACCTCAGGCCTACAAATCTCGCATACGGTTAGCATGGTATTGCTACAGTACCATGGTATTGTAGTTTTTTTTGGATTGCTGCTGAGTGGAGGCACAATATCTAAATTTAAATATAGTTCATTATATATAAATTACTGATACCACATATTTAAAATAGTAATATATATAATACTCTCAACTACAAAACTAGGTATTTAAATCAGTGTTCCATTTTACATCTATACTGGTGTATGTTTTAGTATTGGTCTATATAGGCATATGTTTCAGTATTAGTCTATACCGGTGTTCTGTTCTAGAGTTTAATATAATAATATAAATTTATAAGTAGAAATAAGATTGTTTTACATCATGAACTTTATAAAAAGTTTATTCAGTACTCTTAACTATAAAACCAGATATTTAAACACTCCAAACTTAAAAACCAAATCAAATTACACCCTGAGATTACAATAAACAAAACTTACACCCTAAGGTAATCTTGGAGGGTGGTTTTGTTGACGAAGATCTAAATCAATGTGATTTTTGCTATGTTAGCAGTCATATCATCAGTTTTTACCGATGGCAATTAAATAAGAGGACGGAGGATGACAACATAAAGAAAGATACATATACTGTAGCAATGCCTGCTATAGTACCTTTTTTTTTGGAGGAGGGGATTCCTTATTGAGAGGGTTATGTACTCTCTGTGAGTGGAATTTGTGAGTTCAATGGCTATTTTTGAGAAAGAAAATCGCATGGAGGCTACTTCTTAAAAAAAAATTTGGCTACAACAGTGAAGATTTCAATAACTTAGGGGGTATTTGGGACAGCTCCAGCTCCACCAAAATCTATGGAGTTAGTGGAGTAGGGTATTCATAGCTTCAGAAATTTATGAAGCTAGAGTTGTGGGTACATTAAGAGTGTTTAGGTGAATCATCTTGTTTATATTTTAGACTAAAAATATAAACTTCATTTACTTTATTATAGCATACAAGTTTCAGATCTGAGTTAGAGCTAGAATCTGGAGCTTTGCCAAACAAGGCCTTAGTTATAACGATTTGATCTGCGACCTTTTTACATTTTTTAAATGGAGTTTTGTGGGTCTTTTTTAATGATATTCAAGCTACTCGAAAAAGGCATGGGCTAGGTGGATGGTTCCTTGTGCACCGATGGAAACGAGCGTTCAGGGTTGGAAGCTTGAGAGCACGGCACGGCACGGCAGGGTCGGTCGTCTTCATCGACTTCTCAGGCGTTTTCGGCATGCATCCTTTCCAAACTCTCTACAGGTTGGAAAAGGCATCGCGTAGCACAGGCAAGTTAGGGATCGATAGATGTAGCTCTGTTGCTACATGCATGCATGCATCACGCATGGACGACGTACGCGTAGTGCGTGCGCGAAGAACGTGAGGGGGCACCGGCCGCCGAGGAAGGCGAGGAGGAGACATGCACCTTTCCGCGCGGGCCGACAGACGACCGGCATGCATGCCTCCATGGATGGGCGGACGGCGAACGTGAGCCGTCAGGCACAGGGCCACTGCTTTGCATCCGTGCCGGCCTGGGTTACTCGCAACATTACATCTTCAATTCGGGATTTTTTTTAAATAATAAATTTTTAATAAAAAAATTACAGAATAATATGTTAAATTAAAAATTATAAATATAAACACCTATCGGCTTTTTAAATGGCCACAGACTCTCTGTCGCTATTTGAAATAACGATAAAAAGCATGTCGTCATTTGAAATGCGATTTTTAAAAATAATATATATTTAATGAAAAATTACAGAAATAATATACCAAAATAAAAATGACGAGTTCTACACACTGTCGCATATCAATTTGTATGATCTACATCACAATTTGGAATTGTGACAGAGAACTCTCGTTAAGCTGTTAGGCGAGATACAATGCGTTTTCAAATTGCGGCAGAGGCACGTCGCACATCCAATGTCACGACAGTGTGTGTGGCTATCATTTTATTTTAGCATATTATTTCGTAATTTTCATTAAATATATATTATTTAAAAAATATTCATTGAAATGCTCTCTGTCGTCGTTTGAATTGGCGACAGAGAAGCGATGTGAATTTATTGAAATTAAAAATAAGAAATAAAAAATGAAAATTTTGTTTGTAGATGTAGCCCCTATTCGCTGTTTTTTATTGGGAAAATAGTCACTTGGTCCGCATGTGTCGTGCACAGGTATTTTCATGTTATATATTCTATGTGGTAAAGTAGCTAGGTTGGAATGTGTTTTACATCCATTGATTTTGTTCTTGCAACAGGTACAGTCGTTACATGTTTGAAGTTCAAAAAGTAATGGGATGAATGAAATATAGCTTTTCATAATAAAGGATAATTACATAGCGCATACAGTTTGAACGGTGCAAATGGCGGCACAGAACAACCATAAACATGAACAAAAGTACGATACTAGTGCGCCTTTTGGATTTGTAAAAGGGTGGGATGGACTACGCTTTATGGGCGGGGACATTAAGACTCGAATGATTAACCATACATCATCCACAGAGAGTGTTGATCGTCAAGACAAGCGTAGATGAGGTTGCTGGTCACGGTAGTAGTAAGCGCAAATACAACTGGTATTGCCGCAGTAGCAGTAAGTGTGGTAGTCAGTGCCGAGGTAGACGACTTCTTCATTGTTCCTTTCCCTGAGTTTTTGTCTTTTTGACGATGTAGGTCGTCATTCTGGGTCTAGAGCTCCAAGTTCTAGCTGCGGAGCTGTTCATTCTTCTTCTTGACCTCCATGAAGTTCTCTTCCATTTCATTGAGGCGATACAACAATGTATGAGTGTAGCACTAGGCATCTATGGGACACGGTGGGTCCGCCCATTCAATGAATTTGTGATCTGTAGTCTGTAAATAAGAGTATATGTCATAGTGAGATATGAACCGAATGGTACGTAAGAGTTGTAGCGTTTACCATGAATAGAGAGCATCGATAGAAACGATATCTTGGGCTGGCATTGAACTCATCACAAACTTGCACAACGGCGTCGAGGTCGTGCTTGTATGTCGGCCACTTCAGGGAGCGGAGTGATTGTCCTTTGTGAATTAGATTTTAGAGGTTATAGTAGTCTTTATAATACGAAGATCTAGGCTAGGAGGATCGGGGTCTAGCGGATCATAGATTTAGGTATCCTCGAGGTAAGGGTCATAGGCTCGAAACCATGAAAGGTTAGGGCCTCGAGGTGATGTTCGACCCAATTTTCCCCGTCTACCCCTTCCACGGTTTGAGGTGCCTTCTCTGTTTATCATTGCAATGGAGTAGAGGTTGAGATAGGGAAAAAGTGTAGCCTGGGTGGTGGGTGATTTTATACCTCACTTTGGTCTAACAAAGCGGGCCGCAGCATCTTGTCGCTTCGATTTAAGAAAACGGTGGGCAGTGTATTGTCACTTCGCTCTGATATAGGCAGTGTGTTGTCCGTTTCTCTAAAATAGGCAATGTTTTATCACTTCAGGTCTTGCGAGTGTTATCAACCGGCTGAGAAAGCTGCTTTGGTAGTGTGTTATCAAATCCTGCGAAAATCGATTGTGTGTGTCGGTGTTTTGTAAACCGGCAAGTGAATTTGTAAGTCAAGGGCAGCTCCGCTTCCTTGAATGGTTAGACTACTGAGGCCCGAGTTTATCTTGGTTGGGCTGAATGTCCCTCGTCGATTAGTGTGGTGGTATTGTATTGATGAGGCGAAGAAGACGTTGGATTACGATTCGGATGGCTCTAAGAGAATTTTGTTACTATCGAGATGGCTCGGGTGAGAGGCGATCCCTCCTTGGGGTCCCTTCTCCTTATAGAATGCAGGGAAGGCGGGTTACGAGAAGTCCGGAGGATATGCAAAAAAACAAGAAAGGGATGCCTAACGACTAGGCGTTGCGCCCTATGCTGAGGTGTCGAGTCTTCGGCCTTGAAGTCTGTTCCAAGGTTCTGTCATCCGTCCGTCAACTGCCTTCGCCATATCGGGTGGGTAGACATACGGGGTTGGTGCGGGTGTCCGTTCCTTGAAGCAGCGTACCGGCCCCTGTCTTATGTCTAATCTTGGCGTCTGGGGCGGCAAGCCTCGGGGCTTGCCTCGGGAAACACGTGTTCCTTTACGGTGCGTGACCGCGTGATGGGACAATTGCTTGACTTGGCGTCCTCTGGGATTGCCGGGGCGGACCCACTGCTCTGGTGAGGCGTTGCGTTAAATGAGCAGTGTTCATCTCGTGGCTTGATGGCGTCGCGGTGGAGGTCCCAATGTGAAACTCGTCGAGGGCTTCGCCTGGGTCCCTGGTCGGAGCGTCCGAGCTAACCCTGGTCGGAGGCTTCGCGGACGCCCGACACAGGTCTTAGTGAGAGCCTTGAGCGCTCCGACATCGTTCGATGCTGTGGCCGGCGAGGCCCATGACTCTTTTCCGCCCATGAGAGTCCCTGTTTTTGAGGTGGGCCTGAATTGGCCCACCTGAGCCTCAGGCGGTTTCGGATGATAATCCCTCTTTATGAGGATGAAGTCTAAGTCGTAGGGTACCCTGTATAAGTATTCGTCAAGAGCCCCGGGTTGCCCTAGAACGTCTTGGCGTTCAGGCGATCCGTCATCCTTGGTAGGCCAACCATCTTGGTCTGCCAGATCTCTTTCTGGTCTTGTGGCCACTCCCACGTGTAGCCCAGAGCCCCGGCGGTCGGAGTTGGTTGGGGGTTACATCGGACATTCGACGGTTCGAGCCGAGGCGCCTGTTGGCCACGGCTGCGATGATTCCACCGACTTGGTCAGTGAGAACCCTCTGGGAGGCGTGTACGGGAGATGTCGTCCGATCCAAACCCTTGGGCGAGCTCATGAGACTTCGGCGGGATCCTCCGAATTAGTAAGTCGATTTTGCTGGTGTGCTGAGCACACCCTAGTGTAGCCGAGCCCCGAGCAGTCGGAGAGCTGATTGAGGGTTTCGACTGACAGAGCTAGCCTGCGTTTGACGGCCCCGGCGAGGAGGCCCTCGTGTCTTGGCGAGGCCCCTGCTCCTGGGTGCTCGTTTTGTCGTGGTGGGCGTGTTGTCGGTGGTTTTATACCGGAGTTTCGTCGTGGGGCATTTCTCTCGAATCCTCGTTTGGCGAGGCTATCCATGGGAGGAATAGCCGCTATTTGTCCTACAGGTACGCCCCGTCCGCAGGTGTGGGACCTGGAGGGGGTGAGCGGTCGCGTGCTTGCCTGGTGCCGGCTTGAGCACCGCGCTCGTGGAGCTACTGACGGGTTATCCGAGTGGGCCCTGGAGATCCTCCCAAGGGATCTTTTCGGCGGGCGGACGGTCCCTAAGTCGAGGCGTCCGAGCCAGCTGAGGCGACCCATAGAACCTTTCTTTACTCAATCCCGTTCGGGCCCCAGTCGTCAGCCGACCCGGTGCAGTGGCTGCTCACCCTACGATGGGTTCCGTGGGAGGCGTGAAGTATGGTCTCGGACACGAGTTAGGAGTGATTAGGTCGTCACCGACCCAACCGGGGCCCACTGGGGCTCACCTCATCCTCGTCCTCATTGTTTTGTATCCAGGCGGCCTTAAACCCTTTGGGGTGTTCGAGGCTTGAGCCTGCGGTTCTTTCAACGTCCTTGCCACCTCGAGGCCATCCGTGGCCAGCCGGACTTTGCTCGATCTTGACCACCGATTCGGTCTGAGGCCGAGAAATAAAAGGCCATGGAGACGGGCGCCTTCGATCGCCAGACGCCCCCACGGCCCGCCATTTAATGCGAAAAAGATCTGGAAAGGATCACGCTTATTTGGTGGCTATTCTTGCGGCGATCCGACGGGATGTACGACGCTTGTTCCGAGGCGACGCTTTGACCGTCGCTCTGTCCGGTCGACCCTGCTGGTGTCTGCGAAACTTAACGCGAGGAAGGCGCTCGGGCAGACCCTTGCATTTCCCTTTCGCGCGCGCGCGTCCTCCTGCTTAAGAGGAGAAAACGGAAAAAGTTCGGGGGGTTCGTTCCTTACCTTTCTCCTTCTCTCATCTTCCTGCCGCCGGAGATGTCGTGGCCCGAATGCTCCATCTTGGCTAGCAGCGCTGAGGCTTGGAGAAGAAAGGTTCCTCCGCCGCAGCGTCTCGCGGTGGAGGGTGCCGACAGTCTTTGCGGTCCTGCCCGGCTGGCGACGAAATCGTCGTGCCCGCCTCCTTTTACGAGCGCGGGTTCGGACTTCCGCTCCACCGGTTCGTTCGAGGACTGCTGCACCACTACAAGGTCGAAGTGCACCAGCTCAACCCCCATGGGGTGCTTCACATCGCGGTTTTCATCACGTTGTGTGAGGCGTTCCTGGGGATCGAACCCCACTGGGCACTCTGGAAGTACTTCTTTCACGCCAAGTCGAGGAAAGATCAGCCAACGGGCCCCCTGGCGCTCATGGGCGGCGTAAGTCTCCAGATGAGCGAGGGCATGCAATGATTATGTCGATTGAAGGCTGCCGTCGTCGAACCAGGGGTGGCACTCCGAATGGTTCTATGTGCGGAATCCGGAGGGGAGTGCCCCGGCCTTTACCGGTTGTCGCCCTGTGGCGAGGGAGGAATGGTCCTGGGGGCCCGACAGCAGGGAGAGGAACAGGGTGGAGGTGATCGTCGAGAGGATCAAGGCCCAGGTGCTGCGAGGCCTGACCGGCGAGACCATCGTCGCCGCTTTCATGAGGATCTGCGTTCAACCTCTCATGGCGAGGGACCGCCCCATGTTCCAAATGGGGGTCCACGACCCTATCTCGGATGGCGGGCGGAACTTGTTGAGTCGGAGGTCGAGGCTAGGGTGGCGCCGTTTTGGTCGATTCGCCATGGCGGTGGGCGGCCAACCCGAGCCCTTTTCGCGAAGTTGCCCCGAATCTGGTGAGCCGTGTTATCCGTCCTTTCGTTTCCCTTCTCCTTTTAGCGCGGCCTTTCGTGCATCGCCTGACCGGTGTACTTATACCACCCAGGGGTTGGCCGGCATAGCCTCCCGAGTGCTATTGCCGGAGGAGAAAGCGAAGGACCGCAGCTCATAAGATTTCGAAGCAGCGGAGTCCGCTTCGGAAAGCGAGGAGGAGAAGAGAAGAAGAAGAGGAAGAACGCCTTCAGCGAGGCGTGGGGCGAGGAGGTCTCTGAGTCGACCATTGCCGGGACGGCCGATTCGGGGTCATCCTCGAACTCCGATGGCGGCCGCACCTCCGATCCATACCGCAGGGTCTTCTTTGGGTCGTCGGTCTCCGGAGGACCACACGAAGCCCTTCTTGCGAAGCGTCGCCGCCGTGCCTCAGTCAGAGGTGCCCCAGCCGGAGACATCTCAGGGCAAACGAGGCGGTATTGGTCGCCGCTGGAGGTCGTGCGAAAAAATCGTCTTCACGCTGGTCGTGCTGGGGGCGCTCCGTCGGTCGTTAGCCTGCTGCGGTTGGCCTCGGTTCCCCGTAAGCGGTCCGGGACGGCGCAGAAATGACCGAGAAGATCCGGGATACAAGGAGCCCCAAGACCGCTTGACGGTCGAGGCCTTGCGGAGGTCGGAATGAGGAGGGCGACCTCCGCCGCGCCCAGGAGCTCGTTCCGTCTAAGCGTGGTCTTGTGGTTAGCCGCCTTGCCGCCGTTGCAGCAGGACCTCTGAGGCGCTTCAGCCGCGTGGCCGGGCCGGGTCGAGATTGCGGACTCGGCGCTAGAGTAGCCCACCACGCTGCCGTCTCGCCCGGAGAGGCGGCGAGCGGCAGTGCGGCCAGTAATGGCGAAGTCTTGGGCGAGGTCGGGCCCGATCCTCCGTTCACCCGAGCCTCGACACAATGCTTACAGGCGGTCGTGACCCCCCCGTGAGCATTGTTTGTGTTGGACTGACAGCGGAGGCCGAGTTGTGGGGGACCTTTGAAGACGGCAAGCGACGGGTGGCGACTCAGGTGGATCAGGCCCGAAAAAGTTTGGCGATTGCCCTTCGTTGTGTCGATGAGGCGTCGAGCGTGATTTCTGAGGTGGACGTCCCACTCGGCATGGTACGCCTAGTCGAGGCCTTAAGCTTCGGTCTCAAACTTGTTTTCAACGATCAATGAGTCTAGATGAAGTGTCGCTTTTGTGCGAGGCTGAAGCTTCGCTCGGCGAAAAGCGAGGTTCCTCGAGTCCTCCTGCAGTCGGGGTGAGGGGAAGCCAGCCGTCTTCGCTTCGAGCTGGGTCCGTGCTCGGGGCATACTGGGGCGTGAGCGGGTGGAGGCGGTAGAAATGCGTGAAATTCGAGTCCTTTCGACGGAGGCCAACGGCACGGGGATGCGCGCCGCCGCGCGGAGGAGTCGCGCCAGTCGGAAGTATCCGCCTCCGGACGAACGTGACCAAGTCGGGGAGCTTGATTACGAGAGAAGGCGCCCGAGCACGAAAGGAGGCGGCCGGGCGAAGAGGATCTCAACGTTTGGAGGCTTCTGCGGATGGTAAGCCACCCGATTCCGGCCTGAAGATTTTGTTATCGTAGGTTGTCCGGTATGCTTCTAACGCTTGTAGCGGCCTGCAGAGTTGCGGAGGAGACTTGATGATGCTTTTGAGCGGAAATTGGCCGAGGAGGCACGTGTGGCGACTTTTCGCGCTCGCGAGGTAGCGTGGCGAGCGAAGTGGCGGAGGATGACTTGTCGTCGCGGACTACCGAAATGATGACCCTCGAGAAGCCGGCCAAAGTGCTCGCAGGGTGCTTGGGGCCGCCGTGTCGAGCCCGAAGCTCTCGCCGCCGCCATGGCCGTGTGCCGGAAAGACGTCGGCCTTCGGTGGCGTGGGAGCCGAGCTTGGGGTTACCTCGGCGCTTGTCCTCGTCGCCTCCCATTATGATGATGTTGACTTCGAGGTCATTAGCAGCGGGGTTCTTTGCAGACCAAACCGGCAAGCGGTCGAGGCTGCGAACTCGGATCGATCCATCTGCCGCAGCGATCGCCCGACGGATATCGCGCGGGATATCCTCCACCGAGACGAAGGGGAAAATTAGCTGCTCTTGCTTTTGTTAATGTAAAGACTTCGTTGAATGTCGGATTGAAGTTTGTTTGGGCTAGTTGGACCAGCCTATCAATCTGGTCTTTGCTTATTTACGCCCCCACGACAAGCGCCTTACGACCGTGGCCTTAGAAACCACGAAGGTTACCTAAGCGTGGGTCGGTGTGCTATTGCGTTGCTCGGAGGAGGCGTAAATAACCGTTTTAGGATTGAAATGTTTTGCTAGTGCATGCCGCGGGGCTGGAGTGTTTCTGACCGGCCATGGTTTCCATTGCTTGGGCACTTCCCTCTTCCGCAAAGTGCTACTTCGCAACCATAGCCACTGGGGCGTAGGTCGTAGCATTCAGGTTAGTAGGATTGCCGCTGGAGAGAACTGAGTGGCTGGTCGGGTCATCAGTCCGTGCGGGCGTATGGTGTTGTAGCCCCCGAGGGGTGCGTGGGGACCAGCATGGTGGTCGCCCGAGCACCTCTTTAACCCGAGAAGAAGAGCAGTGTCGGTCTTGATTCTGCGCGGTTTAGGTGCTCGAATCGAAGGGACGCGCTGTGTCTTGGTTGGGTGTGGTGTCCCTGCGCCGAGTCTCGTCGCATTTATCAGGGCGGGGGTGGCGGCGTGTCCGTCACTTTGGGTGCGGAGTAAATCTTGGCGTCTTGTGCGCTGTCCCAGCGTCGCTTCGCTCGGTCGCTCCACAGGCCCTATAAATAGGGTGGCCAGGGCGCGAAAACGGCTGATTTTGGCCTGTTTTTCTCTTGTTTCTTCGTCCCTTCGCTCCTCTCTCTCAAAGATCTTGGTGGCCTGAGATGGCAAGTGGTGGAAGCAAGCTGGCTGGGAAGCGAGAGGCGGCGGAACCACGAGTTCGCCCCAAGAGGTCCCCGCGTCTTGGGGTCTTGGTGAGGCGACGAGGATCAAGATTACCCTGCCTCCTTCGATCTTTCGGATCGGGAACCCCAATTGAGGTGAGAGTTCTTCGATCGACGCCGGGGTTGCCTTTTTCTTGCTCCTGCTTCCGCGGGGTCTCTTCCTCCCTTTAGTGGCGCTTCTGGCTCGGGCTTGGCTCCACCACCCGTGACGCGCGAGATGGCGATTGTCGTTCAGCCTGCGGCCCCGACTGGTCTCCCTGCGGCGGGAGGCACGGCGGCAGACTTGGCGGCGGCGCCCGGGCGAGGTCTGAGCCTCCTTTGATGCTCAGTTGCCGCCATCCGCCGCCGTGGCGCGAGGTGTTTTAGCGATTAAGCGCTGGTCTAGGTCGCCGAGAAGGAACTCGCGAAGGGACTTGAGGAGGCGCAGGCGCAGCGCGCTCGAGCCATTGTTGCCGAGGAGAGGCTGGCGAAGGCTCAGGAGGAGGCGGCGAGGTGGCGGTCTCGGGCGAACGCGTCGGCGCCGCATCGAACGTGATGCACACGGAGCGTCGCCTTTTGTGCAAGACCCTCTGGTATGCTCCGCCGCATTCGAGCATGTGCGAGAGCTGAAGTGGCTTGGGGTAAAGCCGACGAGCCTGGGCGTTCGCGAAGCAATGCGCCGGGCTTACCCAAGTGGCGAAGCCCTAGAAGACTGCCGGGCTTTGCGTGGCCGCGCCGCCCGTGAGGCGAGGATTCGCGGTCGACGTCGCGGAGTCGTGTTGGCTCGCCACGCCCGGCCGTGATCCGCCTTCAACGCTGCACACGCCATCGCCGGATCGCGGGTGATTCCCGCGATCGCGGCGAAGGTGCGCGCTGGGGGAGGCGATGGCGAGTTAAGCGTGGTCGCTGCGAGGCCCGAGGTCGCGACTCGATGATGACGATAGCGATGATGACGACTTTGCGGGTGATCCCACGAGGCGCCGATCACGAGATCCTTTTGTTTTTCTTTGATGAAGCGCTTGTATGCAGGGACGCTTTGTTGGTGTGTTTTATAATCTGGATTTTGTCGCTTGTATTTTCTTCCATAACGCGCACTCACTCGGACAGCCATCGTCCTCGGGGTCACCGGGACCCTTCGAACGTAGGTCGGAGTGCTGATACGTAGATGAAGATACAAGGCAACCGCGTACGCAGGGGCAAAAGCCGGTGCGTACGCATGGGGGAGCGGAATACCCCGACCAGCTATGGTTCATGGCGCGTGGGTACCCTCCCTATCCGCAAAGCACTATTTCGTGGCCGTTGCCGCTGGGGCGTAGGTCATAGTGCCTGGATCAAAGGGACCAGAATCGGGCAGAACCAATCAGCTGGCGGAGTCTTCGGCCTTAGTGGGCTTGTAGCGCGTTCGCACGCATTTGAGCGGGAGGAGAGCGTTGCCGGAAGGTCGTTGTTCGTTCCGCATGGGCATGTCCTTTTTTCCATGGTTACAGCTTTAGTAACCGTAGCCGGGCGAGGGCGAAGCTGGGTGAAATGGGTTACCATGCGGGAGAACAACGGCCAATCGGGTCGCTATCCCCACTAAGTGCGCACGAAACAACGGCCTTCATGCGTTGGTGGGGAGCAAGGTGCGGCCGGTATGGAACCCCGAGGTTCTAAAGGGATGCAAGCGGTGTCAAGAAAGTGGTTACCTCGACCTCACTGGCCAAAAGCCGGAGGGGGTGGCACTAGGCTTGGGCTGCCAGCCGTGGGACACTGTGATGCCCATGGCGTCGAGGCGGCCCAAACAGCGGACGGCCCGCCCAGAAGCGAGACCGAAAGCGTCGCCTTGATCGCTGCTGCGTGATGATGTCCTTCGCCTCCGTCCGTCCGTCGCCGCCAATGACGTGGCTTTAATGCACCATGATGGCCCTCCGTGTCGAGCAGCAGGGACGGGCGGGGGCCTTAAGCGTCGTGGACGAGGCGTCGGTTGCCCGGACTGCGCCGCCCTCCGCCTATAAATAAGGGGTTTGGAGGCGAAGTAGCATTGCACCTGGTACTCGTGTACGCTCTCCTTCATCCTTCCTCCAGTTTGCTTGTATTGCGGGGAGGTTTGAGCGGACGAGATGGCGAGCGGTGGTGAGGACGGTGAGAGGGCCAACGGGCGGTCGTTGGAGGGAGACTCATGGGGTGCCGGCCCCAAGAGGCCCCGCGTGGGCGCCGGACGCGTCATGACACGACGAGCAGGAGTGAGCTTGTCTTTGCCCTCGTCGACCTTCTCCATTGGAACCCGCCGCCGATGTAAGTTTTATAGCTTTGTGGTAGCATAGCCTTGTCTCCTCGCATCTAAATGGTGATGTTCTCGTATTTCTCGCGGTTCAATTGGCGGCAGTGCGACGCCCTCGCCTTCCTCTTCGGATGGGCACCGGACCGCAGAGGTCACCGGCGTCGCCAGGTGATGGTTCTCGTCGTCTCGGCCGTTTGGAGATGGAGGTGTTAGGGCGCGGTCAGCCGGTGCAGTCATGAGCGCGGAGCGCGGCCAGCGCGTGCTCTTGAAGCGGAGATTGCCGGATGCGGGAGGAGCACGAGACTCTCCTTTCGTGCCGTCCCATGTGGACGAGCATGGGCGAGGCGTGAGGCCTCTGGGGATGCACGATTGGACGAGCCGTTGGAAGCGTACCATCGGCGATGCGCCGTGCCTTGCCCGGATGGCGGGTCCACGGCATACTGCCTCTTGCCTGGGGGCGTTACGCTCGCGAGGGCGGAGGGTCGCCTTGGTGGTGGCGAGTGCGTGCTTGCGTCTTTGCGCCCGGCGCGCCGCCTTTGACGCGTGGCGGCCGTCGCCCGAGATCGAAGTGACTCGGCCCAAGCGGGCAGGTGCGGGCGCGAGATGGTGGCGGCGAGTTCGCCTCGAGGCCTCAGATGATGAGGCCGACGGGGAGGAGGGCGCCGGCGCGGTCGGTCCCTCCTTTAGCTGGGAAACCTCCACTTAGGCGCCCCCCAACGCCGGCGTCGGGACTGGCTTCCGACGCGGGGGCGCCGTCCTGGGGGTTGCCGTGTGGTGCTTCTTTGGAGCATCCAGAGCCCCTGTGGACGAGGTGGCTTGGGTGCCGGGGCGCTGCCCCCTGGCGACATCTTGTGTGGTGCTCCTTCCGGACGCTGCTCGTCGGCGAAGTCGTCTTCGAGCAACGTTGGCCTCGCCCGTTTGCAGAGCCACACTTGCGCTCGCGGAGACGGTGGTCCATTCTTGATTCCGGAGTGATAAATGCATCGTAGTGGTAGATGTCCTCCTTATCCAAGACGGTGGTCCGCCTGCGTGATGCCTCTTTTGCTCGGCAACAGGCTCTGATCCGCTAATCTCTAGGCGATGCTTGTGTAAGGTAGGTTGTAGAGGATCAGTATGCCTTTGTATGGCTTCTGAATGATGTAAAGGAATGGATATTTGGAAAGTCAAGTTTACTCCATGTGTTGATTTTTACATTTCCTTTTCGTGCCGGGCTCATGTTTAAGCGACCGTAGCTCTTCGAGACCGCTGGGGTAGCTCGAGCGTAGGTCCGAACGTGGGCACTTCGAGGTAATGAAACAGGGAGCGAAAACTTGGCCACGAACGGCTTCTCCGACCGTCTACTGGTTACCCGAGACAGCTTCCTCTCCCTCTTCACCGAGCGCCGCTTCGCAACCGTAGCCACCGAAAACTGCCGGAGTTCTGGTGTGGGTCGCAGCGCTTGGGTCGAGGAGTTCGCTGCTAGGGACGAATCTGAGACTGGCCGGAGTGCCAAATCGTGGCTCTCGTATGATGAGTAGTTGCCCCAGTGTGAGGCGACGCCGACCGAACTCGGAGGGTTGTAGGAAACGCGAGGAAAGCAGAGGGCCTCAGGGGTAGAATCGCCTGAGCTTCTCGATGTTCCAAGCGTTTGGGATGACATTGCCCGCAGCATCCTTAAGTCGGTAGGTGCCAGGACGGAGAACCTCCACGATGGTGAAAGGGCCTTCCCATGGAGGAGAAAGCTTGTGCCTGCCTACGTTGGACTGGACCTGGCGCAGGACCAGGTCACCAACGTTGAAGGTGCGACCTCGAACCTGGCGATCGTGATAGCGGCGAAGCGCCTGTTGATACTTGGCCGACCGCAGGACAGCCACGCCGCGCGCCTCATCGAGCTGATCGACTGCGTCTTGCTGCGCTTCGAGCCCCCGTGTCTCGTCGAAAGCTTGAAGCCTTGGAGCGCCGTACTCCAGGTCGGTCGGCAACACTGCTTCGGCGCCGAACACCAGGAAGAACGGCGTGAACCCGGTCGACCGGCTTGGGGTAGTCCGCAGGCTCCAAAGGACGGAGGGCAGCTCGGCCGCCCATCGTCCTGCGAACTTATTCAATCGGCTGAAAATCCTGGCTTGAGCCTGGAGAATCATACCGCTTGCTTTCGCTTCGACCGGCCGTTGGTTCGCGGATGGGCTCTGTTACCAATCGACACGAACATGGAAGTCGTCACAGAACTCGAGGAATTCTTTCCCCGTGAACTGTGTCCCGTTGTCGGTGATAATGGAGTTCGGGACTCCGAATCGATAAACAATGTCGAGGAAGAAATTGGTCGCCTGCGCTGACGTGATGGTGGCAACCGGTTTGGCCTCGATCCACTTGGTGAACTTGTCCACCGCAACGAGAAGGTGGGTGAAACCTCCGGGAGCCCTTTTGAAAGGCCCGACCAGGTCGAGTCCCCAGACCGCGAACGGCCAGGTGATGGGGATCGTCTGGAGGGCTTGTGCGGGCAAATGGGTTTGGCGGGCGAAGAACTGGCATCCTTCGCAGGTGCGGACGATTTGTTGGGCGTCGGCCATGGCGGTTGGCCAATAGAACCCTTGTCGAAAGGCCTTTCCCACGAGGGATCGCGGGGCGGCGTGGTGGCCGCAAATTCCGCCGTGGATGTCGAGCAATAACTCCTTCCCGCGATCGGCGGGAATGCACTTCTGCAGGACTCCAGACGGGCTTCGCTTGTAGAGGTCTTCTCCGACCAGAACGAATGACTTAGCCGCCGAAGCGGCGCCGGCCTCGCTTCGGTCGGCGGAAAGCAATCCGTCCGTCGGTCCGGTCGATGAAGGGTTCCTCCGATCGAGTCCGCCGTCGACGGTATGACTGACTTCGACGGGACGCGGCCGCATCCGACTGCCCGATAGTCGGAGCGGCTGCGTCCGGTGGGGTGTCCTCCTGCTCCTCCACGGTGTCTGGTCGGACAGAAGGCTGGTGAAGATCAAGGACAAAGATCCCGGACGGGACCGGTCCCTTGCTTGACGCGAGGTTGGCAAGGTAGTCGGCCTCGCCATTGTGACGTCGGTAGCTGTGATGGAGCTCGAAACCCTTAAACCTTTCTTCGAGCTTGCGCACTTCGCGGCAATAGGTCGCCATGCGGGGGTCGCGGGGCTCGTCGTCTTCATAACTCGATCTCGACCAGCTTGGAATCGCCCGCGAACATAGCGTAGCGCAAGGCTGAGGCTCGGCAGCGATCCGGAGACCGCTGACGAGGGCTTCATATTCCGCGACGTTGTTGGTGGCGTCGAAGAGTAGTCGGATGACGTACTGGAGCTTGTTCTCGAGTGGGGAAACAATGACGACCCGATTTCAGCTCGCTTCTTCGTGTAAGACCCATCAAGTACATCGCCCGATGCTCGGGGTCCTCGAGTATGGGAGGCGCCTGGGCCTCGGTCCACTCGGCGACGAAGTCCGCCAAGACCTGCGACTTGATCGCCGTCCGGGGGACGTAGGATATGTCATGGCCGTTGAGCTCGAGAGCCCATTTGGCTATCCTTCCCGACGCGTCGCGGTTGCGGATGATCTCGCCGAGTGGCGAGGATGTTGCCACGAGGATGGGATGCCTGTGAAAATAATGGACCAACTTCCGTTTCGTGATAAGCACCGCATAGAGTAGCTTTTGTACCTGGGGGTACCGGGCTTTGGACTCAGAAAGCACCTCGCTGACGAAATACACCGGCCGCTGTACCTTGAGTGCACGACCTTCTTCCACTCGCTCCTAGCGAGTCTTTGCGCTAACGACTGGGTAAGTGGCGGCGATGTACGAGGAGTGTCTCGCTCTGGTGCTTGGGGCGACCGAGCGGGTGAGGTCAGGAAGGTCTTCAGTCTATCGAGGGCTTCCTGCGCTTCTTGGGTCCAGGTGAACCGATCGGACTTTTTGAGCACTTATAGGCGGCATTCCACGTTCTTGGCGAGGCGAGACAGCGAACTCAAAGGTCGCGAGGCATCCGGTCAACTTCGACCCCTTCGGTCAGCGATTGGGCCCATCTTCAGGATCGCCGAGATCTTCGCGATTGGCCTCAATTCTCAAGCTCGGAGATGATGAAGCCGAGCGCTTTCCTTCGGGACCAAGACACACTTCTTGGGGTTGAGTTTTATGCGAACCGCGGAGGTTCGCAAAAGTTTCTTCCGTCGTCGACTAAGTCGTCTGACCTTCCGGTTTTGACGACGAGGTCGTCGACATACACTGCCGATATTACGGCCGATCTGGTCATCAAAACACGTTTGCATACATCGTTGGTATGTAGCACCCGCGTTCTTCAACCCAAAAGGCATCGTTACGTAACAAAATGGACCGAACGGAGTGATGAAGGAGGTGGCGAGCTGGTCGGACTCCTTCATCGCTATCTGGTGATAGCCTGAGTAGGCATCCAGAAAAGAAAGGGATTCGCATCCCGCCGTCGAGTCGACGACTTGGTCGATACGGGGCAATGGAAAAGGGTCCTTGGGACAGGCCTTGTTCAGGCTCGTATAGTCAACGCACATCCTCCATTGCCCGGACTTCTTTTTTACAAGAACAGGGTTGGCAAGCCACTCGGGGTGGCGCACTTCTTTTATAAACCCTGCGGCCAAAAGCTTGGCGATTTCTCCTCCTATGATCTTGCGCTTCTCGTCGTCGAAGCGGCGCAGACGTTGTGCGACCGGCCTCGAGCCAGGTCGGATATTCAAGGAGTGCTCGGCGACTTCCCGGGGGATGCCTGGCATGTCGGAGGGCTTCCATGCGAAGACATCTCGGCTGGCGCGGAGGAAGTCGACGAGCGCGCCTTCCTATTTGGCGGGGAGCGTGGCCCCGACCCGCACGGTCTTGGTCGGATCCTCGAGGTCGACCACGACCGCCTTGGTGTCCTCGGCGGACTTAAAGGAGCCTGGTCCCGACCTGCTGGACTCGGGGGTCGACTCGAGGGTTTCCTTGCGGAGGGTTTCGAGCTCAGCGGACGCGATGAGCGTCGAAGCGAGCTCACAACTGCTGCGCTCGCAGTTGTAGGCGAGCTGAAAGGACGCGGCCACGGTGATGATTCCCCGCGGCCCCGGCATCTTCAACTTGAGATAGGTGTAGTTGGGGATCGCCATAAACTTGGCGTAGCACGGTCTCCCCATAATGGCGTGGTAGGAGCCTGGAAACCCTACAACCTCGAAGGTGAGGGTTTCGGTACGGAAGTTATCCGGGCTCCCGAAGGTGACGGGCAGGTCGATCTGCCCGAGCGGATAGGCCTGCTGGCCCGGGATGACGCCATGGAAGGGCGCCTTGCTCGGTCGGAGACGCGCCAGGATCCCCATGGCGTCGAGAGTATCAACGTACAAGATGTTGATGCTACTGCCGCCGTCCATAAGCACCACGACAGCGTTTGGCCTTAACAGGCAACAACCGTGGTACCTTCTGGTCGTGGGGCGTGATCGGGATTCCGACCACGGAGGAATTTAGGCGTGGCAGGCGCCACGGTATGCACCTCGCGGAATGCGAGTTTAAGCTGGCGCTTGTCGGCGTAGCTTGTCGCCCGCCGAAGATCATGAGGCGACCGTCGGTTCGGGAACTCGGCGTCGCCTCTTGGCCCCATCATCGGTGCGGATCTTGCTTCTTTCCTTTATTCGCGTTGGGTTTAGGAAGATGGCGCTCAGGTCTCACAATCCTTGTACTTGTGCTTGACAGGTACCGCGGTGGTGCGACACGGGGCCTCCATCAACTTCTCGGTGGTCGGCAATTTCGGGCTCGCTGCTGACGTGGCGATCCGCAGCAGCGACCTCGGGGTCTTCGCGGACCTGCTTCCCTTTCCGCTTCCGTTTGTCAGAGCGGTTGGGGGTGTTGCTGGCACCGGCGCCCGGATCTTGCTTGGCCTTCCCTTTGTCGAAGATGGCCCCGACAGCCTCCTCGCCAGAGGTGTGGTTGGTGGCGACGTCCAGCAGTTCTTTGGTGGTCTTGGGCTTGATGCAGCCCAACTTGTGCACTGGGCTTTGCACGGTGCCGTAGATGAACGCTCCGACGACGTCGGCGTCGGCGATGTCGAGGCTTCGTTGCATTCTTGGGAGAAGCGCGGATGTAATCCGGAGCGTCTCCCAGCTCTTGCTGCTGCACTCTTCAGATCCCAAGAGTTTCCAGGGCGTTTGTATGTGCCCTGGAAATTGCCGACGAAGATGTTTCTCAGGTCGGCCCAGTTTGCGATGGAGTCGGCGGGCAGGTATTCGAGCCAGGCTCGAGCCGAGTCCGCCAGATAAATCGGGAGATACTGGATGATGAAAAGGTCATCCATAGCCCCGCCGGCCCGGCAGGCGAGCCGGTAGTCCTCAAGCCAGACACCAGGGTTCGTGGCCCCCGTGTATTTGGCGATGTTGACGGGCGCCCGGAACCGGGCAGGAAAGTCGGCATTGCGGATCCTCCGCGTGAACGCCCGTGGCCCCGGACCGTCAGGGCTGAGGCTACGGTCACGTCGCCGGCCGCTGTCAGCGACCTGCGACCGGGCCGCCGCGACCGTCGGCCTCTTTCTTGCGTCAAGGGTGTCGCGGTAGTCGTGCCTTTGGCCGAGGCGCCGCAGGGGTGTCTGAGGCTTGGGGCCGATCCATTTCTTCGCCGCGCGTTGCTTGGCGGGTTCTGTGAACGGCTTTACTATAAAGGCTCGGTGATGAGCGAGCCGGCATGTCTTGCCTGACAATGGCATGCTCTACCAGCCGGAGGTTCGGTAGACCGCCTTAGCCTGGCTCGGTCGGTTCCTGGATGCCGGAACAAAACTTCTGGCCATGCGATTTTGGCCGGAAGAAATGCAGGCGGCTTCCGGCCCCTCCATTAGCTGTTGATGTACTGACGGCTCACCCATGGCCGCCACCACTTGCAGGGGGGCGAGGTGGCTCACCCCCTGGGCGGCCTGGCCTGCACCAAGATCGCCCTCACCAGCCTTTAGTTCCCCGGGCTGCTGCAGGGGGCCAATAGGGTGAGAGTAAGAGCTTTCAACATGCTGGTGCTGGCGATCCCCCCCCGGCGCATCGCCGCGCCAGAGACGGGAATCGTTGCTCGGACCCGTTCCGGCCGGAAGGTCGCTCGTACCGGCCATATTGCACTCACGGGAGCACATTTCCTCCGGGAACCGCTCTGCATCAGAGCTGGAGTCGCCTTGGAGGGTCTTCGATATCTCGTGAACGGAGGCGGCGTGGCGGTCATCGCCATTAAAACGTGAGTGAGCAGGCGAGTCCCGTCCACGTGAGTTCTGCGGCGCCATCATCAGGAATGGCGCACCCGTTAGCGGGCTCCGTGGCCCACATGGTGGCCTCGAGCCGGAGACTACCGAATCTTGTGAAGGCGATCCGAGCTCGGCGGGCCCGGTCTGAGACCGAGCGGGGGCGGTCTGAGCTCTCCCGCCGGCGTGGCGACGAAGTCGAGGGAGCCGAAGCGGATCCAGCCCCTCAATGTCGACGTGGCGTTGCAGGTGAAGGAGGCCATCAAGGAAGACGGCGGGGATCCGGAGATGACAACGCGCGAGGCCCCTACCTGGCGCGCCAACTGTCGGTGTTTTGTAAACCGGCAAGTGAATTTGTAAGTCAAGGGGCCGCGCGCTCCCGCTTCCTTGAATGGTTAGACTACAGAGCCTGAGTTTATCTCGGTTCGGTGAATGTCCCTCGTCCGATTAGTGTGGTGGTATTGTATTGATGAGGGCCTTGAGAAGCGTTGGATTCTGATTCGGATGGCTCTAAGAGAATTTTGTTACTATCGAGATGGCTTGGGTGAGGGTCGATCCCCCTCCTTGGGGTCCGCTTCTCCTTATATAGGTACGGGAAGGCGGGTTACGGAGTCGGAGGATATGCAAAAAAAAGAAAGGGATGCCTAACGGCTAGGCGTTGCGCCCTATGCTGAGGTGTCGAGTCTTCGGCCTTGAAGTCTGCTCCAAGGTTTTGTCATCCGTCCGTCAACTGCCTTCGCCATATCGGGTGGGTAGACATACGGGGTTGGTGCGGGTGTCCGTTCCCGGAAGCAGCGTACCGGCCCCTGCGCATGTCTATCTTGGCGTCTGGGCGGCCGCCTCGGGGCTTGCCTCGGGAAGCGCGTGTTCCTTTACGGTGCGTGACCGCGTGATGGGACAACCGCTTGACTTGGCGTCCTCTGGATTGCCGGGGCGGACCCACTGCTCTGGCGAGGCGTTGCGTTCGTGAGACAGTGTTCATCTCGTGGCTTGATGGCGTCGCGGTGGAGGTCCCATGTGAAACTTCGTCGAGGGCCGCTGGGTCCTGGTCGGAGCGTCGAGCTAACCCTGGTCGGAGGCTTCATGGATGCTGACACAGGTCTTGGTCGGAGCCTTTGGGCGGCTCCGATTATCGTTCGATGCCTGTGGCTTCGGCGGAGGCCCACAGCTCTTTTCCGCCCATGAGAGTCCCTGTTTTTGAGGTGGGCCTGAATTGGCCCACCTGAGCCTCAGGCGGTTTCGGATGATAATCCCTCTTTATGAGGATGAAGTCTAGGCTGTGGGGTACCCCAGGTATAAGTATTCGTCAGTGTGTTACCCAATCAACATAACAAAACTGATGGCATTATGGACAACACTAATATATTGTAATTAACCAAACAAAAGATCATATCTAAGTAGTACGTACATTAAGAAAGCAAAAAAAATCATATCTAAATGGTACATAAGGTAAGAAAGCTGAACCGACGGCAAGTCTAGTGACAGATAGTCTCTCGCTGTTTGAAATTATGACAGAGATCTCTCGCCATTTCAAAAAGCGACAGGAGTGTATACTTGTAATTTTTAATTCAACATATTATTTTTGTAATTTTTCATTAAAAATATATTTTTTTTTGAAAAAAAAATCTTCCCTTCGGTGCCACGGCTGGATCGACCTGCTACGACCTTCGTTTCGTGTCCTGGTCATCTCATAAGTGACACTGTATGGATCTTAAAGAGACCTGGATGAGTGCAAACGAAACCCTCGCTCTCACCGGGAGCTATATCTTTCCCCCCATCTTTTTACTTTTTAGATGAACTAGGTAGATTGGCGCGCGATGCTGCGCTCGGTGAAAACATCTTTTCACCCAAATTTTTCTACAAAAAATAAAATTCCGTTTTTCTCGGCGGTGTTTTTTTTAAATTGGCTGGCTAGGAGCCATCGGTGAATTCAACGTAATTCCAATCTTTTGTCTTAGAAAGAACCCAAGGCCAGTCTTTGAATTCTTGAATTATGGGGTATTTTTGCAAAATAAGCGGCAAAAGGACTAATTCACGATTTTAGAATCTTAGGATCAAAAGAACCAGACATTTTAAGTCTTCCAAGATTGAAAGAACCAATTGAAAGACCTCCTTGTGATCCCAACTTTTAAAAATCTTAGGACCAAAGAACCAGCGTCGCGTCAATTTCATGGAACTACTGAGGCCCTTTTTCGCAAAATAATCAGCGGAAGGACCTGTTTGCGATTTCTAATTTACCGCGGAAGGACCTGTTCGCAATTTTAGAATTTCTGGAGCCCTTTCTGCAAAATAACTGGTGGAAGGACCTATTAGCGATTTCGGAATTCTTGAAGGGTTTTTTTTGCAAAAAAATGTACCTTGTGCCTTAGATGAGCTCAAAATCTTCCACACATAATAGAGGTATTATTTTAGAATTTCCGGAGCTCTTTCTGCAAAATAACCGGTGGAAGGATCTATTCGTGATTTCGAAATTCTTGAAGGGCTTTTTTGCAAAAAAATATACCTTGTGCCTTGGATGAGCTCAAAATCTTCCACACATAATAGAGATACTAGGTAGGATCGCGATACCCTTGAGAGAAAAATCCGGTATGAGTTTTTGTAAATCAATTTATAAACTACAGTCCTTTTTTCAAAATAACGGTAAACGACCTATTTACGATTTCAAAATATTTTAAATCTTTTGCAAAACCACCGATCGAAGGACCTGTGTGTATTTTTATATTTCATAAAAGCACCCACGGTCAAAAATAGTCTAGAGGAAAAAGAAGCGAAAAATTATTAGAGATGACAACCTTCTTTTGTTGAGTCTAATACTCTCCGCGTTCACCGAGTAATAATACATGTTCACATAACCACCCACCGGTGAAAAATAGGCTAGAGGAAAAAGGGTGAAAAATTATTAGAGACGACAACCTTCTTTTGTCGAGTCTAACACTCCATGCGTTCACCGAGTAATAACACACGTTTAAAAAAAATATCAGAGATCGAAATGAAAAATCGAGTTGGGGAAAAAGTTTAGAGATAGAGCTGCACACATATCTCTAGTGATGAAAAAAAAAATTCAGGAAAAACGGAGAACCCATCCGCGAATACAAAAACTACGGATTTTTTTGGGAAACAAAAAATAAAGGCGAATGATCCGTATGCGAATATACGAAACGATAGGGTCCTTTTTACAAAACCACCGATCGAAGGGACGGGATGCATTTTTTTATTTTCGCAAAACCACCCACCGGTAAAAAATAGTCAAGAGGAAAAAGGGCGAAAAATTATTAGAGACGACAACCTTCTTTTGTCGAGTCTAACACTATACGCGTTCACCGAGTAATAATACACATTTAAAAAAATATCAGAGATCGAGATGAAAAATATCAGAGATCGAGATGGAAAATCGAGTTGGGGAAAAAGTTTAGACATAGAGCTGTACACATTTCTCTGGTGCTGGGAAAAAAATTCCGGGGAAAACGGTTTTTTTTATGTATTTCTTTTTTTAAAAGGCTACTCGGACCCGCGAGCGAATCCATGAACCGCTATAAACCTTCGACGAAAACCCGCGGTTACGACCCGTCGGTAAATCCATAAGTTGCTATAAACCTTCGACGAATATGTGTTTTTTGGCGGCGAAAATATTTTTTTCGGGTTTTTTGGGTGGCGAAAACTTTTTTCCGGGTTTTTTCGGCGACAAAAACATTTTTCCGGTTGGAAAATCGAGTTGGGGAAAAAGTCTAGACATAGAGTTGCACACATTTCTCTGGTGCTGGGAAAAAAATTTGGGAAAACGGATTTTTTATGTATTTCCTTTTTAAAAGTTGCTTTCGGACCGTGGCGAATCCATGAACCGCTATAAACCTTCGATTTAAAAACTCATGATTCGACCCGTCGGCAAATCCATAAGTTGCTATAAACCTTCGACGAATCTGTGTTTTTTTTGCGGTGAAAACATTTTTTCCGGGTTTTTTGGGTGGCGAAAACCTTTTTACCGGGTTTTTTCGTCGACGAAAACATTTTCCGGTTTTTGGGTGGCGAAAACCTTTTTCCGGGTTTTTGGCGATGAAAACTTTTTTCTAGGAAAAAGCGGAGAAAGGATCTGAGCGTGAAAGCGAGGACATGTTTGTTATTTTTGGACTCGTTAGCTATCTGAAAAAATTAGAAAAGGGCTTGTTCGCGATTTGAAATTAACGGAGGCTTTTTCCGTAAAATGCCGTGCTAGGGACCCAAGCGAAGAAAAAAAATATCTTTGTCTCACAAAAAATCGCGAAGGACCTATCCGTAATTTCGAAGAAACGGAGGAGCTTTTTCGCAAAACGGCGCGGCGACATGTGGACATCCTCTCCTTACTCCAATCCCAGGCGCTATAAGGAGTTATTTTATTTTATTATTATTATTATTATAATTATTCCATGTAAAGAAAAAGAAAGAGACACTACACAGCCATTTGCACGGCCACGGCCCATGGGCTTCTTTGGCCATGAAAAACGTCCGAGTTGGCACGCACGTCTCCCGAAGCCGCAAAGCAAAAAGGGGTTATCTTTAGTTAATTAGGGACAGTATACAGTGCAACAATATACCTCTACAAAACTTCTTCTCTCTCTGTCGTTGTCCTCCTTTCTCTCTCTTTTTCGGCTGCCGTTCTCTCCCTCTCCCTTCTCCTCGCTCACCGTCCTCTCCATCTTCTTCTTTGACACCGATCGTAGCTTTGCGCTCTTTCTTCGTCTCCCGTACTAGCCCCCTCCTCCACCACCGGAGGCCGACAGTAAACCCGTTGTCTCCCCCCCCGCCATCGCTCCTACCCCACCCAACCTAATATTCACTGCGTCACCACCTCGTGATGCCACCCTTTGCCATCGCCCATCGCCTCCCCGGTCTCCCTTTTACAATCGGTGGGGGCATGGTGAGACAGCGACATCACTCTCGTCAGCAGATCTCCACTGTCGTCCTCATGGTGTTCTCCGGGAGGGGGAGGGTAGGGTGAAACCGATCGGATCTGAGGCGGATATTGCTCGTCCGTATCCTAACCCATATTTTTTTTCGATTGAGTCGGATACAAATGTCGAGATACGGATATGAATTCGGATTATTCGGGATTCGGATCTTGAGTGGATACCTAGCGGATTCGGATCGGGATCGGATATCATAATCGGATAGTAGTATAGTACATAATTGTGTGCGTAAAAGAGCGAATGAAGCATTAACCTTACAACATTAGCTTCAAGTCATAATTATTTCAACGTGGGATAGTAGTATAGTTAGAGGTGCAATTTAGTGACTCAACTAATTCGATAATTTGAATAGAAAAGAAGTTTATCAAATAACTTGAACAAATCAATTTAGGTAAAAGCATTATGTCATCACTCTATTTATTTGTTGATAGATTTGTTGAAGCTCATACTTAATAACAAAGTAGTGTTTTTTAGTGCCGTATCAAACAACTATTCTATCTATCCAATAATAAACCAAATTAATGGAAGAATAAGCGATTTTATCCGGATATCGAATTGAGATATTTACGGATATCGGTCGGATATTGCTCTTCCCATATCCTAACCCATATTACATGAGATTTTTCAGATACGGATCGGATATTGCTCTTCTCATATCCTAACCCATATTATATCGGATTTTCCGGATACAGGAACGAATAACATCGGTACGGATTTTAAACGGATTCGGGATCGGATTGGGCGAATATTTCCTGTCCTGTTTTCACCCCTAAGGAGGGGGGAGAGAGAGCTAACAAAGCTGAAAGCTATACCGTTCGAATGGTATATCGTTTGCTAGTTTTTCTCCTTTAATTATCCTCCTCCGTGTACAGGGCGGAGCTTCATGTCGGCCAACCTGAGCCGTGGCCCCCTTCCATTTTTGGCACCTCTCTATGTAGAGTTAAGAAACTATAATAGTTTATACTATATGTTGTTAAAAAAATCCACTAGTTTTGTCCTTTCTAATTCATCCTTTCGTAAGTTTAAAGATGAGTGTTTCAATTTTGTTATTCCATCTCTATAAATGTCTCCCTCTTGATTTTGGCTTAAGGTCTGCTACTGTCCATATGTAATGCAAGGTGCGCCATGTATACACCGTGTAGGAGCATAGAGTCAAAAGCGTCGTATACATATGCTGTTTTCTCATAAAGATAATGTTCATATATATTTCACGTTCGTAGACAATGTTGAGGAGCTCAGGGGTATTATGATTCCTTAAAATAGTTTTTTGAGTATTAATACTGCTCGGCTGATTTACTGTAGTAATTCTTCAGCGTGTCCCATCAAATTAAGACCAATCAACGTGGCATGCAGTCTGCAGAGGCCAATTCTGTCTAATTTAATTACAAAGCATGCTTCCTGCTGGCCTGGGATGGACAGGTTCCCACGCAATGATACGGAGACTGCAATTTAAGCAACCTCTAGCTGAATAAAAAAACGAGTTAGATTTTCCTATAGCATTGTAGCAAAGGTATTGTACCAAATTTTTTCTGTAGCAAGTATTGTAATACACACTGTTGACATAATCGATAGTGAGATTAGAGCATCTCCAGCAGAGCCCCTAAACCAGCCCCTAAACCTTAAAATAGGGAGTTTAGTAAAAAATACAGATCCAAAAGGGCCCCTAATCCAGTCCCTAAAATTAGGAGGCCCCTAAATTTACCTCCTCAGCCTCAATTCCCAGGGAGCCCCTAAACCTTAAAATAGGGAGTTCGTAAAGATACACCAGGAGATTGAAGACAGGGAAATACATGAGAGGCTTCGAGATGATCTTATTGAGCATTTGTGGACAATTCACAGCGCTTCGTCGTTTGATTCATTGTTCGGAGTTTCTATTTATCTATTTATCATGTTTTGAAAATTTTAAATTTAAATTTTAAATATCATATTTTTAAATTGTAAATGTTAATATGCTTATGTTTTATGTATTACAAATATTTTTGATTGAATTTTAGTGGTGTCAAATGAAGATTATACATAGCGAATATGTCAAAATAGGAGAAAAAAGTAAAATAGGGGCTGAGATTTAGGGATATTCTTGGACTTGTGCTCTGAAAACAAAGCCCTAAAAATAAGGGAGTCCCTAAATCCAAAGTAAGGACCTAAATAGTTATTTGGATATCGATATGGTCTTTAAAACTCAACTTTGATCAATAATTTCTGTTGTAACATATTTAATAAAATTATAATATTATAAAAGTATGTTTCAAGATGAATCTACATATATGATTTTTTTACTTCCAATCTAAATATTTTAAAAATATTAATAGTCAAAATTTTATATATTTAACTGTATATATCTCGTCGTTTTCGTAAACCGAAGGTGTAATTAATGGCCATACCATCATTTATCAACACGGCGCCGATCGAGTTCGATCGATTGGTTTGCACTTTATACAAAGTTGTTACGCCCGCTAGTTCGCGCTTCAATAGATTTTTCTCTACTATATAAAGTGAGAATTTCTTTCTATGTCATTTCATCAAAATTACCCATCTTTGCCATCGGGGTTGACTTTAATTACCACATTTGCTCGCATGCACTTCATCAAAATTACCTACCTTTTGCTCATAGCTTTTTTAATTACCCGCTTTGTCCTCGCCACTTCATCAAAATTATCCACATTTGCCAACCATGGGTTAATTACCCACCTTTGCCGTTATTAGTGCTCTTTGCAAATAAACTTTTTGGGATCACAAATTGAGTTTTCACCGCTAGCTCAACGCGCTTCAATAGATTTATACTTTTAAGTTCTCTCTGAGTTCACGAGGTTTATTTTATTTTGACACGTAGACAAAAAAATATTATAAATAATTAGATTAACTCTAATTATTATCACTAATCACTATATCCAATACATAAATAGAAAGAATATAAATTAAAGATAGATATTTATTATGGGTATAGAAGAAACATCACATTAATTTTGTATTAGAATATAAAATACACGTCTTATAAATTTGAACGGATGGAGTACTGAACAGTTTAGTTTTGTACGAATACATGGCTTCCTCATTTGCTTTACTTTTGTCAAACTAGCTAATTAATCTTTTTATTATCGATTCTTTCACATTTTTAGCGTCCGGGGAACTGTATGATTATTAATTACTAGCGGCTTTCCAGTGGGCTTCGTTTATATTTAGAACACAAGAGCGCTAGCCTCCCATCAAAAATAAATCTTGATCAATGCAATTTACTTTTCGTTGCCTGCTCTTTTTTTAGTTACAGGAACACACGTACACTCACACCCTACTTATGCCATCCTACACACATACACACACGTGTATATATGCGCCACACACACCAAAGAAATTTTTTTAGAGACCCTTTGGCCTCCGGAGCAAGGGTATTTGTTGTTATTGAATTGCATACACCAGCCAGTTTACCTAAAAGTTTAAACTGATGAGGAAAGATGAAAAATTCACTTATACTTCAACACCCCCTCACGTATAGGCTTCTCAGGCATAGAACGTGGAATAGAAGTTGATTTGATACCATATTAAATAACATGTACCAACCAGTTTACCTAAAAATTTAAACCGATTATCTAAGTAAACACACATGTATATAGATACTTTTACACACCTAATATAATTTTCCGGCCGTGGCATAAGCCCGGACAGAAAGCTAGATATGCGCGGCCAAGCAAACTCGAACGCGCGCCAACTGAGAGCGACCACGTATGTGAAAGACAAAGAGGTAGGGTGGATGGATGCGGTAAGGGGCTGTTTGGTTGGCTGCATCTAAAGAGAATTGCATCTACAGATACAAAAGACACTTGTTTGGTTGGTCAAGACGAGGGTGGAGCCTGTCCCCGAGATGCAATTGATCCGCTGATCGACACGGGGAAACGAGATTTTGGTCGCTTCCTGGGTTTACTTTGTGGGAATGCAAGTAATTCACCTGCAAGACATGGAGAGGCACATAAATAGTCAACCAAACACATTCTTCCTATTCTTCTCACAGTCTAGCTCAACTTATGCACTCAACCAAACACCATCTCTTTGCATCTACGAATTAGTTCACTGGCCTCATCACCTGGCCGACTTGACAGACGCGTGCTAACGTCTGACTTGCAGTTGCATGACATACATGATACATCTCGCTTGGGTGATGAAATCAATGGTGACCATGATTGACAAAAGAACTGGGAAAAGCAGGACAAATTTTCTCCCTGCATAGTGAAAAATGAAAATTGTTTGCCAATCGATTTCCAGCAGATTTTCTGAATCGCCAATCAGAACCTCTTCACTGTCAAGAAATTTATTTAAATGATTTTTTTTGTGAACAAAGTTAGTTAAGACTTTAAGAGATTGAGAACTGAAAGAAGATTCAACCAAATGCTACCACTGACATCAAATACAGACCAGTACCAGTTCCATGTTTAGTGTTGGCAAGTGTATGTATATCACACGAAGTGAGCTTAGCTAATGCACGCATACAATCCCGCTTCCCAGTTCACAGATGATTTCAGTTGATGGCGACATTGGTGAAGTCCTCGTCGCGCCCAGCCCCGTCGCTCAGCGACGAGTAGAACGAGTTCTCGTCGCCGGCGTGGCCTTTCCCCTTGAGCTCATCGATCCTCTCCACCGCGTTCTTGAGCTCCCACCTGCTCTCCACGTTGCTCTCGCAGCACGCCATGCCTATCTTGATCAGCTTCACCATCTCCTCCTTGTTATCGTCGTCCTCGTACCTGAGGTCCGCGTCCACCACGGTCTCCAGCCACTCCTCCTCCGGCGTCGAGCTCACGGCGCCGACGAGGTCGTTGCCCGCCCCAGTCGCCGCCTGCTGCTGCTGCTGCTGCTGATCGGCCCCCGGCGCCAGCGCCGGCGGCTTCACCTCGTAGGACGGCTGCCTCCCCGTGAGGATCTCGAGGATGAGGAGGCCGAGGCACCAAACGTCGCTCTTCTTGGACGACCGGCCGAACTGCTTCCGCTCGGGGGACTTGAAGGCCACCATGAGCTGCGTGGCGTGCGATTGGTTCATCACCGGCACGAGCGCGTAGTCGGTCAGCAGCGGCTCGAAGCGTTCGTCGAGCAGGATGTTGGACGACTTGAGGTGCCCGTGCGGCACCGTCAGCATCGACAGCTCCTCGTACAGGTAGCCCAGCGCCCTCGCCACCCCCTTCACGATGTTGAGCCGCGCCGTCCAGTGCACCACCGCCTTCTTGATCCCACGCCTATCACCTGAAAACACCATATTTTGGGAGTGTATAGGTATCATCCGGATGTTTTTGTCTTAACTAACATCCAAATTCACCAGGCCGTTGGATCTAACATCCAAATTTATCGAGCCGTTGGATCAAATCATAGGATCGGATGTGGGCCGTTGGATATAACATCCAAATTCACCGGGCCGTTGGATCAAATCATAGGATCGGATGTAATCGATACTCCCGAATCTCAACAATGATCCAATAGTTCTAGATTTGGATGATTTCAACAAAAAAAAAACATCTGGTTGATGTTTATCAAATCCCTATTAGAATTTCCTACGTACGCATGCAAGAATCGTACATCCTTCGTGCAGCAAGAGATTGAGCGGACGAACCATGGAGGAGGTGAGCGAGGCTCTTGTTGGGGACGTAGTCGTGGATGAGGAGCTTCTCCTCCTTGCGGTAGTAGTAGGAGACGAGCGGGAGGAGGTTGGGGTGGGTCAGCCTGCCGAGCCGCCGCATGTGCTCCTCGAAGTCCTCCCTGCCGACACGGTTCATCTCTTTGAACCGCTTGACGACGACGGAGTGGCCGCTGGTGAGGGTGGCTCGGTAGCACACGCCGAGGTTGGCGCTGCCGAGCACCTCCGCCGTCGCCTTGAGCAGGTCCTGCAGCTCGAAGAACCTGCCCCGGTCGTCGCGCACGAACGTCAGCCGCCCCTGCTCTGCCAACTTCCGCGTCGTGCTGCCCCTGGGGTCGTCACCTCCGCCGCCGCCGCCGGCCACGGCGGAACCCCGCGGCGCGACGTGTGGATCCATGCGATCGTCCTTCGCCGGTGGTGGATCCATCTTACGCATGGAGGGCTTCGTCGACATGGTCGGGGCGAAATTCTCGGTGTTGTACTCCCGCCGCCGCTGCAGCGCGACGAACATGAAGCCGATGATGACCAGTGAGCCGAGGAACGCAACGAGGACGCCGGAGGACGTTGACCCTTCGGTGGGCTTCTGTGCATCATGCGTGGCCTCGTCGGCAGACGGGCCCGTCGTTGTCGCAGCCGAGGGTGCTGGTGGCGACAGCGAGGTTCCGATTTTACCGGACGTCGATGGCGATATTGACTCGCATTTGGCATCAAGTGGTGCACCACAAAGCTTTTTATTGCCTGCATCGAAGAACAAGTTCATACATACGTGGACGTTGCACCAACTAGGTAATGCACATATGTAATTTGCTCACCGGCAAACATGTCGGGTTTGATGGATTTGAGGTTCGCCGGGATCTCCCCTGCCAGCTCATTGTTCGCGACATTGACGACCTTCAAATCCTTCTGCCGGAAGTCAGGAATTTCCCCCTGAAACTTGTTATCGTTGAGCCGCAGATCGAGGAGCCTCGGCACGTCGGTGAGTGAGGTCGGGATGGGGCCGGAGAAACTGTTCCTTGACATGAACACCTTCTTGAGCGAGCCCATCCCGGCGAATGCGTCGGCGGGGATCACGCCGGAGAACTTGTTACCGGACAAGAAGATGGCCCGGAGCCCCCGGAGCTCCCTCACGTCGGGCATCGGGCCGGCGAAGTCGTTGTCCATGAAGCTGAGCGTGCGCAGGCCGCGCAGGCTCTTGAGCGGGCGCAGGTCGAGAGTGCCGGACAGGCCCATCTTCTCCAGCTGCAGGCCGAGCACGTTGTCTTTGTGGCATATGACGCCGGCCCAATTCGAGGCGTCGCCATCGCAGGGGCTGGTGCCGGGCGACCAGCTGCGCAGCGCGTCGTCGTCGTCCTTGATGCCGGACTTGAGCTGGAGAAGCGGGTCGGCGTCGGGCGCGAGAGAGGCGGGCTGGCGCGCGGCGTCAGCGGCGAGGAGCAGGAGGCAGCAGCCTACTAGCCGCAACAGGAGGCGCGCTAGGGAGGATGGCGCTCCGGCCATGTCCAGGGCTGTGCCGGGGAGCCAGCCCGCCGGCGCCTGCGCTTGACGACGGCGGGTGATATGGTGGTGCTGCAGCCACGAAGCTGCGGCCCGGTTCTTGGGCGCGGTCAGTGGCCCGGTACGCAGTTTTCTCGAGAGGGAAAGTAGGAGATCGCAGGGAAGAGAGAGAGAGAGAGATTCAGGAGCTCGCGCGCTCGGGTAATCGCCAGGGTGGTGGACAGAGATGTGGCGTCGTGCATGGCGGTTGTTCTTGGCTAAGAATAGAGGTGTCTCTGCATGCGTTGATGAGGCTGCCGTCGTTCCAACGTCTCGAGTTTCAGCTAGCTAGCTGTCGCACACAAGAAGGCAAGCCTAGCCTTGTTGCTCCAATTAGCAGCATCTGCGAATCGTTTTAGCCAGAACAAGCTGTCAAGAGTAAGTTTGATCTTGAGTTGTTTCTGCGTTCACCTGGTTTCACATGACAAGTGCCTATGACTTATGAGGCATCCTAGTTTTTACTTGCATCGAACCATTCTGCAAGTAGTTCAGACTTCAGAAGGCAAGATAGATGATAGATTACTGGAGAATCTCACAACTGAGCTTACATCTATGTAAATAAAAATAACATGTGATATTCAATGCACCTCCTTCGTTTTAAGGACAAAAAAATCCCACACTAATCCTAAAAAATAAAATATCATAGAAATTCTCACATAGTTGTACGTCATAATATATATGTATAGAAAGTAGAGTTGTACATCATAATATCTAGCAGCGTAATTGTGTAAGTAATCTAGACAAAACATCCATTCGCCGGGCTCATCGCCATGCTCGCCGCCATATAGCCACCCTTGGCGTCGACACTCGACACCATCGCCACGAGCGCGAGCACGCCAAAGCGCCGCGGCCGTCGGAAACGTAGAGGCCTCTAATCATGCACACGGCGGGCATGGCCACGGCCACGCGCACGGTGTGATCGCGTCATCTTCGACATGCAATGTCGACTGTGCAGACGACGGCACGTAGTTCGTCGGCCACCGCGTCATCTCGCAGGTTTTGATCGATGCATGCATGTATGCGTGCTCATTAGGGGTGTAAACGGGTCGGGTACCGGTGGGTAGTAGATCATCTCATACTTTACCCTATTATTTTTCTCCGGTGCGGGCACGGCACGGTAGTAAAAATCGGTAGGTACGGGTAACGGTAGCATTTTCTCTGAACGGTAGAAATCGGGTTTCGGTAGTGTGCGGACGGGTATAATACAGGCAACGGGTACTTCATCAGGTAGTGCACAAAATACCTAGGATCAAAACATGTAATAAAAACAATCCAACTATCACACTAGTACATCACATAATGCAATAGATAATGTCGTATAGTCTAACAAACATACATAGTCTAACAAAGAGTTCAAATAGTACAAAATCAAACACATGGAGTTCAATAAACACATAAAATCCAATACATAAAGTGAAATTCACATACACAGTTCAACATATAGTTGAATTGGAGGAGAGGAACTTGGGGCAATCCCAAAGGAATAGGAGGCAATGACAATAGTTTTGGACAATATGAAATCACAAGCGTCTGTAGTCTAGGAAACTAGGTCACGTGCTTCTCCTCTTGTTTAGGTTGATAGCAAGTAGAACATAATTGAGACATTTACCTTGTTAGAATTTTATAAATTTTCTTGAGTGTGATCATGATCTCAAATTTTTATGAAAGATTACTAATTTTATCCGTATCATTATATAAAATTTTAAAAATTTTAAAAATTTTATAACATAGTTTAGATAATTTTTCATTTCGTTCAAATTTACCGATAAGCCTTTTAACAGGACAATAGTACTGTTCAATTTTTAAAACTTCATGACATTTGAGCATCATCTAAAAATTTTATGAAAATATTGTAGATATGTCAGGACCATCTACAAAAAATTTCAAAATTTTATAACCTCGTTTGTTCTAATTTTTATTCGGTTCAAACTTGCCGGTCAGTGTTTTATCATGATAGTAGCAATATTTGAATTTTTAAAAATTTCTCAGATTTGATAATCACCTGAAAATTTAATGAGAACATCTCTGATGTGTCAGGAACCTTCAAAAAAATTTCAAAATTTTTCGACATGGTTTGAACTATTTTTTGGTCAGTGCAATTTCGCCGAAATTTCGGGAATTAGTAGTACCCGCGGTGCCGATTGTGAAAATTATCCGAGTACCTGCACTGCCGGGTATTGCTGATCCGTGCACTCTACCGAACCCGAACCTAACCTACTGGTACTACCCATACCGCATGCATCAGTGGGTAGTGTAAAATAGTTTTCTATTAGGGTAATTTTGCATCCGGGTACGGACACAAGTCAGGTATTACCCGACCCATTTACACCCCTAGTGCTCATGCGTCATGCTCAGTGGGCGGAGCCAATCGAATTAGAGAATATCCAAAGGTCAGTATTTTGGATGATTTTTTTCATACAAAACATCAGGATGATGTTTTATCAAAATCCAAGTAAATATGCTTTTGCATGGTGTCCAACCGGCGTGCCAGCACCGCTTTGGCTCCCGACCTCAGTGGAGGTGAAATCGAATAATTACATTGTATCCCAAATTGATACCTTCTTAATTCAAAGTTTCTCAAATCAATTGGAAGTCTTTCAATCTATGTTGAAAGTTGAAATAAGCCAGGCTAGTTTACATCGACAATTCAGAATGCTAAATACTTATCTAGGACCAATAGACAGCGGCGGAGCCAGGCCTCGGGCCATTGGGACCCGATGTTTGGTGTCAAAAGTCTGTGAAATTCATCATCCAGAATTAATGATCTACCTTGGAGATGGCGCATCAGCAGCAGCCCGACCCGAGGCCTTGGGTCAAGCTGACTCCACCCCTGCCAATAGAGTTTTTATCATTCTTAGGAGGTATCACCAAATTACAATTAAAATCCAGTGCCTCTTGATTTGCGCACTTTAAATTTTTAGTACCTCTTGATAGAAGTTTAATATATAATTTGGTACCTCCCCAGGAGGAAAGAGAAATCTCACGTAGGAGTTGCTAAGAGAAGTAGAATTATCTTGGCTTATATCTACACGCGTACAATCCGGAATCGATATGACTACACGAGAAGGCGGATGTGCGGGAAGCTAAGATAGAACCACAACTTTGCTTAGGATCCATAGCACCAGAGTCATCTCAAAGACGAAGATCGTGTGGAGAAGTCCCCTGTCGAGCGTGAACCCGAAGAGGGTGATCCCGCCGCTGTTGTGGCACAGGTACGTCACTGCACGAGACAGCAAAGCAAAACGAACGAAGCTTCAATCGGGGACAGAATTAAAATGGACATGCTAGCCGCAAGCGTGCATGGTGGTTGCTTGGTTACCGAGAGCTTGTCTGCTCTTGTACGCGCACGCCGCTCCGGGCTCCGCTTGGAGCGACGCCACAGCGAACGCGGCCGTCGACGACTCGGAGACGTGGGACGCGTCGATGTCGCTCGCCGACGTGCTGAACGACGCCGGCGAAGGGGCCGATTTGCCGCCGTGGTGCGCGGACACCATGCTCATGTGCCACTGGCTCGCGATGGACACGATTCTTTGGGCTCTGTGCGTGATCCTGGCCGCGCCGAACAGGCACATGAAGAACCCACTCAGCTGCACCGACGAACCAACCTGGCAAAACATGAGAATGAGATGGCTGCCACCTGTTGGTACGTACGTACGTACTGCAAGACGATCAGGAGAGGTTGTACGCTACCAGGAGGTCGCCGGAGTTGGCGAAGCTCTTGTCGTCCTTGGAGGAGAGGACGACGACGAGGGCGCCGAGCTGGCTGACAGTGATGGTGACGAGGCAGCAGATGATGAACACCCTGTAGCGGTGGCTGGTGGCGAGCAGCTGCGTCCGGATGCGGCGGTGCTCGGCGAAGATCTCGGCGACGGTGGCGCGCGCCTCGACGTCGAACATTTGGTAGATCCCCTCGAAGCGCAGGATCTGGAGCTCGCACGTGAGGCGGAACAGCACGCACACCAGCAGGAACACCCCCGTGCGGTACACCCACGACGCCACCGTGGCCACCAGCGCCACCGCGCGCCACGGCACGTCGCGCGGGAGCGGCGCTGCCGGCTCGACGCGCACGGTGGAGAAGAAGAAGACGGCCTTGTGCGCGGCCTCGAAGCAGAGGGAAGGGAGGAGCAGCGCGGCCAGGAGGCGGAACGCGCGGTCCAGCTCCCGCGCGTAGCCGCGCCGGACGGAGGCGGTGTCGTCGCGGAGCCCCCCGTCGAGGAACAGCAGCTGCCGGAGCCCGCCGCAGCTGCGGAAGAAGGCGGCGAGCGTGAGGAACGAGATGGCGGCGAGCCCCGATTTCGGGAGCTGGGCCACGCGGTTGAAGGTGATCGCCGACGCGGAGGCCGCGGACAGCGAGGCGTCGGCGCGGAGGGAGAGCGAGACGGCGGCGGGGACGGCCAGCGCGAGCGCGAGGAAGGCCGCGTACGAGGCGGCCCGCGCGGCGCGGGAGGAGTGGTCGAGCGCGCACCACTGCAGGAACACGCGGAAGTTGCGCAGCTCGTCGTGGATCACCGACTTGCACCGCGCGTACACCGGGTTCAGGAGCAGCGGCTGCGACGGCGAAGACGTCGGCGTCCCAGGCGGCGACGGCTCCGCGACGCTACTACCGTGCTCCTCCTCCTCCGAGCCCATGACTACGTACGTACGTCGTAATAACCACAGCTTCTACGCGGTCGTGACTGATAGGCTGGTTGACTTGCAAGTCAGGGTCATATGTAGTAGCATATGTGGCGATCGACTGAGCAGTATGGTACTATACATACCCGGTGTGCGAGTGTGCATACGTGCATCATGCTTGCGTGATGTGCCATGGTGCGTCGAAAGAAAGGGAAAAAAAACTTGGGCCTCTTAGAAGTGAGAAAGGAGAGGCGCGACAAGGGAGGCCCGTGACCGTTCACAAGAGCGGCGAGGCGGTAGCAACTAGCAACGCTGCAGTGTGTCTGATGCAGCAAAAGGCAGCGAGGACTGGGACTAGGCACGCATGACGCATGGGAGCGGGTGGTTGTAATTAAAAGCAGCGGAGTTGGAGCTGCAAAAGGTTCTTGGCTGCATGAATGTGGAAAGGAACTGACCGCGATCACCCTCAAGTTGCTGCATCGATGCATTCGTGCTGACGTGGCATTAATGGTTATATAAAAGTTTTAGATGATAATTATATTTAAATAATTTTTAAATTTTTGACAATACTACGTTAATATATAGATTTACTTTAGAAATCAAAAAAGGTTTAAAATTTTGAAAATTTTACAGAAGGGTGATAAGGAAATGTTTAAGATCTCATAAAAATTTTAAATCATAGTCACACTTTAGTGAATTTATAAAATTTTAGAAAACACCATACCTTTTATGTTCTTTCTCTTTTTGGTTTTTGAAATATAATATAACAAACAAAGTTTAATGTTTACATAAATTTGATTAACCAAACAAATAAAGTTCAAATTTTTTGAAAATTTTATATAATGGTACTGAGGTAATTCTTAATCTCTCAAAAAAAATTTAGATCATGATCATACTTGAGAAAATTTATAAAATTTTGACAAGGTAACTGTCCCAATTATGTTCATTCTGTTTTTGATTCTTTAAAGATAACAAATGAAGTTCAATTATTTTGAAATTTTTTTCTATATGATCCTACACTGCTCGAGATAATACCATAAAATTTTCAGCTCATTATCAAGCTTTTACAATTTTATAAAAATCTAACAGTGTTTCTACCAAAATTTTAAAAAATCTCAAAAATTCAGTTTTTCAACAAATTTTTATAGAGGATGACTTTCTTACGGGTTATTAAACCAAATCCGGCTCTAAAAGTTCAAAATCCGGCCAAAAATAACAAAATTTTGGTGAAACTTGGCGAAATTTCGCAAAAAAATGAAATTACAGCAGTAATTTTAAATTTTTTTATTCGACCAATAGTTTAGGTTTCCCAAATTCCCAAAATCCAAAATTTCGATAAAAATTCGCCGAAATTCGTCGAAAATTGGAACCTGAATGGGCTCAATAGACTGCCACGTCAGGTGGAAGGGCCACACAAACTTCCGGCCCACCTGCCCTCGAACGGCGTAGCAGTCACGCCTCTTCGTCCCGACCCTGCTAGCTTAGCGGCCGACTCGGAGCCACTGTCCACTGAGCCACCACATAAAAGCTGCTAAGCCAAAATCGAGAAGGAAAAGACTCGAGAGTCGAGATACGCTCCGCCTCTCTCGCCGCCGGATTCCTCTCGTTCCCCCCGACCGTCTCTCCGGCGTCTCCGCCTCGCCGCTCCGAAGGAACCTAGGGTTCTCGGGTTTGTGCTACTTGCCGATTGCCACCACCGGTTCTCCACCCACCCACCATGTCCTCTCAGGTATCGGCCCCTCGCCCTGCCCTCTTTGTCGCCGCGGATCGATTGGGACTCGGATTGTTCCCTAGATCCACTCATCGCGGTGGAAACTTGACGGAATCTGGACTATGCTTGTCGATCGCCTACGGATTTCAACTACAAAGGCTCATTTCTGCTGTGGTTCTATGTGTGTGCGCTTGTAGGTTGACAGCCGCAGCCAATCTGCCGGAAAGCGCGCGCGCACCGATGGTAGGTTGCTTCGCCATTTTGTTTAATCCGTGCATCCACACTATCTAAGCTGTATCTGAGAGGATTTGCCTTGGTTTGGAACGAACAACGAAACGAACGACGCTCAGGTGGCCGGCGCGAGGACGACTGGGTTTGCTCCAGCTGCCAGAACGTCAACTTCGCCTTCCGCACCACCTGCAACATGCGCAATTGCAACCAGCCTAGGCCGGATCACACGGTACTTGCAATTGCTTGTTGTTGTGGTTGTCGTTTACTGGGTGATCATAGTGTGCCTGTTATCAGTACCGTTTGTTCGGTCATTGCATTTACCTAGTGGTGCTGTTGCTTGCTGGTCAGAAGGCTACGCAGAAGCCTATGCAAACTCCACCCCACTACACGGTGTCAGGGGGATACATGGGGCCCAGGACGTCGCCGTCGATGTACCTCGGTGGGTCTGCTCCACCGTATGGCTCCTCCCTCTTTAATGGGCCTGCCATGCCACGGTATGGCATTCCTCAGTTCCCTGGGGGTTCTGGTTATCCGTATGGATATGGTGGCCGCCTGCCGATGGGGAGCCCCTATGCGCCGATGCATATGACTGGGCCACTTGCGTATTCTGGTGGCTCTATGATGGGCGCAGGTGAGAGGGCTACGATGTGTCTGTTGTGTTTTGGTATGGCTACCGTGTTAAGTATTTCAGTTTATCAAATACAATATGTCAATTTGTTATGCAACTCTTAATGTGAAGAAATCGGATATTGCAGAAAATGTTTCTTTTGCTTGACTTTTATTTACCCATACTTACTGTCTAGTAATGCTAGCATGTCAAATAGGTTTGTTTAGAGACTATTTTACTGTTCCACTCTGCAGCATGTAACTGTAATGGAGAAAATAGTTATTACTTTCTCTATGGTGTATGCTTTGATTGTTGTTGCAAATTTGTGATTGTTTCCAATGTTTAGGAGATAGTTTTCCAACTATTTTCAAATATGTATCCCAAATTTTGTGACACTATCCTATTTTTTGTCTAAATTCATCTCCTCAAAATAGGTGGAATGTACGGCATGCCCATGGACAGATATGGCTTGAGCTTACCTGCTGGTCCTGGTGCAATGGTAAGCTCTTTGGGATTATGATTACTCCTCTCATACATATTAGTGTGAGTTAATTGTTGTTGTCTTTTCATGACAAACTAGTGTGGCCTTGTGGGTTGCTGTTACTTTGTGTGTCTGTATGCTACCTGTATCCTGCAGGGTTACTAGGGTAGGCGTTAGTTCTCAAAGTATTCTTTGCTTGTGGAGGTGTGACACATCATGCAAAGAAAAATATCACAATTCTCATTTATTTTATTTCTTGAAGGGCACAAGGGCTGGTTCCTATTCTGATGAAGGCTCCCAGAAGAAACCTGCAGGTATAAATTTGTAATGTCTTTTGACTATTGTATCAATTTCTTTGACACTTGGTTTATTCTCTGTCTATTCTCATCAAATTTTATTGTAGGTGCTGGGCGTGATAATGATTGGAAGTGCCCTAATTGCAACAACATCAACTTTGCCTTTCGGACAGTCTGTAACATGAGAAAATGCAACACACCAAGACCTGAAAACCAGGTTTGAGGCTGTTCTGTCTTATTGAGCTTTTAAGTGGCTGTATACTCATATATTACATTACTACTCTCAGATCATGACAAATCTTCATTTCTTTAAATCTAAAATTAGTTCCAGTCTATTCTCAAATGTTGTTAACCAATAGTTCAGTTAGATTGCCTAAAGAGCAGGTTTTTGTACTGTGACTAATGTTACGTCACAATTATACTTGGAAATTGACACTGCTGCCACAAGATTAGTCATGTGTTTGGAATGCATATGTGATGTTATGCAACTGTTAACTTTTCAATGACACGATTTGATATGCAATTAAAAAAAAGAACTTGATGTATCCATTGACCAATGTACTTATAGTTGTAAGCTTGTTCATTTCTTGGGCATCAGGATTCTTGAGTACTTGTGTGGATAACCATTTTCTGTGAGTTATCATTCTTTCTGTTATTTTTTATGTTTTGCTAAATTTATCTAGGTTTGCCAAATCTGAAACCCCTATGCACCACAGTACAACTTGCCTCTGCTGCCCATAAACCAAACCAAGGACGGTTGCTCTTTTACTTCACCATTAGGCATTACGCGAGTGCTATGCAGTTCAATTGTTAGATGTTCATTAGTGCTGGTGCAGAATGTGATTAATTCTTTTCAAGCTATTATTAGAGCTGACCATTTAGTGATCAAACTTTAATATATTAGTTTTGGATGTTTTGTTGCCCTAAAGTTCTAATTCACCTAATATTGGATCTCTATTTCTCATGCTTTTTCCTTACTTATTTTGTAGAGTTGAATCATTATGATTACGGTAACGATAACTCGTGTATTAACTCTTTCTGCAGGGGTCCAAGCCTGATGGTTCAAGAGGTTCAAGTAAGTTTTAAGTGTGTATGATTTCAACACTATACATATATGTGGTGCCTTATGTTTATAAATTTTTGATGTATTTTTAATGCCTTGAAATCAGTAAATTTTGAAAACCCTTATTTTTTCAACGACATCTTCCTTGCACAGTAAATATTTCATTTCTAAAGTTCTGCACGTAAGTTATCCCCTAGTTTATTGAATGGCTTTTAATTAATTTAGTTTACTGAATAGTTTTTATTAAATTAATTAATCCAAATTTTACATCAAACCTGTCACATGACAGAACCAAAGATGCCTGATGGTAGTTGGAAGTGTGACAAGTGCAATAACATAAACTATCCATTCCGGACAAAATGCAATCGTCCAAATTGTGGGGCAGAAAAGCCATTGCAGACAAACAATGCAAATGATTCAGCTACAGATCAGGACAATCAGGTGTGTGATTCATAACCTCCATTATGGCCCTAAATATTTGCGATGCCTTTTTTAGAACACTAAGTTGTGTGCCTTAAGTTTTCTATGCAATTGTCTTTTCAATTATTTGCCTGTCATGTTCTCTTGCGCATGGCTTGATATATCATGTCCTTACTGTTACAGTGAGTCCTAGAACATTTATGAGGGTCAAGAAGGTCCAGCGTCGTCGTCAAGGTTCAGTCTGAATGTCTGGGGTCCATCTGTGTCAGTAGTTGCTGCTGTTGTTACAAGTTCCTTCCCATTGAGACCTTAGTTGAGTCACTGTCCTAATGGTAAACGTTTTGGAGTTGGCAACTGGAGTCGTGGTTTCGTTATCACAACAGATTTGGTCAAGAGCATCCTTTTGTTAATATCCTGCTGAAACTTTGCTGCTTGTCGTGGTTACTGCCTTACTGGTACTCAGGGAGTTTGCTTTTTGTTATATGAATTCTAGCTACCTATCTGTGTCATAGATTGTCATTCGTCTGCTATGAAGTATTGCTAGACTGTTTGTGGTGTTGTCTCTGTTGGTTCTGTTAATATTTTGTTTCTGGTCTTCGTTCTCAACTCATGGATAATTTGGTAGGTGTTGTTCCTCTCTGAATGGCTGGAAAATGATATCTTTTCCTTTTAAAAAAAATTGGATTCACTTGTATGGGTTCTTCCCTTCACAGTTTGTCTGCACACTTTTGTACTGAAATATGTCTAGGAGAACATCCTCTCCGGTACTTTTGCTTGTAACAGTTAGGCCTGAGAAACAAGTCAATAACGGGTAGCTCAGTAAGTCAGTGTCATGAGATTGATACTTGTGTCGATCTTTCATCAATATCTTTGTTGTTTTGCTAAAACATAAATTCAAATTGATTGACCTGGTTAGTTGGTTACTGACACAGAATTTCCCCATCTTATGTGGACAATAGGTCAACCTTTTTTCGTCGTCCTTATGTTATTTGGTTAGCAGACCTAGCTGATCATTTTTTTAGGCTCATCCTACCTCTCCATTCTTAATTGAAAACTTGATTTTTCCCAGTGCATGTCAACTTTCCCCTCTTGGTGGCAGTTTATTGTAATGTATATTCGAGCTCATGATCTTCTGTCTGGAAGTTCTTTTTAATAAAAATTAAAAATCATCTATTATTGTCTGCCTCTGGTTGGTAGTGTAAATAAGCATGTTGCTTTCTAACAGCCTCCTATCCTAGAGCTCACCAGAATCATGTTATGTGCATATGTTATCATGTTCTCTGGAGCTTAGCATATACAAGTTTTACCATTCTGATGCGTTTGGTTCAAAGAGAGGATCCATGATGAAACAGTGAGTCCATGTGCATCATCACATCGTGGAGTGGTATACTCGGCACCTTGCATGCTTGGTTTGATTGCGACTACTTGACTGACTGGATGCCATTGACATTAGTTTTTGTCATGTAATATTGCGAAGCTTTTATCAAAGCTGCAATTTTCACATGACTTTCAAGACAACAATGATCAAACAGAGATGGATCTTCCTGATCATGCTGCTGGGCTACCGTTACCAACAAGTTCGTACGCCTTGCGAATGGCAGCTCTCAGTGAGTTGCAGAACAGTGTTATAAGCTGATGTGCTACCCTTTCACTTTTGCGGAACAAGGTGAGAAATGTGTACCATGTGGATTTGCTTCTATAACATTAACGGGCAACTGACAGTGTTGCTCGCAGTGATCTCGGTAAGGGAGTTGGAGATGGAAATCATTATGTGATGGTCAGCCCCATGAATCATGATGTAACAATGCAAAGCAGTCTAGATTTGTTCAGAGTGCATATTTCTTTTTTGTTCTCTACCATTATACGGCTTGTGCGGTTTGTGCGTCAACACTAAAAGTTTGTTTCGTTTCTTTGGCAGTGGGTTGGTTTTTCTTATCTAAACATAGTGTAAATACTTCTGGCGCCACCTTTTTCTTTCGTCCTTCTAAATGGCAATGTGTTGTAAAAGTTTTCGTCTGGGGTAATCTATAATACTTGAGAGTTGATATTCAGTAGTGTGACTGATACTGGTTCTCATTGAGTCAGTGGCCGCCTAGGACCAAAAGGGTATGGTCGGCCTAATTGTATTAGATTTAGCAGAATCATGCTTCGAAATCTGTTTGCATCGTTAGCCGTAACTGGAGGAAAAACAACGAAGGAATCTTATGTAGTGGCGAAGCTAGGATGAAAATTGGAGTGGGCTTAAAGGATTAAGCTAAATTGACATAAATATAGTCTCTTGATCCAAATTCATACATGAAATATGAACATAAAGGAAGCAAAGTGAAGCGGATTAGATGGGAATTCTTTTGATAACAAACGCAGGAGAAAGTCCTACACTTGTGGTAGTCCTCTCCGGGTTATTCAAAAAAGGTTTAGTGTTACTATAGTTTGTCCTCCAATAGGAGCTAATGTACAAAAATGAGATGAACTCACCAAGGTGTTTGATAAATGTGTATATGAGCAACGTTGCAACAACCTCTAGAAGAGAAGTCTGATTGCTAGTTTGTATAACATTTTTATCATGAACATAAAGTGACAGTAAAAAAAATGCAAATCAAACGTGAAACATAAAATGTTACTCAATAGTGCAACCAAATGACATCTGAAAGAAACAGTAACCAAACAAAACTAATGGTACATCAGCAAATCGAGATATAGATAAATGATCTTACATGCTACATCAAGATAAATATTTTTCAAAACTTGTTCTCGTGATCAACCAGCCATTACCAACATCAATCAGCTGATTGGAGCCGAACATTTGATCTTTTGCTATCCACCTAGGAAAGGCAGGATTCCTAATGGTTTGTGTACATCTATAAGCATATAACTATAGTACTAACTGGACAATATATTATATACATAAGCGTATACATATAATTAAGTATTCTAACAATATATAATATTGCTAATTGGCTATACACTATGCAGTATACTGTAAATAGAGCAAGCAAATAATGAAAAGAAAAATATGCATACCAACAGAGGCATCCATGTTGTCCACCACACTTCCTCTTCCTCAGCTCTCCAGCCTCTGTAATCCTCCAATGCTCCTCTCCTCACTCCTATAGTCCTCCTGGCTGGCTCGCCCCTCGGTCCTCCCCTCCAGAAGGGGAAGCGAAGCCACAAGCAGATCCAGATCCAGACCTCCACGGCTCCGCTTGGCCGTCCTACCCTCCAGCCCTCCTCCTCGCGCCTTCGCTCGGCCTCTGGTCCTCTACTGGCAGCTCCTCGCGCCGCCGACCAATGGCCCCACTGCATCCGGTCCTCCTCCTCTCCACACCTGGTGCCGCGCTTGGGCCTATGGGCCTCGGCAAAAGACCACTTCTTCCTGTGTTTCTTCTTCCCCTATTTCAGCCGAACTGTAGAGGCCATGGCTGTCGGGCGAGGAGGGTATTGGTGGGGAGGGGTAGGCTTCAGCTTGACGAAGCCCCCGGGTGGATTCGCCCGTGATCTGATGCATGCATTGCAGTTAGGGGTGGCAATGGGGGACCCGTTCCCCGATCCCGGCGAGGAATTGGGTATGGGAAGAAATCGTTCTCCGTGGGGATGGAAACGGGGAAAATTATTCCCCCGTTGGGGATGGCGGGGATGGGGACGAAGAATTTTTTCCCCGCGGGGATCCGGTTGGGATCTAAATTTAGTTTAGTCCATTTTAGTTATTAGATTGCAAACATATTCTTTAGCCCATCATATTCACATTTTCATAAATAGGACAACATAATCTTCAATGAATGCATGCAATCTTTTTTTCCTCGTCTATTGATATGATTTTAGAGTTAAAATGGCTATAAGAGCTCTTCTCTTGTGTGAAATTTTCGCGGGGATGGATCCTCGACGGGTCCCGATACCCGAACGGGGATGGGGATGGGGATTTTCTCCGAGACGGGAACGGGACGAGACGGGAAAATTTTGGATCATGGGACGGAACGGGAGGCACTCCCGGCGAGGAATGGCCCGTTGCCACCCCCGATTGCAAAGATTTAAATAGCCACTATAGTCATGTGATGACTTTTTAACTCCAAACACGAAACTATGGGCCAATATTTCACTATATTAGCTATAAATATTATAGTTAGTGATAGCTCCGCTATTTGATATAGTTTGTAACTAGCGATAGTTTTACTGTCCTATATAGGTACCATAAGTCAAAACATTGACTCTATTTTGAAAACTAACATTACTAAAGGGCCTTTGCATCTCTTATATTATAAGTCATGTTCGCATGACTGAGAGAGAGACGATTTTGAAATAGATGTATACCTTGCTGTGGGGTACCCCTGATATGAGTATTCGTCAAGTCTAAACTACGAGAATCTAGCAAAAGACCTCATCTCGTCATTTTTCAATAATCCAACATCCGTATTTCTCAGTGATTGAGTACTTATTGTTAATAACATTATGATATAGTTATCATTTCTGATTTTTTTGGACATATATTAGTATGTATGTTGATTCTAGACTTGACTCATATTCTTACTATAAAAATATTAGGAAGTATCATGTTTTAATGATTTGTTTGGAGGTGATTTATATTATATACATATTTAATCTTTGTAAATCTTGTAATATTGAAAACACGATGAATAATAGCTTTTTTAAGACCTTACCGCAATACCGTAAAAATCACGGTTTAAAACCTTGATGCATTGTCTGCGGCTGAACGAACAAGGTTCTTTCTCATGCTTGATTGCTTTCTGTATTATTACTGCTATACCATAACACTTGCGGCCGCACGTAGTGCGCTTAACCTGGCTTGGTTCTGGCCTTCGTTTCGCACCGGTTGGACCAGGGCACCAGGCCTCCAATTGCGGTCACTTTGTAATTGTAGATACGTAGTGTGTTCTTTCAATATATATAGAGAGAGAGTTTGGTGTGTGCTCTAGTTGTTCCTGTGTATCGGCGACCCACACATACAGCATTGGCCATTGGGTATGTGTGGTAACGACTAACGAAAGTGGGAATAGGCAAACCATGATTACTATGCTCGCAAATTGCAAGAACTATACATACATTTCGTCATGTATCAGTAAGGGCTTTTATACAATAGGGAGCCATGAAAATCTCCTCTAAAATTTTACACGACAAAAATCTAGGCACGCTACACAAAGGTGTAGATGGAGCAAAAGGTAGGCTAAACCAACACACACAACAATAATTAAGGATCAGCACATATCCATGTAAACTAATATTCTCAACTCTGAAGTCTGAACCAACACGGAAGACACTTTTCACGAGCGCTGTTGTTTCCTGTGCCCATGCAAGAGCAACTATTGAAGGTACACGTTTAAGGAGCTGCTGACAGGTCTTGGGCCAAATTGGTTTCTTCTCCTGCTAGAAAGAATTTCTGAAGAAGAGAGAGCCTTGATGTCATTGTTTTGGAAAAATTGGATCAATCGAAATGCCCTAACGCATGGTGGGGAAATTAAGCTTCTATGTGGAATGGTTAATCCGATCCCTAGATGTTCTTTGCAGCTCTTTTTTCTAGACCTGACAACCGCCTTCGGACGATGGTAAAGGTAAACACATTATGAATTTTAAAGGCGAGTCTATCTGAAGGCGTATCGAGGGCAATTGCGTTATGGAGAAATGGAGGCCGCCTGATAGAGGGTGGATCAAATTAATGTTGATGGTGCATTCGTGGGGCAACGGGCGAAGCAGGTGCTGGTGTTAAGATCTGTTTGATAGAGTTCTAGATCTTAACTTCATATGAGATCTCAAACTTGTATGATAAAATAAAGTGAATTAAGTTTATATTTTTGGTTTAAAATATAAACAAGATGATCCATCTAAATATTCTTAATATACTCATAGCTTCAATTCCACAGATCTGATGGAGTTAGAAATACCCAGCTCCCACATATCCATAAGGAGTCCTACCAAACACACCCTTATTATCAGAGATGAAAGCGACTATAGTATCATTTCCTCTTGGCGTTTACTCCAGCATTTCGGTTCTGCAGAAGTGACTGAGCTTGCAGCCTGTTATGAAGGCCTTTCTTCAGCACACCAATGGACTCATCTCCCCGCAATCCTAGAGTTGGACTGTGCTTCGTATGTTAAGAACTTACCCTCTTTAGTTCAGGATATATATATCCTTGTTGTCCCGTAGCTTCACGGATGCAAGAGATATTATGGAGATAATGAATGATGTTTGAGCCGTTAAGGTTAAAAGGGAGTGCTCGAGTGGCCAGCGTCGCTTGTAGCTCGCTCGCTCGCCCGGGTTCGAGTGGTGACTTGGCCGGGTGTACGCCGGAGCCGAGTATAGTTGCGCGTGCGTGGACGTGTGTGTGAGTGGGTGTGTGAACAACTGTAGATCGGCTGTTGTTCTCTTTCCTATACTGAATGCTAGAGTTCTTAACCAAAATTCAAAAAAAAAAAAAAAGCTCAGCGGTGTGGTTAGCTGGAGTTCCTCCCTGTACTGAGCGCTCAATGACTGTAATAATGCTCTTCTGTGTTGAGTAATATATCTCTCTTTTCCTTTGGAAAAAAAAATACATACATGTCAATGTATTAATGTTCTCAACGAAGACGTACAATATAGGCTTCCATAACACGAACAATACAGGCATGGCATATATGCCAATTAATATTCTCAACCAAGATATGACAAATAAAAGACATCAACCACACACGCAAACACATTTCCTCGACGTACGTACACAAGAGTCAAAATGTGCAGATGGGAGTGATGACGCAGTATGTGCCAGTGCAGAGCATTCTGGATCCTACGTGTTTATCCTCCATATCTCTCGATCCTAACGCTGATCACGCAATCAACGCATGAACAAGCACATGTAGCCGACGTATCAAAGCGGGGTTAGTCTCACAAGAGGGTACTTAGCCGCGTACGTACGGAGGAGGCGATTCAATGCGTGGCCTGGTTCTGTTGCGCCTGTACACGCACACACACTGACACACTGGACTACTCGATGTCGCAAAGTCAGACGTGTGACCTCGTCGCCGACGACGGGCGCCACGTCGTGCGCGGGCCCCGCGGCGGCGTAGAAGCGGCCAACTCGGCATGCATGCGAGACTGTCGCCGGCGGCCTCTCGGCGTACGTGATTCTCTCTCCCCATCCGACGCCTGCGTGCGTCACGGATCAGACCGGCCCCCGGCCCCCCTCGATCAATGCATGCGTGCGTCCCGGCGCGAAACATCCCGTACGTGCGTATACGTGCCTGTTCTTGAACCTCGTGCATATACGTGTGTGGCATACGGCATACATAGGGCAAATAATATTTGAAGGAAAAATATCCTGTGCAATCACCCCTCTCGGTAAAATTACTGTGCAACTGAACTAAAAAAAGTTTCAAAAAATTCTGAAAAAAATCATAGATGTACATCTCAACTTACCCCACCTACATATAAAATTTTATGATCAAATTCATCCTATACTAGCAGTTACAAAAAAGACAAATTCAGCATAAACAGTGATTTTTTACTGTTCATCGCTATTCATTTTTGCTGTTTGTTTTTTTCATATCTTTCAAATGCGATTGGGTAAGGTCTTCAAATTTTGTACGATTGTAGAAGCTCACCTCCCCTACATATGGTAATTTTTTGAGAATTTTTCAAAATATTTTTTAGTTCAGTTGCATGGTGGTTTCACGGAGGGGTGGGGTTGCACCGGATATGTTGCCATATTTGAATGGCATACGTACAGTACAATGGATGCAGGATTCCTGGGCATGTAGACGGTGGCGGACCCGGAACAAAAGTTTAGAAGGTGCTAAACCGGTAACGAGACAATGCTAAAATAAGACAAACAAACCAAACGAAGTAGAACCATGTATTAACATTATTGTGATTGAAAAGCATACATAATTAGAAGAGAAACATAATAAAAATGTGAAATACAACAAAGATTGTACCTCGATAATGCCATAATGGTTAGTACGTTCCAAAAACCAGTAAATATGTGTAAATGGCTACATGTAGATCAAAATTAGCAAAGTTAGTGATGCATTCATCATTGATCATTCATGAAAAATGAATAAAAAAAACTTATACCTCTCTTCCGTAGATGACTAGATGCCGTCCACTCCACACAAAAGCCCTCTCACCCCTTAGTCCCCTCTGCCCTCTGGCTCTGCACCTCTGCCCCACCCTGGCCTGGTTGATCGCCTCGGCTCTCCTTCTGCGCGCCTACCTTCCAGAGCTCCCTCCTTGACTGGCTGCCTCTCCTAGAGCTCCTTGGCCGGTGCCTCCTTGAGCTCCCTCCTCAGCCGCCCACCCTCCCTCCCTGGCCTCCCTCCTCAGCCGCCTGCCTCCCTGAGCTCCCTCACTGACCTTGCCAGCCTTGATTACTCCGTCGATCTCGAGCCTCCTCCTCAACCGACCACCGACCTCGCTAGCCTTGATTACTATGTCGGCTGTCGCGTGAGGGCTTGGGGAGTCGGGGGCTCGGTGCCTCAGTCTACTGCCGCGCTCGTCCCTTGGGGCTCAGTCCCCCTCGGTGGCTTTGTTGGTTGCCGCTCAAGCCTCCTCGACCGGTTGGGGATTCAATCAGATTTCCAAATTTAGAAATTGGGATGGGAAACGGAGATTAGGGATTAGGGGCAGTGGCAGATTGGTAGTGAGGTGTTATCGGTGGTGGCTAGTGGATTGGGATGGCGTGGACCGCGTGGTGGTGCTGGCCCAGCTTTGTGGCTCGGTGCCTTGACCCATGTAATAAAGCCACCGGTAAGTCCTTCTACCTCTAGTCTTTCACTCTGCCTTCTCCTTCTAGCCTTCCAGGCTTCCACGGTGGCGTCTATGGCATGGTGGTACCCCACGGCGGGTAAGGGTGCTAGGAGTACCAATGGTCTTATCGAGGTTAGGGCCTACCCTAGCCCCCCTTTACCACCTGGTGAGTCTGCCACTGCATGCTCACCTTTGCATATATCGTATCACTTTACTTAAAATGCATTCCAAAAAAATGTGAGAAAAACTTGTGGGTGTACGAATAACTGTAAGTGTTGTGATGAATTAATACCTACCAAAATTCATTCTCAAATTCATCTTAAGTTAAGTGATTTTTTCCTAAAATTAAAGTGGATTTTTAATTAGTTACCCCTCCTTAATGCAGGCTAATTTTAAATTCAGGCAAAACACTCTTAATATGCATACATGTCTTCTATCTATAATAAATCTCTTGGTGCGCGCACATATCCTCCCCATAGATACACACATACATATATATACATGCATATATATAATATATACATATATATATATATACATATACATATACACATATACATATATGTATACATACATACATACATATATACATATTACAATTACCTAGGGCATAATGATCCAAAATGGGCATTTTCTCTAGGTATTTGCATGTGAAAGTTAAATTTTTAGGATATTGAGTTTAACCAGTTTAATAACTAGTTCAAACAAATTTGAACCGAAATTCAAACTAGAGTTTTCTTTTTTGATGATAATTTGATTGTATGTATGTGCTAATTATATATATAAATCAACGAAGTATGTGATCTAAATTCGTTCAAATCTTCGAATTCGAGTATTTTTTTTAAGATATGTATTTCATTTGAATTGTTATAGATGCGTATATACCCTAAAATGGAAAGTTTAAAAAAATATACTTGAATTTGGCTTGAATTCATGCATTTAAAATCATAATGCCCAGCCCCATAGTACCCAATTTCGCTATCCCCTCCCCCCAGGGATCAAAATTTCGTTTTGCTCAGAAATTCGGCCATGGCCGAAATCCGAAATTTCAGCAAAATTTCATTTTTTCGGCCGAAATCCGTTCAAAATTCAAATCCGGTTTGTTTATTACCGAAATTTTCGAAATTTCGGCTGAAATTACCAAAATTTTGGCAAAACTGCACTAACCGAAAAATGGTTCAAATGATGTCAAAAAATTTTAAATTTTTTTTGAAGATTTCTAACACATTAAATATGTTCTCATAAAATTTTCAGGTGATTATCAGCTCCGTTTAATTTTTAAAAATTCAAACATTGGTACTATACAGATGAAACGTTGATCAGCAATTTTGAACCAGATGAAAAATAGTACAAACGATGTTATAAAATTTTGAAATTTTTTGTATATGATTATGATGAATCAATAATGTTTACATAAAATTTTTGGATGGTTATCAATATTGAAGAATTTTTAAAAATTCGGACAATGCTACTATGCTGATAAAAGCCTTACCGATAAATTTGAACGGAATGAAAAATAGTTCAAACCATGTTATAAAATTTTGAAAATTTTTGTGGAAGGTCTTGATGTATCACTAATATTCTTTAAAAAGTTTCATATGATTATCATACTTGAAGATGTTCCAAAAATTCTGACAGTGCTACGTCCTGATAAAAGCCTAATAATCAATACATAAATTTGCATTAGCAACAAAACAAGGTTTAAAATATTTCTGTATGATCCTAGACTTCTAAAGATGGTACCATAAATTTTTCATAGCATGACTTAGCTTATTCAATTTTATAAAATTCTGTCAGTGTTTGTACCGATGTTTTAAAATGTCTCAAAAAAATATTTTTTTCACAAATTATCATCAAAGATCATCTTATTATGTGTTAATGATGCAATTCCAGCCCAATCTAGGTGTTTAAACTTCAAATCCGGATTAAAAACATGAAATTTCACCGAAATTTCTGTAGCAAATTCAAATTTTTTCAGAATTTCAAATTCGGCCGGTACTCCATAATTCGCTCAGTCCTGAAATCCGAAATTTCGCCGAAATTCGTCAAAATTTCAAACCCTACCTCCCCTCTCTCTCTATATATATAAAATAGCATATCTTCCGTCTAATCTATATCTGCTGCATTAAAATGTACTACATTGACTATATCAACTCAATGTAAATATCATATCTTCCGTCTAATCTATATCTGCTGCATTAAAATGTACTACATTGACTATATCAACTCAATGTAAATATCATATCTTCCGTCTAATCTATATCTGCTGCATTAAAATGTACTACATTGACTATATCAACTCAATGTACACGTGTATGTATACTCTCTATGACTCCATGCAATGCGTACAACTGTACGAAAAATTTGTGGCTGTACGTACACCTGTAAGTGATGTGATGAATTAATACCTACCAAAATTCATTCTCGAATCTGTATTGAATTAAGCGATTTTTTCTGAAATAAAAATGGGTTTTTAGTTAGTTACCTCTCCTTAATGGAGGTTAATTATAAACTCAGGCAAAACACTCACATACATACATGCCATTTATCCATAATACTATATCTCTTGGTGCGCATACGTATCTTCTATCTATAATCTATTCCACGGCGTGCATATCCTACGACGTCCATATATCTGTATATCTATCTATATTTAATATAATACCTTGGCTTGTTATTATGAAGGTCCATGCGGAGTGGTGATGAGATTAGTTTTATATTGTCTGTCTAAACTGGGTTGTAGTAATACCTTTGAGTTAATCCTTTTATACGAAGCTAGTGATGGTAAGAGTATGAGTGGATTGCTATGCATACATGGGTTTGCCCCACGGTGGGCTAAGAATTGAGCGAATTTGGACTAGATATTACATTTAATTTACATATAAATTAGTATGGTGGTCCGTGCATTTGCACAGCTAGATTTGTTTCAAGGTTTTTAGCATTAAATGATATAATTTAGATGTTTGAGGATATGTTTACGTATCTTGTAGGTTATTTAGGATTTTAAGACATTGGAAATTACAATAGAAACTTAAGGGAAAATAAAACAAGAAGAATGTAACTGATTGATAATTTTAATGGAAGAAAATCATTGAGTAGCACGCCTAATTCTTAATCGATCCATCTTAGCTGTTACCTATTTCAATACAATCTCTTAGCTTCTACTCATTCTACTGTATAGTTATCTTTTACTTCTCTTTAATTATTGCTTAATGCTGACTGTTGCCACATCAAACATACATACACATGCAACCATCGCCCATCCCTACCATGGACACCCATCGTGCTATCTTGGGTGGCCCTAAGCTTATCCGTATAGTTGCGTCATCTCTAATTCGAGCTCTTTGCTCCTCTGCTTCTTCACATCAGTGCTTCTATTTGTACAAATGCATGCATCATGTTATACATACTTGATGTTCCTTTTCTCCTATGTTGATTGCTCCTCTTTTTCGATATTGACCACCTCAATGTTATGGCTCCCTCGCTAATTGCAGTGACCTCGCATATTCACTAGTGCCAACATATCTGATTTAGCCGCTATCTACTGATATCAAGAATCTTCTCGCTATCGTCGGTGACGTTGTCCACATCACTAGTGATGGTACACTCCTATCTACGTATTGGCCCCATATCGTTATAACTCATCTTCAATGCAAAGCTTCATCTCCTCTCTGCCAAAATTTCCCCATTATCGAGCTTATTTGTACATTGACTTCTTCAACAACGCCAATGCTCACCATTCATTGTCATGGCTCTTCTCTCCTTCGACTCTAGGCTTTCTTTTCAATGACTTCAGTGAGTAGCATGACATTGTCCATGTCAAATTGCTAAGGTGAGGAACACGACATTGTGCTCATCCCCCGTGCCGTTGCCACAGCTCTTTGCTTCTAGTAGGTCAATGTCTCATTTAGACAAATCAATACCATTGTGTTGTTTTGTCGTCTCTTCCGACACTATTCATGCTATACTTGTTATAACTTTTATTTTTTATCAGAGTTTGTATACAAATCAAATTGCTAATTGTATTTAATGTATTTTAAATTTTAGTTATTTAGGGATATTACTTTGCAATTGAATGGAAATCAAATTGCAATGTTTTTACTCCAATTTCAATTATTTTTGTTGGGGTTTATATAACAAAACCAACTGCTAATTTTTGTTTAATTTTTATTCAGAATTATGGTTATTTAGAGATTTTATTTTGGAATTCAGATCAAAATTGCTACTTTATTATATTTTTTATTTCGAATTTCAATTATTTTTGTTGGAATTCATGTATAAATTCAATTGATAATAATGTTTATTTTTTAAAATATATTCATTTAAGGATTTTACTTAAGAATTCATATGGAAACCAAATCACTAATTGTATTTAATCTATTCTAAATTTTTGTTATTTAATGATTTTTATTTTGAAACTGTATGGAAATCAAATTGCTAATTTTCTTTTGTTTTATATTTCAAATTTCAACCTTTTGGTTCAACTTCATATGCAAATCCAATTGATAATTTTTATTTTGATTTATAGTTATTTATATATTTTACTTTGGAATTGTATTGAAATCAAATTGCTAATTTTATTTTATGTTTTATTTTAAATTTTAGTTATTTCTGTTAGAATTCATAACAAATCCTATTGCTAATTTTGTTTAATTTTTATTCTAAATTGTTTTTATTTTGGGATTTTATTTAGGAATTCATATGAAAATCAAATTTCTTATTTTTTGAATTTAGTTATTGTTTGGATTATATTTGATATGAACTCTTTCTTTTAATCTAAACCGTTGCAATTTGAACCTATCATGATTAATGGTGTAGATCTTTCTCTTTTTCTTTCGATTAATGTTGAAATTTCTAGTCTTGAAAACAAACATGGTGACTTTTTTGTCTGCGCTTTAATAATATAATAGATAGATAGATTCAGGTAAATGTATGCTCTCTATGCATATCTTCCGTCTAGCGTCTCTATATCTACTTCCTCCGTTTATAAATACATGTCATTCTAGCTTTCAAATTTTATTCCAAATACATGTCATTATACAATTTTGAGATAATTTTTAATTGTTTTTTTCCTTTGCATATACACCCATACTATTTATGATTCTCGATGTTATTTATTGCTATGAAATAGAGTAACACACACCATCCAAGAGTAATAAGTGAGCTAATAAAGGAGGATGATTTTTAACTGTTTTTTCCTTTGCATATACACCCCTACCATTTATGATGCTCAGTGTTATTTATTGCTGTAAAATAGAGCAACACATACCATCCAAGAGTAATAATTGAGCTAATAAAGGATGACGATTTGGTATTTTCTACATGTGATGTTGATCTGCAAAATCTTGAAAGTTATTCTATTTAGGAACAGAGAGAGTATCTGTTTGCCTATATACACGCATAAATGCAGGTAAAATTAATAAACTACAATAACTATATCATTTCAATGTATATACGTGTGTATGTAACTACGTATACTCTCTACGACTACGGAACGCGTACATGCTTTAATGGTACTTCAATCGCAGAGATAGAATTACGTGTGCAATGGCGGATTCATTAGGCGGCCATGAAAGAAAACCTTGCAAAAGTAAGTAATTAACCTGATCGCTGAATGTACACTAGGCAGCGGGCATGGGCACGGCCTCTGACGGATGAGTGCATGCGGCCACGTGTCGGCTCGTCGCCCCGTTTAAAACCCCCTCCCCTCCTCCCACTTCTCCTCGCACCACACTCTCTCATACTTCCTCACCGCGCACCAGTGTTCGTCTCTGTTTCTAGCTTGCAGGTTGTCGTGCATGGCGGCCGTGGCACCGAAGGCGAAGAGGGGGGCGAGGGAGGGAGAAGCCCGCGGCCGCAGCGCCGCCGCACGCTCGGCAAAGGCGCCGCTCAAGAACCTGGGGTGGTGGGGCGCTCGGCGGAGGAAGTGGGGCCGGTGGGCGGCGGAGATCCGCGTGCCGCGCACCCGCTCCAGGCTGTGGCTGGGCACGTTCGAGTTCCCCGAGCAGGCGGCGCTCGCCTACGACGCGATGCTCTTCTGCTTCTACGGCGAGCGGCCCCCCGCGCCGCGTGCCTTCAACTTCCCCGCCTTGCCGCGCCCTAACATCCCCGAGGCAAGGCGCGTCAGGCTCACCGTCGCCAACATCAAGGCCGTCGCCGAGAAGTACGCCCTCGAGCTCACCGACTATGTCGTTAAGCCGGCAGTACCCGTGCCAGCATCTGGACCCGCCGTGGCTGAGGCCATGGCAGCCGCCGCCGGCGCAGGTGCAACTACCGGTGCCGCTACTACCGATCGTGGTAACAGCAACGACATTGACGGCAACATTGATGACCTTTTGGCTGCAGCTGACTGCCTGCTCTCCATCGATCTCGACGACTTCGCCACCTTGATGGCCACTATACTGCACGGCGAGTGATCGACATCGAACGTGGCTAGTTACGCCTTCTATATATATAGCTGTTTGTGTGAAGCCGTGCGTTAGTATATGTGTGAGCATGGCCTGCTGTCCTAACTCCTAAGTAGTGTAACTAGCCATATATATATGCAGGCCTCGAGGAAGACTTGTCTGATCATGCAACACTACCGTGTGTCCTTGTTGTGTAAGATGTACATACCATAAGTTCTTGAAAGAGAACTGTCATATATGTGATGGAAGTGTTGTGATAAGTTTGCAATTAAAGCAAATTTTCTTTGGTGATTGGGTGCAATTTCATAGTGGCAAAACAAAAGAGGAAACAAAAGAAAGAGGAGAACGAGAAGCGCGGGAATCGATAAAAGGCGCGAAATTTGAAAATTGAAATTTGTAAGTGGAATTGTTCATAATTCAAGGTCTAACTTCCTTAGAATTCAATCTTGAGGATGTCAAGCATCCTATATGAAGATACTACTAATCATGAACAAGGATTGTGGCATAGTTGAATGGTAACTACCCTTTTTCATGCTTGGAATTGTTAAGACTCATTATCCAAGTCCAAGAATTACAATGTACATATGATGGGCACACTGTAACAGAGCTATATATGCTCCAACCATAATTTTGTCAAAAAAATCTTCAACATCAGGAGGGTTCAAGGTGTTTTTGGCTTGGCTTCAAATACATTTTTTTCAGCATTAATTTCTTTATTTTTTTCTCCCTTTTCTCTTCAGTGTTTTCCACTATTAGAACATGCCAGGAATAGCCTGGAAAACTTGTTTCAATTGCCATTTCACATAGAATAATATGGATAAAATAGTTTGACGCATCAAAATGTTAAATATATTCCGCTACTAATTGTAGTAGCAAAGTAAGGCACCACAACCACTACTACAGAAATGAACATCACAATCGGTTCTTTTTTGTCATCTGGGTTGGTTTTGGTGTTGATACAAAGTCGTTAGACAGTTATGAGGAGACGCTATCACAGTTGGTTTTCGCCTGATTGAGATATGGCATCATCACAATCGGTTCTGAGCTAAGAACCGATTGTGATGTGGTGACAATCACATTTTTAGTTCTATTTTGTCATTTAATAGCATGCACTATATGGTAATTTAGGAGTGAGTACAAACATAGCTTCACTATTTTCAATCTTAATTGGCAATGGCACACACATTACACTAGAAATTCATACAACTAGTACTCATGGTTCCTAAGAATCCAACACAGATCTACACATTTAGCTAGTATGATTCATCATACAATTGAGGTATGCTTGTGTTAAGCACAATGCACAAGAGCTAGTACTGACAAACAGATGAATTAGGGATGCTTCAATGTTAAATTCATACCTATATGCATAAATGGCAATGTGAAATTAGCCAAGCCAATGCATAGAAAACCTTCTAAACTACACACATATATATAACTGAAGATAACCACACTCTAACTACTAACCACACAATGACACAATGGTGACTTAGATGCATTGAAATGGTCCAACAATATGACCTATAAAAAAACGAGAAAAACTGTAGTTAGCACAATCAAATTTGAGTGACAGAATGAGTGTAATTAGCATCTTGCAAAACATGCACGCACACAAAATACATACTAAAGTTTGGAAGTTGGAACAACTTATGAACAATGGAATTACAACACTGACCACACAAACATGACAATGAAAATCACCACTGGTCTCCAAGGAAAAGAACTAGATTTCTTCCAAAGATGTATAATTAATCGTCAACAGGACAGACATAAAGGAATAATAAACACGGTACCCTTATGTTGGCTTGTGTTACTGCTAGAGTGATGGCACATGGTGGATTGCAAATGTTGAAACCAACTATATATGCTCTGCATGCTTGAGCTATAGATCAATGTCATGTTGACTTATTGGGCCGCCACCAACATGAGCAAAAATATTCACAAACACCTATCAAGGAAGATAATATAGGCATGAAGATGAATTCAACAGAAAAAGAAATACAATAAATAGAATATATATCATCCCCAGAAACTAATATATACCATAGCAACTAATTTGGCAAGAACAATGCTGATAGAGTCGAAGTCTGATTCAACCTTCTCACCAAGATCTGCAAGTATCCCCTAATGTGCAATGATAAATGCATTGGTTCGTTTAGAGAGATCAAGCAATGTCATCCCCTAAACATTCTCAATAGTTTTATCTGGTAATGATTTGACAGTTATCTTCAGTTTTGGTGCAACATATGGTGCTTCTAAAGGAGGTTGAGTTCTATTTTCTCTCTCACTCGCTTCTCTTTTTAAGTTTCTTTTAACCCAACAACTTCCTCCCTTTTCTAACTCCATGCTAACATATATACTCCTACATGAAAATTTCTAGAAAACAATATTGTCACCTAAACTGTAAAATCTAAAATCCACAGCAAATATATACACACCAAAATAAAATATAAAGACAACATAATTACATAACATGAATGGTTTAAAAATGTGAGATAAACAATGATGAGAATAGAATGAGAGGATGATAACAATAAAAAACCTACTGAGTGTATTTCGCATGAAAGGTCAAATAAAATGAGCAATAAATTGCTTTCTATGCAAAAGATGCAAGATTATTAGTGGAGTGCAGGACATTAACAATGATGTAAGAGTTGATTTCTCCAAAGAAAATAAGATTTAGATTCCTGTGTGATTTAGCACTCAAATATTCAAATAATATATTGGACATTTCGAGTAGGACTCATATATTTGCAGATATATAGATGTAACTAGAGTACTGAAACTATCAAAATAACAGGACCACATAGATAAAGATACTTGATCACTGGTTTTGGGTCATAGAAGTCGGAGATTGCCAGATCCGAGATGAAGATGGGGCTATATTGGGGCTGGCTTAGGGTGGCAGTGAGAGAGGCGCCTATGTAGAGAGGCGGCAGGGTTCCAGGAGAGCTCGAGACGATAGTAGCGGCGACTCATCAGAGGTCAGCCCGAAGGTTATATAACCTAGCGGAGAGTTTAGCCCGAAGGTTATATAATCTAGGCATCTAGCGAGAGGCACATCACAATCGGTTCTCACCTAAGAACCGATTGTGATGTATGATGCACGAAAATTCCGAGGTCAGAACCGATTGTGATGATTTCTCACCATATTATTACACCCTTATCAAATCATCTATTACAATCAATTTTTTCATGAAAAGTTAGGAACCGGTCCAGTGAAGCGATAATGTTGTACCATTCTGTAGTAGTGAACATTGATGAAAGGTATAAAATACATCATAAAAGAGCAACAATATTAATTTCATCATTAGTTCCCTTGAACTCTTTGAATTTATTTTTGAACTCTTGGCTTCCTAAATTATCAGTCTTAATCTCGTCACTCTATATATGTAGGTCAGTTAATTACCTGCTATATGTTTTATCGATCGTTAATATATCTTTTGCTCGTTTTTATCTTTGTATGTACTTCTGTTATTGTGTACCATGATGCGCTATATATACGATCTACACATACAATTCTGAAGAATTCAGCACAATCTAATTTTGTAATGTATTGACACCAAAGCGAGAGAACTAATCTCACCAAAGCTCACATGCACATTTATAATCTGATGACTGAAAAAAACTGTAAATAAGGTATAAAACTACAAGTTTCGTTAGAAAATTTAACCATATTAGACCAGAACAACTACCAACATGTATTAAAGTTGTCGTTACTACTTGAGATATGTCCAAGGTTCGTACAATTGGAGATGTGATGAGGTCATGGAATAATGGCATTTCCTTGCAGATGCCGTAAGTATTCAGTTTCAAGCACTTTTGGTGTATGTGAATTTTCTACACATAAAACACTTAACTATATCTTTCTTTTGCATCCGTGTGCATGTCATGCATGAGCAAGCTGCCGTGGAGACATTTTCTACATGTACATTTAAAGAGTTGTTGTACCTGCTTGCCAGATTCCGTCGTAGTCTAGCTGGTTAGGATACTCGGCTCTCACCCGAGAGACCCGGGTTCGAGTCCCGGCGACGGAAATTGTTTTTTGTTTTGGCTATTTTTTTTCTTGGATATTATCTACGTTTTGTTAGACTATTATATCAGCAGTTCTCTTAGAAAGGCGATATTGATACGATGACTAAAAGAAAATCCTTTTTGCTTAACCCTTAATTACTTCATCAAGGGTTTGTCTTGAAACCCTTTTCCTATCGGGTTCTGTGATTCTGAAGGTAGCAACAAACAAAACTAAACAATTTGATCCCTGAATCTCACCTTGAAGAGTACTGAACCCGCCACAAATGGACTAGCCAATAGTCTTAAAAACTATCCTTGATCAGATTGTATTGTACCGACAGCAATTTAGATACACCACCAACTAATATTCCGCAAAACCAGCTCTCCACATGTTTCCTCAGAATTCATTAGTTCTTCTCTCAGAACTCTCTGAATTTGATGAAGCCATCGACCACATAGAGCAATTTTTATAATTTAAAATTTTAATTTTATGTTTATTAATAACCTCTTGTCCAATTTATTTCCAAATCTGATCCTTCATGACAACAACACTGATATGCCACAGGTCCAGTCAAAATGGACAAAATGGAGTAACAGGACTTGGTTACGCCAAGATGTTTGGCGTGGCAAAGTTATTTTGTCATGTCACAACCAGCGGTGTAATAAAAAAGGAGAGATTTGAAAATAAGTTGGACGAGAGGTTATCAATAAAAATAAAATAAAAAGCTAAATAATAAAAAATTCTCAGGACTTGGATCCTGGGATGGTATTGTCAGTCTCAAAACTCTCATGAGAAAGCTTCAGGCTGTTGCTGTCTTTCTGAACCCAGACATGGTAGTCTCGGAGCAGCTGCTCGCCCAGCATGGGAACAAGCCTGTCCAGTAGGCTTTGCATCAGCCTGCCAAACATCCAGTGCCCAGGTTAAATCAAAGTGATACTAATAAAACTGAACATAGACTCAGTCTCAAAATATAGAAATGGCATAAACTGAGGTATATGCAATCTATGTTTTTTTTTTTAAAAAAAAGAGAGGTATATGCTATCCACTTAAGCATCTCGAGGGAATTACCGATCTTTTTAAAAACTGGTTTTCGTAAGCATTGGGTGAGAACGTGTATTCTATTTGAAAGTTTTGTCTTCACTAATAGTTCATAAACTTCAAGGATGTAGAGCCTTACAGATTGCCGGGTTTCTCCACCGCTGACAATGGAAGCAAGCTGAATGGCTTTGTGTACACCTGCAATCAAAATATGTGGAAATTCATGGTTCGTTGGAACGAAATCATGTCGTCTCTGGGAGGATAATTTTCAACTAAACATCTCTTAGTGCCATGCTTCAGAAGGGAAATTTTACAATACAAAACCAGTGAAATTGTACGTTCATTTGGGTGCAGACGTGTAGTACTCCACTGAATTCAATGCATACCTCGAGAGTAACCTCCAAATTGACATCAATGTTCAAGCATGGCTCCTCATCATTGTCTCCCCATGTTATATGGTTCCTCATAAACGCTGCCAACATCCAACACTTTATCTCAGACGCAACTTATTTGCAAAACAGATGTTCAGACTGAGGGTAATGGTGTACAAGCACAACTCAAGAATGTCGCAGAGCAACTAACCGATGACGAATCAAATCTCTGAAAATTGTGCGTGAGACAGTGAGTAGAGCATAGCTAAAGAGATTATGCAGGACCTGAACTGTACCTGAAAAGAGCTCATTCTGCTGTTCAATTGAGCCTGAACCCTCAAACTGGCACCACAATTAAACAAAACACAAATCAGCGATCATCATTTTGCATCACAAGGCCAAATTACTAGCCATCAAAGCATCATACTTACCCTGCAGGAGAGCATCTCGACGGTGCAATCGGTGCAGGTCGGGGTGACGCGGAGGTCAAGAACAGGGGCGACCTGGAACCCCAGGAATCCGATGCCGTGCAGCGTGCACCTGAACGTGTTGGGCTCCGACTCCACCGGCGCGAAGCTCTGCAGCGCCCTGGTGTTGAGGAGGGACTCCACCCCGGCGGGGTGCCGCAGGAACTCGCCGATGCCGCTGGCTTCCGCGCCTCCGCCGCCGTCCAGCACGTCCAGAAGCCTGATGCTCTCCCGCCGCCTCGCCGATAGCCGGGCCCGCCTTCTTGCTCGCGTCCTTGTTGGTACAGACTGGCCGTCTTCATAGCCGTCGTCGTCGTCAGCGTCGGCACTGCTACCTGCCACTGCAGCTCGCCATGACCGGCTAGTACACTTCTTGACTTTCTTGCATGGATCGGCTGCTACTACTCCTGCTGCTGCCCTTGATGATGTGGGGATTGGTTGGTGCTTGGCAAGAAAGAATGAAGGCTTTGTTGCTGCTATGGGCTTCATCCCATCGTCTTCGTCTGCTTCTTGGCTGCTGCAGCTTTAGCTGTACATGGGGACATGGAGTGACAAGAGCTCAGGGGATGACAGGGAAAGGAGAGGCGAAGAAGCCAGCTACTGAGCTTATCTTGTTCGCCCACATCTGCTTTCTCTGACGATGAGCCGTGTTATACATGGACATAAATGGATTTTTTTTAAATAATATATTTTTTAAAATAATTGCGACGTATTAACGTGGAATAAAAAATTGTAAGAATAATATTCCGTAGCCAAATAATGTGACGAAATAGGAGTTATCGCTATGTGGTCGGGCGAAGAAGTTATTTTCGCCAATTCATTCGGCGATTATACGTTAATCCGTGATTAGAACCCGATTAGAGCTGACTAGACAGTGATCAACATTTTTTAACCAAATGGTGTGGAGAAAACAGGTATTTTCGCCACGTCATTTGGCGATAATACTGTTTTTGCCACACCATTTGGCTAAAATAGCCGGTTATGAAAATTGTAGGATATTAGAAAATTAAAGTATAAAAATTGTAGAATATTAGCAAGTTAAATTCACGCTAGATATTTGTTGCATTGATTTTGTTCAAAAATTTACTGTAACTTGTGAGCGTTAACGTTTTTTTAGTAAGACATTTTTTTTCAAATTGCAAAAATATACCGTGCAATTTTAGCTAAATGGTGTGGTGAAAATAGGTATTTTAGCCACACCATTTGGCGAAAATAGGTTGTAGGCAAATGGTGTGGCGAAAATACCTGTTTTCGCCACACCATTTGGCTAATATTGATAATCGCTGTCCGATCAGCTCTAATTGGGTTCTAATCACGGATTAACGTATAATCGCTGAATGAATTGGCGAAAATAGCTTCTTCGCCCGACCAAATGGTGATAACTCCTATTTCGCCACACCATTTGGCTACAGAGTATTATTATTGCAATTTTTTTATTCCACGTATTAATGTCACAATTATTTTTAAAAAAATCACATAAATGTGAGGTTGCTGGCATGATTTGCTGTCCTCTCTTGTATGTAGGGCCGGTAAAAAAAATTCTTCCATTTTAGTTTTTAATAGGTTTAAAATTGAAATAAGTCAATCTCGAGCAACAAAAATTAACGAGGTTTGGCTCGATAGTGACTCATTAGCTCGAATTTAGAATAACCACTTAAACAATAAATAAAATAATTTTAGGTCGAACTATATCAACTTCAAAAAAAGCTCGATAATAACTCATTAAACTCGATAGTCAGCCCTACTTGTATGGGCTCATGTCACTGAACGTGAAATTTTTTCAAGATATCTATGGAAACTAAACTGTTTATTATAAAATTCTTACGTTTTAAACGGATCTCTGACCATTTTTACTTGTCGACTTGATGCACCATTGTCCTGTTTAAGAATGGCATAGTTATTCACTTTAGCTGTTGAACGGATGTGCAAAGAGGGTTGCATTTGTACCGTCGGATACGCCAATCTATGGACTACACGTATTTAATGAGAATTGTGTTTCTATCATAAACTCCTAGTGAGAATTTGTCAATTCACAGTTCCAGATGAATTCAAGTTGGTAGAATCTAAAGCGACGATTTTTTAAAATCTAATTAGCTGCGAAGTCACCCGTGCAACTGCTGACCGATGGCAACTACTGTTAATGAAAAATCGGTCATAGAGCTTGTATCACTCATAGGCATGGTTCGAAAATCTAGGCTGAAATTTCGGCTTTCGGCACAGGGCCAAGATTACAAATCTCGGTGGGATAAAAAAATTTGAAAATTTTAAATTGCTACAATGATTAAACTGTTCAGTATTTGGCTAGAGGAAGCAAAGGAATTCACAAAGTCATAGTGCCTTTGTGCTAATGATGATACACATGCTATAATGAACAGGTGGAAGGGTTTGGTTGCGGCATGCTTGCAAATTTGCAATAATAGTTTGATGTGAATTCACTTCTTACTCTGTGTCGGCTCTATTTATACATGAATTGCAATAATAGCAATGCTCTATTACTAATTACTACTCCAGTTAGCATAGTCCGAGAGGACATTAGTCCTGTTTGAAACAATGAATTTTTATTAAAAAAATCTAGAGGCATTGCTCTATTTTCTATAAAATTCCTATGTTCCAAACGAGCCATAGTAGGGAAGCACTAAAGAATGCGCAAGGACATGCTATAAGCAGAATTTTGAGGAATCTTGTACTAACGTGGTAATTCCAGCTAAGCTGTTCTCCACGAGACTCCACTATTTACAGGCTTGATGTGTGTATCTCTAAAGTCGTCACAAATTTTAGCTTGGTCCTCTGCATACATATTGATCCATCTGCATGTAGTTTGGCATCTCCAGTGTCAATTAGCTGACCACAGATGTAAATATGCAATGAAAATCGCTAAAAATTTATTTGGCCTAAGATTATTCAGCTTGTCACTAAATTAAATCAAACAAGCTATTTGTTCCTGAAAACTTATGATTTAAAGCTTACACCCTGACTGAAAGAATTAAAGAAGATAAACTAGAGGGGTAAGCAAATAGAATTTGGAAGCTTAAGAGAGCTTGTAAACCAGGATTATCCCGAACATTCCTGAGCTTTTATCATGTCCACCTTATTTAGCTTATTTGATGTAACCGATAAATCCGCTTACAAGATAATCGTAACTTAGGCCAAATAAACCCTAAAAAGGACATGTAATGTCAAGAAAAGCTGATCTATTCCAAGAAAAAAACTTAAGCATTCATCATCTTCAGTGAATGCCTAATCCGTGCGCAACCCTATCATTTTTGGCATGCCAGCTTCACCAAGAACACAATACATTGCATTAGGATGATTTACAAAGGAATGAGCAGTTAGATAAGTCGAGATTCAGTTATGTACTAATGGTGATAGTACTTGAAGGGCACGACGAAAACATCACATGCACTTACATAAAGACGGCTGTGGCTTCTCAATGAGCACACTGAAATAGGAGTTATCAAATACATTTGGATTCCCAAATCCTTTACCTCCAATTGTGTGAGCTCCAGATAACACAACCCTGTCCTGTGTCCTGCCAAGTATCAATGTGAACTTCAGACATGGATGAGCGCTAAACTGGTAGAAGCAAGGGAAAAATCAAATACAAATATACAATTTTGGACAACCATTGCTCAAATTCATTTTTCTAGTCTAGTCTGAATTTCTATGGGAATTCTAAAATAGACAATGGAAATTTACAAAAGATGTTAAAGAAAGGAGGACTCACGAAAAGCCCTTTTTGCCGAATAATGTTTTTAAGGCAACAGCGTCCAACGTTGTTTCTTCAGGAAGTTTACCGGCAGGATCAGCAGTGCTACATAGACAAATGCATTCTTTAAGAAGAATACAAATCAATACTAAATAGAAACACCATCTGGAATAGCTTAAAGTTTTTGCTAGTATTGTAAGGAAAGTTGTAAAATGAACAAACCACTGTGATGTTGCACCTGGAATCTAATCGGCCTAGGGCATGTTTGGATCCATTAGCACTAATAGTTAGCTGCTAAAATTAGCTAAAGTGGATCCTAATAAGCTAGCTAATAACCCAGCTAACAGTTAGCTGCTAACCCAGCTAATAGTTATTTCATTAGTTGGTTCTCCCCTGCTAATTTCTGCTAATAGATGGTGAAATAACTAATATGCCCTCGGCACTGTGCAAACAGCTATTAATGCAAGGGTACAATAGACATTTCCACCAACAACTAAATTTTCAACCACCTATTAGCTAGTACCTCCAAACAGTCCTAACTAATAATTAGCCAGCTAATAGTTAGCCAACAATTAGCTATTAGCTAGCTAACTATTAGTGCTAATGGATCCAAACATGCCTCTAGTCTTAACTGGAATTTCAGGCCCTCCACAAAGTGCAACTGCCTCAGCACCAGCCACGGCAATCAACACTTACCGAGACAATAGTAGATTTGGCTTGAGGATACATCAGAATCGAAGTTCAATACAGGAAATACATGTGCCAAGCACATACCTTAACGAACATGGTTAATTCCTTCTTTTGCTTTTCCTAAAATCTGTTCAGTTTTAAAGCAATTAAACAGATATGTCAATTCAGGAGTTCTTCAATAAGGCGCTATTGTCATGTGGGGCATAACATACGCCAGGAGACATAAGCCAACGGACGCAACTAGTCCCCATGCAGATCAAATTGACCATATGGAAGGAGATGGCTGAGCTTGGAAGCTTATCTCCATATTAAGAAATTGCATTAGTTAGCATATCCTAGGATTTAGTAATTATGGCATGTATATCTCGTAATTGATTAGATGCAATATTGTATGGTTAGTTTCCATCTTATTAGGAGTCCCATGCTTATTTATGTGGCTGTCATCTTTGTATTACTCAAGATTAGATGCATACTGCATGAGAAGATCGATAGCCTGACCAATACGGTTCGGGACATCGACAATCCATAACGTCGCCATCACCTGTCTGGAAAATGGCGCCGCTTGAGGGAAGACTGATGCCGATCTCGCTGCCCTCCTGACACTAGGACGCTGCATGCCACCTCCCACGCATATGCCACCGCCGGTGGAGTTGCCTCCTGCGCCCGCCGCCTCCTTGTTTTCCAATCCAGGGCACGGTGGCTTCGCTTTGACAACAGGGACCATACGGCTACTGGCATCCAGCCGATGATGCGTGGTGGTACTCCACATTACTACAAGCTATAATTCCCCATGTACGACGGTCAAGCCGATCCATTGTCATGGCTCAATCATTGTTAACATTTCTTTCGGGGTCAGCGCACGCCAGAGGAGGACAAAGTCTGGTTGGCTTCCTTCCACATGACCGACCCTGCCCAACTCTGGTTTCACCGCCTTGAACGTGACAAAGTGATGAGATTTGAAATTTTGCCACTCCTAATATTGGTCCTCGTTAAAATGCCACTCGGGCCTACTGTCATAGACACAGAAGGTCCCACGTGTCATTGAGAGAAGGGTGGCATTTTAGCGGACGGCAATATCAGGGATGGCATTTTATCAATTTTTTCCGACTTTACTTCGGTCTCCCCCTGCGCAGCAACCCCCTTGGAGAGCTCACAGTGCTGCGGCGAAGCTCCACGGTAGCAGCCTTCTCAGAGCAATTCCTTGCTCTGCTATGCCACCCCGACCGCCTCACGGAGACACAGCAAATCCAGCTCTTCACCGCTGGCTTGGGCGAGCCGCTCCAGTCCGACGTGGAGCTCCAAGCTCCGTTGATGCTCGAGGCAGCCATGAGCTTGGCCCGCACCTTTGAGCGCCACCTCTCCCTGCCTACACCTCAAGCAACTCCCTTCTACCGGCCAATCACAAGCAGAATTTGTATATAAAATTAGAAGGTATTACCCACCCGATTCACCCAGAATTCAGAATCAACTTTTCCATAATCTGTCCCAAAAGGTGCCTTTGGCTGTCTTTAATGTCTCCTTCGCTGGGGATATTTTTTTCACAAGCGTATGCTCCCATATGTTTGTTTACACTTTTATGATAACAAAGCGTGGTTTAAATTGTTTGTGCCTCTCAAAATAGCTTTGTACAATTACTCCAAAATACAAAACAAGCCAAACACACACCTATAATTGGCACAATTCAGAAAATAAAAGCAAGCCAAGATCCCACCGCAAAGCTCAATTCAAAGTAAACATTGATGCTTAACGATCATGTTCACAGCACAAGAGGGCAAAGGCAGATGTTTCATGTTTGCTGAAACCATAGTCAGGAAGTACCAAAGCAGTAGTAAACTTTTAAAGCAAAGTGGAATGAATTACAACAGAACAAGAGGGCAAAGGCAGAGGTTGTTGCTGAGACCATAGTTAGAAAGTAGAAAAGCAGTAGTAAAATTTTTAAATCAAAGTGGAACGATTTATAAAATACATTTAATAACAGAAATTTTGTAATTTACAACACAGGGCGCATGTTCAAATTTGAATTCTTTGCTTCAATATGTATGACAAAATCACATAATTGAGAGGAGATAACAGACATTTACATAAATAGGCTACGCACTTCACAGGTAAACACAGGTAGTACTCAGATACCACATGGATTAACAGAAAGGATTTCTATAGTTTGGAAACACAAACGGGCGTGCCTCAAATGTACAGGGGTTTCCATGGATCTGACACGCAGCTTGCTTAGGAGTCAGAACTCTCTGAGGACGGATTGAACGCCACCTGGTCAGCACAATCCAAGTTATCTCCAGAGTGCTCACGACCAACTCCCATCAAGTCGAGATAATGTTGGTAGTGGGATATAGTGACATTCATCTTATCAATGGACCCTTGACCACAGATGAGATCACCATACAGGATGTTCATTGTAGCACCAAATCCAGGATACCTCTTGGACAAAGTGTCATTCTTGGTTGGTTTCCAGTTGCCAACAAACGCATCATGGGCTGATGGCTGCTTTCTTTTCATTGGAGTCATCCACCTCCAAATTGCTGCTTCAAATGCTAAGGTAGCATTCTGTTCCAATAACTCCGGGTGGTTCAACAGATCCTGCTTGATACCCTCACCAACAATACCATAGTTGTAATTCCTGAAGTTCAGTAACAGGAAGACGCAAAATTGTCAATGCCTTAACCTACTCAGTTCCTAATTAACAGCAATTGAGAGAGGGACATCAGCCTCACCAGTAAACAGGAAGAGCACCTCGGCCATAATACTCGACACCTTCAACACAAGGATATAATTCATTGCTGTTGTCGCAATAGCTCTGGCTTGGGCTCAATTCATGGTTGTAGCAAAGCCCCCAAGCCAATGGACCACCAGTCGCAACACTATATCCACCTGTAGGAGCCAACATTCCAATATCTATCAGATGCTACCATCTTCTTTTAGGCTTCTTATCCATTTAATGTCAAGTTAAATGCTTTGCATTTTCAGTGACCATTCAACACAATTAGAATGAATCTGCTGAAGATTTCCAATCACTTGAACATAATTACTATACTAGTACAACTCGATATACAACCCAACATTAGGAAATGATCTTCTATACAAATCAAGTACAGATTTAGAATCAGACAAAAGTCTGTTGTTTTTCCCATATTCAGATGCAGTCTTGCAGAATTGCAGGTGTCAAGTTTCAAATCTGGGTATGGAACTATTCAGATGAAACACTAATCCAATGGAAAATAATTACCTTAATCCACATCCCATTGCATTCGGCAATAATTAGATATAACCGAGAAAACCCATATATGTTTCCACACTGGCTTAGTATTCATGAAGCCAGTAGCTAAAAATGGTTACCTTCCATTATTTCGACAGATCCTGGTAACTTTCAGATCTTAAAAGTAACATTAGGCAAAGCACCTGCCCTACACTAGACTCTAGTCTGGATCTGAGCACAAAATACATGATAACTTATGCAAATCTTTTATTTGACTTAGCTAGTGAGCACGCCTGTGTCTGTTGATCTGTTAAACCTAAAGACAATCCAAAAGGCACAGCTACCAATTCGTCCATATATTTTTTGTTTCTCTAGTTCTCGATCCCGGCACATCAAATTGGTGAATTAGAGTGAGAGGAGCAAAGAGAGGTGTGCATACAAGAGGTCTTGGCGCCGACGTGGCCGAGGAAGGCGGCGACCTCCTTCATGCTCATCTCCTTGCCGCCGGTGGTGCCGAACCCGCGGGGCTCGAAGAGAGCGGCGGCGGTGATGAAGGCCTGGTAGTCCCAGAAGCCGGTGGCGTGGGCGAGTGGGTCGTTGCGCTTGGCGAAGAGTTCCTCGAACTGGTAGACCTGGAAGTAGTCGGTGATGGTCTCGTTGCAGCAGAAGCTGCTGCCGCTGCACTCCCAGCCCTTGTTGCACACCCTCTCGCCGTCCTTGTGCCTCCTCGCCTCCGCGCCCGCGAGCAGCGCCAGCGCCGCCGCCAGAAGCAGCAATGCCGCCGCCCGGGCCCTCCTCATCGCCGCCTCAGGTAGGGACCCGGATGCTTCTCTCTCCTCCTGAGCGTGTGATCTGTGAGCGAGAGACAAGGGTAGGAATCCGAAACGAACCAATTGAGCGGCGTAACGGCGGCGAGACGAGCAGCCGGCGGAGAAAGAAAGCAAAAAAGGCGACGGAGGAGGAGGAGGGGAGTGTCGGTGGTGGGTTTCGTCTCCTCCCCGCGCGATTTGATGGGGGAGGTGAGGAGGTTGGTTGGTGACCGTCGACGCGACGCGGGGGGAGGCCGGTGCGCTGTTGCTGTTCGAGGGCATTTCCGTCATTTGATCCAGGTCTTCTCGTCTCGCAATTTTTCTTTCGAAAATTCATTGCTGCCACTCAGGATAAGTGCAATATTGTTTCTACGATCGAAATTTTATTTATTTTATTTTTGTTAGTGTTTACATTTTTGTCGCTTTGCCCAGTTTTTCGTCTTGATGGTCGAAATATGGAAAAAAGATCCAAAATATACTAAGAAATCACAGAGAAATAAACACCGAGAAAAGTAGAAAATAAAAGGAACAAGAATATTTTTTTATGAAAATTTATACTAGGAAAATTTCTCGAACAAATTACACTGAGGAAACCGTTTTAATCTTCCTCAACTTTTTATAGAACATTGTTAAAATTTTCCTTGATGTAAAACTTTTGTGCAATTTTATATTGTTTGTTCAAAAGTGGCCCAATAATTTTCAATATTTTCTGGTTTTTATTTTTTATAAATTTATTTTTTATATTTTTTGATATTTCTTGACGGTCAAACCTTGTGGACTTGATGGACAATTAGACGGAGAGGTAAAAATGAAAAACGCACTGACGAAAGGATGACAAAAAAAAGTGCATTGAACTGATTTTTTGTGGAAAAAACGATATTGTATATATTTTGAGTGGTAGGAATAAAATTTTCTCTTTTAAGAATGTGTTTTTTTCTCTGTCTGAATGTTCACTTGTACGGATGGATATATAACATGTCCTCCCTACATCTCATAGACGGATCTACAGTGTATAGATCGGAGTCAAGTAATACTGACGCCCTTTAATTTAGTTTACATAATTTCTTTAGTATATAAGGATATGATAATCTTATTATAAATTACATGTTAGTGTTGCGAGTTTGTACTGACCCTGATGACCTTGGTGATGTTTTGTCCTAGATCTGCCCTTGCTATGTCTGTTACTTTTTTTATATAATTGTGTAAACTGAATCTTGATAGGCTTTTTAGAAGTTTTTGGCAAGATCCGTGTTTAGTTCTAAATACATTTAGAATTGTTAAACTGGAGCAAGTTTTTGTCGAGCTATAAGAAAGCTTTATTGATTACTCGAGGCAACCATATATTGTTGGTTGAATAATCTGCTCTACACATTTAGGAACTTGTCCCAACCAGAGGTAATATCGGGTATTCGGGTGTATGTTTATCAAGTTGTACTAATTCGTGAATGCTCTTAAGTGGCAAATAAGTCACGTTTTGCGTATTGACAAGATTTTTAAGGTAGTGTCTGATTCGTTATACAGTGATAGCCAAAGCTTAAAAGTTTGAACTGAAAATGGTTCTATCCAACCATCCTAATCACAACTCTGACAACATTGATACCAAGGCTTTTGCTCCTTGTGTTAAGGAAAAATAAAAACAGATTAGGCAATTAAAAAAATATCGGACTAATCATAAGCTGTTTAAGACCCTAAATGCTGTAAATTCACATGACATTTTACTCATCCCTCTCGATTAATCAGTTAACTAAGACCCCATTAGGCCGAGCTAAGCTTCACCATTTTGGGCTCTAAACCCAGTTTCCAAAGACGCCGGCGCTAGAGAAGCTAGGAGGCCAGAGAGTTGCGGTGTTTGGCCCAAATTCAACTCCAAAACCGCTCGAAGTCACTTTGACATTTACACCCTTTCCTTCTTCCACATCTAATCCTCTCAAGTCGGAGCTCATCCCAACGCTATGGCCCCCTTCGGGATAGCTTCTGATTGTGCAAATTCTGGATTGTAGTCAGCTGTCTGGAGAAGCGGCTGTTTAAAGAATCTGCTGACTGGAGAATCTGGTCGTTCAGCAATCGTGATTGTCTGTGCTGATTGTTGATTGACGTCGGTGATGGATGAGCGTATGAGGGTAGTGGAGGGGTCTAGGGACGACGGCGGAAGCCCTTATGCCTGCGACGACTCGTGGGAGGCAGAACTCGCAGAATCTGAGTTAGAATCCTCAAAATTAGGTGTGTGACAGCTTCTGATTCTGTGTACAAATCAGATTCTGATTGTAGGAGAAGCTGTCTAGAATCCTCCCGTTTGGCAGACAATTTGCTTTTCTTTTAAGTAGAAACTGTGCATAATCTGTCTTGAACAGGGCCTATGATCCGTGAATGCACCAAACTGACCACTCAGTCTGTTGAGTGTGTTTTTCTAGCTATAGTGCTGAGCATAATAGATATCTTTATTGGGATCCTGTTGGTCGACAGATGCGGATCTCTTAGGATGTTACTTTTAAGGAGTCTTATCCCTTCTACCCTCATCCTCCTTTCACTCCAGCATCTTTTTGTCAAGCCACTTTCTTTACTGACACTCCGGCTGCCACTTTCCCTTTTCTCGATTGTCATCTTCTTCTTCTTCATCACCAACCCCTCCTTTGATGTCTTCTTCACCATCAGTGCCTCCTCCTGTGGTTTCTATTGACATTGTTCCCTCTTATCTTCTATACTACACTCGACATTGTTTCTCCTAAGTTGAGGATTCTTTTAATATGCCATCTTTTCCTATTGAGTCACTTTCTTTAGTGTCTTCTCCTCGATATTCTCTCTATGATCGCCAGTTTATTCGGCCTTCTGAGCACCTTAGCTTTATTGGTGTAGTTCTTGCCGAGCCAACTTCCTACCATGATGCTGTTATTTATCGGGAATGGTAACATGTGATAGCAGATGAGCTTGCTACCCTTGATGGCACTAGCACATGGGATCTTATACCCCTTCCTCCACGTGTCCATCCCAACATGCAAGTGGGTCTATAAGGTTAAGAGTCACTCTGATGGTTCTCTTGAGCGCTATAAGGCTTGTCTTGTGGCACTTGGTTTTTAGCAAGAGTATGGTCGTGATTATGATGAGACTTTTGCTCATATGTGACGGATACTCATATCAGGGGTACTCCACACCAAAGTATACATCTATTTCAAGGTCGTCTCTCTCTCTCTCTCTGCCGTTCGAGCATGGCGGCGCAATCGGCGGCGACGCAGAGCGTTGGAGGAAGTACTGCCCACGTCTCCGTCCTGCACAGGCGGGATTATCACTGAATATGGACCAGAGCCTCCAATAGGCCGTCCTGGGCCCAGCCCCGACCGAAGGCCTCATCGGGCGACGAAGGACCCCCGGCCTCGATCGAGGCCACCGAGAGAACCCCGACCGGGAATCGGGTCCGGCGGCTCCGCAGGCTCCGACCCAGGCCCGGGTCCGACGCCTCCTCGGGCTCCGACCCAGACCCGGATCCGGCGCCTCCGCAGATTCCGACCTGGCCTCAGGGCGGGGCTCCAACAAGCTTCGACCCTGCGACCTTGCCACGTGGACGGTCGACGGCAAGCTGGTCACCCGCCTCACGGACAAGACGGCCGTGATGGGACGGGTGGCTCCTTCCCTAGGCGGCCAGGGGGCCGCCAGAGTCAAGCCCCTGTCTCTTCGCGTCGTCGCCGTCTGACAGGCGCAGAGGGCAGGCGCGCACCTTCCCAACGGAGTACTATCCGTTGTGTCTACTAACCCAGCATGGGATGAACAGGAACCTATCACCAACAAGACCAAGACCGGACTCCTGACGCAAGGCCCCCAACCTTTTTTCTAAAACTCCCGTGTAACCTGCCCCCTCCGCCTATATAAAGGGAGGCAGGACCCTCCGGGAAGGGGGGTCTCTCTTTAACAGATAGCCAACCCACACTTCGTAGTTAGTCCCCCGTCCGACTCAGGCGAACGCTCCTAGCTCCCGAGTTCCCGACCCCTCGCTCCTTTCACTCGGACAGGCACTCAAGGCTTGTCTTGAGCCCTCGCTTGTAACCCCGTGCAGCCTGTCGCACCTCCATAGCAATACAAACTCCACCACCGCAAACTGGACGTAGGGATATTCAGCCCAAACCAGTATAAATCTTGGACTCCCTGTTGTAGGGTCGAGGATGCGCCTAGAGGGGGGGTGAATAGGCGTTTTACAAAATTCGATCGCTCACTAAACAATTCGCTCTAATCAACCCCTATGTCAAAACCTAATCAAATATATATGCGGAAGCGATAAATAGGTTTTGACAATTAAAGCCTAAATCAACTAGGCTCACTAGTGCACTAACTAAATTATGTCTCTAAACTAGAATTGCTAAATTGATCAATCAATTAACACTAAGCAATTCTAATGCAATCAAGCAATTGATAAATACTCAATAATGTAAATGCTTGAAAGTAAAGAGACAAGGGACAACCGATGTTTTTCCGTGGTGTTCAGAGACTTGTTGGTCTCCCTAGTCCACGTTGAGGCTAGCCCACACTTGGACCGGCTCCGCCGAGCACCGCCTCTTTCCACTAGTCGTGGTTTTTCACGCCGCGCGTAGGCTCAACCCGAACCTTCACAAACTTCACCGGCTTTCACAACCTTGAGAGCTCCACAAGACGACGCCACGCTGCCTAGGAGTCGGCAACCTCCAAGAGTAATAAGCCGCCCTTCACTTGAACTTCACCGGCACAACAAATGCGCTCCACGGTGATCACCAAGTGCAACACATGCACGAGGCCTCCCTCAAGTGCAACACATGCACAAGAGGCTCTCAAACCACTCACTAATTGCAACACATGCAATTAGCCTCACTCTTGAGCTCAAGAAGCAAAGGAGAAGAGCAACACATGCAAATGACTCCCACACACAGCCCAACTTCCCGCCCAAGCCCCCAAGGGTGTATTCATAGCCCCACCAAGAAAACTAGCCGCTGGGGCACAAACGGCAGAAACAGAAACCCGGCATACCGCCTACTAGGATCGGTAGTAGTACGGCCACGAGCCAACGGCTACAAAACTAGCCGTTACAGAAATCCGTAGCACCGCCAACTAGAAGCGGTGCACGTCACGGTAGCACCGCCTGCCTCAAGCCCAGAGCACCGACCACCGCGAACCTCAAAACACACCCTCTCGAAATATCACACCGGGTTCGGCCGGTGCTACCGCTTCCTCCCAGAGCACGACCACCATGGCCGTAGCACCGACCCCGAGGCACAAGAACACCCCTCCGAAATTTCACACTGCCAGAGGCGGTGCTACCACCCACCGGTAGCACCGGGCTACCACCACCGATAGCACCGGTCTCACAGAGAAAACATGATTTTTCACACTAAAATGATTTCTCCAAAAACCAAATACTATTCTTTGAGCCATTAGATGATCAACACATGATCATACACACGTGCAAAACACATTTGCACCAACTTAGCTCATGCTCAAAGAATTTAAACCAAATTGCAAAAACACATTTTGCAACCAACTCCAAATCTATTTGCAAAACGATAAGCAAATCAAACTCGAGTTTATGAGATTAATTCCCTAGCCATGTGAAGGTCAACACAAGACCCGGTCAACTTGCCAACACCCGCTGCAAGCCCCACTCACATGCTCTCGAATTCGGACTCATAAACCTCGGTTTATTCGCACAACTAACTTGCAAATAACACAATAAAACCATTTCATGCTTGAGCACTACTCTTTGCAACACATGCAAAAGTCTAGCTCCAAGCAACATCAATCAAGATGCATGAACTCTAATTGCAACACATGCAATTCTCTAGTTCAATGCAACACCAAAACTAAATCACACGTATGAGCTCTTTACTGCAACACATGCAAGCCTCTAGCTCCATACAAACACACAAGTTTTAGAAAGATTGTTTTATAAACCAAAACATGAAGCTTCAACTAATGCAACACATGCAAAAGTGAACTCCACGCAAAAGCCAACGATTAGCTTATCCTTTTTGCAACACATGCGAATCAAAGCATTATGCGAAAACCAAATACAACCAAGCATAAGTTTAACCCATTCGCAACACATGCCAAATGGTTAACCCATATGCAAAAACCAAATCCAAATGGTTTGAGCTCGAGTGAACGCGGAATGAGATCACCAACACATGATGAAGCTCAAGCAAAGGGAACGACCCCTCTTAATAGCACGGCAATAAAACCTTAGACTCAAAGACTACAAAAGTCCTTAGCCTATCTAATTATACCTTCGCCGCGCGCGCAAGCAATCCCCTTTGGGGTCTTTATGATCAACACTTGATTTCTCCCCCGGGATCTCCACTCGACTCCACTTCGGGATCCACTCTTGACGCCCATCAACTCATGATGCCGTCCTTGTCCCGTTCTCATCATCTTTGGACCTAACTCAAACATAACTCAAGAAACTTGTTAGTCCAAGATGCATGGTTGTCTCAATTATCTCTTGCACTCCATTAACACATAATGGATGCCTTTAGATCAATTGAGCACAACCTAAATCAATTTGAATGATTTAATTGTGTCTTAAGTACAATAATGCAACTCATGCTTTATTATACTTAAGAACTATTCATTTGTCCTTAATTAATCACAAAACACCATCAACACATGATGAAGTATTCGTTAATAATTAATTAAGACAAATGAACTCAATTTAAATTGTCATTTAAATTGATATGAGTATATATTAACTACACAAGTTTTCATATACTCACGTTGATAAAAAGTAATGATCCGTTATATGTAAATTGTATGGAAATGATCATTACTCTAAATCATCAACTATAGAATACACCCCACATGTATATGTGCATAAATATGATTGACTTGGAGATAATATGCACATATTCACTTTAATCATATTGGAGTATATCCTATATTACCATGAGTATACTTATAACTAGGCAATTCAAATATATACTCAATGATTTAGTTTCTTTGTCTTGATCCTTATGTGTATCAATAAAGAATCGATCAATACAACGAAACTATCAAGTTAAACTACAAACTCCCCCTAAATATGTGCATCCATGTAATATATGGATTGAGAAACATAATGCACATTTTGTGGTTAATATAACGGGGACATTCATATTTTAACTTGACTCCAAAGTATGCAACTAATACTAGAATGAATATGCAAACATACCTCGGGTTTTCCATTTTTCAATGCGATGAGACTAATCAAAAGATATTCTAAACAATCATGTTAGTCTCGATATAAGATTTGTCATTAAGAACAATATCGCATTAGGGGATAAACTTAATATTGGATTTGTCATTAACACAAGATTAGATTTGTCATTAACACCAAAACCATAACTAATTAAGGTTGAACTTACACCTGTGTCTGACCATTCAAGGAGAGAGAACGTGTGTAGGGTTGAGGATGCGCCTAGAGGGGGGGTGAATAGGCGTTTTACAAAATTAATCGCTCTCTAATCAATTCGCTCTAATACACCCCTAAGTCAAAACCTAATCAAAGATATATGCGGAAGCGATAAATAGGTTTTGACAATTTAAAGCCTAAATCAACTAGGCTCACTAGTGCACTATCTAAATTAAGTCTCTACACTAGAATTGCTAAATTGAACAATCAATTAATACTAAGCAATTCTAATACATTCAAGCAATCAATAATATGCACAAGGTAAATACTTGAAAGTAAAGAGACAAGGGACAACCGATGTTTTTCCGTGGTGTTCGGAGACTTGCCGGTCTCCCCTAGTCCACGTTGAGGCAAGCCCACACTTGGACCGGCTCCCGCTCGAGCACCCGCCTCTTTCCACTAGTCGTGGTTTTTCACGCTCGCGCGTAGGCTCAACCCGAACCTTCACAAACTTGCCGGGGCTTCTCACACCACGAGAGCTCCTCACAAGACGACGCCTTACGCCTGCCTAGGAGTCGGCAACCTCCAAGAGTAACAAGCCGCTCCTTCACTTGAACCACACGGCACAACTAATGCGCTCCTCGGTGATCACTAAGTGCAACACATGCACAAGGCCTCCTCAAGTGCAACACATGCACAAGAGGTACCCAAACCACTTCCTAATTGCAACAAATGCAATTAGTCTCACTCTTAAGCTCAAGAGGCAAATGGAGAAGAGCAACACATGCACACAACTCCCACATACAAGAACAACACCAAGACAAGCCCCCAAGGGTCTATTTATACCCCACCAAAGAAAACTAGCCGTTGGGGCAAGATACCGTAAACTCATAAAAATGCGGTACTACCGCTTATTATGCGGATTATCATGCCATCAGAGTAACGGCTATAAAACTAGCTGCTATGCTACCGCCTTCCGTATTATCACGACAAAACCCAGATTACCGCTCAAGCGGTAGTACCGCTCGACCTCCAGAGCACCGCCGACAACGCGATCGAAAACAGCGTCTCTCGCTAAAAAAGCAATCGTAGTAGACAACCGTAGTATCAAGACTTATGTATTATCAAGACCTTGGGCCTTCAGATTACCGCACCTCCTAGTACCGCCTCAACTCCGGCAACCGCCAAGCCGAGAAAAACCCGATTTTAACTCCAAAAACATTTCTCCAAAACCAAACTTATTCTTTGAGCAATGTAGATGATCAACACATGATCATACACACGCAAAACACATTTGCACCAACTTAGCTCATGCTCAAAGAATCCAAACCAAATTAAGAAAACACATCTCGCAAACAACTCAAGATCTATTTGCAAAACGATAAGCAAAACAAACTCGAGTTTATGAGATTAATCCCTAGCCATGTGAAGGTCAACACAAGACCCGGTCAACTTGCCAACACCCGCTGCAAGCCCCACTCACATGCTCTCCTTAAAAATATGCTAAAAAAAAAAAAAGCAAAACCCCTTTTAAACTTTTTTATTTATTTTAACAATCAAGTAAGAACGAAACTACTAAATAAGGTTAACAAAAATTTAATTTAAAATTTTATTAAAAATGGTATATTGGAAAAACAAAGGAAAGAAACTTGAAATATACTAAAGAAAAAAGTAAAAAACTAAAGATCTAGAAAATCTAAAAATCTAAATTGGATAATGAAGAAAAAAAATTAAAAATGACAACCAAATAAAACATAAAAGTTTTTATTATTTTTTAAAAAAATTACATAAACTAAAAAAATCTTTAATTTAAATTGGTAAATTAAAAATTAAAAGGTCAAAAAACAAAAAAATAAAACATGTCCAGACTAATGACCTTACACTTTAATTTAAAATAAACATATTAATTTATTGATAGTTTAAAATTTAAAATTTTTTAATGATTTTGAAAGAATTAAAACAAAATATTGTTATTTTTTGTTGATTCATTAAACATACATTTTTAGTTTGAAATTTTTCAATTTTATTTTTTAATAAATTAAAATTTAATTTAATGCTTTAATATTTTTTTCAACAAAAAATAATCAAAATAAAAGGAAAATTATTTAAATTTAATAATCAAGAAAACTGGATTTTTATTAAAAAATTTTGTTTTAATTTTAAAATTACAGTTTTTTGATTTTACTTTTTTATAAATATTAAAAAAATTTGAAATTTTTTAAATTTAAAACTTGAAATTAAATTTTTTATTTTATTTAAAATTTTTTGAAGTTTTTAATTTAGGGGGAATACAACTCATATAAAAGGAAAAATTTATTACAGTTAAAAATTAATTAGTGTGTTTCTAACTCTGACCACATAAATTTGGTTTGCCACTTGGCAATCAGTTGACCAAGATTTTTTTAATAGATTTAATTCCAAAATTGTTAGTGGGTTTAAATTTTCTTAATATAAGTGTTAATTTTTCATATAATTGTGCAAATAACCTTTTAACAATCAATTAATACTAAGCAATTCTAATACATTCAAGCAATCAATAATATGCACAAGGTAAATACTTGAAAGTAAAGAGACAAGGGACAACCGATGTTTTTCCGTGGTGTTCGGAGACTTGCCGGTCTCCCCTAGTCCACGTTGAGGCAAGCCCACACTTGGACCGGCTCCCGCTCGAGCACCCGCCTCTTTCCACTAGTCGTGGTTTTTCACGCTCGCGCGTAGGCTCAACCCGAACCTTCACAAACTTGCCGGGGCTTCTCACACCACGAGAGCTCCCGCGCACGACGCCTACGCCGTCTAGGAGTCGGCAACCTCCAAGAGTAACAAGCCGCTCCTTCACTTGAACCACACCGGGCACAACTAATGCGCTCCTCGGTGATCACTAAGTGCAACACATGCACAAGGCCTCCCTCAAGTGCAACACATGCACAAGAGGTACCCAAACCACTTCCTAATTGCAACAAATGCAATTAGTCTCACTCTTAAGCTCAAGAGGCAAATGGAGAAGAGCAACACATGCACACAACTCCCACATACAGCAACAACACCAGCACAAGCCCCCCAAGGGGTCTATTTATACCCCACCAAAGAAAACTAGCCGTTGGGGGCAAGATACCAGAAACTCTGCGAAAAATGCGGTACTACCGCCCCCACATGCGATACTCTGGCTCCTCTGATCAGAGCAACGGCTATAAAACTAGCTGTTCTATGATCTCCGTCGTATATCACGCCGACAAAAACCCGAGAGTACCGCTCAAGCGGTAGTACCGCCTCGACCTCCATAGCACCGCCGACAACGCGACTTCGAAAACCAGCGTCTCGCCAAAAAAGCAACAGCAGTAAACAACCGGTAGTATCAAGACTTGCGGTACTATCAAGACTTTGGGCCCGGTACTACCGCACCTCCTAGTACCGCTCTCAACTCCGTGCAACCGCCAAGTTGGAGAAAAACCCGATTTTAACTCCAAAACATTTCTCCAAAACCAAACTTATTCTTTGAGCAATGTAGATGATCAACACATGATCATACACACGTGCAAAACACATTTGCACCAACTTAGCTCATGCTCAAAGAATCCAAACCAAATTGCGAAAACACATCTCGCAAACAACTCAAGATCTATTTGCAAAACGTATTAAGCAAAACAAACTCGAGTTTATGAGATTAATCCCCTAGCCATGTGAAGGTCAACACAAGACCCGGTCAACTTGCCAACACCCGTTGCAAGCCCCACTCACATGCTCTCGAATTCGGACTCATAAACCTCGGTTTATTCGCTGTGAATCTTGCAAACAACACAATAAACATATCTCATGCTTGAGCACTACTCTTTGCAACACATGCAAAAGTCTAGCTCAAAGCAACATTAAATCAAGATGCATGAACTCTCTTATTGCAACACATGCAATTCTCTAGTTCAATGCAACACCAAAACCAATCTTCAACTAAAACCAAATCACACGTATGAGCTCTTTACTCGCAACACATGCAAGCCTCTAGCTCCATACAAACACACAACATCAAATCATGCTTGAGCTCTCTCCTTTTGCAACACATGCAAAACTTAGCTCCAAGCAACACCAAAGTTTTATAAAGATGTTTTGCGAAACCAAAGCATGAAGCTTCAACTAATGCAACACATGCAAAAGTGAACTTCACGCAAAAAGCCAACGCACTAGCTTATCCTATTTGCAACACATGCAAATCAAAGCATAATCTGAAAACCAAATGCAACCAAGCATAAGTTTAACCCATTCGCAACACATGCCAAATGGTTAACCCTCATGCAAAAACCAAATCAAATAAGATTTGAGCTTGAGTGAGCGCGAATGAGATCACCAACACATGATGAAGCTCAAGCTAAGAGGCAACCCTCTTAATAGCACGGCGATAAAAGAACTAGACTCAAAGACTACAAAAGTCCTTAGCCTATCTAGTTATACCTTTGCCGCATGCAAGCAAGCAATCCCTTTGGGGTCTTTATGATCTTCACTTGATACTCCCCGGGATCACTACTCGACTCCTCTTGGGATCCACTCTTGACGCCCATCAACTCATGATGCCGTCCTTGTCCCGTTCTCATTATCTCATTCATCTTTGGACCTAACTCAAACATAACTCAAGAGACTTGTTAGTCCAAGATGCATGGTTGTCTCAATTATCTCTTGCACTCCATTAACACATAATGGATGCCTTTGGATCAATTGAGCACAACCTAAATCAATTGAAGTGATTGTAGATGTGTCTTAAGTACACTAATGCAACCCATGCTTTATTATACTTAAGAACTATTCATTTGTCCTCAATTAATCACGGAGCACCATCAACACATGATGAAGTGTTCGTTAATAATTAATTAAGACAAATGAACTCAATTTAAATTATCATTTAAATTGATATGAGTATATATCAACTACACAAGTTTTCATATACTCATGTTGATGAAAAGTAATGATCCATTATATGTAAAATGTATGGAAATGATCATTACTCCAAATCATCAACTATAGAATACACTCCACATGTATATGTGCATAAATATGATTGACTTGGAGATAATATGCACATATTCAAATTGATCGTATTGAGTATATCCTATATTACCATGAGTATACTTATAACTAGGCAATTCAAATATATACTCAAGGATTTAGTTTCTTTGTCTTGATCCTTATATGTATGTCAATAACGAATTGATCAATACAAAGAACCTTTCAAGTTAAACTACAAACTCCCCCTAAATATGTGCACCCATGTAATATATGGATTGAGGAACATAATGCACATTTTGTGGTTAATATAACGGGGACATTCATACTTTAACTTGACTCCAAAGTATGCAACTAATATTAGAATGAATATGCAAACATACCTTGGGTTTTCCATTTTTCAATGCGATGAGACTAAACAAAGATATTCTAAACAAACATGTTAGTCTCGATATAAGATTGTAATTAATAACACTATCGCATTAGGGGATAAACATGATATTAGATTTGTCATCAACGCACGATTAGATTTGTCATTAACACCAAAACCATAACTAATGATGGTTGAACTTACAATCTCCCCTTTTTTGGTGATTAATGACAAATCCAAGCTTAATGAGCATATTTGGATTAAAACTAACATGTTGAGAGAATTTAAGCTAATTAAACACATATGCATATTAATTCTCCCCCTTAATCATATTAAGCTTATTTTTTAAACCAGATGACATTAAGCTTCCTAATTCTCCCCCTTTTGGCATTAAGCACCAAAAATGGAAAACAATAAAATTTACTTGAAAAACATTCTCCCCCTTTTTGGCAAACATATTTAAATGTTCTCCCCTTTTGATAAATTAATTATTCTTCCCCTTTTTGGCATTTAACAATTTCTTTTAGGGGTCATATCTAATGAAGGTCATACAAGAATTTAAAAGGATACTAATGACCTTGGCAGTGAATTAGATTTTAGATACCAATTGAAAAAGGTAGGCAATAAAATCCCAAATGAAAAGGATATACAAGGAATAAAACAAGTTTTCATTTGAAATATGGCCTTATACCAAAAGAAGAAAATTCGAAAAGAGACCATATTCGGGATTTTGGATACCACTTTGAAGAAAGAATAAGCGCTTGCAATTATGGATACCACTTGTAAAAACAAATAAGCATGAAAAGCAAAGAAGGGAGAGTATCCAAAGCAAATGACCCGTGTGATACCCTTTTTCAAATAACTCACTCCTCATTTTATTAGACTTTGCAACTTTTCAGCATGATTCTTTTGAAGAATCCAATAATTCGCCTAATAAGGTTAAACGAGGAAACCATAAGGAATAAATACCACTTGAGACAATAGATACCACTTGTAAAATTAATCTCAAGGGCTTTGCAGGAAGAACCAAAAGAAATGAGCATTTTCAAATTTTCATGAAGAACAATGCTCTACAAGAGATTTCCTCTTTAATGTATTTCAACACATAAAGACTCTCACACAGAGAAATCTTAGGTGGTTGAACTTACAATTCTAGCTTGTGAGGAAAAAACCTAATCAAGAATGTGGGTATCGAAGTAATGCTACAAGAAGGTAATGAAATACCATTTGTAGGAAATAATTGAATTCAATGATACCACTTAAAAAGGAAATCAAATAATCAAGGATATCATTAGAAGAAATGAATAATGAGAACCATGATATCACTTGAAGAAAGGAATCTCGATTATACCACTTGTAAGCATATGGATGAATAAATGCTCAATTGATACCACTTAGAATCAAATCACAAAGACTTGATACCACTTGAAAGAATTATCGATAGCATTGATGGGTATCAGAGCAATATTCTCAGAGCAATAAGTACTTACGGGTATCGAAATAGAGCAAGGCTCAAGAATAATCAATGAAATCGCAAAGATTTAGTATCAGAGCAAAATAAAGATATGACATCACTTGGAAGCCAATAAGTGCCCAAAACTTGATATAAATAAACTCTCCAAGATATTCAATAAATGAATCATGGAGTTATTTGCATTTGAATTTGCACAAGTTTTGTCTTTTCAAAAGATCAAGTGAAAATCACTCTTTAAGTCCAATTAAAGTGCTCATAACTGATACCACTTGAAAATGCGATCAAATAAATTCCAGAGCTTTTGAAATTTTGCACAAATGAACTTTGGGATTACAAGAAACTTTTACAAAAAGAATTCTTGAAAAAAGGAGGTTCCAATCAAAAGAAATCCTAAAGCAAAACTCGAGAAAATTCTGAAAAATCAGAACCAATTCTGCCAGGGCCGGTACTACCGCTCACACAGGCCGGTAGTACCGCAAATCCGACTACCAAGACGCTGGGCAGTAGTACCGCCTTGTCGATCGCAACTCCGGACTTTTGCAAATTTTGGCGAAAAATGATTCAAATGAAGTCCAATTAATTTGAAATTTTGCAGAGATGAACTTTGGACTAATTAGAAGGTTTTGCAAAAAGAATTTTCTCAAAATCAATTTTATTTTGAAAGTTATGGCAATTTGCGCTTTGAGGCATAAAAGGAAATTGATTGTCACGAAAAGCCTCAAAATGCAATTCAATTTGGATTTCATGCAATTTTGATTTTCATGGCTTAGATTGGTGTATCAAGAGTGTTTATAGCCAAGATTTGATATAAAATCCAACTTGAATGCCAACATTTTTGCATATTGCTAGAATAGGCTCTTTTGGATCAAATCAAATTATTTTTGAGCCAAATTAGTTTTCAATATAGAGTTTTCATTTTGAAAGCTTGTAAAACATTTGAAATACATAATAGAATACATTTTCAAAGCTTTTCACAAATTAGGTCCTTTTAAATTCAATTTTTGATTTTTGACCTAAATAGTCCAAATGAAGCAAAATTAAATTCCAATCAACACAAGAATTCAAATGAAGCAAGGGGTAAGAAATAAGATTTGAATTTTGTGTATGAGTCTAAAATACCATTTTGAATCACAATTCTACACAAGAATTGATCCAAATGGAGAAACTCACTAAGTGCTAGAATATGACCATTATGGGTCAATTATAGTTTTTCGGCGAGTTTCAAAATCAAATAATTTTAGCTAGATTGGTCTTTTTAAAATTCTTTTGAACATGAAAATTGTTGAGAATGACCAACTCTAGGATTTTCATTTTGGAATTATTTTCAAGATCCTTTTACTTTTAATTCTATGAAAATTATAAGTTTAAATCAAAATCAAGATACTAGTAACTAGATTTTAGGCTAGAAAACTCATTTTCTTTTCAAAATAGATTTTGTGAAGTCAAAACCTTTGGAAAACATTTCAAAAGCATTTGTGTACATTTTTCAACTAGTTTTTCACAATTTTACTAATAGTATACAAAATTTTGTCTTTTGGCTAAATGGTTTGATTTTGAAATTATATATATGTGCACTTATATTAATATGGGCACACGTAGGGATGTGGTACACATGAATATGAATTAACACTCCCCCTAAATGTGCCACTTCCTAACTTGCTCAAGATTGCAATAAGAGAATAGATAAGAGGCGAGAGCAAGTGGCCATAACAAGTAATCTAAATTGATATTCATTAATATTGCATTATAACCTACACAAGGCTATATGTTTAAATAATAATCAATTTAAATACTTGTTACCGAGATGGCATTGGCTTATGATGGACATGATTGTCTTCATGCTTGACACCACTTGTAGACGAATATAATCCTTCTCCTCTTGAGTGAGCAAGCGTCCAATCCATCTCAATATCACTTAAAAATCTTTTAGGCGGTTTTTGGTACCCAATCCTTGTTGGGTCCGACAATGTTAGTCACAATGGATTTAGGAACCCAAATGGTACTAATTTTAGCATTTTTAAATTGACTAACATATCTAGGAATAGTTTTGCGATAATTATTCCTCCTAAGCAAAATATTTGGATTTAAGTGAGAGGACTTAGGAGGGCATTGATACTTTGCAAAACTATTTCTAGTTTGATCCTTTCTAAGCATATGATAATTAGAATTATGAAATGGCTTAGAGGATCTAGTATTTCTAGCAAATGTTTTGCTATTGTTATTTCTCCGAAGCAACATATGTGAATTAAATTGAGTTGGCTTAGGAGTCCTAACAAACTTAGCAAACCCATTACTAGATTTACTCTTCCTATGCATATGAATATCATTTTGAGCCGGCATAGGGGACTTGACAAGCTTGGCAAACACATTGCCATTCTTGTCCTTCCTAAGCAAATAATTATCATTTACAAGAGTAGGCTTAGGAGTGATACCTTTGGGACAATCCTTACCGAAATGTCCCTTTTCTCGGCAATTGAAGCACGTCACGCTATTTGGCCCTCTCTTGACCGATTTGACTTGCTCTTTGCCGGTTTGCCTCATTGTTGGTGTTGTGGCCTTGTTATCCACTTGATTAGGGCACACGGAGGCGAGGTGGCCCTTCTTGTTGCAAGCAAAACACTTGACGATCTTCGAGTGGCGTGCGTTGTGTCTTGTCTTGCTATTCTCCCTCTTGGAGTTGTACCCGAGTCCTCGCTTGTCTTGAGGCGCCCTTGGCTTGCTCAAGATTTCGTCGAGGAGGACTTTTCCTTTTACGCACCTCTTCAAGTCATTTTCTAACTTAATGACTTGAGCCTTGAGCTCATTGTTTTCCTCTACAATATTAGCATCTAAAAGCATAGAGGAACTAGAAGCAATTTCATTAGAGCAACAAGGTAAATCATCACTAGAAGTGGATATGCATTTATTTGATGAATTGATTGTAATAGAATTTAAGCAAGGCAATTCATCATCTAGATTACATTGAGTAGCACTATCCATACTAGCATTAGTAAATTCCTTGAGAAGGACTTTTTCATGATTTTCTTTTAGAACATTATAATCATTTTGAAGTGACTCATGTTCTAACTTTAAAATCTTATATTTTGTTTTCTCCTTCCCAAGATAATTATTGAGCTCCTCTAACATATCCATTAAATCATCATAAGAGGGCTCTTCGTCATCACATACCTCATCTTTACCTTTTGCCATGAAGCAACGAATTTTTGATGTAAGTGAAGATTCGTCGTCGCTTGAGGCGGAGGTTGAGGTTGAAGGAGATGCCGGTTCATCTCTTGATATTGACGTTGGAGAATCATCAACCGGTATTTCCCCCTCATTGCAATCCTCAATAGATGTGGACACGTCATATAATTCTTGAAGCTTAGTCCACATTTCATGAGCGCTCTTGAGATTGCAAATGAGATTGAATATCTCTACGCCACAACGCTAAATAAAACGTTAGTAGCTTGAGCGTCGAGATGTAGACATTTCTCCTCTCCTTTAGTTGGAGCAATATCATTTATTGGAGAAGAAATACCGACATCTACGATCCACCAAATTTGTGGGCTCATGGATTTAAAGTAATCAATCATAAATAATTTCCATTCAGCATAATTTGATTCATTTAGCATGAGTGGATCGTGAGAGTGCACTAAACCGCTAGGCGCCATCCTTTTTACTCTCTAGACGGTTAAGCCTAAAATGAGAGTGACCGTGGCTCTGATACCACTTGTAGGGTCGAGGATGCGCCTAGAGGGGGGGTGAATAGGCGTTTTACAAAATTAATCGCTCTCTAATCAATTCGCTCTAATACACCCCTAAGTCAAAACCTAATCAAAGATATATGCGGAAGCGATAAATAGTTTTTGACAATTTAAAGCCTAAATCAACTAGGCTCACTAGTGCACTATCTAAATTAAGTCTCTACACTAGAATTGCTAAATTGAACAATCAATTAATACTAAGCAATTCTAATACATTCAAGCAATCAATAATATGCACAAGGTAAATACTTGAAAGTAAAGAGACAAGGGACAACCGATGTTTTTCCGTGGTGTTCGGAGACTTGCGGTCTCCCTAGTCCACGTTGAGGCAAGCCCACACTTGGACCGGCTCCGCCGAGCACCGCCTCTTTCCACTAGTCGTGGTTTTCACGCTCGTGTGTAGGCTCAACCCGAACCTTCACAAACTTGCCGGGGCTTCTCACACCACGAGAGCTCCCGCGCACGACGCCTACGCCGTCTAGGAGTCGGCAACCTCCAAGAGTAACAAGCCGCTCCTTCACTTGAACCACACCGGGCACAACTAATGCGCTCCTCGGTGATCACCAAGTGCAACACATGCACAAGGCCTCCCTCAAGTGCAACACATGCACAAGAGGTACCCAAACCACTTCCTAATTGCAACAAATGCAATTAGTCTCACTCTTAAGCTCAAGAGGCAAATGGAGAAGAGCAACACATGCACACAACTCCCACATACAGCAACAACACCAGCACAAGCCCCCCAAGGGGTCTATTTATACCCCACCAAAGAAAACTAGCCGTTGGGGGCAAGATACCGAAACTTCATGAAAAATGCGGTACTACCGCCCCATCTGCGATACTACTGCCTCCATCAGAGCAACGGCTATAAAACTAGCCGTTCTGCTATCTACCGATATACTACCGACAAAAAACCCGGTACTACCGCTCAAGCGGTAGTACCGCTCTGACCTCCGGTAGCACCGCTCGACAACGCGACCGAAAACAGCGTCTCTGCCAAAAAGCAACCGCAGGCAGACAACCGGTAGTACCGCACTTGCGGTACTACCGCACCTTGGGCCCGGTACTACCGCACCTCCGGTAGTACCGCCCTCAACTCCGGTGCAACCGGCCAAGCTGGAGAAAAACCTGATTTTAACTCCAAAAACATTTCTCCAAAAACCAAACTTATTCTTTGAGCAATGTAGATGATCAACACATGATCATACACACGTGCAAAACACATTTGCACCAACTTAGCTCATGCTCAAAGAATCCAAACCAAATTGCGAAAACACATCTCGCAAACAACTCAAGATCTATTTGCAAAACGTATTAAGCAAAACAAACTCGAGTTTATGAGATTAATCCCCTAGCCATGTGAAGGTCAACACAAGACCCGGTCAACTTGCCAACACCCGTTGCAAGCCCCACTCACATGCTCTCGGAATTCCGGACTCATAAACCTCAGTTTATTCGCTGTGAATAATCTTGCAAACAACACAATAAACATATCTCATGCTTGAGCACTACTCTTTGCAACACATGCAAAAGTCTAGCTCCAAGCAACATTAAATCAAGATGCATGAACTCTCTTATTGCAACACATGCAATTCTCTAGTTCAATGCAACACCAAAACCAATCTTCAACTAAAACCAAATCACACGTATGAGCTCTTTACTCGCAACACATGCAAGCCTCTAGCTCCATACAAACACACAACATCAAATCATGCTTGAGCTCTCTCCTTTTGCAACACATGCAAAACTTAGCTCCAAGCAACACCAAAGTTTTATAAAGATGTTTTGCGAAACCAAAGCATGAAGCTTCAACTAATGCAACACATGCAAAAGTGAACTTCACGCAAAAGCCAACGCACTAGCTTATCCTATTTGCAACACATGCAAATCAAAGCATAATGCGAAAACCAAATGCAACCAAGCATAAGTTTAACCCATTCGCAACACATGCCAAATGGTTAACCCTCATGCAAAAACCAAATCAAATAAGATTTGAGCTTGAGTGAACGCGGAATGAGATCACCAACACATGATGAAGCTCAAGCGAACAGGCAACCCCTCTTAATAGTACGGCGATAAAAGAACTAGACTCAAAGACTACAAAAGTCCTTAGCCTATCTAGTTATACCTTTGCCGCCGCGCACAAGCAATCCCCTTTGGGGTCTTTATGATCTTCACTTGATACTCCCTCGGGATCACTACTCGACTCCTCTTCGGGATCCACTCTTGACGCCCATCAACTCATGATGCCGTCCTTGTCCCGTTCTCATTATCTCATTCATCTTTGGACCTAACTCAAACATAACTCAAGAGACTTGTTAGTCCAAGATGCATGGTTGTCTCAATTATCTCTTGCACTCCATTAACACATAATGGATGCCTTTGGATCAATTGAGCACAACCTAAATCAATTGAAGTGATTGTAGATGTGTCTTAAGTACACTAATGCAACCCATGCTTTATTATACTTAAGAACTATTCATTTGTCCTCAATTAATCACGGAGCACCATCAACACATGATGAAGTGTTCGTTAATAATTAATTAAGACAAATGAATTCAATTTAAATTATCATTTAAATTGATATGAGTATATATCAACTACACAAGTTTTCATATACTCATGTTGATGAAAAGTAATGATCCATTATATGTAAAATGTATGGAAATGATCATTACTCCAAATCATCAACTATAGAATACACCCCACATGTATATGTGCATAAATATGATTGACTTGGAGATAATATGCACATATTCAAATTGATCGTATTGGAGTATATCCTATATTACCATGAGTATACTTATAACTAGGCAATTCAAATATATACTCAAGGATTTAGTTTCTTTGTCTTGATCCTTATATGTGTGTCAATAACGAATTGATCAATACAAAGAACCTTTCAAGTTAAACTACAAACTCCCCCTAAATATGTGCACCCATGTAATATATGGATTGAGGAACATAATGCACATTTTGTGGTTAATATAACGGGGACATTCATACTTTAACTTGACTCCAAAATATGCAACTAATATTAGAATGAATATGCAAACATACCTTGGGTTTTCCATTTTTCAATGCGATGAGACTAAACAAAGATATTCTAAACAAACATGTTAGTCTCGATATAAGATTGTAATTAATAACACTATCGCATTAGGGGATAAACATGATATTAGATTTGTCATCAACGCACGATTAGATTTGTCATTAACACCAAAACCATAACTAATGATGGTTGAACTTACAACGTGCAGCCCCCTATACTTACAAATTTACTTGCCGGTTATACGAAACACCGACAATATGGCTCACATAACACTGTTCACGCTCTTCTTGATGTGGACTCTGTTCATGAGTGGTCCATCTCTCAGTTTGATGTCAAGAATGCATTTCTTAATAATGAGCTACATGAGGAGGTCTATATGTAGCTACCATCAGGGTATTCTGTTCCTGATGGTATGGTTTGTTAGCTTTACCGCTCTCTTTATGGGATCAAGCAAGCCTCTCATGGCTGGTTTGATCGTTTTTCTTCTGTGGTTACTACTGCTGGCTTTTCTGCTAGTGCTCATGATCCTGCACTTTTTGTTCACACTTCTCATAGTTGGACTCTTCTTTTTCTTCATGTTGATGAAATGATTATTACTAGAGATGATTCTTAGTATATTGCCTTTGTGAAGGCACGCATCAGCGAGCAGTTCTCATGTTTGATCTAGGTCCTCTTCGCTACTTTCTTGAAATTGAGATTTATTCTACACATGAGGGCTTCTTCATATCCCAAAATACGTATACTCAGGATCTTCTTAACCATGCCTCTTTCATTGATCAGCTTATAGCCAAGACTCCTATAGAGCTCAATGTTTACCTTCGACCTACTGATGGTGAACCTCGTGAGGATTCTACTCGCTATCCTCATCTTGTTGGGAGTCTTGTTTATTTTGATGTGACTCATTTTGACAATTCTTATTCAGTTTGTATCTTAAGTCAGATCGTTTCTGCTCCCACTTAGCTTCATTATAGTCATCTTCTTCGTGTTCTACGATATCTTCATGAAACTATCTCTCGTCGTCTTTTCTTCTCACGCTTCAGCTCCTTATAGCTCTAGACATACTCTGATGCTACTTGGTCCAATGATCACTCTGATTGTTAGTCTCTTTCTGCTTATTGTGTTTTTCTTGGTGGTTCTGTTATTGCTTGGAAGACTAAGAAGAAAACAACAGTTTCTCGTTCGAGTACTGAGATAGAGTTGCGAATTATGGCTCTTTTGACAGTAGAAGTTACTTGGCTACAGTGGTTACTTGGAGATTTTGGTGTATATGTTTCTACACGACCCCTCTTTTTTCTGACAATACAAGTGCTATTAATATTGCTCGAGATCTAACGAAGCATGAGCTCACCAAGCATATTGGTGTTGATGCTTCCTACATGCAGTCACAGGTACAAGATCATGTTGCAACTCTTCAGTATGTGCTTTCAAAGTTTTAGTTGGTAAATTTCTTCACGAAGATATAGAGTAGAGCTCAACACAGCTTTTATCTCTCTAAATTCAATGTTGTTGAACCGCCATGAGTTTGGGGATGGGTGTTAGACAGTATCCTAGTTGCCTTCTATAGAGATTGCTAGTTGCCTTATAGACAGATTGTTAGTTTTGTATAGGTCTGTCTTATATAGGTTTTCTTTTTATACCCTCATGTATATGTATATATATTGACCTATTGACCTCATATTCAATACAATTTCTATTCATAACGTGATCAAGTACTGGAATATGGAAACTGTGAACCTTCCAAGCCGTTGTGGAATCTACCTACTCTCTATCTACTGAATAGAATCACCAAAAGAAGGTTGTCAGAAAATACCACCAACAAAGAAGAATTTTTGTGCTGGCAAAATCTGCAGCTTTTCTGTTTATCTCAATGGTATTTAAAGGAAACAACACACGCTAATTAAAACCATGCACTAGAAACTCCTACATGCAGAATTATGGCCTCCTAACTCCTAAACATGCAGAATTACATGCAGTTACATGCAGCAGTATTAGAACCTCTTCAAACGGCTGTATTAAACACCATAAATGCTAATTAGAAACTCCTAAACGGCTGTATTAAACATGTTAATTATAGCCTACTAAATGCACACCATGCAAACAGGATTATCCTGATTAACAATCTCCCCCTAATCCTAGTTGTGGTTGATGTCGACGATGCCGAGCTTCGAGCGCAGGTGTAAAAATCTCACCCGGCCAAGTGATTTCGTCAGTATGTCCGCCAGCTGTTCGTCAGTGTGGATCTTACGGATGACGACTTGTCCACCCTCGACGCGTTCCCTAATGTAGTGGAAACGTGTCTCTATATGTTAACTCCGGCCATGAAAAACTGGATTCTTGCACAATTGGATCGCCGACTGGTTGTCTACGAAGATCGTTACGGCGTTGGCGTCTCGCCCGTAGAAGTTGCCGATCAGCCACCTGAGCCAGATTCCCTGGCATGCCGCCGCCGAGGCCGCGATGTACTCCGCCTCGCACGACGATAGTGCCACCACCGGTTATACGCGATCGCCATGACACTGGTGCATTGCCGAGGCAGAATAGAATGCCGGAGGTGCTCTTGCGATCATCCACGTCGCCGGCCATGTCCGCGTCGCTGTACCCCTTGAGCTCGATGTCGTCGTGCCCTCTGGTGTAGTTGAGACCGTAGTGAAGTGTGCCAGCGACGTAACGAAGTAGATGCTTGACGGCGCTCAGATGCTCCGTCGTCGGGTTCGCTATGAACCTGCTCAGGTACCCGACCGCGAAGCTGATATCTGGTCAGGTGTGAACCAAGTACCGGAGACTTCCAACCACACTGCGATAGAACGTAGGATCTACAGGTGGGTTGGAGCTCTCCTTACTCAGTTTGAGACGCGCCTCCATGGGTATTTGCACGGCGTTGCAACCGGTCATGCCAGCCTTGTCCAGGAGCTTCGCCGCATACGCAGCTTGGCTCATGGTGATCCTCCCAGATAGTTGCTTCACTTCAATGCCGAGGTAGTAGCTCAGTTGCCCGAGATCACTCATTTTGAATGAGCGCTTCATCTCTTCCTTGAACAACTCGATCTCAGCATGATCGGCACCGGTGAGAATCAAGTCGTCGACGTACACGCCTAGGAGCACGCGCCCACGTTCCGTGTCGCGCGTGTACACGCCATGCTCCTCCTTGCAGCGCGTGAACCCAAGCGCCACCAGCGTGCGGTCCAGCTTGGCGTTCCACGCTCGAGGAGCTTGACGCAGTCCGTAGAGGGCCTTATGCAGCCGCAACACTTGCCGCTCTCGCTCGGCGATCGTAAACCCCGGTGGTTGAGCGACGTAGACCTCCTCCGTGAGGTCACCATTGAGAAAAGCCGACTTGACGTCGAGGTGATGAAGCGTCCAGCCCTCGTGCGCCGCCACAGCCACCAGTGCACGCACCGAGTCGAGCCGCGCCACTAGTGCAAACACCTCATCGAAGTCCACACCGGCGCGTTGCACGTACCCCTTCGCCACCAACCGCGCTTTGTGACGGATCACCGCCCCTTGCGGGTCCTTCTTGAGTTTGAATACCCATTTGAGGCCGATCGGGCGATGTCCGGCAGGGAGGTCCACCGCCTGCCATGTGCCATTGTCCTCAATGGCGGCCATCTCCTCTTCCATCGCAGCGCGCCACGCTGGATCAGTGGCCGCCTCGTCGAAGGAAGTGGGCTCCTCAGTCGCCACAAGAAGCCATTCATCGAGATCCAGCATGCGCGGCTCGACCGTGTCGATGCAGTTGTCCACCGTGCGGTACCGTCGCGGCGCGCCACCGTCGCTGTGGTCGAGCTCCGACGGAATGTGTGATGGCGGCGTGCAATGCTCCACTCGAGCACCCCTTGTGTCGTTGGCGACGTTCATGGGCATCTGCACCGTGTCCTCGTTCACAGCATCCAAAGCCGGAGTGCTTGGGCCGCCGCCTGAGAAATTGTTTACCGTGTACTCCACGGTGAATGTCTCAGGGCCGACATCGCCGTTTGCCTCCCAATTCCACCCTTTGGCCTCGTCGAACACCACGTCGCGGGTCACATGGAGCCGACTTCTCACTAGATCATAGACCCGATAGCCTTTGGAGCCCGGCTCGTACCCCACGAACACCATCTTCACGCTTCGGTCATCGAGCTTCGCGGCGTACGGACGCGTGACCTTGACGTGCGCCAGACAGCCGAACGTGCGCATGAAGTGCACGGTCGGTTTCTCGCCATGCCATGCTTCGTAGGGGGTCTTACCGGTGACGCTCTTCGTCGGTGATCGGTTCAAGATGAACACGGCAGTACTCACCGCCTCCCCCCAAAAAGTGCTTGGCATCCTCCTCGCCTTGAGGAGACACCTTGCCATGGCCATCACGGTCTGGTTCCTTCGCTCCACAACACCATTTTGTTGCGGCGAATACGGTGCCGTAAGCTGACGATGAACACCATGTTCTGCGCAGTACTCGCCGAAGGTGACCGCCGTGAACTCACCTCCACGATCCGTGCGTAGCGCACGGAGCTTCTTGCCGATCTCCACCTCGACGCCGCCCTGGAACTTGCGGATTGCGCTTGCTGCCTCGTCCTTGCTCGTCAGCAGTACTAGCCACATGTATCTGCTGGCGTCATCAACGAGAAGGAGGAAATAGCGTCGGCTGCCGTGTGTCGCCGGAGTGACAGGGCCGCACAAGTCGCCGTGGACAAGGTCTAAACGCCCCTTTGCGCGGTACTTGGCCTCCTGCGGGAACGGCGCACGACGTTGCTTGCCGACGAGGCAGGCGTCGCACAGCTGATCTACGTGATCCAGCTGCGGAAGCCCGCGCACCATGCCGCCTCGGACCAGCTTCTTCAGCCCCTCGAAACTCAGATGACCAAATCGCTCATGCCAGCGCCACGCGTCGTCATTTGCGTGTGCCAGGAGCGAGATTGGTCGAGCGAGCGCCAAGGTGATCTTGTACAGACGATTTGCCGATCTCTGTACCTTGGCGAGGAGCTCCCTCATCGGATCACGCACCCGCAATACGCCATCCTCGATCAACACCTGGCAGCCGACCTCGTCAAGTTGGCCCAGGCTGATGATGTTGTTGCGCAGACGCGGGATGAAGTACACGTCCGACAGTACACGATGACGTCCTCCCCGCGCCGCGAACATAATCGTGCCGCGCCCGAGGATGTCCACCATGGATCCGTCGCCGAACTTCACCGTGCCCGTGACGTCGCGGTTTAGCTCAGAGAAGGCCGCGTCGTTGCCAGTCATGTGGTTTGACGCACCTGTGTCGAGGTACCACATGCCGTTGTCGGTGTCTCCAAGCCAGGGATCAACTTTTCGTTTGACAAAAAAAATTCGGGACAGGCCGAAATCCGAAATTTCGGTCGAAATTCGGTAATTTCGGCCGGAGGAGATTCAAAATTCAAATTTAAAAATTCAAATCCGGTTTGATTTCCACCGAAATTCGCCGAAAATACCCCGAAATTCGCCGAAATTACCCGAAATTTTGGTCAAAATGAACTGACTGAAAATTGGTTCAAACAATGTCGAAAAATTTTGAAATTTTTTATGTAGGTTCCTAAAACATTAGAGATGTTCTCATAAAATTTTCAGGTGATTATCAGTTCTGTGGATTTTTAAAAAATTCAAAGATTGGTACTATCCTGGGATCGGCAAGTTTGAAACGGATGAAAAATAGTACAAAGGACGTTAGAACATTTTTAAATTTTTTATGGAGATTTATAACATATTTATGATATTTGTGTAAAACTTTCAGATAATGATCAAATGTGAGGAATTTATAAAAATTCAAACAATGGTACTGTCCTGGTAAAGCGCTGAGCAGCAAGTTTCATCCGTATGAAAATTAGAACAAACAAGCTTTTAAAATTTTGAAAATTTTTCTGGATGGTCCTGACACATCTATAATATTCTCATAAAATTTTCATATGATGATAAAGTGTCATGAATTTTAAAAAATGAGAACAGTGCTACTATCCTGTTAAAAGACCGATGATCAATACATACATTTAATTTAGCAATAAAAAAGGCTTAAATTTTTCCAAAATTTTACATAAGGGTGGCAAGGAAATGATTAATATCTCATAAAAATTTGGAATCATGGTCATGCTCCAGTTAATTTATAAAATTCGTAGAAGGCACAGTGCCATTTATGTTCTTTCTCTGTTTGATTTTTGAAATATAGATTTTATTGCTTACTACATTGATAGATTTTATTGAGCAAACCGAGAAAGTTTAAATTTTTTTCAAATTTTATATTATCTTCTCCAGGAATAAATACATCAACATTAAAAATATCAGAAATTAATAAATTAATTTATGATATTTAAAAATACAAAAACAGAGAGAATTGAAAACTAGTACTTTGAATGTCAGAATTTTTATAAATTACTGGAGAAATATTTTGAGCTCAAAATTTTAAATAAGAATCCTTAGCTCAAATAAATTTGAAAAACGAAATTTCAAAAAGTTATAAAAATATTTGAATTGCCTGATAAATCCAAAACAGAAAACAGAAATAAGAATTGATTTTTGAAATATAATACCACAAATTAAGTTTAGTGCTTACTGCATTTATTGAGCAAACTAAGAAAGTTGAAATTTTTTGAAAATTTTATAAAATGGTACTAAGGAAGTTATTAATCTGTCATAAAAATTTTAGATGATGATCACACACGAGAAAATTTACAAAAATCTAACAAGTTTACTGTCCCAATTATGTCCATTCTATTTTTGATTTTTTAAAGATAACAAATGATGTTAAATTATTTTGAATTTTTTTTGTATGATCCTAAAGTTATAGGGATGGTATCGTAAAATTTTCAGATCATTATCAAGCATATAAAATGTTTCAAAAATCTGACAGTGTTTCTGCCCAAATTTTAAAAAATCTCAAAAAATTAGTTTTTCATCAAATTTTCATGTAACAAGACTTTTTAAGAGTTATTGGACCCATTCCGTTCAAATCCGGACAAAAATTTGAAAATCCGGACTCCAAACCCGAAATTTCGCGAAATTTGCCGAATTCACGAAATTCGAAATTATCAGAGCAAAATCAAAAATTTTAAAATTTGAATTCGCCGGTATATACAAACTCGGGGCGAATTTGGCGAATTTTGGATCCCTGCTCCAAGCTGCACCGTCGCTCGTTCTTCGTTGAGAAAGACCCGTCCGCCAACGTACACTGGCGTGGCGCGCTCTGGGAGGCGCGCATGTACCGGTGAGAGCGAGGCCACTTGGGCCATCAGCAAGGACGGCTCGTGTTTTGCCGCAGTATTTGCACGTATCCTTGCCCTTGCGCACGTTGTCGGTGCCGCGTTTAGGTGGCTGCGTGCCACGGTGTGGCGGAACCGAGCTGCCGCTCGTGCCACATCTGTCGGCGCCGACGCTGCCGCCGTGTGCACCCTCCTTATCGCGCTTGCGTAGGCGACGGATGAGATCCTCCTCTTTTGACGAGAGAAGCAGTCGCGAGCCAAGCTCCACGGCCGCCGCGCGCGCATCAAGCCATTGTTCCACGGACCGGAGGTGACCCGTGACCTCCTCAATGGACATCTCACCAACGTCCAGCAGTGTCTCAATGGAAATCGCCACCTGCATGAACCGGTCAGGGACAACATGCAACATCTTGCGCACGACCTCCGCGTCGTCGATGTTGTCGCCGAGGAGACGCAGGTTGTTGACGAGGCCAGTGATGCGCATTGAGAAATCGTCCACGTTCTCGGCTTCCTTGAAGGCGATGTTGTTGAAGTCGCGCCGGAGCTTCTGCGCGTTCGCCACGCGCACACGCTCGACTCCCATCCGCATGACCTTAACAACCTCCCACGCCTCCTGTGCAGTGTCCTTGTTGCCGATCGAGCTCAGCATCTCCGATGGGACCGAGTGAGCGATCGCTGCTAGTGCCAGCCGATCCTCGTTGTACTCCACACCGCCGGGTTCAATCGCGCCCCACAGGCCTTGCACCTGCAGATTGATGCGCATCATAATCACCCACTCCGGGTAATTCGTCTTCGTGAGCATCGGGTACTGCACAGATGCCGATGACTCCTTCACTATGCGGTTGACGACGATCGGCTCCTCCCATTGCGCCTGCCCGTGACCACCGCCACGCTCACGCCCACGCCGCCTTGGTGGTGCACGCCGCATCGGTGGCGACTGCCAACGGCGCCGATGGTTCGGCGGTGCACTTCCGCGGTGATTTGGAGACTCCGACATCGCCGCTCCCTAGATCAACACTAAGCTCTGATACCAAATGTCAGAAAATACCACCAACAAAGAAGAATTTTTGTGCTGGCAAAATCTGCAGCTTTTCTGTTTATCTCAATGTTATTTAAAGGAAACAACACACGCTAATTAAAACCATGCGCTAGAAACTCCTACATGCAGAATTATGGCCTCCTAACTCCTAAACATGCAGAATTACATGCAGTTACATGCAGCAGTATTAGAACCTCTTCAAACGGCTGTATTAAACACCATAAATGCTAATTAGAAACTCCTAAACGGCTGTATGCCTGTATTAAACATGTCAATTATAGCCTACTAAATGCACACCATGCAAACAGGATTATCCTGATTAACAAAGGTGATATACTAGTATGCTTCTCTGCTTGTTCTATCTCTACAATATAGTTCACTGTGCATTTTTAAGGACTTGAATCAAATTTCAGGTGCACCTCCAGCTTGAGAGAATGGGGAACACTACCAATGGCAAAGCGTGTATCACGGGGGCGTCCGGCTTTGTTGCCTCCTGGCTTGTTAAGCGACTTTTCGAGTCTGGGTATCATGTTCTAGGGACAGCCAGAGACCCAGGTCCTTCTCCTCTCGCTTTAATGATCTAATCTTGCATTCCTCTTGTGGTTGCTAATGTATGGACTCCGTTCTTTTTGCTCCTTTGTGAATGTGCAATTACTGGAAGTGAGATAACATGTTTGGTAACTTGATAGCACACCTCTGGAACTTAGCAGGTGCCAATGAAAGGCTGGAGCTTGCGAGAGCTGACCTCTTGGAAGAAGGGAGCTTTGATGATCCTGTGATGGCCTGTGAGGGTGTCCTCCACACTGCATCGCCTATCATCACTAAATCTGATTCCAAGGCATGCCACACTAAATTTAATCACTTCCCTTGTCTTATCTTTTTCTTTTCCTATGTTGGAAGAGGAAGAAGTCATATTGTTATAGGCCTTAACATATGATGTCACTTTAATTGCTGGGTTCTAAATTGTCAATGAAGCTGTATTGCAGGAGAGAGAGAAGTTCACCATGTACAGAAGAACAGGGTACATTCACATCGACCATGTCACGAGCAGCCACATCCTGGTCTACGAAACTGCCAGATGCCAAAGGGAGGTACATATGCAACTTGGCGGTTCTGGATAACAATGAGCTGGTCGCCTTGCTTGCAAAGTGATTCCCATCATATCCAATCCTAAAGAGGTCAGTCCAGACCGAAAACATACATATGCATTGTCACTCGCGCCTAGTTGCCTGCAGCCAGCCTCGAGTTGTGCTCTCTTCTGCAAAATTATTTGCTTGTTTTGTTGGGTAATCTGCTTGCTCAATCTATCATCAGCTTCTGCTGCATAATTCGATTGAATTAAGTGGAAATGCGTTGTCTTGAAATTTCTTGTGCAGTTTCCCGAACATTTACGGCGAGCAGACGCATGATTTCAACACTACCAAGATCCGGGAGATGGGCCTCAAGTTCGAAGGAGTGGAGGAGATGTTTGACCGAGGAAGATGAAGCAACAGCTAGAGACAGTTTTGAGTTGCAGGAGTATAAAAATTTGGAGATATGCAGCCTTTTTCACCATAATTTTCGCTCGCATCTCATCCTGCCTAGTCCCTGGCTGTCCGTCTATGACAACCGAAAGTTATGTAGCTACTCCTATAGATGATTCGAATGAAATTTTTATTGCAATTTGCGTCACCCTTTTCAGTTGTGAGAATTGCAGCCGATCTACTTCTGCCATATGTTAAGCCGTTAACAAGCAGGGAATGGCTTCATTGCTCATACATACGCTAAGTTTTAAGTTTTACCTCTATTTCATAAAATTATAAATTTTAGAAGAATTCATATCACAAAACTACAAGATTTAGAATTGACCGTATACTGGTAATATGTCTGATAGTGTGGGCCTACAAGGTAGCCTCACGTGCTACTATTTCATGTTTCACTCACGCGTGAGGCTGTTATATGAGCTCATACTGTCAGATCTATTATAAGAAACAATGAATTCTAAAATATATAGTTTTATGATATAAGTTGTTTTAAAATATTTAGTTTTATGAAATAAAAGTTAAAACCCTGTATTTTTTTCCTGTGAGCCTATAGAGTTGGTTTTTTTTCCGTTAAAAAAGGTCTGGCTAGTGTGGGCCGTGGCCTATGGATCGCCTTCCTAGTCATAGGAGCGGATGATGTGCTTTGAGATTAGTGCTGGTCGGGTTCTTGCCCGTAAGGCTTGGCTTCCAATACTCCTCACCGGTCAGCCGCCGCTGCACTGCGGCCCGCCCCGCCTGGTCGCCGCCTCTCTCCAGAGGAAGAACAAGGTGAGCGTTCCTCTCCATCAAGCCTTGCCTGCTCCATCTCGACTTCGATTATTCTTGCTAGTTTCGTCGTCTTTGCAACCCTGAACTCGCCGCTGTTCTTGCCGGTAGCGGGCGACCTGCACCTACTAGTGCGTAAATATTGGGTAGTGGCATGTTCTAGCGACCAAACAATTCGGACAAGAACGTCATGTGAACTCGAAATCAGCGCATCAACATGCGCGTACGATTGTACTGTATCTTCTTGTCGTTGTCGGTCGCCTCCTGCGCCCTTGGTGTTTGACGATTTGCCTCGCTGAGATTGTGCTGCTCCATTGCGCCTAAATTGTGATGCTGAACAGGGAGGAGTCCAATGACCGGTGGTGGCAGCAATGCCAGGAGCCTGACGCAGTGGCTGGGGGAGAAAGGGTTCGACGAGGAGGCCATCAGGCGCATGTCAAGGAGGTGCAAGAATCTGCAGAGTCTTGATGCCGGCGTGGCCTCCGGCGTCTGGGACTACCTCCTCAACAATGCCAAGATCGAGCGGCGGAAGCTGCGGCACGTGGTCACCAAGTGCCCCAAGGTGCTCACCGTGTCCGTCGACGACAAGCTCGTCCCCACGGTCCAGTGCCTCACCACGCTGCAGGCCAAGCCTGGGGAGGTTGCGCAGGCCATCATCAAGTTCCGAAGCTCTGCCCTCTTCTTGCATTCTTCCAGACGCTGGGCATCTCCGAGAAGCAGCTCGCCAAGCTGCTCATGGTCAACCCGCGCCTCATCAGCTACAGCATCCAGGCGAAGTTCTCCCGGACGGTCGACTTCCTTGTTGGCCTTGGCATTGACAAGGAGGGCATGATCGGTAAGATGCTGGCAAAGGAGCCGTACATCATGGGGTACAGCGTCGACAAACGGTTGCGTCCTACTGCCGAGTTCCTCTAGTCGGCAGTCGGGTTGCAGGGGTCAAATCTCCAGAGGGTGGTCATGAGCTTCTCTGATATACTGTTGCGAGACGTCGACAAGATTCTGCGGTCCAGTTTGGCATTCCTACGGAACTGCGGGTTCAGCCAGGATCAGGTCATGGCATTGGTGTCTGGATACCCTCCCATTCTCATTAAGAGTATCAAGCATTGCTTGGAACCCAGGATGAAGTTCCTGATCGAAGAAATGGGACGGGACAAGGGCGAGGTAGTAGATTACCCCCAGTTCTTTCGCCATGGCCTCAAGAGGAGCCTGGAGTACCGTCACAAGGTGGTAAAGCAGACGAACTCGAGGTGCAGCCTCAGTGAGATGCTTGACTGTAATCAGAAGAAGTTTGCTGTGAAGTTTGGCTCGGTTGCAGTAGTTTAAGAGCTCATCATGTCTTCAGTTCCCATGTACCATGTTTTTCCTTCAGGTGAATATTTTCTTTTGTACCATTGGCTGTGTTGCTTCATGAATATTTTGGGCGTTGAGAATCCAAAGCATTTTGCTTTAACTGGATGTTTTGTGGAAAGTAAGTGTCTTGAGTATGCAATCTCGTATTCCTTCCAAGGGGAGAAAGCAAATGCAAAGCATATGAATTTTCTTCTCGTCATGCTCCACCCAATTGAAATGCACAAGTGAGTGGTACAACACGAAGGAGAAGATATTGAGCTACAACTTTCCTCTCCTAGGAAACTATCACAATCACCTATGTACACAAATTACACACACTTACCTACAAGGACAATTGGGGAAAGAAAAAACAGTGCCTACTCAGCCAAATTCCTATGCACGGTGTATCTGAAAGACGATTTGTATGGCAGCCACTCTACACATTTGTCTATCCTCCTCCTAAGACACTGTCTGATTTCTTTTCGTTGGTCTTCAGACATGCTCTCGCATACCATCTCAACCAGATCAGGCAACTCTAGAGTAGCATCCTTTGCATAGTAGTGGAGGACTTTGGGTAGAAAGATGATCTGCTTCCTGACCATAACATTAGCTTTAATGAACTCAGTCTTTGCTTGATCCAATTGATGATATGTTTTCTTGGCTGTGTACAACCTCACCTGCAGAGAATTTTTGCAGTAAGAATACTGTGATCACCTTTCAGTTAAAATGTTATCCACAGCCGTAGAACTTACAGGTGGATCTGAAAATGCTCCAGTGGAAAGAGCAAAGTGAGCAAGTGGCTCTGGATGACGAAGAGCATATGGATGTGTGGAGCTCTCTGATGTTGATTTTTTAATTGGCGCAAATAGCGTCCGAACCCACTGCATGGCCATTAGTTTGTCAGTGCTTCTCCTTCTGAAATTTGATTGTGTTTGTGTGGTTTATGAATATTGCTATTTAGGAGTAACCGTGTAAGCCATACCAGTGAAGGACGATGGGATTGACATCCAAGAATTGAGTTCTGAATAATTTGGGAGTTTACTGAATGCCCACCCACATTATATGCAGCCTGACAACATATTGTTCAAGAATCAATTTTAAGAGAGATTAAAATGTGACAAGTGATAACAGTATAATTGCTAAAAGTTTGATAACTGTATACCTTCAGAATCATATCTGTGTGTTTCATGCGTTTGTCCTGAAGTCCATAAGCCATAAAAGCCTGTTGCATTTCAGAAGGCACTGTGGTTAGACACCCATACATTCTATGGTTAACAGTGAACATAGCTAAGGTGATATTTGTTTTCAATGCTGAACATACATGCATCACTAAAGCATTGTGGATGTTGATCCAAAAGCAGAGCTGCTCCTCATGTGCCATCTTTGTAGGATCAATTTTCTCGAGACGTTTTATCAGCTCTCTGAGACACAAAAATGAACATATGTAAACCAAGAGTTCTTCCGTGTGTGTGTGTGGTGGGGGGTGCACAGCTGCTTACCTGATAGTCTCTAGCATTTTAGAGGCATAATCGAACTTGTCAGCATCCATATGTATCCTTGGAAAAATTATCATCCCACTGTACTGTTCATTATTCTCATTCAATGAGCCACATTTCTCAGAGCTTGGGTTGACAGTGTAATGTAAGCCGGGGCTCCAACTATCGATACGGTGATTTCGAGAAAAGGTATTTGATGAAGAGGAGAACGAAGGAGTGGACAAAGTCTCAAAATCTGCATCTTGTGATGGGAGGCTTGCAAGTCTGCAGTAGACGGCAGCAATGCATCTTATAATATCCTCTGAAAGCTTACATGAAATCTTGGGTACATATTCAGCGATAGAAGTACTCAAGAAATTTGCAAGACTAGAATGCCCTGAAGATGATCTTGACAGTCCCTGTGAATACTTCAATGATATGAAAGCTGAATCAGATATTCTCACTTTGAAAGAATTTGTAACCAAAACAAAGCTAAAGCTCATATCTATTATATATTAAAAGTTCATGACAGATCTTATAGTACTGCCAAGAAAAAAAGATAAATATGCTACAAATTTTTACAAAAAAAGCAAAACATATGACCCTTAATCTAGTAAATCCTAACTAAGTTAAACTATAGCAACCATTGGAAATTATTATTTAATGAAAAAACATCTAATTGTCCATCTAGCGGACCCGAGATATAATGGTTTAGATTAAATGAAAGAGTCCATGCCTAATACAATAAAAATAAAATAAATTTAGAATAAAAATGAAAGGAATTTAGCCTTTTGATTTTCATATGCACTCCAAAATTAAAACCCGTATATAGCTTAACTTCGGAATAAAAAATTATATGAAAATTAGTAGTTGGATTTGTATACGAATTCTAACATAAAACTAATACTTAAAATTAAATAAAAAACTATCAACTGAAGTTAACAAAAATTCAGAATGAAAAAAAGGAAATTAGCAGTGTGTTTTTTCATACGAACTCCAAATTAAAACCACTACATTGCTGAAATTCGGAACAAAAATTAGTAGTTGGATTTCTATCCAAATTCTAACCTAAAACTTAAATAAAAAATTAAATAAAAATAAAATTTATATTAAAGAAAGAGTCAATGTCAAGTACAATAAAAAATAACATAAATTTGAAACAAAAATCAACTCTTATGTATGAATTGAAACCTGAAAGTTTATAAGAAGTACAATCCAAAAATAAGCAAATTTAGAATAAACATTAAAGGAGTTTAGTGATTTTTAATTCCAAACTACACAAAAATAGAAATTTTGATTTATTTATAATTAAAATTCTAAAAATATGCTAGTTTGACAAAAATAAATAAATAAAGTTTATAAAGTAAGCAATTTTTTCGTGTGGTTCACACTGGAGTATCTTATAATTAGTATATGAGTATACCCAAAGTGATATATTTGTGTTTTAAGTTCGTTTAGATGGTATATCAGATGAGGGAGTGACTACACCCGGAAGTAGAGGTATTTCACACACACACACACACACACACACAGAAAATGCTTCCATACTCCTGGGAGTACGTACTCCTACCTCTAATATATCGTTTAAATAATGTTGTTATACCTATTTATCCTTTTGAGTACACTCTAATATTGATTATAAGATACTCCAAAGTGAGTTTCACGAAAAATTTCATTAAAGTCCACCCTTTATAGCATAATTTGTTTACATATTCCTTTTACATATGGAAAAGAGTATATAGTGAAAAAAAATGAAAGGCTCCAATGAATTTTTTTAACTATGTCACATTAGAGTATCTTAAAATTATTATTGAAGCATACCGAAAGTGATAAAGAAGTATAAAACGTTTATTTAAGTGGTATATTAGAGGTGGGAGTATGTAATCCCGTCCCGTGAGTACAAAAAATGTTTCCTATATACATACATACATACATACATACATACATACATTGATACATATATATAATGCTATTCTGAAGCTGTGTATAATAGTCTATTCTACGCTTGGGCTATTTAATCCAGTCAAACACTGCGCCTTCCAATGCACTAATTAGCGCAACGGACTGCCCTAGTTACTTGAACAAACTAACTAGTTAATGTGTTGCATCACCTAAACTATTTTACAATCAAACATGTATTGTGGACGCATGTCTATTGTAAAATATATACACAATAGCCCAAAATAAATAACTAATACATCACATCATCTGAACCGCTAGTAAGTCGTGTTCTTAGTTTGTACATAAATCTAATTTCTTTATTTTAATCATAACTTTTTATTGACAGCTTCAATTCATAAAAGGTTTTTACTAGTAGCTTACTGACGACGAAAGTAACATAATGATATAAGTCTCGCTAATAAACATTGTATGTATCGATAGTAAAATCTATGTATACCGATAGTTTTATATACACACACACGGATAGTAAAATATGATTCATGTAGTGAGACTTATATCAGTGTGTTGCTCTCGTCGTTAGTAAGCTATTAGTAAAAACCGTTTGTAAATTAGAGCTACTAATAAAAAATTATGGTTAAACAAAAAGAACAAATTCTAGTTGAAATACGATCGACTAGTAAATGTGTTTCTTTGTTAGCCATAACTTTTTATTAACAACTCTGATTTATAAACGGTTTTCACCAGTAACTTACTGACAACAAGACTAACACATTGATATAAATCTCATCGCATGAATCAGATTTTATTATCCGTACGTATATATTTTACTATTAGTATAAATAGATTTTGCTATCGATACACACGACGTTTGTTAGCGAAACTTATATCATTATGTTGCTCTCGTTGTCAGTAAGCTATTGGTGAAAACATTTTGTGAATCAGAACTGTCAATAAAAAATTATAGCTAAAACAAAGAAAATTTGTATTTATGTACAAACAAAGAAATGGATTTAGTAGTCGACATGCGATGTAACCAGTAATGTGTTTCCTTATTTTAATTAAAATCTATTTTTTTGTTTTAGCCATAACTTTTTATTGACAGCTGTGATTCAGGAATGGTTTTTCACCAGTAGCTTACTGACGACGAGAGCAACACATTGATATAAGTCTCACCGCTTGAATCAAATTTTATTATCTGTATATATAAATTTTTCTATCGGTACACATAGATTTTACCATCGATACACACATGTTTATTAGCAAGACTTATATTATTATGCTGCTCTCATCGTCAGTAAGCTACTGGTGAAAATCTTTTGTGAATCAAAATTGTCAATAAAAAAGTTATGGCTAAAACAAAGAAATTAAATTTATGTACAAACTAAGAACGCAACTTACAAGCGGTTCAAATGATGTGATGCATTATTACTTATTTTGGCCTATTGTGTACACATTTTACCACATACATGTGTTCATAGTATGCATTTGAACGTAAAATGGTTTAGGTGATGCGACACATTAATTACTTCTCTGGGCTGTTATACGTATTTTTGGGTCATATATTGGTGACTTGTTATGCGAAACAAGGGTTATGGCTCCGTATAGATTAAGCAGCGCTACATGCAAGTGTAAAATAGTTCCATATATATATAATATAAAAATCGATGACAGAGAGTTTACAATCACTATAAAAAAAGTAAATATTCTAAAATTTCTCAAGAAAAAGAAAACAGTCTAACCCTTTATTAAGATGCTATGCAAGTAATTTCGTAAAAAAAGTATTGGCATAGGTGATAAGTACTAGGAAACATAGTGAGTAATTTCTCTCATAATATATAATATTAAAATATCATAAATGGAGTTGTGCAACGATCTATTTTTCAAAATGAAAAAACAAGTATGTATTACCAAGTCATTTGAACATGTTTTAAGGATGATGCATGGGACTAGCTTGATGGTAAATACTGAAAGAATGAAGAAGAAATATTGTTCATACACGTTTAGAATCTGAAACTGTTGGCAAGTTGTAGGATGCGGACTCCTTGATTTCTCTCAATCGAAGGGCACCTTCTTCATCAGCTTTCTTTCTGCTGCAATGGCGGTGTATTTCTTGATCCACCTGACCATAACTCTAGCTTCAGTACACTGTCTACTCACTGAATTTCTTTGCAGCATAAACTCTGAACATCGATCCATCCAAGGTAGTAAGGTGTGTACCTGACCAGACACACGAGGGGAGACACCTAGGTATTGATCAAACATTGCCCTGTAGAGGGAAAGCAAATGCAGTTCCTTGCGAACAACTTCCTCCTCAAGGGATGCTATCTCCCACACTAAGTCTGCAACAGACTGCAGGCAACACAATATCAATCAGAACTTGATGATTAAAAGGCAACGCAATATGTAGTAATAATTTTTCTTTTACTTTGTATTATTTAAAGTTTGAAGCTGAAACACTGTTCCTGAGTATAGCAGATTCATCTTTTTTTGGAAAAAGGAAGAAGAGGAAGCATAATCATGGCTCATGGACTTAGTTACAACTCCCTAGATATGACAACATCATTTTGTTGACAACAGAAATATACTTAAGCTATTGAGAAAAAGTAAGATGATAGGAGCGTTATAAAGTACGGATATAAGACCTGCATTGAACAGCTTTACTTCAGCTTTTGGAAACAAATAGGCCCTTGAGATCATGAAATAATTCAATAGGATCTGGAACAAACCTTTGAAATAGCCTTTTCAGTTTGTTCTGCAGTAGTAATCATGTGATGGTCAGGCAAATGCTCTGGCAGGTTAAGGGAATATCTTCTACAGAGCATCTTATCTCGATTGGTTTTCTGCTCAATCATGACATAGTAAGAAAAGAGAAAATTCCTGTAAGGAAGTAGCAACTGAAGAGTAGTAGGATTGCTTATTTGATGAACTAGACAGTAAAGAAAAGGTACAGATAAGAGTAAAAACGAAAAGGAAATTTAGATTACCCACAGGTTTGTCATAGGAGAATCGCGGTGATATGTCCAATACATTTCCTTGTGTGCTTATAACACTGAAAATACAAGAACTAAAATTAGAACAATACTTAATCAGATATATCATTCAAAGTAACTAAAAAATAGGTAGCTCAGAATACTGAAACTGAATATTTGTGTAGTGAAAGATAAAATGTTATTTGGTCAAAGTAGACCAGACAGAGTAATAGGAAGCAGATACGGTGCTGGAAAACGATTTGCATGTACAACTGCCTACATTTTCCTTCACATTCAGAAAAAGGGGAAAACCTCCGCGTTGCTAGAACAGCAACCTTCAACATCAATTACAGCACATATCACCTGAGAGTTTTTTCATGTGATCTACAGGAGACAATCACAGAGCACAGTAACATAATGATAGGTGTATGCAGTCAAATTTTGCTGATGCAACCAAATACGGATCGATGATCGTGAAAAAAAATGTTGTAAGTATTGATCAGAACGGTTAGAACTGCCCTGCGTATCTATATGCTCACTGCTGCTCCTTCTTTCTTTTAGCAGCTATTATCTCGCTAACTTTTCTGGAGCTTACCCTGAATAATTGGAAAAAGAACAAAAATTATCGATACCATGCTGGAAGACTGCTGAGTGCTAACCTTCCTGAGTGTCGGTTTAGTAGATGAGAAGACGAGTGGCCAGCCTCCGGTGTCTCTGCACAATAAAAGGTTGTTTCCATGAGCACTTCTGATGATGATTTCTCCAAGGCTGCTTAGAATGTGCTTCAGTCACCGAGAACCTACCAACCATCAAGAGCAAGCATGTATGCAATCAGTATAAATAGCTGAAGAAAAGGAGAAAGTCATGTAATCACTCACACTAATGAACTTACCAAGCTCATACATCATGAGTTATTGCTGTGTAGTATAAACTGTCAATGGGGAGAGCAGGAGGAGGCAATGATCCAGCTTGGTCCGGACGATGAGAACTCTTCTCTATCTCTCCCAATACCAACTTCTACTTAACTAAACAGAGCTTCCCTGCTTGCCCACGCGAGTGAAAGGAAAGAAAAATGGAAGGAAACGCAAGGTTTGCGTAGATACTAAAGACAAGAACAAGGGAGCACAACAGAAACGACGAGCAGGGGATGTACAAACCCCAGTACTATATAGGAAGATATACAATAATGGTTTCAAGGCAAAAGAGCTGATATTAAGATTGAGTTAGAGGAGTAGGATTAGTAACAGGCAGATGTGACCCACGTGGCCAAAGAAGCAAAGAAAAGCAGATGCTACCTGCACTCCTGCAGGAAGATATGGTAAGTAAAAGGATGACCAAAAAAAAGCAGAGCTTAAAAGGGAGCAAAAGAAAAGAAAAATCAAGCAATGGAATCGGTATGTGTCCCTCCTTGCCAATTCCTCTATTAAAAGAACAGAGGAAGGCGAACGGCTCCGAACAGTGGTCAATAATGGGGAGGTGGAGGCAATGATAAGATTGGGGTTAGTGGCGGGTTGGCGGAACCCTAACGACTGCACACTTGACATTTGATAATTGATATACACAATTCTATAGCATAAATCCTAAAAGGGACTATAGGGACATGTAACAAGTGGTCTTTTGATGGGCTGGAATTTCACAAGGAGGTAGTAGTGATACGGGGTTGCCCGACCTTTATAACATAGGATCAAGATACTCACAAGCTCTCTTGATGAATACTAGCTAATCCCTCACTGTCAGATGCAATGGGATTGTTACTCTTTGATCGCTAAGACTACCGAGTGAAGTATAATCGATCTCTCAATTCCAGTGGAAAGACAGAACGAACTTTGAAAGAAGTACCCAATTCTCCGCTCTATTGTGTATGCAACATCAATGAGAAAGAACAAGCGTATTTGTTGTATATTATCAATTGTGGTCCTCTTTACAAAAGAAAATAATACAAATATATAAAAGGAACTATAGGGACATGTAACACCTTGGATCCCACCCATCTCAACTCAAATTTCTAGCTAATTCAGTCTAGAATTAGATGTGGGCTTGCTACATGGGCTTGTTCCACTTTGGCCTATTTAGTCATAAGGGCTTTGTGTCCTGTCTGTATGGGCTGTATGAAGTAATCTCCCATATGGTCTATTTTGTCTCTTTCTATGTGGCTCTTGTCCTTTATCACCTTCCGCTAGGTTTCAGTATTTTTCATTGATGTAATTAAGCTCTATTTGATGCTTGGCTATTCTCCATACCTAGCAACAAGCAATCACCCACTATTATGTAGGATACTATTCTCATATGATAAAGTAAATTGCCTAAGGAACAAATTGACCCGTTGATATTTAATACGGCTTAGTAATTCTTTCTAGTTAATTAAAATATTGAACTAAAAAGTATTAGAATATGCATATACGAATCAAGTAGTGTACTAGACATATGGACTATAAATACTGAACTAATCCATAAATACTGAATTGATTTTAAGAGCGCTGGTGTATACCCGGTATCCTAATCAGTTCCGCCCCGAAGAGAGTAAGTAGTAGAGACTAAGGAGAGATCATTAGGTGGCATGACATGGCAGTGGTTGGGGGCAGAGCGGGCAGATGGGAGTTAGGTTGCGAGTGCTGCCATCTTCACCGCCTCCTTGGTCCATCTAGTAAATAAAGCCACAACCACCGCAACAACTGTGGCTTCATCGGTCGTCTGGTCTCTGTGTGCTTCAGCTTCATTACACTTGCATGCATGCGTAATGCGATCCAGTAATTCACTTTGGTGTAGCGAAAGTGAGTTTAGTCCAATTAACATTGGTGTACGATATGTCAATCGTTGGTTTCTGAAACCATTAGACAGACAAACACATGTAAACCAGCTAAACACACGTCCGCTGCCTTAAAATTGTTGGTTTTACCTCTAGATCATAGACATACAAACACGAGCAAGAACATAATAGAACGCAGAGATATTTTTTCCGATATCGCCACAACTTGACATCTTTTCTTTTTCTCTCTTTTTCTATTGTTTTTTGATTTTATTGTTCTTAAACTCACGGGATATATATACCCTTCTATAATGGACGGACCAACTAATCAACTTTCTAACCAAAATCCTAACTAAGGAAACAAACTAATTGATTTGATTCTATTGCCGATTGCATCAGGATTTTTACTTACCTTGCATATCAACAGTTTTGACAAATATTGATTACTTTTTAACAAACTCCCCCCTAATCAAGACTTGTCAACTTATGAAGATTATTGTAATTAAATCTCAAACTAAATCTTGTGATCCAAGCGGATTCAACTTCAACTTGCACTGCACACACAACAACCTTTAGAATAGCGTTTACAACTCATCAACATCCTGAAGAACTCCTATAGGCACGCACACAACTAGGACAATGGTCACAACTCCTCAATGATTTAGACTCCTCTTGCATGCAAAGTGATCTTCTTGTGCAGCATGATTTCTTATGATGCGCACGATATCTCTAAAGGTACTCGCATATATTTATCTTTTAGATACAACTCGTACAAAAACTTATGTGATCACACATAGTATCTCGTGGACATAACTGACATAAGAGCATGTAGTTTTGGTAGCCTTCTCGACGAGACACGTAGATGGCTGCCAAAATGCCATCTTGTGGTGGAGACATGCCTCCACCCTTTTGCCACCACATTTTCTCACTGACTCTTCCCATTCGTGACTCAATTTCGATGGCACGAAGACTCAAACCAGAGTTTACACACATGAGCACTTGGACATACACTCATAAGACCTCACGCACATTTATAACACTAACAAAACGACCCGATTACACACGCACGTACAACACATATTGTGTACAATGCATACCTCAATGATGACTCGTTACATTGTGGTAGTGCCATGTGCACCGTTGCAGCTGAGTTCGATGCACCATCAGATCTCACCCAACATTACATTGCTTAGCAATGATAGCCTGTCCCGAGGCTCAACAGTGTGGCCTCCCTCAGGGGTAAGCGTGGCACCAAGGTTAGGACTTCACTCTAATACTATGTTGGTTTTAGCTCTGGATCATAAATACACGTACACAAACAAGAGGAATAACACAATGGCACACAAAGAGTTTTTTTTACGTCACCACAACTTGACGTCTTTTTTTCTCTCTTTCTATTGTTTTATGTTTTTATTGTTCTCAAACTTACAGGATACATACCCTTTTATGATGAACGGACCACCTAATCAACTTATTAACTAAGACAACAATTAAACATGAAAAATCTAACTAAGGAAACGAACTAGCTAATTTGATTCAATTGCCGATTACATTGTGATTTTTACTTGCCTTATAGATATGGCAAATCAACAGTTTTAGCGATCTGGATTAGTTCCCAACGAAACTTACAAGTCATATGTAACCTTAAAATGACAAATGGTGGAATTTTCTTGATCGAAAGAATTACAAAAGGTAGTCACTACTCACTAGTCAGAATAACTAGACTTTTTTTTAGATAATGGTCAGAATAACTAGACTATTGGGAGGATATTAATAACTTGATACTATAGTGTACATGCCAGTCCAATCCATGGTCATAATGCTGAAATGAACACCAGATAAAGAGGCAGCCAAAGATCGAAGGAGATGGGGGCCAAAAGAGCGATGGATGGGACCGGGTTAGGTGCAAGACGAGGGGCGAAAGAGGAAAGCTCTTCTCAAGAATGGCAGGCAGGCAGGTAAAAGCCGATAAGGAGCGCCTTCGACGAGTCCAAGAAAGGGGGAATCGCCGAGCCGGCCGTGGCTTTTGGAACGGCGCGGCGACGGTGAAAAAAGATAAAGATTTTACGGTGCCACGCACGAGAAGTGGGGCTCTGAAGCACGCCGACTTGCCCAGCGTTTATCTGCCGCGCGCCGCTGGACGCCTAGACAGAAGCCATGGCTTTTTCAGGACATACACTTTTTTTTTCTTAATCTAGCACATTTCTGAATAAATTTATAAAAATAACTGATTCTCCGAATATGAAAGACGTGATAGATGACACGTGTCACCTATTGTTCTCTCGTACCGTGACAGAACAATTACTGAGCTCCTATTCCTCAGCAGACAAATCAGTTTAATGAATAGCTTAATTAACCACTTTAGGGCTGTGTGCTTTTTGTTAAGCAGAGGCCGGGAGAAGTTTCAAGAAATTGTATCACTTCGATGTAATGTTCTTGAAATTAATAAAATCTTCCTTCATAAAAAAACCACTTTAATTAAGTAATCACTCAATTAACTGGTTTACTTAATTAAATCACTTAATTATGATGATTGCCTAGCCTACTGAGCAATGGGATCCCATTGCTGTCGAGCTCCTGATGCGTGGCAACTCTGTGCCCACAATGATTGTCATGATGGATTGTTGTGAGACCCCGTTCTGATGAACAGGAACCTCCATGTGATTACTGTGCTATTCCCTGGATCAGTAGCTAGCACTCACATGTTTACAACAATTGGAAATCACAACCATACATTTTAATAATTAAGCGGAAACGATTATACAAATAATATTACAACTCAGAGAAGTATAGCAGCAAAAGAAGCAAAGCCTTGTAGTGTACCCATCCATTCCCGCAGGCAACTGACCAGGCATAAACTTCAGATAGAACACGACGGAGAAAAACCCGCAACCTGCGATGAACAACTTCGAAACCTCGCTAACTCATCCACCTACATATAATTAGGCAAGGGTGAGTACTTTACGTACTCAGCAAGACTTGAGCAAAACCTATCATATATGCAGGCCTTTTCAGAGGAAGCTATTACAGTTAATTTGCATAAAGCGAATTTGCATTTGTAAATCAAGTTATTTGCAAACGGAATTTAAAAGAGCAAGTTTAATTGATAGCAAGTAAATAAAGCATAATAACACTCACAGTCCTCCATGACGTGAGCAACGAATCATTCAAATTCCTGAAATCCATCAATGTCAGCCCTTCAACATAAAACACAGTTGCAAAAACAAATAGAACCAACCCTTTTTGAAAATAATAAAACATTTAACTCGCGCAGAGTTCACCAAGACACCCATGACCGCTGTGCGGCTAATCAATTAGATTTAAACTCTGCAGAGGTGTACAACTTTACCCACAAGGAATGATCCACCTTTTGCGAGAACATTTCGACACACGCCTCAATAGATGTGTGCTGCCAGCGATCATACACAACTGTTCATTACTGGACATGACTTTACACCAGGCCGGACGTTAACCTCGCCAAAACAGAGACACTCACCCAAGCCGTGGATCCACATTTATCACACCCAACACCACGTCTCGCCCATGGCAAGGCGTACACCGATGCACCGCCGAGCAATTACCCATCTGAATCGCATGGAAGCCCTCACAAGCAATCCGTCGGAAAGCCTCCGCTAGCTCCGCCTACCAATGAGCAAAGCCATGTCCAAATAAGTTAATAGGCTATGGCTAACCCATACTCACCCTCGTGGTTTGTACGGATTTTCTTGGACCAAGCTACACGATGTTCGGTCCTTAGTCCGACACGGGCGATACTCCACCCTACACTACGTGCGGTTCCTTTAATGCACAACCGCTATTGCCAATAATCGCCGCATCAAAGCCATAGTTTCATTTTGGGTTTTAATGAAAATACCCACAACCAACAGTGCTATTTCCAAGGTTTTCAGGAAACAAATGTTGCTTTGATCATGTATATCATTGATTCTAAAGCATGGCTAAGCATGAATAATATGAACGCATATACCCATGATGGCATTAAGTAACGCCTAACCTTAATCTAAGGTTATCAAGGTTCACATGTTCATAATCATCAAAGGAGATTCACGAGACAACAGGTATAACTACCCAATCCACAAAATAGCAAATTTACATAAAGTAAACGCATGCATAAAATTATTTGATGCACAAAAGGAATATAAAATATTGGGAGCAATATGGTCAAAGGATGCTTGCCTTGCTTAATCACTGCTTACGACGAAGACGAGGATGCGACTGATGAAGGCGACGACGGAATTAGAGGCGTCGAGTTCTACACGTCGATCAACGGAAAATAGCAAAACAATAACTTCAATAAGGGCAAAAAGAAAATTGATAGAAAGAACAAATAAAATTCTTCACAAAGAACAGGGTTACTCTTTTATGAATTTATTAATCTTATTTTACGAATTCAAGATGCTAAAATTGGTTAGATTAATAGAATTAATCATTAGTTGCAAGTTTTCATTGATTATACTATTCATAATATGAGTTTTTGGCAATCTTATTACTTATGGATTTTGCTTTATTAAGATTCAGATTCGAAGCAAGATGAAATAAGAATATTTTCTTAGATTACTGCAGATCATATCTTAAAGATCAATTCTAGGCTATTCTTTGTTAAATTCAGATTTAGATGAGCTACTTTGCGAGTTAATGAAAAAGGCTTAACTGATCATATTAGAGTATGATTGATTAGTTCTTTTATCTTTAATTGATTTTGCTTAGAATTAGCTTCATGCAAGTTAAATCTATTGATTTAGGCTACTGACTTAGTTTACATGATATTTGAGAAGGTTCTGGTGATAAAAAATAACTTAACTATAGGTTTCCTTCACTATTACCTAAAGTTTATTCGTTCGTATTATGGTCTAAAGTAATGTGATTATTTAGGGTTATTCAGCTATTAAGATTATTATGCAAAACATGATGAAATATGATTATTTCTTCATAATGAGATGATTTATACTTTGTATAACAATTCTAAGCTAATTCCATAAATTTTTGGCTTTGGCTGATACATTATACTCACTGCTTAAAACGCTAATATAGTATCAAGGTTCACTTTACAAGAAATCGGATTGAACATGTGCAGTGAACGATTATCACTTAAGGTTATTTAACCTACAGGATAAATATGCAACCCTTAGCAAAATGGGATTATCTTTTCCTAGCAGGGTAGTACATACTTTGGAGAGTGCTACTGAGCTAATTTCATAAGTTTTACGATTTAGATGAGATATTATATTTATTGTTGAAAAGGCTTAAGTGGCATTGTTAAGTTGACGTTTATTCGGAATCGGCCAAAAAGTGAATCAAAAGGTTATCGCTTAAGGGTTTTGATCTGATGAGATTAATATGCAAACCTTAATGGAATATGATTCTTTTTACAGATCATGGTAGTATAAACTTTGTAGAGTGTTACTAAACTAGTTTCACAAGTTTTAGGATTCGGACAAGTTATTATTTTCATCGATGAAAAAGCTTAAATGCAACTCTTGTTTATAATTTTACGGAATCGGCCAAAAGGTAAACATAACCATTAACGATTAAGGGTTTTGGACTAGCTAGATTTAGATGAAAAGCATACTGAAAATGAAATATTTTTCTAGAATCTAGTAGAACAAACTTTGTAGAATGATACTAAACTATTTTCACGTATTTTAGGGTTTAGACGAGTTATTTTATCTGCAGTTGAAACAGCCTAAATGACCATATCGAAAATCTTAAATCGGCCAAGATTCATTTTGAGTTGCGGCTACACAATACATGATCTTTGATTCATTTTTCACGTATTAGCAGGGAATAACCCTAAGAGTGTTTTAAAGCCGGTCCCACATTAATTTGGTGTTGGCCGCAATAGTTTATATGCATATGATACAATAAAGCCTTTTATAAACTTAATTTAAATTAGTTACTTTTGTTAATCACTGAATTCTTATACTTAAGAATATGTTAAAATTGGCTCAACATATTCGTGAGCATTCTTGATTATAACTCTGTTTATGTACATGAATATATATATACATACATACATAAAGACTAGTGTGAAATATTGATATTAAGCATATGTGTAATTATTTATAAATCTCAAAAGTTATGTTTAATTATCCATTTCCAGCACATATTAAAATCAGAATATCATATTCTTAACAGTTATTAAAATCAATAATATTCTTTAAGCATTTCAATTTATCAATTCTTATTTCTTTTTAGCGAATTAAAGCATGGATTTACTTGATGATGGAGACTAACTTAAAACATAAATATTTTTGTATATTTGAACTCATTTCAGAACAAGGATTTCAAAAATATTTGGTTTCATTTATTTTGATTAAGTTTAAATTAATCTTTTTCTTAACACATAAATGCTCATTTTGGTATTTTTATTTTAGAGATTTATACAGTAACTCTTTCAAGAATATTTTTGCATATTCTGATACTATAGGATTTTATATGATTATACAAATTTATTTCACTGAATTTTGATTAAAATTGCAAAAGATATTCAAATATGAATATTTAATCCGGTTGGAAATGGATGGAAAATCGAAATACGTTTTACCAGTGAGGAAGCGCCTTTTGGCTCAGCTCATTTTCAACCTCGAGCTCGACAGATCGCCCCACCGCCAGAGAGATCAAAGCGAGGCACAGTTAGGAGCACGGCGAGGTTTTCCGCGGTCCTCCAAATAATCTGCGACGGCATGGGAAGATTCATCTCAGCGAGGCGCACAAGATGGAGTAACCAATTTGGCCGAAGACACCTCAGGGCGGTGCGCCACCGAGCTCGCAGAATGGCGGCAATGGCGGGGAGTAGGGAGAGAAAACGAAAGCATGAGAGCTCAAATCGGTAGAAATGTAAGCATCAATGGATGCCAAGGATCCTATTTTTGAGGTCGAATGAGGTGGAGACTCACCGGATTGCTCCGCCCACGGTGGCCGGTTTTGGAGAAGAAGAGGCGCACGGCTGCAGCACATTCTTGCATGGAGAGCTCACGAAATTGTTGGGGGGTTTGGATCCTTGAGCCCTGGTGATGCTCTAGTCCATAGGAATTTGAAAATGGATTCTTATACATCGCGAATTGAATTCGCTTGGAGCTTGAGGAAGGTGCGGCCATGGCGGAAGTGTGCACCGGTTTTGGTTGCTTGGTCAGCAGAGAGGAAGAAGGAATAGAGGAATGAGGAAGAAGCTCATTCGGTCATCGAGGTCGCTTTATAGCCAAAGAAAGTAGAGGATGAGCCGCTGGCTGAGATGGTCTCGGTTGCGAGGTTCACCAGAGGCGACAAAAAAAAACGGGCGGAAAGCTTGGCGGCAATCGACGGAGGTATGGGCAAATGAAGCTTCATGAGAGGTGCATCGTGGTGAAGCAGGCGACGCGGACGACGTGACGCGACCAATCGAAGAGGATGCATTGAACTGAAGCTCGGTCAAGCTTGTGTCTCGCTCGGGGCTTCTGTTCGATCGCAAGAACGAGGGAGGAAGAAGGAGAAGGGAGGAGGCTGACATGTGGGGTCAGGGGACCACTGGCAGTGAGGTTAGGCGCCAAAAGAGATAGTCTCCGATTTTTATTGCTGTCAAATGGGAGTAGGAAATTGTTAAACTTTTTGACCAAGAACTTTGAATAGATTTTGATGTCTGGTAAAATTTTGAGGCTTAAATGAGTTACCGAAAAAATTGATAATATTCTGACAACAGTGACTGCTCCTAAATTTTGTTTCTGATATTGATTTTTAATTGGAATCAATTGAAGTCTATTATTTTTGAAATTTTGTTTTTCTAAAGGATTTGGTCTCAGAATGATACTGTAAAATTTTCAACTTAAAATATTGTTCCATTATTTTATATAAATTCTAACACTGAGATTTCCAGATTTTCAGAGTTTCTGTTTTTAAATTTGGAAAAGTCTTAAATGACATTATTAATTTATTAAATTTTAACAAAAGGTAGATATTGCATTGATATGTTCATGATAATTTTTACAGCTCCATTTTAGTTTTATAAATATTTTATAAATTCTGACAATGCATTTTTTTTAGAATAAAAGTTGTCTTTTCATTTTATATCCTCATTTGTTTATGCATAAAATTTCAATTGCTGGCTAAAATGATTAAATTGAATGATCAGGGTTCTCATGGCAAATTTTCCAAATTTTTACTTTTTACATTTTTGCCTTTTCTCTTTTTCATTCTTTATTGCTCATTTGTTTACTTTTTCTTGCAACACAAAAATCCAAGAAAATACAAACAAAGAAAACATTATTCAAAAATCCCAAAAATATTCACAATCAAATTTAAATATTATAAATTTACTGTTCTTAATTTTCGGGCTGTTACAATTGTGCTACCACGATACAAGAGCGTGGTAAGTGACACGTATTGTTGGCTGGTTTTATAAATTTGTTCGTGTGGGAGATAGATTTGAAAAAAAATATATTAGAAGATAAAAAAACCCGATGGCTTGGCTGGACCTGCCGACACATTACAGCTTCACATCAAAAACGACAGAGACCAGCTTGCTTCTGCTTCCCATGAAGTAACTGAGTGAAGGACGAGGCAGCATCAAAATGACTCGAGAATTAATTAACCGTACGTTCATGCATTTTGCAGTGGAGGAGGAGGAAGAAGAAGAAGAAGAAAGAACCACTGCAGCTAATGTGTGTGCACTAAGATACACGGCAATTCGTGCACAAAAATACGGTGGTGTTGCTATCATCGCGGAAGAGTCACGGGGGCACTAAATAGCGAGACAGGCACCCGGCACCGAACCGAATGGACGTCTAGTGGCCGTCCGTCCATCGGTTTCTCAAAGTTGTTAAGAGCGGACGAACGCGCGATTCGTTCTAGATATACGCATGCTGTAGTCGTCAACTAACGACTATCATCATGTGAAGGCCACCAAAAAGAAACCGGCGCCATATGAATAATTCAAACATACCAACCAAAATTCAGATTGAGGTAGTACTAAGAGCATGCTTTGATCCATTAGCTCTAATAGTTAACTGGCTAATATCTAATAGCTGATTTATTATTAGCTGGAGGCTGTTTGGATTTACTAATTAATAGGTGGTTGGAAATTTGGTTGTGGGTGCAAATATCCATTGTACCCTTGCATTAATTAGCCGAGCGTGAGCGAAAGGGGCCTGTGGTGGAGGGACCGAGGGCAAATTGGTCTTTTGACTATCCATTAACTGAAATTAGCAGAGGAGAACCAGCTAATGAGATAACTATTAGCTAGGTTGTTGGCTAACCATTACCTGGGCTGTTGATTGTATCCATTTCAGCTAATTTTAGCAATTAACTGTTAGTGCTAATGGATCCAAATATAACCTAAGAGCTACGAAAAATTTAAAAGATTTTTTTACCATCTTTGAGAGTTAACAAATTATATGTTGAGGTATTATCAAGAGATACAAGAGGTTTAAATGGTAATTTAGTGGTACCTCTTAAGAATGGCGAAAACTCTAAAAATTTAAATGGTAGAGATAGCAACTTTTAGTATCTCTTGACATTATTTCAGTGTATATAATTTTGGTTAAAGACGGTAAAAAAAATCATATTCAAGCAACGTAGACTTGTCGGGTTAAGTAACCATACCTGCATTTCTCGAGCCCTCTGGTCAAATCAAACGCCAAGTTTATGCGCGCATGCTCGAGCCCATTGGTCAAATCCAACGCTAAGTTTATGCACGCATGTGTGCGTGCATGCTTGGCGGTGAGAAGAAATCATTTGTGTCCATCGATCGAGTTCGCAGTAAGAAAACCGCCTAATCGTGCAGCGTTGGGCGCTCGCGCATGATTATGTTCGTCGCATTGCGTTACGGAGGAGATGGAGTTCGAGCTAAAGGCAAAAGCCAGGACCTAAATCAGCGTACACGTGTGGTTCATCATGAGCCATGCGAGGGAGGGAGTAGGGTCCCGTGCGCGCGACCGACAGTCCGTCTGCGGCTGGCTGCGTGTGAGTGCGGTCGAAAAAGGCAAACAACGAGGCCCAAGCCCAACGCAAGGAGATGGGAGGACGTCGTGCGCGTATTCATTAGCCCCAGCCAGCCGTTGGGCGATTACTATTTTAGTGGGTCAGATTTATGGTTTGATTGATTTGGTTTTGATTTTGCTAGTTTGGAAATTTTAAGATCATAGAACGGTTTGTTTATATTGTATTTTTAGCAACTTTCTAATATATTTATTAGATTTATAATGTTATAAAATTATTATACAGACCTATAAGATTGTATATGTGAAGACCGCTGCGACCGTGCCGCAGCTACCTCTGCGAAACTTCCGTGCCTCGTGTCTCCTGACGGCTGACGGTCTGAGCCGCGAGAAACGACGAGCTCTCGCCGGCGCCGGGCGGGCCGTGGCTCCGTGCGCACACCGCGAAACTTGCGTCTCTTCGTAACCTAGGCCCGACCCACCAGGCGGAACGGGCCGTTCGGTCAAGCTGCCCAGGCCCAGCGAGTTGCTCGGTTGTTATTCTCGTTCGGCTCGACGGCATCGGCCCATCCGCGCTGCCCAAATCGCACCCACGTTCCCTGCCAAGGCCCAATTCTCACCGCCCTACGCGGCTTCTCCCGTGCCGCACACCAAACGTGGTAGGTCCCTTCACGCGGATCGGATTCGCACCCATCGCCTCGCTGATACGCCACGCAATCGGGCGGCGGTGGCGTCGGCAAAACCACATGCTGGACTTTTGAATTTAAATATGAGTGCTCGCGATGCATGCGTGCAATTCAATATTCGACACACTATTGGTAGAAACTAGAAAGTTATACTCCCGCTCCTTGTTTCTAAATACATATTATTCTAACTTTTAAATTTTGTTCTAAATAGGTATCATTCTATAATTTCGAGATAATTCTTATTGTTTTTTCTTTGCATACCTCTACTATTCATTATTTTTAATATTATTTATTATTGTGGATTAAGGTAACACACGTTCAAAAGCAATAAGTGAGTTTAATAAAGAAAGACTATTTGATCATTTCAAAGACATCATCTATTCAAGAATGGAAAGAGTATTTTTAAGAGATAAGATTGATTGTCTCGTGTATTATTAATGCTCACCCTTGATGCCTCGACCTACCCACACGTTATATGGCCCATACCCAACCAACGACCCACTAAGAGCTAGCTCCGCTGCCTCGCCACCAATTCGATCGCCATGGCTAAAGCTCAATGTGAGAGCAACAATTATGGCGCAACGGAAGTAGAGGACCTTGTATCCACGCTTCCAACAAGGGAAGGATGGTGGAAACCGTTCGTCCTCTACCAAAGCTGTTGGTTGACACCCCAACTCATGAAGAGCGTCATGCTCGTGCAAGCCCAGTTCGAGCCGCGCCCCGACGACATCATCCTCGCCACCTTCCCCAAGTGCGGCACCACCTGGCTAAAGGCCCTCGCCTTCACCATCACCAACCGCTCCCGCCATGCTGCCACCAGCGACGGCCACCCGCTGCTCACCAACCACCCTCAGGACCTCGTGCCGTTCCTCGAGCTGCCTTTCCGTGAGCTCTACCCTCTCACCGATCTCGAGACGCTCACCTCCCCCAGGCTCCTCTCCACCCACATGCCGCTCGCGCTACTGCCCCCACGCGTGTGCACCCTCGGTTGCCGAGTCGTGTACCTATGCCGAGAGCCCAAGGATGTGTTTGTATCAACATGGCACTACACGAAAGGGCTACGCAAGGATACCGGCATGGAGTTGGACAAAACCTTTGAGTTGTTCTGCGAGGGGGTTTCGCTTTGCGGGCCTTTCTGGGAACACAATCTTGGGTACTGGAAGGAGAGCATGGCAGATCCCGACAGGGTTCTTTTCCTGAAGTACGATGAGATGATGTCAAACCCTAGCAAGCATGTCAAGATGCTCGCCGAGTTCTTCCGTGTTCCGTTCACCGATGAGGAGGAGAGCGGCGGAGCCGTGGAGGAGGTAGTGCGGCTGTGTAGCTTCGAGAAGCTGAAGAGCCTACCGGTGAACTCCTCTGGAGTGTCTGATCGGATTGGTGGGCTGCCGATGGAGAACTCCTCATACTTCAGGGCCGGAAAGGTTGGGGGCTGGGCGAGCCTCTTGACTGAAGAGATGGCAAAGAAGCTGGATTGCATTGTTGGGGAGAAGGTGAAAGGATCTGGCCTCACCTTTTACATGTGATTGTCATGTTTATTGATGTTGTGTCCGGCTACGTATGCGTGCTTGTGCAACCTGGTTTGGTGATATCTTGTATCGCCGGAATAATGTGAAGGGCAACATGGTTTTAATGAGTGAGTATACTACCCTATATAAAGCTGGGAGTTTTTCTCGGCTCGTCTACGCGCCACGCTGTGTTTTGGGTGATGTGGCCGCACGCCCACCGGCCGTGTCACATGCATGTGGAACAGTTTTCAGCTTGCCCGTGCGTACGGTTGCCTCGCCGTTCGCCCACGTTACCCGCGTGACTAATTCGATTGTTCGGTTTAAGTAAATATTCTGTTGCCTTATACGCGAAGCGATACATGGCGCAGCGGTAAAGCTCGTCTCCCGTGTTGGCCAGGTTGCGGATTCGAGCCTCACTTCCGCGCACGCCCGCGGGCTAATTTTCCTGGAGTGACGCGTGGCAAGCCCGAGCAGCGCGTGGTCTTGTTTTTTTGCAAAAAAGACCCTGAGTGTTTTCAAAATTACGTGTTAGCCCATTTTTTATATAGAGGCCCCTGAAGCTACTGAAATTATTATTCTTTTGCATCTAGACCCCCAAAAATTATGATGGGCTTCAAAATTACGTTTTAATCCTTTTTTCCTGGTCTACAAGGAGGCCATGAGAAGATATTTTTTTGCAAAAAAGCCCCTGAAAGACCAGAAAACATGTGGAATTTCCTGTCGATTGCGTGGCGGCTGGCGCGGGGTGCGTTGCGCATCTAATGTCCTATAAACTTGAGCGAGTTTGAGTTAGTGTTTGAATTTAGACATGGTTTAAATTCGGCTCGGTCTAAACTCAAAGCTTGCACTACATTTACATGTTTCATTGCTCGCACAATTGCATTTCGTCTAACCGATATTTGAATGCTACGACTGTTTTTCTTGTGGATAGGTTGGCACGTGCTGGGTTGCTTCCTCTCGTTCGCATGATCGAGGGCTCAGCTGAGGAGGCGGCAGAGGATCACGCGGAGGGCGAGGATGATGGTCCAGAGCGGTCACGGCGTTTTCCGTTCGACCGGTGCTTACTGTCGTGTTGGGTGGACCATTGGCGGCCGGAGACGCACACTTTCCACCTGCCGCTCGGTGAGGTGACGGTGACCCTGCAGGCCGTCGCCATGCTTACAGGGTTGCCGATCGTTGGGACACCGATCGGACCCTCGGTGACTCCTGCGGGGTGGGTGGTCGACTTGCGAGAGAGGTTCACGGAGTGGCTCCCATCGACTCGGCGATCGCATCAACAGAAGAAGCACAGTCAAGGAGGTGGTTGGCCCAGTTCGAGGTGAGTGCTTGTACGTATGTATGTTATTCTAATTTTTTATAACGTTATTAACATATTACTATATGTTAATTGTCACAGGAGTTTCACCTACACCCTCTTGACGATGCACCGGCCTCAGCACGTAGGCCGAAGAGGGGGCGTGGTAGGGATGCAGGACAGGGTCCACAGTAGGGGGTGCGGCCGACTAGGGTCCTATTTTTCTTTCTTACTTTATACTATTTTACAGTCTTTATAGTGTTGTTCTCGCTTTGTTACTTTGCTCCGTACTGTTTTACAGTCTTTAATAGTGCTGTTCACGCTTTTTTTACCTTTCCGATGTCAATGCGACATGACAACACGAACGTTGCAGCTTTCTCAGACCGATTCGACAACACGCTGCAGCCCACTTCCTCAGATCGATTCGACAACACGCTGCAGCCCACTTTTCCAGATCGAAACGACAACACGCTTAGACAGCGACGATGCACACAACAGCTTTCTCGAGCGAGGCGACAACACGCTGCTATCAGCTTTCTCAGAAAGCGAAATGACAACGCCATGACACCCACTGCTTTTTAGGACTGAAATGACAACATGCTGCAGCCCACCTTTTCAGAGCAACGGCGATAGCGGCCCTATATAAGAGCGATAATTGCCCTTCAAACCACCCGCCTGCCTTCCTTCCCACATAGCGAGACCACGAGGAAAGGGTGAACCGAGAGAAGAGAGAAAAGAAGTAGAGAATCAGCCGAACATGCCGAGACGTGCAAGTGGAAAGGGGAAGGGGAAGGCGAAGGAAGAGGCAGGCATTTCGGCGTGCCCGCGCAACATTGCGTACTAGAACCTCTTCGTACCTCTCGGGGTTGTCCCACCGATGTGTCTGTGCGGAGATCCTTGCAGGCTTGTCCACTTTTGGGAAACTCCAACATGGAAGAGGAGGTATTGGATGTGCCACAACTACGCCTTCGACCCGCCGAAGAAGAGCCTCAGGGCTCGGCAGCTGGTAACAATCATACGTGTTTCGTAATATTTGTACATAAAACTATGCTAATTTAAGTTTCATGCAGCCGCCTCCGCCACTGTGTGAATTTGACCAGTGGTTCGATGAGGAAATCAACCCCGAAGACCAAAGGCTCCTGGATCAGGCAAACCGGGATTATGAGTTCAGGCAGCAGCTTCAACAGCAGCGTGACGCCGCACGCGAGGAGGCACGTAGAAAGGAAGCAGAGGAGAAGGAGGCCGAAAGAGAGAGGAAGCGAGAGAGTGCACGTCGTGCCAGAGAAGCCCCACCAGAGGCATGGGCGAAAGGGAAATGGCCTCGATGCACCCAGTAGATGTTATGTTATGCCCGTCCTAATTTTAAGTTGTAATAAAGTGCGTGGACTATGTTATTATCCGCCGTAACATCTTATTTCCGTAGTATTATGTAACTTATTTCTGTAGTATCATTTTAGCATATATTATGTACTTGCGGGAATATTGGACCTTTATCATATTTATGGAATGTCGTTTGTCCAATTATTTATGGTCTGTAGTTTCTGTATCCTTCGTGTTGTTCACATACTTATTACGCTTTCTAATATAAATGATGTATTCACTGTTTTAATATGATTTCTCGTGAAATTTGTCGTCAAAGATAATAAAGAACAACGAAATTTGCAATATTCATTAGCTCAAATTTTGACCAATAATTAGTTAAATTATGTTCATATTTAATTTACAAAAGAGATATCAATTGATTCATATTTCACCGATCTTTCAATTATTGTTTGTTTCGTAACAATTCATAATATATTATAACATAAATTAACGGCCAAAGTTTACTTCAAAAGACTATTTCGAATTCTAATACGCTCTATATTTTCGAAATGAAGGCTGCATGAGTTGTACTCAATTTTTCACAGGCTAGAGAGGGTAGATTTTCATCGACGGCGACATAGTAAATGAGGGAGTACAGGAGGCAACGCATGGTATATTTTTCAAATTTTACAAAAATTATTGTACAATTTTAATTAGTTAACGCTTCAAGGTTAACACGAATTTGTGAACGAAATTAATGTACATAATATCTGCCTTAATATTATATTAATTTTTTAATATTTTATAAATTTTATACGTTCTAACATTATAAAGAAATTGTTGGGGATTGGATACCTTGTACCCAATCGACCTTTGGCTTGGCGCCAACCGACCATGGCCTTGCTTTCGGCTAGTCAAGACAGAGGACCGACCTTGGCATTAAATGCCCATGACTCGAGGAACCGCCCGCCGGATCTGCTATTTTGCCGTGGTCGCGCCGCTGAGTCTCGCCCATTGTTCCCTACGTCGCGAGGTACCCGTGGTGGCGGCGGCTCTTACTACTACCCACGTCCTCTGATGGCGCCCCTGTATTAACTGTCTTGTCTCCTGTAAATCCTCTATAAATACCCCCTCGCACGATGTACCTTGGGCTGAACTTTTTCGGTACCACACATACTCAGACACAGAGCTTGCTCACTGGAGTCCTTAGGCTAGTTCGAGGCCCCTCCGAGCAAGCGCATTGTAACCACTCCTTACTCATTAGTGAATCCACTGGACGTAGGGTTGTTATCTCCTCCGTGAGAGGCCCGAACCAGACCAAAACGACCCTTGTGCGCTTCCTGGTTGTCTTATCCGTCTCGATCCGTAGCTCGGCATACCCTCAGACGTACAGCCCTTGCGGGAAAGGGGCCTTAGGTTGATCCCTCATCCAACAAGTAAGCTCGGCGAAGGACCCTGTCGAATCGTCGGCAGTGGTGGCGCGCCGTCCGTGGGGAAGCGGCGAAGTCCTTCGCAAGGAATCACGAGGATGCCAAACTCACAAGACAATCAAGACATCTGCGTCTTCGACGGCGTGGAGGGCGGCGATGAATACTCGCCCGGCGGCGGCATGGGTGGTGCGGTCGATCGAAGGCCACACGGCAAAGTCTTTCCTCGGTGGGCTGCGGCCAGAGCATTTCCTCGCTTCGCGGCGATACCCTCGCTGCGAGGAAGAATCTGGCGGTCCATGTAACGATCGGGCGCCCCAACCGTCTCGAGCTCAGCCGAGGACGCGTCGTGCGACACCGCCGGTGTCGCCCGTGCGATCTGGTCCTCCGTCGCGTCGCATGGCGGAAGGGAGGACGACCACGAGCGGCTGTCTCCGGCCTCTCCTCCTCGCCGCATAACGATGGTGAGAGCACTGAGCTATCCTGGCGAGGACCGGCGATCGTCCACCGCCAATCCGGCGGCGGAGCTGATCTTGGGGCGGAGACCGAACTCGCGAGACCCGATTACCGTTCCGGTCTGAGCTCCACCGCCCTCAAGGTCGCCTCCGCTGCTCCTCGAGCACCGGCGCCTCCAGCGCCATAGCGGCGATCGTCGCGTGGCCTCGAAACTTCGCTAACTAGGCGGACTGGCGGCCATAGGGGCCTCGTGGCGAAAACAGAAAAAGCTTCGCCGCCGACATCGGGCTCCGGGACCTTCGGCGTTCAAGGGCCGGGATGTTTCGGGACATTAAGCGCCATTCCTCGGCGAGGCCTCCAAAGCCTGCTCGGGGAACCCGAGCGGCGTCGGCACCGTGAGGATGTCCGAGTACTTCAGGGCAGCCTCACGGGCTGACGGGCATGCCCGGCCCGCCCGTGAGCGCTCCGTATGTTCCACATCGAACCCGCCATCGTCGCACCAGCATGAGGGCGTGTTCTCTCGCCTCACCTTGCGCGCCAAAGACCGCCTGGGCCCCGGTCGCCACGACCGTCACACCCGGAGGGCTCGCCATGATGGCGGCGTTGGATGCGGGCTTTCTCGCGTCCTCGCGGCGTCAAGTGGCGAAACAAATTCAAGCCCGACCACATCGGCGTTTCAGCGGGACCCAAAACCCGATGAGTTCATCTCGATCTACTCCACCGCCATCGGTGGCGGCGGTGAAACGAAGGGTCATAGCTAACTACCTCCCCACGGTCCTCGGCAACCGCCCGGGACTTGGCTCTTTAACGAAGGAGGATCGATCCGCTCGTGGAAGCGGCTCTCGGAGGCCCTCTGGCAAACTTCAAAACTGCTACACTTGCGAACAGCAGCGCGACCTCGGCGCCTCATCCAAGCGGACAAGGAGGCGCTCTGCGACTTCGTCCAAGGTTCATAAAGGTAAGAACTCCATCCGAGCATCTCGGACGAAGCGGTGGTCGAACCTTCAAGTTCGGTCCGTGATGTCCGCTTCACACAAGACTTGGAGATTCACCCGACACAGCCGATATGGCTATTTCATATGGCCGGCCGCTTCTGTGACGCCGGCAAGCCGTGCAATGGAAAAGCGCTCGATGAGGGCAAGCTACCGCCTCGGCCGATGCGGAAGGCGCCTCGAGCAAGACCCTCGGGCTCCATGAAGAAAGGTTAAGAAAGAAAGAAGTCGTGGCCGGACATGGTCGCGCCGTCGAGCAACGGCAAGCTCGTGCTCCGCCCGGCTTTCAGCGTATCGAGCGTGGTCGGCGCCCGCCGCATGGCGACAATGGCAATGACGCCGACCAAGGCTAGGATGACCAAGGTCGCGGCGGCGAGTCAGTCGGCGAAAGCGCCCCACAGGCGGCCTTCGCCCGCTCCATCGGTGGCAGGTCACGACCTCCGCAAGCCCCAGAGACTGGGCATATCGCTGGAGAAATTCTATAAGGCGAGGGCCCCATGCCGGCTCTCCCGAGCAAGGGGAGAAGCAGCAAAAGGCAAAACCCCGCCGCGGCAGCGACATGGATTACCAAGAGCCCCATAATCACATCGCCGTCATATTAGGGGCTCCTCGGCCTACAAATCGAAGGATTTGAAGGAGGCTGTGGAGGTCGGCCACATCGCCCAAAGCGGGCCCCTCGTCTGGCCGGCTCGGTGGTCCGAGTTGCCGTCACGTTCTCAAGGATGATTGTCCCTTGGAATGACTAAACCCGAAGCTCCCATTGGTCGTGAGCCGACCATCAACAACGCATAAAACTTCGGTGGGTCTGATCGATGGCGGGGAGCTCCTTGACCTCCTATCCGTTTCGGTCTTGGATGAGATCACGGTCCCTCGTTCCAAGATCAAAACATCGTTGTCCCGTTCTTGGGATTATCTCGACACCTCGATCAAGCCTTTGGGCCGTCGTCTTGCGCGTAACGTTCGGGGACACGCGAACTTCCGGACCGAAACTAGTCAATTTGAAGTCGTGGACTTGGTCGACCTAGCGCCATCTGGGCGGCGGCCTCTCCAAGTTCATGGCGTCACGCATCACGCCTATCAGCGCCTAAAGGTCCCGGACCCAAAGGCGTCGTCACCGTGAAGGCGACCACGAAGGCCACCTGAGTGCGATGAAGTCCTCGACATGGTCGGGCGGTTGCCTCGGCGTGGCCCGACCAAGCACCTGCACCTTCGGCCTAAAGTTACCCTCGGCCGGAGGAGAAACCAAAGCGGTCCCTCTCCAGGGCCGACCGACCAAGGTCTTCCATTTGGGGGCTTCCTTAGACCCCAAATAGGAACTCGAGCTCATCACCTTCCTCGGGAGGAGCTTCGGACGTGTTCGCTGGGCCGTCCAGATATGCCAGGTCCCAAGGAGGTGATCGAGCCTGAGCTAGGCTGTTGACTGGCAAAGACACATGTCGTCCAGGCTCGGGCGATTTTCCGGAGAAGCAGGCAATCATCAGGAAGAACTCGAAAAAGCTCCTCAAGGCGGCCGTCGGAGAAGTCGGGCACAGATGGTGGCGAATCTGGTCATCGTCAAGAAGAAGGGGGCAAATGGGCGCGTGTATCGACCACCTTGGTTTAAACGCCGCATGCGAGGACAACTTCCTCTCGGCGCATCGACCGGTGGTTGTGTGACAGCGGAATCGGTAATGAGTTTTTGGATGCATATTCGGGCTATCACCATATTAGCTTGTTCCCAGGGGACGAGGAGAAGACTTCCTTCATCACGCCTTTTGGCACGTTCTGCTACACGACCATGTCTTTCGGTCTCACTGAGGCAGCGGCGACCTTCCGTAACTTGATGCAAAAGACTTTCCAGAGGCGAGATAGTAAGGAACACGGAAGTATATGTAGATGATATCGTAGTTAAAAGTAAAATCCCCTCAGGCCATGTATCCGACCTTGAGGAGACCTTTCGTAATCTCCGTAGACATCGAATAAAGCTTAACCCCGAAAAGTGTGTTTTTGGTGTAAAGTCGGGTAAGGTACTCGGGTATATCATCGGACGCGGAGCGCCGGTGCCAACCGGAGAAGATCGAAGCCATCGAGAGAATCGGCCCCGAGCTCGATAAGGAGGTTCAAATCGGCCGGACGTATGGCGCTCGAGCGCTTCATCTCGGCGGCGGCGGCTGCCTGCCCTTCTTTAAGGCACTCATAAACATAGCGGTTTAAATGCGGGCGGAATGACTAAGCGCTCGCCGAGCTAAGCGGTACTGTCGACCCCGATCTTAGCCATGCCAAGGTCGGAAACCCTCTTGCTATACCTCGCGGCGCGCCCGGCCGTAAGTGCGGTCTTTGGCGGTGGAAGAAGAAGGGCGCGGCGTCCGTATACTACGTCGGCGAAGTGTTGCCGCGGACCAAAGGCGTTACCGAGGTCGAAACTCTTGTACTTTCGTTGCTCGTAGCCTCAAGGAAGCTGCACCATTACTTCCAAGCTCACAAGGTCATTGTCGACCGGCTTTCCACTTAGGGAGATCTAAGGAATACGGGCGCCAGTATCCGGATAGCGAAGTGGGCCATGGAACTCGCGAGTTCGATGTCCACTCTCTCCCTGCCGCGATCAAGTCTCAAATTCTGGCGGACTTCGTGGTGGAATGGACAAACCAGTGACCCACCACCAAGGACCACGAATCGAGGCGGTCATTGGACCATGTGCCAGACGGGTCGAGCTTTGAGCAGCTCGGTGGCGTGGTCTTTGATGTCCCCTCAAGGATCAGCTCGATCGTCATTCAATTACGCTTCTGCAACAAACAATGCGGCGGAGTATGAAGGCCTCTTGGCGGGACTCCGGCGTCAAGCGCTTCGAGTCCGGTGGCCCGACCGTGAAAGGCGATTCACGGTGGTCATCAACCAAGTCAACAAAGTATCGGTGTTCGATCGCTCAATGGCGCTTACTTGGTTGAAGTGAGGAAGATGGGCGGTACTTCAAAAATTTGATACTCTACATCCCGGGAAGGATAATTCACTGGCGACCAACTTTCCAAGGTCGGTTCCTCACAGATCTCCCCCTCACGGCTAGTCAACTATCTGCACAAGCCCTCCATTCCCTCCATAGAGGAGCAACACCCAGATGCCCGCCACTGGGCGCTAAGCCGAAACATCTGCGCAAGCCCTCCATTCCCTTTGTAGAGGAGGCATCGGGCGTGCGACAGCGTCTCCTTCCTCGAGCAAGGTGCGGATTGGATGGCGCTATTCATCGATATTTCGCCCATGGGACATTGCAGGAAAAGCCGCGTTCCGGTACAAAGGCGGTCATCATCTCTGGTGGTAGATGGCGCCTTATCTGCATAAAGGGCACTTGGAGTCCTCTCCAAGTGCATATCTCGAGGAAGCGAGTTCCTTCTCCGAGATATCCATGAGGGAATGTGTGGTGCCCACTCGTCCTTCGCCGGGCCTTCGTGAGCAAGGCATTCGGTTGGGATACTATTATTATGACGCGCTAGACGGCCTTCGGGCGTCGTGGCAACTTGTCGGCGTGCGATTTCACGCCCGTAAGTCCCACTGACCGACCTCACGCCCGCAAACCATCCCACTCTCATGACCATTCTCGACACAGAAACGACATCCTCGGGCCTTTCCCGTGGTCGAAAGGGTTCTAAATTCTTGCTCGTCGCAATCGACACTTTCTCTAAGTGGATCGAGGCGAGCCGTTTCAACCATTTCGGCTCAAGCGACCAAAAGATTTTTCATGATAATGTGGTGGCGCTTTGGGGTACCCAATCGCCTCATCACAGATTCAACGGCACCAGTTCACCGGCGAACTATTTCAAGCCTCTGCGAACATTGACACAAAAATATGCTTCGCCTCTGTAGCCCATCCATGAGCAATGGAAGCGTACGAAAAAGCGAACGGCGATTACTCAAGGGATCAAGAAAAGAGTCTTGAGACCTTTCCCGACAAAGCGGGTCAGGGTGGGCGAGCTCCCTTCGTCCTTTGGTCGGTGCGCTGCTTGCAAAGCGAGCTACGGGCGAGCGCCTTCGGCTCGTCTCTGGCCGAGGCCATCCTCCCGAAATCGTGCTCGGGTCCCCAAGGGTACACTGGCGGCGACATCCACCAAGGTCGCGCCGCCTCGACCTTGACCTTACCGAAAAACTTCGCCTAAAAACAGACTCCGGTCGGCCGTCTACCGGCAAACCCTTTGCAAGCCAGCGGCTAAGTCCATTCGGCCTCGAGCTCTGAGTTGGCGACCTTGTCTGCGTCGGATTCGGAGACACGTCGAAGGCCAACAAACTCTCCCCAAATGGGAAGGACCATTCACGGTCGTTTGATTGTATCACGCTTTGGTTGTCCGCCTTGCGGCGGAGGATGGCATGAGCTAGCGATTCATGGAACATTGACCCGGTGCGCCAAGTTCTATATCTAAAAGCTCATGTTCCACGTTACGCATTATGTTGTATATTCACGACCTTTTGAATCAATGCGACTTTTGTTAGTCTAAACACCTCTCACTTGAAATCGGACCGCGCCGTAGAATAGCGCAGGTACTCGACCAACGCCCGCCGCTAAAGATTACCACCAAAGCGCCGGTCTCAATAAGTGACCTTGGTCGCGATAGTTATCGCTTGCTTGTGATACAAATCATAAGCAGACGCTCTTTTGGTCGGTATGAAACTTAGCTCGGACGGTAGCATGGTCGCTGCACACCATGTCCCAAAAACGTGCGCTCTTACCTCGGCGCGACCATGCTTTCATGGGTTAGGCCCATGCGGCGCAAAAGTGTTAAGTTTTGAGACCATTTGGTTTTCTACACCGACCTAACCCCGCGTGTCGCCGGATAGGCGATGCTTGGTTGGAGGTATAAGCGCGCTCTATCTCGTCTCTCCTGCGAAACAAACTCGTGCTCGCAACCCAGGTGCGCGAGTTTCATTCGCAGCGGGGGCTCGGATAGGGGCAGGTCATCGCGCGAAAGTGTTTTTGGTCGCTAAATCACAGCTTGCTGCAAAGCACGTCTCGCTCTTAAGCACTATCTATCCATTGCAGGGAAAACAAGAGAAAGACCAAAAAGAAGAAAGAGGCGTCTGCAAGCGCGCAACATTCAAGTAAAACAGAAGTTGCGCCCCAGTAAAGGCAAAAAAGCGTATAACCCTACACACCGGGCGTCGTCCCCCTAAGTGCCGCGGAGAGCTTCTGCCTATAGTCGGCAATCTTGGTCTGAAGATCGATCACCTTCCGCCGGGCGTCGCGACCTTCTTGGGCTTCCTCGCGGAGCTGCTCGACTTCATCTTTTTCTTGGTCGGCAAGGCGGCGGCGTTAGCCTATTGCCCAGCTCGGGTCGGCCACCTTGGCTTCGAGGCTCGGCCTTGTTTTTTCTTGTTCCAAACCTTGCTCGAGCAGAGAACCTTATCCGGCTAAGGGCGAGATCTTCCTCGATTGACCGACTTTCCACCTCCACTGCTCCAGCTCTCCTTTGGCTTGGCACGACACCTCAAGCTCAGCCACCTTGGTCTCCAGGGCCCGAGCATGCTTCCCTGTTGAAGCTCCTGATCGAGCCCCTGGACCTTCTTGGCCCAGCTAAGGCGAGACTCTCCTCACCCGAGCTAGCCGTTTTCTTCCTTCGCTCGGCTCTTGCTCGGCGAGCACTTTCTTCTCTGGCGGCGGCGCCTCCTCCTTGCTGGCAAGAGCGGACCTTTCTGCTCGAGCTCTTGCTCGAGCTGAGATCTTCCCTCGGACTCGGCGACTTCTGCTCGCCTCGCGGCATCTTTTCACGATTATGGCGTCCCATGAGCTTGAGGTCGCCCACCTTCTCCTCGGCCTAGTGGTCGGGCCGCTTTCTTCATATAAGCGGGCGAGTGTCGAGACAATCAACACTTCCTCAAAAGTGGCCAAAGTCTTTTTAAGAAGGCTGCGAGTAGGAAAACTCTAAGCGGGATCTCACGAAAAAAAAACCAAAGAAGGAAAATTACTGCGGTAGCAGAGCAATTCTCACCTCGGCAACATCGGTCTTGATTCTCCGGAACTTCTCATAAATCTCCTACTTTGAATGTCACGGGATCCGTAGAGGTGTGCGCTGGCCGGAATCCTTGAAGAAGGCGGATCGTCCAGTGGCGAGTCCTCCTCTGGGCATGTTGTTCGTCCCGAGGCACGGGGCCCACTCTTGGCGGCGCTCCTTGAGAATCCGCTCGCTATCCTCCGAGCATGTTGTTCGCTCGAGGTTTCGCTATCCCCAGCGGTGGTTACGCTCGGTAGGGTGCCGTCTTATCCCGGCGAGCATTTGGCCGGAGCCCCATCTTCTTCTGCGGCCCCTTGCCGGGGCAGGGTCGGCCTTCTCTCCTCCTTCCGTGCTGCCGCCTCCCACGCCTTGGCCATCACGATGTCGGCGGCGGCGAATATACGCCCGCTAAGGCACAATGGGCAAGCTCATGAGCTATTTGGCGGCGATCGGGAAGGCCCTACAGACTGTTAACCGTCCACGTCGGTGAGTGGGGTTAGCAGGCGCAAAACAAAAAGCAAAGGAAAACAAGAGGGCGGGATCGGCGCCCACCTTTGGCGGGCCTTCTTCGTCGCCATGGTGGGTTCGCCGGGACCACAAGCTCGGCGCCTTTTCGCGGCTGGGTGATCTTCGCCCGGCTTAGGGTCGTTGCCTCCATGTCGACCCCCTCCAGCGTCTTTCCGGATGCGGGTACCATTCGAGAAACCGCCGCGCCGCGATCCCAAACTCCCGAGCTTTAGTAGCTCGTGCGAGTTGGTCGCCGTCTCGGCAAGCTCCTCTTCAGCGCCTCCCGCTCGATCTGCACCATTCCCTCGATCAATCTTCCCTCCGCCGCGATTTGTTCGATTTGAACTTCCAGGCTATAATTCTCCAGCCAAAGCCTCAGGTGGCTTACCTCCTCCACGCGATCGGCGTACTCCATATGCCGCTTCGGAGGATTCCCCGGCGCGGCCGCGTGCCTCTTCGACGTCCGGGTACTCACCGGTGGCGCAGTCGGCCTCTTGCTCCTCCCCTTTTTGGCCTTAGCCGCGGGGACGAGCACCTCGCTGCTGCCCCCTTTGGATTTGAGCTCGGCCACGCCCAGCTCCAGGGCGAGCTTCTCCTGTCAAAAGGAAGCGGAACGCCGTTAGAAAAGCGCGGATGTTCTCCCCGTGCGCCAATGCTCAGTAAGACTCGGATGTTTTCCCCGAGCATGAATAACGGGGTTGCTTACGCTCCCGCTCGAGCACGTTCGGCGGGACTGGCGTTCTTCTCGAGCTCCTTGCCCTTGGGGTCCCGAACATTCGCCGACCCTCTTCTCCACCTAGTCGGCTTGGCTGCATGCCACGTCGCGCAAAATGTCATCACAAGCTCGAGCAACACGTATGAAGCAAAACTATCACAAGCCAGAGAGCATACGAATCGGATTCACGGGTAAAGTCGTCCCACGGTGATTTGAAGAAGGCGCTCTCTCCTCCGCGATGGGGATATTCTGCATTCGGAGGAAATCGCGACGATGTCGGTGTCCGGTGAGCCCCATGTTCGTGAGCTCATGGATCGTCATCAAGATCCGCTCCTCATCGAGTCGGCCGTGGTAGCGGCATCTCGGCGTTAGGCGCCGCCGCCCGGTGAGCGAGGAGCGTCGAGGCTTCGCGGGTAGAACCGATGGTCGGCCCGGCCACGACGGAGTCCTGTGGGTGAAGATGGGGAACTTGTGCGGGCGGATGGGCATAGCGAAATCTGAGCGCCCGGTGGGGAAGTCCGCCCGGTCTCGGAAAAAGATTGTAGAAATGGAAGAAGAGACTTGGTGTGGGAAGGGTGCCTGAAGCCTTCGCAAAGGTGGTAGCGTTCAAGACAAGGATGAAGTTGGGGTTCGGTGAGTGAGTTCGCCTGGCATTGCTCGAGCACATCCCCAAGAACTTCGCTCTCCGGCATCCGGAGCCGTTAGCCAGTGTAGAGTCGCCGCGAGACTATCTCGTGCGTAAATGCGGCACGGGGCTCCCTCGCCCGCCGGGATTCTCCAGGTGTGGGCGTCCAGGTACCCGAGTTCCTCCAAAACCCGGAGCCTCTCCACCGTGATCTTGCTAGCCCCAAACCGCGCCATGGAAGGACCCAAGAAGATGAACCGCCGCAGTAGATAGAGAGGAAGTTTGGGGGTCGTCGAGGTTTTTCTTTTTGGGCGTTAAATATAGCGGTGAGAATAAAGGAAGACAAATGAAGTGTTCCCGCCGGTTATTTCTAGGCGGAGGAGCCGAACGGGCTGGTGACAACGGCCGATTGCCGACGCGTGGCGGCACGTCCCCCGAAGCGGGCCTGACCAGGCGCGGTTCCCAAAAAGCTGTCAGAACCGCACCGTGACGCTTCGCGGAGGGAACCGCTGCGATTTTTTCCCGCGCTCCCCTCGCGAGCGATATTTGGCCCGACCAAGTGCGCTCGGTCCCAAAAGGGCGCGCCTCTTCCCGAGCTCGGTTGCTCGGACGCCGCAACAGGCCTTTCCTCATTGCGAGATCCCTTTCCCCGAGCGTAGTAACTCGGATGCCGCGGCAGTTTTTCGCCGCGAGATCACCGCCCTCGAGCATGATCACACGGGCGCCGTAGCAGCTTTTCGCTACCGAAGTCTCTGTCCCCGAGCTAGGGCGACTCAAGCACCGCGGGGGCTCGTAGTTGCCCGACTCCAATCCCTCTTTAAAAAGTCTAGAGGCTTAAGGCGGGAGCCTTAGCAAGGCTTTTTCCCCCCTTTAGCCTCGGGGGCTAGCTGTCGGGGATTGGATACACTGTACCCAACGCGACCTTTGAAGCCCGGCGCCAACCGACCATGGCCTTGCTCGGCTAAGCGCCTGAGACACCGACCCGGGTAACCCGGCTCATGAGGCTACCCCATCCCGAAACAAGCCGAGCTCGGGGCTCATGGCTCATGACGTGGCATTAAATGCCCGCGGCTCGAGGAACCACCGCCGGGATCTGTATTGCCGTGGTCCGTGCCGCTGGGTCTCGCCCATTGTTCCCCACGTCGCGAGGTACCCGCGGTGGCGCAGCTACTACTGCCCGTCCTCTCTGATGGCGCCCTGTATTAAGCTGTCTTGTCTCTGTAAATCCTCTATAAATACCCCATTACGATGTACACGGGCTGAACTTTTTCGGTACCACACATACTCAGACATAGAGCTTGCTCACTGGAGTCCTTAGGCTAGTTCGAGGCCTCTCCGAGCAAGCGCATTGTAACCACTCCTTACTCATTAGTGAATTCACTGGACGTAGGGTTGTTATCTCCTCCGTGAGAGGCCCGAACCAGACCAAAACGACCCTTGTGCGCTTCCTGGTTGTCTTATCCGCCTCGATCCGTAGCTCGGCATACCCTCAGACATACAGCCCTTGCGGGAAAGAGGCCTTAGGTTGGTCCCTCATCCAACAAGTAAGCTCGGCGAAGGACCCCTATTCCGAATCGTCGACAACTAATATTTAATAAATGATCAACAATATATTACCTAGTCTTGACGAGCTATTCAGCTTGACTTGTTAAAACTCTCAGGCTTACGACTAAGCTCAGACCTTACTCGGTTGGAGGTCGAATCCCTCATTTGTGACGGTGCAGGCCCGTCCCCTGCTGTGAGCGCATGAGAAAAATCTTTCTTTTTGATTCCCGGTATTCTATGACTCTTTTCACACTAATTACCGGCGTACGCGCGCTTCCCTGTGTCCCCCGGCGGCGCCGCATGCGCCTGAGCTTCCGCGCGTGGCACATAGGCTACCGTGGGTTAAAGAACAGAGTTGACTGACTGCTAAACACTACTGAATTACTGCAATACTGTACGGTTAATTAAGGTAATCATGATCCTCGTGTTGTTCCCAAGTCTAAGTCTTTATTACATTGCAAGTCGCAATCTATACATATTAGTTATGTGCCCGTGCATTGCAACGGAAACTCAATTTACGATAAAAAGTTTATTTGCAAAGAGTACTAACCGTGACAAAGGTGGGTAATTAAAAGCAGTGACAAAGGTGGGTAATTAAAGAGCAGTGGTAAAAATGGGTAATTTTGATGAATTGACGTGGGAAGAAACTCTTGCTTTATATAGTGAGATATATACATACAAGGCAGATCTAGTATACAGATCAGAGTCAAGCAATACTGATGCCCTCAAGTTCAATCCATATGGTTTCTTTGGTATATAAGCATATAATTATCTTATTACAAGTTACAAAATTAGTGTTACGAATTTCTCTTCTCTTTCATCTAATCTGTCGCAGCAGCGGTATAAATGTAGAGCGATGGCAGGAGTTCGTCGGTAACTAGACTAGTACGGTGGAGCTCGGCGTGGCACACTCTTCCGCTTGGACACCCGATGATAGCACCGGAGATAGGAGGCATAGCTAGAGAAATGCTGCATCCTCCGTACGTGTTATATCCAAAAACAACGAGGGAGATACTAGCGCTCGGACTTCCGATCATTGTTCATTCTATCGGACGTCTCTTGTAATATTTTTTTTACACGTGCAACATTTTTATTAAATGCTTGCAACATCCGTTTATTGTAGCGAATTTCACTGTTTGTCGAAGGAAAATGTTGCACGCGTTGGTAAGAAATGTTGTACGTGTATAAAAAAAATGTTGTAGTGTATCCAAAAATTTCGGACGTCCGGACAAAAATTATTGGGAAACAATAACTATTTGTAAGTGGAGGAAGTACGGGTGTTTCTTCCCATGCAATCATGCAATTGTGAAGGAAAAAAAAATTAGCTAGCGATGTCGGGGAAGTTGTATTCAACTAAAGAATCGCTAGAATTAACCAAGCGAATGGACCAACGAATCATCAGGGCCCGTAGGCTAATTAAAATACCAAAATGGAAGATCTGGCATTGGCAATATATATCCTCCGGAATGCAAGGGCGAAACGCAAGAGCTGCCGGGTACGTAACGGTAGGACGTGTCTCGTTCGCGATCATTGAATACCTTGCACCCCAGGGAGCAGAAGCAAGCGGAAGGGATCGAGCAGGCCGCGGCCGCACACCTTGCAGCAGACGGCGGCCGCCTTGTTCCCCGGCGGCCGCGGCTGCGGCCTCTCGTTGAGGAACACGATCTTGGCGCTGTCGATCACGTACATCTGGACGCACGATCGAGACGTCGATGTGCCTGCACACCTCGGACACCCTCACCACGTTGTGGTACGACGACCTCCGAATCTGGACGCACGCAGCGAATAGTAGAGACGAAATGCAGAGATTGGACAGCTCTGGTGAGCAGTGAGTACCTGGACGACATGGTGGCCCTTGTGGGGCGGGAGGCACAGTAGGAGCAGAGAGCGCTGCTCCCTGCGCAGTCCAAGCAGTACATGTGATGTTGCATTCGCTCCTGGTGGAGCCCCCGTGCTCCGTGCACTGCGCGAAGTACCTCGCCGTCAGCAGAGGCCTCAGCCACCGCGGCTCCGTGGTGCCATCCTTCCATTGAATCGCTTGACCAACCTGCACCACACGAACGGCATCCCACAAGCGATTCATGAAATGTACATGGATTCCGACTCCGCGGCGGAAGATCAGAGAAGACGATCGGTTGGCGACTTGCCATAGCTTCCTCCACGCCGCAACTTGGGAGTAGAGACCGTCGATTGAGGGTTCCGAGAGCGATTTGCAGAGAAGAGAGGGCTATGTGTATGGGAGAAGCCGGTGCAGAGAAGTGCAGTACAGAACCACAGACACTTGTGCCAGGCTTATATGGGTGTGGGCAATAGCATCGGAGAGAAGTGGAAATGGAGGCAAGAGAGGAAGCTGATGAATGGACGGCTAACCAAATCATGTCATTATGACTTGGCCGGCCGCGCGGATATGCTAGCCGAAGACGTGAGCCCCCGGCCCTAGCTCCTCCCTTTTTCGTTGGCTTGGCGGTATTTTTTGCCCCCTTTCCGGTGGCAGTAGGCGTCTCGTTGGGTCGTTCGTTCCGGCGGACACCGGATGACAGCGGCTTGTGATTCTTATACGTACTCTCTCCTGTCACAAGCAGTTATCATTTTAGATATTAATACGGTTCTAAAAACACAACTTTAATCACTAATTTTTATTATAATATATTTAAAAATATAATAAAATTATAATATCATGAAAACACGTTTCAAGACAAATCTACACATATAATTTTCATGCATCCAATCTAAATATTTAAAAGATATCAATAACTAAACTTTCAAAAGTTTGACTGCACGTATCCCAAACCAATAAGTTTATGTGAAACGGAGAGAGTGCCTCTTTTTATACGCAGTCATACTTGAATTGGATCAAAGTTTTATGAGATATGGTACGAGTGTGCACGGCTCTAAGAACGAAGAAGACCAATCTCGTAAAGAGAACCAAATAACGACATTGAAGCAAACATGACAAGCAAAAAAGATTTAGTGAAGCCAGTCGCAAATTTTTTAAGCACAATCTCAAAAGAGTACAATGGATTATTGCTCTATCACAATTCACAACCCTTTTGAACCTTTTAAGATCCTCAAATTCTTGCTCTATATAAAAACTAGTGCTAAAGAATAACCTAGCTTCTAATACTGTCGTACGTCTCTTGCTTTACATGAGTTGGTTTGTAACTTATATTCTCCATAATCATCCTCATAGGTTTATATAGTCTCCTTAGTCCTATTCTAAAGATAAATAGAAATCCTACTTAAATAAAATTATAATTCTATTAGAATTTATCGTGATGTCACAATGTGCTCTCCTGCGCCGTTCGATAGCTCTGTTCCGCGCTTGCAGTTTCGCTTCCTTTCTTCAGCAACTGCAGTACGTACGTACGTGTTCATTTCTTCGCGTTCTATTACTAGATACTACCATTAATCGCCTTCTTCACCGAAACCATTTCAATTTCAGCAATTGAGCTGACCACATCGCATTACTATCCCTTTTATTGGATGCTTATTAATTAATGGTTACTTAGTGAAAGAGAGATAAATTAATCATCCCTATGAAATGCTAGACACAACACCGCCAAACATTCCAACTAGACAACATCATCGGCTGGCACAGAAGGTGGAATACGAAAATCCTCACGAAGTTCATTAATTAAAAAAAAAAAACTCACGTAGCTAGAACGAAGTGTTTGTATCCGCTAAAATGTTAAATCATACATGCGATACTGATCAATCATATGGCAGGACAATCATATGAGGCGATGGTTTGGTCAACCAACTAGCTGGAAACAATGCATTTTCAAAAACATTTTTAGTCACGGGTGTTTGTATACGTTTGGTCATAGGCGTAACGATTCATTTTCTGGTAAAGGAAAAAAAGTGGCAACAATTGGGATATATATATATGTTGGGTTAGTTGAAGCGAAGGAGCACAAGATACAACGATTGGCAGCAATGTTTGAGCTTACTAAACCAAACCCGTCCTATTTCAGACAAGCATGTAATCCCTCCGTTGATAAATATATAAGGTGTATATTGACTGTACACAAGAATTAAGATTGTGGTGAAATTTAGAAAGATATAAGAAAATGACTTACATACCACTCTTAATTGTCTTGCAAGATGAGAGATAATATTTTGTGTAAGTGATAATGAATAAATGCATATGGTTGAGATAGAATAAATAAGGGTATAGTAGGAAATGTTCATTAAATCTACATACGAGATCTTATATTTTTAAACAAGATTATTCAAACTATAGACCTTATATTTATCAAAGAATGAAGTATATGATATTTATAAGGCCTTATTATTCAAACTATAGACCTTATATTTATCAAAGAATGAAGTATATCAAATTTGAAAGAGGTTGGTTACTTCGAGATGGATTTTATGATTTGGTTGCTAATGTCTGGCAATCGGAAGGACGGGGGCAAACTGCCATGGAAAAATGGCAGAATAAAATTCGTACCCTAAGGCAATATCTGAGAGGATGGGCCAAGCACTCTGCTGGTCATAATAAGAAAGAAAAAAAGCAATTAATCGCTATGATTGATTATATTGACAAAAAGGCAGAAATAACTGCCCTTTCAGAACAAGATATTAATATGAAACATTATCTCAAGAAACGTTTAATTCATTTGTTGAGGGAAGAGGAAATAAAGTGGTACGAAAGGGCTAAAGTTAAAAACCTTTTGGAAGGGGATGATAATACCCAATTTTTTCACTTGGTTGCTAATGGTAAACATAGAAAACAGAGAATTTTCAAATTAGAACAGGAAGATGGTGTAGTAGTTGGTGATGCCCAATTGAAAACATATATCACAAATTATTATAAAGGGCTTTTTGGTCCACCAGAACATAGTAATTTTAGTATGGTGGAGGACCAGATAGTTGATATTCCACAAGTGTCTGAGGAGGAGAATAGATTTCTTACCTCTCCTTTCACGGAGCATGAAGTAAGGGAAGCGGTATTTCAAATGGAGTATAATAAGTCTCCGGTCTGATGGATTTCATTGAATTCTATCAAGTTTTTGGGATTTGATAAAAGCGGTTTGATGTCTCTTTTCAATGAATTTTTGAAGATCGTCTACCATTATTCAGTCTAAACTTTGGTATTATCACTCTTCTTCCAAAAGTTAAAGAGGCTACAAAAATCCAGCAATATAGACCTATTTGTCTACTTAATGTTAGTTTTAAAATCTTTACCAAGGTTGGCACTAATAGACTCTGTGGAGTCGCTGGCTATGTGGTACGACCGTCCCAAACAGCTTTTATGCCGGGTCGAAATATCATGGAGGGAGTAGTTATTCTGCATGAGACTATTCATGAATTACACGTTAAAAAATTAAATGGTGTAATTTTCAAAATTGATTTTGAAAAGGCCTATAATAAAGTTAAATGGTCTTTTCTTCAACAAACATTACGTATGAAAGGTTTCTGTCCGAAATGGTGCAAATGGATTGAAAATTTTGTTTCTGGTGGTAGTGTAGGCATCAAAGTTAATGATGATATTGGGCACTACTTTCAAACGAAAAAAGGCCTTCGTCAAGGCGATCCAATTTCGCCTATTCTCTTTAACATTGTTGCGGATATGCTTGCTATTTTGATAAAGCGAGCAAAAGACGATGGCGAGATAAAGGGTCATTCCTCATCTTGTGGATGATGGATTGTCAATTTTGCAATATGCGATTTATACCATTTTGTTTATGGACCATGACTTGGAACAAGCAAAAATATGAAGTTATTGCTTTGTGTCTTTGAACAATTATCCGGTCTAAAGATAAACTTTCATAAAAGCGAAATATTTTGTTTTGGTGATGCTAAAAGATTTGAGGATGATTATCTGAGTTATTAAATTGCAACATTGGTGCATTTCCTTTTCGATATTTAGGAATACCGATGCATTATCGTAAACTTGAATATACATTGGAGTCACAATCGAAGAACGCTTAAAGCGAAATTAAGTACTTGGAAGGCCAAGCATTTGTCCTCTGGGGTCGCTTGGTCTTACTAAATTCAAATCCTTAGTAGTTTACCGATGTTCATGATGTCCTTTTGAGATTCCAAAGGAAGTCTTAAAAAACTTGACTAATATAGGTCAAGGTTCTTTTGGCAAGGAAATAATGCTACGAAAAAATATCATCTAGCTAAATGGGACATTCTTTGCCGCCCTAAAGATCAAGGAGGATTGGGGATAACAAACCTCCAAATCAAGAATAATTGTCTTTTAAGTAAGTGGCTTTTTCAATTGCTTAATGAAGATGGGAATTGGCAGTCTTTGATTCGGAATAAGTATTTGCATGCTAAAACCTTGTCACAGGTTCAAATTAAACCTAGTGACTCTCATTTTTGGAAAGGTTTGTTAAAGGTCAAGGATCAGTTTCTATGTTGTGGGACTTTCAACATAAAGGATGGTTCACAAACTAGATTCTGGGAAGATGTTTGGGTTGGCATGAGACCCCTTAAGGAGCAATTCCCTAACCTTTATAATATTGCACGGGCTCCTCATAGCACTGTGAAGCAGAGTTCTCGAGCCATGTGCCTTTAAATATTTGTTTTCAGAGGCGTTAGTGGGTGACAAATTAACTAATTGGTTCAACCTTGTAGCTAAAATAGCTCATGTTCAGTTATCAAGTGAGAAGGATACTTTTCTCTGGAATTTACATAAACATGGACAATTCTCTGTCCGCTCTATGTATCATTATTTGATGAATCAGGGAACTCCGTTTTACCATAAATTCATTTGGAAGTTGAAGATTCCTCTCAAAATTAAAATTTTTCTTTGGTATCTTCAGCGTGGAGTTATTTTGACAAAGGATAACTTGGCTAAGCGTAATTGGGTGGGGAATCAAAAGTGTTGTTTTTGTGATCATAATGAAACGATACAACATCTTTTCTTTGATTGTCACAATGCTAGGTCTATTTGGCGAATTATTGAGATAGCTACTGGGTTGCTATTACCTACATCTATGCCTCATATGTTAGGATTGGCTCATCGACATGGAAAAAAATCGAACACATCGAGATCTTTATGGGTGTGGCTGCTATTTGTTGGGCTATTTGGTGTTGTCGCAATGATAATCTGTGTTTCGAAGAAAGCGGTATGATTCTTTTATGCAGCTGTATTCGGGGAACTTATCGGCTGCGATTGGAGGCATTGTTGCGCGTGGAGGAAGCAAGGGAGAACATTCGTTTAGTGTGCACAAGATTGGAGGTTGTTGCAATGAAGTTTTTTGCTAAGAACGGATGGAATAACTACAATAGACTTTGCTATCCTTAATTTTTTTTTTGTTACATTATTCATGTAATGTTTGCTCCCCATTAATTCATTTGGATAGCTGAAAAACTATGTAATAAAACCAGGCTGTGTGCTTTGGCAGAGGCCGGAGATGTTTCCATTGTCAAAAAAAAAAAAATGATATTGAGCAATGCTCACATATGGGAGTACAAATGAATTTGTCTTTAAAAAAGGATACAATGTGGTGTAGAGGCAAATAAAAGCCACGCAACTAATCATTGCATTCATCACATACAAAAGATCTGGTGGAAGCCTAGTTGATTTATTTGCCAAAGTCTTACCGACTTCTACGTTTAAAAAGCACGTGAGAAGCATAAGTATGAAAAAGCTCATAAAGTCCTCAGGGTAGATATTTGAACTTCATATATGATCATTTTTTGTTTGATATGTTGTACTTTTTTCGTTAATTAAGTTTTATCTTACCAGATTTTCTCAATTGAATGTTTTTAATGAGGTGATATATAATGGCATAAGACACAAGAGCTATATACTCTTTTCTCCTATCCATTTTTCCACTAGGTTTTCAGAAGGAAAAAATGTCCATTTTACTCTAATATTTAAACACTTTGAGTTCTTTTTTCTCTCAGCGTGCAAAAATATTTAGATCTCTTCCTTTCCATATATAAATGGGGGCACCACAAAACATGTCCCTTCCTTCCCATATATAAATAGAGCATTGCAAACAAAAATGACTTCCTTCTCCGTATTTAAATGGGGGCATAATATGCACACATCAGAAAATTTCAATAAAAAGAATATAGTTATGAATCTATATCTTATATCTCTATTCTCATCTCGTATTTATACGTTCTTGATTCTTCGACAACCACGGTGATACATGATACAAAGCATAAAAGGAAAATTATCGCGGCACGAATAAATGAACTACTTTATTCTGGTCATTTCTGGCTTTTCTTCCATCTCGTGTTGCCATCCTGGAGATCACTCTACTTTAGACAATTAGACTCCACGGCGACAACGATAATCCGACGTGTCAAACAGCGCGCGTATGAAAATGAAGTCGAAATTGATTGGTCACACCAACGAATCGGAAGCATCTTGCTCCGGCGGCGCGCGGCTGTGGCTCCCCCTCATGAAGTTGCTACTCCACGTGGACGTCGACGTCATGATGGTGCTGACCTGGCTCGACGTCGTACCCGCCGTGGTGGTCATCGTGTCGAAGCTCCGGCCGGTGGCCGGCCACATGAAGGACGGCCTGAACGGCGGCACCACCGGGGGCGGCATGGAGCGCAGCAGGATCTGCGAGATGGCCGGCGTCTTGGGGCGCTCGGCCGGTGTCGGGTGGCTGCACGCGAGGCCCAGCAGGAGCAGCCTCTCAGCGTCGTCCTCGTCGAACGCGCCCTCGAGCCGTGGGTCGACGGCCTCGAGGACTTGGCCGTCGCGGTGGAGGCGCCACACCCAGTCCACCAGGAGGTGGAAGCCGTCGATGTCGCAGCGCGGGCGCCGGCCGCACACCACCTCCAGGATGACGGCGCCGAAGGCGTACACGTCGGACTCGCGCGTGGCCTTCTCGGTGTGGAAGCACTCTGGCGCGATGTATCCCACCGTGCCTCGGACGCCGCCGCCGACCTCCTCCATGTAGGAGCTCTTGTCGGTCTCGATGGCGCGCGCGAGACCGAAGTCGCCGAGGCGCGCGCTGAAGGCCGCGTCGAGCATGATGTTGGAGGCCTTGAGGTCGCGGTGCACCACCCGCTGGTCGTACTCGTCGTGCAGGTAGTGCAGCGCCGAAGCCACGCCCTTGACGATGTTGTACCGGAGCTCCCATCCGAGCAGCTGCCGCCCCGGCGCCGAGCTGAACAGGTGTTGGTCCAGGCTCCCGTTCGGCATGAACTCGTACACCAGCAGCAGCTCGCCGTTGTTGTGGCTCCACCCTGCAACGTCAGTGCAGGCATTGACCCCAGAGCATGTCAAAATTTGAGATCGAAAGTTTGGTAATTTCATAATTCTCTGACAAAGCACAAAAAATATTGCCTGTAATATATGTAATCACTAATCACCATCATCATCCTGCATTTCTGTGTACCTCAACACATATATTACGGTGGATGTAATCGCAATGCCAGAACCTAGTATGGCTTACAAGTTACAACACACGGACTTGATTGTTGCATATTAATCATTGTCCATGTGCCAAGGCTAGATTTTAGTTTTGCGTCCGCCAATTTACTCGATAAGTAAGTGTTAATCTTTCTAAAAGGAAGGATAATGAATCATGGTGGTTGCTCTGTGCTTACTTGCAATGAGGTGTATGTATTGGAAATGCATGTTGTTAATTGAGCGAATGATACTGTGCCGATTAGTTAAGTACTCTCTCCAATCATGAATAGATGGGATTTTACACTTCAACTAAGAAACATGTAGAGATGACCAAATCTCCCCTTCATTAGCACATTTTTCTTGGATGGTGTGTGTTACTCTATTCTAGATAAATAAATAGCATTGGGAACTATGAATGATAAGGGTATACAAAGGAATAAATAGTTAAAAGTTATCTCAAAATTATAGAATAGCATGCATTTAAGAATAAAACTAGGAGGACGGCCCACGCATTTGCGCTGCAAGATTTCTTTTAAAGGCTATATAATCAAAAGATATAACTTAAATGCTTGAGAATATCTTAACATATTTTGTAGGTTATTTAGATTTTTAAGAAATCATAAATATTGGAAAATAACAATCGAAGCTTGAAGAAAAATTCAACTTTAGAAACGTAATTGAAGTATAAGCGAGGAATGTAATTGAAGTATAAGCTTTGATGAAAAAAATTCATTGAGACTACTAAGTTGTTGTGGTTCTTAGAAACGTAGCAACTCTTTATCTTGCATAGAGCATGGAGCTATATACCCTATTCTTTCCTCATCAGTAACTCTTTTTTTAAAATATATGCAACACATATGCCTCTACTTAATCTCAAGTAATACACTGATTATTTTATATTGTATTAGAATACATTGCTCATGTATACACGATAAATCATAGGTGACTTAGTTTGAACTTATCTTTCTCGCACTCTGGCTACCCCTTCAAACCGTGTATCTTCTATCTTTTATTGACGACCACACAACTTTTCTACTTCAACCTCCAATAGCAAACCCAATTCTTGATCGATCCCTTTCAGTTGCTACCCTTTTTAAAGAAATAATCTATCGTGTAGGTATATTCTATTTCCTTTAATTATTATTTAATGCTGAACATCGCGGTATCAACATGTACACATGTACAACCATCGCTTATCCCTACTAGGGATACCCGACATGCTCTCACCAGTGACCCCAAATCTATTCCATACAGTAGCGCCATCTGCACTCTGAGCTTTTTGCTCCTTGTTTTGATTCATACGAATTCATGCATGATGTTATACATGCTCAATTTCTGCTTATCCCATGTCGATCGCTTTTCTTATTCGACATTGGCCAACTCAACGATGTTGCTTCCTTACTAACTGTGGTGCCCTCCCATCGTCTCTGATGCTAGCATGTTCGCTTTAGTCATTGTCTAATGATATAGAGAATTTTCCACCCATTGCGTGTGATGTCATGTCCCTCAGCAGCAATAGCACGTTCCTAGCTACCAAATGGATATGTATCCTCTGTAGCTCGTCTTCTATACAAAGCTTCATCTCCTCTCTACCAAGACCTCTCTATCACTAAGCTTCTTTTACCACTGACTTTTCAACAACGCAGATGCTCACCACTCATTGTCACGACTTCTAGCTCTTTCAAATGGGAGAATTGCAAAAATGCCACCCTTAACATTGTCCTCGCTAAAATGCCACTCGGGCCCATTGTCATAGACACAGAAAGTCCCACATGTCAATGAGAGAAGAGTGGTATTTTAGCGAGGCGCAATGTTAGGGGTGGCATTTTTGCAATTTTTACCTTTCGGAAATTTAGCCTTTCTCTTCAATCACTTCGGTGAGCAGCACAACGTTGTTCCCATCTCTAACGTAATGCCTCTGCCTATTGCTTCCATGTGAGGCAATATCTTCTTGCATGACAGATCAACGACATTGTACTCATGTGTGGCCTCCTCTAACAACACTCGTTATATCCACGATATAACTTTTAATTGTATTAAAAATTTTACTTATTTTTTTGCAGTTCATATATAAATTAAATAGCTAATTTTATTTAATTTATTCTGGATTTTAGTTATTTAAGGATTTCACTTTGGAATTCAGTATAGAAAATGAGTTGAAAACTTTCTTTCATTTTGTATTCCTAATTTTCAATTATTTTTAGAATTTCTATACAGATCCAGTTTATGATTTTTATTTTATTTTTATTCTAAATTAGTTATTTACTTATTTAGGATTCTACTTTAGAATTCATATTGAAATCAAATTTCAAATTTTATTTTATTTTTTATTTGACTTTGTTTTATTTTTTGTTGGAATTCACATAGAAATCAAATTACTAATTTTGCTTAAATTTTTATGCCAAATTACATTTCTTTAAGGATTTTAGTTAGAACTTGGTATGGAATTTAAATTGATGATTTTATTTTAGTTTTCTATTTTAGATTTAGTTATCTTTGGTTAGAATTCTTATATAAAACAAATTGGTATTTTTTATTTATTTGTATTCTAAATTATATTTGCATCTTGTTGTGTCATACATGACATAGAGTTTTTATATAGTTTTAGGTTGGAATCGTATGCAAATCCAATTGGTAATTTTTATTTCGTTTTTATTCTAAATTTAAACTATTTAAGGATTTTACTTTGGAGTTCGTATGGAAATCAAATTGCTTATTTTGAATTTTAGTTTTTGAATTTCAGTTTTATATACAAATCCAATTGCTAATTTTTAATTAATTTTTGTTCGGATTTAATTTTTATTTTGATGTTTATTTGGAAATAAAATTGCTAATTTTATTTTATTTTAGATGTAAATTTCAGTTTTTTATTGTACTTGATATGGATTCTTTCTTTTAATCCTATAAAAATCAAATTCTATTTTTATTCTGAATTTCACCTTTTTAGGTTGAAATAGTTTTATTTTGATGTTCGTATGGAAATCAGTTATTAATTATCTTTTATTTTTATTTTAAAATTTATTTTTATGTTGATGTTCATATGGAAATTAGATTAATTATCTTTTATTTTTATTCTAATTTTTTGTTGTACTTTATATGGACTCTTTTCTTTTAATCGTATGAAAATCAAATTTCTGATTTTATTTTATTTTTGTTCTGAATTTCAATTATTTTTGTATTGTGCATGCATAGCACAAACTTTTGTATTATACATGATAAAACTCTTTCTTTTATTCTAGACCGTTATAATCTAAATCCGTTATGATCAACGGTCTAGATCTTTTTTTTCTCTGATTAATATAGGAATAATGTGTTAACGTGGTGATTTCTTTTTGTCTCTATTTTAATATTATAATAGATTTAAAAGCTAGAATGACACATAATCAGGGACGGAGTATTATTCAGGAACGGAGTATTAAGAGACGGAGGGAGTACTGCTTTAGTGCAGGCTACAGACTGGGGCAGCTTGCTGTAAGTTTGAAAGCATGAGCGCATTGGAGCTGTACAGTCTAACCAAAGTGAAGGGTCAATGGAACTAGGGAAGATATTTGTTATGTACGTGCACATGCATCTCCTGGGAAGCCGGGTTAAGCTGAGTTCAAATTATCCATCGCTAATGGACGCCCCATGTGGAAGTACCACATGACGAAAACCATAAGCGAATAAAGAAACAAGTACTAAATCAAGAAGTGACTAAGCGGCGCCGGCGGCCGGAGGGGAGGAAGGAGGAGGGGAGCTTACCGACGAGGCGGACGAGGTGCTTGTGGCGGAGCCGGTTGATGATGCTGAGCTCGGCGAAGAAGTCGTTCTGCCCCTGCGTGCTCGCCCGAGAGAACTTCTTGACGGCCACCTCCACCGTTCTCCCGGCGCCGCCGGGGCTGGTGTGGTCGCCGACCACCACGCCGCGGTACACCACCCCGTACCCGCCCTGCCCGAGCTTCATTTTCTCGTCGAAGTTGTTCGTCGCCTTCCGCAGCTCGCGGTAGTCGAACTCCCGCGGCCCGCCGGCGAGGCTCCGTATCATCGTCCCGGTGATGGCGCTGCTGTCGCCGCCGTGCACGTTCTGCCGCTTCACCACGTACTGGTAACCCAATGCGGCTGCGGCGACCAGCGCGAACCCCACGGCCACGGGCACTCCGATGACCAGTCCCAGAGTGAGTCTCCTGCCGGGCTCGTCGTCGCACGGGAGCTTCTCCACCGTCGTGTTCCACGCCAGGACGCAGTTGAGCTGGTACTTGCGCCCCGTCGACGCTGAGAACCCGAAGTAGGACCACTCGGCCACGGTGGCTCCGAGGTCCAGCGGCGCCGCGAGCACCTGTGACCGGGGCTTCTCCTCCCCGGCGACGGCCATGTACACCGCAATGTGGCGGGCGCCGCCGTCGTAGTCGATCCAGACGTTGTACTTCACGGCATCGACGGGCGATATCTCGATGCCGAGGGGCTTGAGCGAGGTGTTTGCGACGGAGACGACGCTGTTCACGTCGAGGCCGATGTGATTGTCGTCCGGGTCGTACGGCTGCTTCTCGGTGTCGAGCTCGACGGCGACGATCTGGTTGGTGGCTTTGCCGTCGGTGGCCGCATTGGTGAGGCCGAGGAACCCGCCGTAGCTCCCGTTGGGCAGCCCGTCCGCGGACGGCGCGATGACGAACGCGAACCCCTCCGCCGGCTCCGTGCCTGGGGACCGGAAGACGTTGACGGTAAAGACGGTACTAAAGGACGCGACCTTCTTGCCGCCGGTGGCTTTGCCGTTGCCATTGTCGTGATTCCAGAGCCTGAACGGGTTGGAGTAGAGGATGCGGCCGGACTTGCGGACGAGGTAGTTGGAGGCGTTGTTGAGGGAGTCCGGCGTGATCTGGAGCGCATGCTGGTTGATGTTGGCGTCGCCGAGAACGGTCAGGTTGGCGCCGCGGAACGCGTTGTCGAAGGTGGAGAAGCTGAAGGAGATGGTGTCGCTGTCGCCGCCTCCAGGAGCCGCCGGCGCCCGTGAGCCATCGGTGGTGTTGGTGGCGAGTGAAGTGGAGGTGGAGGCCGCAGATGTGGCTGAGAGGAGGAGGAAGAGTACGAGGAAACGGACGGCCATTAATGGCGCCCGAGCAACACCCAGGAGGCCGAGACAACCTCCAGTGTTCGCCTCCGTGTGTGGGCTCGATGGCCGCCTCCGCCTTTTTCCACCCACTTCTTTGTGAGATTTGCTCACCCACCTGTACAGATGGGGAAGAGGGGGAAAAACACACAGAAAAACTTCTCTCAGTCTCTGGCAGAGTCGCGTTTGCACCAGTGTTCCTTGCGTGAAAAACAAAACAGAGAAACAGGATTTATTTTTTTGGCTTTTTTTTAGCCTGCTTGTCAGTTGTCACCAGTTTTCGAAAAAGTAGCTGCCGTACTAGAAGAATTTAAATATTGGTCTCCTGTTTGAGCGCAAAAGATCAATAAGTGACCTATATATTAGGGTTAACAGTGTAAAATACGAGATAAGATTTAGGCCCGTTTGAAAGTATGATTTTTCAAAACTATAGTTATGATATACTATGGTTTATAATTGTTTTGTCATAAATACTATGGTTTTACCCGACACTCTCAAAACTATAGTATTCCTTGAAACTATCAACTGTTTAGATTCAACATCGCAAACTATGGTATTTGAGTGGAAATAGGCAAGAAGCTAGCCAAAACCATAAAAACTTTAGGTTGGAGTGGAGTTTCAAATACTCCAAAAATACCATGATATCTACCAAACCATAGTTTTTAATACAGAGTTTTTGGTATAGTAACCAAACACCTCATGGTATAAAATACCATAGTATTCTTAGAAACCATGGTGTTGCCTACAAACTATAAAACTACATTGCTTCCAAATAGGGCCTTAACATAGAAAACCTCGTGAAGGAAGAAAAAAAATCACGGAAGACAATCCACTAAAATCGTTCAAGATCCCTTAATTCAAAATTCATAATGAAATTGTTTCCCGCAAAAACCCCAAAGGGTAAATTAAGTGAAAGTCCAAAGGACATATTAAGTGCGAATATAAAATACTAGAACAGTCTTATCCAAACGATGCTAATGAAGCAAAATCGAGCAAACCATCAATAGATCCAAAACACACAACTATCAACAAAGCAAACCTAGAAATTTAGGTATTCAATGATCCATAACCTTATTAAAGTCTTAGTCTCTGCAACTGATCTCCTAAAACAAATGTTTAATCATCAAACGGCATAAACCAAGACATCACCTGTGGCGCTTAATAAATAGCGAAGAAATCATATCATGAATATTTGACATGCTCCACCTGAAACATAAAATTCGCCAAACAATGCTCATTAAAAGAGTAACTTACACATGCAGTCGTTACATACGTCAAATTGCCTACTGAAATCCTATGTATATGTAATCTTGAACATAAATAGTGGATTGTCTCACATGATTTTTCCTCATTCGTGAGGTTTTTGCACATTAAATCTTGTCTCCTGTTTTGCTGTGCTAACCCTAATAGTATATTACCTACCACGATCAGGTAGCTCGGGAGGACGTTGAGCGTGCGGCAGGCTGATCAGGCCCCATGTCGCTGTTGAGCTCCCAGAGTTACCGAGCCCAACGTGCTCAGTAAGGCAAATTCCTGCCGTGGCAGCCTGCTTTCTCCAACGTTCTCATGCTTCGTTCCGCGCTCGCCTGACTTGCCTTAGCCCTATTTAGCTTCTGAGCTCTCCTGACGTGGTAGGGAACATATATCGCCTGTTATGCCTTTTGAGCTCATAAAAATACTATTTTCATAATTTCGAATGAAAGGAGATCATATTCGTCAAAAATGAAGTCTCGGCAGATAGAAAATGGATCACTTCGAAGAGCTAAGGGGAAGGTGCAGTGCAGTGTAGGCCTATATCTACGTGTTTGGTAAGAGTGACGATAACATTAGTACACTAATTTTAGCTGCTGGTTAAAGATGCAACTGGACTCTCTGTCGAAAAAAAAGGGAAGGATTAGAGACCGCGTGTAGATCGGGTGGTTCGCTCCTCAGTGAGCGCACCGCCCATCCATCTTCGACTTTGCTCGGACGCGCGCTTGATATTTTATGTGGACTGAAGTTCTGGATGGAAAAATAAAACTGAATACACAGTACATACGTATGTGTTCCACGTTCCGGATGGCTTAAAACCTCAAAAAAAATTTAATCAGTGTTTACAGTGGACGCACACAAGTGTGTGTGTGGCGGGCAAGATTGACAAGATGCACCCCATCGGTGGGGCAAAGGGGTGCGTTGGCGGTCAACGAGTGCGTGTGGGTCATTGTACTCTTTGAAAGAAAGGGGAGGATGCAACTGGTGTGGATAAGTTCAGGCCTGTACTCTCATGAGGCTTCAGCACCAAACACGGTATGGTTGTTCGTACACCAGTACATCCATGTATGTTATGTAGGTCAGCAGGTGGACCTCAATGGTACGGCACGAAAATGGAACAACTGTGCGTGATCAAACTACTTAATTAATTCTAAAGAGTGCGATTTGTGCTCTGACCAAAGAACAAATGGTTCAATTCCTTGGGGATTCTGTTGCGTATGTACTACGTGGCCGTGTTTACCAAGGTCAGGGTATATTTTTGGATGACCGACCTGATTGCAGTACGCTACAATGTTTTTCTTAGACGCAAACAACTTACACACCATACTCACACCCCACATATGGGTGCGTGTCCGTTATATATATTAAGAGTGATTAGAGGCTTAATAATCTTTGTACACATCATATAGGTGCGTGTCCGTTATGAACACTAGCACACGTGTGAACATGCACCTGTTTTTTAAAATATTTGGGTGAGTTACTAGTATAGTTACTAATTTTCTTGTTCTACATGGAACAAAACAAGAATAAAATGGTAGGAGGTATTCACGAGTGGCAGCAAATGGGAAGTTGGTCACTGGTCCAACTTACTGTATTGTGTCTTCAACTACTCCAGCCTTGATGTCTTCCTTCACCTTCAGTTGTTCGATAGCACGTGCCCCAGATCCGACCTGCGGCACATTTCCTCGTCTTCCTCTCAGCATCTATGCTGGATTTCCGAAAGTTAACAATATGATAGAGATTAGGGCTTCCAATAAAAAAATGCTAGATTTAGGATCGTTTGGAATGCAAGAATTTCATAAAAAATTTACAAGAATTTTACATGAAACATTTCAATTCTTGTAGGTAGGGATGGCAATAAGCCTCGATCCCCGTTTCCCCACGGAGAATTCCCCTATTAGAGAATGGGAACGAGGGAAATCTCTCCCTGCGGGAGATTTATCGAAAAATATTGTCCCCGTCGGGGATCGCGGGGACGAGGACAGGGACGTTCCACCGTTCCCCGTCCCCGCGTTATTATTAGTGGGAGTAAATAATCATTCTCAAAAGAAAAGAGAATATATGTGAGGTCATTATTAACAAACATGCTAAATATGAATTACTTTAGTGATTCACTCATATTTCAATCACACATCTAGGAATATTTCAATCACTCTAGCGATTCATTCATGTAGCATGTGATCTTTTATATAGCATTTTTGGGGATTAGCTCCTGTCGAGGCCCCGCAAACCTGTAGGGGGTAGGGGTTCGGAGACGGGGACAGAGAAGTTTTTCTTATCAGGGATCGAAAATGAGAGGGCACTCCTCGGGAATTTTCTCCGTTGCCATCCCTACTCGTAGGGATTGACAAAAATTCTCGCGTCCCAAACCGCCTTTTCCAACTTGGATGGAGTAGCAATTTTGAGGGAGAATGTAGGTCACTCTCTTCGACTGCATAATACGAATTAGTCTTCCAAGAAAAAAGCTGCATTATTCGGAAAGGTCTTAGAATTGAGCCATCAGCTTCGTACCAACTCGAGTTGTTCAGCTCATTGCCCTTTCTTTTCCCCGAAAAAAAGGATCAGTTCATCCACTTTACAATGTGAACTATGCAAGACCGGGAGAATCATCAGATGGAAAAGATAAAAGCTGGAGGCTCAATGACAAGCACTTTGTCAGACAGGACGAGAGCAGGCAGCTAGCACACACGCTACTTTTTTTTTTTTTTTGCTTTTCACAAATTAGGAGCAAGATGCTACCATCATGAACCATGAAACACATCCCATCAAGGCAAATGGGAGGAATAATTCGCCGCCATGATGAGTTCATGATCAGAGGTGGAAAGAGAGGAAGAACAGCTTCGTCGTGAGGTCATCTTCTTGGTCGTCACTGTCACAACCGTTGGTTTCCCAAAGCCCCACTTTGTTTGTTGCCCATGTGGAACACGTTTGGAAGAAAGGAATTCATTCAGTTCACATGGAAAAAAAAAGTCATGCGTTCCAAACGGTGCATAGATAACTTACACTGACTGGCAATGCACCTTCAACTACCTCCGATCTTCGTTGATAAGAAAGAATGGGTCCAATCTTTGCAAGAATACCATCAACCATCTCAAAATCTCACAGCAAAACGCTCAACCATTCTGTTACCACAGTGGACCTGGAATAGCCGGCCCAGCCTTAGAAACATAGGAGTACGTGCCTGGTTCGGTGGCAAAGCCAATTTGGCAGGGACCAGTATCGAAGAGCTTCCTTTAGTTGGTCTGGGCCTGCGATCATTCAAACTTAGGGTTTGGCTAGGTAATGGAGGGAAAAAAAGGGTTCATACGACCCCTAAATTATGTTGGTACGAAATCGTTTGTGTCGTCGAGGTCGTCCTCCTCGTCTCCAGCCGCGCTTCACCTCTCCTAGCACGGAACACCTCGCGTGCCCGCTGCACGGGTGAGTTTCGATCGGTTCCATTCACGTCATCATGTGTTCTTCAAGCAATTGGATCCACAGCGCAATCATGAAGGGGATGGAGCTCTTCTTCTCCATCCAGAGCGGTGAGAGCTCCCTTATTATACTTTTGCCCGAAGCGTCACCTCGATCTCTTCTACCTTTTCCGCACGCCAATGCACCACCATGGAGCTTGGCCGTCGCAGCCATCATCTTCCCAACACTAGTCGTCGTCGCCCCGTAGCCTCTAAACCACCTCCAGCTTTGCACCTCAAGCCATCCCAATCCGGCCAATCCCCACCACACCAGCAGCATCTCCATGCCCCTCTGAATCCCCCCATGCCAACCTTTCCGGAGAGCCGCCAGAATCATGTTGGCACCGAGGAAGGATGCCGTTTACTCCGTTTTGCTTTCGTGCATGCTGCTATGCCACCTGGAGCTGTCCCAGCCCAAGCCAACCACACCAATGTCACCCTCGCTGGAGAAGTCGCCGGACCTGCCACCGCCATGACCGAGCTCTGCCAGAGCACCTGTACACCGGTGCTAGCCAACACTGTACCCCTGCAAGCCCAACATATCACCAAAATGGGATCCCTATAACTCTGTGATGCTCATCGTGCCAGTCGTTCGTTCGAAAACCACCCTAATCCGGTGCTACACAAGCAAAACCACCTCCCAAAACAGCCATTAGGGTTAAGTAATCTGGTTTTGCAACATCATACGGTTAAATAGCTGGTTTTTTATGTCAAGGAGTAAAGTCGGAGCACCAACATACTTCAAGGGGTCATATGGACTTCCTCCAAAATAAAAGGTGTGTCTATCCTAAGCTGTGGGAGGACCAGAACTCCTGGTTCCTGAACTTGCGGTGAGTCTGGTAGCTGGTGATTTGGCCCTGTCTCCCTGAAGGTTTCAGATTCGTTTTCTGACCACATCTCAGGATGAAAATTTCAGCTAAAATTTAAAAACCAAATTTCAAATTTGAAATTTTTTAGAAACCCTAAACCAAAATTTCGACCGAAATTTTACTGAAATTGGCTGAAATTTTGGTGATTTTCAACACCCTGTAAAATGGTCTCATGAGGCTAGAAAAAATTAGGAAAAATATGAAAAAATAATGCAATCATTTATCTATATTTTATATCTGTTTGAATACAAAATACTAAGTATTTGTACATAAAATTTCTAAGTTAGGGTTTAGGGTTTAGACCGAAATACATCATTTAAGGCCAAAATTCAAGTTAAGGTTTAAGCCAAAGTAATCATTTAAGGATGAAATCAAAGTTAGGGTTTAGGCTGAAATACATCATTAATTTAAGGCAGAAATCAAAGTTAGGGTTTAAGCTGAAATACATCATTAATTTAAGGCAAAAATCCAAGTTAGGGCTATATAATTTGTATACATATTTTTGTGGCAAACTTTTCACATGTATTCTTCATAAAAGGCATTACAATTCATCAAAAAAATGGGTGCAAAATCTAGTACAAAAAACAAGAATCTCGGTGAAATTTACCGAAATCGCTATAGCAATTCTAATTTTCAATTTTTTATCCCGCCGATATTTGGAATCTTGGCCCTGGCCAAAATATAAAATTTATTCCTAGATTTCTGAAATCTCGGCGAGATTTTGAACTATGCACTACTGCAAAAAGACTTATATTAGACTCCTCATCACTAACGGTTTTAAAAAACCATCTGTGATGAAGTGTCATCATAGACAATTTTTTTTGCAAAAACAGTCAGTGGTGAGTCTCGGGCACATCACAGATGGTTTTTTTGCTAAAACCGTCTGTGATGAGGGGAACATCACAGACGATTTTTTTACTAAAACCGTCTGTGATGAGGGGAACATCACAGACGGTTTTAGCCAAAAACCGTCTATGATATTGCCCCCCTCATCACAGATGGTTTTAGCCAAAAACCGTCTGTGATAACCCTGTGCTCATCACTGACGATTTTTGGCTAAAACCGTCTATGATGTGTGTTGGGAAACGCGGGATGCTGCACTAGCATATAATCAAATTCTATTGCGACTACCCAGGACACCCTACAAGCAATTGATCACAGATCGCATTACCTCACGACGCGCAGTGCAGCGGAAGACGAGTCGATGAAGCCAGTTCAATCGATCCGCACGTCGTGGAAGTAGCCGTACATGCCACGCCTCCTCCTTGCTGGTGCCGCAAGGCCTTGCCACTCCATGGCCAAGCCCCACGACCGGATCGTAGGCGGCGTTGAGGTAGACGAAGTGCCGAAGTCCTCGCGGAAGTTCGCGACCTCCAGGAGCAGTCCAACTTAAAATGGACGCCCAGGCCACATACCGGCTCTGTTTTGGGCATTCTACCACTCGTTTGAAAGATAACGAGATAATCTTTCAAACGCATCTAGTCTTGTCTCCAAATTCCTTTTGGATCAATAGGAATCAACAAAACAAGATCACGTTCAGAAACCGTGCGCAAATCTGATTGCGCCTCCTTTCGAGTTAAGCCGATTAGCGCCCGCAGTGTAACGCCTCTACGGTATCCACACGTACAGGGATTGGAATCCATCCACGTGGGTGTGCTAGCACCTCACGCGCGAACCCTTGGGAGAGACGACGGCTAGGGTTTGGTGGAGGGGAAAACCTAGAAGCTCATCTATCTCAAAGCCTCCACCGCCTCCCTTTATATAGCCCCCTAGTTGGCCCCCTATGCTAGAGGCCCAATAAGGTTTGTAGCCCATGTCCAACGTAGCCTGCTAAGCCTACATCATATGTGACCCATCATTACCAAGCCCACATCATATGTGGCGCATGATACGCTATTGGGCATAATCCCAACAATGCGGGCCTCATCACAGATGGTTTTATCTGAGAACCATCTGAGATAGTCTCAGTTTATAAACACCACAGTTCAGTTCACATACATAGCATTCATTCAGTTCACATACCACAGCCCGCGCGGCGGCCTAGCTAACCCTACCCCTCCCTTCTTGGTGGCGACATCCCGATGCCCTCCCCCGCAACCTCCCGGCTCCCACCGGCCTCCCCCTAGGCAACGCCCTCTTCACGGCCTACCTGCTCATCGTCTAGCAGCTACTCCCCATCAGCGACGGCAATGACAAGGCGGAGGCAGTGGTCACGGTGGCGCGGCCGAGCGGTGTTGGGGTTGGGGTTATGCGGTTCTCGGCCTCACGCATGGTGTTGTGTGCGTTTGACAGGGAGAGCCAGCTCGAGGTCGCGAGATCCGCGCGGCATTGGTGGCCTAGGCTCTCTCCCGTGAGGCTAGACCTCGTGAGTCTTCCTATTCCCTTTCTTTCCCGCTCATTTCCCAAATCCTATTGGATCACTTACTACCTAGTTGCATCACTGCATTAGTTTGTAAATTTTCGTTCCAATGAGGAATGCAATTGTGTCGGTGTTTCGTATAACCGGCAAGTAAATTTGTAAGTATAGGGGTCACGCGCTCCCTCTCCCTGAATGGTCAGACTACGGGAGTCCAAGATGTATACTGGTTCGAGCTGAATGTCCCTACGTCCAGTTTGTGGTGGCTTGTATTACCTGAGGTGCGATGGTGCCTCGGGATTACAAGTGAGGACACAGGACAGGCCCTGAGCGCTCGTCCGAGTGAGGGGACTCGAGAGTGTTTGTCTATGGGTTGGACTTGACGGAGGTTGGATGTGTTTTTCAGGTTGGAAGGCTTGAACCGAATTGATCCCCCATTCCCTGAGGGCCCCTGCCTCCCCTTATATAGATGGAGGGGGCAGGTTACACGGGAATTTAGAGAAAAGAGGTAGGGGTATGCTACGCTCGGGAGTCCCGGTCTTTGGCCTTGATGATTGACAGGTTCCTGTGTATCCCATGCTGGGTTAGTAGACACAATGGACTGCGCTCCGTTGGGAAGGTGCGCACCTGCCTCCCTCCTTCGGTGCACCTATCAGGCTGTGGCGGCGCGAAGGGACGGGTGCTTGACTCTAGCGCCCCCCCGGGCCGTCTTGGGAAGGAGCCACCCATCCTAGCACGGTCGTCATGTCCATGGGGTTGGTGACCGGCTTGTCGTTGACCGACGACGTGGCGGAGGTCGCAAAGTTGAAGCTCATCGGGGCCCCCGCCTGAGGCCAGGTCGGAGCCTGTGGAGGCGTTGGGCCCGGGTCTAGGTCGGAGCATGTGAAGGCGTCGGACCCGGGTCTAGGTCGGAGCCGGCCGAGGCACCTGACCCGAGGTCAGGTCGGAGCCTGCAGGAGCGTCCAACCAATGGCGAGGCCGGATCCTGCGGGGGCGCCCGACCTGAGGCCAGGTCGGGTCGCCCCCGGGTGGGCCTGAACGAGGCCGAGAGTCCTTCGTGGCCCCTCGAGGCCTAGAGCCGGGCCCAAAATGGATCATTTGGTGTTCCCGCCAATATTCAGTGATAATCCCATCTGTGGGGGGCGGAGGCTTCGGTAATACCCTCTCCAGCGCCTTGTGTCGCCTCAAGTTCTGCTGTAATGTATTGTCGACTGAAGGATATATGATCTTGAAATAGATGTATACCTCGCTGTGGGGTACCCCTGGTATGAGTATCCGTCAATAGCCCCCGGGTCCGTCCTGGGATGCGTGCGTTCCTGGATGGACCCATCATCTTCAGTGGTGCGATCTCTTTGCATGCATGGCGACGCTTCGGCTTCTGGCACCTTCTTTTATCGAAACCGCTCGGCTTCCGCGCCTTTATCACATATAAGAGTGGTACGGTTGCTGGAGTTGGAGGAGTCATCCGTCTTTCGAATTCCTGACTGCCCTGTAGCTCTCAACTTTCTTCATGACTTCTCCCAAGAGCGGAAACCTGGTGTTCGGCTTGGGGGACGACGACTCGCCAGCGCCCACGGACGAGGAGGCCTTCCTCGTGGAGCTTTGGGGCGACTTCGAGCTCGCCCAGGCCGAATGGGCCGAGCAAGATGCCACCGCCCGCGACATTGCCGCCGTCGATGCGCTGATTGACGTCATCCCGAAGCTTGCCAAGGCCAGGGATGCCCTCATCGAGGCTGTTTGGCGCGCGCGCTTAGACTTGTTGCGCTTATCTTGACGGTCCTGATTGTTGCGCCGCAAATAGCAATTGCATGTAACTTGGGTGCCGTATAAATGCCGTTGGTCTTTGTCCGTTGGGTGCTCCCTTGTGTATGCAATCTTCTCAGGGACCGTCTTTTAGCGCCGGGCAGCAAGGTCATGGTTCTTCCCTTGCACAGGGCCACCTTGGTCGGCCGAGTCCGACCGGCCTGGTCGGACGATTTCGCCCGGGGCCGCGCGAGCGCACCCGGCGGGTGTAGCCCCCGAGCCCCCGAATAGGTCGGAGAGCTGGTCGGGAGGTTACCCGGGTTGGCGAGAACGGACCAAGCGAGGGGAGCGAGCTCGGTCGGCCGTGGCACTCGGCACGTCCATTTGGTTCGAGGCGGCGTAGTCCGACCAACTTGGTCGATGATACTAGACTGGGGGCGCTCGGAAGGGGCCTAGTCAGCCCGAACCCCCGAACGAGTCAGAAGTCCGACCGACTTGGTCGGCCGGTCTCGGCAAGGTGTGTGGCGCACCTGGAGTGTAGTTTCGAGCCCCGGCGGGTCGGGGAGCCGGTCGGAGGGTTACTCTAGTCGGAGCGCTGGTTTTGCGTCTTTAACTAGACGTGCCCTTGGTCGGCAGGGATGCTCGAATGCCCTAGCGAGGTTCCGGTTCCCGAGTGCTCATTTTACGTCGTAGCTAGACGCTTTTGTAGGGCTGGTTTTACGCCGGAGCTAAGCGAGTTAGTCGGCGCGGACGACCAAACGACTTGGGCGAGGTTTAAGTGTCCGAGTGCTAGTTTTTCGTCGTAGCTAGACGCTTTTGTAGGGCTGGTTTTATGCCGGAGCTAGGCGAGTTAGTCGGCGCGAGGCGAGTTAGTCGGCGCGGACGACCAAACGCTTTGGGCGAGGTTTAAGTGTTCGAGTGCTAGTTTTTCGTCGTAGCTAGACGCTTTTGTAGGGCTGGTTTTACGCCGGAGCTAGGCGAGTTAGTCGGCGCGGACGACCAAACGCCTTGGACGAGGTTTAAGTGTCCGAGTGCTAGTTTTTAGTCGTAGCTAGACGCTTTTGTAGGGCTAGTTTTACGCCGGAGCTAGGCGAAGGGCGTCCGTCCCGAGTCCTCGTCTGGCGAGGCTATCTGCGGGAGGAGTAGCCGCTGTCTGTCCCACGTATACACCCCGTCCGCAGGTGTGGGACCTGGAGGGGGTGAGCAAGCGCGTGTTTACCAAGCGTAGGTTTGAACACTGTGCTCATGGAGCTACAAACGGGTTATCCGAGTGGGCCCTGGAGATCACGCGATCTCCGAGTGGACGATCCCTGCGTCGGGTGTCCGACCCGCTGGGGGCGACCCATAAAAAACCTTTCTTTACTCGATCCGTGATCGGGCCCCGAGCTTCAGAACTTCGAAGCGCACTGTTGCTACCCTTAGAGGGCTCCATGGAGAGCGCGAAGTATGGTCTCGGACACGAGTTAAGGCGATTGAGTCGTCCGCCAACTCAACTAGAGGCCTACTGGGGGCTCGCCTTGTCCTCGCCCCTCACTCGATTTTGTGTCGGGCGACCCTGGATCCATTTGGCGGATTAGGGCCTTGGAACCCGCAGCGCCAGTACTAGGCCTCGGCGAAGGCAATTGAAATTTCTCGCCACCTTGAGGCCGCAGCGACCCGGTGGGCTTTTTCATACCTGTTTTGGCCCAGTCGTCCCAGCCTGGAGGCGGAGCTCGAGAGGTCGGGGGGCGTCCCGCCCGGAGCGGTGCCCTGGCGTCTCCTGCAGGCATTTAATGCGCGTGCGGGAGTTTAATGCGAGGCGAAATGATTGGGGGCGATACGTCTCACCAGCGGCGTGGCGTGGCGGTCCGACAGGACAGGCGACGCTTCATCCGAGACAAGGTCCGCTTGATTGGCGTCCGCTTGGTCGATGCTTGTCCGGCTGGCGTGTGTTTCGGCTGGCGCCTGTAAACTCGGTGCGCGAGGTGCTAGGGCACGCTTCTGTCTTGGCCATGGTCGCCTCCTTGTCTCCGCTTCCCGCTTCTCCCACCTTTTTGTGGTTTCCGTTTCTGGAGATGTCGTAGTCCGGGTGTGTTCCCGACCGATTATGGGTTGCACCACACGGGTACTTCCCTCTACTGCAAAGCACTACTTCGCCACCATAGCCGCTGGGGCGTAGGCCGTAGCGCTTGGGTCGAGAGGGTTACCGCTTAGGGGAACCGAATAGCTAGTCAGGTCACCAACCCCGTGTATGTGTGTGAACTTGTAGCCCCCGAGCGGTGCGTGGGATCCAAGCCAGGGTTGCCACGCAGCGCTTGAGCTCGGAGGGGTAGAAGATTCGTGCAAGAACGAGAAAAAAGGCTTTAGGGGTAGAGTTGCCTTAACTTTTGCTCCTCGTGCCGGGGATGACGTGGTTGTTGGGCCCATCGCCCGACCTTCCACCGTGGTGGCGAGGTAGTGGGCCTTTCAGCTATCTCGGGCCACCGCGGCCCACCAAGCCCTTCTTCGTTGTGCCAGCACGGCCGGTTTAGCCCAGGAGCCGAAACCGAAGAGCTGCGCCGCGCCCTGCCCGAAGCGAGTCCCCTGCTGTCCCGTCGCGTTTTAATGCGAAGTGGGGTTTCAATGCGCTTGGGGACATGTCCCGTACGCTGGTCGCGCGGCGGCGCTTCACACTCCGTCCCGCCTCGGTATATATAGCATGAGGGGCGTGAAAGCGGCCACGCTCAGCCAGTTGCCTTCGCTTGCTCGCCACCCCACGCCCTTCTTCGACACCAAAGGGAGTGGTTCTTGCACTTTGAATCGACAAATGGCGAGCGGCGGTGATGATCGAAGAGCCGGCAAGCGGGAGGCGGCAGCGGACCCGCGGGGTTCGGACCCCAAGAGGCCCCGCGCCGACGCTGGGTCCTCCGCCACGGCGACGGGAGGCAGGATTACCCTGCCCTCGTCGATCTTCCACATTAGGAACCCTCTCACGGAGTGAGTCCCCTTTGCCTGGTCTCGGTATAGCCTTGACTTTATCTTGCTGACGTTGAGCCCCTCCTCCTTCCTTTCAGCACTTCCGGCTCGGGCTCGCACCAACCACCCGCGACGCCACCGATGGCCACCGCAGTGGGGGAGGCGGACGTTGCTCAAACAGCCTCCGACGCTCCCCTGAACGCCGCAGTGATCCCAAAGCGGGGGCCCGGCGATGGATCTGGCCAGACCGACGAGGCTGAAAGCCTCTTTCGACATCCAGGCCGCGAGGGCCGCTTCCCACGAGGCAGATGCGTTGTGGCAGCGGGCTCAGTGCCGAGCCGCCGAGGAGGAGCTCGCGAAGACGCGCGAGGAGGCCTCGGCGCTGCGGGCTCGGGCCGAGGGGGCCGAGGCGGAGCTTGCGAGGATGCAGGAGGGGCGCCGGGTCTGGCGTGAAGATCTTCTGTCAATGCTTCGCCCTGCATTCGAGGGCATAAGCGGGAGCTTGGAGCCACTGGGGGGTGAGGTTGCGCGAACATTGGGCGTGCTCCATCGGGTCGCCTTCCACCCAGAGGTGGCATACTGGCCGACCTGCCCCGAGCCTTGAGCGAGCGCTTGGCTCGCGAGGGGCGGGAGGTCGCCGTCACGGTGGCGGAGTACGTGCTGGCCTGCTGCGCCAGCCGCGACACCTCCTTCGACCCGATGGCGACCGTCGCCGGGATCGAAGGTGACGCGGGGCTGGGCGACATCGTCTCAAGCAGCGATAGCTCGGACGATGACGATGCCATCGCTTAGCTTAGGAATATCCTAGGGCGCCCGTACCGAACTTTTGTAACGCATGTACATTTTATGCCATAGAACTTTCGCTTGATATTTTGCATTTCCTTTCTGTGATGTGCACTCGTCGAACGACCGTAGCCCTTAGGAACCACCGAGGTTGTTAGTGCGTAGGTCGGAGCACTAAGAGCTCGAGGAAAATGCAAAAATAGCAAGGGACTTAGCAGCCCAAAGGTGCGTCCCAGGTCGTCCGTGGATCGCCCCGCACAGGCGCTTCCTCCTTCCGCAAAGCACTACTTCGCAGCCATAGCCGCCGGGGCGTAGGCCGTAGCGCTTGGGTTGAAAGGGGCACCGCTTGCAGGGTCCTGAAGGCCGGCTGGGGCGCCGACTCGGGTGAGTACGAGAACAAGTAGCCCCCGAGTGGCGTGCAGGGACCAGGATGTGGTCGACACGCCGCGCTTTGAACCCAGGGGTTTTGTCGAAGACGCAGGAATAACGTAAAAGTTTTCAGGGATAGAATCGCCTTAGCTTCTCAATATTCCATGCGTTGGGTACAATGTTCTTTGTCGGCGTCTTTGAGTCGAAGGTGCGGTCGGAGGACTTCCACGACGGTGAAGGGCCCTTCCCACGGGGCGGCTTATGCACGCTAGCGTTGAATCAACTGGCGCAGACGGTCGCCAATGTTGAAGGACCTCCCACGGATCTGCCGGCTGTGGTAGCGCCGTAGCGTCTGCTGGTACTTGGCGGATCACAGAACGGCCACTTCATGCGCTTCGTCGAGCTGGTCGACGGCGTTTTGTTGCGCGTTGAGCCCCCGTGCCTCGTCGAAGGCTTGGAGTCTCGGGGCGCCGTATTCCAGGTCGGTTGGCAGGACGGCCTCGGCACCGAACACCAAGAAGAATGGTGTAAACCCGGTCGACCGGGTCGGCGTGGTCCGTAGGCTCTAGAGAACGGAGGGCAGCTCAACCGCCCATCATCCCGTGAATTTTTTCAGTCGGTTGAAGATTCGCGGCTTGAGCCCTTAGAGGATCATGCCGTTTGCCCGCTCGACCTAGCCGTTGGTCCGCGGATGGGCTACGGCGGCCCAGTCGACGTGGATGTTGAAGTTGTCGCAGAACTCAAGGAATTCTTTCCCTGTGAACTGTGTTCCGTTATCGGTGATGTTGGAGTTCGGGACTCCGAACCGATAAATGATGTCGCGGAAGAAGTTGGCCACCTGCAACGAGATGATGGTGGCGACGGCTTGGCTTCTATCCACTTGGTGAACTTGTCCACCGTGACAAGCAAGTGGGTCAAGCCCCCAGGCGCCTTTTTGAAGGGCCCGACCAGATCGAGTCCCCAAACAGCGAATGGCCATGTTATGGGGATCGTTTGCAGGGCTTGTGTTGGGAGATGCGTCTGCCGAGCGAAGAATTGGCACCCTTCGCAGGTGCGAATAATTTGCTCAGCATCGGCCACTACGGTCGGCCAGTAGAAACCTTGTCGGAAGGCTTTCCCCACGAGGGATCGCGGTGCGGCGTGGTGGCCGCAGATTCCGCATGGATGTCGGCGATGTCGCTTCCTTGGTCGCCGGAATGCACTTCTAGAGGATTCGAGGGCTCCTCTTGTAGAGGTCTTCCCGACCAGACGAAGGATTTTGCCGCCGAAGCGCGCGCTGCCTCGGTGGGGTCGGCGGGGAGCGATCCATTGGACAGCCGGTCGGTGAAGGGCTTCCTCCAGTCGGAGTCGGCAACCAGCACGTCGCGGCCCGACCCGGACGGCTCCGCGTCCGACCGTCCGACGGTTGGAGCGGCCGCGTCCGTGGAGTCGGTCGGCTGCTCGGTTGGCGGGTCCAGTTGGACTGAAGGCTTGTAGAGGCCGGAGACGAAGATCCCTTGCGGGACCGGTCCCCGGCTGGTGGCGAGATTGGCCAGGTAGTCGGCCTCATCGTTGTAGTGTCGGTAGCTATGGTGAAGTTCGAAACCCTTGAATTTTTCCTCAAGTTTGCATACCTCCCGACAGTACACCGCCATGCGGGCATCACGAGGCTCCGAGGCCTTCATGACTTGGTCGACGACAAGCTTGGAGTCATCGTGTACGTAGAGTCGACGCGCACGAGGTCGGCGGCGATCCGGAGACCGTTGATGAGTGCTTCGTACTCGGCGACATTGTTGGTTGCGTCAAGAGTAGTCGGATGGTGTACTGGAGCTTGTTTCAGAGCGGGGAAACAAGGACGACCCCAGCACCCGCTCTGTTCTTGGTGTAGAACCCATCGAAGTACATCGTCCGATGCTAAAGGGGTCTTGGCGGCGGCGCTGAGCTTCGGTCCATTCGGCGACGAAGTCGGCCAAGACCTGCGACTTTATCGCCGTTCGGGGGACGTACGATATGTCGTGGCCATTGAGCTCAAGCGCCCACTTGGCTATCCTTCTGGAGGTGTCGCGGTTGCGGACGATTTTGCCAAGCGGCGAGGAGGTCACCACAGAGACCGGATGTCGGTCGAAGTAGTGGACCAACTTCCTCTTTGTGATGAGCACCGCGTAGAGCAGCTTCTGCACCTGCGGGTACCGAGCCTTGAACTCGGACAGCACTTCACTGATGAAATACACTGGCCGTTGTACCTTGAGTACGTGGCCTTCTTCGGCTCGCTCCACGACAAGCGCCGCGCTAGCGACCTGGGTCGTGGCGGTGATGTAGAGGAGGAGCGGTTCCTCCGACGCCGGAGCGACCAGCACCGGGGGTGAGGTTAGGAAGGCCTTCAATCGGCTAAGGGCCTCCTGTGCCTCCGGAGTCCAGCTGAAATGATCGGACTTCTTGAGCAGCTTGTAGAGTGGCATTCCGCGTTCGCCGAGGCGAGACACGAAACGACTCAAAGCCGCAAGGCATCCTGTTAGCTTCTGGACTCCTTTTAGGTTGCTGATCGGACCCATCTTCATGATTGCGAAATCTTCTCTCGTTTGGCTTCGATGCCACGTTCGGAGATGATGAAGCCGAGTAGCTTTCCTTTGGGGACCCCGAAAACACATTTCTCGGGGTTGAGCTTGATGTGAAACCTTCAGAGGCTCGTAAAAGTCTCTTCTAAGTCGTCGACGTGGTCGTCGCCTTCTTAGTTTTGATGACAATGTCATTGACGTACGCCTCGATGTTACGGCCTATTTGGTCGCTGAAGCACGTTTGCATACATCGCTGGTATGTAGCACCCGCGTTCTTTAGACCAAAGGGCATTGTTACATAACAAAATGAGCCGAACGGAGTGATGAAAGAAGTCGCGAACTGGTCGGACTCTTTCATCACTATCTGGTGGTAGCCTGAGTAGGCATCCAAAAAAGACAGGGATTCGCACCCCGCAGTAGAGTCGACAACTTGGTCGATGCGAGGCAATGGAAAAGGGTCCTTGGGACATGCCTTGTTCAGGCCCGTGTAATTAATATACATTCTCCATTGCCCAGACTTCTTTTTTACAAGGACAGGGTTGGCTAGCCACTCGGGGTGGCGTACCTCTTTTATAAACCCTGCGGCCAAAAGCTTGGCAATCTCCCCGCCTACGATCTTGAACTTCTCCTCGTCGAAGCGGCGCAAGCGCTGGGCGACCGACCTTGAACCGGGTCGTATGCTCAAGGAGTGCTCGGCGACCTCCCTCGGGATACCTAGCATGTCGGAAGGCTTCCAGGCGAAGACATCCCGGTTGGCTCGGAGGAAGTCGACGAGCGCGCCTTTCTATTTGGCGGGGAGCGCGGCTCCAATGCGCACGATTTTGGCCGAATCGCGAGGATCGACCGCAACCTCCTTCGTGTCCTCGGCGGACTTGAAGGAGCCTGGCCCTGATTTGCTGGAGTCGGGGGCAGACTCGGAGGTTTCCCTCCGAAGGCTTTCGAGTTCGGCAGAGGCAATGGCGTCGGCGCCAACTTCGCAATCTAACTGCGCTTCCTTAGCTGTAGGCGAAGTGAAAAAACGCGCCGCGGTGATGATCGCCTTGGCCCGCATCTTGACAAAGGTAGGTATAGTTGGGGACCGCCATGAACTTGGCGTGGCAGAGGCCTCCCATGATGGCGTGGTAGGGCGAAACCCTCGACCTCAAAGGTGAGGGTCTCGGTCGCGGAAGTTGTCAAGCTCCGAAGGTGATGGGCGATCGATCGCTGGCGGATGGGCTCTCTTGCCCTGGGCGATGCCGTGGAAGGCGCCTTGCTCGGTCGGAGGCAAGCGAGATTCGAGAGGCATCGAAAGTCTCAACATACAGGATGTTGAGGCTACTACCGTCGTCCATAAGCAGCTTGGAAAGGCGTTTCATTCCTACGACGGGGGTGACGACCAGGGGATAACTCCTCAGGTGCGGGACGTGGTCAGGGTGGTCGGCCCGATCAAAGGTGATCGGTGACTCCGACCACCGGAGGAACTTAGGCACGGCGGGAGCCGCCGTGTGCACCTCTCGGAAGGCGAGCTTGAGCTGCCTTTTGTCGGCGTAGCTCGCCGGCCTGTCGAAGATCATGAGGCAGTCGTCGGGTTCGAGGAACTCGGCGTCCGCCTCCTTCGCCCCGGCATCTAGTGTCGGGTCATGCCTCTTCCCTTTGCCCCACGTGGGGTCTCCGGAAATGAGGCGCTTCAGGGTTTCGCATTCCTTGAGCTTGTGCCTGACGGGGTACCCGTGATGCGGACACGGGCTGTCCATCAATTTGTCAAAGTGGTGGGCGGCGCGCGCGCTTTCTTAATGGCGCGCGGTCGGCGGCGCGACCACAAGGCCAGCGGCCTTGCTTCCGCTCCGCTTGTCGAGCGGGTCGGTCGGGCGCCGACTTGCTACCGGCCTCCGCTTGGCCTTCCCTTGTCGAAGATGGCCCCCACGGCCTCCTCGCTGGAGGCGTGGTTGGTGGCGATATCCAGAAGCTCCTTAGTGGTCCTGGGCTTGGCGCAGCCTAGCTTGTGGACCAGAGCTTTGGACGTGGTGCCATAGATGAATGCCCCGACGACGTCGGCGTCGGAGATGTCGGGGAGCTCGTTGCACTGCTGGGAGAAGCGCCGGATGTAGTCCCAGAGAGTCTCCCTAGGCTGCTGCTTGCAGCCCTTTAGGTCCCAGGAGTTCCCGTGGCTTGTAGGTGCCACGAAGTTGCCGACGAAGAGGTTCTTGAGTTGGCCCAGCTCGATGGTGTTCGAGGCGGTATTCGAGCCAGGCTTGGCCGAGTCCGCGAGGTAGATGGGGAGGTACTGGATGATGAATAGATCATCAGTAGCTCCCCCTGCCCGGCATGCGACCCAGTAATCTTCCAACCAGACACTGGGGTTTGTAGCCCTAGTGTACTTGGCGATGTTGATAGGTGCCCGGAACCGGGCAGGGAAATCCGCGTTGATCTCGACTGAACGCCTAAGGCCCAGGGCCGTCAGGGCTTGAGTCGCGGTTGCGGCGCCGACCGCTATCTACGGCCCGAGAGCGGGCCGCCTCGTCCACCATCCTCCTCCGCGCCTCGAGGGTGTCACGGACGTCGCGACTGTCGCCCAGGCGTCGGCGCACCGGAGTGCATGAGGCTTGGGATCGCTCGAGGGGCGGCGCCGTTGTCGCCGGACCTCGCTGGTCCCACGCGGCGGCATGGCTCGGGTGGCTCGAGGAAGCCCCCGAGTGGTGGGAGCCGGAGCCTTGTATGTCTTTGCCGCGGTCAAGACGCTCCACCAAATTTCAGAGGTTACGGTACTTGGCCTTGGCCTTCGGGTCTTCAGGCTCGGGGATGCCGCGAAGCAGTATTGCTGCTGCGACGACATTTTGGCTGGCGCGGGGAAAGAACGGAAGACCGTCAGACCCCTCAGCCAGTTGATGTTGGACCTGGCATGCGCGCGCCAGGCACGTGTGAGGGCTCGGGCTGGTGCTGCCCCAGGTCGGCCTGGAGCTTGTCCAGTTGGGCCTTTTGAGCCTCCAGCTGTTCGCGCTACTGCTGAAGCTCAGCGCGGCGAGCCTGGAGGCTCTCTTCCGCCGCCTGCGCCTCGGCGCGCCGGGCGGCGGTTCCCGGACTTGGAGGGGTCGCGGCCGGTTCGGCCACGCCTGCCATGTTGCACTCACGAGAGTACAACCCATCCGAAGTGTGCTCCGTGTCGGAGCTGGAGTCGTCGCTGGAGGAAGCCTCCAGTAGTTTGTGGATGGAGGCCGCATAGCCAGCCATTGCCACGAATCGTGAGCCCGTGGGGGATGGAGTCTCAACCCGTAGGGGCTTACGTGCGCCGCTGCGAGAAGCGACGCAATGGTGGACAGGCTCCGTCGTCGAGGTCCGTGCAGGAGCCTCAAGCCGGAGGTCGTCGAGGGCATCGGCGATGGAGTCTAGGCTCCTGAAGGAGGCCTGGACCCGAGAGGCGGCGGGGACGAGCACAAGCTCTCCCGTCGGAGTGGCAACGAAGTCTAGGGAGCCAAAGCAGATCCAGCTTCCCGACGCAAACGCGCCGTCGTGGATGAAGAAAGCCATCAAGGAGGTCACTAGGAGTCCGGAGACGAAGATGATGACGCGCGAAGGCCCCTACCTGGCGCGCCAACTGTCGATGTTTCGTATAACCGGCAAGTAAATTTGTAAGTATAGGGGTCGCGCGCTCCCTCTCCCTGAATGGTCAGACTACGGGAGTCCAAGATGTATACTGGTTCGGGCTGAATGTCCCTACGTCTAGTTTGTGGTGGCTTGTATTACCCAGGGTGCAGTGGTCTGCTCGGGATTACATATGAGGACTCAGGACAGGCCCTGAGCGCTCATCCGAGTGAGGGGACTCGGGAGTGTTTGTCCATGGGTTGGACTTGACGGAGGTTGGATGTGTTTTTCAGGTTGGAAGGCTTGAACCGAATCGATCCTCCATTCCCTGAGGGCCCCTGCCTCCCCTTATATAGACAGAGGGGGCAGGTTACACGGGAATTTAGAGAAAAGTGGTAGGGGTATGCTACGCCCGGGAGTTCCGGTCTTTGGTCTTGATGATTGACAGGTTCCTGTGTATCCCATGCTGGGTTAGTAGACACAACGGACTGCGCTCCGTTGGGAAGGTGCGCACCTGCCTCCCTCCTTCGGTGCACCTGTCAGGCTGTGGCGGCGCGAAGGGACGGGTGCTTGACTCTGGCGGCCCCCGGGCCGTTTTGGGAAGGAGCCACCCGTCCTAGCACGGCTGTCATGTCCGTGGGGCTGGTGATTGGCTTGTCGTTGACTGACGACGTGGCGGAGGTCGCGAAGTTGAAGCTCGTCGGGGCCCCGGCCTGAGGCCAGGTCAGAGCCTGCGGAGGCGTTGGGCCCGGGTCTAGGTTGGAGCCTGCGAAGGCATCGGACCCGGGTCTAGGTCGGAGCCGGCCGGGGCACCTGACCCGAGGTCGCCGAACTGCAGGGCGTCCAACCGATGGCGAGGCCGGATCTCGGGGCGCCCACCCAGGCAAGGTCGGGCCGCCCCTGGTGGGCCTGAACGAGGCCGAGAGTCCTTCGTGGCCCCTCGAGGCCTAGAGCCGGGCCCAAAACGGATCATTTGGTGTTCCCGCCAATATTCAGTGATAATCCCATCTGTGGGGGGCGGAGGCTTCGGTAATACCCTCTCCAACGCCTTGTGTCGCCTCCAGTCCTGCTGTAATGTATTGTCGACTGAAGGATATACGATCTTGAAATATATGTATACCTCGCTGTGGGGTACCCTTGGTATGAGTATCCGTCAAATTGATCTATTGGAACTTGCTTTGGATTTACAAACGAAATGCGGAATGGGCAACTGTGGGTGTATTATTTATCTGTACTGGTGAGAGATCTTGTGCTTATGATTTTTATAATGCTGCAATTGTGTGTCATGAAGGGTTGACTTTGCATTGTTTCAGGTTGCGGGAACTATGAACGTAGATGCATAATCCTTAATGATTGCTACTCTGGCAAAAAGCCTTGTAGATCTGAGTGTACCTATAATTGTTTGGTATTCATTCTAGTATATGTTAAGAACATGTTTTAGCATTTGCGAATGGTAAAGATATTTGGGCAAATATTTGCCATGTAAATGTTGTGAGCTTTGAGAGTTTGAAGTCTATTGATTGTCAAAGTGAGTACTGAATACTTTGGGTCTAGTATTTTCCTTTTACTCTCTTTGATGTCTTATTAATCTTCTAGTGCTTTTATTATCTGCTCTTTATCTTATAGATACAATGCTGTGCTCTTAAGCTCTCTTGAAGGGAAAAGGGTTGTTTCAATGTGAGTGCTAGCTATTTACCTCTTTTATAGATTTCAATTTTCTCCACTGTTGGTGATCATTCAGTGATATTTGGAACTTTGATGCTATATGTTGATGAATATTCTTTTGCCAGGAGTTAGCATCAGAATTAAAGAGTGAAATAGCCGACAAGTTGCCATTCTCTTGAATTGTTTCTCATCACAAGGAAGATCAAGGGCCCTTCGTGGTTATCGATTTATAAATTTGTTACGTGTCTATCTACTCAATGGGTATATCATCAACCAATTTTACCACGACTTGCATAGCCAAAATTTAGCTACGTGTCCAATTTTACCATGACTTAGATAGCCCAAATTTAACCAACTCTCTAATTTTACATAGCCAAAATTTAGCTAAGTGTCCAATTTTATCATGACTTGGATAGCTCAAATTTAGCTAAGTGTTTAATTTTACCATGACCTAGCTAAATACTTATGGTTTAACTTGTGCATATCGTTGATGGATATTTATTTCTATTTGGGTCTGCTTCTCACATATGTTGAAGTGTGTTGACTAAAATATTTTATTGTATTTTGTTCATTACATCTTAATATAGTGTTTTTATTACATTATACAACTTTACACAATACCCTAAATAATAAGGCATATAGTTATATGTTTTATAAAATCTTTTTGTTTCAGAGGGCACATCATCTATTGTGACAAGGGCATATCACATACAGTTCTAGGCTAGAACCGTTTATGATGTGAGATCATTACAGATGGTTCTAGCCTATTAGAACCGTCTATGATTAGCCCTCATCACAGACGGTTCTAGGATAGAACCGTCTGTGATGTTAATTTTTACTGACGGTTCACAAACCGTTTGTGATGACTTATTGTCATCACTGACACTTCGGTACAAACGGTTCATAAAACCGTCTGTAATGTGGTTTGTGAACCGTCTGTGATGTGCGGTTATCCAGTAGTGATGGTCTCCCTTCGAATGGAAGTTTCTCTTTGTCTAATCAATTGGAAGAGCATGTTGTTTATTTAGCAGACCAATCTATGAACGAAGCAAACAAATTAATAGGACGCTCAGTCTCCACTGGAGCAAGACTGCAGGGAATCGCCATGTGCCTGTAAAAAACTAATAGCCCAAACACACACTACCGCTGCTTCCAGATTCCCTCGAGCAACCAAGGGATATGGTTGCCGTGCTGTTTTTATTTAAAGGAGTGCAACATAAGAAGTCTTCGTCCGTTTGGATCATCGGATCAATACGATAAACAGTTTGGATCAAACAATAATACTACCTGCTACAATAGAAATTGGCGCGTCGTTTATGCTACATTACTTCGGAAAGTTCTTATCCACTGCTTTTTGATTCAACGGTTTATGTGCAATTGTCAAAATTGTAATCATAGAGCGATTGTACTGGATTACTGGATCTCTTTCCACAACGAAGAGACGCCGGCCATATATGGCTGTATATGTGGGTTTCTCATATGTCAGCCTCACATGTGATAATAATTTTCAATTTATATACCATTACGATGGTAACAAACTTAATTTACACGTAATTAAAAGTTTTGCTCATTATTGCATTAAAGAAGAAATTAGAAGTCCAATACAAGAACCTGCACGAATCTAATATACATGTGATCGATCTCACCTGAGAACCTGCATGGATCTGATATCTACATGTATTTTCATTTCCTGTAGTTTATTTTTCGATCATGGCCAAAAGTAATAGGCCAGTTTATATGTTATACGCACACATCTACTTAATCAACGGCCGGAGGACAGCGCGGTGTAGTAATCCCCGGTGCTGTTCGCCACCGGTGGGCGGCTGGAAGCTGCCGACGTCGTCGCGTTCGTCGAGGTGCCATTGCCCGTGCCGGCGTAGCTGCCGCCCGTCTCGTCGATGTCGCTCAGCTCGAAGTGCGCTCCCCCTTCCGGCTGCCAGATGAACGGCGGCATGAACGGCGGCACCTCCGGCGGCGGCGCGGACTTGGACACGATCTGCAGCACCTGCGGCATGGTCGGTCGGTCCCCGGGGTTCGGGCTGCTGCACGCCAAGCCGAGGAGCAGCAGCCGTTTGGCCTCATCGGCGTCGAACCCATCGGTGCCCAGGTTCTGGTCCACCGCCCCGAGCAGCGCCCCCCGGCCGTGCAGCCGCCACACCCACTCCGACAGCAACGGGCAGCTGGGGTCGTCGAGCAGTGCGCAGCGGCCGGTGACGACCTCGAGCACGAGCGCGCCGAAGGCGAATACGTCCGTCTGGTGCGTGGCCTTGCGTGTGATGGAGTACTCGAGCGAGATGTACCCGGGCGTGCCGGCGACGCCCTCGTCAGCGTAGGAGTTCCGGTCGAAGTCGACGACGCGCGCGAGGCCGAAGTCGCCTAGGCGCGCGCGTAAGGACGCGTCGAGCAGGACGTTGCTCGCCTTGATGTCGCGGTGGAGCACCATGCGGCCGTACTCGTGGTGTACGTAGTGGAGGCCCGACGCGACGTCGTCGACTATGCCGTAGCGTCTCTCCCAGTTGAGCACCGGCCGCTGGTCGTGGACGCCGCGGCGGAAGAGGTGCTGGTCCAGGCTGCCGTTAGGCATGTACTCGTACACCAGCTGCAGCTGCCCTTTCTCGTAGCACCAACCTATAACGAAACGCAAACAACACGTTCAGAACCAACATATCAGCACACCACATCACTGCAGTTTATCTTTATCCAAACGAAGTGGACTACTCTAACAAGTACTTATTAATGTCTTCAAAATCACGGAAGTTTTTTTTTTCCGAGAGAGAAAGTCACTCGGTCCAATTAGTAATATACTATTGTCGGTATACTTTACACCGGGGTACTCTCTTCGTCGTAGAAGTGATAGGACCAAGAAGTGGTATGGCCTGGCTTTGGCGCCCGTGGGCGAATGACTACCGCCAGCGTGGCGCTCTGGCGGGTAGCCGGCGAGCACGCCCGCCCACTGGCGAGGAGTCCGTGGCCTGGCGAGCAGCTGGCGATCACGCCCTACTGCCGGGCGGCGGCCGCGTGGCGGCCTGGCGAGTGGGTGGGCATTCGGGCCCCCCTTGTCAGGCCACGAAGGCAACCAAAAGAATGAGAGGGAGGCTTCGCCTCGAAGTTTCCCTCCCCTGGCACCTCGTGTCAGTGTTATTAATTGTGAAGGACTCTGCTATCGACACGATGACGGCTCATCCCTCTGACGTCTCTTACCAAACCCGTCGCAGGAGCGTCGTGTCCCGGGCAGACCGGGCGAGGGCTCTCACCGACATTAAATAGGGTTCAAAGGACAAGACCACGGAGGCGTGCTTAATAAATGAGTCGTGGATCGACGTGAAGGTTGGAATGATAGGTGTAATTAATGTGTTGTAGATAAGCTTAGCGTCATCTCCCCTACCCAGGCCGTCTCGTCTATATAAGGGTGCCTCGGTGCATGGAGAAGGGGGGCGGCTAGAGCAGAGAGCATAGAGAAGCAGACATAGAAGAGAACCCTTGTAAACACTTTCACATTTTTCTCAACAAAGAACCAGCAGGACGTAGGGTTATTACCCACTCTGAGGGCCTGAACCTGGGTAAAAACCGTTGTGTCCATTAGTTTGCTGATTTTCGGGATCCGTCGTCGAGAGACATTAGGGTTTCCAACCATGAAGATGCCTCCTACCGAACCATATTTTCCGTCTAGAGAGTAGCCACTCCATTAACGGGATCTTGTCAGGTGAAAGACGCCGACAACTATATATACTAAAGATCGCAGATTTCTTGGCCAAGGAGGCTACCATGTGTCGGCCACCCCCTTAAGCCCTTCGAAAGAAGTGTATTTATATTTAGATCCTTTTAGTCTTTTTTTTACAAAAAGAACCTTTCAGTTCGGCGAATTTATAGATCCTTCTAAAATGACCTCAGATAAATGCGAAAAATGCATAATTACGTTTAGATCCTTTCAACCGCTTTTTTACAAAAAAGAACCTTTCGGTTCGACGGAATCGTGGATCCTTTGTGGAAGGACCCAGATTCTTTGTGGAAGGACCCTAAATAAATGCAATAAGAGCGTAATTATGTTTATATCCTTTCAGTCGTTTCGCGCGTTTTCTTGGTTTGCTCGCATGAGGAGCGGCGATTGCGACGTTGCACACCGTGGTCGCTCATCTAGTGCTTGTACTAGTATCCATCTAATATACTATTAAAACAGAGACACAAAAAAACGTAGTACATTCATTCTCAAGGGCTAGAAAAAATAGCAAAATTAATTCTAATCTTCCATTTACCAGACCCAAGCTATAATAGTTTAGATTAAAAAAAAGAGTCCATCTCAAGTATAATAAAGAGTAATTAAAATTTTGAATAAAATTATATTATTAAAGCAGAGTCAAAATAAGCTACTACATTTGCTCTCAAGTGTTACAAATTTCCATATTTATCGGGGAAAAAAGAGCAAAGATCTAGCCATCCATCTGACAGACCCAAACTATAACGACTTAGGTTAAAACAAAGATTCCACCTCAATTACAATAATAAATAATTAAAATTCAAAATAAAACTATATTATTAAAGCAGATGCAAAAGAAACCACCTGCTCGCTCTCAAGGGCTAGAAATTCACACGTTAATTAGAGAATTGTCAACGTTTGGAAAATGGGTTCCTCGCCGAGCTTACTTGTTGATTGAGGGATCAACCAGGCCCCTTTTTCGTGGAGGGCTTATGTCCGAAGAATGTCGTTGGGATGCCAAGCGCGAAAGGACAGTGGACAAGAAATATTTATACTGGTTCGGGCCTCTCACGATCGAGATAATAACCCTACGTCCAGTGGATCTTGATATTGTCTGAGTTTGTACAGGAATCTTATGAGTGTCTATTGTGCATCTATCTTTTTTTCTCCCCTAATCTACAACAGGGGTATTTATAGGTGACAACAGCAATTACAACCGAATAACATGCCATTACTATGCCCAAATGTGGTTGTAACTGCCTCCCTTGATTTTCGTCATGCTGTGTTGTAGACGTTATAGGCTTAGATCGTGGCTTAACGATCCCTTAAACCGCAGCGCAATTATCGCCACATTGTCTTTATGGACCGAGCACGACCTGCTGGTCATGCTCGGGGTCTTCCTTCAACTCCGGCCAACCGCTACACACATCCAAGCAAGCACATTAGGGAAACTAAAGCGTATGCTCGGGGATGAGCTCAGACATGGTCGGGGCAGACCCGCTAGGCTAGTCCATCCGAGGATCTTCCTTGGGGATACCATCCGAAGGGAAGTATGGTCGGCCAAAAATCGGCTGCCGGGGCATGATGGTCCTTATGGAAATTATCCAATCCCCGACAGCTAGCCCTCGAGGCTCAAGTGGAAATTTACTTGGTGGGGCCTTCCCCTTGAGCCTACAGACTCACAGGAGGGATTGGAACCTTGCAGCGAAAAACTATTGCAACATCCGAGCAACACCTGCTCGCAAATGAGCATGCCCTAGTGAGGACCGAGCATCTGGCTTGGGTCCCGACCAGAGGGAAACTCGGGAAAAGAAACCAAAGGTCGCGATGGTTCCTTCTCCGCGAAGTCCTGCGGGAGTGGTTCGGACAGTTTTTGGCAATCGCGTCTTTATTGGACAGTTTCGAGGATCACGCCGTCGTCGGTTCATGAACAGGCGGGAGCAGTTTTTTGGTTTTCAAAGGGTTGCGCTTGTTCGGCTTCTCCGCTTATATATACCAGCGGTTATAGCAGCGAGAAAGTCCTTCATCCGTACCTCGCAACCGAGTTCTCAAAATCTTCCAAGACCTAAACTTTTTCATTCCTGCGCCCTCTTCTTCAATCTTTCCCATGGCGAAGTTTGGTCCGAGCAAGACCAGCAAGGAGAGGCTGTAGATACTCGAGGACCTTGGCTATCTTGATGCGGGCGCCTGACGTGTTCCTGATGGCAAAGGAGCCCCAATGCCGCGCGACGACGAGATCGTCTCCTGTGATCTCTACACCGTCAATGGGCTTAGAATGCCCGAGAGTGAGTTCCTTGAATCTGTACTCGCTCAATGCGAGTGCGAGATTACCAATTTTAACCCTAATTCCATCCTTGTTCTAGCCATCTTCTCGCATCTTTGCGAGGGATACGTGGGTACCATGCCCACGGCGAGCCTCTTTTTTCATTTCTACTCCTTGTTCCGCACCGGTGGATCTTCCCCCACCGGCTCCATATATTTTCACCTGCGGCCCAACCGACCATACGAATACCCCATCTTCACGCTCAAGGACTCGATATCAAGCTAGGCCGACCACTGGTCCTACCTGAAGAAGGTGGAGGAAAGCACTCTTCACTACTCCAGATCGCCGATTCAAGCCATCGAGACTCCGCACCCGCTCGTGCAAGCCGAGGAGGAGCGGACACTGATGATGATCAGCGAGCTCACCAACATGGGGCTCACTGGTCGCGACCTCGCTCGAGACTACCACAAGAACCGGGTGTCTCCATTGAGGAGGAGGGAACACCCTTTCTTTAAAATCTCCGGGTGGCAAGACCACACCTGGGAAGCTGACTCCGGAAACCTTCCTGAACTTAAGTAATTTCGGCCCCTTATGCGCGACTTCTGCTCCTGTTAACGTTCACTCTTGGTCGATTGTAGCCCCGAGCAACGATTGGGTGGAGAAACGGGTTGCCGAGATGTTCGGTACCCCAAAGGGCAAAGAGCTCGAGTACGGGCGACAAGTCCCAAGAACGTGCTCGAACGGGGCGAAGTGGTGAGCACTTTTGTGATTCATGCTTGAGGGAACACATCCCGAACATCTTCTGATGTTTTCCTTGCTTTTGGCAGGAGAAAATCGCCCTTGAGGTCGCGGTGGCCGACCTTAAGCCAGTATCGCGCGACCAAGGGGGAGCCATCCCTGCCGCCAAGACCAAGAAGGCGAAGGGGAAACGATCAGCACCACCACCACCGCCTGTCCGGCCCTTAAAGACGCGGGCAGCTTCGACCAAGAGTCCTCCTCGGCGACACTTGGAGTATGCCGATAGAAAGGAGGTAAGCGACTTGAAGACATGGATGAAGGAAGAGAAAAACTGGGTCTGATGGCTTGCAACAGGTCGCGGAGTAGACAAGACTGGCCGAGGAGGCGAAGGACGCCGAGTGCAATGCGCTGAAAGGGGAGATCGCTGAGCTTCAGGCCAACCTTGCCCGAGCTACTTCAGGCTCTCTGGCGAGAGAGTCCGAGGAAGAAGACGAGGACGCGGCGCCTTTCATCTTGAGGCGCCAGCACCTGAAAAAGACTCTGGAGGCGGTCGACATGGAAAAAGTTGACCCCCTACTGGCGAGGATCAGCCGCACTGCCACGGAGAAATCCGAGCTCGTGGTCGCGGCGGCGACCAAAACCGCGAAGATGACAGCGAGGAACTTAACCGAGGTAATTTTTGTTCTTCGCTTTTTTTTTGCTTGTCCAAGCTAACTCCACTCTATTGACGTGGGCGTGATAGCTTGTAGGGGCTTTTTGGATATTGGAGCTATGGTTGATGAAATTCTCGATCGTGCCACAAAGAGGCAGCTCGTTCTTGCTGCCGACCTTGTGATGGGCGAGATTGTCGACCTCATAGAATCTGGAAGACTTGTGGACGAAACGACCACCGGACCGGCATGGAGCCCCCCAATTTCAGGGAGGACCATCCCTCCAGGACATGTACTTGGCCCTCCCGAGCATATCGGATGCTCGGGAAGAAGATGAAGACCTGTGCCTCTAAGCGAAAAGCCTGCTCGAGAAAGTACGAAGCCCTCGAGCGAACTACCTGCTCGGGAGGAAAGCACAAAGCCCCCGAGCGAAATGGCCACTCGGGAGGAAGGCGTGAAGTCTCCGAGCGAAACTCTTGCTCGGGAGGAAAATAGGAGGGCACCGAGCGAATCGCATGCTTGGGAAGAGGATAAAGTCCCCCAGCCTAAGTCCACGCGGGAGATCTCGCGGACCTTCAGGCGGAAGATGTCACCAAGGCCTTCCGAGATAATCTCCGTGACTGTCTCCGCTGGGTAAGGGTACCCCTTTTCTGAAAGATTCTTCTTTGGAAACAATCAAAAACTTAAGACCTTCTTGCTCGCAAGTGCACCAAGCAACCATGGTGGATTTCAAGTCGGCGACCGTTCCTCCTAAGGTCGTGGCTAAGCTCACTACCGAGCAAATGCCAAGATAGCAGAGCTCGAGCAGGAGCTAGTCAACCTTAAAGCTTGGGACCAGGAGATTCAGATCAAGCAGCGCCAAGCTGAAGAAAATACCACAAGAAATAGAGAGTAGATGTGCGAGCTCGAGCTAAGGCTAGAGCAAGAACAACAACGCTCTCAAACCTTGGAGGAGAAGGTGGATGAGGTAAGCCAATCTGCTCAAGAGGCTACCGAACTCGCCAACCAAGACAAGGAGGAGATGAAGCGACTCCGCCAAGAGGCTCGCGAAGGATGCGAAGCTCGACGGCGAGTCCTCGTCCTTGAAGCAGAGCTCGACGAGGTGAAGGAGAAATTTTCGGCCCTCAGATAAGCGAAGCTCGGGAAATAGCCCCTTGTCTAGGACTTTATGTAATGATGTTTGAATGAAGAAGTAATTTTTGCCCTGCGACTCGCCTTTTGCCTTGTATTGCTTTTTGCTTGTATCCTTGGCGATTTGTCCTTCAATGAGTGCCTGCACAAAACAGAAGAGACAAGGCGAGCAGACGAAAAGGATACGAACAAAAGAAGAACAAAACATGAGCACGCGTCTTTTAGAAAAACACGGTAGTTCGTCCCTACTAAGCCCCCGCTGTGAATGAGAGTCGTGCACCTAAGTTGTGAGCATGAGCTCTTTCACAGGAGAGTTAGAAAACTACGTGCTTTTCCCTCAACGACCCAACCGCCAATTCTCTGAGTTGCGAGCATGGGGTAGGTCAGAAGAAAGAAACACGCATGGCCTTAACTTCCTTGACGTCTTGAACCCATGCCCCTAAGTTGCGAGCATAGTTTTGACGAGGAAGAACATGCGGTTGCTCGACAAAGCACACAACGACCAAGCACGCGCAAGTCGAGCTAAGACTCTGGACCATCCGAGAGGGTGTCAATATGCGATTGTGAACTTGCAGTGAAGGACTACTGGGGACAATAATCAGCTTATGAAGACTGCGACCTCTGGCGGCGAGCTTAGTGAGTCGGCGCTGGTCGTGGCACTTTGTGCGTTCTTGCGCACGTTAGCCGAACCTTAGAATAGGCTAATTGAAGCGTATGTTCATACCCGCACGCGCTCATCCCATCACCAAGATCGTGAGGAGGAGAGTGTGTCCTTGTGCAAGAGTACTGGGTCGGCTTATCAACGGGTAGGGACTTCAAAGACATTCACAAAATCTTGGAAATAATGGAAATCACGGGGGCGAAAGAACTGAATTTTATAGAAAGAGAATCGACTGTGCTTACGTAAAACACGCAGTAGATAAAAGTTAGACAAAAAACTTACAAAGCTGATCAATGTTCCAAGAGCTGGTGAGCACCCGACCATCCTCCATCGCTAAGCGGACAGCCCCCGGGCATGCCATTGAGACGACCGTGAATGGACCTTCCCATCTAGAACATCTTGTTGGCTTTTGACAGGTCCTAAACTTTCCGTAGGACTAGATCGCTAACTTGCAAGGTCCTTGGTCGGATCGATTTTGCTGCATGCTTACAAAGAGCCTGTAGGTAAACCGCGGATCGCAGCAAGGCCCGTTCGCGTGTCTCCTCAGCGAGGTCTAGGTCCAGAAGACGCTCGAGCTCCTGGTCAACGCTGTCAACCAAGTGCACTCTTGGAGAACCCAGCACTATTTTAGCGGGCAATATGGCCTCTGTACCATAGATGAGTTGGAAAGGGGTTTCACCCATAGCCCGACTTGCCGTAGTGCGAATTGACCAAAGGACGGCAGGGAGCTCGTCCACCCACGATTGACCGTGCTGACTGAGGTTTTCGAAAATCCTCTTTTTGACTCCTTGAATAATTTGCCCATTTGCTCGCTCGGCCGCTCCATTGCTCTACGAATGCGCTACAGAGGCGAAGCAGAACTTTATCCCGATGTCCTCATAGTAGGCCTGAAATAGTTCACTAGTGAACTAAGTGCCATTGTCCATGATGAGGCGATTGGGAACGCCAAAACACATCACCACATTACTGTGGAAGAACTTCCTGGCTACCTGAGCTGAGATGGTCGATACGGGTTTCGCTTCAATCCACTTAGTGAAAGTGTCGATAGCAACAAGTAAGAATTTACAGCCCTTCTGACCTCGGAGGAAAGGTCCAAATATATCTACTCCCCAGGTCGAGAATGGCCATGACAGCGGGATAGTTTGAAGCACGTACGCCGACTGATGTGCCTTGCAAGCATGAAATTGGCATGTTCGGCAAGTCATCACAATCGACCGGGCATCGGTTAAGGCCGTTAGCCAATAATAGCCCAATCGGAAGGCTTTGCTCATGAGCGTCCTGAAAGACGAGTGAGCTCCGCACACTCCTTCATGGATATCTCTAAGAAGGAATTTGCCCTCTTCTTGAGATATGCACTTGGAGAGGACTCCCAGTGCTCCTTTGCGGTACAAGGCACCCTCGATTAACTTGTAGGGAGAGGATTACCTTATAAGCCGGGAACGCTCAGCTTCTTCCTTGGGCAGTGTCCCATGTGCAAGGTATCGGATGAATGGCGTCATCCAATTCGCACCATACTTGAGGAGGGAGACGTTACCGCATGTCTCTGGTGCATCCTCTACAGAGGGAATGGAGGGCTTGTATAGGTGCTCGACGAGCACTCCCGCCAGGCGGGCATTTGGGAGGAACCAACCTTTAAAAGATGATCGGCCATGGAATTATCCTTCCTAGGGATGTAGAGTACCTCGAAATTCCTAAAGTATCTCTCCATTTTCCTTACCTCAACCAAGTAAAGCACCATTGAGCTATCAGAACACTGATTCTCCTTATTAACTTGGTTGACGACTGATTGCGAATCGCCTCTCACAGTTAGTCGCTGGACTCCGAGTGCTTTGCATGCTCGTAGCCCAACCAGGAGGCTTTTATACTCTGCCGCATTATTGGTCACGGCAAAGTGTAATTGAATGGCGTACTGCAGTTTATCTCCCTGGGGGGATACTAGCACGACTCCAGCCCCCGAGCGCTCGTAGGCTCGCGACCCATCGAAGTACATGGTCCAACGACCCTCTTCAGACCTATCGAACGTAGTAGCGGGTGGCGCCGGATTCGTCCATTCCGCTACAAAGTCTGCCAAGATCTGGGATTTGATCGCTATACGAGTTGAGAAGTGGATGTCAAACTCGGCGAGCTCCATAGCCCATTTTGCTATTCGACCACCGGCATCTTGATTTCTTAGGATCTCCCTAAGTGGAAAGTTGGTCGGGACTACGACCTTGTGGGCTTGAAAATAGTGGCGCAACTTTCTAGAGGCCATGAACAGTGAGTACAAGAGCTTCTGGACCTTTGGGTATCACTCCTTTGGTCCGTGCAAGACCTCACTGACATAGTAAATTAGTCGTTGCACCCCATCTCTTTCGACTGTTAACACCGCGCTTACGGCCTGCGAGGTTGCTGCTAGATATAACAGCAGTGTTTCCCCCGACCTTGGTGTGGTTAAGACAGGTGAGCTGGACAGATACTGCTTCAGCTCCTCGAATGAGCGATTCGCTTCTTCTGTCCATGTGAAACCATCATGTTTCCGGAGTGCCTTGAAGAAAGGCAGCCCACGTTCACCTAACTGGGAAATGAAACGACTTAGAACTGCCATTCATCTGGTCAAAACTTGGACCTCCTTTACACAACTGGGTGGTCGCATTCTTTCGATGGCTTCAATCTTTTCCGAGTTTGCCCCGATACATTGTGGGCCGATTATGTAGCCGAGTACCTTGCCTGCCCTTACCCCAAAGACACACTTTTCAGGATTATGTTTTATTCGATGCCTGTTGAGGTTACAAAAGGTTTCCTCAAGGTCGAGTACATGACCTGAGGCGAGCTTACTTTTGACCACAATGTCGTCCACATAGACCTCCAGATTTCGACCTATTTGATCTGGAAAGGTCTTCTGCATCAGGCGCTGGAAGGTCGCTCCAGCGTTTCTAAGACCGAAAGACATGGTTGTGTAGCATCGAACGGGGTAATGAAGGAAGTCTTCTCCTCATCTTCAGGTGATATGCTGATCTGGTGGTAACCCGAGTAGGCGTCTAGAAAGCTCATCACCTGGGACTCCGCTGTAGCATTGACCAGCTAATCTATGTGTGGTAGCAGGAAGTTATCTTTGGGACAAGCGGCGTTCAAGCCAGTGTGGTCGACACACATGCGCCACTTGCCGCCTTTCTTTTTGACGATAACCAAGTTCGCTAGCCATTCCGAATGCTCGACTTCCCGGACGAAGCCGGCCTTGAGGAGCTTGTCGAGTTCATCCCGGATGATTGCTTGCTTCTCCGGGAAAAAGCGCCCGAGCTTCTGCCGCACAGGTTTCTTATCAAGCCGAACAGCTAGCCTGTGCTCGATTATTCCCTTGAGACTCCGGGCATGTCAGATGGCTCCCAGGTGAACACGTTCGCGTTCCTCTGGAGGAAAGTAATGAGCTCGAGTTCCTATTTGGGATCTAAGGAAGACCCCAAATGCACGACCTTGGTCAGATCCGCGCTGTTTAGCGGTACCGCCTTGGTTTCTCCTCCTAGCTGGAGGGCAACTTTTGATCGGGAATTCTTCGGCTCTTGATCGGGGCCGCACTGAGGCAACTGCCCGACTATGTCAAGCGACTTTTCATCACAATTCAAGGCCGCCTTTTGGTTCCCCCTTATGGTAATCATGCCATTTGGGCTGGGAACCTTCAGACATGGGTACGCATGATGTGTAGCGGCCAGGAACTTGGCAAGAGTTGGCCTGCCGAGGATGGCATTGTAGGGTGACTCGAAATCAACTACTTCAAAGGTGATGATCTCCATTCGAAAGTTGCTCAGATTTTTGAATGTGACAGGCAAAACGATCTAGCCAAGAAGCTAGACCGAGGTGCCTGGAACAATCCCGAAGAACAAAACCGCTATGCTCTTGATCTTGGACTGAGGAACTTGCATCTCGTCCAGGACCCTGGTGGATATGAGGTCCAAGGAGCTCCCGCCATTGATGAGGACTCACCGCACCGTCGTGTTGCTGATGGTCAGATTCATGACCAAGGGGAGCTTCTGAGGCTTAGTCATTCCAAGGGGACAATCATCCTTGGAGAAAGTAATGGGTAGTTCGGACCACCTGAGCTGTTGCACAGGGGGCTTGCCTTGAGTGACGTGGTGTACTTCCCATGCTACCTCCTTCAGATCCCTACGGCATTTATAGGCCAAGGAGCCCCCGAATATGACTGCGATATGATTGTGGAGCTCCTGGAACTCCATGTCTTCGTCGTCTTCATCTGCGGGTCCCTTGCCCTTACTCTTGCTGCTCTCTCCCTTCTTTGGGAGCGTGGGCATAGAGCCTTTGCCATTGTAGAACTTCTCCAGGTGGAATGTCTAGGTCTGATAATTGCGAAGGTCGTGCCTGAATGCCTGATGAAGTGGACAAAAGCGATTACCTTGACCACCGCGATCTTGGACGTCGTGAACTTGGTTGTTGCGACTTTGGTCATTACGCCGCTGAGGTGGCTAGCCCCTTCCTCTCCCGCGCTGCAGCGACGGTAGAGCCCACGGTGGATGATGCTCGATGGCCACCACCATGCTCGGTGCAGACCTCTTCTTCTTCTTAATCTTTTTCTCCACGGAGCCTAGATTCTTCTTGCTTGTGGAGCCTTCTAAGCCCGGCTGAGGCGACAGCTTACCTTCGTCCAGCATCTTTTTCCACTGGACTGCCTCGTCAGCATTTGTGTATCAGTCGGCCATACGAAATAACTCATTGGCCGTTAGGTCTGGATGAATCTCTAGATCTTGCGTGAAGCGGATATCCCGAACTCTGAACTTGAAGGCACAGACGACCACTTCATCTGAAATGCTCGGAATGGAATCCTTACCTTGATGAACCTTTGGATGAAATGCCCTAAGGATTCTCCCTCGGTCTGGATCAGGCACTCGAGGTCACGCACTTTGCTTGGGCGAATATAGCAGCTCTGAAAGTTTGCCCGGAGTGCTTCACTGAGTTGCCTCCAAGAGCGGATCGATCCCTCTTTTTGGTTGAAGAGCCACATTCTAGCGGCTCCATTTAAGACCGTGGGGAGGAAGTTGGCCATAAATCCCTCATCCCCTCCAGCTGCCAGGATTGCAGTGGAGTAAATCGAGAGGAACTCATCTGGATTTTGAGTCCCGTTGAATCTTTCGATATGACCGGGCTTGAACTTGCTGGGCCATGTGACGTCACGGAGGGATACTGAGAAAGCTCGCACCCGAAGGTCGGGCTGTCGTGATGATCCCTCCGAGCATAGTGACTGTGACGGTCATTGCCGCGATGATACCCCACACGAGGGCCAAGGCGAGAGAATACCTCTCCATACCGGCGCGGCGGAGACCGCCCCGAGGTCGAATACTCGGTATGCCCGTGACTGGATCGAGCATGCCTTTGACTCCGCGAGGTTGTCCGGGAACCGCTCCGAACGTCCTCGTGGTACCGATCATGCTTCTGGCAGCCTTCCCAAGCAGGGCTCCGGGAGTCGCCGTGTCGGGAGCGAATAGGAGAATGATGTCTGCTGTCCTGGAAATGCTCCGGGCTTCCTTGTTGCAAGGGGACCTTGAAAGCTTCATGTCGGCGGTGAGCTTCTCCAAATTTTTGGCTACGACCGTGCCCATTGCCTCCAGGTCCATCTGATCGGGAAAATTCCGAAGGTCGCGCACGACCGTCGCCATGGCCTGCAACTGTTCAACGCTTTGCGAAATAGGAGGGGGTGATTTTGGCCGGTGGTCATGTACGTGCTCCGGGGAGTGGTGCCCACAAGAGTTCCCGCGAGCCGAGGATTCAGCCCTGGCACCCATCTTTTCACGAGCTTGGCGACGGATGCTCGCCAAGGTTCTATTCAGGGACGCCTCCAGATGGCTCTTAACTACCTCGTAGCGATGATGACGTGCAGCCCCAAGGATTTAACCTCAGGACTTTCTTCCTCTCCCGCCATGTTGACATCGCGAATACTGAGACCGCGAAGGCGACATCATGGTGTTTCCTTGTGACGTGGTCTCGTGATCGGGCTCGAAATGGTTGGGAATGTCCAGACCGTCGTAGAGACCATCACACTCCTCATGATCCATGAGAGAATTGTGCTGCGAACGGAGGAAACGCTCTCGCACTGCAACAGCCGGGGAAGGACTCCCGGGCTCAGTGTGACCCTCTGGGTCAGTCACACCAGCTACGTCTTCGTCAGTGTAGTACATGTCGTCATCTTCAACGTCATCGAAGACGCAAAGGTCTTAACCATCCTGAGAATTCGGCATCTTCAGGGATTCTCCACAAAAGGACTCACTAGTCGTTCCCCACAGTGGGCGCCAGATATCGATGTTTGGAAAACGGGTTCCTCGCCGAGCTTACTTGTTGATTGAGGGATCAACCAGGCCCTTTTTCGTGGAGGGCTTACGTCCGAAGAATGCCGTTGGGATGCCAAGCGAAAGGACAGTGGACAAGAAATCTTTATACTGGCTCGGACCTCTCACCATCGAGATAATAACCCTACATCCAGTGGATCTTGATATTGTCTGAGTTTGTATAGGAATCTTGTGAGTGTCTATTGTGCATCTATCTTTTTTTCTCCCCTAATCTACAACAGGAGTATTTATAGGCGACATCAGTAATTACAACCAAATAACACGCCATTATTGTGCCCAAATGTGGTTGTAACTGCCTCCCTTGATTTCCGTCATGCTGCATTGTGGACGTTATGGGCTTAGATCGTGGCTTAACGGAGCTTAAACCGCAGCGCAATTATCGCCGCATCGTCTTTATGGACCGAGCACGACCTGCTGGTCATGCTCGGGATCTTCCTTCAACTCTGGCCAACCGCTACACACATCCGAGCAAGCACATTTGGGAAACTAAAGCGCATGCTCGGGGACGAGCTCGGACATGGTCGGGGCAGACTCACTAGGCTAGTCCATCCGAGGATCTTCCTTGGGGATACCATTCGAAGGGAAGTATAGTCGGCCGAAAATAGGCTGCCGGGGCACAATGGTCCTTATTGAAATTATCCAATCCCCGACAAGAACAAAGAGCAAAATTTAGCCATCCATCTGGCAGGCTAACGTTATAATAACTTAGATTAAAATAATTGGTCCATATAATGTGCATAAAAATAACTAAAATTCAAAAAATAAAAAATAGCAATTTGATTTCCATATGAGTTATGAAATAAAGTAAACTTTAGAATAAAAATTAAATTAAATTAATAGTTTGATTTGTATTCAAATTCTAGCCTAAAATTGACATTAAAAAAACAATTTGATTTCCATATGAAATCTAAGGTAAAAATCTCTAAATAGCTTAAATTCAGAGTAAAAATAAAATAGCAACATACCAGTAGGATTTGTATACGATATAAAACAACTCCATTTACTATACAATCTAACAACATGTAAATTGGGAATGAAAATCAAAGAATAATTAGTGATCTGATTTGTATATGAATTCCAAATCAATTTGTTTCCATATGAACTTCAAAATAAAACAAAATTTTGAAACAAAAATTAAATGAAAATTATTAGTTGGATTTGTATATGAATTCCAACCTAAAACATAAATTCAGTATAAAAATAAAATGAAAATAGCAATTTGATTTCCATATAAACTCTAAAGTAAAATCCCTAAATCGCTTAAATTCAAAACAAAAATGATTTTGGAAAATACCAGTTAGATTTGTATATGATTCCAACCTAAAACTATATAAAAAAAACTTCGCATCATGTGTAATCCAACAATATGAAATTTTGAAATAAAAATCAAAGAAAAAAGAAGCCACAGCATTCTCTCTCAAGGGCTAAAAATTACTCCCTCCACCCAAGTTTATAAGGTGTATTTTTGAATGATTTTGTTCGCAAACATAAGATATATTCCATATTCTAATAAAAATTAATATGATGCTCCATCTCTACCCATAAAAATATCCACCTTTACTCTATACTCTCTACATGCATGCATCGATTACAATTCTAAGTGATAATAATTAGAGGTAATTTAGTTATTTTTAATATCTTATTGGTCTATGTACCTAGATAAAATATGCTTTATAAACTTGATGAAGTGAGTACTATGTTAATTGGTAAAAAAATAAAAAAATACACTGCCGATTCTAGTGGTCTAGATTCTATCGGTGCAAATTAAACAAAATATGCTTGAATAATATGACGATTTACAAATATAACTCTAATTTTAAGTTAGGAATTGTAGTGTACACCTAAATAATCTAAAACATCCAAGAATATAACCTATATAAGTAAACAAAGACTTCATGTGTAACTTATTCCTCTCAAGCCATAGAAAGATGCGGGTTAAATACCAATCAAGACTATATTGGCCTCATCTAGCCATTCGTAAAATGCGCTATCTATGTGTGGCCTATGGGCTTTCTTTTAATCTTGAAAGAAGTGGCATTCAGGTGTATGACACAAAAAAAAATCTATGTAGCCAAGCTCACGAAAAATCCAACAGATTATGAAAAGATTAATTATTGAGAGGTGGATAGTTGCACAAATATTAAAGCATGAATAAATAGTAAACAATGATTACTTATCCTTTCACTTGTTTCAAGATTTATATAGCTTGTATTAAGAAGAAAAGTATCGAAGCACTCATGCAATAGACCGAATGCAATACGAAGTCTGTCTTTAGTTTGATGAAAGCAAAAAAATAAAAATAAAAAATATGGCGACCGTAGCTGGAACATAGCAATGCTAGATGTTGTGGCCTTCAATGTCATTGTGCTTTTCTCGCTGCGACCTACTGCCCACGCCATGCATGTTGGTCTAGTCATTTTTTGCCGACTCAGGTGTCAGGACTAAAGCATAAAAGAGAGGTTTATAAAGGATGTAGAGAACTGAAAAAGCAATAAGCTTCAACCAAAATGAGCCTTCTTTGAAAACTTAGAGTCACCGTTTTCCCCTAAAAGCATATTCACTACCGCATTTTTGTGCTGTCACAACGTGTTATGCTCACTGAAATTTTCAACTCTAGTATATTTTCTTAAGATGTATTTCTATTTAAAATGTATTTTAGCTTCGAACTTTTCTTTAGCATTCCCAATGTTTCTAAAGCACCTAACAATTATTAAGTAATATATAATAATCACACAACAATATATATTTAATCTAATGCACTTAAATTGACCTTAGTACAAAAATAAATTGTAACAAATCTAGTGGGGCAAACTTACCATCCGGCTAGTTCAGCATGCATGATGCCGAATAGAAAATCCAAATAGCTTGATAATTACATTGCTAGGATAGTTGAATGGAATTCATGTGTAACAGAAGAGAATGCTAATTAAGTTCGTTGGCACCTAAACGATTGCACAAAACACGTTAGGATCGGAGTAGAATACTGCTCTAGATCTGGTTCTCCATTAATTGCTACCGACTAGCTACTTGTCAATGCATTAAAATACAAGTGAAGTCGATTATTCACACCAAAATTGTTTAAGCAACTACAAGCCCATAACTAAATTAGAAAAGGATTAGGAGTTAGGACTAAACCATTTCGCCCTAGTAAATCTGGTTGATGAACAATGCTCAACTAACTCCTGATCAAGCATATTGGTGGCTCTCAAGCATGAACCATCATTAATTATAGATTCTAACGAACGTACTCAAAGTATGAGATGATCTGTATTAAGTATTTTTCGCGTACCAATGAGAGGGACGATGTTTTTGTGGCGCAACCGGTTGATGATGTCGACCTCCTTGAGGAAGTCGTCGACGCACTTGGCGTCACCACGGGTGAACATCTTCACCGCCACATCCATTTCCTCCGGCCGGCCGTCCTCGGCGGGGAGCAACCCCTTGTACACCGTGCCGTACCCTCCTTTCCCCAGCCGCTGCTGCTCGTCGAAGTTCTTGGTCGCCTTTCTCAGCTTCTCGTACGCGAACTCCCTCGGCATCCCGGGGAGGTTACTCAGCGTGAGCTCCAGCTGCTCCTGCCGCCCCCTCGCCATCGACCGCCTCTCCCGCGACCTTCGGATCAGGAAGAAGGCGGCAACGGCGACGGCGACGGCCGCGGGCACGAAGACTGCGACGAGGATTTTCCACACCTTGCTCTTCTTCTCGGGGAAGGTCTCGATTGCCAGGGTCCAGTCCAGGATGCAGTTGAGCTCGAAGGTGGCGCCGGTGGACGCCGAGAAGCCGAGGTACGACGTCTCGGGGACGTGCTTGCTCAGGTCCAATGGCGCGTCCAGGACGGGAGAGGCGGGTTTTGGCCTGCCCTTGAGGGCCATGTACACCGATATGTGCCGGGCCACGCCGTCGTACTCGATCCAGACGGTGTAGTTGGCTGCCGTCTCATTTTTCGTTGCTATCCTGATGTTGAAGTCGGAGAGGCTGGCCGTCGTGTTGGACACGACGACGGTGCCGATGTCGAGGCCGACGTGGTTGTCGTTCGGGTCGTAGCTCTGTTTGAACGTGTCGAACTCGATCGCCACGAATTTGTTCTTGGCCGGGTTCTCTTCTAACGTCGCGTTGGTGAGGCCCAGGTAGCCGCCGTCGCTGCCCGGAGGCGGCCCGTCCAGCGACGGCGCGATGAGGAAGGCGAGGCCCTCGCCGGGTAGCGCTTGGTCGTAGAAGACGTTCATGGAGAAGGTGCTGTTGAACGACACGACACGGACAAGCTGAGCCTGGCCTGTGCCGTTGCCGCCGGAAGCCGCAGCGGCCGGGCTCTCACCACCGTCGAGACGACGCCACAGGGTGAAGGGCTGGTGGAGGAGCACGGAGCCGGATTTGTTGACGAGGTAGCCTTTGTTGTTGAGGGAGTCCGGCGTGAGCTGGAGCGCGCCGTTGTTGCTGATGCTGGCGTCCTTGAGCAGCTTCAAGGTGCCATTCCAGTCGCTCCGTGGGAACGAAGCGTACGCGTAGTTCTTGACCTGAAGCCACTCCTGAGGTGACGGCGGCTGCAGCTGCGCGCGGCATACGACGACGCAGAGGAAGCACACGAGGCAGCTGAGGGCGCGCAGCAGAGAAGCGCCACCACCACGTCTGCCACAAGCAAACTTCATGCGCGCGCGCGTCGTAATGGAGGCTGGAAAATGCAGCCGAAAAGGCGAGCGCGCAGGGGATGAACCCACGGCTGCGGTGCACCCGCCTTATATATGTTGCTTGCGGCCGATTTTGGCGATTTGCATGGATAGCGTTGCTGTGTGAGTTGGTGCTGCGACAAGGGAAGTTGCACGGTAAATCCCTCTTGGGAGAGCTCCACTCAGCCTCCAAATTCAGTAAGATATTAAACTTATAGGCTAAAATAAAGATCGAGGAATCGTGCGGTATAACTAGACTCCACAGATTTTGGTGGAGTTGAGCTGTCCCAAACACCCCTAAATCCCTCTTGCCGATGGTCGGGTTTGTTTTGGGACCGGCACAAGGCCTGGTCCAAGGCCTGGCTCAGCTTGGCCTGCACTCAAATAGGTTGTACTGGTATGGCACGGTTGTCCAGGCTATATCGGGCCTGCCAACCATACATACTAGGCAGCACGGCATGGCATACCCAGTAGGGTCCTACTTGGACCGGCACGACCCTCCATAGTGGTGAGCGAGCCACTGCATAGTGGCCTGTGTGTAGCACACGGTAGCGCCCGACGTCACATGCACGGCATAGAAACAGCGGCACGATAGACCTGCCATGGGCCCATGACAAAGCATGATAGTCCATGGTAAGGCACTGAGGTGGGGGCGAGGAGGAGGCGCAGGTGGGGGTGAGGGGATTTACCTGGTCACTGTGGGCCCATCCTCACACGTGCCCATGCGCCATGCAGAGGGGGAGGCAGCGATGGTCGAGGGCAAGCTAGTGGGTGGGCAGAGGGGGCGAGGAGGGGTGGCGGCGGCCATGGCTGAGGCGGAGGGGGCGAGACGATGGGTGGGCAAAGGGGGCAAGGAGGCGGGTGGGCGGAGAGGACGAGGATGGGTGGCGGCGGCCATGGTTGAGATGGAGAGGCTAGAAGGCAGAGGGGGAGGCGAGGGAGGCCGCCGATAGAGAGAGAGAGGTGGTCGATGGAGGGAGAGGGAGTCAACTGGCGGAGGGGGAGCTGGCAACAGAGGGAGAGGGAGGCAACCAGCGGAGGGGGAGGGTGGAAGCTGGATTGGCACCATGGTCGGGCGGAGAGAGAGGGAGGGACCCGACCGGCCATGCGCTGGAAGAGGGAGAGGGAGGTAGCCATTCAACCGGCTACATGCGGAGGGAGAGAGAGAAAGAAATAAAGTGATAGAGAGCAAGCAAGAGATTTCCAAAGAAAGCGACGTTCAACAGCAACTGACAGAACGAGAGAGCAAGCACAACGGGCAAATACCAATAGGTGAAAGACAGAGGGAGATAGCAACGTGACAACTGAAAGAAGTAAAGCTGATACCAATGAATGAATACCAATAGGCAAATGAGTGAGAGCCTAATCGTGCGCTATAATATCCCTCTCAGCCACTCGTTTCTTCAGCACACGAATCCATCCTGAGTTTACTCTCTCTTGAGTTTGTTCTCTCTGTTTGCTCTCCCTTTGCTCTCCCATCATGAAATAAAATGTTTAGCAAGAGCGAGAGCACGCCCATGCACTCCTAGTCCCCTTCCTTGGGATTAAGAAATTGATACGTGCCAACTTTCTCTGGGCATGGGAGACTATGGTATGGATGACCGTCATATGGACTATACACAGGGCATCAAGGATGCCTCTTACATTCTCCAGGGGGTTAGCTCCACATCAAAACTTGATGCCACTACATCGATGCAACTAGGACAGGCATCAACATCCGACAGTCGATGGGCATGGTGCTGGCAATATATGGATAGAACTATCAAAATTGAGTACGGGTGTGAGTTAGCGTATGCTATTTGTAAATACTATAAAGCTAAATTATCTGCAAGTGCAGGTGGAGGAACAAGTCATCTTCAGTGACACGTGGAGACATGCTTTAAGACGATATCGGTCAAACAAAAGCCAGAGAAGGGCATCCAGACACAGCTTAGCCACAACATCGATGGTTCAATAAGAACATTGGTATACAAAGCTGAGATAGTTAGAGAGAAAATTGCATGTTATATAGTTACGAAGGATCTTCTACTTAGAATAGATAAGATCTCTAGTTTTGAAAGGATGATCCAACATGGTTTTCACCCACAATACTAATACATTAGTAGGAGAATAACTACACATGTCATACGCAATGTACAAAAATAAACTAGCAATGTTGAAAAAACCAACACAAGAGTTATTTTTTCTTTGCCTTGACCTTAGATATATGGACTTCATTCCACCAAAGAGTAGCCTATCTTAGTATTATCACACATTACTTAGATGAATTACAACCTAAACAAAAGGGTCATAAAGTTTAGGTCAATCGATGAGGCACATACCGAAGAAGCTATCGTTGTACGTGTACTTGAGGTTATCAGTGACTTTAAAATAGAAAGTATAATTATTATCATTATTTTTGATAATGCATTAGCTAACATGACGAACATGGAGCATCTCGCACCATACCTGGAAACTTATATTGGAGGTTTCATACTCCAACGATATGCATATTGTGTAGGTAGGTTTGCATATAATAAAATCTAGTTTGGACAACATAAGCAATGCTATCTAATTTTTTATAGATTTGACTGTAAAGTACGTCTAGTTCTTGAAGCACTGTACAGCCAACAATAATTGGCCAAGAAGATTAAACCTTGACATGAAGGTTACATAGAACTCTACTCTACGTATACTATACTAGAGCAGTTCAGGAACTACGTGTAATATCCCAAAATTCATCAAATAGATGAATGTGAACTTATGGATTGAATTTGGTCACAATTTGCATTTGTAGCATTTATTTGGATTTTTTGGAAATTTTTTCAAATAAGAAAATGCTTTTTAAATAACCTAGTAAAAATCTTAAAATTCAAACATCTAGTTTTATATCATTGAAGGATCGAGATGGCGAATAGAGAGGGGGTGAATGGTCGCAATAAAATTTTCCCAACTCAAAGTATTCCAAAAGACTAATAACAAGGATCACCCAAGAAGGATGAGGTTCTTGACTAGGAGAGTTGGTGGTACCCTCCTGGAGTAGGTGAAAGTACCAGACCCAAGAACTCCTCACGAACAGATAGCCCGACCCAGAACAAGAACAAAGTAACTTTTGATCGGCTGAACAAAACTCCAAGAAACTTGGTAGATGTGATCTTGGGACAATCAGAAACTTGATTCACAAACCGATTTTCAGGATTAATCCCAAAGTTTCGACCTTTTTGCCCGAGAAAAAGAGCACATCAAATAAAAGCAGAAAGAATGGGGAATTCGGTTCAAGGCTTGCTCTTGGGATCTTGATGAATGGTAAGATCTTGGAAACATTTCACAGCAAGCGAAAAACCACACAGATTTGAAACACAAGATCGACAACTCAAGAACGCAAAAGACGCGAGAAAGAAAGCATGTAGAAGGAGATGAATCAACTTGCGTAAAGTAAATTTGCGTAACTTAAATTACAGAAAGTAACTTGCGTAATGTAAATGACAAAAAGTAAAATGCAAGTATTGAAATCTTTGAGTGGTGACTTATATTTCTGGAAGAGAGGTTACACAGCCACACAAACAAAAGTAGGCAAAGCTCAACAGAGCGCTCCAAACCTCTAAAACCCCTCAGGGATCCTTCACACCGTGGAAGGCTACCCCTCCACTCCTATTTATACAACTCTCGGGCCACCTACCACCCTTAGATGCAGCTCTCAAACCTAGAAACTCATCTAAGGGCTAGGAAGAGCCCACTCACACAGCCTGCAAGGGGAAACCCTAAACCCGCTAACACAGGATTTTTCTTACACGGCTCTCAAAGCATACTACTAGACCCGCTTATTCCTATCAACTAGACCGTACTCCGACAGTCCTCATTGATCCATGCAGCATCTAGTTAGTATTTGCTCCTTTCCTTGCCTTCTTGGCTTGCCCGAACTCCATCTCCGGTCATCTTCCGACGATCTCTCAACCGTTCTGGACTTCCGATGCACCTCACCTAGTCCCGGTCAACTTCCGCCTCACCATGACCCAGCACCGTTGTCATTCAACCATTAAAGACAAGGAAACCTTTCACATAGCAATGCCCACAAATATAGTCGCTGATTATCTCAAAATAGTCAGACACAACTTAATCACAACCAGTCGGCAAACCCATATACTCTAGCCCACTCGGTTAAACTACTTGGCTAACCACTCAGCTAACTACTCGGCTAAGCACTCAGCTAACCACCAAACGCCCTAAGGACGACTGCCAGCGCCCCAAGGATTTTAATAAAGAACTCTCGGAAACTCAGACATGGGAACTTTATTGAGTCCTCGACAAACCCCTTGCCCGCAGTAGAGTACACAATCAAGAAGGAAACCAGTCAAGAAACTAAAAATACGCAGCAAGGATTGGAAGCACTCGGCACTCGGCTTTCACCAAAGGAAGAAAGCTAGTCAAATAGCTAGACATACTTAGCAAAGACAGGAACCACTTGGAACACGGTACTTAGCAAAAAGACTAGTCGGAAAGTTAGAGGAACTCAGCAAAGGCTGGTAGCACTCGGCACTTAGCACTCAGCCAAGGAAAAAAACCAGTCGAGAAGCTAGAAGTACTCAGCAAAGAAACACGACTTAGTTGAAAACCTATCAAAATGCTCCAAGTCACAAATTCAATTTGGATCAACCTTTAATCTAGTCTTTCACTCTTCGGATCAACTTTTAATCTAGTTAATTACTCATCACACAAAGATATAGACATCCACATGGTCTTTCAATCATCAAGAAGTTTGAAATTTTTTATAAATCCTAAATAATCTCCAAATTATCTCCAAAAAGTTTTAGAAAATTTTGAATTCATTTAGTGCTTTAGAAAAATAAAAAACTACAACTCTAAAAAAGAATAGAGAAACTATTTAATGTTTATAAAAATTCATAGACTTGATCATCCTCTAAAATTTTTATGGGAGTATTAGTCTTAGATAAGAATCCTCCACAAAAATTTTCATAAAATTTCAAGCATGTTTGTTTACTCAATCAAAATTTAAATCTTTGATAGGAAAAGGAAATCAAAATAAAAAATCATAAAATACAAAAAGAGTTTACGCTATTGGGAAGGCATAAAGCCGGGTTTACGCTTTCCCCTAGAGCTCTTTTCTGCGATTTACCTCTTGCTACCATGTGGGCCCAAGGCACGCCTGCCAGTCTACCTCTGTGATAGAGCGTGCTCCTTCTCACCTCGCCCCAGCCATGCTCTACACCGTGACAGACCACACTCTACGCCAATGAGCCCACACACCAAGATGCTTGTGCCACGTCTCTGCCAAGACTTGCTCCACCTGCCCAAGCCTCGGCTGAGTTGTCTCGTCCACCTATTGTGCCTCCTATCTTCTACACCTTGCTGCTCTCTCTACCCCACCAAAAGCCTGCTGGTGTGCTTTTCTTCATGTCCATCGAATCAAACTCGCAAGACAAATTGGCTATCTCCTCTTCACTTGCCTATATGAGGTAGCCGTGCCTTCACAAGCTCCCTTGTACTCACCATACTCCTCCCCTAGCACGAAGTCGGCCGTTTTGCCCATGGACAAGAGTCATTGCTGCTATGTGCATGCAAGGAATCGGGACCAAATCCAATTCACCCTCCTCGATGAGCAGAAACCCAATTGCCTTAGCCCAAAGTATCCTTGCTACTTCCTAAAGCTTTCCCCCACTTGGTTGTAGCTTTATTGGTCCAAAGCTCTTACGCCAATGCGATCGTCTTCCCTACCTCCTGTGAATGGTCCCAAGCTTCCACGGCCTCCCTCCAACCCCGCAAGGTATCAAAATGGACTTCCCTTAGCCCTAGAAGCTTTCCCCCCTTCTTCTCTAAGCTTAAGCACCCCTGCTCTCCGGTCACCCATCGCCATTGCAAAGACCTCCCTTGAGTCCCTCTTACTCTCTTGGAGCTAGCTGTACCATTCACTCCTCGCCAAGCGCCGCCGTTCGTCGCTAGTGAGCTCCCCTATGCTCCCCTGCTCTTTGTCACAAGCTAGTGGGCCTAGTATATCGGTCTCTCCTCTCACACTAAGCCTGTGCCACTGACAGCCGGCTCCACTTGTCAGTTTTTATAACTAAACCTGATTTTATGTTTTGAGTCTATAACATATGGGCTTAGATAAATTAAAAGAATTAATTCAAAATTCTTGAATTGTTATTTTAAGAGTGATTCGATGAAATATAGGCCCCACATGTCAGTGACTGGGATAAAATCTAAAATCCAAGAAAATAAGAAATACACTTTCTCTATTGAAATACGTATTTTGCTATTTTCTGTGATTTCCAAAATATACAAAATTCAAAATGCTTATAAATTCTGCAAATAAGGTCCAAATTTAGTCAAACCAATTTCTAATTTTTTATAAAATTATTCACTTTTTGATTCTATAATAAATATTTAGAATTTGACCTATATTTGAATTTTAATTCTAATTAGAATTATTCCTAGAATACTCAAATTTAAAATGTTTATAACTTTTATAAATAAAATCCAAAATTTGTGTACCAACTTCTCAATTCATATAAAATCATGAAATTTCCATTCCTAAAAAATATTTAAATTTGGTCTCAGTTTAAATTAAACCTCTAGTTAGGTTAATTTTTAACATATTCAAAATTTAAACGATTGTAACTATAACTAATATACTCAAATTTTAGTGGAATCTATTTATAAATAATCCTAAAAACATGAACCCTCTATTTATGCAAAAATATTTAGAATTTGTAACACTACTTACACTTAATTCCTATTAAGAGTTGTTGACGATTCGGGAACAGGTCTCCCGCCGAGCTTACTTGTTGAATGAGGGATCAACCAGGGCCCTTTTTCCGTGGAGGGTTTAGGGTCCGAGGGCCTACCGAGCTAGGGGATGGTCGGATGGTTGCAAATGAGACAACAGACAAGAGCGTTTTATCTGGTTCGGGTCTCTCACGGGGAGATAATGACCCTACGTCCAGCGGCTTCACTACTATCAAAGGATGATTTATAGGGTGCTTGTCCGGGAGCATCGAGCCACTCTCTTTTCTCTATTTCTTACAAGTGTGCTTGGGTGTTTGGTTTCTTTTACAATCTCTCTTTCCGGGGTCATTAGGTAACCCCCAGAATGTTCCAGTGTCCCTCAACCCCTTAAAACGCTACATACAACGGGGTATTTATAGACGATTATAGTATTTATAGACGATTATAGTCTTACATCATTTATTACATAATGACATGCCACTACTGTGCCCGGACGTGGGTGTAACTGCTGCTCTTACTTTTCGCCATGCCGTGACTTGGGCGTAGTGGGTTTAGAACGTGGCCGTACGGTCCTTTGAGCCGTCGAGTGATTTAATACCATGTCGTCTTTGTGAGCCATGCTCGACTTGCCGATCATACCCGAGGTCTTCCTTCAGCTTTGGTCGTCTGTCGCATTCTTCCGAGCAGGCACGCTCGGGGAACAAGTGCACATGCTCGGGGACAAGCTTGGTCGAGGTCGGGCAAACCCATAGGTCGATCTACTCAAAGGTCTTCCTTGGGGACACCGTCCAAGGGTAAGCATAGCCAACCGATTGGCCGCCGGGGTGAGATGGTCTTCATGTGAGTTACCCAATCCCCGACAAGAGTAATTCCTTCGCAATTGAAAATTCAAATGATAATAACTTATATAAATGAGCAGCAATAAATGAGCAGGAAAACTTGTGAAACTAGTTTCTAAATGCCCATAAAATTAGCTTGTTGTTTTTGAAAAATATTTGAGATTTTATATTATTGACTTCTTTTTGCTTCTTATTGTTGCATTGCACCGAATCACGAGTAGACACCAACACTTTGGATACCTTCATCGTTGACTTCGATCTCACCCCAGAAACTAACGAGTAAGGAAAGCACCATCTTTGATCATGTTGATCACAGTATTTCAATTAATTTATATTGTCTTTGTCAATTCTATTTATGCATACATGTATTTTTCATAAATCACTATGTCGTGGGTACCATAGATATTCCCCTAATTCATAGAATTTTCTTAATAGATATTATCATGTCAACCTTGATAACCCTAAGGTAGGTTTAGATATTATAGAAATATCAAATGAGTATAGTCAATTATATGTGCAATTGCTTAGCCATGTTCATAAATGGAATAACTAATGGTCGAGTATACTATTCTTTTAAAAATTTAAATTTTGGGACATGACGAATAGTAGTTGCTAGTATTTTGGTATAAAAATTAAAACATAACTATGGTTTGAGACGAGCGAGATATGACAATAGCCAGAAGTGCATGAGGGAGTGCTTTTGCCTGGGTCGGATTAAGGACCGAATGTAGTGTTTGTCAAACCCATGATATTTAGTGCAACCACAAGTGCTAGTATGGGATGACCATGACCAATTAATTTTCTTAGGTCTAACTTTGCATGTTGAAAGGCTGAAGTAGCATGGGCTTTTTGAGATGGACTGTTCGAAGGGTTGCCCTCATCGAGTTGTTGGAAATAACGCATGTCAATACAACAGTGTATGTCTTAATATGGGGGAAAGTGGGGACACAACAGGGATGGACTGTTATGAGTACTGAGTGTACAAATATCTTTCACCACCATATCAAGGGTTTAACATCACTCGACTAGTGCAAAGTTAGGTATAGGTGATGTAATGGATACATCATGACCTCTTAGCCATGCATCCAAGGAAGCACAAAAATAGTGGCAAAAAGAGTTGGTAATGTATTTTGGATAAAAGTGTACACCTCTCTAGAGTGTAAAACTTTTCAAAAAACCGTGCTCATGGTTATGAGCAACTTTGGTAAACCAACAATAGTTAGAAATTTTGGTATTTTCCAAAAAGGGTTGAGTTGAAAATATTGTGAAGAGTTGCTTCAGATATTATACCATGGAATGGCAAGGGACGGTTCAATACTCGCATTCATAAAGGACTGTGAGTGGTTGCTTTTATGCCATACATGTTTGCTATTTACATATCTGTCAAATTGCTCTTGCAAATTCAATTTACAATCTATTGCTTGCTATTCATGGTTCAATATCGCTTTATGCAAATTAACTTAGAAGTCTCTTGCTTTATATAGCATGCAATTATTATATTTTACAATACACTATAAATTTTGCTGAGTACAAAAGTACTCAACCTTGCTTAAAATGTTGGTTCAATGGGCGAAGAAAGCGACATCCCCGAAGATCTGTACTTCATCGCAGATTTCGGGCTTTTGACAATGAGCTTTCTAGGGCCTATTCCTTGTCATTTACCAGTGGTATTTTGTGATAAGGTATACTATTGGACGTTTGTATCTTCTGCTGCAATTTAATTTGGCATTTATGGTTGTATTGTAGGAACTATATCCTGTAATGTATCCATGACCTTTGTGTATGGAGGTGATAATAATGTTGTGAATGTGCATGCTAGCCAATGATTATGGGACTAGTACAGTATACACATGAGACCTTCCTAGTATTCCACACTAGAAAGAAGGGTCTCGACACTATGAGCACAGTATCATTGTCTTGGTCAATTGCAATTCTGGTAAGCAATTGGTTAATGATGTGGATTGGAAAGTTGCCAATCTTTTTCATGAGTTTTTAAAAAATTACGATGCAACCAAGATTTTATCTAGTGTGTACTACCCAACTTCTTACTTAGTTATCGAGTGTCTTTAGACTATTACTAATTCTTTCAAAGAAAAGAGAGAATTATATTTTATGATCCATTCTTCAACCAATGGAGAAAAAATTAAAATATTTTCAAGCTATTCCACATCTCTACTATTTTGATACCATTCTGGATCCTCGAAGAAAATTATCAAGTTTGCATGGCGCCTTAGAGGGAATAGGCAAAGCATTTAATCTTGATTTATCTGAGGCCCATACTCATGCTTATAACAAGTTTTCCAGAGTTTTCAATAAATATTATGAAAAGCTCGGCAGCAGAAGTGAGGCAAGAAGATCTGTCTCAATAATGCAATAAGCACAAAGCAGTTCGACCGCTTCAAACATAAGAAAGAAACTAAAAAGGCAAGGTGTCTAGTTCATCTTTTGATGTGCTGAGCATGTCGCAATAAAATCCATGACTAGAGATCAACAAGTATCTTGACAATTTATTCATGGAGACTGAGCTTAGCATCGAGAAGAGCAATGAACTTGTCGGGGATTGGAGATTCGCCGCAGGCCACCATCGTAGCTCGGTGGTCTCCGAGCATGCCCTTGCTCAGGACACGTCCCCGGGCAGTCCGACCTCCGGGCCACTCCGACCTTCGTCGAGCCCCCCCCGAGCAATCCTACTTGAGGTCCGCGTTTCGGACGACGTGGCTTTCTTGAAGATACCTCGAGTTCGCCCAAAAGCCGCACGGTCTACGAAGAAGGCGTGGCATTAGCTAAGTAGTCAGCCGTGTGTCGCAGACCGCAATATACGCCCATCGCACCCATGTCGCGTGGTGCTCGGCGGTGGTGCGGCAACGACTACAGACATCGTCTAGCACAAGTGGCGCGCCGTAATAACTACTTTGTCGCCTGTAACCTCCAATAAATACCTCCTCCCGCGAAGGGTTGGGGTTGGATCCATCTACTCTTCACGCATGTACGCAGAGCATAGCACGTTGTAAACCACCTTCACATATCGGTTCAACCATTTGGGCGAGGGTTGTTATCTCTGAGCGAGAGGCCCGAGCGAACAAAAATGATCTCCTCGCTCGTTACATCGCTTTGCCGCCTTGTGTTTACAGAGTTCGGTGAGGCCTCGGAAGCTATACCCCTCGCGGAAAGGGGCCTTAGGTTGATCCCTCATTCAACAAGTAAGCTCGGCGGGGACCGGTTCCTCGAAAATCGCCGGTGGGCGCCGTCTCGTGGGGATCGGCCGAGTCCTTTCGCGAGAATCACGAGGATGCCGAACTCACAAGACAATCAAGACCTCTGCGTCTTCGGCGGCGTGGAGGACGACGACGAATACTACGCCCGTTGATGGCGTGGGTGGTGTGGCCGTCCGGAAGGCCACAAGGAGACCGGAGTCCTTCCCCGCGGGCGGTGGCGCGAGAGCGTTCCTCCGCTCAAGGCCGGATACCCTCGTTCGCGAGGAAGAATCTGCGACCTCTGTGACGATCAAAACGCCCCGACCGCCTCGAAGTTCAGCCAAGGATCGCGGCGTCTGACACCACCGGCGTCGCCCGCGATCTGGTGCTCCCGCAAAGATCAACATGGCGGGAAGGAGGGCGACTCAAGAGGAGCGGCGATCTCCAGCCTCTCCTCCGTCACCAAAGACAATCTCATGCGAGATCACCCGGAGTTGTCCCTAGGCAGGAACCCGATGATCGTCCGCCGCCAACCTAGCGGGGGGGCAGGCACCGGGGCTGGAGGCCGGGCCCGCGAAGATCCTAGTGAATACCACTCCCCGTAGCACGTGCGCGAACGCCTTCCAAGGTCGCCCCCTATTGCTCCCTAGAGCGCCAAGCTCCTTCGCGCCATGGCGACGGTTGTGCATGGTCTCCAGAATTTCTCCAACCAAGCGGACCTAGCGGCCATGGGGGCGCTCGTAGCTGAAAATCTGGAAAAGCTTGCCGCCGATATAGGGCTCCTAGGACCGCCTGGTGTTCAAAGGCCCCGGAGCATTTCCCGGGACCATAAGCACCACTCCCCGGCTAGCGCCTCACGAAGTCCTGCTCGGGAGGGCCGCGGGAAGCAACACCGGCCCCGTGAGGACGTCCGGAGCGGTTCTCGGATGGCCTCGTGGGCTCGCGGGCATGCTTCATCCGCCCACGAGTGGTCCGAGTGTTCCACTTCGAATCTGCCGTTGTCGCGCCAGCAGGGGGGCATATTCTCTCGCCACACCCCATGCGCAAAAGGACCGCTCGGGCCCTAGGCGCAGATGATCACCACGCCAGAGGGGTCGCCACGATGGCCTTGCGTTGGTGCTGAGAGCCTCGGCGCCCCTCCGTGACGTCTCGTGGTCGAGCAAGTTTAAGCCGGCCACATCGAAGCGGTTCAATGGGACCTAGAACCCTGACGAGTTCCTCTCGATCTACTCCACTGCCGTCCTGGCGGCCGGAGGGGACAAGGGTGTTATGGCAAATTACCTCCCCACCGTCCTCGATGGCTCACGCCGACATGGCTCTTCAATCGAGAAGGAGGGTCGATCCGCTCATGGAGGCGACTCTCCAAGCCCTCCGAGCAAATTTCCAAAGTCATGTTATACTCGACGGCCACGACATGGCGCAACTCGAGAGGTGATCTAGACGGACAAAGAAACTTTGCGGGAATTCATCCAAAGATTCATTAAGGTGAGGAACTCCATCCCAAGCATTTCGGATGAGGCGGTCGTCCGGGCTTTCAAGTTTAGGGTCCATGATGTCTGCCTCACTCAAGACCTGGAGATCCACCCGACACAGCCGACCAATGAGCTATTCAGTAGTGGCCAATCACATGCACAAATGCCGGCTGGCCGTGCAAGGAAGAAGATGATCGATGAGGGCAAGCTGCCTCCCCAGCCGGGCCTGGAAGGCCCCTCGAGCAAAAAGCACTCAGGCTCCGTCGAGAAGAAGATCAAAAAGAAGAAGAGGTCGACGCTGCCGCGTGGTGGCCGCTGCTGATCGCCGTCCATCGCGGCTCGGCTCCTTTCGGCAAAGACGAGGGGGGGGTCGGCCACGACGGAGGCGCGACGACCAAGATAACAATGACCAAGGCCGCGGTGATCAAGATCGTGACGACCAAGGTCGCGACACCCGAGCACGGGAACGGTGCCGCCGGCTTGACGCTTCGCCTGCGTTCCATCAAGCGGTCGGCCATGACCTTCGCAACTGCCGGACTTGGGCATACCGCCTGGAGAAGTTCTACAACGGCGAGGGCCCCATGCCCACGCTGCCAGAAAAGGGAGACGGCGGCAAGGGCAAGGGCCCCGCGAACGACGACGACGACATGAGTTACCAGGAGCCCCGCAACCACATAGCGGTCATATTCGGGGGCTCCTCGGCCTATAAATCCCGCAGGGATCTGAAGGAGGCGGCACGGGAGGTCGGCCATATCGCCCAGGGCAAGCCGCCCGTACAGCAGCTCAGGTGGTCCGAGCTGCCCCTCACTTTCTCCAAGGACGATTGTCCCCTTGGAATGACCAAACCCCAAAGGCTCCCGTTGGTCGTGAGCCCGACCATCAACAATGCCAAGGTCGGCCGGGTTCTCATCGACGGCGGGAGCTCTTTGGATCTTATATCCGCCACGGTCCTGGACGAGATGTGTTGGTGTTTCGTATTACCGGCAAGTAAATTTGTAAGTATAGGGGGTCACGTGCTCCCTCTCCTCGAATGGTTGGACCAAAGAAGCCTCAGATGTATACTGGTTCAGGCTGAACGTCCCTACTTCCAGTCTGCGGTGGTGATTTGAATTGCCCTGAGCTCGGAGAGCAGACAGAGATTACAAATAGAGGCTAAGGACAGGCCCTTAGCACTTGCTCGGGAAGAAGATATCGGGAGGGCTTTCCTAAACCTGGCGCCGACCCGGGTCGGAGAACCGTGAGCGATCTAAAGGGGCGTTGCCAGTGAGCGAACTCGCGTGAGTGCGTGTGAAGGAAAGAAAATCTATCCCCCTCCTCCAAGGGCCCTGCCTCCCTTTATATAGGCCGAGGCGGAGTTACACGAGATTTGAAAAAGAGACAAAGGAATGCCCGTCCGGACGTCCAAGTCTTCGGTCATGATGATGATCAAGGCTCTTCATCTGGCGACGGTCTTTGGTCATGATGACCGACAGCTCCAGTAGCGTCCCATGCGGGGTGGTAGACAAACGGGCGGCGCCCTTTTGGGCGACTTCTGTCATCTTCTGGCGCTGTCGAGATCTTGACGTCTTGATAAGATGGGTGCTTTAGCCGAGGCCGCCCTCGGTTGCCTTGGGAAGGAACCGTCGCCCTAATATTACTTCGTCCGTGCGACGGTGACAAAGTGGCCTGCCGGCGTGGGCTGGCGAGGTGGCAGAGATCTGCGGGCCAAGGCTTGCGGGGACCACTGGTCGGGTCTGGTCGAGCTCGTGGGAATACCTGATCTCGGGTGGTCGAAGAGGTGCTCGCGGAGGCGTCGGCCTGGTCGGTCGGGGCAGCCGGTGCGGCCCGACCCGAGATTCGCGCAACCCCCTTCGAAAGAAGGGATGAGGGCCATGTCGGTTTCACCTTTAGCCCGGAATCCGAGGCTAGATAACTCAGAGAAATGCGATCTTGAAACAGATGTATACTTTCTTTGTCGGTGATGATCACACCCGGCACTTTGTGACCCATGGTCGCATGGCGTCTCTCGAGAATCTGCGTCGCGTCGCGGTGGCGGCTCGGTTCAAGCCCGCTACCGTCGAGTGTTTTGACGGACCAAGAACCCCGATGAATTCTTGTCTATCTACTCGGCCGCTATCTTGGTCTGCCGGGTGTAGCGAGGCTTGTCATGGCCAATTACCTCCCGAGCCGTCTTGGGCCGGTGCCGCCTGAACAGCTTTTCAACCAAAAGCCCGTTCCTTCAGTCGTGGCGCCAGATCCGGAACGCCTTCGCTCCAACTTTCGAGTTATTCTGGCGCGGGAGGGAGAAGGACTCGGATCGTGTCATCGGGGCAATAACGAGCTTGACTGCGTGATTTCGTGCGGCGATTCATCCGCACAAGGAATCGATTCCCATCTCCGTGGCCGTAATTAAAGCCTTCAAGTTCGGCGTCGCGATCGGCACCTTATCAAGACACGAGATCACCTCGAGGCTCAACGTCAACAAGCTTTTCCGCATGGAGGAGCCAGTGCAGCGGACGCGGACGACGCCGTCTCACGTGAAGCGACTACGACCAAGGTAAGCTTGGTTTAAACCAAGCAGAGGCCGCCCGTCCAACTCAGGGCGCCACCACGCTTTCCACCAAGAAGCTTAAGCGATCACAGGGCGTGAGGTCTGCATGGTGATCGCTTTCGGCGGATGGGCCACGAGGTCCTTGAGGTCCGAGATCGTGCTCGGAGGGCTCCAAACCTCGCCAGGATCGACCTCGACCTCGCCAGGTCTGAAACCGGCCCAGCGGAGGGTCGGCGACGGGCCCGTGGCCGATCGATTCGGCCACAAAGCACAAGTGCTTGAGCAATATGACGAGGCAAAGTTCGCTGTTTCATAGGGCGGCCACACGACCTCACGAACTCGCAAGGCTTGGCAAAACAAGTGAAGGCCTTCTATGATGGGCGAGGTGAGATGCCCGTGCTCCCGAGGGATGACGACCCGGCGATAGGGTGAACGCCGCGTAGCGAGCATGGCGACTCGATTTGGAGTTCAGCGAGGCGGCGCCGGATCGGCGTCATCTTCGCTGACTCGTCGGCTTACTATCCAGCGTGAGGTCAAGGCGCCGACGAACCATCTACCGGTCGCCATTGAAGCCCATCGAAAGCGACCTTGCAAGTGGTGGAGCCACCATCGCCTTCACTCCAAAGGACGCTCTCCCAGGTATGGCCCGTGACCTAAAGACCGCTTTGGTCGTGACCCCAACCATCGCAATACGCGGTCGGGCTCGTCATGGTCGGCGGCGGCTCTCTTAACTTGTCGCAGTGCGAAGCGCTTGACCGGATGCAAATTCCCGGTCGAAGGTCAAGAGCATCGCCATACCCTTCTTCGATCATACGGAAGCTCGACCATCCCACGGGCGGTGGTCTTACTGTCACCTTCGGCGACTCGAACAACTTCCGCGACCGAGCTAGTCACCTTCGATGTGGTCGAGGAGACCTCCGTATAACGCCATCCTCGGCCGCCATACCTGGTCAAGTTTATGGTGGCCAACCATTATGGCCATCGATGTATGAAGTCGCCGCCCCAATGGCATCATCACCGTCTGAAGGCGATCCGAAGCGGCACATGGATGTGAGACCAAGGCCTTGGCTCGCGCATCTTTGCCTCATACGCCGCCTGTGGCGACGACGAAGAACGCCGCCGTATATGGTAATCCAGCCCAGTGGGGCGACGAAGACCGTGCCGCTCGATGAGAGCGACCCGGCCAAGTGCATCCACGTCTCGGCCGAGCTAAGTTCCAAATAGGAACTCGAGCTCGTCACCTTCCTTCGCGCCAACAAGGGTATATTCGCTTGGGAACCCGCGGACATGCCCGGCGTTCCGAGGGAGGTGATCGAGCACAAGTTACAGGTGAGATCCGGCTCTCGACCTGTACGCCAGAAGCTGCGTCGCTTCTCCCCGGAGAAGGTCGCGGTCATCAAGGAGAACCTTGACAAGCTCCTGAAGGCCGGTTTCATCCGTGAGGTTGACTACTCCGAGTGGCTGGCCAACCCGGTCATCGTCCAAAAGAAGGGCGGAAAGTGGAGAATGTGCGTCGACCATACGGGGTTGAACTCGGCCTGCCCGAAGGACAACTTCCCTCTCCCGCGCATCGACCAGATCGTCGACTCCACCGCGAACGCCAAAATGCTGAGCTTTTTGGACGCTTACTCGGGATACCACCAGATCAAGCTGGCGGTTGACGACGAGAGCAGGACATAGCCTTCATCACGCCATTTGGCACCTATTGCTATACGACCATGTCGCTTTAGTACTGCATAATGCGGGGCCACGTTCCAGCGTCTGATGACCAAGACGTTCGAGCCACAGATCGGGCGGAACCTTGAGGTTTACGTGGATGACATCATCGTCAAGAGCCCCTCCGAGGGCGACCACGTTCGCGACCTCGAGGAAACCTTCGCCAACCTGAACAGGCACAAGATCAAGCTCAACCCCGAGAAGTGCGTGTTCGGCGCGGCGTCGGGGAAGGTGCTCGGCTACATGATCGGGGCTCGGGGTCGGCGAACCCGTGAGAAGATCGAGGCGATCGAGAGGATGGCGCCCGACCTCGATCAGCAGTGCGAGCCTCACCCATTGCATGGCCGCCTCAAGAAGTTCATTTCGAGGCTCGGCGCGTGGGCTCCCATTCTTCCAAACTCGCGCAGCAGGGGCTTCAGTGGACTCTCGAGGCGCAGCCGTCCTTCGACGAAGCTGAAGGTATACTGTCGTCCCCACCCCTCCTTAACGCCACAACTCCGGCGAGAGGTCGTTGCTTTCTATCTCGCGCCACCACCCACGTTGTCGCGCCGTCCTGGTGGCGGAGCAGGGTTTCAAAGACGACCCAATTTATTACATCACGAGGTCTGCCGACGGCGAAGAGCGCTACCCGCAGTCTGAAGCTGCTGTATGCTCTCCTCATGGCGTCGCGCAAGCTCCGGCACTATTTTCAGGCGCATTCCGTGGTCGTTCCGAGCAACTTCCCGCTCGAGGACATCTTGCGGAACCCAGACGGTGGCGGGCGTATCGCCAAATGGGCCATGGAGCTGGCGGCGTTCGACGTCCAGGTCGTGGCTCGAACGGCCATAAAGTCGCAAGTGCTCGCCGACTTTGTGGTCGAGCAACAAGCGTCGCAGCCTCGCTCGAGCTTGTGTCGAGGAGAAGAAGCCTGGGTCATGTTCTTCGACGGCTCCTGTGTCCTTCAAGCGAAAAAGTGGGATCCTTATCTTTACCCCGGTGACGATTAAGGCATAATGTGGTTCGTTTGGGTTTCCAAATGACCAACAATGTGGCAGAGTATGAGGCCCTCCTGGTGGGCTTACGGGCTTGCAAAGCATTGGGCGTGCACCGACTGGTCGTGAAGGGCGACTCCCAGCTCGTCATCACCCAGTTCAACAAGGACTACCAATGCTCAGGGGACTCGATGGCAAAGTACCTCGCCGAGGTGCGCAAGATGGAGAAGTGGTTCCAGAACTTGGAGCTCAAGCACATTCCTAGGAGGGACAACTCCAGCGCGGACTTCCTCTCCAAGCTCGGCTCCTCCGACGACGATATCCCCCCCGACGTCATCCTGGAGACGCTGGCGGCCCCTTCGATCTCCGATCAAGAGGTCCTACTCGCTGTGGTCGAAGGTATCCCCTCCTGGGCCGAGCCCATCCACAATTTCCTTGCTAGGGGCAACCTGCCACCCGACCCTGCCGAGAGGAACAGGATCAAATGACGAGCAAGCTTGTACACGCCCGCATCCACAATTTCCTTGCTGGGGCAACGCCACCCGACCTGCCGAGAGCAGGATCAAATGGCGAGCAAGCTGCCTGCGCTCGTGGGCGGCACACTCTATAGGCGGAATGTATCGGCATTACGACTCGGTTGCAACTCACTCTCCGGTGCAGGAGGTAAGTACCTATTAAGTGACATTCACTCAGCCTCTCGTAGGCGACTCTTCATCTGGGGCGATGGTCGAAGGCCTTCCGTATGGGGTACCATCGCCAACGGCGCCGGATGCTCGTGATATCGCTGCACTTTTGCCGAAGCATGCCGCTTCCACGCCAGAAATCGCACCAATGCAAGATACCCTTCGCACCATCCCGCCGCTGGCCTTTCTCGACACGAAATTTGGATATCCTCGCCCTTTTCCTCGGCGATCGGGAAAGAAATTTTTGTTCGTGGCCATAGACACCTTCACCAAGTGGATCGGTTGAACTCGTCTCGCCATCATCGCCGCACGGCCGCTTCATTTCTTTCGCTTTGTTCGTGGTCACCTGCACGGGTTCCATGCAAGATTATCACCGACAACGGTACTCGGTTTACGATGAGTTGTTCGGGAGTTTTGCGAGAACTTCGGCATCAAAATATGCTTCGCTTCGCCGTGGCTCACCCTGAGAGCAGCGGAGGCGATGGAACAGCGCCAACCGCACCGTCGTCCAGGCATCAAGAAGAGAGTCGCGAATGAGCTCTAACGCTGGCAAGACACAGGTGGACGAACTTCCCACCGTCCTATGGTCTATTCGCACCCACGACAAAGTCGAGCCACTGTGGTCCACACCTTCCACTGTTCGTTCACTGAATCAAGACCGCCCCGCCTCCCGAGGTTACGCCTGGCTCGCTTAAGGTCAGCTTGGTTGACAAAGTCAAGACCAGAATTTGGGAGGCTCCCAGAATTGATTTGCTCTATCACCGTTATCCTCAACGGAAAGGCCCATATTACTTCACGAAGGATAAAGAGCTCAGGAACATAGATCAAAATTTTATTGCACTTGGTTGACAAAGTCAACTCGAGCACGAACGGCCTCGACCTTACCTCGCAGAGAAGTAAGATGTCGTAATCGCCACGATCGACGACTACTCCGCAAGCTCTTCGCAGACATGCGCCCTTGGCCTACACGACCCAGGAAGCCTTGTTGGGGACCTAGCCTCAGGACGGATCAGTGGCTCGCCCAACACCAAGTTATCCCCACGGGAGGATGAGCTCTAACGCTACGGAAGACCGGTGGACGAACTTCCCACCGTCCTATGGTCTATTGCATTCCCGACAATAGAACCACGGTACATGTGGGGTTTATTCTATAGTTGATGACTTAGAGTAATGATCATTTCCATATAGCCTCACACAGAGTCGTTTCAACAGACAGACTTGTGTAGTTAATATATACTCATATCAATTTAAATGATAATTTAAATTGAGTTCATTTGTCTTATTAATCATTAAAGAACACTTCATCATGTGTTGATGGTGTTCCGTAATTAATTGAGGACAAATAAATAGTTCTTAAGTATAATGAAGCATGTGTTGCATTATTGTACTTAAGACACATTTAATCATTCAAATTGATTTAGGTTGTGCTCAATTGATCTAAAGGCATCCATTATGTGTTAATGGAGTGCAAGAGATAATTGAGACAACCATGCATCTTGGACTAACCATTTTATGAGCTGTGATTGAGTTAGGTCCAAAGATGGATGAGATGAATGAAAACGGGACAAGGATGGCATCATGAGGTGATGGGTGTCAAGAGTAGATCCCGAAGATAAAGAGAAGAATCGAGTGATGATCCCGGGGGAGTATCAAAGCGATGATCATAAAGACCCCAAAAGGGGATTGCTTGTGCGCGGCGGCAAAGGTATAATTAGATAGGCTAAGGACTTTGTAGTCTTTGAGTCTAAGGTTTTTATCGCCGTACTATTAAGAGGGGTTGTCTCCTAGCTTGAGCTTCATTATGTGTTGGTGATCTCAATCCGCGTTCACTCGAGCTCAAACCATTTGGATTTGGTTTTTGCATAAGAGTTAACCATTTGGCATGTGTTGCGAATGGGTTAAACTTATGCTTGGTTGTTGTTGGTTTATGCTCTGATTTGCATGTGTTGCAAAGAGGAAGAGCATATGTATTTGGTTTTCGCATAATGCTTTGATTTGCATGTGTTGCAAATAGGATAAGCTAGTGCATTGGCTCCACACCCTTCCGGCTTCGTGTTGATGCTTGAAGCCAAATCTGCCTCCAGGAATTCTGTTGGAGCTCTGCCAAGGTCGACGGTTGACAAAGTCAACCGAGCCTGAAGCAGGTCTCTCGACCTTACCCTCGCGAGAAAAAGTAAGATGCCGTGCCTTTGCTCGATCGGCCTTTTCACGCAAGCTCTTCGCAGACATGCGTCTCGGTCGTGACGACCTAGGAAGCTCCTTGTTGGGGACCTAGCCACGAGGCGGATTCGGGCTCGTCCAACACCAAGTTATCCCCACGGTGGGAGGCCCTCTGAGTCGTTTCAGCAGTTGCACGGGCTTACTCGGCTAGCGACGCTTGATGGCAAAGAGCTCTCTAGCTCGTGGAACATAGATCGACTTGAAAATTTTATGTGTAACCTCTATACCTTAAATTTCAATAAAGCTGTTTGTTTATTCTCGCTCTTTATATGCCGCCACTTGTGTCGATGCGGTTCTTTGGTCAAGGACTCTTTTTTCCACGACCTTCGTGCGCACATTTCCTCTTGGTCTAAAGTGTCATGAGCTCGGCGTCCTCCCCGAGGGACGAGCTAAAGCATGTTTAACCTCTTCGCAATCTAGCTCTCTCTGTGCAGGCGGGACCAAGAGCCTCGCCACATTGGTTGTGGAGCGGTCGCCTTGATCGCGATCGTGATTCGAATGTTAGTCCCAAGCGAAACCGTCTCTATCGATCTCATTTTCATCACGTCTATGTCCCTGCGGCTTCTCTCTCCATTTTGCGGGTCATGTTCATTTGGCGTGCAAATCTTGCGCCAAAGGCAGCGTTGTGACCTCGGACCTTGAAATTTGGATAAGGGTATCTGTTGGCATCGACCTCTGGCGCCAAGACTAGGAGCGAAAGGGCGGACACCAAAATAACCTCGACTATAAGCTTAAAACAAGACAATAGTTTTTCTGCTCTCCAAAACAAATCGCAGTTCTATTAACACATGTTGTCTTGATGTTTTTTACTGGCTCGGCCATCTCGGAGCAAGCTTCTCTGCTCAAGCTCGTGACTTTGACCCTTAGGGCCGACGGCTCGCTCTGTTACGGAGGGCTCTGGTGGAGGCATCCATGACTGGCGCCGTTCGTCTTGGAGTTGGGCCATGGCGCTTCGTCGCGCCCTTTTGGCGCTTCGAGCCTCCCTTGAGCTCGAGATTTTGGCCTCGAGCTCGGGGCGCCTTCAGCCGAGGAGGCGATCGATCCATGGCGGCCTTCTCCGGTGCCTCGACTTTGGCCCGCTTTCGTCCTCGGCCGCCTTGCCGGTAGCTCAAGCTTCTTTTCGAGCTCCAAGACCTTGGTCTCGAGCTCGGGGCGCTGCAGCGAGGAGGCGTCTCGCTCATGGCAGCCTTCTCGAGCTTTGACTTTAGCCCGCTCGGCCTCAAGCGCCTTGGCGAACAAGTCGCTCTTGCTCCACGGCTTTAAAAGCGAACTTCGCTTCGGAGGCCACAGCTTGCTCGAGCTCGGACGCGTGAGCTACCTCCTGCGCCCTCATCGTCCGGCGTAGATCGTTGAGCTCCAAGGTTTTCTGCTCGAGCTCCTCCTGCTCGACCTCGATGGTCCTGATGAGTCTGGAGCGCTCCGCCTCTCGCGCCTCAACCACATTCATAAGATCTCTCAGCACGTCGGCATGCCCTCGAAGGCCTTCGGGCCTAGGGAGATGTTGTCGGTTGCCTACCTGACAGTGACCCAAAAATCGAAGGAAAGCGTGGAACTCGGAAACATGCGAGAAGGTGCGCAGAGGGGTCCTTACCTCGCGAAGACGGTTCTCAAGGCCCGCGCGGGTGAATTCCACGCGGTCATCAATACGATCGCGAGGGATCTCCTCCTCCTCGTCGACCGCCGTGCCAGTGTCGAGGTCGACCTCGGCCACCGTGGCAGCGTTGGGCGAGACCTTGGGTCCCGCCGGGCGGCCTAGTCATCCGCTGCCTCCTCCGGTGGGTTCAACCCATCGGCGGGGGCGTGGCGGCGATGTTAGTCCCGACCTCCACGGCCGGGGCCCACTTCGTCTCCGGCGCCAAGGGATGGCGGCCGGATCCGCCGTGGCATTCTCGACCTCCGTGGCACAGGGCGCCACGGCCTCGGCACTGCGCACGCATGATCTGGGTAGGTCTGCGGAGCTCTGACTTTGATCACCTTCGGTGGCCGCGAATCGCTGACCTCGCCGGGCGCGCGTGGTCGGGGAGCAGGGTGTCGCCTCGGGCGCAACCACGAAACTCTAGGTGTCCCCCCTCGCGGTGGCCTCGGGAAGATTGACGACGGCAGCCGCGTCGTGGGCCTCGCCAGTGTCGTAGTCCTCGCTGGTCGCAGGCTCGTTCTCCTCCGACAAGTCATCGAGCCCTTGGTGGAATTCGCCGACTAAAGGTGGCTCGGGAGTTCGGGAGGGTGTCTTGCGTCCGGCTTGAGGCGCGCGGGGACCAACTTCAGCATTTTCTTCCTCGACTCGGACTCGCCTGGACAACGGGCATCGTCAAAGCAGGCAAGTTTGAGCTCGGGTGCTCGAGTCTGTGATCAAAAACATACTCTAAGCCGAAAGATCACGGGAAGGCAGGGTCTAGAGGCCGGGAACTTACAGGGCACCGGCCTCGCCTCGTCGAGGTCGTGAAGGTCTTGTTGCCCCGAGGCTGAGGGGGCACATCGCTTGCGTGTCCTCGCGACCTGGGGTCTCGAGGTCAGAACCGGCTCCGCGTCGCCCGCCTTGTGGGGTCTGGCTCGAGGCTCAGGCCGGGAGGCTCGAACTGGCGGCGGCCGCTGCGCTCTGCTGCTGCAAAGAGGAAAATTCATCAACCAGATGGTAGCGTGGCGCGGGCTCGGGGGCTCGACCGGTGGGATGCTTACCGTGGCGCGGTCCCCCCACTCAACGTGGCGCTTCCTCGCCTCCGGGTGGCCTACTCCAACAGGGGGAGGTCTCTTCCTCCCTTTCTTGCCCTTGCCCCCGCCGGGCAGCAGGAGCATCCTCCTGGCCGTCTCCAACAACTCCTGGTGGTCCTGCGAGCAAGCGGAGCTCAAGAAGGGGCTCGTGGGGCGCGTGACTCGGCGCTTGGTCGGATGGCTTACCTCGGCCTTCGTGAGCACGTTCCTCGGGGCGAAGTCGTGATGGCGTACTCGTCGCCCGGCTTCGAACATCTCAATCATCACAGGCGACCGATTCGCCGGTATTTGCAAAAAAGCGGCCGTCAGGGAAGGTCGAAAGGTGGACTCGAGCAAGACCTTGGGGCAGGAAGGCTTACCGGACGCGCCCTCGCAGGTCGGGTCGTCGCGCCCCTGGATCTCGTAAAGGGTGTATCCTCCTCGAGAGAGACCGCGCGATTCATAAAATCGTTGGCAATCACCTGCCCATTGAGGCCGCGTGTAGCACAGATGTGTATGAGGGCGATGGCTTCCTCATCTACCTCGAGGTCGTCCGTCTCCGGGGTCTCCTTCCCGGGAAGGGGGGCCCCCTCGTACACCAGCGTGCCGAACTCGCCCCTCTTCAGGTAGAACCACCGCTCGGACCACGGGCCGAGGGAGTCCCGAGGTTGGAACTTGGGGAAGGACCACTTGAGCCCGACCCGTTGCCGGAAGTAGAGGCATCCGACCACGGGGTCCTTCCGGAGCGGAAGAAATGAAATCTTGGAAGAAGAAGCGAGGGTCGGAAGGATCCTAGGAATCCCTCGCATAGATGGGAGAAGATGGTGAGAAGGAGAAGCGAGTTTGGCACCAGGTTGATGAGCTCGATGTCGCAGCTGGAGAGGACCCTCACGACGAACTCGCTCTCCGGGGTCCGCAGGCGAAGAGGACATAGTGCTCGGTGCAAGCGATCTCGTCATCCTTGGGCGCGGCTCGGTCTCGTTACTGGCGGCCGCCATCTGAATGGATCGGCGGTCCAGGGCCTCGAGTTCCTTCATCCTGCGGACGACAACGTGCTCCTCCTAAGCTTAGCCATGGAGATCGCGTCGATTTTGGTCGAAGGTGGGGAGATTTCGCTTAGGCAAGGAGGCTTGGAAGGCGAAGGGCGGTGGGGAGTTTTTCTCAAGCGAGCGCCATGCGGTCTCGAGTTTAAAGGTTTGTGTCACCGTTGGAACCGATCCAGGCGCCGAAGAACACGCCCGACCCACGATTTGACGGAGCGATTAAGGCACAGGCTGCGGTTTGAGACACGCAGTGTCGCCAACCGTTTGCATCCGTGCGGGTTCCGGAGATCAAGAAGCGCCAGTGTCGCTTACTCGCGGCTGGCGTTACGTCTCCACCGACCTCAACCTCGAGAAATTGCGGGATCGGTCGGCTATAGAGACTCAAGGTCGGCCCGTTACGCCACGACCTTAAGCCTCGGGGCCTAGGCGGCGAAAGTGGCGTCCTTGACCCATTGGCGCCACGGTCAGCAGGATCCCCATGCTCGGAGGCCCGGCCACGACACAGGTGCGTCTTGGCGCTCGACCTAAGCGTTGGACCCCGAACCTGCCCCGCTCGACCTCGAGCTCGGGCGGGCCTTGTTGAGCCGTAGTCCACCCTTGGATTTCAGATCAAGCATTTGACCGCGGTTGCCCAAAGCGCGGGTAGTGGGGTAGGCGGTCGTGCAACAAGTTCGGGCGATTCTTGCCAACCCTCAACGTGCATGAAGGCCACTTCCCGAGAATCTCTCCCGTCCGTTGCGTGCAGAGGAGGTATAAAGACCAAGGATGCGCAGTCTTTTGAGGCGACACGAAGACAACACACAACTCGCCATAGCTCGGGCTTAGACATAGCCACCGTCAAACTTGAGTTGTAATACATTCATGTACCTAGAAACAGTGAAGAATACCGCCGCAAGGCGATTGGAGTAGAGCTGTTACCCTCACGGGGGCTCGAACCAATATAAACCTCTGTCTCACGCTCGTTGTCGTCTTGCTCCGACCATCGTCGCGTCTACTCTTTTCCTCCGTCTGAGCGAAGCACAGCTCGGGTCCCGTATCACATCGACCCCCCATCTCATTCCTTGCGGTTGGCGATCCCGATCGTCGACAGAAACCGTGAACAATTGTCCCTTCAGTGGTTGGATGCACGCGCCCCCAACTAATCTGCAGGGTAAGAGAGCTATCGGTAAGCCTGACTCGGAGCTTGCACAACGTGGCCTCATACACAATAGTACACAATTAGCTGAGAGGTTCAACAAATTCTATCTACGAGCATTGTAGATATATGTATTATCTGGATGTCGGTAAATGTGCCATCTTGTACGTCTGTCTCAAGGCGGATCGCGCAACTGCTCTACCGGGCTAGTGCTTCCAGGGTTTGCACAGTCTATGTGGGTTTGTCCGCAGCCACCCTTAGCTCCCACTTTTTCTCAAGGCTTCTTAACTTTTCATCAAATTGCGCTTTCAACCTTGCCTCAATCTGTTCCTTAAGCTCTTAACAGAAGCTAGCCATTCCTCACGTTCGGCTTTGACTCTTTTCCTACTTTGATACGTGTTAGAGTACTATGGGAATCCTATTTTCTAGGGGATGAAAACACCCAAGCCTCGTGTGTAACCAAGATGCTCCTTGGTTCTAACGCCGTTGATAGTATATCTTTCTCCCTATCCGATGAAAAGAGGCTTGCGATGATTCTGAACTCAACGCGACCTGCAAGAGTACAGTATGTCATGTTACTTATAATTATGAAGCAATTACAAACTATGTAGCTCGATATCTTACCAAGCATTAGAACACTTCCTCATCTGTGGGGTTCCTGAAGGACATGATGCCCAAAGATATGGTATTTGACCTTGCTCTTAACCAGTTTTGGGCATGTGAGTCTTTCATCAAGGCAAATGGTGGGGACACCCCCATCAAAAGTACCTCCTCATCCTCTCTCCATTGCGAGCTCTTACCTGCGTACCCAGCTATTTTGTGTCTGTGGGATGGGTGTTGTAGGCCTAGAGGCCTTTGAGTACTTCACTTTGATGCATGAATTCTTCTATGGTCTTCATCTCAACAATTGTCATACGGCTTCGTTAATGAAACCATACTTAGATAATGAAATCCTTTCCTTCCTAATGTAATTTTTAACAAGTGTGCTTTTGAAGTTCTTCCATACTTTTTTCACCAATAGTAATGCATATCGTCACACTAGGCGCATGACCACTTCTGGGATGTCGAATGAAGCAAAAAAATTATGTCACTATGTTGTCGTGCTCCTCATCAGTTAGATACTTCTAGGATAGATGGGTGATGGGCACTGTTCCCATTCAACAATCCCACACAAGCTCTGGAATGCGTTCACTACCTTCGAATGTTGGATGGGGCCTTGTCCTGTTGATTGACCGCCATGATGGTATATCAGCTCTAGGGCTTTTTATTTACGCCTCTTGGATCACATCTTGGTTTTTCTATCTTGGCTTACCTAGGGGTGCAACTGGAACGGATATTTTCCGACCGAAATAATCCAATCGAATCAATTTAGATAGCGATTTGAATAATTTTTCGGATATTGAAGAATTTTTCTGGATCTGGATACTGGATAAGGATAGTTATCTCGGGTAAGGATCTGATATGGATAGTAATTATCCGGCGGATCTGAGGAATATCCGAGTTTATAATCGGATAATATCCGGATATAAAATATGGATATTATCCAAAAACTTTAAAGACTTCTCTAAGGCGTGAGGCGTAACTCTCCAATCAAAAGCACCGATCACAGTGCAGGAGACACTAATACCAGATGTACCAATACCACTCTTGGTACTCTACGATTACAGATGCCAAATACCAACTACCATTCTACCAAGTGCCACATTGCCACTTCTCTATGAAATTGTTATTACTTAGTTATGTGTACCGGTGTATGAACTTGTCATTGTCATTGTCTATGTGGCTATGTTTGCTTGAGGTCTAAACTCAACTACTAGCAACCATAATGTTGTTAATTAGTCGTTAATGTATTAGTACTATGATGTTGCTTATGCTATGACCTATGATGTGCCTCTATGGTTCTATGGAGCATAAACATGAGATCATTATCCTCACTCCTAAGGTGGTGACGTAGATAAGTGCCAAATGGTGCACTGGTGGACTGGTTGTGTTATTACCTTACGTCGTATATGCATGCACCTAACTGGTTAAGTAGACTAGAATTAGTAGTGCATAAATTTAATATATGGTATTATATGATTCTATCATGTTTACCTTACTAGTTTGTGATTTCTAATTTGCTAGTACCATTGTCTTTGATAATTCTATTATGACTCTACATTTAGCTTTTATATAATCTCTAGTGCGTTCATTATTAATTCTTAATTATGTACAATGTAACTATAGTAAATTTTTGTACTATTTTCTTCACATTTTGTCAATAATTATTCATAACTCATAAGTAATCTACCATTCAGTATGTTACATATGCAATAAATGATCTATATTTTCATGTATTATCTGGCTAAAAATATTCATATCCGTATTGAATCCGGTCTGTATTCACTTCGTATTCGTAAGTGATAGTATCCGGTATTATTCACATTCGTATTCACATCCGACATCATTCGTATCCGACTTTATATTCGATAAAAAAATATGGATACGGATACGGGATGAACAATATTCGACCGTATCCGATCCGATTACATCCCTAGGCTTACCAGATCCATGCGGCGATGAGGATTGAGAGGACGTCATCTTCATTGTATATAACCCAATCAACAAAAAGAAAATAAAATTTTCAACATTCAAGTTGTTCATCAGATATAACACAATTCACTACTCATTGACCTACTGGATAAAGAAAAAAGAACACGAAGTTCATGTACTTAATGCAGTTCATGCAATCACTCATTTAACAAAACCATTTGGTGATTACTGATTGCTTCCTCTATTGCAACAATCCGAATTATTTTTTTAGTGAAAGATCTGAATTATTGTTGACATGTGCATAATTATGGTTCTTGTACATCTATTAATATAATAAGGTTTTATGTGCAAAACTTCTCAGGTTAATGACGAGCTTCTACCAAATAGCTTGGAGCTGACTTTTTCATGCATGTCACATGCAAACATGATGAGCTAGTCTTTCTTAAATAAATGTATCGTAAAGATCAAACCCCAAGTAATAGTTGGCCATGTAAAACTTATAGCTGAAAAAAATGTGACACCAAAGTTTGCCCAATATCAGCTACCATTTATTAAATTATAACAAATAGTTTAATCATGACAGAGACTCTACATATTTCAGTTTTTTTGTCCCATGTATTCATACTAAACAAAGAACCCATATCAAGACAATATCCAAATATAAAACAAATAATATCACAGCATGGAAGTGTCACCTGAATCAAGTATGCACAAAGGATCATCGATAATATGAACATAGTCAAAACTTTTTTTTATTGATCAGATTTATATACATTTGGTATCATATGCAAACTTATCCAAATATAAAACAAATAATATCACAGCATGGAAGTATCACCCGAATCAAAAGTATGCACAAAGGATCATCGATAACATGACCATAGTCAAAACTTTTTTTTATTGATCAGATTTATATACATTTGGTGTCATATGCAAACTTCAAAGGTTTTAGACGATTGGTGATTCCTTTAAAAGGCGAATGCCAATCGCAAGGTTCTAGAATGACAAGTCTTAATAAGCATATATGAGTTAAGAATGTTTAGGAGAGAAACCCTACTCTGGATCAACTTCTCGAACAGAAACTCAACACTGTTCTCAAGATCCCCCATGCTGCGCTCTAGTGTTCAAAAGAACTTCTATTAGACACCCTTCTAGGGTTTTGCCTTACTGACCAATAGGAATTGTACCATCACCATTTATGATTTTGTAGTATTTGAAGACATGGCTAAAAAATCAAGAACAAGATTACCTCGGGGAGGGATAGGCTAAGGACGCAGTCTAAGGGCTAGAGGATGATGGCCTTGCGGGGAATGAATTTGAACCCTAGGAATATATATAATAAATATATCAAAGGGGAGACTTTTGCATGTGTTGCAAGAGTAGTGCTCAAGCACCTAAATGTGTTTATTGAGTTATTTGCAAGTTCACCTTCAGTTGTGGGGAGGCACAAGGGAGTTTGAGGAGTACGGTTCCAACCCTAGGAATATATATAATAAATATATCAAAGGCGGTTCTATTATAGAACCATCTATAATGTGTAATTATCATAGACGGTTCTGTAATAGAACCGCCTGTGATATCTATAGTAGAACTGGCAAAAGTAAAACTCTTGTATTTGCTTGAAGAACTACGTAGCACTTTTTGTTGGACGGGTCGGCTATATAGAAGACTTGAATAACTTGGTTAGTGACTACAAATGGTTCATCTTGATATCCAACATGTTAAAGGTCTACAGTAGTGACACCATACTTCTTAACCCTCACGATGGAGATGAACCCAACGATACTGAAATAAGGGGATCTTGAATAGTATGTAGTTGAGCTCCAAAATCTCCTCTATGAACCCATAATAGGAGCTCCTCGTCAATCCACTAGTGTTTAACGCATCAATGCAGGCATCGCTATTTTGGTTTGTACTCCTCATATCCTGATATCTAGTGTAAAATATGTACCCATTTTAAGTCGTAACCTTTCTATATGACAACTATAAATGTTGGTCCTTTTGCCAACCATGTCAGCGTATCATGATCACCTGAAGAGCTCCCAGTGATGGGTCACTCTTTCAACTAATTGTTGAACTTAAGGTTGTGCTATCTTGTGATCCAAGACTCCTGTCATGCTAAATTCTCTTGCCTTAGCCAATGCTTGTGCTCTTCGATATACAGGGACACTACAGCCATGTGTTACAAAATCGTGAGATAGGCTTGAGCGTAGGCAACCAGATCAGACATTATTGCTTTCCTTCTGATGGTCTCAATACCCTTGAGCCTCCTCTCATGGCGAGATTGAGGCACACTTATAGGTTCTACCTAAGCCATGTAATCGACATAGAACTCGATGACCTCTTCGGTTATATAACCTCCAACAATACTACCCTTCGACCGAGATTGATTCCATATGTACGACTTGAGAATTCCCATGTACCTCTCGAACGAGTACATGCTATGTAGTAACATGGGCCCGCACACCATTATCTCCCTCTCAAGGTGAACAATGAGATGAACCATGATATTAAAAAATGATACAAAGAAATACATCTCAAGATTACACATAGGGGTGGGTATTCGGTTTTTTCGGTTTAATCGGTTTGGTTTTTTCGGTTTTAAAATAATTCGGTTTTTGAAAACTAGGAATCGAATTTCTCGGAAAAAAATAAAAAACCGAACCGAATTAACCAAAATATTTCGGTTCGATTATTTCGGTTTTTCGGTTAACCGAAATATGAATAACACTAGGTAAATTAGATTTAGTCCTTCTCATATTGCAACACAAAATATGGATAAACCCACACAATATTCATATGTAATTACAATATAACCATAATAAAATATATGAATATAATAAACATATGCATAAATGTGTTATAACATGTGAACTGTTTAGTGGTTTTAGGAAGAATACTATAAAACGGTATTGTACATGGGCTATTCGGTTGTTCGGTTATTTCGGTTTTTGAAAGCGAAAAACCGAACTGAACACCGAAAACCAAATTATACCAAAACAAAAACCGAACCGAAAACCGAAATAACCGAAATAATCGGTTAATTCGGTTCGGTTCAGTTCGGTAATTCGGTTTCGATTTAAAAATACCCACCCCTAATTACATAGAGTCATGACCACCTCTCCCTGTAGAGCATATAGTCCTTCGAGATCGATGACCTTTTGAGCAATTGTGTTAAAGAAATAACATAGCCTTATAATTATCTTCGGGCCTTGATCAACAAAATACTCCTAATTGTGATAGAGAGCATCTGTGTCATTAGCACATGGCAATCATGTGACTTCATGCCAATTAATTTTGAATCTTGCATCGAAAAAAGTTTCTTCATGTTAGAAAAGTAACAATACAGAAATTTCACACCATGCAAGAACTGGAATAGTTCATTTCTCTCAGCCTTGGATAGAGTGTAACAAGCGGGTTCGCAGTACGTTTATCCTTTAGCAGTCTCTTTCAATGCTAACTCAGGTCGATATCTATATCAACACCATGCAAGAAGCGCACGAAATTTCACACCATGCAAGAACTGGCATAGTTCATTTCTCTCAGCCTTGGACAAAGTGTAACAAGCAGGCTCGTAGTACGTTTATCCTTTAGCAGTCTCTTTCAATGCTAACTCAGGTCTGATTTCTATATCAACAAAGTCAAGCCATACGTTGATACCATCCTTTGATTTGCCCTTGATGTTCAGCAAGAGACCAATCAAGCTATCACATACACTATTCTCTATGTGCATGATGTCGATGTAGTGGCGAACTTCTAGGTACTCCCAACAAGGTAGGTCCTAAAATATTGATCTCTTCTTTAATATGCTCCTCTCATGGGTCCTTGATTTATGTCCCTTTCTAAACGTAACATCCAAATTCTTAATCATATCATAAATAGCTCTCCCACTTAAAAGCCTTGGAGCTAAATCATCCTCATTGTTTCCGTCAAATTGTTTCTTCATCTTGCGGTATGGATGATTCTTTCAAAGAACCTACGGTGATGCATGTATACAATTTTGCGTGAGTAATTCAGCAACACACTCTTGGTATCATCTAAGCAGTAGTATAGGATTTTGCTCCTTTTGTACTCTAGCATGACAGGTTAGCAAGGGCAGCAATAATCATTTATGATGCGAGAACAACAAACAATGTAAATTGAAGTTCTCTTATTTGCATGCTTCCCATACCTGTACCCCAGGAACGCACAGTGTTTTAAGATCTTCCACCAATGGTGCTAGATACACATCAATGTCGTTCCTAGGTTGCCTTAGCCCTTGGATAAATATGGACAATAAAATATACTTCTACTTCATAGACAACCAAGAAAGAATATTGTAGATACAAATATTCATGGCCAAATGCTATGTCAGCCGCTCATATTACCAAAAATATTCATTCCATCTATACTAAATCCAAACCTTCTATTCCTCAGTTCACACTGAATTCTACAAACATTCTATTGATATTTCTCCACTGGGAAGAATCAGCTGGGTGTCTTAGCACTCCATCATTCTTAGACTCCTCCGAGTGCCAATGTAGCAGTTTTGCCTCCCTTGGGTTAGAAAATAAATAATTCAAATGAGGAATTACAGGCAGATACCATGTCACCTTAGCAAAAGGTCTTTTATTCACCTCGATGCCCTCATCATCGTCGTGTGATTGATTCTTACGCTTATACTGAGATACATTGCACACCGGACATACATGTAATTTTGCGTACTCTTTACGATAGAAGATACAGTCGTTTGGACATAAATATATTCTTTCTACTTGCATTTTCAAGGACAAAGAACCTTCTTGGCTTTGTAGGTTGTTATTAGCATCTTATTTCTCTCTAGAAGCATATCCGCTAATAGACCTAACAGTGCCATGAAATTCTTGTCTGACCAATTGTTGCTTACGTTCAATTTCAGTAGTTCAAGCATGGACATAAACCTTGTTTATTTCGACTTGCAACCCGGGAACAAAAGTTTCTCCGAGTCATCTATCAAGCCCAGAAATTTACCATCATGATTCCCTTCTCCATCGCGCAACATCTGAAGTAGATTATCATTGTGCAACATATCCTCATTAAACACAATCGATATCATCCGGTATATCGTTAACTTCGTCGGCAATGTTAGTACTTGTTGCTTCTTGTATAATCTACTCTTCATTATGCCTAATTCAACATGTATACCCTCTTTTGAACCCCATAGAATCAAGTGTGCTTCGATCTAGCTTAAGTTGACAAACATTCTCAAATTGTCATGGTCAATGCATGGACAAGACATAAATTGGACCCCCCTTATTAAGCATATCCTCCTATGCAACTCTTCTAAAAGCAGAGACGACATTAATGTATTCGACGCTCGCATAGTTCGCAATGTACATCTAGCTTCGGTCCATTTACATACGCTATGTATATAACAATAAGTATTAAATAATGAAATACACTAGGTACATGCATACATTCTTAAATTGGAGCATAAATTAATAACAAGCTAAACCCTACGTACCCTAAATCATAAACCATGCTAGAATATTTAAAGAACAAACGGATCTACAATCTACATATAAACTACATTTAAACTTACAAGCCTAACTTCTTATATCACAAAAAGAAATGGATATTTATGTAAGCTACATTTGAACTTAGCATCTTTAATTCTCTCTTTATCTAGCTAGCTACATCTTAAGTATAATGCAGATAGAACCAATTAGTACTTTGGATCACAAAGAACAAATGGATTTATACCAAGCTAGATCTAAACTATTTTTAATTCCCTCTTTACTAATCTAGATTTTGAATATATTGAAATTAGAATCAATTACTAACCTTAGTTCACCAAGAACAATAGGATATACAATCTCTCTTCCAAATTCATGATCTTCTTTCAACAGATCGCCTCTCAATCGCAACCACCTCAAAAATAGCTCAGGAAACCCTAAAAATACTAAGTGAGTCGGGACTCTATGTACTTATTTTCAAGAAATTCTTATCATAGGCAATTTTAACTAAGAACCTCAGTGATGACAAACATTCACATCATTGACGGTTTTTCACTAAAAGTGTCAATGATTAGAATTCGCATTACTGACGGATTTTAATTAAAACCGTCAGTGATGTGGATGGTAGTCATCACTGATGATTCTTTACTAAAACCGTCTCGATGAGACGCACATCACTGACGGACCCACATTACTGACGTTTTAGCCAAAATCAACCAATGATGTGAATGGTAGTCATCTCTGACAGTTTTTAGCTAAAAACTTCTCTGATGTGACTCACATCGTTGACGGTTTTTAGCTAAAAACGTCTCTGATGAGACTCACATCACTGACGATTTTTAGCTAAAACCGTCAGTGATGTGAGTGGTAGTCAACTCTGACGGTTTTTAACTAAAACCGTTAGTGAAAATAACTATCACAGACGCCAGTGATGATGAGTCTGATATAAACCTTTTTATAGTAGTGTATAAACTAGTCAGGTTGTGGTAGGATCAAGGTTTGGCATACACGGTCAATGTATGATTTTCCTATTCCTCACATGCTAGAATGCATCAAGGTTTGGCATACCCCGCGGATCCCGTATTTATGCCTTCAGTTTTGGAACTTTGTTCATGACTTAATTGAACAGTCGAGGTCATCTTTTTAAACTCATATGCCGATATGGTGTAAAGCCTGTTTGAACTGAGATAATGCTAAATGCATGCAAGATCCTAGCTTTTCAATCGTTCGATCATGCGATGCTAGCTAGTGCCGCTACCATTTCAATCCATTCATCGAACGGGATATATCGAGTGCTAGCTTAGACCATAAGGGTGCGTTTAGTTGAAGGAATCCTCACAGGATTACCATAAATCATTTAGTAATCCTACAAAATTATCTTGTTTGGTAAACTAAGCAGAACAGGGATCCAAAATTATCTTGGAGATCATATTATCATTTGCCTTAATTTGTTGCAGTCAAATTTTTAACTTTCAAAATTCAAAATCCAAATTATGTTTTATTTTAATATTTGAATATTAGAGTTATGGAGTTAATATTTTCCAAAATATGAATTTCAAAACCCAAATACCAAATAACAAGTCTGATCGACATTGCATAGCGTTTACCAATCTTTAGAAGAGATATGATTGCTATCTTCAATTTCACAATAATTAATATGGTAATCCTCTGTTCTATTATAGACTCCGCGTAAGCCTTCTGAACTCTCAACTCTCAGCACTTGCTGCTTATGCAGCTAAGCACCCGCCTGGGACTTGCTCTGGCCTTGAGATTTATGCGAGATTGTCTAGTCTTGAGTATTTAAACAATCCCATCGTAGTAAATCCTTTGTTTTACTCTTTGGCCAATCCCTTATGATGCATTGTGAAGTTTCCTCCGAAATGTACAGAGAACATATGTCTTGTCCGCTGATAATGTCCAATTTATTTATGTTGAAAGACATACCTTGTTCTTAAGTATCTCGCATCAATTTAGCGAAAGATTTAGCTAAACTGGCGCTAATACCACACAACTATTTTATTTTTTTTGGGTACAAGGTGGAGAATACACAACCTATACATACCACACACACACAACACATGTGCACACACGCTTACGTGTCTCCTACACATGCTAACGAATTAATTCCACTGATCGTGTACTTGTGTGTACCAATTCTTATTGTTGGTGAGCGCACGTTCGACTCGAGCCGAATGCGGGCGCGAGATGCTTGACAGCACGCTCTAGAAACCGAGCTACGCTAGGACCTCCAATTTTTTATTTAGAAAAGGAGTTGTGTTCATTAGGTGAAGTGTATTGGCAGGCATATCACTCAGTACGTTTTTCCTTTTTTCCTTTTTGGCGGTATAATTTGTGGCGAAGTGAAGCTCTCAATTGTACTGAATTGAAGGAGTCACCTGGTCACCTTTATATAAAAAAGAAACTTGGTCCAGTTTGGCCGGCAAACACAAATATTCAAGTAGCCCAAGTGTCCAATTTGTAATAAGGAACTAACAAACTACATCTTCATCACTAACAAATCCTCACCAAATCACAAATTAAGCACATGGCCGATGGTCTGTATGTCCTTATAACAGTTTGATAAAATGTTAGCAACCGTAAATTAGGCCCTTAACGCGTTCCCGGGCACCTAACAACTAATGGGTACCAGTAGGATGACAAGAGGACTGAAAGGAACATTACATTTGGATATCTGCACCCCTTCAAAAACAAGTCAGCATCTGTTTTTACCAGAATTCATGTGTCATTTTTTATCTTATTTTCGGCCATCTACGTCTAAAGATAAAATGATGCTATATCCTAGGCTCTGGTGACGCAGAGACTCCATTTCCACCCAGTCCAGCTGCGTTAAGAACACGAAGCATCACATGTTCAACAGGTCTTCAGGAAAATAGCTCTCTTGCAAAAATAACAAGTTAACAACGGAACCAAAGTTCACATTTTTGGGTTGTATACTTGTATAACGTTGAAGTTTGAGTATATTGCTCGCCTTTAGTTAACCGTTTAATCTTTTAGACGAACAGATTTGTGCATAACTCGATACATAGAAATTTCCTAATAAGGAATGACATAGATAATTAACCCATTTTCCTCTTAATCTGAGTGCGCAGTTCGGTGTACGCAAATGTTTCCTTCTATGAGGGGATCAACATCTTAATTAGGCTTAGCTTAAGATCGCGCTAAATTCATACTCCTGGATCGCTTTGCACATCAAGCTAAAAAGTACCACTTTCTTAACCTCGTAGTTTCCGAATCCTGACCAGCTGGGTAGCTAGCTTTACAGCGCTTGGAAGCAGCGGGGTACGCAAGGAGGGACGCAAATCCCTTGCATAGTCGCCGTAGGTGAGGACCTCCGAATGGGGCATGAGATGGTCCGGATTGGTCAAAAATGAAAATAAACAGTGTTTGCTATAGTATCATAAACAATGTTTTTAAACAGGAAAAAACTACACCGTATTTTTAGCCGATTTGAATCATCCAAACCCGATCGGACGGTCCTTTGAGACTGCTTAAATTGCAGTCCCTAAAGAATTGCATGGGATTTGTGTCCCGCAAGGACAGGGCACCAGAAGACTAGAGCACCGGTTTTAACCATCATGTCTCTATGACCCTCTTAGTCCTGTAGTTTTTTTTCGGTAGCTTTAAGACACCAAACCCGTGATCCGCCGTGAGTGCAAGGAAATACCGCCACTCGTCGGGAGCCAGTGAGCTCCAGGAACAAGCTATATTTGGCACAAAGCAAAAGCAGATTCCTTGATGCTGCCAAGCGCTTCCAGCAGAGAGCAGGATTCAACCGCTTTCATAAGCACCGGATTTTATGCAGCAGGGTTCACAAAACCATAGTAAACCGATGGTTTACCGCGGTTTTCAAGCGTACCGCCCTGCTCGGAAAGCAAAACCGAGCGGTAAACCGGTTGAGTTGAAATTTAAATTCAAAAATTTAGACAAATTTATCTAAAAATTTCTAAAATTAGTATTAATTTCCATGTGACCTCAGGTGTGAAATTTTCAAAGTTTTGAGTTGTCCAAGCACCTTGTGGGCCGGATGGCCCACTCCCAAACGGCCAGCCCACACGATGGTTTTTATTGGCAGTAGACAGCACGGAGGCATGCAGTATCAGACACTCGAACGTGCAGCCACTTCCCCACTGAGGTGCCTTCTAACCCGCGTCGCCGTAGGCCAGATCCGGCCACCGCGAGGTGCAAAACAGCCAGAGGATCCTCGGTTGTGCTTGGTAAGGCTCAAATATCGCTCGGTTTTTGTGGTTTTTCGCAGACGAGTCGAGTTTCGTGAGATGAATCGAGTTTCACAGTTTTTCTTCAGTTTTCACTCGGTTATTAATGGATTTCAATTGGTTTTGCAGGTAAACCGTTCAGCTAAGGTGAAGAGTAGGAGAAAGGTAAATATTCCATATGATTTAGTCATTTTACAAATTTCCAAGCACTTGACCACTAAATCGGAGTCTGGATGAATGAAGAAAATCAGTTGATGCATTGAAAAACTTGTGTGAACTGTAAAACATATGTACAGTTTCTCATTTTTACATTTACAATTTACAGTAACAATAAGCATGCAATTTATTGGCTAAGGTGCTCTTCATGATTATTGGTTGTGGTTTCTCACTTGAAAATCATATCTACACTTCTCATAAATTCAGTACATTGTGTTAGTCAAAAGTTCCTTCATGGATGCCTGGATGGCTTGAATGCTTGATGCATGTATGTTCGGTAGAATTCATGAATCCAATACATTATTGATGGCTTTAAGAAATCATGGGTTTATGTTCAATGGAATTTGTGCATCCTAAAACCACCTCAAGTACTAATATTTACTTTGATATATTTTAGTAACAATAATTTTTAATTATATTTAGTAGCAATAAGCAAATAATTGTTCTAGTATATGAAGTAGCAATATTTCTTAACATATGTGAATTGTGAAGTAGCAATATTTGTTCAATTATGTCAAGTAGCAATGGGTGACACCCACAAATGGTTCGATATTTGTATGTATACTTACTTTTATTGTGTTCTTTTAACAGATGGTAGATATCGACGTGGTGTGCGAGGACAGCGAGAAAGTGGGTACTGGATTTCGATGCAAGCACTGTCTCAAAGAGAAGAAAGGAGGCGGTGCGATCTGATTCAAGCATCACTTGGTAGGACGTGGTACGGGTATCGTCCATTGTAGTAAAGTTCCTGCGGACGTTCGCGAGTACTTTCGGCGTGAGCTAGATAGAACAAAGGATAAGAAGAAGGACAGAAGAGAGGAAGTGAAGTGTATACTCAGAGTACACGGGTGATGCTGATGGGGAGGACCAACTCCAGCATGCCATGGCTGCCTCTAGGGCAGAAGCAGAATTTAGAAGCCGGGCAGGTGGGAAGTATGAGCACGGTGGTGGCAGTTGCTCCTCCAAGGAAGCATATTATCATCGTGCAACATGTATTCATCAGAAGCACAATCGATATCATCTGGTATATCGTTAACTTCATCGTCAATGTTAGTACTTCTTGCTTCCTGTATAATCTACTCTTCACTATGACTGATCCAACATGTATACCCTCTTTTGAACCCTGTAAAATCAAGTGTGCTTCGATCTAGGTTAAGTTGACAAATATCCTCAAATTATCGCACTCTATGCATGGACAAGACATAAATTGGACCCCCTTATTAAGCATATCATCCTCTGCAGCTCTTCTAAAAGTAGAGATGTCATTAATGTACACGACGCTCGTATGGTTCACAACGTACATCCAGTTTCGGTCTATTTACATATGCTATGTATATAACAATATGTGTTACATAATGAAGTACACTAGACACATTCATACATTTTTAAATTGGAGCACAAATTAATAACAAGCTAAACCCTACGTACCCTAAAATATAAACCATGCTAGAATATCTATAGAACAAACGGATCTACAATCTATATATAAGCTACATTTAAACTTACCAGCCTAACTTCTTATATCAAAAATGATATGGATATTTATGTAAGCTACATTTGAATTTAGCATCTTTAATTCTCTCTTTATCTAGCTAGCTGCATCTTGAGTATAATACAGATAGAACCAATTAGTACTTTGGATCATAAAGAACAAATGGATTTATACCAAACTAGATCTAAACCATCTTCAATTCTCTCTTTACCTAGCTAGATTTTGAATATATTGCAATTAGAACCAATTACTAACCTTAGATCATCAAGAACAAAAGGATCTACATCACTCTTCCAAATTCGCGGTCTTCTTTCAGCAGATCGCCTCTCAATCGCAACCACCTTAAAAATAGCTCAGGAAACCCTAAAAATACTAAATGAGTCGGGGCTCTCTGGACTTATTTTCAAGAAATTCTTATCATAGGCAATTTTATCCAAGAACCTTAGTGATGACAAACATTCACATCATTGACGGTTTTTCACTAAAAATGTCAATGATGAGAATTTGCATTACTGACGGATTTTAATTAAAACCGTCAGTGAATTTTGTTCATGACTTGAACAGTCGAGGTCATCTTTTTAAACTCAGATGCCTATATGGTGTAAAGCCTGTTTGAACTGAGATAATGCTAAATGTATTTAAGATCCTAGCTTTTCAATCGTTCGATCATGCGATGCTAGCTAGTGCTGCTACCGTTTCAATCCATTCATCGAACGGGATTCATCCCAAACATTCATATCGAGTGCTAGCTTAGACCATAAGGATGCGTTTGGTTGAAAGAATCCTCTCAGGATTACCATAAATAATTTAGTAATCCTACAAGATTATCTTGTTTGGTAAACTAAAGCAGAACAGGGATCCAAAATTATCTCGGTGATCATATTACCGTTAATCCAAGATATGTTTCCTATAGAAAATGGTGTCTATCCTAGATTACTACCGGAAAGGAATCTTTAGTGTTGCGTTTTTTATCATTTGCTTTAATTTATTGCGGTCAAATTTTACATTTTCAAAATTCAAAATCCAATTATGTTTTATTTTAATATTTGAATATTAGAGTTATAGAATTAATATTTTTTGAAAATATGAATTTCAAAACCCAAATATCAAAATTTGAATCTGGATTTTAAAATATTAAATTCAGTCATATTAAATTTTTAAAATTTTTAGTTCCATTTTTCATATTTTGAATCTTAAATTTTGGAATTTTCAATTCTAGATTTTAGATATTCCAATTCTAGGAAATTAAATTTTATAAATTTGAATTTTGGAATTTTCAAATTTTGAATTTTGTACTTTCAAATTTTGAGAAATTAAAGTCCAAAACTCAATTTTTATTTTACAACTTTCAAAGATCCCAAAATGAGATTTTGAACTATAAAAATTGAAAATTTGAAGGTTGCAATTTTAAATTTTGAAATTTGAAAATTTATTTTTTAGTTTAGATTTATAAATATGAACCTTCAAGGTTTAAAATTTTAAATACAAAAATTTAAATTTGTGGACTTGTTAGTTCGAGTTACGAAATGTTTGAACTATTATCAAGACTTTTTTATAGTTTCCTTCAAAGCAACCAAATGTTGAAATCTTAGATTACTAGTAATGTGTTTACCGATAATCAGATTGAGAGGAATATAAGATTACATGTACCAAATGCACTCTAAGTTCTCACAATTCTATTTTAAGAGCAGCCGTCAACCCATATATGTTCCTTTCTTCTCTCTAAGAAGAGTGTAAATTCATGACTTCTTGCACAACAACTAGTATTCAACATGTTAGGTAATTCCATAATCGGTATTTCTATATTTGTTTTCATTTGAAAAGGGATTTTCCTTTTTTAAAAAAAGGGGTGTACGTATGCATTATGCGACTGATGTCTGAATAAAAAATTATGCAAAATTGTAGTCGTCGAATTCCCATCCAACGATGGAGCAACTCCTCCCAATCCCTTAAAAGGAGATGCAAACCTAGCCACCTTCTCCCACCTTCCCGAGTGCACCACCCTGCCTCTACCCACAATACTCGACACACCGCTACCCTGCCACCTCGTTGGCATCATGCCGACCTCCACCGCCCCGACCGCCGGTTCTCTCGCTGCCCTAGCCTCGCTCTAAATTCGGGCCCCAGTGAACTCTAAAGCCTAACTCGGGTGAACCCTAACCCTAAAGAAGCTCATTGGGACCTCGACGGAGATGGAAGTGGACAGACGCACGAATCGTGATGCAAATCGAAATGTTAGAAATTGGATTGATATTAAAAAAATCATTTAACAGATTTCAAGCAATTCGTTTTAAAAGGATATTTACCTGAAAATTTCTTGTGCTTCAACCTATATGTCAGATGAATCTAAGTAAGCTACTCCATACGCAAATTTGACTCGTGCAAGATATCGTTGGAACAGTACCTGCATATAAAGTCAGCACCTGCACGTCTAAAAGCCCAATCCTGTCCTGCCATGACTAGGAACAATTTTCCTTGACATTTTTCTTCTGTTTTAATGTTTTCCTGCTTCGAGATGTCGCATTAACCTTTTTGGGATTCAGTGGTAAGAATTACACTGGTGACGAGTGCATGCGCTTATAATTAAACTTGTCACAATTAGTAATGTTTTGATTTCCACACTTGGAATAAAGAAGAAACCATTTCTATATTTATTTTCGACTGAAAAGGGATTTCCAACTCGCTGATCGGCCTGTAAATAATTCAACCAATTTTTTTTCTCTCAACGCTTCTTGACAGGATTACAACATACAAGGCATTACCAAATAACAAGTTTGATTGACATTGCATCGCGTTTACCAATCTTTAGAAGAGATATGATTGCTATCTTCAATTTCACAATAATTAATATGGTAATCCTCTGTTCTATTCTAGACCCTGCGTAAGCCTTCCGAACTCTCCAGTCTCAGCACTTGCTGCTTATGCAGCTAGCTAAGCACCCGCCTGGGACTTGCTCTGGCCTTGAGATTTATGCGAGATTGTCTAGTCTTGAGTATTTAAACAATCCCATCGTACTAATCCTTTGTTTTACTCTTTGGCCAATCCCTTATGATGCATTGTGAAGTTTCCTCCGAAATGTACAGAGAACATATGTCTTGTCTGCTGATAATGTCCAATTTATTTATGTTGAAAGACATACCTTGTTCTTAAGTATCTCGCATCAATTTAGCGAAAGATTTAGCTAAACTGGCGTTAATACCACACAACTATTTTATTTTTTTAGGTACAAGATGGAGAATACACAACCTGTGCATACCACACACACAACACACGTGCACGCTTGCGTGTCTCCTACACATGCTAACGAATTAATTCCACTGAACATGTACTCATGTGTACCAATTTTTATTGTTGGTGAGTGCACGTCCTACTCCAGCAGAATGCGGGCAGGTGAGACGCTTGACAGCATGCTCTAGAAACCGAGCTACGCTAGGACCTCCAATTTTTTTTATTTAGAAAAGTGGTAGTGTTCATTAGATGAAGTGTATTGGCAGGCATATCACTCAGTACGTTTTTCCTTTTTTTTCCTTTTTTGTCGGTGTAATTTGTGCCTAAGCGAAACTCTCAATTGTACTGAATTGAAAATGAGTCACCTGGTCACCTTTATATAAAAAAGAAACTTGGTCCAGTTTGGCCGGCAAACACAAATATTCAAGTAGGCCCAAGTATCCAATTTGTAATAAGGAACTAACAAACTACATCTTCATCACTAACAAACCCTCACCAAATCGTATGTCCTTATAACAGTTTGATAACATGTTAGCAACCATAATTTAGGCCCTTAACGCGTTCCCCGGTTCCCGGGCACCTAACAACCAATGGGTACCAGTAGGACAAGAGGATTGTCAGTACGACAACGTAAACGGGACTGAAAGGAACATTACATTTGGATATCTGCACCCCTTCAAAAACAAGTCAGCATCTGTTTTTACCAGAATTCATGTGTCATTTTTTATCTTATTTTCGGCCATCTACGTCCGAAGAAATCTTTCGCCCAAGAAAACTCGCGCTCTGCTCGGCCCGTTTTGACAGGCACTCGCCAGGACAATTTCGGGCCTGAAGCGCATGGCAGGACACAATGAAAGCCACGTACTCTCCAAGTACACGCACCGTTTTCCGGCCCACTTTTTTTTTACAAGTTTGGTCTTTTTTTTCCAAGAACATTCACAAATCTTATGCATTGTTTGTTTGGATTTTTTCATTGGTTGAAAAGCTAAAGTCTAAATAAACAGGCAACTTTTTATCTGAGCTTTTCAAAAAGCTATAAACCTCTATATAACTAAAAGTCAAAAGTCACTGGAGAAAGACTTTTTTTGGCTTATTGATGGTTAGTTTTAGACTAATACCACTAAAATTCACAAATCAGCTTTTAGAGAATCCAAAACTGAAACAAACATGCCCTAAAAGCTAACAACTTTTGTATGTAATAGAGTTTAATCATGAGTTTTTGTCTACATGCTTTAATCATGAGTTTGTTTTTTTTTTCCAGCACATATCGGTGCACTGATAATATGTGTCGGTTCTCAGACTACGATAGACAACAGATGTCCTCTCTCGATCCCTCCACGGTCGAAAATGGGACTGAATTTTCAATTTTGTTCCAACTGTGCTAAGGCTGGAAAGAAAAACTCATCGTGATTAACAAGCTGTCGGCGCGCACCGGCGCACCGATAACATGCGAACGAAACGCCCATCCGTCCACGTCGTGTCGTGCATGTAGGCATCTCCGCACGCAACGCCACTCCCAGCTCCGGTGGAAGGATGTACGTTGCCGCGCGCCGCGCATCCATCCGTCGTCCGTCCGTCCGCCCTACGGACGGGTGAGGGCCCCGCTCCGGTCTCCCGTGTCTCCACGCATCCGCTAGGAGCATTTTCTAGTGTCACCCGGGCTATCTTGTCTGGTCAGTCTGGAGGACGATCGGCTACGTCCAGGCTAGATACCATTTGTACCGCAAGCAAGGACTGTACGTGTCCTCCTTTCATTGCGCTGTCCGATCGTGCAATTATTTAGACCCGTAGATCATCTAATCAACAACCTACGTTACGTAGAGACCTTACCCGTCTAGCACCGATGGAATTACGATCTCGCGGGGATGGAAATGATTTAAATTTTGTAAAATTCGTGCGTTCCAAATAGTACCTTAGAACGCCGGGGGCCCTAAACGATTCCCAAATGACACCGAAGGATTGTTGCGTTCTTACAGCATTAGATGTTTTTCCTACGAAATCCCTAAATGATTCCCAAACGATACCGAAGGATTTTTTTTTTCATCAAATAGCTGACTAGCCGCAACTTGTGCTAGTCCATTTCGTCCTCAACTGCTCATCCTCTCAATCTGCGGGCTGCAAACGTATGGTGCTGATGCAGCCGCCGTGATCAAAGGTGGCTCTTGACGTACTTGTTCGCTTCGGTTGCACACTACTTCCGGAAGGGGTAGAGTAAGACGGCCACTTTTGCTCCGGAAAGCAACACGCCACAAACCCTAACCTCGTGATGTACTCGTACGTGGGTACGGCCTGCCATCCACACGCAAGAGCGTGGCCAATCTTGTTAGGCGCGTCTCGCAACCATTCAGCCGTGAAGGCAAGGAACAACGGGCCATTCCACGATCGGTCGATCGATCGAAAGAGTCGAACGTCAATTCGTCATACGTGAACGCGGTGAACCAGAGAGAAGCAACCAGCAAAGCCCCTGCTTTGCCGCACCAGAAAGCGGCACTCACATGCCCTCGTTGCAGCGCCGGCCCTGAGGGGGGCGCGCAGGCAGTCGCCCGGCCCGACCATGGGCCCCACCCTGTAGCTATACATGCACTAGTGACTAGTATGTATCGCTCGTAACGTTCAGCCGTTCTTGGGCCTTGACGGCTTGACCAAGTTGCTTACATTTTAATTAGTTTCTTGTCATACTCATAGAGCCTGGGAAACGAAGACACAAAGCGTCGGCTTGGCGTGTTACGCGTGAGTCCCGTCTCCCGAGTCCTGGCGGCTAACGCGTCCGCGCGTGACGCCTCGCGAATCACGATTTGCCGATTTCATCTCATCAGGCGGGCTTACGGGCGAGACCGCGACTCCGCGAGAGGCGATCAGGCGACGCGCCGACGCGGACACCGGTCACCGCAACGCGAGCGGCGAGGCGATCAGCAATTCAGCATCAGACGGGACGAGACGAGAGACGACGACTCAACGAGATGAGTGTCAGCGCGCCTCACGACACGCCCTAACGCCCTCGCTTCGCCGTCATGAAAGTGAAGCAGACGCAGCACGTACACGCCGAAGTCGTCGATGCGCCGCGCCATGTCCTAACGTTAGAAAAATTTTTAAGGTAATATCGTAATATATAGTTCTTGCTTTCGCATTCTTGATATGAATAATTTTTTGGATGATCTTAAGTGTTTATTAAGTAACACTATATATATATATATATTATTTAAGCCCATTTTAAATCCCGCTCAGCCTTAAAATCTCAGGACCGCCATCGTTGCCTCGCCACTAGTCCTGCGTAGCGAGAGGGCAAGGCAGGCGCAGTCGACACGGGCCGTACCGGTAGCCTTCGCCTCGCCGCCCCATCGCTGTAGCTAGCAACTATTTGCAAGGTTGGTGTCGTGGATGTGGCCAGCAAGCGTCCAATCCAACAGACATATGAAACAAAGAGGGAACGAAAGCCACTGGCCACGCACTACAGACGGTGCATGGACGCGCCTTGGAAGTGCCCGAGAAGGCATCGTTTCCTCTCAAGTTTTGTGCAAATCACGCATGGTTTTGGGTCCTTGGACGCCGGAGCCCTCGCCTGCGAGTTCGCCACTGCCACTCGCCAGAATCGACCGCCGTGTCCGCACGGCGATCCACACACGGCGCGAACCGGAAAAGCGCCAAGAAAGCATCTCATTCTCGTCACGAGGCCCCCGGCCGCCCATCAGGATAACGCCCAATGAGTAGGATGCAGCTTTTTACGAGGCAAGGTGCCCAAGTGCCCCCCACAAGTTCGTTGCAACACTGCTTTCATATAGTGTTTATCAGATATAATGCCATCTTTATCTCAGACGAATATATCAATATACCAAGTATGCTCCATAGCAAAAATATGATTTTTCTTCAACCGGATACATGGATGAACAGAATCATCATCTCTTTTTTTTTCCTTCAACTGGATACATAGATGGACAGAATTATCTTCTCTTTTTTTTTCTGAAAGAAGCATACATGAAAAGAATCACTATAGCTGGCATTAACAGGCAGATAAATGCATACAAAGAAAGGTACCCAAATTTCTAGCAAGACAGGGCCTTCTGAGTTGTGACGGTGTCCAATAAAACAATAGTCGGATATACTTGTAAATCTGGCCTCATTTCTATTTAGCTACATACGCACTATCAAAGATACATCTTTCCATTTACCCCTGCTACTATCTGAAGACAACAGATGATAGTTTCATTCTAAAGCATTGTATTTAATACACAAAAAAAAACAAAAATTGTAAGAGCAAAGAGCAAAATAATTAAACACCATCTTGTCATACATGAAACAGATGATTCACACTTACACCAGCAAAAACGAAATCAAGGTTGGTTACTCATTAAGCCCAGAACTATTGTTGCCTCCGTCTCACCTTTTTGGAAGCATGGTTGACACTTTCCTCATCACAAAACTATGTGCCCACTCTGCCCAAGTTCATCTTTTGGCAGTGTTCTCCCAGGTCAATTTTACCTGTTTCTTTAACTCCGCTTTAGTTCTGCTACCATCCCCACCCGTCAACATTTTTTCCCAGGAGGGTTCATCCATAAAATATTACAATATCCCACCCATATCCAAGTATAGAGGAGTACCAAGGAAATGCACAGAGTTAAAAGCTATCTGGCTCCATATCCGCAGTGTCCTCTAAAGTTTATATCGTACCAAAATGCAGCCTATCCCACCTGAAGGATCTACCAGAATTAAACCGCAGCAAAGCTCTCATGAACACACAAACACAAACACAGACTGCTGCTATGGCAAGCATTGAATGGATATAGGGGCGAGCAAGCAATCCTCGTGAGTGCAAAGGACGCCTCAGTAGTCTGCCAGACTCCAAAATGGTGCACTGGCTGCAAGATCTTATTTGCAATGCTTGAATCCCAGGTGTATTATTCTCATAAACATTCCCTGGACCCACAGGAATTTCCTCTTTGTTAACCATTATGGTAACCTGGCTGTTTTTCCTGTCCACCAGCTTTTGTGCCACAAGTTCATTGTACGAATTGTTGTTCCTCAACTTCGCGTATGTTTCAGGAGATTGGCCATCATCATCTAGCACTGAGTGCCAGTGGCTCAAACCAATCTGCAGTGATTTAAGAAATAATTAGAAAAATAAACAATGTGAAATAACTTAACACTATCATAAACTAAACATTAATGTGTTTACCTGTTGAGGATCATCTGTCAAGGCATCAACAATATCCTCGGCATCATCAATGGATGCAGCCAGATGTAATGGAGTCAAACCACCTGGGCCAGTTAAATTTGGAAGGAAGGGGTACAGTCTGGAATTATCAGGGCAAATTACAACAAACTGCACGAGCAAATGCACCATGCGTCTACTTTTCCTTTTCACTGCTCTGTTCAGGAGATGAATCTCCGAGAGCATCTCCAGGGTTTCATGTGATAGTTCATCACTGACCAGACTTCTCTTGGCAAGGATATCCAGTAGTGTTTTAGTAAGAGAGCACCAGTCCCGTTCATTCGAAAACAACAGTAGGTACTTAAACCGTGCAGTTGAAAACTGAATCAAATCTGAATCAGAAATGTCGGGTTTGGTGGAAGCTGTACAAGCAGCAGCCTTCTGAAAGAGCCAGCCAAGTTCGTTAAGAAAGTGCAGAACATGATCCCTTGGCTTCAACCGCCTGGCGTTGTGAATCTGATCATCTGAAGAGACATCAAGAAATTGTGAATCTTCAAGCTCAGCTTCAAGGTTCCTCAACTCTTGACAAATGCTCGAATTTGCAACAATAATGGGGAAACTGTTTCCTCTAAACCTGTTGTCGACCTGCATGTATAAACATTGACAGTTGCAATCAGCTTCCTAGAGATAACAACTTTCCATATATCAACAAAAATGACAGATTAAAATCACACGAACCTCAATAAAGCGGCGCCCAATAATAAGATCTGGTTCTCCAGGCAAGTCAAAGGTCTCAACACCTGAATCATCATATATGGTACCCGGATATGCTGAGCATAGCACTTCTTTTGATATGTACTTCCCTGTACTGGTACAGTGGATTCTGCATTGATACAGAGTTCACTGTAAGTTATAGAAATTCTTGTCAAGCCAACCACTATTTTACAACTAAGAACTTACTGGGTTCCAGGAATCGTTAGATTACGCCCCTTAAGAACAAGGGAGGTCTTTCTCCCACCAACAACAGCAATTGGTGACACAAAGGTCAACTCGGGGGTATTCCATGTTCTCCATGATTTCGATAAGCGGGTCATTCCTGAAAGCACACCAAAGGATGCCTTAAGATGAGCAGGAACAGAGAAGAAAATTAATAGGTAAAAATATTAGTTATGTATACCATCTTTGTATGACACCAACTGGGTATCAGTTCGAACTAAAAACCTTCCTTTTCTCCAGAAATCCAAATCAGAGCTTCGAACTAATGTGTTTACTCGCTGGAGAAGATCTTCTTCAAGCTGCATTTACATTAGATAGATCGCACATTAGATGACTATGTAATAATTTCATTCATTGTTATCAAGTCGTGCAATTAGTCGATTAGTCGCCAAGTTGGCCTGGTAGCACGGTCGGAGCACCTCGACTTGACTAGTTGCCTAGTCGAGTAACTTGGAATACTTGGAATCCAAGTCGACAACTAATCACGATTAGTCGGGCGACTTAGCCTGTCGACTTGGCGCCATGGAGAAGAAAGGGGAGGGGGGAGGTAGTAGCAGCAGCAAGTAGTAGTAGTGGTAAAAGGCATGTAGTAGTAGAAGCAACAAGCAAGTAGTAGTGGACTAGTCAAGGACTAGCCACAACTAATCGGCAAGTCTGTAGCATGTACGACTCAATGACTATGATTGTATTGCATAATTTTGTTTTGGCTAGTGTAGTGACAAACTTACTTCATCCCATGCAACAGCTGGCATCAACAGATACATGGAGAGTACAAGGCAACCAGGTCGAATGTATCCCTCTATTTCAGTGGGGCTGTGTTTGAGCCAATTTACAATCTGAACAAGGAAGGAGAATTATTAATTACAAAATGAGTGAAATGGGACAGAACAAGGGTTGCAGTTTATCATGTGAGAACAATCTCATGGTTGTACCTCATCACGAAGGCTGCCAGGGATTGTGCCAGGTTCCTTGCCAAAAAGCTTGAATATGATCCTACCAGTACGGTCCTATAAAAATGGCAAATCAAGCAAATATAAGATTGAATGTATGACTAGTATAATAAAGACACTCGGCTAATTACATATTCCATTGAAATGTCAAGCTTCTATATAAATTACCTGTCCATCTGAGTTTGAAGTTGACGGTGAATGGTCCGAACAAGAGGTCGAAGCATAACATGACTGATATGCGGGATTTGGTGGCGACCCATTTTCGATTTGCCGCTCTGAATCCTTGAAGAGCTCAAGTGGTGGTGCACACCATGCCTGACTTGTACTAACCTCAACTGTTCCAGCATCTTCCCCATAGTCTACAATATGAGGGTGCCTAATGTCTTCAGCGACTGAACGGATGGGGAAAAACTTGCGGGTTATAGGTGGAGAAGATGATGGAGATCTCTCATCCAGAGGATTACTACTCTCAGAAGACAAGTACTTATTTGCAGTGTCCATCTTAGGAGGAATATCCTCAGTGCTACCAAAGAGCTGCAGCGACAAGTACAGTTCTCGGTCTGACTGCTTGTATATTTCAGGTGGACTTTCCTGAGTGCTGTTACTTCTTATCATACCAGCTGCAGGAAAAACTCGGATTGATTTCTCATGGGAGTTTACAACACTAGCTGGTTCTGTTAAATGACTCTTGCTCTTGTTGTTACCACTGCTGTCGCTGCTTCCTTGGGACTGAGATGTATTGGTCTCAGGGGTTGATGCCGCAAGGGCAGTTGACAGAACTGCTAGCAAGTCCATGGTTGGCGCAGTTTGCTTGTCGATTCCATTAGTTGTCTTTTGAACAGAATCTTCTTGTTGGCCATGCGAGGCATTCAAATCAACAACTTCTGATGGAGACTTTGCCACAGAGTTTGCATTGTTCATAGAGTTTATTGTACTTATAATTTGGACCAGGTTGTCTTTATCTGGTATGGGAGGGACACTAGGTAGTTCACCAACATTGCTCCCTGTCATGACAGAGGAGAGGGGCAGTACTCTGGTTAAAATCAGCAAGAAGTGAAAGAACGTATCAAATTCAGTAGTGGGTGCTAGTACCTTGCAAGCGAGCAATAACCGTGATCAGATTGACAATATCCTGTGTCCTATTTGCTGCATTTTCCTGGTTTCCAGGTAGCAGCAACTGTGAAGCAACATCTGTTGGCTGGGTTTTTCTTCGCCGCCGATTGTGGCCGGCAAGCCTACGCCTGCAGCTCCTCTTACCCTCGTCAAACTCCGAGAGAGGGTGAAATCTAAACGATTGACCAGAAGAACCAACTTATTAGTAACTAAGTGCTCTCAGCCCCTACACAAGCATCGACACCACCATTGGAGAGAACCGTTTCTAAGGCCCGATACACACGCCATAGCAACTGATTGCATCGTTAAACATAAATTCCTAAAAGCAGCATCATAACAACGATTCTTGTCATGAAAATTTTGGGGGATGCAGTTGCTATCGTTACCTACTACACTGCTGGCAGAAGCGCTGCATCTGGCTTGCAACGAGCGCCTTGGTGGTCTTGCTATGGATCTCGCAAACCTTGTGCCTCCTATGATAATCCTTGGCGTTCGTCAGATCCGCGCGGCAGTCATCCACCTGGCACATCGGGTAGCTTCCGCCTCCGTTTCCACCACCTCCCCCTCCCCCTTCACCAGCACTTGCCGGCGATCCAGACCGGACCCTCTTGCAAGGCCTGACAACCGGCTCCTGCCCCGCGGCCACTGACGCAGGCGGAGAAGGCGAAGAAGCCACGGTAGCTGCCGGGCTCACATCGATCGCCATCGCTGCCTCCTCCCGCAGGCCCAGCTGGAGGCTCAGCCCACCGCTACCCCCGCCCCCCTGTCGCAACGCTTCAGCGGCCTTCGCCGCTGCCGCCGGCTTCTGCTGCTGCTGGCTCTGCCCGCCGCCGAGGCGTATTGCCCCGGAGGACGGCTTCGCGGTGAGCGAGCGGCTGTCCCAGTCCCACATCATGGGGTTCCAGCTCCCCCCTCCGCCGCCTCCTCCAGCTGCGGCGCCGCCAACCTCTGCCGCCGTCCTCGCATAGGGCGCCACGGCCGCGCCGGCAGGCCACGGATGCCCGCGCTTCTTCGCCGCCGCGGCATGGGGAGGCAGCGGCTGGATCTGGTGCATGAACAGCGGAGGGGCCACCTGTGGCCCCACCTCCCGCTGCATCACTCAAAGGCCTCCTCCTGCTCCTACCCTCTTCTCCCCCTCCCCGGCCGCCGCCGCTAAACCCGATCCACCCTTCGAATCTGCACAACCCACCACCACAACAACAACACAGATCAAATCGATGATCAGCACAGCCCGTACCAGAAACACCAGACGACGAACAGCAGAAGAAGATTCGATTCGAGCAGTTAGTTACCTTGGCACATACGGCAGCTCGGCAAGAGTCTTCGAAACCAAGCCGCCCACCTCACCCCCAGGAACAGCAGTAGAAGCAGGGAAGTATCCGGAAGAAATGGTCGAATCAGCGACGGGAAGGAGAGAACGCGGCGTGTGGAGGGAGGGGAGGCTGCGGACGAGAAGGAAGGAAGGGGTGCAGCGCTGGTGAAAGGTACCGATGGGGAAGGGAGAGGAGGACAGGGAGACCGAGGACGGGGGATTCGAGCCCGAGACGAGACGGGTGGGAAGATGCGCAGCAGCGCACGGGGGGTTTGGGTTAAGCTTACCGCGTCAGCGCGTGCAGCGTGTGTGTACTGTGTAGAGCGATAGCGTCCTGCCGCGGCAAGGCAGGGGCGCGTAATTAGCTCGGCGAACGGGGGCGCGTGGGGTGGGTGCTCGTGCCATCCCACTCCGCCGATGGCTACTGCGCTGCGCCCCATCTCCGTATGTAAGGTTTTTTTTTAGCTTTTAATTCTGAATTATGATTTTAAAAATAGAATTAAAAATAAATATTTTGATTCTAGAATTTGATTCTCATAATCTAGTCTATCTATATACATTAAAATCCACAATTCACTTTTATATGTGCTTTTAGATTCATGTTTTTAGAGAATCAGCTTCTTTACAACCACAATCCAGAATCAGCTTTTAGAGAATCCAAAGCTGAAACAAACAGACCTTTAGTATTTTTTTTAGTCAAATCTCCTTTGGAATTTAAATGTAAAAATAGCTTTATCTTTGACCGTAAAAGTTCCTTTCATACACTCATTGAGGTAGCTTTAATAGCTTACCGAGCTTTGGGAGCGCGAAAGGTAACATGTGTCACCTTTCGTGCGTTTTCACGATTGAGAGTAGACCTATTTTTTGTAATTACGTTCGTAAAGGAACCAGATTTGTAAAAAAAATATCACACACGAGGCTAAAAAAGTTATGAACTTTCATTACTTGTATGCCCGTGGGGTAAAAAACCTATGGCGGTGGGAATGTTCTTTTTTTTTTGCCCACAAGCATAGAAGTGGAAGAAATTATTTGCCCATCAAGCAAATGGGCGCAGGCACGGAGTGAGCTCCACCCATGCCCGCAGTGCCTATTCACTCGCTAATCACACTGACAATTGGCCAACAGAGAAAATCGTAAACATCATATTCTCTAATAACCTAAGTCAAATTGACTATCCCATCAGTAGTCGTCGCCATCCCATCCCCAAGCCTTCGTGTCTCTCTCCTATTTCCACTTCCTCCGCTAGATCTCTCTTCTTCTATCGTTGTTGTCTACCTCAGCACCCCTGTTCATTTACCAATCGCACTGTTTTCCCCTTTTGCTCCCTCACCCTTTCCAATCCATAGACCAATAAATGACGCCTCACCTTCAACGCATGCTCCCCCATCGATGCCTCCCCCTTTGATGCCTCCTTCGTCTCCCCATACAGGCCTTCCTCCTACTAGGCACTGACTTCAACTCTATCCACCTCCTCTAGCTAACCCGCGGGCACCCGTTAGTAGATGTGCCGCTGCCGCCCTAGGTCCTCCACCCACTAGCCAACGCCTTCTCTTTCCCTATCAACCATCGTCATCATCTAGTGGATGCACCGTCGACGCCCTAACCGTCACTGCTTGTCTGTGGTGGGCACCACTTCTTGAATCCATCACCACATATCCTCAATTCCTTGCATTATTTGTTGTCTCTTTACAATCGATACACAAAGATTGATGAACTCTCGATATTTATCTCAAATTTGTGTTTTCTTTGCAAACCTCGTTGTAAAACTTGAACTAAAAATGGATGCTATTTGTTGCACTTTTTTTGCCTCCTAGGTTGTTGTTTGTTTCATACATTTGTTAGCATGCAAACTGGCATGCTCATGTAGGGTAAAAAATTTCGGCGAAATTTCGAATTTCGGGATAGGGCAAAATTTGAAGTACCAGTCGAATTGAAAATTTTGAATTTGCTACAATAATTTTGGTGAAATTTCGGGTTTTGAAACCGGATTTTGATGTTTTAGGACCGTATTTGACCGAAATTAGTCCAATAACCCTTAAGAAAGTCATATTACATGAAAATTTGTTGAAAAACTAAATTTTTGAGACATTTTAAAATTTGGGTAGAAACACTGTCAGATTTTTATAAAATTTTATAAGTTTGATAATGATCTAAAAAATTTATGGTACCATTTTTAGTAGTGTAGAATCATACAAACAAATTTTCAAAATAATTGAACTTCATTTGTTATCTTTAAAAATCAAAAATAGAATGGATGTAATTGGGACAGTAAACTTGTTAGATTTTTCTAAATTTTCTCGAGTGTGATCATGATCTAAAACTTTTATGATAGATTAATAATTGTCTCAGTACCATTTTATAAAATTTTAAAAAAATTAACTTTTTTGTTTAGTCAATAAAATCTATAAAACCATTGAACTTCATTTGTTATAATATATTGCAAAAACCAAAAGAGAAAGAACATAAATGCTACTGTGCCTTGTAAGAATTTTATAAATACACTGGATCTTGATCATAATTCAAAATTTTTATGAGATCTTAAACACTTCCTTATCACTCTTCTGTAAAATTTTCACAAATTTTAAATCTTTTTTATCGCTAAACCAAATCTATATATTAATTATTAGGCTTTTATCAGGACGTAGCACTATCAAAATTTTTGAAACATCTTTGAGCATGATAATCATATAAAACTTTTATAAAAATACTAGTGATACATCATGACCTTCCACAAAAATTTTCAAAATTTTCCAACGTGGTTTGAACTATTTTTCATTCCGTTCAAATTTGCCGGTAAGACTTTTATCAGGATAGTAGTATTGTCCGAATTTTTAAAAATTCTTGAATCTTGATCACCATCCAAAAAATTTTATGGAAACATTAGTGATTCATCAGAATCAAGCACAAAAAAATTTAAAATTTTCTAACGTCGTTTGTATAATTTTTCATCCAATTCAAACTTGTCGGTCAATATTTCATTTGCATAGTACCATGTTTGAATTTTAAAAATTACATAGACCTGATAATCACCTGAAAATTTTATGAGAACATCTCTAATGCGTCAGGAACCTTAAAACAAATTAAAATTTTTCGATATCGTTTGAACCATTTTTTGTTCAATGCGATTTCGCCAAATTTCGGGCAAAAATAAAAAATTTCGGTAGCAAAAAAATCAGATTTTGCTTTTCTTTTTGAATTTTGAACGGATTTCGTCATGAAATTTTAGAAATTTTAGATTTCGAACGTGACGAAATTTTATTCAAAACGAAATTCAAATCCTTATGCTCGTGGACTTTATGCACCCACGTATGACAAGCATGTGCAAGATCCTTTGCCTGTTATCTTTAAGGAGCATGCTTATAGAAGAAAAATAATCCCACGGGTATAGATATGAGCAAGCAATGCCAGTATCCGTCGCACCCTGATTGTCACTCCAAGTCACATCGCATCCCATTGGGAATTCGCGATGCGCGCACACAGTTTTAGACGTGGGCCGACAAGCACGCACAAGTAATTTGTAAGACATTTTTTTACGATCTTGTCTATAGATATAATACATAATTTATATTCTTATACAATATTAGCGTAGTATTTTCTCTATATATCTAATAAATATCTATTTTTACTATATATACTCTTTATAACGTTGAATACTATGGTCAATAATAATAATTAAAGATATAGTCATTTTTATTTTTTTTGTTTATGTACCGAAAAAGAAATACTAAGGACGGAGTACTCTCACTGCCAGTACTACTAGGCTACCACCTCCACTCGTACTCGTACGGCCTCGTGCGTCTGCGTATGGTGCATCACCCCTGCCCGGCTCCCCTCTTCTCTCTCCTCGTGCCGGCCCGCAACATGGGCTCGCGCCCTCTGCCCCCGCCAAATAGTACAGAACAGTACTACACGGTGCTTCATTCATTATTGTACCGCTCTTTACCTTTCTCGAGATAACATTTCGATTGAGCTGCTGAGAATATTTAAGCCGAACAGTTTCGACCAGTCGGGCACCCGGTTCTTTCGTGGATGGGAAAACAAATGCTCCGGGTTACTGTGGGATAGTACCCGTAGTACAGTATAGCTATCAATGCGGTGTGTTGAAATTTTGACCGGGTGGATCCAGCTGGCCGGGGAGGAGTACGTGCGTTCTCCTGCTTGCGTGTTTATCTGGATTCTGGAGCAGGGTTAAAAATCTCGATTTCGCCGGATTTCGCTGCTGCGATCTTGTTCTTCGGATCTGGACTAAACGTTGGACCGTCGACCAAATACAAACAAATTTTAAAAAATCAAATAACTGCAGTAGTCTTATTTTTCGGCGAGATACCAATCTTACCGTCCGGTATCTCAGGATTAGAAACTGGAATTTGAAGTTTAATACCCAAATTTGACCGGATTTAGCTCAATTATCTTAGAAAACGTGATCTTCTATGATAATTTGTCGAAAAACTATTTTTTGAGATATTATAAAATTTTAGCAGAAATAACATCAGATTTTTATAAAATTTTAGAAACATTTTCATTCTATGAAAAATTCATGGCACCATCCTAACAAGTGTAGGATCACACAAAAAAAATTCAAAATATTTTAAGTTAATTTGTTATATTTAAAAATAAAAAACAGAATGAGCATAATGAGGTAATAACTATGTTAGAATTTTATAAATCTTTTCAGTTTGATCATGACCAAAAATTTTAGGAGAGCTTAAGAATTTCCTCATAACTCTTTTATAAAATTTTAAAAATTTGACTCTATTTTGGTTGGTTGATGAAAATTTGTAAACTCTATCGGCACACGCGTTAAAGTCCGAAAAGTGTGAAGTAGCACTGTCACATTTTTTGATAATTTATTAGATTTGATCATTATTTAAAATTTTTATGAGAACATTATGGATGCTTCACGATTGTTCACAAAATTTTTTAAAATTTTTACATCCTTAGAACTATGCCAAAAAATCTTGGGAAAAAACGCTATGGCTATGACTCAACCAACAACATCACCTTTTCAGATGATCACGACGTTACTAATTTATTTCTCAGGGTTGAACGACTTACTAGCTAGCGTGCTTTGCTAAGATTATGTATGTGTCTCATGCTATAAACATGCTAGTACGCTAGGTTTAGTTTGCTATCTTTTCAGCTATTTTAGTTCGGTTAAAATTTATACTAAATCCAAGTTAATCTTTCTCAGTTATTTTATATTTTGTTTGCAGTTCTTGTGATGGCAGATCAAGCGAGTATCATATGGAACCATGGGGAGCGTATCGGACCGGCTGGGTCAAAGTGCAACTACTGCAGGCATGTCATGAAGAGTGGAGGGGTGACCCGTTTGAAGGAACATCTGGCTGACTGCGCCGGCGATGTGAAGGCCTACCTAAGCGTGCCTAAAGTGGTTAGGCGGGCTATGCTAGTTAGCCTGCATGGAGGTCGAGAGAAGAAGAAGAAAGAGGCGATGCGCTTCCGTCATGAGGAGGTTTGCGACGAGTGGGCCACCTTAGCCACAAAGTACCGTACCGAGTAGGAGCAGCTCAAGATGGCCATTAAGGTCTCCAAATAAGAGGCCTATCTCAAGAGCCAAGATTTGAGTCAAGGTTCGAGGTCTGGAAAGTAGTGCAGCGAGAATCTCGGTCCAATCTACTCTCAGCAAAATATTCGGGAGGCCCAAATCGACACGAGAAAGTCATGCCTCCATCGATGTTGATCTCGCACGGAGAAGTGCTCCACAGTAACCCCGTATTGACACTGCATTTAAGTAGGGGCGCGGAAGTTAAGGAGGGGATGGTTGAAGTGGTTCCATGCTAATGCAATAACAGGAAGGATTGAAAACCCATACCATCCGATATCATCCGATATCTAAATTTTTTAAAAATCATATTACTATAATAATCTCATTTTTTCATGAGATATCACCCATACCATCCGATATCTCAGGATTGGAAACCGAAATTTAAAGTTTAATACCTGAATTTGACCGAATTTAGCTCAATTACCCTGGAAAAAGTGATCTTACATGATAATTTATCGAAAAACCATTTTTTAAGATATTTTAAAATTTCAGCAGAAACGTCAAATTTTTATAAAATTTTAGAAACATTTTCATTCTATGAAAAATTCATGGCACCATCCTAACAATTGTAGTATCACACATAAAAAATTTCAAAATATTTTAAGTTGATTTGTTATATTTAAAAAATAAAAAACAGAATAAGCATAATAAGGTAGTAACTGTGTTAGAAGTTTATAAATTTTTTCCAGTTTGATCATGACCTAAAATTTTTAGGAGAGCTTAAGAATTTCCTCATAACCCTTTTATAAAATTTTAAAAATTTGACTCTATTTTGGTTGGTCAATGAAAAATTATAAACTCTACCGACACACGCGTTAAACTCCGAAAAGTGTAAAGTAGCACTATCACATTTTTTGAGAATTTGTTAGATTTGATCATAATCTAAAAATTTTATGGGAACATTATGGATGCTTCACGACTATCCACAAAAATTTTAAAATTTTTACATCCTTTGAACTATGCCAAAAAATCTTGAGAAAAAAACGCTATGGATATAACTCGAACCCAAGATCTCCTTCAAATGTTTCCGACGTTACCACTAGGCTAGAGTTGGTGTTGCTTAATAATATTGAGGAATAAGGCTATTCATCTATGTCATGCAATCTTATTTACTTTACTCACTAGCTCACCACAATAAATCATTCACTACACTAATTCAAGAACTTTACCCGTTTGCATACAGAAGCTGAAACCGAAGCTATACGTCACCTGCTTGGTCGCCAATACATTCCGCCCCAACTCCGGCCAACTCCAGCCATCTCTGGTGGCGGAGCCAGAATTTTGGATTAGGGGGGGCACTTGGATCAATAAAAAATTATCATAACACCCATAAAAAATATCATTACAATATCGATGCATTTAAATTTAAAAATAGCATAACCACATATCCATATAAGTAAAATATGATATATTTTTAAATAAGAAACTTACATCTCTATTAACTTAAATTTGGTTCTAGAAGATCATATAAGTCAATAAGTTCATCGAACTAATTTTCATTGCTAGTTTTTTTCAATGTAAACTATCATGCAATGTCGAAGAAAGTCATCTACTATTTTATTTTGAATGCGAATCTTGACAAGTTTCATAGCTGAAAATACTAAGCTCTTGTAGTTCTTTATTGACAAGAAGAGTTATGAACAATTGTAACGACTATCAACCATTGAATAATGGGAAGTTTTACCTATTTTATATAGTCTATTTGTTAAATTAACAAGAGATATCAAGTATTGCATACATCAAATAGAGAAAAATGGAAGCTTTATCTGTTTTATATAGTCCACTTGTCGAGTCAGCAAGAGTAGCCAAGCATTGCAGCTCCGGATGGTTGCATGCATCAAGTTGAAATTGTGGTAATTGACTTTCTAATTGAGTTCGTTGAACTTATTTACTATTTAGTGTTTACTAATGCTAGATCTTTATTTACTGTTTAGTATTTACTAATAATAGCTAATTACTAATTATTAAAATTTATTTTTAGTTGGGGGCAGGGCCTCCCGCCCCCTCTCTCCATCGTGCGGTGGTAGAGAGGCAAATCTCGACCGGAGAAACCAAGATCTCGGCCTAATAATCTGAGATTTCGCCTAGGACAGCAAATTTTGAGGTAACTAAAAAATCTTTTCCAAACCAAAATCTGATGTATTTTGGGTGATATGTCTGTATGTATTGCTAGATTAGTGTATATTTTTATCAGATATGTGTTGTTCTGATGTGACTCTAATTTTGGTGTTATTTAAATGATCAACCTAGTCTCTGATCAATCTGCCTTTTTGGTTGCTGGATTTGGGTGTTTTGAAGATGCATACATAGCTCGATTCAGACCATACTTGCTAGGTGAGGTGGTACCCAAATGCATGCACTTAATTAGCATAAGGATCAACACGTGTGAAGAAAATTTCGACAAGTAACCAACAACATCACCTTTTCAGATGATCATGACATTACTGATTTATTTCTTAGGGTTGAACGACTTACTAGCTAATGTGTCTCATGCTGATAAACATGCTAGTATGCTAGGTTTAGTCTGCTCTCCTTTTAGCTATTTTAGTTCGGTTAAAATTTATACTAAATCCAAATTAATCTTTCTCAGTTATTTTATGTTTCGTTTGCAGTTTTTGTGATGACAGATCATGCAGGTACCGTATGGAACCATGGGGAGCATATCGGACCGATTGGGTCAAAGTGCAACTACTATAGGCATGTCATGAAGGGTGGAGGAGTGACCTGTTTGAAGGAACATCTGGCTGGCCGCGCCGGCGATGTGAAGGCCTACCTAAGCGTGCCTAAAGTGGTTAGGTGGGCCATGCTAGTTGACCTCCATGAAGGTCGGGAGAAGAAGAAAAAGGAGGCGATGCGCCTCCGTCAGGAGGAGGTTTGCGATGAGTGGGCCACCTTAGCCACAAAGTACCATACCAAGCAGTAGCAGCTCAAGATGGCCATCAAGGCCTCCAAAGAAGAAGCCTATCTCAGGATCCAAAGTTTGAGTCAAGGTTCGGGGTTTGGAAGTGGTACAGCGAGGACCTCGGTCCAATCTACTCTCAGCAAAATATTCGGGAGGTCCAATCGACATGAGAAAATCATGCCTCCATCGATGTTGACCTTGCATGGAGTAGTGCCCCGCAGCAACCCCGTATTAACACTGCATTCAAATAGGGGGTGGCAGAAGCTAAGGAGGGAATGGTCGAAGTGGTTCCATACTAATGCAATTGCAGGAAGGAAGGCCGAGTGTCCATATTTCACCAGTACGAAATGATCATATGTTTCTCAATTACAACTTTTGTGATGATTGTACTAACCTCTTATGGCCATGATGGACAATTGCAATTAAGCTAAAGCAGGAGTTAGGCCTAAGGGTTTGTGCACCATGGGGCCACGAGATTGACGAGAAGTACTTGGATGAGAACGAGCATGAGATAATCCAGTACCTCCAAATGTTCAAAGATGACTGGGCCATATTTGGTATTACAATCATGTGACGCCTGGACGGGACCTACTCATCAGAGCATCATTAACTTCATGGTGTATTGCAATGAGGTCATGTTCTTTCATAAGACCATCAATACAATAGGTACAATATCCGGTTATGTTTTTACTCTTCCATAGGATCGTGAATGACAAACGTACTACATTCTGGCTTGTTCATTCACAGGTAAGGTCTAGGACCACAAGTACCTGCTACGCGAGATAACAAAGGTCATGGCTGAGGATATTGGGGCAGAGCACGTTATGCAAGTGGTTACTGACAACGATGTCAACTTTAGAAAAGCATGCCAGATGTTACGAGTGCAGTATCCACGAATTATATGGCAGCCATACTTAGCACACACTATGAATCTTATGCTAAAAGATGTGTGTGATATACCAGAAATCAAACAGATCAAGAAGATTTGCAAATTCATGTACAACCACAAATATCTGTATGCACAGATACAACAACATATTAGGGGAGAGTTGGTGTAGTCAAATGCCACTAGGTTTGGCACGACTTTTGTTTTTCTAGATAGCTTCCACAAAAAAGGAGCAGTTCCAGCAGTAGATGACACATCCTGACTAGACAGGTAGCAGGTGAGCTACGATGGAGGAAGGCAAGTATACATATGACCATCTCCTGGGCAGAAAGTTTTTGGAGTGGATGGAATGGACCATCATGGCCGTAGAACCCTTGTACAAGATGCTGAGGTTTGCGGATCAAAACAAATTACCAACGATTAGTGGTGTTATGATGCAGTACGTGATTGTGCGAAATGAGTATAACAACCGCCTGCGGGAACACGGAGAGCATTACAAGATATTCTTACATATCATGGAAAAGAGGTTTATCGACATAAGGGAAACCACATTCATGCAAGCAGGTCAATGAAATTAATATGTTCAGTTCTGTTATGGTAACTATGCAATGTTTGCATCTGTTACGCTAACTATACAATGATTTGTCCATTGCATGCAGCCTCTGTGCTTGACCAACGATCTCAATTCTCGTACAATATATGTAGTACTCTGCAGTATATAGGAGCACTCTCTACTGCACTAGGCATTATGTCTGATGACGACGGTACCACGGTGCAGGCCATACAGGAAGCTGATGTATACCGTCTTAGGAGGGGACGATTTACCACCTAGCTTGTACAGTCCAACGCCGTTAAAGACCGCATGACGCCACGTAAGTATGTAATTTTAGTTATTTTTACATTGTTGTTTAGAACTGAGTGACGCACATTGTTGATGTTGCCATATTGCATGTATCTCAATGGTGGATGGTGTTTGGGAATGAGACTCCACCTTTGCAGAAGTACGCCTTGCAGTTGGTGTCGCAGTGCGTATCGTCAAGTGGTTGTAAGCACAATTGAAGCACATTTGCCTTAATGCACACGCAGCTTAGGAACCGATTAAGTTATGGGAATCTCCAGCAACTTGTGTTCGTGCACTACAGCCTGCGACTTCACCTGCGGAACTATGAATCCACCCGCGAAGCTCAGGATGAAGACCCACTTAATTGTCTCATTGAGGGTGCGATGCTTCCTGATAGTGACCCCATTGCAGAGTGGTTTGACTCATCTAGATCTGATGGGGAGCATTTACTGGACGAGGACAGTGGGATCAACCCAACTCTCCCAGCAAGATTCATGATAGACTCCATCCCGCCAGAAGAGATGAACAAGACCATAGGTAACCAAAGTAATTGTTTTTCATTTCACTTGTGAATCATGTATGTCGAAACTTCACAACGGTGTTAATATTACTTACACTTGGCCACAGGTAAGAAGAGCCTCCCGAATTGGACCAAGTACATGGTTGGTGACAAGCACAAAGGGAAGAGAAAGCGTGCTAATAACATTGTAGACGACGACATGTTGACAGGAGCTTTACGCGGATTGGAGAAGTTATCGGACAGCCAGCCTCCTAAGGGAAAAAACAAAGATCTAGCTGATGATGAGTCTGATATCGGTAGGGATGATAAGACGATATCGGTAGGGATGATAAGACGAATACACCTACTGATAATGAGTAGTGCCTCAGTAATAGCTTAGCGACAAAGACAGACTCTCCCAACGATGATGGGACAGAAATTGGTCGGTATACTATGTGTCTCCGTTCACAGCCACAATCGCCATTAGGATCACAACAGGGGTTAGCCCTTCGAGGAGGGTCTCATAGAGGCAGACCCGTAGTAAAGGGAAGAACGCGTCAAGTGGTTGGGGGTGGGCGACAGGCAGCACAGTCACAAAATGATGCAGGCTCATGGTATAACAACCAGTCTTCCAGCCATTTGGGTTTCCAACTGAGCATAGTGGGTATGGTTCAATACCCTATAGAGGGGATCAGGGTGGGTATGGTTACATACAGAGTTTTGACAGATTTAGCATCTCTTGGCCGTTTGACTACACTGATCTATACACCGATCCGTACGCACGACACTCATTTGTCAGTGTCAGGTACCTTTACCGGTCTGAGAATTATAGCAGCTGGATATTTCATTATGAACATTGGAATTCTGCCTGGCTACCACAGGACATGACGTGGAAAGAATACAAGCAACAACACGAGAGGAGGTATCACGAGGTCATTGTCGACAACGCGGAGGTGGAGTTTGCACCACAGGTGTACTACTACTCGTACGTACATGATGCAAATAGATATTGATTTTATTGTCATGCAAATAATGGATAAATTGTCATATGTATTGATTTTATTTGATGCATATTAATTGTTATGCAAATATACATCGATTGTCTGCAATTGTAACTCTTTAAATCCGAATTTCAGTCGAAATGCTGCCGAAATTTCTAACTTTACGGATTGATAATCATCTAAAAATTTTATAACAAGGTTATTGATGCATCACAATCATCTAATTAAAATTTCAAAATTTTCTAATGTACTTTCAACCATTTTCCATCCAAACATCACAACTGTTCGAATTTTTAAAAATCCCTTGAGCTTCACTATCACCTGAAAATTTTATGACAAGGTTAATTATGCATCACAATCATGCATGAAAAAATATAAATATTTTTAACGTGGTTTGTCCCATTTTTTGTTCAGTTCAAAATTGTCGGTAAGCGTTTTATTAGGATAGTAGTAATGTTTGAACTTTTAAAAATTTCATAGGATTCATAATTATATGAAAATTTTATTGCAACATCATCAATGTGTCAGTGATTTCCAAAAAAATTTCAATTTTTTTGACTTCGTTTCGATCAGATTTTACGTCGTCCAATTTTGCCGAGATCTCAGCAAAACTGGCAAGATCTCGGTTGTACCGGTGGCTCCAAAACCAGATTTCAAATGCTATTGTTGCATTTCAGCCAGAATTTATTTGAATTGCCGAGATCTCGCTGAAATTTCGTTCTCTAGCCACAGACGATATTTAGAGCGAAATCGAGATTTCAATCCTTGTTCTGGAGGCGATGGAAAGGAAGAAACGATGTGAGGTGATGTGAATCAGTTTGAATTCGACGCTCTTGTAATGAACTTATTTTTAATTTAATAGTTTATTTCAAATGCAAAGGCAAAATAGTTTATTCCAAGCTCTAACTTATATCAGCTACCATGCTTAGGTCAGGTGTCATGTTGCTGGTGCTTGGAAGGGGCATATACTAAGCCATGGACCTCGGTAGCATAATAGCTTGCCAAACTATAATAGCTCGGTATCTTCTATCGTGGTCTAAGTGACACGTGTTAACTATCCGTGTTTCTACGATAGGATAGGAGACTATTTTTATAATTACATTCAGAGCCATATACAAAGCATGTGCGGAGTGAGCACCTACATAGGGCCCCTCCACTTCAGAGGGCCCTCATTTTGTGGATTAGCTTTTATTAGTATGTTAATCTTCTAATTAAGACCATTAAATTAGTCGCAGCTTCCCTTATCATTGGTGGCAATGAATTTGATTAAGTTCAGATCATTCTAATCTATTCACTATGTGTTGTTTTCATGTTGATCGAAAGCAAATAAATTTTCTTCTTAGTCTTTTATTGCTATCTTGTTTGCATGATCTTTGTGTAACCATATTGTTAGGACATTGCCATGGCACTTCAATGCTACGTTGAGCTATCGATGTTGCATCGTTGCACCATAGGGCCATCTGTTCTAATTTAGGTCCATGTCAACTTAGGCGCTTTTATGTTGTATATAAGCGTCTCTCAATTTGTTAGATATATATTATCTCCGTTCTTTTTTAAGTGACATCCTAGAATCCGTATGTCAAACTTAATAAAGTTTGAGCACTAATATATTTAAAACTATCTAGATCAACAATATAAAAATTATATCATTATATTTATCGTTAAAAATGCTTTGGTAGCCATGAAAAGTAAAAAATGTCACTTAAAACAAGAACATGGAGTAGCTTAAAGAGACTTTGCTTTATTTTCTTGCTATGATGTAATTTGTATTTTAGTCATCCTAATTAGAGAATCAATGTTGTAGAAAACAATCTTAATACATTGTAGCACTAAATGTTTCTTTTTAACTTTTGTAATATATATATATATATAGAGCATATTTGATGTAAACCACCTTTACCGTGAAAATCACCCGTAAAATTTTTAAAAAATTCTCAAAAAATTACCATATATAGGGGAGGTGAGCCTCTACAATCCTGCAAAATTTGAAGATGAAACTCAATAGTATTTAAAATATATGAAAAAGACAAATTCAATCTAAATAGTAATTTTTCATATCTTTCAAATGTGATTTAGTTTCATCTTCAAATTTTGCAGTATTGTAGAAGTTCACCTCCTCTGCATATGGTAATTTTTTAAGAAATTTTCAAAACTTTTATGGGTGGCTTTCACAGTAAGAGTGGTTTACACCCCATGTGTGTGTGTATATATATATAGGAAAATGATTCCATACTCTTGGTTACGTATCTCCACCTTCTAGATACCATTTAAATGATGTTATTATACCTCTTTATCCTTTTGAGTATACTCTAATACTAATTATAAGATACTCTAAAGTGAATTCCTGAAAAATTTCATGAAAGTCTACCCTTTATAGCAATATTTGTTTATATATTCTTTTTACATATGGAAAAGAGTATGTAGTAAAAAAAATAAAGAGTTCCCATGAAATTTTTTCAACCGTGTTGCATTGGAGTATCTTAGAATTATTATTGAAGTATACCGAAAGTGATAAAGGAGTATAAAGCATTTATTTAAGTGGTATATTAAAGGTGGGAGTATGTACTCCTAAAGAATATATAAACAAATTATGCTATAAAGGGTGGATTTTGATGAAATTTTTTGTAGAACTCACTTTGGAGTATCTTATAATCAATGTTAGAGTATACTCAAAAGGATAAAGATGTATAATAATATCATTTAAACGGTATATTGAAGGTGAGAGTACGTACTTCCAGGAGTATAGAACATTTTCATATATATATATAAAAAAGTTAGAAAAACGATGATTTTATTGGGGTTGGGCTCCGAGCTCGGAAGGGCATAGCGGGGAGAGAGCGGGTGGGGTGACAGCACGACAGCGGGGCCCGCGCGGTGCTTGCTTCTCGCCTCAATTATTTGTCCTTTTGGATTCCTTTCGCCGCCCGGCTTCCCATCACTCCGCCGGCACGCCACGCCCGTACGCGGCGTGCTCTCCCCCTGCAGCGCATTATTCGTCTCCACCCCCTCCGCGCAACGTGTTTTTTCTCACCTTCTCACGCCCGCGCGTACGTGCGAGACGGGCCCGGTCCCCCGCACGCGCCACAGCCGGACGGATGAACGAGGAATTCGCCGCTGGCTGTGTGCAGTGCAGTTCTGTACTATCTCTTGCGTGTCGGGAAGCCGTGCACCTACGTAATACTCTATGAATTTTGTTTTACCACATGTACCGTATAAAACTGAGTAAATGACAAGTACACTTGAGGATGGACAGTAGAACGGTTCAAATATGATCAGAAAAGCCTGGATGGGCATGGCGAGTGAGGTGGTGGTAAATTCGATGCAACGTGCACGTTAATTAGAATGTCCATGTGATAAATCGCCAAATAGATGCTGATGCACACTCCAAGCCTGCTAGAAAATTATACCAATATGTAAGTACATTTTCTATTTTTAGGGCAGAACAACTCCCGCTTTATAAATTGTAGGCGGAATGTGTCTTGCTAAGGATGTGACAGATTTTGATCATGACGGGATGAAGAAACTTTTTGAAGCAACGGTTTTTATATTGCCTTGGAAGGTTTAGGGCGGAAAAAAATCATTATTTTCTTATAACTCCTAGCGTACCGTTCTATAGAACTTATTTTTTTGTAAATTATAAAAGTGACTGGCTAAGAGTTACAGGTAACATGTTTTTTTTTCCAGCCACATGGTCCTGTTGAAGAAAAAGGGTGTCGTCAATGTCTCTAACAAAGCTAGTTTGGAATGCAGAATTTTGAAGGAAATTATTATGAAATGATTCAATTCGTACGACAATCTTAGATAAAGAATTTTTTTTTAATAATACATTTTTTATTCGGAATTTCAAAAATATTCCACCGAAAAAAAAATTTCAGAAATATACCTCTGTCGCACATTTGAAGTGCGACGAGGCCTAAATAGAAAAAATACACGGCGACAGTGCCCGCTACACGATGGTCTCTTGTCGACGGCAAAAGCGTCGACGAGGAACGAACGGCGCTGTCGCCTGCACGTAACGTCTTGACAATATGAAAAGGCATCTGTCGCCTGACGAACGTCGACGAGAAGAAAATCGACCGATGGTCGTATGACAATGAGAGACACGGTTCTGTCATACGATGGTAGTCGACAGAACATATATATGAGCTTCGCCGATCTTTTCTCATTTGTGCGCCGGGAAGAAACGAGAGAGGAGAGGAAGGAAGAGGAAGAGGGAGAGAGGGAGAGAGAAGGAAGAAGGGAGATTCTGCCCATTGCTTTTGAGGTAAAATTTTGTTATTTTTGTTGTTTACTTTTCTTAGCGATGAGATTATGATATGTTAGAAATAATTAGATCTAGAGCATTGTAGCGATAAATAGTGGTAGATTAGAAATAGTTTTAGATGTATGTTACGGATAAATGTAGGTAAATTGATAGGTCACACTAGTTCTAATTTAGAAAATTTAGATATTTTTTGCGGATAGGAGTATATCGGTATATATTGAGGGAAATATAGTTACTGAATGAGTATTTTTTAATATATAAGTACATCGATACTTAATGTATATATTGTTAGGAATGAATTTTACGGATAGGAGTATATCGGTACATATTGATGGAAATGTAATTTTTTTACGTATATAACTACATCGATATGAATTATTAGGAATGTAGATGTTTTTACGGTTAGATATATATTTTCGCACCATGTAGGTATAGTTATGTTACGTCATAGTATTTTGTACGGAAGATAATTAATTAAGTGAGTGAATGAATGGATTATGAGATATGGCGTAAACGAGTTCCATTTAGGATTTATTATGGAGATGGGGTTGTAATGCATGGTTTGGAGGGTGCAGATCTAAGTAACATGCAAGATGTGACGAAGTTTGAGTAGGCTCGAGGAGCGCACATTTGGTTCCGTGTTGAAATGGTTGTATTATACTTTTCGGATGGAAGAAGACAAGTGTGAGTTGAAGGTATTTTGCCTATGTAGTGTCTAAACGACACTATTCTTCGGGAGTTAGTTGAGCAAAAGGAACCGCATCGTGGAGAGCATATGTGAGGCGCAAGCAACGGGATGGAATCGAGTGCTTTTAGTGCGAGCATATGAGAGGATGTTGCCCCAAGTGAGCTTGGGCGCGGTGAGTGTAGTCGACTGAAAATGAGCTCACCGGTGACACCAAATTGGGGATCTAGCCATGAGCAACATGTTCAAAGAAAGTGGTGAAACGAGTTCGATTCTGGAGGATGATGAAAATGTTGGCCAAGAAGCGCGGGACCGGTAGACGAAGGTGAGCAAATTGAGGAAATAACAATGACACGATGGAAGAGGAAGACCGTGAGTACAAAGAGAAGCGAGAAGAGGAGGACGACGATGAGTCGGATGAGGAAGATGGAGGAGGTACAGAGCCGCTTGTGCGGTAGAGTGTGAGCACGCAGAATTTGAAAATATGTTTGTCAATGAAATGAGGGAGATGCCTTGGCGATCAAAGGATAATGAGGTTAGGCATAACAATGTACCGACAAAAGAAGTCAGGCAGGGATGCCGTGAAAGATTGGGCTCTATCACTAAGAAGGACTTTCGGGGTTAAGAAATTCACCCCAACCTCGCTCTGACGTGGTGTGTGAGATCCATGGGTGTCCGTGGAGAGTGCACGCACAAGCCCAAATGGGGCACCCATTGGATATGTTCAAGGTTGAGCAAAGATACATGTATGATCGAGGAAACGAAGATGGCTCACAGGAACCTATCATCGGGTATGTCGCGAACATCATGTACGCAGAGATAGTGGAGAACACGAGTTTTGAGCCCGTGCTATTATCCGAGCGATCGAGAACAGATATCGAGACACAATTAGCTACGGAAGGCGTGGAGGGCGGCGAAGGCACTAGAAACGAGGTTTGGGAAGTTTGAAGACTCGTACCACAACCTCCCTTGCCGCCGGTTGTATTCGTGGAAGAAATCACAGGACCTACTATGATTATCAAGATTGTCCGTCGGACAAGTGGCCAACTAAAATGCATCCGAGGAGAGTGTTCTTCGCATTCGGCGCTTGCATTAAGGCATTCATCCTTGTCGACCGTTGTTGTGCGTGGGCGGCACATTCTTGACCGGAAATACAGAGGGCAACATCGACAAATTGTGGGTGTCGATGGGAACAACCAGATTCGCTGTTGCCTTTGCTTTCGAGAAAGCGAGAACTACGAGAGTTGGTTGTGGTTCCTCTGAAACCTAAAGATCGGGGTGGTCAAAACTCGTCCAGTTTGTGCGTCTTGCATGACAGCATGCCGGGTTGCTTAGTGCTATCAACCACCGCAAAGCAGGGAAGATGAGCCATTCCGATGGCACGACTTGCGAGTCGATGGTGCATGAGGCATTTGGGTGCAAACTTCTATAAGCAATTCAAGAACAAGCAAATGATGAACATGTTCAAAAGACTATGTAACTCCAACCAGACAGAAGTTCGAACTCGTGGAAAAATCTTGATGACGACAAGGAAACACAAGGAGCGCAGACGAACAACAATGGCGCCGATGGAACACAAGAGCAAAGTGAGCCTCTTTTCCCCGCCAACAGAGGACGAGGCGACTAACCGCCGTCGGAGGCAAAGGCCAATCAAATGTTTCTGACCGATCAAGCACGAACCAAAAGAGAAGTGGTCATCGTTATATGACACACATGGTGCCGATACTTGTGATGACCACTAACTTTGCGTAGTTTACAACCGGGTAATGCGAGGATGAGGTGTCTTCCATTGGTAGGAATTGTCGAGGAGTGCCGAGGGGTACAACCAAGTACTTTGTGGATGTGCATCAATTCTTGAGATAGTAATGAGAGATGAGAAGTTCTTGTACTCTTCGATGATCACTAAATACATGCATGAGAAGGCTCGGAAATGCCAAACATAGAGCTATCAAAGTTGGTGCACGCACACCGCGCTTCGAGGTGATCTGCGAGGATAAAGGAAGGCGTGGAACCAACGGAGGGTTGTCACCAGAGTGCATCTTACAGTGAGTGCAAATGCTCGTGCAACAAGCCATACCTTTGCATAGGCCATGTTCTCATGTTATAGCTGCATGTGCTTTATTTGGAATGCAACTTTGGTACATACTGTCTCAATATTACATGAAGGAAAGGGTGATGGCAACTTGGGGCGAGGAGCTTTATGGTTATGGTGTTGTGGGTTCTTTCACCACAACTCCTAGTGTGGATGAAAGGTTCGGGTCCCCGATTTTGATGCGAGAAGAGGGAAAGCGAGCGTCAAGAACAAGGCGATAAGAAATGACATGGATGAGTCGGTCGCAAACGCGTGAAGAAATGCTCATTGTGCAACCAACCGGACATACGCTCAAGAATTGCGAGCACAAAACGAAGAAGAGGAAGGAGGAAACGGCGGTCACCGACGGTGGGGAAGGATCGATCTCTGCGAGGATCGCTGCGCAGACCTCATCGCACTGATGACAAGCGCTTTGCATTATCATATGCCGTACATCAAATTTAAATTTAAGCGATGTAACGTGTGTTGTATGAACTGTACTTTGTACCTAGTCATTGCTGAAGTGTTGTGGCTTCATAAATTGATGTAATAATCTTCTCCGTTTTTTGTGTGCGATCTGTTTCAATATATTGTTGTCATGCTTATGCATTTTTACGGACTTTTCTGTTTACATATGTGTTTCTGCTCTCACTTTCATTTTTGTAAATTGCGGTATGGCTCACCGGCCAGGAGATGACGAGTGGTCAGTATGAGTTATCGGACCAAGACGTCGACTAGTGGTCACCGTGCCTTGCATAGCCACCGCTGTCCCAGATGACGGAGGGACCACTGTCTGTTTGCCGATCCTTCGACCTAGACCAACAAGCACACTGGCCTTCGATCCGCGTTGGATCCCGGTAACATACCAAGATTTAAATTTGTAAACATGTTTGTTCAGCACGATGACTACCGCAAAGACCGATATCAATTACATGTTTATGTTTCTTAAACCGAGCCGGGTCGCCCTCGCCCGGATGGTGGAGCTCTGGGACACCGGTTCCGTCTGACCGTCGCCGATCACCGCCTGGTGGATCGGTGGAGGCCGGAGACGCACACCTTCCATCTCCCTGTCGGGGAGATGGCGATCACTTTACAGGACGTCTCCTACCTCCTCGGCCTCCCGACGCCGGTCTGTTGTGGTGCCCAGGCGTCTCCCCGATGGCGGCCGCAGATTGCTGCAGAGGTTCGCGGTGTGCTACCACCGCCGTGTCTGAGACCTTCGACCACCGCGCGGACCGACCTTGAGGTGGCTTGCAGGTTTGAGTACGTAAGTAGCATTCCGAACTAAATTGTGTACGTACTGCTTGAAATAACTAGTGAGCTTTATGTTACAGCGTGAGCAGATCGTCGAGCCAGCGGACGACGAGAGGCTCGCCCGCCACCGGAGGCGTACCTCCTCGTGGTCGTTGGTACCGACCATGTTCACGACGTCCCATGGGGATAAGCGTGTCCACGCACTGGTGCGATTCGCGAGGGCGATCGCGACACACCCTTGACGCGCGCCCGCGATACTCGTGGGGCTCGGCGTCTTTATCGTCACCTACCGTGCACTCGCGTCGGGTGTACGGTTCACGACGCTCGATCTTCGGAGGATGTCCACTTTGCGCTACGATTGTGGGCATACGAGAGGTTCCAGATCGGCCGCCCAGATCGACCGCGGCTGTGGTAGGCACGCAGCGGCGATAACGTCGGCGGTCCGACCATGGGCACCATCCGGTGCCCGCGACGGTAATATATTGCAATCACGTGTTTGATACTTTTGTTTAACTTTTACGAGTACTAACGGTTCGTTCTACCGTGACTACAGTTAGGCGGGCGACGGATCAGCGGGTAGCCTACCCGCAGCTTGTCGCGGCGTTTGACCACCTCACCGACGACCACGTCTGGACGGGCGACGTCTGACGCTTGAAGGTGCAGCGTCGTGTGACGGGTGGCCTGTCCACCCTTTGCACACGAGACGCACAGTACTGGTTCACCCGTCGGTACCTCGTGTTCGACGTCCACGTCGAGGGCTACGCTGTCCATCGTGTGATGAGGCAGTTTGGTCGACGACAGGTGTTCCCGGTGCAGGACGACCGTGCAGTCCCACCCGCGGTCCACTCGTAAGTTCCTCGTATTGATGTTTTTATAATTGTTCTTGTGTAATGCTATCTAATAACGCTTATACTTATTTTTCACCCACAGCCTGATGAGGAAGGGCGGCTGCGACCACCTGGTACGCACGTATGCCGCCTTCTGAGGAGTGGGAGGAGCCCTCGAGGACGCCTCGTCGAGGATCGCCGTCTGACGTAGGGACGCATCGCGTGGTACACTCCCGGACTCGTGTGCGTTTGGTGCGTGTCGACCCGATCCCCAGACACGCGTTCGTGGTGGCGGAACATGTACCCCTCCATATGGACTCGGTTCGCACGCTTTGGTACGTTCGTCCATACCTTCGATATAATTAATTTTGCTAACTATTTCAGATTTTATTTTGCTAACTAATTAAGAAATTATTTTGCAGTGACGTCTTGCACACTCACCACGAGGAGCTTCGCGCTTTGTACACTCGGTGGCCGAGGAGAGGGCGGACGAGAGCAGGGCGCCACCCTTTACGTCGGGAGGTTTACGACACCGACACGCCACCGAGCCGCTCGGGGTGCGGCCTTCCTACCGCCCCCGCAAGGCGCAGCCGCCAGCGGCGGTGCGCCAGTGCGTCTTCACGGTCCCGCCCGCAGTCGCGAGAGGGCACGCTCAGGCCGGTCAGGCTTTCGGTGAGTACTGAAATACACTGTTCAAGTGTTACAATCGCAGACATAATGCTCAAAACAATTCTTTATTTAGACAGGCCCGCAGTACACTTCTTCACGCACGATCTCGATACGGTCCCGCGACTACGACGACGAGGGCGATGCCCTGACCGGAGGACTCGTGATTACCTCTCCACGGACGTCTTTGGGGTGGGGCATCATCATCACAAACCGACGGACCGCCACCACCGACGCAGCCTAGTCAAGAAGACGAGCGCCAAAGACCGACGCAAGCTTCTCGGCCGACGCGACGCCCAAATTTAGGTCGCGAGAGGTTCCACCGCTACCACGCGAGCTTGATGTACTCATGGGACTGTGTTCGGAGGAGAGGCCTCCCGAGCGGCCCGACAAAGAGTTTCTTTTGATTTTTATTATTGCCAGTATGTTATGTACTAAGTGTTTCATTTGAAATTTGTTGCACTTGCATTTGTATTTTTTGTAAACTAAATCTTTCATCAGCTAGCCGCTTTGCCACACACCTAGCACCTTTACTCACTGGTAGCACCTTTACCACGAAGACACGACAACAGACGCAACAGCTTTTCCAGCGCGATGTGACTACTCGCTGCTAGCAGCTTTACCAAGCTGACACGACAACACACGCAATAGCTTTTCGGTAGCGATGTGACTACTCATTGCTAGCGACTTTACGGTGAGACGACAACACGCCATTAAATGACAACACGCAACACGCCACGCGAACGACAACACGCCTGCACTGCGGCAAAGAAGAGTCAGAATTGTGTGGAGTAACCCTCACCATCACTATAAAAGCAGTCCGAGGGGTAGACATCCAACACGACCAAACCACAATGTCGTTTCTACTGTCGCCTCTTCAGACAAGCGAGGTCATCCCCCAATATCCGGATGCCGATGGCGTCGACGCGAAGTTCTGGAGTTGCCCCGACCCAAATGCGATCGCAACCTCACCGCGAAGATGATGCAATCTACCCATGGAGAGACGGCGCTCACTCACTACATCGCTGTGGCCGCACGTACAAGGTAAACCCATCTTGGCGTCACACAATATAGGGTAACACTACCATCTCATGCATCGTTCTTTCTTTTCTCGGCCACGAGGCCGTGTTGCTTCTTCCAATGGATCGACGGGCGTAACGACGTGACTACGAATTTCTACAATCGCCACGACGCCAACCCCGCTTCGCCGAGAACTTCACCCGGTGGGAGGGCCGCCAGATATGTCCTTTTCTAGATCGGCCAGAGCTCGGGCGGTGTGCAAGGGCCCAACCAATCGGTGAGTTTCATGCGTCATACTCTTGTTAAACTCCCAAATTAGTAGTTCTAAACAGTTCATCGCATTACAGAGTTCAAAAGGACATTCAAGTCAACGGAGGAACCTCCTCCGGGGCCACCCAAAGCCCCGACGTTTGCGTACATGGCCTTGAGGCGATGGTTGATACCTTCCACGGTGATCTAGCGGGCGGGCGATTCTACCGTGCCCTTGGCCGAGGATGAGCAGTCTTGGTACTTCAACCGGTGGACCCAGAGACGTACCACCCACATCTCGTGCAACTTTGCATGGGATAATCGGGGAGCAACCTCTCCGTGGTGCCACTACCGCCGTAAAAGCCAAACCCCGAGTACGCCACGGTGTTATGCAAGCACCAAGGCGGGCATCTTTAGATTGATTGCGAGGCACGCTTAGGTTGTTCAAGGATAAGCCTAACACAAAGCTCTCGCACCATATAGTGGAGTGTGAGCCAAAAGCAGAGCAGACGCTCTCGCATGTCTCCGCCAACGCCAACACAGCAGAAGTGCAGAGGTTCCTCTTCTCGAAGAAGGGACAAGGGAAGCGGCCGGCCGAGGTCCGCAACACGCATCAAATCCTTGACTCGTGCGCAGACCATCCGGGAACCCGTGGTATTAACATAGGGACGCCGCGAATCGGGATGAAATGCCCATATGGGAGGCGAAATCCACATAAACAACAACCAAAATTTAAGTCTTATACACCGAGACGACGTCGGCATAGGCCACCCAATCGGCGACACCGGGGAGAACTGTGGAACCCCATGGAGTTCTTTCATAGTAGGGATTGAGCGGTCCGATGACCGGTCGCAATACTAGAACGGGTCGTAATATGCACAAAATGTATGACATCATTCATTTGCTGCATCCGGATAGGCGAACGATCATTTGTTCCACCATGACGAATGTGCTTTAGTTAGGTAGTTCGTCATCCTTGTAATGCCCTTGTAATATCATCTAATCTATTGCTTATTTTATCATCTTAACTTTCGTGTATGTGCCCTTATATATGTATTGTTTGAATTTTAAAAATTCCTCATATCTTAAAATAATTTGAAATTTTTATGGTAATATCACCGATATATCGAGAACCTCCATAAAGAGTGTCAAAATTTTTCGACGTCGTAAAAGTTTCCATGGTTTCGTGGCGCAAGTACTTTTTTCCGATTTTAGCAACAAAATGCCGAGGCAACGTCCATTATCTCGCCCATACGTAAGTGGTAGCCGCATTATGAGTCCGCCTTGATTTTTTTCTCAGATTTTTTGGACCATGTCCGCCTACGTCATGGGCTACGAAAACCCTAAGTGGCCATGATTACCGCTGCTTTAGGTGCGCGAGTGCCTTTTCCGATTTTGGTAACAAAATGCTCGCCAACGTCCGACCATCTCACCGCATCAAGTGGTATGCCACGCTATGAGGCCGCCGTGCTTTTTCCGTCATTTTTACGCCATATTCTACGAACCTTACGAGGCTACGAAAACCCTAAGTAAAATGCGTATCACTAACGAAATAAAATAATTTTTCCGATCCATTACAGGACAATTATGTACAACCAATTTACAACAAAAATGTCAACAAAAATATTAAATATAAAAATTCAAGATTCTTGTAGTTAGCTTCACAGCGATGACCTCTTGTAGCACTTTAAATGCGGCAGACGAGGGGCTTTCGGCTCTGTCGCATGACGCTCTCATCTTGACAGCGCCGTTTGATTCTTTGTCGCCGACGTAAACATCTTGCGATAAGACCACGTCGGCCGCGGCACTGTCCGCCTGTGTATTTTTCTATTTAGGCCCTCGTCGCACTACCAATGTGCGACAGAGGTATATTTCTGAAAAAAAATTTTTCGGTGGAATATTTTTGAAATTCGAATAAAAAATGTATTATTAAAAAAAAAATCCCTTAGATAAACTTCCAAGTTTTAAAAGGGCCTCAATTGATATTTTGCTCTATGGGGTAGAGAAGGAATTTTCACGCCGTGCAATGTTCTTGTGCACCTAGCTTTTTCCACAGTATAAAAAGGACAGTACTGCAAGGGCATGGTTATTATATCTGATATTATTATACAGCAATGATAGAAGCTTTTGGAGACCGAGAATTAGAAAAGTACAGGGCTGGACGCGGTCCGTACGTATATTTTCTTTCACGTCTGTTTCTGTTGGTACAAATCCTCGGGCACTATCTGGGCCAGGTGATTACCAACTACTATGAGTAGTTTTTTAGAAGAGTAGATGGGTACGTAATTAACGAGACTTATAGTATCATCGAGGCAACGTAATGTTGGTATCCAAATTCGACTGGCGTGTTTGATTTGTACGGGAATTTGTCTCCCCATTTCGTGTAAAAACTGAAGACTAGAAAATGTTAGTTACAGCCAAGTTTTAGAAAAAAGAGAGAGAGAGAGAGAGAGAGAGCGACGTCTAAAAGAAGAGAGTTACTAACGCTAGGATGGTAAGATATAACATGATTGAATAACATGTACAACATTTATAGTCGTCACGTGCAATAAATTTGCAAAACAATAGTGAAAGCATCGAGATAAAAAACTAAAAAAAATCTTCTCAAAATTGCATGAAAAATAGGTAGACAATTTAGCTGCATTGGAAAACTAGCTCGTGAATCCCAAATGAACAAAGTTTACATTGCTAAAACATTGTAACATTTTGAAACAATAGTATAAAATTTTTACAGCTTCTCACAAAACAATTTGAGGGATTGTTTGCATCAAATTAAATAATAAACAGTCCTCACCAAACACATTTGTAATGTTACAACTCTATAACTTTCGAAAATACTAGTTGCAACATTTTGCAACCAAGAATGCAACAAGTGAAAACAAAATATGCAACAGCCAAAGAAATGCTAAACACCTCGTTACTTGTCTTGCAACAATTAGAGAAAAGGTTCTCAACAAAGTTGAGAAAAAAAATGCTGACATGTCCACCTCATGGCCAACCAACATAGATCTAGAAGGGGGCATGGCTGGCTTGGCAATCGTTGTCTCATAATTGTGTTGTTCTTTACTCCTCGTTAACCAAACTCCTCCTACCTCGACATCGCTACATTTGACAAGTTTCGGTAGCCGTGCGATTGATTCAATAGGATCCATCTACCCCCTTGGATGGGATACCTCCAGGTGATACCCTATCCTTGCCTCGCTGGTCTAAAGAGGGAGTGAGGGTGGGGATAAAGTATAGCTACAATAATGTCTGCCTTCGGGAGCCAATGACCAGCAACCAACCTAAGAAGGAGAAGAAAGGTGCTGCATAGAATGGGGATGGGAGTAGCTTTCGTTTGTGAGCTATGAGTGAAGCCTTTAATATTCTGCATTTGGCTTTTGCGGTGTGTGGAATCCTAAGGATGTGTTTTAAGTGGGCAACAGTAGACTAAATAAAATGTGGTCCAAGTGTTCAAAGCATTGGACATACATATTGTATCATTACGTAAAAAAACTCGCCAACAATTTCTTGCGAAAAGTAGGCTGGCATTAATTAAACTTCTAATTACTATGACCCATATTTAGTCTTTTAGGATTTGAAAAAATGTGCTAGATAAATCCTAATAGAATTATGATTTCTATTTTCTTTAGAGTACGAATCCTATTTGCTTTGAAGTAGGATTACTATTTACTTTGGAGAAAGACTAAGAAGGCTATAGAAACTCATAGGGTGATCATGGAGAATCTAAACAACCAAGAAGTCATAAACCAACTCATCCAAAGCAAGAGGTGTACGAGAGGATTAGACGTTAGGTTATTTTTTAGCACTAGATTCTTGCATAGGAAAAAGATCTAAGAATTCTAAATTAAAAGTTTGAGAGGTTGTGAGAGTAACAATTCCTTGTACTCTTTTGATGTTATACTTAACGAATTTGCGATCGACTTCGCTAATTCTTTTTCTTTCGTCGTGGTTGCTTCAACGTCGTATTTTGGTTCTCTATGAGATCCATTTTGTTTGTTCTTGAGACAATACATGCTAGTGTCATATCTTATAAAACTTTAATCCGATCCGAGAGCTGCTATACATGCATAAAAAGAGATGTCAAAGTGTAACATAAAAATAAGATGCTCATTCTTTAGAAATGTAAGGTATTGTCTTAAAACTCATGTAGTCAAAGTATTCTCACTTTAACTGACAATGCATTGGTGAAATCGAATGGAGGAAAACATGTGTAATGTCTAGCCCTTTTATCGGATTGTTCAGTGTAACCATGTTACTTATCGCAACAATGGCTGCCGTAAGATGTGCTTTTCGACTTTTGAAAGCACAGAGCAGATTATTTAGAACTTGACTTGAGCAAAACTTAAGCTAAACCAACGGCCAAACCCTTTTTCTTAGGTCTACTTAGAGCATGTTGCTAAAAAAATATTAACACCGAAGGTTGCCACATTTTGCTACAAGTCCTTCACTCCTTTAGTCAGGTATGATCAAGTTGGTCTAGTGTTCGGTTCCTAGCCAGATATTGTGGACTTTGTTTTTTATCTGAGTCCTACATGTTATAGGCACAATAAGTTCTAGCAAGATTTTCTTAGCCAAGCTAAGTTGTGGGTCTAATTTTCTTAGTCATAACTTTGGCAAGTTAGGCATAAAAAGTTTAGCAAATTGTGACACTTACGCTATAAAATGAGCCTAAAACAACTCCAAGAACAGGTAATAAGCATGAGATCTGTCACGACCAAGAGTGCCTCATCCCTTAAAAGCTTAAACTACGGACGGTTAGGGTAGAAGCTTCTCATTCACTTGGCTTGCCTCTCGTTGTTTCTCAGGGCACTCCCAGTCCCAGTGGTTATTTGTGTTTGCTACTATAGCTATGCTACGTGAGATTTTCGGTGAAGTAAAACATAGCGAGGGAAATAGGGTTGTTACTCATATAAATATAAAATATTTTTAGAAAACCAAGAAAATAGCGGCAAGAATAGGTGTATTAAGATTTTATACTCAATCCGTCTAAGTTTATAGGACGTATTTCTTCTTGACACTTAAACAAGAAGATATTGAAAACGACTAGATTACCTCTAATTAGTATCATTAAACACTATACTCGATGAATGTATGTAGAGAATATAAAATAAAGACGGATATTTGTTACAGGTATAGAAGGGACACCACACTAATTTTGTATTAAAATATAAAATACATTTTATACTTATAGGCAAGACTATTAAAGAGACACGTCTTATAAAGTTGGACAGAGGAAATACTATTTTTACGGGCCATCGCTTTTCCTACCACATAATTCGTTGGGGGAGCATAAGGCTAATTAATTCATTGTGGTGTAATATCCAACCATTGAAAAATGTCCTTAGGCTATTCCCAGTGCATGGTAACATACCTATTTAATGCATGCCACATAAGCATTTTTGATGATGTGGCAATAGAGTTAAAAGGGGAGAGAAGAAAGCTATATCTTGAGGAAGATACCACTTGGGCACGAAATCATAGACATTGAAATTTGAATCATCTAAGTGGCCCACAATTCATACTCTCATACACATCTAGCATTTAATTATCTTATGGGGACTAAGAAACAATCCATGATACCATGCATTGGGATAGTTGTATCTTCTATAATATCATATGACATAGCAGCTTTGGATATTGTGATAAGATACAATGCATTGTGAATAGCCTTAGCTTGCCTCACGGAAGTACTCGTTTCGTCCGACATTATAAGTCTAAAACATCATACGCATGTATCAATGAAACACTAAATGTAAAAAACATTAATGTCATTGGACCTTTCATACTATATTAAACGTTATGATATAACTATTTTTATTAAAATATAAATAAAAAATTATAATAACTACAATTTAATTTTGCATGTAGAGAATATAAAGTAAAGATGGATATTTATTAGAGGTATAAAGCGGACATCACACTAATTTTGTATTATAATAAAAAATATGCCTTATACTTATAGACAAAATCATTAAAAAACATATCTTATAAACTTGGATAAAGAAATTACTATTTTTACGAGCCAACCCTTTTCCCACCACCTCATTCGTTGGTGACCCTCTCTCGCCCTTTCACTAATCCCTGTCTTTCAGTCGCTAGCTTTAGTTAGTCCGCTGCTCTCAATTAGTACCGTCTTGTCTAGCCATTTCCTTGATAGTTATCCCATCCCACGCACGTTGACGCACCCAACAACCCCAACGATCCGCGGGCTAGGTAACCCGCGGGCGTAACGCGACCAACCCAAACCCAACGCGTCGCCGTCCGCGCGTCCGCCTCACCTTTGCTAGTCACACGTACGTCGTGCTTACCCTTTCGCCGTTGTCCCACACGAATGTCAACACCTTGTTTGTTGGAAGCCTCGGTGAACTAGGAAATCGTAGATCTTACGATCTTCTCGACCGGCAGTATATGTATCACCTGTTACGTTTTTCTATTACGGTAGGTACATGATAAGTTTGAATATTATACCATCTCATTCTGTCAAATTTGGACAACGTGGTATCCGTCCTACTGAGTTAGGGTACCATAGAGACTCGTCTGCCGTGATGGGTACTGTATCGACAACCTGGCGTGTTAGAAAAGTTAGTAGATACATGTATTATCTATTGGTGCTTTCGAGGTCGATAAGAGGACTAGATTTATAATTTTGTCCAGAGAGAATCGAAGATGAAAAAAGGACGAAGAAAGATTAAGGCAATGTTTGTTTAGATTTAGATTTTTGGCTTATAGTTTAAAACCAGTTTTTAGGTTTAAACAGCTTAAAAATTAATGGCTTTTATATGTGGTAGGGATGGGTAATTTTATCCAACTTTAGTGGTATTAATCTAAAACCAATCCTCGATAAACAAAAAAAAAGCCTTCCTCCGACGGCTTTTGACTTTTAATTATACGAAGACTTGTGACTTTTGAAAAGTTCAGATAAAAAACTACTCATTTATTTAGACTTTAGGTTTTTAGCTTTTAAATAGATGAAAATAATCTAAATAAACAGGGCTCTAGACGGGCCAAAGCTCTGTTTATTGTTTCTCCTCAGCTATCCTCCGGCAGTACGGCCGGGCCTGCCGGCTACATAAAATCGCTAGTCGACGTTACCAGCGGGGCTGCGGGAAGTAAACTAGCGTGATACGAAGAATCAAACGTCGTGGGTACGGAGGTCAGGAAAGGGACGGATACAAATGTAACAGTAAACAACATCATCCTAAAGGCTTCAATATATGCCACGTGGGCCTGGGTTTATCCTGGCTACGCTATACGTGTGAACATGAGAGTTTACTTACCGGTTATCATCAAATATCTGTAGCGAAAATTTGACAAATTCCTACCCCCACTGTGAACTAGCGAATGGGAAAATAAAGTAGTTCGTTGGCATTTGAGAAGGCCAGAGCGATGGGCTACGTCGTGTCGTACGAAATTTCATTGTGCGCAGCTACATTAGTCAAAATTTCCATTTTTTTTGCTTTTTTTCAAACAAATAGGTCGCTAGGACCCATCGACGAATCTATGTACTGCTATAAATCGTCAGTGAATCTGTGTTTTTTTAACCGACAGGAATACCTAAACGTAATTTTTTTCAGAAAAATAGGTCGCTAAGGCCCGTCGACGAATCTATAGATTGCTATAAATCGCCGGTGATTCTGTGTTTTTTAACATATGGGAGGACCTAAACGTAAATCACGGAGGGATTTAAACATAATTTTGTTTTTTAAGTCTTTTCTGTTAAAAACAACCGGAGAACCTAAACGTGATTTCAAATTTTCTAGAGGATATTTTCACGAAACCGCTGATGTGGCGCTCTGGCCGGCCGACATTCCTCAGCGCTATAAGGATAGGTGAATCTGTGCTTTTTTAACAGATGGGAGGACCTAAATGTAATTTTTTTTAAAAAAATAGGTCGCTAGGACCCGTCAACGAATCTATGGATTGCTATAAATCGTTGGTGAATCTGTATTTTTTAACTAGTAGGAGGATTTAAACGTAAATCATAGAGGGACCTAAACATAATTTTAATTTTTTTAGATTTTTCTGTTAAAAATCGATCGGAGAACCTAAATACGATTTCAAATTTTTTAAGGATATTCACGAAACCATTGACGTGGCGCTCTAGCCGGCCAGCATTCCTCAGCGCTATAAGGATAAGTATATATATTTGAAATACAGAAATATTTTCTTAAATACTATAAAAATCAAATTGTTTTCTGCAAAATTTCTACGTTCCAAGGGTACGTTTCCATCTGGTTGATCATCTACAGACACATGCCACGCAGGGTGCAGCCCATGTTCGAGACACCTGTCACGGCCTAGCTAGTAGCTAGAGTACTTTTTAGCATCGTGGCTATTTTTATTAAAATTCGATCTCTTTATAATTGTAATTATAAAATAGCTCCGTCTCTAATAAGAAAAACGTCTAAAGTGTGATATGTGTCATATTCTACGTTCCGTTATCACAAGTATCTACCGTGTTGAAGTTTTGATGGCTTACCGTACTTCCATAGTATGATAGATGGTTTCGCGGTGTTGGAACGTGGAAGGTGACATGTCTCGTATTCTGACTCGATCAATATTTTTTTAAAAAAATACATATGTGGCTAGAGAAGCCATTAATGACGGGTGGGACGGAACCACAGATTCACATCAGCGATCACGTCGCCGATCCAGTGGCCCGAACCTTTCTTTTCTTCCCACTGTACGACAACACCATTTTTGCCGTATGTCTTTGTTTACCTTTGCAGGTGCGTAGTTCCCATCGATCGACCATCGTGCCATTCTCTACCTCAAAGCTTTCCGCGCAGCACTCAGCGTAGCAACAGCTAATAAATCGAGGCGCTGGCCGTCAAACGCATATGAACATCGCAATCTGTTACTCGGTGTAGCCAGCGTCGCGCCGCGCGGTGGGCGCGAAACGGTCTGCCTCCTCGATCGGTTGGCTCGTGCCTTCTTTTTTCGTCGTTCGCTCGAAGTTAGGCGACAGCGGCGCACTGGCTGGTGCGCGCGTTTCGCCGGGGCCGCAGCTGCGACACGCCGAAGCGAAGTTGCCGCCATTGGCGTGGCGCAGTAACCGGCCGCTGCCGCCTAAATCACGTGGCGCGTCTCGCGCAGCGCCGCTTGGCGCGCGTGAGAGGAAGGACCCCGCGGATTTCGTGCGTCCTCACGCTCGCGTCAGCCCTCAGGCGTCGTACGCGCATCTCGTGATAGTCCGCAAGGGGCCTCGGTCGTACGGTGATGACAGCGCCACCGGCCGACGCTGCGTGCAACGCACTCAGGCGATGCGATGCGATGCGAGAGGCTAATCGCTTCCGACTCGATGCTGCGAACCGCATGCCTGCCTGCTGCGATGGATTCGGATTGGAGGGCGGCGGCGCCGGCGGCGCAATCATCTCAGCGTCGTATGATTGTGTGCATCTTATCTTTCCTCCCCCGGAGAGCAGCAGTCCTAACTCCTACGCTCCTAGGTGGTTCTTGATACCGAGTTTAACAAATTATCGAGTATAATTTAAAATTAATATAATTCAATATAAAATCATTTTTTAATCATTAAGTAGTTATTTCAAATTCAAACTATCAAGCAACTATCGATCCGTGCCTTATTGATATTTTTCGTTTGAGATGAAATAATTTTAATTTTATACTCATTAACTACTGCAACCAACGTAATTTGATTAGAGTCTAACTACTTTTTTTTTTTCGGGTCCTAGTCCTAGGTCCAACTTTTGAACGTCGACGTGGAGGTGTGGGGGCATGGGTCTGTGGGGCCCGTGAAATTCGATGACTTGACAAAAATGTTATTTTTGGACGTCTGGATTTGTATGATTGTATCGCCGGCTGTGCAGTGCAGCTAAAAATATGCTGTTAATGACAGTGCCGATAAGCACTATTGCACTAGAGAAAGGATGAGTCAAGAGACTGAGGTCAGGTTGGTTGTTAATTTTTTCAAGGGAGGTTCCTTGAACAGAATGGAGATAGGTTCCAATCAATTCTCGCCGGTTGCGTTGGTGATTAAGCATCCTTGTACAATTGATTAATTAATGCCTCTCGATATGGATACTAGTATGATTTATCGCCGTGCATGGGGCCATCTGCTCGAGCCTTTCAGCCAACCAAGCATACGTACTTGTCTGTGGAATCGTGGTAGCTCATAGCTGCATGTTAGGTCTCTGAGCTGGTGGGGATCCAGCCAAATCCCGTAGATAGGCTGGAGTCCATTACATGGAACAAGCAGACGGTACGTAGGGGCTCGCGCTCTCTCAGAACATGGAGCTAGATGTGTACGCATCTAGGACGCGATTTTGGAAACAAATTATTTTAGGTCTCTTGTTCAGTTTTTTTAAGTGCCTTCCATTCGAACGAAGTTACAGATCTAATATTTTTTTTACTATAGTAGACATCTATCGTGCTTTTATACTATAGTATGAACCTACCGTGCTCTCCAGCTTAGGGGTGGAATCGAGCCGAGCCGAGCCGAGCCGAGCCAGGCTCGGCTCGACTGAGCTCGTCAGTTTCCGAGCCGAGCCGAGCTCGGCTCATTGTCTTTATCGAGCTGAAAACCGGGTTCGGCTCGGGCTCGGTCGAGCCTCGTGAGCCGCCTGGCATGTGGGCCCGCCTCATTGCGTCAACTCTCAAGTATGTTCATTGTATGTTCCTTGTTCAATATGACCGTATGAATGCCAAGCCGATTGAATGTTGAGGTCAGGGCTAATTTTGTATTAAAATTAAGCCTCATGTAATTTGGATAATCGATTAATGACTAGTGATTAGTGAAAGTGATTCGAATATCTGAATTTTACCGAGCCTAACGAGCCAACGAGCAGCTCATGAAGCCGGCTCGAACTCGCCTCAGAAGATAATCTAGAGTCAGACGGTAGGCTCGGACTCGGCTCGTTGATGCACCGAGCCGAGCCGAGCTGCACCGAGCCGAGCCGAGCCACGAGCTATTTTTCCACCCCTATCTCCAGCTATGGTAGGTGAATCTACCACGCTCCTATACTACAACAGATAGACTTACGACGCTTTCACACTATGGTAGATAACATACTAAGGTCTTATATCATAGTAGTTGGCACGAGACGTCTCTCGATTCTTTTGTGTTGGGGAAAAACAAGACAAAAACTGGCGAGGCGGGAGGAGCATGTTGTAATATGCGAATGCCCATGCCCGCTGCTAATAGTCTAGTACACAATCACATGCTCTTGGAATCGATTAACAGGTGCCACCCAAGCAAATACAAACACCCGTTTGGTGTGGTGAGTGTGTGACAGGTGCCTATGCGATTGTGTCACGGTAGTGCCTGTCAGCGATATGTGCATTCTGAAGAAACCTGGGAAGCCATGGGTCTTTGTTGTAAAGGCCACGAAGGCTCAAGAAAAGCAGGATCATGCAGCACGACCACCCTGTGAATAGGTAAACAACTGCCGATGGACACTTACAGAAGGCAGCAGCACTCAGCACTGAAGGCTTTCTTCACCGAAAATAAGTGCGGAAACAAACGCCAATTTACAAAAGTTTATCACCAGAGACATCTGTACAAAAAAATATGATCATTATTATTCTATAGTCTATAATAATAATAATAACGAATATTTCACCAAACAACCAATGTAGGTAAAACACGATGGCCTCCCAGTACATGATCTATTAAGAGAGTAAATATCTGTGACGAAGCCAACATTCCAATCAGGCAAACGATGTATGTTTAGAAAGCAGAACCGGGAATTGCTCGAAAGAATTACCCTCCACTTATATGTCACTACTATACTCCACTCAATGGCTGGTTGAAATATGTGCGGGTTATTATGCTATCCTCGCCGAAGTTAGAACGGCAATGCCCTAAAACTGGAGGATACATAATTGCCTGCCATGAACAACGCAAGCACCGACATCAGTACTGCCAGAGTCACCAGAATGTATTGCCTCATCTTCCTTTTGCCCCTGTTACGCAGGGGTGATGGCATGGGTTCCACCCTGTTTAGCTGCTTAAGTGCTACAGATGATCTGGAGGGCCTTTTCTTCGGAGCTGTATGCTGAGAAACACCTGCTTCCCGAGTGTTTGTTGTCGTGCTAGCGGCACTATAATCTATCGCCATGGTTTCTGCGTTGCCCTCACCACAACCGTTTGCCGAGGCTACAGATGTTGCTCCGTTCTTTTTATCTTTCTTTGCTTTCTTCTGCAAGTGATTCAATGCAAACTTTGTTCAGAAATTTGGTAACTCAAATGAACACTACGGAGTATACCACAACAGAAGGATTGTATTTTAATATCATCGCAGAAAATTGAGTTACATACCTTATCCATAGCCTCAGCTTCCTTCCGTGCTCTGCAGTCGGCTCTCTCCAGGGCCTTTTCTGCTTTCCACTTCTTCCTCTCTTCAGCCTCCGTGGCTCTTGCCTTTTGCACCAATCGAAGCCGCTCCTTTTCAGCTGCACCCTTCTCCTGTCTAAATGCCTCCTCCCTGACTGCACATTCCGCTGCCTGCCGTGCTAACTCTAACTCCTCTTCCATCCTACGCAATTTTTCCTTTTCGATGCGCTCCGCATCTTCTCTTTCAGGCATTGGTTCAGCTGTCTCTTTCCCAGAAGAGCTACCAGGAAATTTCGATTTGGAACGATTACAGTTCTGAGGACCTTGCAGGACTCCTCTGCGACAGGTGTTATGTTATCACTGAAGTAGACTTTGCAGGCGTTGCTTCTGAAGCTGAAATGGACACGTGTGTGCTTGAAACAGGCAACAGAGACGGATCGCTTGGCTTTCTGTTGGAGCTGCTTGGAATTTCCGGAGGGACCTCATCAGGGCCAATTCTTCTTCCATCCGAGGTCCCTAATCTCTTCAATGCGCTAATCCTGTTTGATTCAACAGACTACCTACGAAAATCCTCACCCTTGTTCCACATCTCCATGAATCTCTCCACCTAAAGGTGACAGAAATTTCAAGATTTGGTGATCAGTAATCAAAATATGAGACTTTGGTAGATCAACAAAGAAGACAAACACCGTCAATGATTCAACATAATTTACAAGAGAATGGTGAGACATATTCATCACCCTCTCAATACAACTTGCACAAATCTTAAATCAAACAAGGGGTAAATACTAAATAATCACCATCCACATTTCATTAAATGCTTTAATGTTTGTGTAACTTTTAAATAGTGATACATAGAAGAAGCACCTCCTTGCAAGTGCTTCACTGTAAAAAAAATGCTCTAGAAATAAGGGCACCTTAACTGTTAGTGCTGATTGGACACCAGGAGAACTGTCAGTATCCATTTGTTGAAAATTACATCTATTTCTTAGCTAAAACGTCTTCAGGATGAACAGTTACTACTAGCTGATGACACATATTACTACTGTAAATCTCCCACAGTGAAGCAAAGTAATTTTTACAAAGAGATAGTCTACTATTGACTAGTTAATGGAACACAAATCGGAGGTGAATGCTGATACAACCTTCATGCATTTAGACCAAATTCATAATTTTGGTCCCTAATATGCCGAAGAATGGCAAAATTGATATAAAAAGAAAACCAACGGAAAGAGAGAACTGTTTTTTTACCGGATTATTGCAATACAATTGAAGTTCAACCATATCACCCATGGATTGGTAATGTGTTGCAGTCCTCTGATTGTTCTTGTACAAGAAGAAGTGTTTGTTCTGCAATACAAAAAGTAAGGAGAGAACTATTCAGCTGTGGCATCACAAATCTAAGAGCTATTATTTGGTGGGGGCGGGGGTGAAATGCAACTTATATCAGCATATCACTGTGGTTTTCCCAATAACGTCGCAACCAATGTTAGAAGTAGGGCAATTAAGATACATAATAGAAGCTACTACTTTTTGTTAAGAAGCGCTATATGCCATGTGGTACCAGAACACTGAAACCTTGTCTCTCAAGACTCAAGAGCAGACATAATGTGTGGTTTTTCTTATTATAAAAAATAATGTTTTTCCTGTTGCAGGAATACCACCAATGTTCTTAACTAAATTATTACATAAAGCTGTATTGACGAATGCCATGGAAATAAAAATTCTGATTTCCATTGCAGAAGCTTTACATGGAGATATCAAGGTGCATGTGTTCTGTGGATCATTGATACAGTGCTTTTACCTTAATGACTTGACGCATGACAGGGAAGTGCACCTCATATATGATTTACATACAAACTTGTAGCTACATGGTTTAAGGTGACATACCAGAAGAACCCAGAACATTTGTGCCTTCAATTGAAACTAGGATATCACTTTTGGCTTTTCAGCATAGGGAAATGTCTAAATTCAAGATTCGGGTCATCATTTAGACTAGTTAAGCTTGTATTTACAGACTGCAGAACCATTGTGGACCATCATGGTGGATTGAGTGGTAGCTTTAAGTGGAAAACTAATTCTGAATATAATTGTGAATTTTGTGCATTCAGTTAAGATCCAACCTATATATTGAAGTATAAGTGAATTGCCCATCTTTCCTCATCAGCTTAAGCTTTTAGGTGAACTGACTGGTGCATGCAACTCAATATGGTATCAGAGCCAAGAGGTCTCGAGTTCAAGACCCGGTTGGCGCAATTTTAAAAAATAATTGCAGCCCCACTTCTATTCCACGTCATAGGCCTGAGGGAGCCTACACGTGAGGGGGAGTGTTGAAGTATAAGTGAATTGCCTATCTTTCCTCATCAACTTAAGCTTTTGGGTGAACTGACTGGTGCATGCAACTCAATATATTGAAGTATAAGTGAATTGCCTATCTTACCTCATCAACTTAAGTTTTTGGATGAACTGGCTGGTGCATGCAACTCAATATGGTATCAGAGCCAAGAGGTCTCAAGTTCAAGACCTGGTTAACGCAATTAAAAAATAATAATTGCAGCCCACTTCTATTCCACGTCTTAGGTCTTAGTTTTTGGGTGATGTGAAAGTGTGTGATCTATAACAGATTTGTTAGCTTAAGAATAAGAATATTGCTGGACAGAGAGGATGATAAATTCAGGCAATCATCGTAGGCTTATCAAATGTAGAATGAGATTTCCACTGGAGTGAAGTTTCTACCTTCTTGCTTGGTTCCATTTTCAGCTCAAATAACTCATCATAGGCTTTTTGACGTATTTGATTAGCAGCTCGGTGTTCTTCATTTAATTTTCTGACAGCTGCTCTTTAATCATCATAAGCTTTCTGGATCACTTTTGTTTTTTCCTCCAAGGATTTCAAATTGTTCAAAAGTTCACCAGAATCCTTCTTCAGAGCCTAAAAAAGATAATCCATAAACATCAGAATTAAAAACTCTTTCTGATGGAATGTTTCGTTTATTTCAGCTTCTGAGCCCATATTGGACCACAATTGTTTCCTTTGAGCTTTTAGTTCCCTGATCTCTTGAAGGAGAAGCTTCTCTTCTTTCAGAGAAATAGATTCATGTACTGTAATCTTATCCTTCATTGCAATCTAAATCATCATAACCCATTTTTGGATAAAAAACATCAGAATTAAAAACTATCAAATTTAATAAAAGTGCAACAAAGAAAAACACTACACCCATGATGTAATATAGAAAAATAAAATAAAACCATCGGTAAATTTGAAGTAATGTTTGCAGATGACTAACCATATCATCGATTTCTTGAATTGAATTTGCTTCATTCAACTTCCCGATCATTGGTTGCACACTATTTAAATAATGTCTTTTATCACCATGAGCAGCTCTACCTCCCCTTTCTTCTTGTAGTGCAACTTCTAGTTTCTCGTGGTACTCATCGCATAAAGCCTATATAAATAATAAATACAATCCAACAGGAGGAAGCATGTTGCATACTGAACCAGAGAAGTGAAGGTAAAAATTTTACGCCTTTTGCTTTTGCCTCTGAACATTAATTGCATCTCGCTTTTGTGTCAACTGATCCAGATGAACTTGAGCGACCTGTATCTTTTCCCAGAGATCTTCGCCCGCAAATCTTCATACTTTTGCTATGTAAATACTTTGTGGTGTAATAACCTGCACATCTCTTCTTTGAATGTTCATTCTCCAGATCTTGCTGGATTGACCTGCAAATCTCCTGGGATCTTCAAACTGACATTTTCCAAAGGATCTCGGATGCTTGTTTGGCGGATGGGGATCCTTTCTTCTTGGATGCCTTCATGATTGCTTCTTGGGGCATTTGGAAACTGCGTAATGACAAGATTTTCAGATCCGTTCCTGTGAGCCTTCTGATTTGGAAAGATTGGTTTCGCGCGGAAATTCGTTTACAGTCTTTTAGGCTGGTTGATAATCTTAGGGCTGGTCTTGTAGCGTGGGGTTCTAGGTTGCCTTGATTGACCTCTTTTCTCTTTTTTTTTTTTCTTTTCCCTTCTCGGCTGGTCCCTCATCAGCCGCTTTGTTGTTTCCTTTGGACTGCTCTTTCGTTTAATCTATTTCCGAGCGGTGGCTTCCACTGCTGTTTCGGTTTAAAAAAAATAACCTACACATCTCCTTTATTTTCTGTATCAATATCAATCTCTAATTGTGACTCACTAGTGTCATTAATGATCTTGGTGTTATCACCACGTACATTTTTGTCATCATCCTTGTGCCCATCACGAACTATCATGTCAACAGGTGGAGACTCTAGATCTGTTACAAAGTATTATAATAAACATTAACTTCATTACAATAGCAAGTAAATAAATTAGGAAACAATGGAAGGAGATAATCATTGCATACCTTTCATATGTTTGGTCTCAACCTGGAAAGAAGATTTAGTAAATGTGTCTATATTTTCTGAGGAAATCTCATTGCATGCCCCATTTAAGGTGCAAGTATCATCATGTGGAGAACGAGCATCTTTCAACGCTCCATGTGAATGACAAGACTTTTCAGCTGAGGAAGCAGGCTCATTACTTGGAAAGGAATCCATATTTCCCATTCCTGATGAAACTAAGTCACATGGAGTTAATATGTTGCATAAATCCAATTGGTAATCAAGAGAGCTAGCGTCAATGAAAACGTGTATTTGGGAGATGAATCACGTTGTCTTAATTCCATACAAACGGTGCAGTACAAATAGCCAAGCGAGGCATAAGAAAGGTAACAAATCCTAGGATTACATGCAGGCTAAACATGGAAAGAACTAGAAAGAATCAATCCTAGGTTGTTGCCATATAGGTATGGGCACCGGATGGAAGAAAGCACGTAGACGCAGGTGCATGACGTCGGGTTGTAGCCTGGAGCATGCCGAAGACGATCCGTCTAACACGCCCCCGTAGTTAGAGTGGGAGGGGACCGGACGTTCAGACTAGTTCGGAACTCGGTGAAGACGGAAGTAGGGAGACCTTTGGTGAAGATATCCGCAAACTGTGAAGTAGTCGGCACATGGAGAACACGAACGTGACCGAGGGCGACCCGCTCGCGGACGAAGTGAAGATCAATCTCAACATGTTTCAGACGATCTTGAATCGGGTTCTTTGGAGAGATAAACGACATCGACATTGTCACAAGAAACAACAAAGAGCCTTGATGGTAACGGAGTGTGAAGCTCAAGAAGCGCTTGATTTGAGCCAAGTAGCCTCGGCTGACGCCGTTAGCAATAAATGATACTCGACCAAAGACTAGAGCGAGACATCAGAGGTCGCGCTGGAAGACCAAGAGATCAAATTATCACCAAGGAAGACAGCATAGCCGGAAGTGGACTTACGTGTGTCAGGACAGCTAGCCCAGTCAGCATCAGAGTAAACTACTAAAGCATCCGGGGCCGTCCGATAAAGGAACAAACCATGGTCCAAGGTGCCATGTAAATAGCGAAGAATGTGCTTCACTGAAGCGGGATGGGGTTCCTGGGGATCATACATAAAAAGGCAACCTGCTGCACGGCATACGCAATATCTGGTCGAGTGAAAGTCAGATACTGAAGTGCACCGGCCAAGCTGCGATAATGAGTAGGGTCAGCAACCGGAGGACCATCACCGGATAGTTTAGAATGGGTGTCAATAGGTGTGCTGCAAGGCTTACAGTTAGCCATGCCAGCATGATCCAATATGTCAAGAATATAATGTCGCTGGGACAAAAACAGGGAGTCTTGCTGTCGGCGTATTCCACCAGACAGGCCCTGATCTACAGACCGGGTTTTGTTCGATAGGAGGGCGTCTTCGCAGCTGGCTAACCCTAACGAGGGGAAACCTAGAAACTCCTACGCGAAGGACTACGGCGTTCTTGAACTGTGTTGACACGGTGATTTTACCCAGGTTCAGGCCCCCTGGACCAGGGTAATAGCCTTATTTCCTGCTGGATTTTATGTAGAGTGTTTTAAGCAAGTACAGAGCTTGGGGATTACAAGTTCTTCCTAAGGCTCTATTGCTCGAAGTCTTGGTTCTCCGTTTCTCAAATGCTCGACCCCCTTTCCCATGCACCAGACGGCCCTTATATAGGCCAGGCTAACGGGGGTAGGTAAAAGGGGTCATCATGCTGATCTATACACATTTATTAGCCCTTCCCGTGCTGTCCGTTCCTTCGCCTCATTAAATGCCGCGCGATGGCTTCGCCGATGGGACCCTCTGCGATGGGTAGGTGGCCAGGCGCCAGAGGATTGGGTCTGCGGCGGACTTCCTGCAATCAACGAATCGACACGCTGCGCACCGTGGCATGGTGCGATTGGAGGAAGGAGGCTTCAAGGTGAAAGAACCTCGCACCACCTTTTTTGCCTTCGGCGGGCGGCAGGCGTCTCGCCGCCGCTGCTCGAACGCCACGTGTGCGACACTTGGCGGGCGGCGTGCTTTCGCCTACGCCGCTTGCCGCCACGGCCGGCGCGGCGTCCTCGCCGCTGCTCGCCCGAACGCCACGGGCGGCAGACCTAGCGGGCGAGCATGCTCGCCCACTGCCGCCAAGCCGCCACGCCGGCCGGGCGCCGGCGAGCGTCCTCGCCCACTGCCGCTCGAACGCCACGTGGCGCGCACCCGTGGCAGAACATCTTCGCCGCCTACCCGCCGAGCCGCCACGTGGTTTGGCACCGGCGAAAGACGGCGTCTCGCCCACTGCCGCCCGAACGCCACGGGCACTGGCGGGCGGCATGCTCGCTGCCGCTGCACGCCGCCCGCCACGCCGTAGCCGGCCGGCAGGCGTATCCCTTGCCCACTGCTCGCCCGGCGCCACGTGGACCAATGCTCGCGGGTAGGGCGTGCCCACCTACTGCGCCAGTCCGCCACGTGGGCCACGCATGCCTTTGTCGGCGGAGAGTACTGGCGTAAAAAGCGCCGACACTTGCCGACGGGTTACGAGAGGCCGAGAAAGTGGTGGAGAGGGCCCAAATCCTTCATAGCGAACTCAACTGAAGCGGCGTTGATGCGATGAAGAAATCCCTCTGAAGAAGCAATCAGTATAATATCGTCCACATAGAGAAGAAGATAGGCAATATTGGACCCCCGACAGAAAATAAATAGTGATGTATCTGACTTAGCTTCGACAAAACCAAGAGATGTGAAGTAAGATGCAAACCGGCTGTACCAAGCACGAGGAGCCTGCTTCAACCCATACAAAGACTTGTTGAGACAGCGGACATAGTCCCGTGAGTGGATCAAGAAAGTTTAAGGTCGCATGCAATACACCGTCTCAGAGAGAGTACCATGCAGGAACGCATTCTTCACATCGAGCTGATGGATTGGCCAATCGCGAGAGAGAGCTAGGGTGAGGACAGTACGAACAGTGGCAGGCTTGACGACGGGGCTGAAAGTCTCGTTGAAATCAATACCAGGCCATTGGGTGAACCCCCGAAGAACCCAGCGGGCCTTGTAGCGCTCAAGCGACCCGTCAGGACAAAGTTTGTGACGAAAAACCCACTTGCCGGTGACTATGTTGACGCCAGATGGACGACGAACAAGATCCCAAGTCTGATTAGACCGGAGAGCATTAAACTCTTCAGTCATAGCTGCACACCAATTTGGATCGGCCAGTGCACGGCGAAAGCCTGTGGGGACTGGTGAGAGAGTTGTCGCATGAAGATTAAGCCGATCGGCCGGAATGTGGACTCCGGACTTGCTGCGAGTGGCCATGCCATGAGCATTTTCCACTGGCGGGATGGAGACAGCAACGCGGCGACCGGTGCGTGTGGCCACGACGGGGGGCGCCGGAGCAGTACCCAGCGGGATGTGCGCAGGTGATGCAGGCATCATGCCGTGCGGCGCATCGAGCTGGACGGAGCGCTAATCAACGGCACGTCGGGCGACGCTGGGCCAGACGCACGCGCATGCTGGGCTGTAGACCCGCACGTGGGCTACGCGGGGGTGGCTGACGGCCCAGTCGGGGGCCTAGCCAGATGTGAGTGGCTAGCTGCTGGCCACGGCGCAGGCCACGACCCAGCCGAGGCAGTGGACGGGGCAGAGGACCCAGGGGGCGCCGTGGGCTGGCCTGCCGCGGGCAGAGAGCTGGACGCCGTGGTGCGGCCAGTACAGTCCGGTGAACCTGCCGACGGCACAGAGCCGACGGGGGCAGCAGCGCGAGCCGCACAGTCTGGTGAACCTGCAAGAGGAGACGAACCAACAGGCAGCTGGACGGAGTCCATGTCAGTTAGAAAATCAAGGGAGGCTGGTTCAATAGGAGCATGGGTGGTGGCGAAAGGAAAGGTTGTCTCATCAAAGGTGACGTGACGGGATGTGATGATGCGGCTTGTGGATAGGTCAAGGCACCGATACCTTTTGTGTTCCGAGGGATAGCCAAGGAAAACGCAAAGCACAGAACGGGGAGGGAATTTATTGGCCGCGGTGGAGGAGAGGTTAGGATAATACCGACACCCGAAAACTCGTAAATGGGAGTAGGAGGGGTGAACGCCGTAAAGAGCGAAATGAGGAGTGAGGAACTGAAGGGTTTTTGTGGGGTGAAGGTTGAGGAGATATGTGGCGGCATGAAGGGCCTCGACCCAATAAGAGGATGGGAGGTTGGCTTGGAACATGAGGGAGCGCATGATATTATTTAGGGAGCGAATAATGCGTTCAGCCTTGCTATTTTGTTGGGAGGTATGTGGACATGACATGCGGAGTGCAACACCATGGATAAGGAAGAAATAGCGAGAGGAAGAGTTGTTGAACTCACGACCATTATCGCATTGGATGCTCTTAATCGTGACGCCAAATTGAGTGCGGGTATAGGCGAAAAAATGCAAGAGAGTAGAGAAAGTGTCCGACTTAAGGCGCAAGGGAAAAGTCCACGAATAGTGGGAGCAATCATCTAAAATAACGAGATAGTACTTGTAACCAAAAATACTGACTACAGGAGAGGTCCACAAATCACAATGGATTAAATCAAAGTTAGCTTTGGCACGGGAACTGGGGCTTGTGAAAGGTAAACGAGTGTGGCGACCGAGTTGACAAGCATGACAGATAGACTCGGTGTCTTTATTGTAGGAAATAATAGAAGAACTAGCCAATTTGGAGAGGGCCTCATCACCAATGTGACCGAGACGGCGGTGCCAAAGCGTGGACGATAAAGTGGCGACAAGAGCTCGGGGCTGGGGCGGCAGCAGCGGGTAGAGAGGACCAGAGCTATTGCACCTGGCGATCAACCTCCGAGTGCGAAGATCCTTCACAGAAAGGCCAAATGGGTCAAATTCATCGGAACAATGATTATCAATTGTGAATTGACAAACATAAATCAAGTTTTTGATAATATGAGGTGTAACAAGAATGTTTCGTAAAGAGAAATGACCCTGGTGGACTGGGAGGGAGGTGGAGCCATCAGATGTAACAGGGAGAGTGGTGCCATTACCCACGACCACAGAAGAGTGAGAAGGAGGCGGGGGGTGGGAAATGGTGATGTTACCAGCATCTGAGGTCATGTGGGATGTGGCGCCAGAGTCCATATACCATTCACCGGACGGTGGAGGGTTGAGTGACATCGTGTTGAAGTTGTGTAGCAGTGCCGCTTGGTCCCAGTGTCCAGCAGATGACATGGGTGTCCAGGGAGCTCCATCGGTCTGCTGCTGGACGCCAGCACTGAGCAGCCTAGTGGGATAAGCGGCGTAAGGCCCAGCAGGGGCGGTGGAGGCGTATGGCCCAGCAGGAGCTGCGGGTAGCCCACCGATCGCTAAGCCCACATACAGGCCTATGGGCGCAGATGGGGGAGGCGGTGCGAACCAGGCCGGTGGAGGAGCATTTGGCCGTGGGCCGAGGATGGAATCGGAGCCCACGTGCGGCCACACTTGGACCATGCCTGACCAAGGGTTGGGGAGGCCGGCCCGTGGTGGGAAGCTGGGGTGGGGTGCCTGGGGCTGCTGATTGCCTGACGCGGCGAAGCCACTGGAGTCACCGCCTTTGTTACGACCACTGCGACGATTGTGGCGAGACTTGCTGTGGCCGCCACCACCCCCGTTACCACCGCCCCCGGTGTTGGAGCCACCACCAGGATGGGAGCCACTGCCCCCGGGTTGCGGGCCGGCAGTGAGGAGAGCTGTGGAAGAAGGACCGCGGTGCTGTAGAGTTAGCTCTTCGAGCATCAAGTCCGTGCGTACCTCGACGAAGGATGGAAGAGGTTTGGAGCGCCGGATAAGACCAGCCAGGTTGAGGTAGCGGTCGTTGAGGCCACGCAACACGGTGAGGACAAGGCTGCGGTCCTCGACGGGTTCGCCCAGGTCACCGAGGGCGTTCGCCATGGACTTGAGCTTGCGGCAATAGTCGGAGATGGTGAGGTCGCCCTGTTGGAATGCGCGGAACTCGGCGTCGAGGTACAAGGCCTGGGTCTCCTTGTTGCCGAGGAACTGTTCTTCGAGGCCGAGCCAGACCCGGCGAGCGGTCGCGGTGGGCGTCATGACGAGCTTGACGAGGCTGGGGGATATGGTGCCGTAAAGCCATCCGAGGACGGTGCATTCCATGCGAGTCCAAGCCGGATCAGTGGGGAAGATGGCGTCGGAGAGGACGTGATCAGAGAGAGCGTACTTGCTGACGACGAGAAGGAACAACCCGCGCCACTTGGTGTAGTTGGGCAGGTCAGTGTCGAGGACGACGGGGATGAGGGTACGGATGTTGAGGACAGCAACCGCCTGGGCGTGAAGCGCGGCGATGGCGGTGGTCTCGAGCGCACGCTGTTGATCATGGAAGGCGCGCTCGACCTCCTGGAGACGAAGGCGCGCGGCTTCGAGGGCGGTGCGGTCGGCATCGAGGCGCGCACGCTCTCGACGTCAGATTGGCACCCATCGTAGAGAGGGCGAGGAAGGGGCGTGGCGGGCAGGAGTGCCAACGGCGAGAGGAAGGAGCCGGTGAGGATCACCGGCGAGAAGATAGCGGAAGCGAAGGTCACGGGACGCGAACCACTTGTGATACCATGAAAACGTGTATTTGGGAGATGAATCACGTTGTCTTAATTCCATACAAACGGTGCAGTACAAATAGCCAATCGAGGCATAAGAAAGGTAACAAATCCTAGGATTACATGCAGGCTAAACATGGAAAGAAATAGAAAGAATCAATCCTAGGTTGTTGCCATATAGGTATGGGCACCGGATGGAAGAAAACACGTAGACGCAGGTGCATGACGTCGGGTTGTAGCCTGGAGCATGCCGAAGACGATCCGTCTAACAGTCAACCATATTTTCTGAATGTGGTTCCCTTGTATGTCCAGCTGATTCACCATCCTTGCCAATACCTTTGGGTTTGTCCTCAATGGAACTGGCTTCAGCTTTAGCAACAACACCAGATTCATTTATGGTCCGAGAACCAGGTTCAGCTTCATCAACTCCAACGAATTCATGCTCCTTAAAAGAACCAAGCTCAATATTAGCAGCAATGCAGTTTACTTGAGAACCATTCTCTTTTCTTGGTGCGTTGTCTGGAGTTGAATGTTCAACTCCCACTCCCTCACTATCCGACAAGTCTGAGGACCTTGGCTCATTATGGAAAGCAGAGGTAACATCTACTGGATCTACTTGCGACTGAACGACATCAACAGCCATCATATCAGGTTCTTGCTTCAGTTCTACATCTAGTTTATCGTTGTCGTTTTTATAAGGTATATGATTGCCAGGTGTCTCTGACTGCTTCTTCCCCTCAGTGTCTTGGAAAGAATCAGCTGTTTGCTTCCTCCAAATGAGCGGGTTCCATGGTCTCCTTTTTCTCTACTTCAACAGTTGAATATGATGATGGTTCCTCAGGTTGAAGGCTACTGACATCAGCCTCATGCTTGGCCAACTTACCACCCAGTAGGGCCTCTTCATTTTTCTTCTCAAATCTTTCTGCTTACTCGTAACGTCACAGGCAGCTTCATCAGTTCTCTGCTCAACTTGAGTCTTCACTTCCTCAGCAGACTTGACTCATCAGCGCCAGATGCACCTGTGCCTTGCACAGTCTTCTGGCTATCACTGTCAGCTCTATCCTCCAATTGGTCAACAAGTGTGGCTTCACCCTGTCCCTCTTCGACCAAAGAATCCAGCTCTGCAACTACATCAGCACTCTCTTCAGCACAGTCGTGGCCATTTGCAAGGACCTCCTCTTCTCTGGGTACCGGGCTGTTAGCTGCCTTTTCATCCCACTCTGACCCTTGATCTTCAATCTTCAGGGCTCTCTCATTCTGTGCAATCTCCACTCTATCAGCAGCACTTTGTGCCACTTCCCTATCCTTGGGACAAACCTCAGTCTGAATAGGGGCTCCACCAGAATCGGCATTTGTGTTTGGGTGATCGCTTCCATTGACCGCAGATTCATTTGCTGCACCCTGTTCTTGCCTGCGCTACCACATATGTGGCATCAGCACTTTCTCTCCCTTTGTCCTTGTCACCACAAACCTCACACTCCGCATCAACTGCAGAAGAATCATCACTACCACCAACCTGATTATGTCCATGAACCATTGAAACATCTGGGTTTCCCAGCTCGCCACTAGCGGCCACCTGCTCCACCAATTTCACAGTGCCTTTCCCATTGCCCTCGTTTCCCTGAACATCGAACACTGCAGCAGTTGCACACGGACTAGCATTTCCATTGGTCGTTAAACCATCTCTGGCATGTTGCTCTTCACCAGCAACCTCCTGCTCCAACAATTTCACAGCAATGGCAGCAGTTTGTTCATCATTACTGTAATCAACATAAACGCAATATTTTGCAGTAACTGCACCACACTCACTGTGCTCATTGGCCGTCGAAACATCCATCCCACCCTGTTCTCCACCATTGACCTCGTGTTGCGTCATTTGAGTGACATCAGCAGAAGCTTGTTTAACGGAGTTGTCGTCCACACGAAACATCTGTATCAGCAATACTAGCGTAGACATTATCGTGCCCATTTGACATCGCAACACCCATCCCATCCTGCTCTCCACCATCGACCTCCTGCTCTACGAATTCAGCAACATCAGCAGCAGCTTGTTCATCGTCACCCTCCTCCACATGAACCTATGCCTCGGTGACAGCGTGCACATGCCCACTCACCAACGAAGCATTGCGGGCGGCACCGGCCCCATGACCTCCAGGCACAGCCACAACCGGTGATGGATTGGACTCCGTCGTATCTTCCTCCTCGGATAGACCGCTAGGATTGTCGTTCGCGACCACGAGGGGGCCACTGACCACCTCGCCCTCGCGCTTCTCCACCACGTTGGGCCGAGGCGAGGCGACCGCGGCATCCTTCACCGTGAATTCCGCCTCGCCTCCGCCGTTGCACGCGGCCTCCTCGGCCGCCATCGCCCCCTGCCTCCCGATCATACATGCGAGACCAACAACACCAACTCACGGACACCCAAACAAACAACAGATAAAAAAAGCCAACCCACGAACGGAGGAGCTCAGATCGCGTGGTGAGATCAAGGCAGGCAGGCGCTTACAGTTCACGGGCACACCGGAGGTGGATCCATCGAGGTTTTTTCTAGATCAAAAGGACATCAAACCTGACGCCCAGTTTCATTAGAGAAACCGAAGGTGGCAACACAAAATGTTTAACCCATAAAACCGATGACATGGCAGGACAATCAGAACGAAAACCTTAAGCACTTATCACCTAAGGAGCAAAATTTCAGTTTGCCATCTACCAAGTCATACCATTTCTCATTCCCGGAGTCTTCCGGCCTCCACGCGCCTTTGAGCCGGCTCGGCTCAAAAAATTTTATCGCGATTTGGTCCTTTTGTAAATTACGAACAGGTCCTTCGCGATTTTTTTAGAGAGGAAGATTTTTTCCTCAAAATTCGCGTTCGGGTCCCTCGTGCGCCATTTTACAAAAAGAACCTCCCGTTAGATTTAAATCGCGAATAAGCCCTTTTCTAATTTTTAAGGATAGCGGATAGGTCCAAAAACGTAACATTCAGGTCCTTACTCGTTACGTTTAGGTCCTTTCTTCGTTTTTTCCGGAAAAAATGCTTTCGTCACCAGAAATATGTGTGCGGCTCTATCTCTAAACTTTTTCCCCATCTTGATTTCCCATCTCGATCTCTAATATTTTTTAAAGCGTGTATTATTACTCAGTGAACGCGTAGAGTGTTAGACTCCGCAAAAAAAGTTGTCGTCTCTAATAATTTTTCGCCTTTTTCCCTCTAGACTTTTTCCCCGCCGCGATTTTCTAGCTCGGCCTCCAATATTTTCCAAATAATTGGTCGAAATAGATATTTCTACACCTCTATCTCTCTATTTTTTCCCCACATTTCGCTCATTATTTCGGCGATTTAAGAAATAAAACATTCCCGGGAAAAAAAATTTCTACGAAAAAACACGCGACGCGGCGTTACGCACGCCGAACGCAGAACACCACGCGACGGCGATACGCATAAACGCAGATGCGTTTTTGTTTTTTCAACCGTTTCGCGTGTTTCCTCGACGATTTTTTTAGCAAACACCGACGAGAAAAAAACGAAAATTTTCACGCGAAAAAACAACACACGCGGTGTATACGCCGCGCATACTCTCCTAGTTAGTAACATAAGCTGCCAAATTCCAAGGCCTTCAACTCTTCTGGAATGTGTTCTTCTTTTTGAGCTTCACTCATCAATGATCTTTTTTTGTTATATTGTTCCATAGCCTAAAGGGAGCGGCGTCCGAAGCCTGGTCTCCAAACTTCTGCAAACTGATCCATCTTGATCACCATTTCCTCCCTGTAGAGCGGTCTCTAATCCCTCAATGATACGAGTATTTTTCTCCATACTGTTTTTACACTTACCCAACATTGACAACGAAAAATCGTATCATTTTTTATTATTCCACAAGCTTCAAAGGGTAGTAGCACAAATAGTATTCAAAGTAGCATTTTCCTTATTATTAAGCCAAAAACGAGCCACAGATTCATAATATGCCCAATATTCAAATAAAAAAACTCACTAATCAAGCTCCAAATTATTTTGGCTACAATACATTCAAAGAAAATATGAACAACAGATTCGATCACATTAGATAAGCAACAACATACCCCTTTATCCATCCCTTTTAACAAATTATCTCTAGTCATTAACTTCTTATGTGAGACAAGCTAAAGAAAGAACTGAATCTTGGAGGAACAACCAAACTCGAAACCATAAGAATGAAAACGGTAACACACCTCTAAAATTTATAATGGCACAAAGAGATTTAACCGAGTAAACACCATTACTATTATACTGCCAAACCAGGGCATCATCATCGTTAGTGAGCCTTAAACTCTTCACCACTTCCACCAATTCAAACCACCTGATCATCATATTATTAGAGAAAGTTCTCCTAGAATTACATTTAACGTTAAAACCATTCTAAATCTCAGCAATCGTAGAACCTTTTTTATTAACTAACATATAAAGATCCCAAAATTGGTTAGCTAAACAAGAGGAACCAAACCAAATGTCCTCTCAAAATCTAATTCTAGTCCCACTGCCAACATACCATCTGTACCCGAACTTGGTAGTTTGCATTGCCCAGAGAATTCTTTTCCAGAAAATGGAGACATGATCGGGATCACACAGAAAAATATTTGGATTATCAGTATTGTATTTGTACCTAATCAGGTCTCTCCACAACATGTTCACATCAGCATAGGATCCATGGAGGCCGGAGAGCTCCATATAGTTTCCTCGCTGCCGCCTCTTCGCCGGAGATGATGCGATCGGAGCCAGGTGAGATTGATCTCGTCGGAAGAGAGAATGGGAGAGAGGGGAGGGGTATACGGGAGACGAGTGTGTTAAACCGCGGACGAGGTAGATGGGAGTATGGGATCTGTGGATTGCGGCATCTAGGGGTTTTAAGGTTTGTTTTTTTAGTTTCTTTTCCTTTTTTTGCATTTTAGATTTGTTTTCTTCAGCTCTTATCATTTTCTCCTTGGTGTTTTTTTCCTCTGTTCACATGTATTATGGAGACCAAACTTGTTAGGTTGTTTTATTCTTTTGTTGTCTGTTATGTTAGGGTGGATTGGATAAGGGACCATAGAAGACTCATTTGCCATGCTGTGGAGGCCATCTTTTGTAAGAATAAGTTTCGGTTAGTGCTTCCATGCTTTCCTTCTCAATACAAGATGCACAAATCTTAAAGCAAACGAAAAAGTAAATAATCACTATCTACTCTTTCATTGATGCTTTAATATTTGTGCTACTTTAAGAAAGAAAAGTATAGAAGCACCTCTTGTAAGTTTCATTTAGTTTTGAGGAAGAAATGCCAAAGCTGATGTGTACTTTGGATTCTAATTCCTATAGCATTGCACGCGTGACTTACATTAGGCAAAGAGTTATACATATTACTTGTATTTTATACCATGGAAGTAACGGTTGGGCTTGAATTTTGTGATGCTTTATAATTGTTTTTCTTTATTTAAAAAAGGATATTAAATGATAATATAAATCCACGTAACACTTTCTGCGCACCAACGCAAATAAAACTCAAGTGGGCTAGGTCAATCAAACTCCAATTGGGTTGGGGAAACGGAGAGCCCCTCCTCTGAAGCTCTATGAAGTCTGAACACTAAAGTGAAAGCTAGTTCAATACACCCTCTGGTCATATAGGTATCATTTTGGATATAGTAGCAGACCGTATCAATATCCAAAATGACAATATTTATGACCGTAGGGAGTAGTTCATAGCTAGCTATATATTTCCTGGTTCATCTCTACCCTTTTGTCGTAATTAAACTATCTGCTACTCCTACAACATCGAGAGGAGCTGAATGGGACATGGAGATACTAGTACAGTTAGCCCTATTTGATAGAGCTCTAGGTCCCAGCTCCACCTTAGATCTGGAGCTTGTAGACTAAAATAAAGTGAATTAAGTATATATTTTTAGCCTAAAATGTAAACAAGATGACCTATCTAAACACTGTTAATGTACCCACAGCTTCAGCTCTATAGTTTTCTGGAGTTAGAAATATCCTGCTCTACCAACTTTGAGCTGTGCCAAACACCCGAGACAGAGCAAGATGGATGCAATGCAAGCGACTCCGGTTGCCATTGTTGACTTGTTGCATGCTGGCGATAAACCCTTGATCCATCTACGCGAGCCACCACGCCAGTCTGCTGTGTGATCTGAATTTCTCGCAGAGGAAAGGTTTCCTTTCCTCCCGCTCTGCGCGTGGTTCCATTCGCCGCTCTCCTTTCCCCGGCACGGGCTGAGGCGTGCGGCGACGCAGAACGTTTCCCGGCTTGTCTTGCTTCTACTACCGTGCGCCCGGCCTCAATCGCGCATGATTTTGCGTCAGAAGTGAGGAAAAATGCGCGTGCGGCAACGGCCGCACAGCGCTGGCCACCGGGTTAGGAGAAGATAGCACTACTATCCAGAGTGAAACCAGCAGAATCATCGTCATGTACGCTCTCACCTATGACGTGGATTATCCTAGTAATCCCACGCCTGGGGCGTCGACCTTTCATCTACCTGCTTCTCTAGTCGGCGATCATTAGTGTTAATCAGAAACCAGGCAACAAATTAATATAAATGCCCCATCTGATTCAGATATATCATAATGGGTTTTGATAGCTTTCACCCGGATGTTTTCTATGAGAAAAACATCCAAATTCCTGGCCGTTCGATATACTTTGTGTTGGAAACCACACTAATTGCGTTTCTTACCATACATTGTCTTACCATGTACAGAGCTATCATTCTTGTTATTTCCTTGTATAGCACTGTTACCTTGTACGTGGCTTATTGCCATGCATGTAATTGCCTATATATCAATGGAAATATCGACGCCTGAGGTGTGGCGATCTCCTCACATTTCAATATGGTATCAGAGCGGGATTGATCCCGTCTCCTCCTTTCTTCTGCCCACCACAATCTGCTGTTTCTTCTCCTCGCCATGAGCACTGACCGCATCAACGCAGCAGCAGGTCTTCCCACCCTTGTTGCTCCTGCAGCCACTTCTCCCATCGTCATGACAGACGCCATGCACTCTGTCATCAACGTCGCGAGCGTCAAAACACACGTCCCTGTCACCCTCGACATCACCGGCTCCAACTACTCGCAGTGGAGTACTCTCTTCATGGTGTTTGTCGGCAAGTACGGTCTTCTCGGCTTCATCGACGGGACCACTGACTCCACCGTCGACGACTCACATCGCCGGCAAGACTTATTTGTTCGCTCATGGATCTCGATTCCGTGTGTGAGAGATCTTGAGATCATCGTCGAGCCAAACCAGGTACCACACGGACTGGGGTCGCCATTGAGAACTTTTCGCGACAACAAGGAGAGTCGCGCCGTCTTCCTCGGCCGAGTTCGAGCATCGTTCAGGGATATGTCCGTCGCCGACCTCTTTGCCGCAAACTCAAGAAGATGGTCGATGCTTTGCACGACGTCGGTCATCCGGTCTCGGACAAAGGCGCTGTCTGAACACTCTCCGCGGTTTGAACCCCGTCTCTCTCGATTGCTCAACTAATCCCTCTGCTAGATCCTTTTCCCGACTTTCTCGCACGGATCCATTCGCCATGGCGAGCGAATGCCACCAATGAAGCTCTGTTGGATCGAAAGACGCTCTCTGTTGGATCGATCGGATTCTCGATCTGGTGGATCTGTCGCATGATCGGCGGTCGACAATGGCAATAAAAAGTCAAGCGGCAAGCGCCGAAGCGGTAACAAGCGGCGCACCAACAATGGGCGGCGGCTTCAGCGCTGGTGGCGCTGGCTCTTAGGGCTGTTTGGTTTCCTACCTAAGCGAGCCATAACTCAAGTTAGGCATGCCATCGTGGTTAGGCAATTTGCTTTCTTACCCAGGTGAGGCTCGCCACAGGACCTTAGGCACGCAGTGCGGTTGAGTCGCCAACAAAAATTTTGCGGATCGTGGCGGTGAAAATGGCGCCGCACTTCCACTCAAGTTAGGCGTGCTATCGTTTGGCGTGGTAGGGAACCAAGCAGCAGACTAACCTCGATCAACTTAGGCGTGCCACACTGTGGCGACCTACTAACCTTAGGCGTGGCTCGTTTAGGCGAGAACCAAGCAGGCCCTTACTCCGGCGCACTTTGCACGGAGTAGTGGGCCATGGTTTTGTTTCAATCCATGGGCCGGCCCATCGCCGCCTTGGGCACCAAGTTGAGGCGCATACTGGCGCAGCAGCCTCTCCGGGATTCTTGGTCCATACTGGCGCACCACCACGAGCTTATGCCATGCATCTTGCGCCGGCGTTACACACCACTTTGCTAGTTCTTCACCAAGCCGGGATTCCGCCGGCCTCATTGTCGCTATGAATGCCATGTCCGGTACAACCACCGGTAGTACAACGGCGATCGGGTAATGGATTCAGTGCTTCCTCGCATATGTCGTCCATATTTGGTATACTCGCTTCACCTAAGCCTTTCCATTCTCCACCTTTCGTTACCGTCGGGAACGGTTCTTCATTACCTATTTCTTGTACCGGTCATACCACTCTTTCAACACCTAATCACACCTTTGCTCTCAATAATGTCCTTATCGTTCCTCATATTGTTAAAAACCTTCTTTCCGTTCGACAATTTACTCGTGATAATTTTTGTTCCATCGAATTTGACCCCTATGGTTTTCTATCAAGGATCTTCGCACCAAGACCGAGACTTTTATTGCAATAGTGGAGGCGATCTCTACACCATCCGGACTCCCAAACATTCTGCTCGGACCGGCTTCTTAGCATCGTCTTCAACCAATCTTTGGCATCGTCGACTTCGGCCACCCTAGTCACACCACCTTATCTTCTATTCCTCAATTTAAGTCCCGTAATAAAACTAAGTCCACTCTTTGTCATGCTTGTCAATTAGGTAAACATGTCCAGGTTACCTTTTAGTCATTCCACTTCGATTACTCAACATCCTTTTGAATTGTTACATTGTGATTTATGGACCTCTCTGTCTCTAGTTTATCGGGGCTTTCTATATTACCTAGTTATTCTAGATGACTACACTCATTTTGTTTGGACCTTTCCTCTCCGTCACAAAAACAATGTTTTTGACATTTTTACAATTTTTTCCTTACGCTTGCTCAATTCAACCATACCATTCCGCCATTCAAGCGATAACGGCGAATTCGTTAATTCCCGCGTTTCCAACCTCCTCAAGTCCTACGGCACCCTTCTACGCCTTTCTTGTCCCCATACTTCACCACAAAATGGGAAAGCCGAAAGAGCCATTCGTACCATCACCAATATAATCCGCACCCTTCTCATACAAGCCAGCATGCCATCGTCTTTTTGGGCCGAAGCTCTCGCCACTGCTACCTACCTACTCAACCGAAGACCCACAATGGCTCTAAATTCATCCACTCCTTACCACTATCTCTACAAAAAGCCTCCCACCTACGCTCACCTTCATGTTTTCGGGTGTCTTTGCTATCCCAATATTTCGGCCACCGCCCGCCACAAATTAGCACCTCGTTCTGTGGCCTGTATTTTTCTCGGCTACCCTACTTCTCACAAAGGATATCGTTGTTATGACCCTACTACCCGCAAGATTATCCTCTCCCGACATGTTGTTTTCCATGAGACCACTTTTCCCTTTGCGAGTATACCGCCACGGACGACTACTGCTGCACTTGATTTTTTGCAGGATTTTTCTGCCACGCAACCTCCAGTTCTGCCGGCTCCCGTGGTGCACTTTCGCCACTTTCTCCACATCGTCATCCGGCAAGTCGTCCACGCGCCTACCATCTTGACACGGCGCACCTTCCTCGACTCGGCTTCTCTCGACCCTTCTGGTGGTTTGCTCGATCGGCCAGCCTCCCTTGGCCCTTCGACCGCATAGGCTCCTCCATTGATTCATCGGCGAAGCGCGGCGTCCTCGAGCTCGCCATGGGCTGCCTCACCAACCGGTGCGCCAGATTCTCCAACAAGCACGCCCCCGATTGCAGTTGCGTCTTCTTCCGTGCCTCGATCGACTTCCAGCACACACCAGATGATCACCAGGGCGAAGGCCGGCATCAGCAAACCCATCACCAGGATGAACTTATCCGTTGTCGCCACTTCCATTTCTCCAATTCCCAAGACATACAAATCTGCACTCCAAGATCCCAAGCCGGTGGTTGCCATGCAAGATGAATATACAGCTCTCCTGCAAAATCATACCTGGTCTTTGGTTCCTCGACCACCTGGCGCAAATGTGATTTCTGGTAAATGGGTCTTCAAACACAAGTTTCACGCTGACGGTCGTCTGGCTCACTACAAAGCCCGTTGGGTTGTTCGTGGCTATTCTCAACAAGCCGGTATTGATTTTGATGAGACATTCAGTCCTGTGGTGAAGCCTGCTACTATTTAGACGATTCTTAGTCTTGCAGTTTCCCGCTCTTGGTCTGTTCATCAATTGGATGTCAAGAATGCTTTTCTTCATGGGAATCTCACTGAGACAGTATATTGTGAACAACCTTCCGGTTTTGTTGATCCTTCCTGCCCGGCTCATGTTTGTCGCCCAGCTGGCGTTCTCTCTGACCTCAAGCAAGCACCCGTGCACGGTACCGGCGGTTTGTTGATGCGTGGGAACCATCGGCTTCTCGCTTCCCGTTCGACACCTCCTCTTTGTCTATCAACGTGGTCTTTGCTCTTGCATACCTACTACTATCGTTGATGATATTATCCTCACTTGCCTCCTCGCCGAGTCTTCTTGAGGATATCACCGCGTCTCTCGATCGTGAGTTTTCCATGACCGACCTCGGTGATCTTCATTTTTCTCGGCATTTCAGTCACCCGCACTTCCCGGGATGTTTACGTCTCGGCACAAGTATGCGTGAGCTTCTCCATCGTGCGGAATGGCTGATTGCAAGCCATGTCTCCTCCTGTTGACACTCGTGCCAAGTTATCGACTCTGAGGGTGCTCGATTCTTGATCCGTCGAGTTTGAGTCTTGCCGGTGCTTTGCAATACCTTACTCTCCTGCGGCTTGATATCGCTTACGCCGTCGGCAATTTGTCTCTACATGCATGATCCCGAGAGAACCTCATTTCCGATTACCTCAAAGCGTGTTCTTGGTATATCCAAGGTACTCAAGCTTATGGCCTCAATTGCACTCCACTCCTCGTCATCCTTGATTTGCTTATTACGATGCGGATTGGGTGGTTGCGGATAGTCGGCGCTCTACCTCGGGGTTTTGTGTCTTCCCGGTGACAATTTGATCTCATGGTCCTCCAAGCGCCCGAGACTCTTGTCTCGCCTCCAGTCTGGTGAATATCATCTTTGTTGCCACGCCGTCGTTGAATGTTGTTGGTGCGTCGGCTTCTCCAAGAACTTCACTCTCCTCTCTCCTCTGCCACCGTTGTCTATTGCGACAATGTTAGCGCTGTTTACATGTCATCTAATCCGGTTCAGCACAAGCGCACTAAGCATATTGAGATTGACATTCATTTTGTTCGGGAGAAGGTCAATCTCGGCGAGTCCGAGAGTTCTTCACGTCTCGTCATCACATCGGTTTTGATATTATGACCAAGGTCTCCTTCCTCCTTGTTCTTGATTTCGTTCGATCTTCATGTTCGCGTGCCGCACCATACTCTGACTTGAAGTGTTGGAAACCACACTAATTGTGTTTCTTACCATACATTGTCTTACCATGTCTGAGCTATCATTCTTGTTATTTCCTTGTATAGCACTTGTTACCTTGTGCGTGGCTTATTGCCATGCATGTAATTGCCTATATATCAATGGAAATATCGGCCTTTGAGGTGTGGCGATTTCCTCACATTTCAATACTTTGAGATTAATGCTCCAATGGTGAGTTGGGCCCGATTCGATCGCTGTGTTTCCCTCCGGACCCATTGCCAAGCCCATCCAAAGATTTTTCTCATTTGCGATTCCTTGTGCGGAGGCAACGTTTGGGTGATTGCTATGGCCATTTGATCGGATGAATGTTTGATTGGATCTTAGGCCCCAAAATTTGGATGATTTTTGGGATAAAAATATCCGGGTGGGTGCGGGAGGAAGTTTTTTGGTTGGATGCAAATAAACCACCAGCTTTCCTGACCATGGCGCCGCCATGCTTGGTGGCGCCTGGCGTGCAGTCCGTGCTGCTGCCGTCAGGCAACGTCGAAAGGAGGTTGACGACATTATAATATACAACTTCTGGAACCTCTAGAAAGAGAGGAACAACAGGATCTTCAACGACTCCTACTGAACAGCATAGATGGTTTTTAATAGCATTGCTCCGGATGTACGCAGAACCGAACGTTGGCCTTCACAAGTGGATGATGGCGTTTGAGGATTGGGGTTGGACTTCGCCAATGTCGCTACTGGGACACGCCGGCTTTCAGGACTACACATTCCCTCAATGACGCTTCCATGCTGCTTTAGGACTGCCTGCAGTTGATGGCCCATGGCCACAACGCAACGTACGATGCTGCGGGAGTTCTACAGCTTCCTTTCTCAGGCAGACGTCCTCCTTCCAAATGCCCAATGGCAACTGGATGATCCGATGCTCTCTTCCCATTTCATGTCTTTCCTTTTTCCTAGGTCTCTTCAGTTGTTTAATCCCCCCTCGGTTTGTATCATTCTGCTAACTGATTGCAGCGACTCATCAGTGCTCTGTACTGTGTTGTTTGCTCTTCTCTTTAACGCATGGCAGAGAAAAGCTTGTATTATCAAACGAAGCATTGCTAAGCCCTAACTTAGAACATCTCAAGTCTCAACATACTACTATTAGGCACTAGCATAGTAGCATGCTGCATGTCTGTGAGAATCGAACTGCAAAGCTGAGACTTGTTTATTTCTTGATCGATCTGTAAGCAGTTAAGAATGCATAGCATAGACAAGAACCGAAGTTACTGAACTGATGGTGGTGGTAGATGGGCGGGTCGTGGACGGAGGGATGTGGAAGCAGAAGGGCTCGAGGGGGTCGTCGACGCCCTCGGCGATGCGGCGGCGAAGCTCGGCCTTGGCCTGGCTCACCTCCTCCACCTCGTCCCATGCCACCCGGCAACCCTCCTCCCTTGCCCCGCACATGCCTATTAGTTGTAATCCTGCTTTGGTTAGTTAAGAATAGTCCGAGTGTAGCATTGTGTTGAGTTAATGCAATTAGCGCTTGTGTCGGACACGAAGCAGTCTCCGAGTTACATGCGGAAGTTGATTAGAGTCGTTTTGGTTATTGTAATCCGAGTCTAGCTGTAATATCGATACTATATAAAGAGAATAAAAGGCCCGAAGAGGCAAGACAATTGAGCTGAAAATACTACATCCCTGTCTTGAGACTATGCGAAGAAGTAATCTGTTATGCGAATAGTTTGACACAGAGTTACAAGAGGCGTTATAAACTTGGCTCAGGCGGTTGAAGGGCTGAAGTTACTTGAGGTTCTTTGCTCTGTCGAGGTGAAGCTTTGGCAGTAGAGAGATCTGATGATCTAAACCAACACTTGGTATCGAGCTCTGAGATAGTCCTCTTCTTCCACAAGGCTCATGTCGATGATTCCGACGCATAGCGAAGAAACCGTGGAGTGCCGAGTGTGCTCCCGATCTTTGTCGGCGACATCATATCTGATCTGGGCAATCAAAGTAGAAGCTTTGATGGATGCTCGAGGAATTTGGGAAGCTATTGAGCCTGCTTCTTGCGTGGTCAGGAAGAGAGGACCGACAAAGAGCCAAGGCATTCTTGTTCCAAAGCATACCAGAGGATGTATTGCTCGAGGTTGCCAAGAAGAAAACGGCGAAGGAAGTATGGGATGCACTAAGAACAAGATTCACGGGAGCGGACATCGAGTCAAAGGCAAGACTTCAAACTCAAATCAGAATTTGAATCTTTGCGAATGAAAGAGGGTGAATCCGTGGATGAGTTTGCAGAAAGTTGAGCTGCATGGCGCCAAGTATAACGACTTAGGCGCCACTCTTGAAGATCGACACTTGTCAAAAAGCTATTGGACTCTGTGCAGATAAGTTTCTCCCAATGGTTGCTTCAATTGAGCAATTTTCGACTGGATCAAATGCCTTTTGAAGAAGCTATTGGACGCTTAAAAGCATATGAAGAAAGAATCGAGCGAAACGGTAGGGAGTTCGAGAAAACCGACGACCGATTGTTGCTGACTCAAACCGAAATTTCAGCACAAAAGAACAACAACTACAGGTATGCTCCTCCGAATGGCAGAGAATCTGCATATAAGCATGAAGGGGGAGCACATGGAAACTAGGCGTGGCAGAGGCCGTGGGAGAAGCCGGGGTGGCCGAGGGTACCAAGGAGATCACCATGACTCGAGAGGGTACCAAGGAGGTCGCCATGAATCCGGAGGATCTGACAGCCTATCCGAGACAAGAGACACATAAAATGTTTTAATTGTGACAAATATGGACACTTTGCATCAGAATGTAGATGCCCAAAGCGAAAAGAAGAGGAGGTCAATCTGACAAAGGCGCAAGAAGATAACCCAGAATTGCTGTTGACAATGTGCGAAGGTATGATTTTGCTCAATGAGGATAAATTGGTCCCGGACACACTCATCAAAGATCAAAATGAAGATGGAGATGTTTGGTACTTGGACAATGGCGCAAGTAACCATATGACGGGACAGAAATCCTATTTTTCTGAACTTGATGAGAAGATTGTTGGACATGTCCGGTTTGGTGATGGTTCAACGGTCCAAATACAAGGAAAAGGGTCTATACTGCTGAAGTGCAAAAATGGGGAACACCGGTTAATCACAGAGGTCTACTACATACCTAGCCTGAGGAGCAATATTCTGAGTCTTGGACAAATCACCGAAGCTGGGAGCAAAGTGGTGCTCGATGGAGCATTACTCAAAGCGTATGATCCAGAGGGAAAATTACTCATGAAGGTTAGTAGAACCAATAACCGACTGTACAAGATAAAACTTCATACTACTGAGCCAGTGTGCCTCATGGCAAGCATTGACCAACCTGCGTGGCTATGGCATACCCGGTTGGGTCATTTGAATTTTCATGCCATGAAAGACATGGTGAACAAAGGATTGGTGCGAGGAGTACCAATGATTCAGCATATGACCCAATTGTGTGAAGGTTGCGTCCTTGCAAAGCAAAGCAGAATGCCATTTCCCTCACAAGCACAATACAGAGGAGAAGAACTGCTGGAGCTGATCCATGCTGATTTGTGTGGGCCAATAACACCTTCAACCTCAGCAGGTGTCACGGCCCGAGTCCGGATTTGATTCCCGCGGCCAATTTTAGCGCCAGCCGGGGTTGTGCCAAATTCGGGATCGATTTTCGACTTTTGAACGCGAACCAAAATTTAGCGCTCTCAAAATTTTGGCTTAGAAAAAAATTGAATCGATGATTCAAATTGGGGCTTAGTCTTTTGGTGCTAGTCTTCCCATGTGGGATGGCAATGTGGGCAAACTGGTAAATGATCTTTTCCTTTTTCCCCATCTCCTTACTCTCTCTCTCCCCAACCGGCCACTCCCTCCCCTCATTTTTTTTCTTGCTTGGCTCCCTCTACAGGCGGCCAGGCTCTGCCCGCCTCCTGCGCCCGGCTCGCGGCCCTGCTCCTCAGCCCGGCAGCGCCGCCTCCCTCTCCTCCCGCGCCTCCTCCCACCGCTGCGCCCCCTGCCACCGCGCCTCCTTCTGCCTTGCCTCGCCTCCTCCATGCCGCCTTCGCCCCAGCCTCCCGCCCAATACCAGCATTCGCCCGGCCACCGTCGCCGCCGTCGCCGTCCTCCCACGGGTTGCGCCACCCAGAGCTCTCCCTCCTCCTCTCTCTCCCTCCTCTCCATCTCCATGGCTAGCTAGGGTTTGAAATGTGTTTGGGAAATTGCTCCAAATTAATGCATGCTAGGTGTTTGCTAAATTGTCTAGGAGGCTCTCAATATGGTATAACTTGGTGATTTAGTGTCTTGAATGCTAATGCATGGTGTTGTGGTTGGGGAATGAGTTCACTTCTATCTCGTTGACCGTGCGTTTGATTTCAACTTCAAAGTATGATGGGTTAATTAATTAGGTTGTGGCTATTTGGTCCAATGATTGTTGGAGCGTCTTGGTATATCAAGGTTGCTAGTGTGGAAATTAGCATTTGTATTTCGTTTTGTCTTGATGAGTGCTTGCATTATCGTCTTTAATTCTCATTCCATCTCATATGCATTGCATGCATCTCATTCATATGCCTTCGCTTTCGTGTAGAAAACGAAACCATGGAGGGTGGCGTGGCGTGGTCGAGGGGACATCGGTGGGCAAGTTGCCGTTGAGGATCCGGCGAAGCTGCAGCAAGCACCTAAGCATGTTTATCCTTATGTATCGTTATTTTTGAGAATAATGTGATTAATTGAAATGTTAAGTATTGCATTAGGAATTGCCATGTGGGATAGGAATAGATCCTATTTGCTGCACGTACACCCTTGTATTAATCGAATATCTCCTTTTGAGCTAGACTATGGGTGTTAACGAGTCCGTGCTTAGAATGCTTAGGCGTCGGGGTTGGGCCAAGTGACGGAGGGTTCTGTCACTTGCGGTTGTTATCATTACACACATACTACATTATGTCGGACTTGGAATTGGGAAATGTTTTGGAAAGAAATGAATTGTGGACCGGCGGGGAGTTGGTTCATTTGGGTGCGAGACTCAAATGTGTAGCCCGTCGTGTCGATTAAGGACCGATCCGTAAGTGGAATAAGATTGAGCACACCCGGTTGGTGCATGCCCGATTATAGTGCAGTAAGCCACTCTTTCTCTCATATGGAATCGATGGACCGTAACTTCTGTGGTTGGGCGTGGTTGAGGCGAGGCTTAGGCGACTCTCGGCCAAGCCGGCTTAGGGCCGCTCGAGGGTGCTAGGTTTTCGGACCGCAGGAGGGCGCCGGCGATTGGGTATGATTGGGAGGGGTTGACACTAGGCCCTTGTGGTAAGTGTCGTGCGATCAATGCTTCCTGTAGGGTTAATTAAGCGATTGAATTGCGGCGCTCTCGGATATGAGCACGCTTGGTCCGAACTTCTTCTGCGTAGTAAACAACTTGAACTTGTGGTTCGCCGTTGGGCTTGAGCTAAATTTTGATATGAGATGACTTGCTTTACATTCATTAATTACAATATCATGCTAGAGGTAGGTCTTGTTACAATTGCTAACTATATTGAGAAAAACTTGAGTAGATGACTAAAATTGAAACAAAGTTAAGCATTTCAAGACTTTTAACCTAAGCTTGCTTTACCTTGCTACCGCTAAATGCATCTCCTTTGGAGTCGGTCATATATGGACCCGGGTAAGTCTTGCAGTACCTTTTGTACTCATGTACCTTTGTGGTTTTCATTGTGAGGATCGGTGGGCGGATCTGAGTTCGCCCTCTTGCCTCTCGGTGGCCGGGCGGGGCACCGAGTAGAGGCTTAGCGACATCGCCTGAGTCCGGAAGCGTTCGAGCGAACACTTCGGAGAAGTTTTATTTTGCTATTGTGTTGCGATTTGATTCATTTTTGTTGTATAGATAGCCTTTTAAATTGTGTTTAAATGCGTTGTTTAAGTCTCTGTCGATGTCTCGGGGATGGTTTCTAATTGTGATCGTCTTCTTTGTTGTGGTTGTTGCGTTACTTTTGGATATATATATCTTGCATTGTGTTTTCTTGTCTGCTGAGTGGATGTCCATAGGTTCTAGGAGGTCATGCGAATTTTTCCGATTTTGGAGTCTTGGTCAAATTCGTGGTTACGGTGTGGTTTAGAGTCTTGGAGTTGTTGCTAAGTGTGGTTTGGTGGTTGTCGGGTTTGTCTTTGTGCGGGTGTTTCGCGTGCGTGTTAGTTGCTTGGTTTGAGTTCGTTGCCCCTTTATGCAAATTGAATTGATATCGCATTGGAAACCGTTATCGGGGCAATCTGGGCGAGTTGGTCGATATATCTGGGGAATCTGGGGCGGTTGTCGAGTTCATCGAATGGGGCGGCGTTGTCTCTATTGGGCTTGGGTGTTGCTGCTGCGCGCCACCGGCGATCCGTTGCTAACCTCAATTCGATGTGGACGACGGGACATTCGATAACCCGAGGACAGTCTGGGCGGCTCCTCACAGCAGGGAATCAATATTTCTTTCTCTTGGTGGATGACCACAGCCGTTACATGTGGGTGTATTTCCTCAAGACTAAAGATCAAGCATTTGATGCCTTCAAAAAATTCAAAGCTATGACTGAAAATGGGAGTAACTGCAAAATGAAGATACTCAGGACAGACCGAGGTGGAGAATTCAATTCACATCAGTTCATAAACTTCTGTGAAGAACAAGGTGTCTGGCGACATCTAATCGCTCCCTACACACCACAATGAGAATGGAGTGGTGGAGAGGAGAAATAGGTTTGTGCTAAATGGCGCAAGGAGCTTCTTGAAGACTATGGGTGTTCCAGAGAGGCTGTGGGCAAAAGCAGATCGACAAGCGAGATATATCCTAAACCGTGTCCGACAAAAAGCGATAAAAGGCTACTCCTTATGAGCTCTGGAAAGGCAGAAGCCAAATCTTGAGCGGACAACGAGTATTTGGATGTAAAGCGTATGCAAAAGTCCCAGCAACACACATTCGAAAGCTGGATGATCGGAGCAAACAAATTATTCACCTCGGGATAGAAGAAGGCAGCAAAGCCTACTGCTTGCTCGATCCGGAAACAAGGAAGATTTGTGTGAGCCGAGACGTCGTCTTTGATGAAAAAAGTAAATGCAATTGGGAGTGGCTGACAAGAGGAAGCACTGTCATACCAGTCTTTACTGTTCACAATCCGGTAGCAGAATCAAGCGAGGAAATTTCGTGTGAGATTCTACCACAACAAAGCCCAGGAGAAGAAACAAGTGATGAAGACAAATCAGAATAGATCGAGTCCCCCTCCCAGTCATCTTCAGGTATGGAGAGCACACCTGTGCCGACAAGACCAAGGGCACCATGAGGATGAGCGGTGAGTCCTCACGAAAACTCCACCTTTAAAAATGAGATCTTTGACAGATATATATGAAGAGACCGAGGGGCAGCAGACTTATGAGTACCTGCACCTGACTACTTTGGAAGAACCAACTTTTTTCAGAGAAGCAGTAGGAGAGAAGGCGTGGGAAGCTGCAATGCAACAGAGATGGAATCAATCTGAGAAAAATAAAAGCGTGGAAGTTGGTAGATTGCCCCAATGGTGTAAGACCGATTGGCCTCAAGTGGATATACAAGCTAAAGAAGGATGCATCCGGTACAATTGTGAAGCACAAAGCAAGACTTGTGGCCAAAGGATATGTGCAACAAAAGGGGGTAGATTTTGAAGAAGTCTTCGCTCGAGTTGCAAGAATGGAAAGCAGTAAGGCTTATCACGGCTCTAGCGACCTGAAGAGATGGGAAGTACATCACCTCGATGTAAAAACTGCATTCCTAAATGGTGAACTTCAGGAAGAGGTATATGTCACTCAGCCGGAAGGATTCATATGCAAGAATAAAGAGAAAATGGTATACAAATTATCAAAGGCTCTTTATGGCTTGCGGCAAACACCTAGAGCCTGGAATATAAAGCTTGACAAGACCTTGAGAGAAATTGGGTTTCAGAAGTGCCCTCAAGAACAAGCAGTCTACAAAAGAGAGACAGGAGGACTGCTAATTGTCGGAGTATATGTCGACGACTTGATAGTCACAGGAGAAAGTAAGGAAGAGATTGGAAAATTTAAAGAATAGATGAGAAGAGAATTTGAAATGAGTGACTTGGGACTTCTTACATACTATCTGGGCATAGAAGTAAAACAGGGGTGTGGAGGAATCACCCTAAAGCAGACCTCATATGCAAAGCGTGTTCTGGAACAAGCAGGAATGAAGGACTGCAATTCATCAAAAATTCCAATGGAACAGAAGCTCCAGTTGGGAAAGGATGAAGAAGGAACACCATAGATCCAGCAGTGTCGGTAGCAATAGGTTGCACGAGGTACTTGACACATACTCGGCCGGATCTAGCATACTCGGTAGGAATGGTAGCGAGATATATGCAATCACCCAAGCAAAGTCATCTCGGCGGTTAAACACATTTTGAGGTATGTCAAAGGCACTGTTAACTTTGGCATTACGTTGAGAGGTGGTGGGCACCTTGAGATAATCGGATATAGCGACAACAATCTTGCAAGTGACCCGGATAATGAGAAGAAGCCTGGCGAGGGATGGTGTTCTACCTCACCAGAGGACCAATAGCATGGAGCTCGCAGAAACAGAAAACTGTCGCATTATCCTCATGCGAAGCGGAATTTATGGCAGCAACAGCCGCTGCATGCCAGGCGGCTTGGCTAAGAAGTGTGCTCGCAGAACTTACAGCCAACACACCAAAACAAATAACGTTGCGAGTGGATAATAAGTCGGCAATTGCACTAATGAAGAACCCTGTGTTCCATGGAAGAAGCAAACATATAGATACTAAATACCACTTCATAAGAGAATGCATTGACAACGGCATAATTGCTATCGATTTTGTCGACCTGAGATGAGCAATGTCTTTGGCGCTTACTAAATCACTCGGAAGAATCAAGTTCAAGAGATGAGAGAGCTCTTGGGAGTCGGGGAGCATCAATTAGCAAAGTCGAGGATTAAGGGGAGAGTATTAGTTGTAATCACCTTTGGTTAGTTAAGAATAGTCGAGTGTAGCATTGTGTTGAGTTAATGCAATTAGCGCTTGTGTCGGACAGGAACGATCTCCGAGTTACATGCGGAAGTTGATTAGAGTCGTTTTCGGTTATTGTAATCCGAGTCTAGTTGTAATATCGATACTATATAAAGAGAATAAAAGGCCCGAAGAGGCAAGACAATTGAGCTGAAAATACTACATCCCCTGTCTTGAGACTATGCGAAGAAGTAATCATGTTATGCGAATAGTTTAACAATGAGTTACAAGAGGCGTTATAAACTTGGCTCTGGGCAGTCGAAGGGCTGAAGTTACTTGAGGTTCTTTGCTCTGTCCAGGGTGAAGCTTTGGCGCGGTAGAGAAATCCTGATGATCTAAACCAACAATGCCTCCATCGCCTCCGCCACCTTCCGCTCGATAAGCTCCGCCACAGTGCCTCCTTCTTCTCTGTCCCCTTCTACCTCCTCTTCAGCGACGCTACCACCCGCCGCCTTTGTGGCTGCTGCTGGTGGTGGTGACGATGATAATCTGAGCGAGATGGAGGCCGGCGAAGGATCTTGTGCGGAGAGGAGGGAGGCGATAGACAACGACGCCATTGCTGATGGGCTATAAGCTGTGCAGAATTATGAAGAGTTTGGAGGATTAATTGAGGAAATGCAGAACAACCTCAGCTGCTGGAGTTTACGAACAAAGCTGTCATAGTTGGCTACTTGGCTAGTTGGCTTTGCCTTGTCTAACTCCGGAGTAGTATCAGGTTCAAATGCTTGGTTTTATGAAAATCTGAAAAATTTTGATTGTGTTTCGTTGGATCATGTCCTAATAATGGCTATGTTCCGACAAACACAATGGCTTGTGCTTCTTCTTAGGACGAGAACAAAGAACTTCACGAAGCACGACGTTGTGCAAAAACACTGAAGACAAGAAGACCAGATATTTCTTTTTGTGTGGCTCACAATCACCACATTTTCTTGACTCTATTTATACTCAAAAATGTGTTGCTTACAAGGAAGTAAATAAGAGATTATGATCGGACTAATCACTCTATGATTTCGTGATCAGATCCTTTCCATATCTCAGACTCATACCATATGAAGACTAACCAAATATGACATGCTACTGAACTATTCTAGGAAAGCAATAAGTAAATTGTAAAACTGATGCCTGGATTATATTACAATCTCCCCCTAATACTGGCGTCAGTTACTTCAATTTTGTGATGCCGATTCGTTCACGCATTTCCTGAAACTTGACCCTTCCGAGCGGCTTCGTCAATATGTCCACGAGTTGCTCCTGAGTACTCGTGAACTCCAAGCCAATTGCCCCGCTGTCAACACTCTCACGAATGTAGTGGAATTTGGTGTTGATATGCTTACTTCGATCGTGTAGGATCGGATTCTTACTGAGTACGATTGCAGACATGTTGTCCATCGACTTCAGTAGTGGCGGGGACGACTCAACACCGATTACATCGCTGAGCAATCGTCTGAGCCAAACACCTTGGCAAGCCGCTGCTGCACCCGCAATATATTTTGCCTCGCACGAAGATAATGCGACTACCCGTTGTTTCTGTGATTGACAAGTCACCGGGTTGCCTCCAAGGAAGAAGATGATCCCAGATGTGCTCTTCCAGTCATCTATGTCTCCCGCCATGTCGCTATCACTATAGCCCACAAACTTGAGCTTGGCATTACCTCGTGCGTACACCAGACCGTAGTTGATCGTGCCTGCGACATACCTGAGCAAGTGCTTCATTGCCGCCATGTGCTCTTGCTTCGGGTCTTCCATGAATCGACTCAGATATCCCACGACGAACGTGAGGTCTGGCCGAGTATGCATCAAGTAACGCAGGCTTCCGATGAGGCTTCGAAACACCGTTGCATCAACCGCTGGTGACGAAGACTTCTTGGACAGCTTGAGACGCTCTTCCATTGGTGTTGTGCATGGGTTGCAGTTGCCCATACCTCCTTTCTTGAGCAATTTCTTGGCGTAGGCCGCTTGACATAGTTCGATGCCGTGTCTTGCCTGTTTCACTTTGACGCCAAGGTAGTAAGAAAGGTTTCCCAGATCACTCATCCGGAAGAGCTTCTTCATCTCCATCTTGAAGAAGTTGATTTCACTGGTAGTCTTCCCCGTGATGATAAGATCATCAACGTAGATGCCCACCACCAGTCGGGACTGTTTGATGCCGCGCATATATAGCCCATGTTCGCATTCGCTCCTGGCGAACCCAAGCTCGTGCAGACTAGTATCCAACTTTGCATTCCATGCCCGCGGTGCTTGACGGAGACCATACAACACCTTGTGCAGCTTGAGAACCTTCTCCTCATGCCCTGCGGCGGTGAACCCTGGAGGCTGTGCTACATAAACTTCTTCCACCAGCTCGCCATTGAGAAAAGCGGACATGACGTCCATGTGGTGCACGGACCAGCCGTGGTGCGCCGCCACGGCCAGTACCACGCGCATCGATTCCATCCTCGCGACCGGGGCAAACACCTCTTCAAAGTCAATCCCTTGTTTCTGCACATATCCCTTCGCAACAAGGCGTGCTTTGTGCTTGACAACTTCGCCATTCTCATTGCGCTTTAGCTTGAAGACCCACTTCAAACCGATGGCACGGTGACCTCTGGGCAGATCAACCAGTGACCACGTCTTGTTCTCTTCTATGGAGGCCATCTCTTCCAGCATGGCCATGCGCCATTCCTTGATCCCCTTTGCTTCGTCAGCCGTTACTGGCTCATCCCCAATAGTCACCAGCAGCTCCTCAGTAAGCTCCCAATCAGCGAGACCTGGTGGAGTCGCGGACCAAGAATATTGTCCAAGGTCTGGAACCGCAGTGGCGCGTCGTCATGATCGTTGTCGAGGTCGAGCTCCCTGTTGGCGACGATGCGAATTCAGCTACTGGAGCAGCCGGATTCATTGGTGTGCAGAACTCAGGCCCGCATGTGGACATCGCCTCTCTCCCTGGCATAGTTGACGGCGTGACCGGAGTAGGCGTTGTCACTGTTGTGTTTGGCGCCACCCTAGTCACAACTTCTTGTTGCACTCCCCTTACTGTGACGAACTCGACGCAGAATGGCTTGAGATTGTCATTGGGCCCAACTCCCTTGTCGGCACCCCAGTCCCAAGCTCGATCTTTTTCAAACACCGCGTCTGCGACACGTGAACACGTCGTGATACGGGGTTGTAGAACTGCCAGGCCTTGGTGCCCAGCTCGTATCCGACGAACACCATGAGTGTGCTCCGATCTTCCAGCTTGGTGAGGTGCTTGCCGCCGGTCTTTACATGTGCCACGCAACCAAATGTTCGGAAGAAATGTACTGGTGGCTTAAAACCATACCAAACCTCGAATGGAGTCTTCCCGGTCACACTCTGGGTAGGCCCACGGTTGAGAACGAAGACCGCCGTGGTCACCGCTTCCCCCCAAAACCAGCCCGGCATGGACATGGCTTTCATCATGCTCCTGGCCATGCCCATCACTGATTGATTTCGCCTCTCTACCACGCCATTTTGCTGGGGCATGTATGGCGCGGTGAGATGCCTCTGGATGCCTTCTGCCACGCAGTAGTCGATGAACGTGCACGACGTGAACTCACCACCGCGATCGGTGCGCAGCGTGCCCAGTTGCCTCCCCGCCTCAGCTTCGGCACGGGCCTTGAACGCCTTGATTGCTGACTCCGCCTGATCCTTGGATCCAAGCAGAATGAGCCACATGAAGCGACTCAGATCGTCGACAAGGAGAAGGAACATCTTGTTCCCGCTTGGTGTCACCGGCGTCATCGGTCCACAGATGTCACCGTGGACGAGTTCCAATTTGCTTCGTTCGCGCGGTGCCAGCTTCACTTGAAATGGCGATCGCCGCTTGCTTCCCGATAAAGCAATTATCGCGAACTGGTCGAGATGGTCGATCCGCGGCGATCCGTACCATCTCCTCTGTCGCGAGTCGCGCGGCCCGAAAAGTTGAGGTGGCCGAAGCGGGCATGCCACCTCCACGCCGTGCTGGTGCCTTGTGCCGCGAGACACACCGGCCGCCCGATGTCGAGCTTCAGCCAAAGCACATAGAGCCGGTTCGCCGACCGACCCACCTTGGCGGCCAGATCGGCGTGGTCCCGAATCTGAGAAAGCGTTCTCCAAACGGGATCTTGAAGCCTTCCTCTTCAAGCCGTCCCAGTAGACGATGTTCGCGGTGGCGCGGATGTGGTACACCCCGGTGAGTGCCTGATGTTCGCCGGACTTGAGCTTGAAGAGCACGGTCCCACACCCCTCGATGTCGACCACAGAGCCGTCGCCGAAGCGGACGGTGCCGAGAACACCAGTGTCGATCTCCGAGAACGCCGGGCGCTCCCCCGTCATGTGGTTGGTGGCGCCCGTGTCGAGGATCCATCGCGTATGATCCCCTTGCCCCTTGTCGCCTAGCTGGACGAAGAGTTTGCTCTCGTCGAGGTGGATCGTCGGTGAATCTGAAGAGGGGAAAAAACCCAGAGCCGTCGTCGCTGAGAAGGTAGAAGTGGCGTTGGCTGTAGCCGTGGCTGCCATCAAAGTGACCTCGTTCTCCTCTTCTACATGGGCCGAATGGGCTTGCTCGTCCTTCTTCCTTTTGCGACATTCTCGGGCCCAGTGACCCTTCTTCCCGTAGTAGCGGCACTCGTGTCCCGCCACCATGCCACCGTCTCGTCCGCTCTTGCTGCTGTGCGTCCACCGTTTCTGCGCCCATGACCACGTCCCTGTTTTGAGCTCGACGCAGACTCCTTGCTCCCACTTGAGAGCTGCAACCGCGAAGTTACTCGCGCTATCAGCTCCTCCTCAGTGAGGTTAAGCTTCGCTCCAGAGGTAGATCCGCCAATGTCATGGCGCTCCTCAGTCGCCTTGAGCGGTGATCGGCTCCTCAGAGAGCTTCGCTCCGTCGGCGAGTCTCGATTGAGATCGCCACCTGCATGTACCTTGAGGGAAGCGCCTGAAGAAACTTCCTCACGATTTCTTCCTCCATGTATCCGTTCCCGAGCATCGCGAGCTGATTCACAATGCCATTGATGCGGATACCGAATTCATCCACGGTCTCCCCGTCTTTGAACTTGAGCCTGTCGAAGTCGCGACGCAGAGTGTTCGCCTTGGCCTTGCGCACACGCTCGACGCCCACGTACATGGTCTTGATCGCGTCCCAAGCGATCTTGGTGCTGGCCTTCCGGCGATGGTCCCCATCATATCCGGTGGTACCGCCTTAGCGATGACCTCGAGGGCCATTCGATCTTCAACGTAGTGATCAGTCCCCTCGCTTGCGGCCACCCACAGGCCCCTTGCCTGCAGCATGACCCGCATTAGCGCGGACCAGTCAGGGTAGTTGGATTTCGTCGGCACCGGGTAGGAACCACCGCTCCCAGCCTCCTTGACGACACGGTGAATCACGAGCCCGCGCGAGCTGCCACCATTGTCGCCGCTACCTGCCAGCGGCGTGCTCTCCCCCCGAGAGCGTCGCGGCGGCGTTTCTGATCGGCAACGCGGCATGAGTGCCTACTCGTTGGCGCGGTCGTGATTCCAGGCGACGTAACCTGGCTCTGATACCAGTTGTTCTGACAAACACAATGGCTTGTGCTTCTTGCCGGACAGAGAACAGCAACTTCCTGAAAGCACAGACGTTGTGCAAAAACACTGAAGACAAGAAGACCAGATATTTCTTTTTGTGTGGCTCACAATCACCACATTTTCTTGACTCTATTTATACTAAAAAATGTGTTGCTTACAAGGAAGTAAATAAGAGATTATGATCAGACTAATCACTCTATGATTTCGTGATCAGATCCTTTCCATATCTCAGACTCATACCATATGAAGACTAACCAAATATGACATGCTATTGAACTATTCTAGGAAAGCAATAAGTAAATTGTAAAACTGATGCCTGGATTATATTACAAATGGCTAGGATGGCTTCAGCATCCCACTCCCACCAACTTTGAAAAACCCCCAGCACAAGTCTGCGTATGCATAGCCCTTTTACATATTAGTCCTCTCCTCCCAATCCCAAATGTTCCCATCCAATTCATGAAAAGAAAAGAAAAATCGTGTGCATGTTCATATGCAATAATACATTTTTTTTCAAAATTTCAAAAATATACCACGGGAAAAAAATTGCATAAATATATCCCTGAATGTCGCCCAACCAACGGGCGACAGGAGGCCACGTCGCACGATTAATCAGCGTTCAAAAAAGCGTGAAAAAGCGCCTCCTAGGCGCGCTTTGGCGCTGGCGCCGCCCTCCGCCGCCTTTCAAAATCGTGGTCTAGGTGGAGGCTCAGCCTAAGCGGCGCTTGGCGGCGTTAGGCGGCCGGCTAAGCGGAGTCTTGGCGAGCTAGGCGGAGAAAAAGCGACGGGGCGGAGGAAGCGGCAATGGCGGTGTCAACTTGGATAAGAGGGGAATACCCGGGCGCAGTGTGGGGGGTGTGGGGGGAAGAGAGTGAATACCAGGCAGAGGGTGCGGGCATCGAATCGATCCTCCCCGCCGCCGGATCTCGTCGGTTTGGTCGCCGGAGATCCTCACCACTGCCGACGCCCGAACTCCTTCCTCGTCCCGCGCCGCCAGCGTCCGAGATCCACTCGCGCCGGCAACGTCCGAAGTCGTCCTGCGCCGCCAGCGTCCGAGGTCGTCCTTCGGCGCCGCCGCCGCCAGGGCTCGAGGTCGACCTTCCGCGTCGGCGCCGCCCGGCTGAAGCTTTCTTCCTGCCTCACGCCGGCGCCGAGCTCGTCTTCCTTCCGCGTCGGCGCCCGAGCCTCCTGCAGAGCTCTTCCCATCAAGACCTCAAGCGACCTCGGCACTTCTCAATCTCAGGTGAGGTCTACCTCTTGTCCTCTTCCCTCTGTCGAGTGTCGACTGCAGCTGTGCAACACTTCTCAGTGGAATGAACCGAGCGACCGAGCCGAGAGGAAAAATATTGGAGAGATGGGGATTTGGGAGATGATCTGATTGCCTGCTTGGATGAATCGATGAACAACAGAATACTGAATGGATGAAATAAAGGGAGTGAGTTTCACTGTTGGAGTATTGGGTTGCAAAACCAGGAGGATTGAATCAATTGATGTTGTAATTTAGTTGTATTGCATTATGCAATGCCATCTTATATTCTTATTCATAATGAACCATCTTATTCCGTTATTCACATACCATCTTATTCACAATGTACGAGTTGGTATAAACCAAATAATATGATATGAATTGAGCTTATACATTGAAAACTCGTACATTGTGAATAAGATGGTATGTGAATAACGGAATAAGATGGTTCATTATGAATTGAGATTGTCTTTACTACACGTTCGTGCATGATATGTGAGTTAAACATTGCTCATTTATAGAATGTCGTTAACGGGATCGGCGGCAACAACTAATGAGAGCACGGCGACTCTTAAGAGGAAGTCGGATGACATAGGATGGGCTTATGGGGTTCTAGTCGATCCATCCAACTTGGACAGAGTGAAGTGCATTTTTTGTGGCCATGTGAGCTCGGGAGGGATTTATCGTCTTAAGCAACACATTGGCAAAGTTGGCAATAGTGTTGCTAAATGCAAAGTAGCCTTAGAGGAAGCTCAAGACAAGTGCAAGAAATCTCTTGAAGAAGCAAAACGAAAGAAGAAACAAAAGCAAGACCGTGAAGACGAAGTTAGAGAAGATGTGAATGTTTCGTCAGTTGGAGGAGAGGAGGACGGTGGAAGCTCAGGACCTAACAAATTAGACCCTATGGATAGATTTGCACGTCCTATTGATCCTAAAGCAAGCCCAGCTGAAGCCAAGCGGCAACAAAATATTACCGAGGCGCTTTGGAAAGAGAGAAACACCAAGTGCGACAATATGTTGCTAGATGGGTGTATACACATGGTAAATCTTTCTGTCTTTTACCCTCCATTGATTGCTCATTGCTACCTCACCAATCTCTTGTTTGTATTATTTTAATAGGTGTACCATTCAACGCTCTTGACAACGATGAATTCAAACAAATGTGTGAAGCCATTGGTCAATTTGGCCCCGATTTTCAACCTCCTACCCAATATGACCTTCGGGAGAATTTGTTGAGTGAGGAATTATTGAGAACCAAGAGTTTGCTAAAGGAACGTGAGGAGGAAAAGATAAAGAACGGTTGCTCTATTATGACCGATGCTTGGACGGACATGAAGATGAGGAGCATAATGAATTTGTGCACACATTGTAGCATGGGAACAAGTTTTTTAAAATCAAAGGAGATGTCGGATGTGTCACACACAAGTGAAGTCATATTCAACATAGTGGATGAAGGAATTGAGGAAGTAGGTCCGGAACATATGGTGCAAGTAGTGACGGACAATGCTTCTAACAACATGGGAGCAAAGGCATTGTTGCATGCCAAGAGGCCAAATATCTTTTGGAGTTCTTGTGCAACTCACACTATCAACTTGATGCTCCAAGGAATTGGCAACTTGCCAAAGTTCAAGAAGACACTTGAGCAAGCAAAGGCATTCACTATCTTCATCTATTCACACCACAAGACCTTGCATTGATGAGGCAATTCACAAAGAAGAGAGATATCATAAGGTCGGGGGTGACTAGATTTGCTTCCGCTTTTCTTACTTTGCAAAGTTTGATGGAAAAGAAGGAAGAACTAAAGAAAATGGTGGTTGATGGAGAGTGGGAAAACTTGAGTCATGTGAAAACCAAAAAGGGCAAGGATGCAACGGCGACGGCTATAAATAGGGCCTTTTGGAATGGTGTTGCTCTATGCTTGAGGGTTTTTGAGCCTTTGGTGCAAGTTCTTCGTTTGGTTGATGGGGATGTCAAGCCATCTATGGCTTTTCTATATGGAGAACTAATTAAGGCAAAGAAGGAACTCAAGGATGCATTTGAAAATGCGGAGAAGAACTACAAAGATGTTATAGCCGTTGTTGAGAAGAAGATGAAAGGTAGACTTGATTCTCCATTACACTTAAGTGCATACATGTTGAATCCATACTATAGCTATGTTGATAATGCAATCTTCATGGATCCAAACATTACGGAATCATTCATGTCTTGTGTTGAGACTTTTTATCATGGTGACGATGACAAACAAGATCGGGTTGTAAATCAAGAGTTGATTAAATTTCAAAATAGAGAAGGTCCCTTTGGAAAGAAGCTTGCAAGAAGTTGTCAAATCTTCGACTATAATCCGGGTAAACTTGTGCTTAATTCATGCATTTATTTTGCAATGCATGGTAACTTGTTAATCAACTAATATAGATGTACATATACTAAATTGTTCTTGCTTTTCTTATTGATAGCATCTTGGTGGAGGCTCTATGGAGGCCAAACACCATATTTACAAAAGATGGCATTAAGACTTCTCTCATTGACCTCAAGCTCTTCCGGTTGTGAAAGAAATTGGAGCACTTTTGAATCGGTTAGCCTCTACTCTTGAATCCCAATAATCCAATATTCAATACTCTAAAGTCTCAATTCTCAATATTATGTAATGTCTCAATCTACTTTGCAGTTCGTAGATACATACCAAAAGAAGAAATAGGCTAACCACTGCCCGTCTCAACAATCTAGTCTACATACAATTCAATGCTAGAATGTTGGCTAAGAAAGAAAGGATCATGGCAAAGAAGAACATTGATGTCCTCCTATCTTGTGATGCTACTGAAGCTCAAGGATATCTATATGAGGGAGGGGACAATCATGCATTGGTTGTTTTTAGAGATGAGGATGAGGAAGAGGTAGTGCCCGGTATACCATGGGGAGTACTTGATGAAGCTATGGGTACTAGTGAACAACTTGAACTTCGTAGAAGTGCAAGAGTGAGAGAGCTTCATGATGATAAATTCCAATCCGAAGAAGAGGAGGATAATGAAGAGGAAGATGTGGATGTTGAGTTTGAGGATGATGAAGACGAAGTGTTGCCACGAAAGTTCTATCCTTTAGAAGATTGATCATTTCAGGATCATTGGCTCAAACTTTTGTTGAACCTAATTATGTGTTGGACTATGTTTTATGACTTTATTATGCGTAAAACTTAGTTTTGTGACTATATTATGTGTGAGACTATGTTTTGTGACTATATTCTATCTTTTATATATGTCTTTCACCATTTTATTTCATTGCGAAGATGTCATTTTGTGATTTCGCCTAGCGCGCTAGGCGCTAGGCGCTAGGCCTCCGCCTACCGCCTACCGCTTTTTTGAACCTTGCGATTAATACGTTTAACAGTGCGGGGACAAAGTAGATGTGACGCTTTGTCGCCTGTCGATCATGCGAAAAAATGGGGAAAAATGGTGTTGTCGTCAATCATCTTCAAGCATTTGGCAAGTACAAATCAAGAAACAACAACAAATCATGTTGATTTGGACGCCGGTGGCTCGGATCCAGCAGGAGGTAGACACTAGCAGCTCCGACGTGGTGGATCTCGTCGCCAAGGACAAGAAAGATAGGGTCGATGTCGAGGAAGAAGCCGCATGACCTCCGGATCCGAAGGTGCTAGTAGGGGTTGGACGGGGTCGCACGGTGCTCTTCCCGTGCTCCGCCGCTCACGCTCACCCGTTGCCTACCTGCTCGTCATGTACCTGCACTCAGCGCCTGCTCGCTCATCGGCTAGCCCGGCCACGCCACTGCCGTCTTCTTGTCAGCTGGTCGGCCGCCGATGAAAAGAGGGAGATGGGAATCACAGGATGGTGTGATTGCAGAGAGAGGGAGGGGAGTGGTGTGTAATGGAAGTGAAAATGTAGGGTTTTTTTAACTGTTTATTCTTTTTTTTTCAATCCAACAGATCAAAGTAGCTAAAATTTGTTTATACTTCCTCTTATAGTATAACAGTAGAAACATCGTTAACAAATCAACAGCTAGATATTATTTCTACTATACACTATATACTAGCCGTATATATAGTCAAATTTCTCTCTCTTTTTCTGGGTGCAAAATCCGCAGGTGGCAAAGGAAGAGAGGGATCCGAAACTTTGATGCACAATGAAATGGCTCGGATCAAAATTTTCAGGAAAGGTGCATTTGCACCACCTGATATGTTCCAGTCTAATTCCTGCCTATCGTTCCTTTTTCTCTAAAAAAAAATCAAAGGGAAGAAAATGCATCTTTGCAAACATGTGATGACATGCACGGTGGGGTTGATAATTTGATATCTCATGCCGAAAGGTCGGTGTCTTCTATGCATATTTGCAGACTAGGCAAAATAGCTTCTTCAGATAGGAAGAGAATGATGCACTCCCATCATCAAAACAACCATTTCCTGCCTCCACAGATGTAACTGGCTAGGTCTTACCTCCAGATGCCCTGCACCCATGTAATTTTAGGTTAGGATGGGTGATCAGCACAATCCTCTCAAAACTCAAGGAAAATGTGCTCGGCTCCTGCAGATTGCAGGTTTGATGTCAAAAGTCCAACAGCAGAGCCCAGCCAAGGAAACGGAAGATCTTCCTCCGATTGAATTGCTAGAAGCAAGATTGAAAGATGAAGATACTAAGAACTGTCATGTCGGTTTCTGCACTATTTTCAGGAGTTACTTGATGACATATTTTTTTGGCCACGGTGATGTGGATACAGATCAACCTAAAAAACAAATCTGACAGACTTGGCAGACATGACAAAGAGCAGTTTAAAAGCCTGCGATGTTAGTATCAATCACAGCTAAAACTTGTTGGCATTTTCTCATTCTTGGTGGCATGCTAAATACAATGATACAAGACAAGATGTGATCATCACAAGCTCGATGTGCCATTGTCCATGGCGCCTAAATTTAACTCTTCATCCGAGTCAATTACTTCTTCAAAATCATAGTAGGGATTCGCCTGCATCAAAAAATTATATTAAGTTCATTTGTTCTCCATAACCCTAAAGAGATTATTTCCATACTAACATCGTAATGTGCATTCTTCAAAAACAAAAATCATAATGTGTGACATTATTTTCTTCAAAAAATTGATTCATCATACATACACATCATAGAATCACAAATTATTCAAGGCATAAACTTGAGCTTAGGAACACAATATATATCACGTACCGCAGGCCTAGGCTTTACAGCCTCAAAACTATGGAAAACAGGGGTAGCAAAATCAGGTGGATTAAGAACAATATATGCTCCGCAATTGTTGTAACGGTCCTCTGAGGCCTGTACCAGAAACAAATAACAAGTGTCAGATTATGTGAAACAATACACATGATCAAAAGTACATTTTTTTATATTAGTCATAAAATCAAATCATTTAGCTCAGAATGTCAAACTAGAAGTTGAATATATTTCCACTCATGAAACATGTATCTATAAGTCAAAATGGCAGCAATATTTCGACGGTGGACAGTAAATCATGCGATAAAGTATAACCTGAAATTGTGGATAGTCTGGAGCACTGAAGAGAGTTATTAGCTTTCCACATTCTACATGATGATCAATTGTATATCCATTTTCCATTCCTAATAGATCATGTCGCTTGTCTCTTGCATCTGGACCTTCATGTGACCTGATGATTAACTTTTTTCAACGAAAAGAGGAAGTAAGAATATGAATTTTAAACTTCTATAATTACATGATGATGCCTAGTTTCTAATGTTATGAAGGAACATGCTTAATGTGCTAAAATACACCGTTTTCCATACCAGCATGTGCCAAGTGACCAAGCTTAAAAGATGGTTAATTGGCTATGTATATTGAGCAATCTATCTTGTTGAACATAAACACTCAGCTAATTATAATCGTGTAGTATATAGTTCAAGTTTGTCAACAAATGTTTTGCATTCAAAAGTCACAACATAGGCTTCTTTTTTAAAAAGAGGCTGTTGGGATGTTACAATCATGCTTGAACTTCTTTTTTTAAAAAAAAAACAAGGATAGGAGCTCTGCTTCTCGGTAAATGAGAGAGGAGAATACAAACACCAGCCCAAAATGGGGTACAGCTCATAAACACCGGGACAACCAAAATGATGACACACCAACATATACAAGCACAACAAACCATCAAAAAGCCGAAGATCATGCTTGAACTTTAGTAACGAGTTCTATCATATTCAACAAATAAGATACAGAAGCACTACAGTTGAAAATCCCAAGATAAGCAAGAATTGCTCTGAGACAGTATGGAATATCAAAAGGAAGAACTAGGCCAGTACATTTGTGTACTAAACAACAAACAACAAACCGAAAGAAAAAAAAAGGCAGATGATACGATGATAGATATGTAAGATATAAATATGGAAACATTAACTATTATCATTTTAGTTCTCAAAAACACATGTGGCACTCGATGTCTACATAAAGAAATCATGATTGGGAATCCACAGAAGCAAAATATTCATGTTTGACACAACACACCAACCCAACCTACATTGAAGCAGCAAGTGCATACATCAAGGTCTAATGTACTTCCAAAGGAAGAAGCAATGAAAAGATTACAATTGATAAAGCAAGCAAACAGATAAAGGGACTTCAAGTAACAGTAGGATCACAGGCTCCTAACTATAACTCTGTAATACTTACATTCCTTAGATCTTAAAGAATGTCCACATTGTAATACAAGATGCCAGCCTTTCAACTTTTGAGCACCAAAACAAGCATCATAACACTTAATAAGAAATAATTCAGTTCATCAGATGATTTCAATCAAGCATGACAAACCTTCAAATTATTTGTATATAGAAATTGTTGAGTGATATCTGGACCCCAAATCAAACCAATGCCTCTTTCTTTATTTGGGGAAAGACCCATCTGCAAAGAAGGATCAGACCAAAGAACATCTCCAGGAATCAAATTTGTACCCTCCCATGGAGGGTCAAGAACAGTTCTCCTTGCTTTTAATAATTCGTCCAAGGATCCAAGCTTTATAGTAGTCAAGTCATCGGTAGAATTCGCCTTGTATTTGTGACCTCTCTTGCCTTTCTTTGATCTTTTCGGTGGTACCACAATCGCCGCACGGAAAATCCCTCCATGAGCAGTGTAGACACATCCTGCTATTATTGACGCTAGAGGAAGATCTTCAAAACATCTTAAAAACTTTCGATAAACTTGAGGGCCTTGGTCTTTATATTTAACCATTACCTCCTGTTCGAAACCATATACTGATGTGCAGTACTTGGATTCGTGATTTCCCCGGAGAAGAAACACACTCTTTGGAAGCAATACCTAAAAGAACCAAAACATGTTGATGACCGTTAGCTCATGGTTGAAGGGAATCTATCTGTTAACATTTTATTTTACAGTCCGAAGGATAAACTTGCTAGTATGACCAAATCTCCAATCTTTTTGGATTGCCATTACAAGATGTTGTACTTTGTGGAAACAATTGAGTCTATAAGAGAACAGTCTTCAATGGTAGAGATGACATGGCAATACTATGGAGTGGGTCTCATAGGGTCAGAATTCTATACTGATTTCAATTTGAGTGCACGAATGGAGCAAATGGTTAAACACACACTTTAATGGTGGATATGCCAAATTAGAAATTGAGGCTCAGAATTCTATGCGGATTTCAGTTAAATTGCGCGCAGAGCAAATTACCAAATCCACACTTGTGAAGTTCAATTAAAAAAAGGCCATACTATAAGAAGCAACAATCTTTGTTCATAACTCAGCTTACTTGCATTATCCGACACAGGGCTAACAAAATTGAAATTCGATTTTCAAACCATTTTTTATTTTTGAAAATTAGTAAAAATCGAGCGAAAATTGGTAGAAATCGAAGAAGTTTAAATTAAATTTTTTGAACTTGGCGGTCAAACAACGGCGGAAAAAAAAAAAAAAAATCGAGCGATTTTACCGATTTTGATCTGTTTTCGAGTTTTGAGCAATTTTTTTCAATTTTCAGCACACTGAAGGAAAATTGAAAAAATCCAAACAATTTGAAAAAATTACCAAAAAAACCCAATTAATCTATAAAACACCTCAGAGAAATTTAAACAAATTTTGAAATCATTTAGTGCTTCTGAAAAATCCATAACAGCAATGAATGAAAAGGAACAAAGACACTTTCAGATTTTTATAAAAATTTACAAGATTTATTATATTCTGAATTTTTTAATGTAACCATAACTAGTGCCAAAGGATCATGTACTAAATTTTCAGAAATATTAGACTTCATTTAGTGCCCATATAAAATCAAAAACAGAAGAGCATATACAACGATAGTATCAATTTCAGAATTTTTAAAAAATACATATGTTTGATCATCATCTGAAAATTTTATAACAGCATTGGAATTACGTTAGAACATCACACAGAAAGTTTAAGAAATATTAGACTTCATTTTGTGCGCTTAGAAAATAAAAAACTGAAGAGCATATATTTTGACAGTATTACTGTCATAATTTTTTAAAAATACACAGGTTTGCTAATCATCTGAAAATTTTATAGCATCATTAGCATTGCCTCAGGACCACACACAAAAATTTCAAAAAATTAACACTTTTTGCTAAATTTCTTCAATTTTTTAAATTTGCATTTGAACTCCACAGTTTACCGAGCAGTTTTTATTGCGATACAGCCGACGATCGCGATTTTCGGTTAAAAATCGTCGATTTTGTGAAACCTGATCCGACACAATGCCTTTCTATCTACTGCATCAGTTAAACGGAACCAAAAATAAGGAACTGCAATGCGGATGGTGTTGTGAAACTTGCAATAACAAGCATAAACGAGTAGAATTGGGATAATTTACCTTCCAAGCCAGGAGGAGGAGGAAGGTCTCGAGGCCCCAGGCACCGCGATCCACGTAATCCCCATTGAAGACGAAGATGCGCTCGTCGGAGGGGAACCCCGCGTCCTGGAGCAGGAAGATGGCGTCGTGGAGCTGGCCGTGGACGTCCCCGACGACAACGACGGCCTGGTCGGGCCGCGGGTCGATGCGGACGAGGTTGGGCTCGCGGTGGAGGATGACGGACGCGGCGAGGACGAGCCGCTGGACGAGCGCGGCCGGGAAGACGGAGGGGAGCTGGTCCGCGGGGAGGCGGCGCGAGCACCAGTCCAGCGCGGCGGTGAGGCCGGCCACCCAGTCCCGCGTCAGGGCGCCGTCCTCGGGCCACGCGACGACCGGCAGCGGTGGAGGCGGAGAGGAAGAGAGCGAGGGGGTTGGATCGGTGGCGGCCGTGCCGCCGCCGCCGCCGTCGTCGGCACCGTCGTGCTGGGACATAGCGTGGGTCGGGTTGGACGCGGCCGGTGGGTGCGCGATTTTTTCTTGTAGCTCGCTTGTTTCCTTCCTTATTTCGCTGCAAACTGCAGGAGGGTTTGTCTCTGTGTGTGTGTGGTGACGAGGCGAGGGCCAGTTGGCTTCCGCTTTTCCCCGTGCCGCTGTGCGCTTTGGTCGCGTACTCGCGTGTTCCGAGTGCTGAGCTGACACGGCCGCCAAAGCGAAAAGAGGAAATAGGAAGCCTTACTTGGTTCATCTTTACGAATTTTTTTTATATCTGTTCTATACTATCTCCACTAATCATAAATAATTATCATTTCAGAGATAAGAGCAGTCGAACTTGAATGCGAAAAGAGGAAATAGAAAGTCTTACCTAGTTCACCTTTACCATTTCTTTCATATTTGTTCCATACTACTCCCTCTAATCACAAAACGATCACTATTCATAATCGAAGGGAGTAATAAAATTGTAAAAATAACTCCCTTCCTAACCACAGAAACAACGTTATAAGACATGTACTATATCCATGTACTGCAGCAGGTGCTTGACCACATGGCACCCGAACAACCGTAGCAGCATCAACGGCGGCACGGCTAGCCGTGCCGGCGTGCCGCGCCTGCCGACCACTGGTTTTCGCTCATCCGAAGTAAGTACACCAGGGGGGCTCGGCCGACCACTGGTTTCAGGCTTCCAGCACGGCAGAAGGGAGGATGTCTTCTTGTCTAGTGGAACGAATAACATGCAGTAGAAGAGAAGACTAGCGTGAATAACTTGCCAATGGAGTGGCAGATGGCAGCATTTTGTGTCTGCATGAGCCCTCTATGTCTCTCCGACCACTACACCTGGGATTCTGGACAGCAACGCAACGAAAGATGCTCGCTTATTTCAGATATCATGGCACAAGTTACCTCGAAACGAGTTGATGAATCTCCCCAATCGCACAGGTTGTCTTCAAACAAAGCAGCCACATGATACAAATTAAGGACACACTGACTCGCTCGTCGTGTTCACAGTTCAGTTAAATCGTTGCTTTTCTAGCCCCTGATATTCATTTTTATAAATTCAGTCTTTTTTCGTTTGAATTTACAAAACTAACCCTTTTAGTCAACTCAAAAGACGTAGCAAACGACACAAATTACTTTGCCACATTAGGAAGCTACCGAGCAAGAGGAATCTCAGCCACCGAGCGAGCCCTGTTATCTCAGGAGCCCCATTAATCAAGAGATTAAATAAGAAATTTGATTAATTAGTGATTTAATTAAGTGATTAATTAAGAAGTATGATTAAATTAGCGATTAGCAAGTGAATTTGATTCCTGCCGAAGAAAGGAAGCTCGGCAGATATCTTAACACAGTAGACAACTTATCAAGCTCCCTGAGCGTGGAATGTGGCTCGTGAGGGCTAAATTTGCAAATAATTTCGGATGGACTACATTTGAAAAAATATGTTCGCAGAGGCTTAAAAAAAATCTTCAGTTCACATTATGACACACGGTGGAATTATCGTTTACCATGGTGGAACACTAGCAGGCTCACGGCCAGCCTGAAATTTTATTCAGGAACACTAGCAAGTGGCAACAGTATACAGGACAATAAACTAATAACCACCGAGGGTGGTGTGCGTTGATACATAAACATGTAAACATCTAGCTAAGAAAATATAAGATATAGCCCGTTTACGCATTTACATTTCTCATTTCTCATGTCTAGCCAAACGCCATCTACCTGAACAACCACAATACACAATAGTGAAAAGTTACTTCAGGAAGCCCAAGTACTCGAAATGCATAAACTTAACACTGGCCGATTCTTTTCTGGGCTTGCTAGCATGTACAGGCGACACTTTCATGAAATGTTTATCACGTAGCCATCAGACTTCCCTCCTTGCAATGTTGCCCAGCAAAGGATGGCGCATTTGGGTACAAGATATTCCCAGGAAAAAACTAGTCGTCAGATTTTGTAGGTTTCTTCTTCCCATAAATTATGCCAGTATCCTGGTCGTTACATGCAATGTTAGCATAGGGAAACGGTTCAACCTGTTTGTGGAACAACTTTTCTGGGATCTAAAAGAGATATGAGACTACCTGGGGATCAGGAATTGGCTTTCGTTTCTCAACATAACGGTAAGGATCCGAGGCAGCAGCCAAGGCAGCTCTCTCCTGTGGAAAGAAAGCATAAAGTTTTTTAAGTGGATGGAGAGAAAACAAACCAAATTAAACTTATAGCACTTGGAAAGGGGAGAAAAGAGCAACAAACAAGGTATCGACAGTGCAATACTTTTAAGTAATTTGGTCATATCTGCAGCGGCATCTTTTTCTGAGGATGCAAAGCCCACGACATGGTTGAATGGAACATATGAAAAATATCACATCACTATGTGACATCGGCGCTAACATAAAGAAAAACTATTAACTGCCAAATTATCAGGTGTAATGAGAGAAACAGCGAGACATGTCCTTGACTCTATGCAAAGCCAACGACAATTTTGGAGTTCGGGAATTCAGATTATCATTTCAGTTTGTAGTTTTCAGTGTCTGTGTTAGTTCGGTTGCGACAACATGACCGTTAATTTAAATTTGTGGATCACCGGTATTTGCCCCTAATGAGGTATTGCTACATTTCTTTTTCAGGAAGGCACCTGAACTGTGCGTCATATTCATTAAGATAGAAAAAAATGAGGTATTGCTACATTCCTGCCTAGCTCTTGCACAGGTCTATTTTGTTTAGCACACGCCATGAGCGCATCGTTTATCCAAGAATGCCATATCTCTACTCCTCTTGCTCCCCAAAAAAAGGGGTATCGCCAAGATTCATAATTTGACATCATGAGCAACAGTAGCTTAAGCAAGACAAACGTCGCGGGAGAGCCTTAGCAGCAGTACATCGGTCCGGGACTCAGGACTCCGAGTCTAATTAAGTGGTGCTTCTTCACAGTCAAATTTGGCAGAGAGAAAGGTGAGCAATTCCTACCAAAACCAACCAAGAGAAACAATCTGCCAACAATCCAATGCACAGCTCTCTAGTGAACCAAAAGTTCTTGATGCCAAGAACAACACACACAGGCGCATGGGTTAACTATCCGCTCAATTCGACAACTGCCAGGCACTAGGCACGCATGGATAGATGCAACCATCCCTTTAGCGATCTGAGGCAACACCTCAAGGATGATCCAATAGAAGACAGCTACAGCTGCCATATAGCAAGGGGAAGGAAAGAAAGGAGCAGGGGGTGGAGGAATGAAAGGTAGGCGGTGACCTCCTGCTCCTTCTGGAGCTGGCGCGCGGGCTTGACCCAGAGGTAGTAGGCGAGGGTTCCGGCGACGGCCCAGGAGGCGAAGTTGCTCCACCCGCGGAGGCCGCCCAGCGCGTTGCCCACGAACGACCGCGCGTTGCCCACCGTCCGGCTCCACCCCCTCGCCGGCGCCATCTCCCTCCTCCACCCCGGTGGCTTCTCCTCTCCTCCCCTCTCCTCACCCAGCTCCGCAGCAGCGCCGGCCGCTCCCTCCCACGTCGCCGCCAACTCCGCTCCCCTCAATCTCCGACCCCTCCCGATCGCCTCTTGCGACGCCTTGGTGTCTGGTATTGGTCCGCAAGAAAGAAAACCACCACCACCGCACGATGTAACAGCCATCGAGCGGAACGGCCCATATGACATGGAGTGTCTGTGTTGCAATCGAGTATCAGATTAGTTCATGAGCCCAAGTTTTGAGGGCACAGATTGGTCTTGGGCCATTTGTGAATTGTGATTTCTTTCTCCATTTTTAAGTCAAAGCACTAAACAAAGGAGTGGTATTTTAACCGTGTTTTTTTTCAAAAGCAACTAGGCCTGGGCATTCGGTTAATTCAGTTTTTTTGGTTCGGTTTTTCAAAATTTTGGTTTTTGAATTGTGTTAACCGAATCGAAACCGAAATTTGTTAAAAACCGAACCCAATTAACTGAACCAAATCGGTTCGGTTAATTCGGTTTTTCGGTTAACCGAATTAACACACTAAGTAACATACTGAATTGGAAATCTGCAGAAACCGAAAGTCCAGAACAAGCTGCAGAAACCGAACCAAACTGCATTGTCTGAAGTTCACTTGAACACGCCAAAATTCTAATACTGAGTTTTTCATTCCAATCAGGAACAGATAACTGGCTAGTAGTTATAAGTTATAACAATCTAACTTATAACAGCAGAATTACAAAGGGGACTTGTATTGTTTGGATTCCAACTTATAACAGCAATGATGATAAAAAGGGGATTCCAACATATAACAACAATGATTTCATTACTATAACATTCTAACTTATAACAGCAGAATTACAGAGGGGACTTGTATTGTTTGGATTCCAAATATGAGTTTGTTTCGCAACATTACAAATTGGCTGATATGCTGCCAGACGAGGACCCCGCAGAGGATCAGCAGTTCCCCGATGTTCAACAGCATAACCCTGGTCCTGCACCCCCGGAGCCTCCTCAAGGTGATCCTGCTTGGGACTTGGCGGCGGTGAATCAGCAAGCTCAAAATTGGAATAGCATAACTTATTCTTTCAGAACCAAGACCTCCAGGTGCCTGAGGTGTTGGACAATTTAGTCTTCCCGGAGGATGATGCCATGGACAGTGGCTCTGTAGTGATGGTTCAGTCCCAGCCTTCTTCTCCTCAGTCCAATGCTCCTTCTCCCGCTGAGGAACAATTGCTTGGCGGGCTGATTGCCCAAGAATCCGCCCTCAACTGCATCGGTGGCACATGGATCATCTCTCCTAGAATTTCAGTGGGTCTGCCTAATTTTTCTTCGTTTCAGCAACTGTTCAGGGCAGTTGATCAAGCTACATTCTACAAGGTTCCCTTGCCACCGCCAGCTCCTTTCTCAATGTCCTTCTTCTCCAGACCTAGTGATGTTCCTCGTCTGACTTGGTATGAAGCTCCGGTCAGCCTTGCCCTGTCCCTGTTCCTGTGGTAGTCCCAGATATTCACTCTAGAATCATTGTGGTCTACGGGAGAAAGAGGAAGCTGGCTCAGGACGACCTGGATATCCCCCAAAATACCCTGCTCAATTCGGATTGGATGGACGTCCCTCTCCATTAGGTTCTGGCCTCTACCAATAGAAGGAGTAAGAGATTGCAGGATAAGTACAGGGGCTTACGGCAACCTAGTGTGGCTTCTTTGTTTAAAAGCTCCCCGTCCTATTCTGGTAGGGATCAGCGCTCTGCTCCGTCGTCCGATTCTATCCCTGACCCCTTACCTAGCAGGACGCAAGGTCAAAGCCAGCTTCAACAATTTCCCACGATCAGTGAGGTGGATCGTCTGAAAGATAAAACTCCTTCGGTGCCATTGGAAGTAATGTAGAGGGTAGGTGTTGACAGGTGCGGTCTCTCTCCTGCGGAGGTGACCTGGGAGGTTCTATCAAAAGAAGACTCTCAAGGATGAAGCTCTTGGTTGATAGCTTTTGCTGGGAGGGTGGCTGCTTCCCTCTTTTGGCTTGGGTTCTAGATTGTGGTTTTGTTTTGATTGGCTGTTTTACTTGTGGGCTGTCGATCTTTACCTCGACTATTATTTACTTGGTTTTAGACATGCTGGATCATTGGGCTTTTTGGCTCTTGGTTATGTATTGGCGGATCCCTGTTCCTTGGTGGCCTGTGTTTCTTCTTTTCCCTTCTTCTGGGAATACTCTCATTCGTCCCTGCGCTTTGATTAGTCGGCTGTGGTGTTGGGTTGAGTCCAACTCATTTACGGATTATCCTCTCGTTATTCAACATCATGTCAAACAGTAACAGAAGTCGCAATTGGAATATCCTTAACTGGAATGTCAGGGGGTTGAATGACCAAAACAAGTGCAATCTGCTTCGTATGAAAATACAGGACTCCGCTTGCTCCATTCTCTCCATTCAAGAGACGAAACGGGTTCAAATCAACCACTCAGTCCTCAAGACTTTTGCTCCCAAAAGATTTAACCAATTTGCTTTCACTCCCTCGAGGGGTGCTTCTGGTGGCATCCTGATTGCCTGGGTTGGGTCTATTCTGGAGGGGCACGTCATTTTCAACTCTCCTTTTGCTCTCGCTGTTAAGTTTCAGGCCAAACATAACGGGCAATGTTGGACTCTTTTCTCCATTTATGGTCCTTGCACCACTCCGGGTAGGGCGGAATTTTTTAGCTGGATGGCCAGCCTTTCTATTCAGAATGAGGAGGATATTATGATTATGGGAGATTTCAATCTTTATAGAAGTTCCCTTGATAGAAACAAGCCTGGGGGCAGGTTGCGCGATGCTCGCATATTCGACGATATCATCTTGGATCTCAGTCTCATTGAGATCCCCCTCAAAGGTTTGAAATACACCTGGAGCAACATGCAGGATGATCCTTTGTTGGAGCGCTTAGACTGGTGTTTCACCTCTGCTCACTGGTCCTCCTCCTTCCCTGCTACTCTATGGCTCCCCTTGTCTAGAACCATGTCTGACCTTATCCCTTGTGTTGCTCAAATTCAAACCAGCATCCCCAAAAGTAAACTCTTCAGATTTGAAAATTACTGGTGTCACAGACCGGACTTTCTTCAAGTGGTTGAGAACAGTTAGTCCAACCGTAATCAGGGGCAGATATTGGCTGTTGATAACATTCGAGCTCAGTTTTCTTGCCTCATGTCCTCTCTTTGTAGTTGGAATAAGACGGTCTCCATCATTGAGGACCAAATTGACAACTGCTCTCACTTCATTGCTGTTATTGATTGCATTGAGCAGCATAGGCCGCTCTTTATTCATGAAAGAAATTTCAGGAGGATTCTCAATTCTCACTTGCTTAGCCTCCTCTCTTATCAAAATTTCTATTGGAGGAATCGCTGCACGATCCGTTGGTTCTGTCTTGGTGATGAGAACACTAAATTCTTCCACAGCAAAGCTACGGAGCGATTTCGCCACAACCTTATTACTGCTTTGACCTCCGACTCTGGGGATATTCTTTATAATCATAATGCTAAGGCCAATCTTCTCTACTCCGTTTTCTCGGCCAGAATGGGAGTTTCGGACAGTCCAACTTTGCACCCTAGTCTTCGGAATATCATTCCGCCCAGGGTTGATCTCCAACATTTGGTTTCTAGTTTCACTATGTCTGAAATTGACAATGTGGTTGACCAATTCCACTCTGATAGTGCTCCTGGCCCGGATGGTTTCAATGGGAAGTTCTTCAAGACGTGTTGGCCTATAATCAAAGAGGACTTCTATAATCTTTACTTCAGCTTCTATGATGGGTCCATTTCCCTTGCTCCCATTAATCAATCGTTCATTGTCCTGGTTCCCAAATTGGATAACCCCTCTACTCCCAATGACTTCAGGCCAATCACGTTACTTAACCTGAGTGTCAAGCTGGTCACTAAGCTTTTAGCCTCCAGGCTCAATTCTGTCATCACTGCTATTGTGCATAGGAACCAATACGACTTCATTAAGGGAAGGTCTATTCAGGACTGCTTTGCTTGGACTTTTGAATATATTCATCTTTGTCAATACTCTAAAAGGAAAATTGTGCTCATCAAGATTGACTTTGCCAAAGCTTTTGACACCATTGAGCATTCTACGATCATAGCCATGCTATCTGCTTTAGGTTTCCCGAATCAATGGCTTTCTTGGATGGCTGAGATCCTTGGTTCGGCCTCGACGTCGGTGCTTCTGAACGGGATTCCGGGCCGCTCGTTTTTTTGCAAGAGGGGGGTCAGACAAGGTGATCCCATTTCTCCGCTCCTTTTTGCTATTGCCGCTGATTTGCTATAGTACATCCTAAACAGTGCCAAACTTGCTGGTATCCTTTCGCTGCCATTGTCCTCGGACTCCCAATCGGATTTCCCCGTTATCCAATATGCTGATGACACTATTATCTTTGCCAAAGCTGATCAGAAAGAACTCTTTATTTTGAAAGGGCTCCTACAGACTTTCTTGGCGGCCTCGGGCCTCAGCATCAACTACTCTAAGTCCTGTATGCTCCCCATTAATCTGACTCAAGCTGAGCTGGAGCCTCTCGCCGGTTTATTTGGTTGTAAGGAGCAGTCCTTCCCCTTCACCTACCTGGGGCTTCCTATGGGGTCCTCTAGGCCTCACATCAAAGACTTCGAACCCATGGTCAACAGAATCAGGCGAAGAGTGACCTCTTTCTCTTCCCTTCTTTCCTTTGGTGGCAGGCTTCAGCTCGTGAACTCGGTGGTTTCCTCGATGTCTACCTATGCTATGTGCACTCTCCGGATTCCTGTCGCGGTTATTCGCCACATTGACTCTGCTAGGAGGATCTGTCTCTGGGGTAAGAATGAGATTAATGGGAGGAGTAAGTCCCTGGTCAAGTGGGATTTGGTCTGCAAACCGAAGCTTAAAGGGGGCCTGGGGGTTATTAATCTGTCGACTCATAATTCTGCTCTGCTCATTAAGTTCCTTCACAAGTTTTTTAACAAAAAAGACATTCCTTAGGTTCGTTTGGTCTGGGATTCTTACTACCCCTCGTCTCTCCCTCAGGCATCAGTTAAGAGAGGTTCCTTTTGGTGGAAGGATGTGCTCTTGCTTCTTGATCAATACCGGGGGATTGCCCATTGTCAAGTGGGGAAAGGTGATACTGCTCTCTTTTGGGACGACGTTTGGAACAATAAGCACCTCAGATATCAGTTTGCGCATATTTACTCCTATGTCAAAAACGAATCTTCGCAGTGGTATCGACTTTGTGCACAATCCGTCTATCTCCGTCAACTTTCACTTACCTATGTCTGATCAGGCTTTCCAGGAACTCCAACAGCTTTACATTCTTATTCAGTTTGATGATCTTTTAAATGTTAGTAATGATGTTTGGTCTTATATTTGGAATTCTCATGACTACAATCCTAGCTCTTTCTACAAGATGGTCTTCAGACAGATCGCGGTGCCAGAGCCGTTTATCTGGATCTGGAAAGCTAAATGCACCTTCAAGCTCAAAGTTTTCTCTTGGCTGCTCTGCTTAGACCGCCTCAACACCAGACAAATGCTTCGCAGGAAGAATTGCCCTATTACTGCTTCTGATTACAACTGCGTGCTTTGTAATGAGGGCGTCGAAGAATCTCGTGACCACTTATTTTTTGATTGCCGTTTCAGCAGGCGGTGTTGGAATGCCCTTCAAATTTCTTGGAACCCGACTGATGACATCTTCCTCAGATTATCCTCCATCAATCATTCGCCTTTCTTCATGGAAGCCTTCATGATTGCTTCATGGGGGCTTTGGAAGCAGCGGAATGATAAAATCTTTAGAGCTATCACTGTGAGTTTTTTAGTTTGGAAGGCCTGGTGTTCTTCTGAGTTTCGTTTTCAATCGTTTAGGCTCCCTGTTAGCCTTCGTAATGCTTTCCTTACTTGGAGCCATAGGTTAGTTTAATTTTCTCTTCTTTTCTTTGGCCGGTTTCTCACCGGCTTTGTATCCCACTCTTATTTTTGGCTAATATATTTCAGCGGGGGTCTCCCTCGTTGTTTACGTTCAAAAAAACATTACAAAGTGGTAGTATTTATAACAGCATGATCAATAGTATTTTGACCAGAATTAGAATAATGGCTTGATCACCAAAGCAAAGTGCAAACTTCACACCTCTCCAGTCTCCAGGGCTAATTCTTTCTGTTTCATTTGCCAAACCAAAACTTCTTTTATATCTTTGTACCAGAGTAGCAGTGAGACACAACAGATACTCCAGCCTCCAATTGCAATTTGCAAACCAGTCAACTCAGATCTAATAGAGATTTCATGAGTTGGGCTTTTTACCTCACCGGCCAGACTTGGGGATGGACGGCGGCGAGCAGAGATCGAAGCTCGGAGGCGAAACGGCCGAGATGCGGAGGGGCTGGTCAGATCGAAGGACTTGGGGATGGACCGGAGGACTTGGAGATGGAGGGGCTCGTCAGATCGCTAGATCTGGGCGGAGGCTCACCGGATGGCGGAACCGCGGAACGGTGAAGCCTCGGACGCGGAACGACGAAGCGAAGCCTCGAACTCGGACTCTCGGAGGGCAGGGCGGAGGCGTGGACGAGCCGACGAAGAGACGCCACGCCAGCCAGTCGGCCACGAGCCCACGACGAAGCAATTCAGCTAGGGTTTGGGTGGGCGAATGGAATGGCCGCCGAATGGGGAACGAATCGAGATGAGTCTGTCTGAGTGAGAGTGACTGAGGGACTCAGGGGGAATCGCCTCGCCGAATCGGCCCGGGAGGGGATTTTTTTCCACCTCGACTCATATAAATCGGTGGTTCGGTTAATTCGGTTATCGGAAATAGAAAACCGAACCGAAGACCGTATACCGAATAATAGCGAAAAAAACGAACCGCAAACCGAAAAACGAAAAAACCGAATAAATCGGTTATTTCGGTTCGGTTCGGTTCGGTTCGGTTTTTCGGTTTCGGTTTAAAAGTGTCTTTATATAACTAAAAGATCAATACCACTGAAATTGAGGTAAATAATCCACCTCTACAACATATAAAAACGGACTGCTTTTAAACTGTTTGAGCCCAAAAAAAGCTAGCTAAAGCCAAAAAGCAAGCTAAATAGCTTAAGCCAAACAAACAAGGCCTTAGTCGGAGGTTGCAAAATTTATGCCGGTGAACGTGGAATTTAGAGATGTTAATATGTGTGTCACTGTTTTTGTTTTTTGGGCGATAGCTTCCTTCTTCTTTGTGGTCATAGCATGTCGAAGCCCATTGTTGCTCTTCTTCAAGAATCCAGAGTCGTTTTGCATGGTTAGCATCCCTTATTCCAGACATGTACGTCACTGGGCGCCGGCCTGGTCGGGACCGGACAAGACTGAAGCTACACACGATCGATGGGTGCAGGCCGGCGCAGCTTAGCTAGGAATGTGAGACAGCGAGAGAGACCATGCATGCATCCGCCTCGTCTGATACCCCGCGGATGCTGCTGCAGCCCGCAAGACGGCGACGAACCAACCAACCAACGGAGACCCGTGAGCCGTGAGGCCGTGACGCGCCCGTGCGGCCGTGCCCGCGTGCAGTGCGAGCCCCACGGCCGCACGTCCGGAACTCCAGCCTCCAGCAGCGCGACGTCTCACGCCACCACGTCCGGCGCCTCAGGTCCCAAATTCAAATGTATTCGTGCGGTTAGAGGTGCGCGTCGTGTCGTGTCGGACCGGTTTAGTCTGTATCTATCATTGTTTCGTGTCTAAATCGTGCTAGTCCGTGACGGTCCGTTGTGCCTACCGTGTTGTGCCGGTCCAGTCCGACTCGCCTTCGGCGAGCCTAGACACAGCCTATTTACACTTCGTGCCACGCCATACCGGTCCAAATCCGACGTATTTGTACTATTGCGACGAAAAGAAAGGAGTCGAAGTTGCATGGAATTAAGACAGTGAATACAAATATTATGGAAAAAGAAACGAGATTTTTCTAATCTTGAACAATTACAGAGAGAGGGATGTGCTGAGAGGGTAATAGGTGAGAAAGAGAGTGAGGGAGACAGGCAAGAGAGATTGCGAGAGATGAGTCAGAGAGAGATTGAGAGAGATGGGCGAGAGACGTCTCTTTCAATCTCTCTCAGCTCTCTCCCTTTTCATCCGTCTCTCTCAGGTGTCGACGTCCAAGGTGGTGTCTATGCTGCTGCGTGCGTCCATAGCGCTCATGCTCTGTAGGTCAGTGATTTTCATACTAGGCTTCTTTCTTATACGCTGGGTCAATGGGCCTGGCACAATCCATGTTACAATATTGTGTCCGGTCATTCCGCTTATCGTATCAAATTCTTGGACTTGGTACAATCCGTACTGCAGTATCATGTCTGTATGGCACGGCCCACTTTATAACAGACCAAACTTTTGATCAGGTCATACCCACGTGTGCTTCAAGCCGGAAAAGAAAATCCAGCTCGAGTGCCCTCCTCGCAGCAGGTTGATCTTACAAAGTAGACCTGAAAATTGGGTCGTACCATGCCGGCACGACCCAAGCCCATCGTGCTTCGGTAACCGGAGACGGCCTAGCACTACACGCATCATCGGTCATCAGCCGGCTGGCCGCCCGAAATGTTTTTTTCCTAGCCCTACCGCACAAAAGTCTATCGAGCCATCATCGGTCGCGTCTTACCAACCACGACCGAGCCTATTCTAGATCGATTGAAGCAGTCGCACTTGCCCCTCTCTCTATGTCCCATCACTATCTGGTTATAAGTTAATTAGCCAACTGTTTTTAGCCAATAATTAATCACTATCTAGTGTGGCGCCAGTTGTGGCTAGTAATTAGTAGCGGGAGTGTATGATTGGGGATATTCAATTAGTTGGGCCGTACCAGGTGGCCTACCGTGCTGCGATTCAAGGCCCAGCCCAGCATGGCATTTGGGTCATGCTGGCCTGACCCATAATGCTTTGAGCCATTAATTTTGTGCTGTGCTCGAGCTAGTCCATTAAGTCTAGCCCAATTTACAGGTCTACTACAAAGTACAGCGCAAACCGCTTGAGTCGCTTGACCTTACGCACATGTGCCGGGAGCTGGGCGAACAAGTGGACTGCATGCGAAGAACGGTCCACAAGAACTGCGGCGGTAGGGCCGTAGGGGCAAGACAAAAATCTCGCAAAAATGCGATCCCAGGCCAGCTCCAGCCGCCAGGCCATCTGGCCATGTGCCATGCCGGATCCAATCAGCAGAACGTGCACAAGCCTTCCTTTTCTAACCGCCCGATACTTTTTTTTTTCCTTTTTTTTTTTCAAATCTGAACCCCTTCCAAATAAATTTGTAAAAAATAAGCCTCCCCTATTATAGAAGTCGTGCCGTGTGACATTTATCACCTGCCATACTTTTGTACCATAGCAAGACGCTGACAGCATTGCAGGTCAGGCCCCACTGGCCTGTCAACCCATGGGGTTGGGGCAAGTTCCTGCCAAGCTCCCTCTCTTTGGTAGGAATGTGCACGTTAAATCAACTAATTAATCAGTTTACTTAGTTAAACGCTTTTACTTAATTAAATTGGCTATCCTGCCGATATGTGCATGCTTGGTAGGTCCCTATCAAGCCAATGGTCTATGACAGTTGTGCTGCCAAGCTCTGGCTGTGCGATAACTTAGTGCCAAAGTGCCGATGGGGTGTCATGATACGGAACATGGTAGACAACATTGTTCTGCGGTTAGGAATAAGACTAATTTTGCAAATTCATTCATACATGTTAGATTTGAAAAAAAAAACCCATGCTGAAAAAAAAAGCTAGGGACTTGAACATGCAGTCACATGCCCATCCACCCCATAGGCACCGAACATGTAGCACAAACCTGCCTGGCTTGCCCCCACGCAGGGACAGGGAATCCTGATTACTTAAAGTTTAAAATGCCACAACAAGATGATGTTGTTCTTGATGATGATGGATGATGATGTGCTGCACAGGCATCAGTTTGATCACTGGAGTTAATAGCGCAGATCGCTAAACATGAGCTCGCAGTGCAGCAACACAAGGTTTTGGCGGTTTGGTTCCTCCAGGTTGTTCATCCAACCAACCTGCCGGGGACAGGCATGCATGTGAGGGTGGCATTTGAACATCTGACGATACATTGATCTAGAATTAGGCCGAAACAGAAAAGGCGATGCTGATACAATGGAAGAAACTTTCATGATGCTTCGGAGAACCACCACATCTTTTTACAATCACATCGCCAGCTTGGACAATGTTAGATTAAGGAAGGATGAAGAGAAAAAGGATCAAACAAGGCGAAAATAGTTACAAAGCTGGAAAGTTCACAGGCTTCCTGAAGCAAGGAGAGAGATCTCTACACTTTCTGCACCAAGGTAATCACAAAGCTTTATGAACACAAAGCAAGGTTAGCTTCTCCAGCGCCCGAGAGACTATGATGCCAGCAGCGGCAAGCGGAGAGCGACGGGTTTAATGACTTGAGTAGACCGGCCAACGTCAAGAAATAAATAGGTCAAACTCCGGAACAAGGACTCCCATTTATTTGCAGACATCACGATTTCGTTTCACATACAAACTGTTCACTTGATGTTGGTGAGTTCTTTTACCCCTTTTAAGGAAACCGCCAAGACTCAACCTCCTTTGGCCTCCCCCCTTTCACCCTCTCTACTCTTCCCTGGGATATAAAATTATTTCACAGTATTTTACTCTATGGATTTGTCCATTTCTGCAATAATCTAAATGTCGAATTAAGATGCGGCCTTGGACATATCTTTGCTGGATCTGTTGTATTTCATGTGGCTCTTGACAAGCTGGCCTGCGGCAAGGGCGGATAAGAGAGATAGCTCCCCGGCAAGAACCCCACCTGCCACCACGGTGGCTAAGAGCCTCGCGTTTGATCCTGGGGATTCCCTGTTTGCACCTTTCACGCCGAGTAGGTCCAAGCATGCAGCTTGTGGCGCCAACTGAGTCCCTCCCCCAACTGTGCCCACCTGCATTTCAGTAAATAATGAGAGCATGTTTATCAGTGTACTTGCTGAGCATAATTTCAAATGATATTAAACAAGTAATCTTAGGCAGCTCAACATTGGTGTATCTCCTCAGAAACGACAAACATATAATAATGTACAAACATATAATAATGTGCCTCATCCTAACAACATCATAATAAACGACTAAAAAACAGACAGCCTGTTCAAGCCAACAAGTAGCTGAATAGGAAAACAGGCACAACAAAATGATTCCTTTTTGTGGAAAGAAAAGAAAATATTACTTTGATACAAATCAGCTGATTGAGCTAACGAAGAAATGTAGCCGGGTCATTTGTAGCAAATATAATGGTTTAACCTAGGGATGAAAACGGATCGGATAGTTTCCGACCGATCCAGACCGATTATGGATTCTATTGAATCGGATATTTGTCGGATAGTGTCAGATCGGATACAAATACGGATATGGATTCGATAGCTCACTATCTGTCGGATACAGATACAGATCCGGATAATCTGGATATTTATGGGTCGGATATCCAGATATGCAGGTGGGCTGGGCCAAAGCTACTCTTTTGGCCCACAAAGATTTTGAAATAAATCATTTTCTAATTTAATTACTATACAAATCAAATTTCAATTATTAAAATTAGTAAACCAACTCCAAAAATTATGAACTTTTTTAAAGAAAACACAATCTAACATTTTAAAAAATTATTTTCAAGATTTTATCAACTTTTAAATTTTCTTGAAAATTCAAACGCTACTATCTTTAATAGGAAAATATTTTAAATAAGTAGTTAAAAATGCATAAAAACACATAAATACATAATGTTTTATTTTAAACATAATTCAAAAATAATAGAAATCTTGGGTCATTATCTGATCTTTACGAATGTTTAGAGCAACTAAACTAGTTACGTTTTTTTTCATTTTGTGTGTATAATTTAAAGGGTTTGCATGTTCTAATAAATATCTGTGACCGTATTAGTTTTGATCCATATTCGCTCCGTAACCATATTTGACATTATTCATAGTCGTATCGGTATCCGAGTTATCCACATTCATATCTATATCCAAGAAAAATAAATAAAAACAAATATGGCAGAGCCATTATCTGTCAGTATCTGATCTGTTTTCATTCCTATTTTAACCGTTTAAGGACAGTACGACAAAGCACAATATGTGTAGCTAGACCATATATATAGGTACAGTTAGACAATACCACTTAGATACCACTTCTAAGTTGTATTGTCTGTGAATTTCCAGATTTCACATATATGTCAAGAGAATGGACAGATCAGCCTGGAAGCACAGTTCTCTCCAATTGTACCAACTGCTTTTGCCCTATTAGTGCATAATTAATTATACAAGGGTTTTATTTTCCAGGATAGCAACATTGATATACCACCTTTAGCCTTTTCTTTAACAGCAAAGGTATTTGTTAGATGCAAATGCTCAATAGATCTGAATGGATAACAGTTCAAGGAAAAGGATGTGTATTAAGCATTAACCCATTACGGACCATAAGATACGTGCAAAGCATTTTTTGCTAAACAAAATCAAAGTGGGACCAAGCAATTTGAAGGTAATGTGCATCATCAGCACAAAGCCTGATTATGTTAAACACTTCAATAAATATTTCGCTCCATACCTCAATAGATGGCATCGTAACGGAGATGTGAAGATCTTTGCCACCATTTACAGCTTCCAACATTGTGATGCAATGAGAGCTTTCCACATTCTGTGCAGGATCCTGGCCAGTGGCTATGAAGATGGCTGCTACAATATTGCTTGCGTGGGCATTGAAACCCCCAAGAGCTCCAGCAACAGCTGAGCCAGCAAGATTCTTAATCACATTTAGTTCTACTAGTGACTGCACATTGGTCTTCAGAACCTTTTTTACAACTTCCTCCTTGATTACGGCCTCACAAACAACAGACTTTCCACGCCCTTCGATCCAATTAACAGCAGCTGGCTTCTTGTCAGAACAAAAGTTACCTGAATTCATAAGCAAAAGATACTAAATAGTCTGGAAAAATATGAACATGAAAACGTGTTACAAGTTCTTGTATGTTGGAGCACTATTGAGTTATTTGATGCCCATAATTATACTAATGAAACCAGTTATATATTAGTAAGGCCAAATACGATCTGAGGCTGCTAACTTGTATAAAAACAAAAGGATGCAGTGATGTGTCTGCTTCAAATATTCTCTCTTGTAATTTTTCTTGCAACTTGCGCACTTTCTCTTGAACATTCTAGCATGCATGCCGTTCAAGAAAAGGTAGTTAGAACTACTCAAAAGTATTGATTGAAGTCAATATCGTTTTATACTCCTATCAGGTCAAGTGCAATAAAGATGTATCTTCTTACCAAATAGACCGCTTTCAAAGCCCTTTCTGTCTCTTCCTAATGCATAGTGACACGGACAATCGTAATGTAGTTGAACATCTTATGTCATGACAAGTTGGTTCACTGATCATCTGATTTTAAAATGGTATAACTGGATCTGAATATGACAATGTTAAGCATAATGCTGTCCATAAGCTTCCCCAGACAATTCAATAGGACACTCAATACCAAGTATATGTATCACCAAAAGGCTACTCTGCTTATTCCGTGAAGATCTTTTCAGCAACCCATAGTTCTTCAAATATGATTGCATTTGCACGCAAGCAGAATTTTCGTCTTGAAAAAAAAAAGTTTATGACTGGGAATTTCATTATATCCAGAAGAATAGGTGATTCAAACTGAAGTAATTCAATTTATGCAAAAGGAGGCAGGGCAAAGCGAACCTGAGATGCTAATGATATCCATGTCAGGGAAGTCATCCTGGAGGTAATCCATCACGTTCTGCACGCCCTTGGAGACCATGTTCATCCCCATGGCGTCCCCCGTGCTGCAGCTGAATCTCATGTACAGGTTCCTTCCCGCGATCGCGCACTGCACACCCTGCAGCCTCGCAAATCTACTCGACCTGCTCAGATTTGATATTCATTCATCATGTCATACTAATATCATCCTACATAAAAACTTCAAACCGTACGGTCAGAGTAGCTATGTGATGAAAAGAATATCACTTTTGATTGAGACATGAGCCTTCGGCAGATCGGCCACAGAGACGTATCGTCGAACACAAGGGTTGTGTTAATCCAGTGCCATTTGTTGCATTCTAGGCGCAAGACGGCACGAGTTGAAAGGGCTAGTAGGATATGTAGCTATCAAGCACGAGTATTTAAGATTTTTGGTTATTCAGTGTTCTACCTGTTGAAGACCATGGAGAGAGTCTCGAAGTTGGCGGGGTCCTCCAAGAAGGCCTTGAGCTCGGCCGCGCGGCGCGCGGTGGGAAGGCGAGCGGCGGGGGCGCGCGTCATGCCGTCCCGGAACACGACGCTGGTGGCGCCGCCGGACTCGGCGATGGCCTTGCAGCCGCGGTTGGTGCTGGCGACGAGGCAGCCCTCGGTTGTCGCCATGGGAACGTAGAAGCGCTCGCCGTCGAGCAGGAGCGGCCCGACGATGCCCACCGGCAGCTGGACGTACCCCACCGGCATCTCGCAGCACTGCCCGAGAATCGACGCGTAGTCGAACCCGTCAAGCGGGAGACCGTCGATCTGCCTCCCCGTGATACGCCGCACCGCCTCTCGACGGATGCCGGCGGCGCGCCGGCAGTCGCCCAGCTTGGTCTCCAGAACGTAGGAAGGGATCTTGCCGGCGACGACCGAAGCCACAATCTCCTCGTCCTCCTCCGGCATTTTCTCGGACACCGCGTCGGGGCTCCCTAGAAGCCCGCACGGGGCCGGGGACGCGGCGGCGCCCCCCGCCGCGCCAGACCCGACCAGGAAGTCCTCCTCCTCATCGCTGGACGAGACGATAGACTGGACGAACACGATGCCGAAGAAGCTGAGGAGGTAGATGAGCGAGGCGACGAGACCGAATACGGCCAGGATCTCCGCGAGGCTCACGACGTGGAGCGGCGTGGAGGAGCGGATCTTCTCGCGCCACCGCCGCATGAGGAACACTAGCGACGCCGCGAACAGAGCGGAGAATATGAGGTTCGTGTGCCGGATCGGCAGCGGCAGCGCGTCCCCAGCCTGCACCCTCGCCTGCCGCCCCGCCCCGGCCGGCGGCCGGCGCCCCACGCCCACGGCGGCGCCCGGCGGCGGCACCCTGCGTCGTACTTCCATGCGTGCCATCGCGCGCGGCTAGCCTAGTCTAGGCGCTCACGGCCGAGTCAAAGGTGGCGGGGGTACGTGGTGGCCGCGGCTGAGGCGGTGGGACGTCCGCGCCGCAAGGAGTCTCAGGGCCTCGGGATACGGGCGGCCACTAGGAGGTTTGGGTGGGTGGGAGCGGTCAGCTCGAGCCTTTTAATAGCAATCGGCAACGGCGCGGCCGCCCACGCCCGGTGCGCTTACCGCACGGCAACCCACCACGGCACGGCACGGCCACGGCGGCTGGGCCCTCGCCGTGCCACCTCGGAGTGAGCCGACGTGGGACGCTTGGCCTCTCTCCTCCTTGCCGTTATGCCTGTCCGGGACCCTGCAGTCAATCCACGCCTGTTACTTGTGGCATGAAGGTCATGTAATGCTGGCATTACACGTGGACCATCTGTTTTTTCTTTCCTTTTTTAGAAGAAATATACTGTACAATCACCTATATATATATATATATATGTGTAAGCGTGTAATCAAACGATCTGGAGCACCTAATCTATATCCAACGATGGCTACTGTTTTTATGTTTAAACCCTCCCACCTCACCCTCCATCTCTTCTCTTCCTACCCCTTAAATTTGCTGAACACCCTCTGCCAGCAGCCAGCGTTGGATATAGATTGGTTGCTCCAGATCGTTTGATTGTACGTTTGCACATATATAGGTGATTGCACAAGATATAGCCCCTTTTTTGGGTGTGCATGCCTGGGTGGAGTGTTGAACAATTGGATTTGTGTGTGTGTGTTTTTGAAGAGATTAGGTTCAGATGAGGATTGGGAGAACAGTTTCAAGTATTGGTATACGGAGCAGTAGTTTGTTGCTAATTTTGATGTGTAAGTAGATCCCCAATGGTCAGAATTCAGATAAGGATTGAAACAACATTTTCAAGTAGTGTGCGGAGAAAAGCTTCTCTCTGTTTTTTTTTCTAATTTTGCTCCGTGTAGATTTCCAATATTCAGAATTTATATAGGGGTTGAAAGAGCGATTTCAAGTAGGGCAACATACCCAGTGAAAATCTCTTGCCGTGAAAACTCCGTGAAATTCACATGTACAAGTTTTGAAAAATCCTCAAAAAAATTATTATACGTAGGGGAGATGAGTTTCTACAATCCTGCAAAATTTGAAAACCAAACTCAATCGCATTTGAAAAATATGAAAAGACGAATTCAGCTTAAATAGTGATTTTTCGCTGTTCAATACTATTCATCTCGTTGTTTGTCTTTTTCATATCTTTCAAATGCGATTGAGTTTGGTTTTTAAATTTTGCAGATTGTAGAAGCTCATATCCCCTACGTATAGTAATTTTTTGAAAATTTTTAAAAGCACGTACACGTGGATTTCACGAAGTTTTTACTATAAGAGACGTTTTCACTGTGTATTTTGTCTTCAAGTAGAGAATGTTGATGTTGAGCCCTTGTTGCTAATTTTTCTGCGCAAGAAGATACGGATTGAAAGGACGGTTTCAAGTGGTAGTTGGAGGCTGGAGCTGCACATTGATTGCTAATTTTGCTACGTAAATACTAGATACATAATGTTCAGAACTCAGATAAGGATTAAAAGAACAGTTTCAAGTATGGGAGCAACACATTCGTGGATACAATGAACCTGAATATCAATACATTAAACAGTGTATACAATGAACCTGAATATGAATTCATATATGTTTATGGTTCATGCGTTTTTGGGTTCCTACGTACTCGATTGCCCCCTAGCCATGCCGGCCGCACTTCTTTCGCTTCTCTCCGCTGGGAACTTGATAAACCTGGCTTATCTTGGTTATCAGCATACCTACAATAGTATGATATCATTTATCTATATATTTTATTATATAAGATTTTTACTAATATGAACAAGAGACAGTATAACTAACTATCTCTTCGTGAAGAGACAAATATATAGACAGAGTAAAAGATCATTGTATAAGTTATTGTCTATAATAAATATCTTTTTACGTCATAATTAAAAAAATTTAGGATCCCCTAAAGACAACATTAAGATGTTATCTATCGTAAAAATTGTCTGTTAGATCTATCTTTAGATTGTATTGATAAATATATAGACAACGATCGTATCTACTATTGTACATGCTCTTGTACGTCCGTATGCTTCATTCATTCTCACTCGATTCCGTATGCCGTCTATGTCCATGCTTACTGGATCTTGTACGTACATAGTTATCCAATACGAAGTACTCCACTGTAGGCATACACCAGCTCTAATCATTCCAAATACAGAGTCGGATAAGTCACCAATCAATCAATTGAATTTGAATGGCTACATTAATTCATTAGGAAAAAGGAAACAAACATTCTTAACGTGACACTGCCCCTAATTTTGTGGCCCAGCACAGAAATAGTGTAAGCTAGCACACATATCCCGTGCACGCATGACTAGAGTAGGGGGAAAATTGATATAATGCCACTGCTAAGAGTGGTGCGAGCCAAAATGCCACTCTCGACGTTAACTTTGTTAAAATGCCACTCTTCTCGTGCCCTTCCTCGCCAAAATGCCATTTCTGATTTTCTGAAATGAATTCCGCACCTGGGGGCAGTCCTAACCACGGGAAATGACCGTCCTGCCCCGACCACTTTGTCTTGCTGACTCGTCGTGAAGAGAGAAGAAAAATTGACCGAGACACCTTGAGTGAGCAAACAGCAGAGGAGGATGTTCATTCTTATATTGCACATGTGCTAACAATTTCTATTTCAAAATTGCTAAATATTCAGAATTCAATGCATCGTGGGCAATTAGGCACCAGTCTTTTGTACCGTTCCATTAGATTTCCTAGCTATTCAGAATCAGAAACAAGTACACGAGCAATCCAATTGATAGAACTGAAATAAAATTAATAACAATACGAACTAAAATTGCTGCCCTGTATGAAACGCTCTGAATTGGTATTAGAAAGGACGAGTGGTGTAGTAAATCAAATCAAAGATTTTCACAGGAGAGGAAGCCAAGCAGTTGATTGATCACTTGATATGAACGACACACGCGCTAATTAAGGAGGTAAGCGTGCGCTCACAAGGACGTGGATGCCGCCGTGGGTCTGCGCCGCGCAGGACGCGAAGGCCTCGACCGACGCGGCGTCCGTCACGTCGAGCTGCCGCCACTCCACGCTCACGCCCGCCTCCGGAGCTTCTCCGTGGCGGACTGGCCAGCGTGGCGTCGCGTGAGGTGAGCACGACTTGGAGGCCGTGGAGCACGAGCTAGCGGGCGATCTCGCAGCCGATGCCGCGGTTGGCCCCGTCACCACCGCCACGGCAAGCGCCGCGCGAGGTCGCCCCACCACCGTTGGCTGGACGAGTAGGGGGCAACACGGAGGAGGAGACCTCCATGGCGCTGCTCCCGCAGCTCCGCGCCGCCTCCTTCGACGAGTCAAGAAGACAAAGTGGTCGAGGCGGGACGGTCATTTCCGTGGCTAAAACTGCTCCCAAAAGGAATTCATTTCAGAAAATCGAAATGGCATTTTGACGAGGAGGGCACGAGAAGAGTGGCATTTTGGCTCGCACCACTCTTGGCAGTGGCATTATATCAATTTTCCCCTAGAGTAGGTGATCAGCGAATAGAAATGCCAAATGTACATGCTGGTGTTTCCTTTTCGATCGAGTGATGGATGCTCCTGTACAACAAGAGATTAGCAATGGAAAATGCAACCTAGCTAGCTAGCTAAAACATCATTCTTGAAAACTCTACTGAAGGTACATTTTAAATAGCCTTCTCCAAAAATATAAAACGTATTTCACATTCTGATATAAAATTAATGCGATGTTTCCTCTATATCATTAATAATTACTCAGCTTTACTTTACATATATGTATTAAATATAATACTTACAGATAATAATTAGAAATAATTTAGTCATGTTAGCATCTCATTAGTCTCCGACTCTACGTGACTGAGGAAATATACCTCGTAACGTTGGGTATGCCATATTCCGGCTTTAGACGCCGTTGTACCGTCTCTCCATGTGTCGTTGTTGTAACGGACCGCTTTTTTCAGGGGGTGCGTACAAATACTTTCACAGCTACCCAGTATTTTAGCTGCAGGTAACCAAGTGTACATTGCCAGACATAAAAGCGAAAACAAATATTTTATAGGGGAATTAAGGGCCTAACGGCCAGAGTTTTACAAAGAGGTGCGGCTGGCACCAAATACATTACAAAACACCCACAGGAAAGGTTTGAGCAGATAGATCAAGGCCTCAAAACCAAATTTCTTCGCCATTTACGATCTCCTAAAAAACGAGAGCTTCATTGAAATCTAGAGGGGGGTAGGAGGTAAGGGTGAGTACACAACAATACTCAACAAATCATACGAAAATTCTGAATACTACATGCAAGGATAAGCAAAGGTTGGCACAGGTTTCAAGAATTGTGGATGCAAGTTGTTAAATACCAATTTTATTTTACATTTGAAACACAAACCAAAGAACATATAATACCATGAGGGTTTATTTGTAAAGTTCAAATTTACAACAAATTCTATTCATGAAAACTATTTGAGCGCAGTTAAAGGAATCACCTCAGATTAACTCAGCTTCATTAACCGGAAGCACGGCGTATTCGAATACCATTGATATCACTCTGCAGAGCTGCTCAACTTTACCAACAAGATATCTTCGGCTGTCAGTGCCATGCGCAAGTAACATGTAACTTAAATGCATATGGCCGGACCGAGATAATCATAGCCTTTTGTTGAACTTCCCTTCTTTAGCTCCTATCTAGTAGGTTACGAGGATCCGCAGTCCCTAGGACCCACTGGCCAAGGTGGGAAACACGATCTGGTCGCTGTGGATACCTACTGTTGTGAGAACCGACAAATGGCCACTCCATTCCCGTTCCACCCCAGTCACTCCACGATCTATTCTCTTATCAGAATGGTAGCTACCTTCTATAGGTATTCCAAAGGGGAGTACAAGGTACTGAGCTATGTTGGAACAGTTCAACAAGGCTGATCGGCCTAACTTGTAGTTGAGCAGGAACTAAAGTTATTTACTTTGTCTAAGACATCGGTCCTTAAGTGCCCGAGACTCAGCCAATTACATACCACAAGCTATGGTACCAACTGTACCAACCACCACACCGCATCCTGACTTTGTCATCGATTGAGGGTTGGACCAGCATCCACCTTCTGTAGTCAGCCCAACACTGTCCCTCTAACTGTGGCAATTTTTGAAAATCACCCGTGCCATCTCTCGGAGATTGAAAGTAATTGAGCTAAAGGTGAAATTACGTTAACTACTAATCTATGAGGTTCAATATTTTATAGCCTAGGGTTACAACGGGATTAAGGCGTAACAACAGGTTGAGTATTGGGTTATATCTAATCATGTCATTTGAAACTATCTCCTTTTCTAGTTTTCTAAAATACCAAAAATAATGCGGTACGGAAAATATACATATATTACTATAATGGAACTGGGTTTAACATGTTCAAGGGGTGTGGTTTGCCTTGCGGGGTTGAAGGTTCTCCTAGAGGAAAGTAGTCGAACACACGTCTGATCTCGAACGGCTCCTACTCTGGTACGGCTCCAAGAACTGCTCCTGCTCCAGAAATTGCTCTAGGGGCTGCTCCAACGTTGGATCTAATGCAAAAAAGTAAAACCAATAAATAAACGAATAAAAACACTTAAAAGACAAAAAAGAAAAAAGAATCGGAGAGAGAATAGTCGAAAACGGGACGAAAGGGCATTTTGGGGATTTTGAAAATTTTAGGGACTGGACTCGGCGGAACGGAGATCATTTTTGGACTCAATGGCTCGAACGGATCAAAAATATGTATTTTTGGATTTTTAGGATTTTTTTTGAAATTTTTGGGATTTTTAATCTATTTTTAGATTTTAAATAAAATAAAATCCGAAAAATAAAATAAAAATTGGAATTTAATTGCTAACGGGCCGCATAGTCCTTATGGCCCATGGTCCACGCAGCGCGGCGCGTGTGGCCTGGCGTGATGGGCCGACCCAGGCACTCGCTAAGGAGGCCTAATGGGCGAGCCCTTGGGCAAGGATCGGGAGAGGAAGGCGACGATTAGGTGTCCCAGTGCCAATGAGAGGAAGAGGGGAAGATGATCATGGCGCGGGCGGAGGAGAGCGCCGGAGAGGAGAAGAGGTGGCGGGCGAAAAGTGTCTCACCTCGGTGAGATCGGGGTGAGAGGCGGGGATTTTATAGCACAACAGTGAGGTGGGCGAGGTCGCGGAGGCTGTGGCAAAGGGCGGGGCATGGTTGGGGAGGGACGGAAGTCACGTGGAGGAGTGCAGGGATCATGGCGGGGAACACAAGGGTGCGGGTGGCGGCGCACGCACGAGAAACAAGCCATTCGTTGTGCAAGCGAGACACAGACCTTGACAAGCAAGACCTGAGCCGGGAGGAGGGCGTGAAGTAGACCGGCCGGGCGGGCGAAGGAGGAGGAGGTGGGCCAAAGGCGGCGAGGCCCAACGGGGAGAGAGAAGGTGAAAGATCGATAAAGTCGCCTAGAGGGGGGGTGAATAGGCGTTAACAAAAATTAAATCTAATAAGCGGAAACACGGACTATCCGATATTGATATCGGATCGTCTGGATTTGTATCGGACTATCCGATATGCAAAGTCGGACTATCCGATCGAGCGCTAGAAAACCCTAAAAAGTAGATCCGAGAAATTAGAGGCTAGATTTCTACCAAAAGAAATTTCGAGCTAAGGTAACTATCAAGGTGTTAGATCAACCACTTTCTACCACGAGTAGCTACCAAGAACTTGAATCCCCAAAAGATTTAACTTAATCACAAAGGGACAAGAGAAAACTCACAAACCAAGAGAGGCGGTGATTTTTCCGAAGTTCGGATCTTTGGGGAGATCCTCGTCTCAGCTGAGGAGGCACAAAGCACGGGTCCCTCTCGACCACGATCCTCCGGTGTTGCACAAAGCACTCACGGTTTCACTTCTTGATTCCTTTCCTTGCGAGGTGGATCGGACCTTCTCAAACTCGTGAGCTTCCCACACTTAGATCGGGAGCTCACCGGTGACTCCTAGCCGTCTAGGAGACCCCAATCTCCAAGAGTAATAAATGGAGTGTAGATCCGCTCTTGAAAATCACCCTAGTGCTCACAAGAACTTTAACGGTTTGCAACAAAGCACTAGAAGGCACTTGCTCAACTCTCTCAACAAATTTCACAAAGACAAATTCAAGAGAGAGCAAGATTAGACCAAGAAAATAGCAAGAGGAGAGTTAATGCACAGTACTCTGAGTTGGTGAGAGTAAATGAGGGAGAGAAGGGGGTATTTATAGCCAAGACACAAAATATAGCCGTTCTGCCTTGTGTCAGACCCCCACATCGGACTATCCGATGTCCAACATCGAACTATCCGATCAGAGCAAATCTCCAGATCAACTCCACTCGAAAATTCAAATTTTGCTGAGAAAAAGCATACATCGGACTATCCGATTTCACACATCGGATGTTCCGATGTTTCGAGAGAGATCGAGCGAAAAACAAACTTCAAAAATATTTCTAAGTCCACATCGGACTATCCGATATATGACATCGGACTATCCGACTTTTCCCGAGAGTTCCAGTCCAAGGACTTAGAAAAATTTTCAATTTACATCGGACATTCCGATTTTAACATCGGACTATCCGATGTTTCCCGAGAGATCCAGGGAAAAGACTTAGAAATTTTTTCAAACAACATCGGACATTCGATATGAGGCATCGGACTATCCGACTTTTCCCGAGAGTTCTCAGACAGGCACCCACACTCACACCGGAGAGTCCGATACTATCGGACTATCCGATATATACATCGGATGTTCCGATATTATCAGAACGAAATGAAAACAGGGTGAGCGTCGTGCTAGAAGACTTCGAAAACTTATTTTGTAAAAGATATTCTTCTGAGCACTAGGATCATTTCTAAGACATCTACATCCCATCCTCTTAATAGTACTGGCGTTCCTATTGACTCAATAAAATGGAAAAGTCTCGCTTAGTTGACGCCGTTCTTCTTTTCACTTTTGAGGGTCACCATTGTCCAGTAGATGCATTTCTTTTGGGACCAATACCGCTCATACACTTATTTAAGCCATTAGTCCCTTAATCGTTTGTCATTAATCATCCAAAACATAATTAGGGGCCTAGATGCACTTTCAGAAGGAGAGGGGGTGGGGAAGCGAGCTGGGCCGCGGGGGAGGAGAACGGGCCAGAGGCCAAACAGGCCAGGGGAAAGCGGAAACCAAACGGGAAAGCAGGAAGAACGAAGAACTTTCCCAAAATGGAAAGTTTTCAAATAAATGCCAAATAAAATAAAAAATCCAAAAAATTCAAATAAAAACAAAATAAAATATTTTGAAATTTTTAGGGTTATTTTAGTTGTGACGACAGTGCATGGGTAGGTTGGCAGTATGATGGCAAACGTATTGTTGCAACCTACTACTGCTGTGATTGACTGCAAAGATGCGATGAAATGCTGACCATGGCTGTCCAGCGCTAATTAGAGTCTCATTTCATTACCGTGGTCGTGTAGTCAGAATTAGTAATGGAGAGTGCTGACCATAGTTGCCTCTAGCTCCTACGAGATTAGTAGTGGAGAATGCGACCGAGCTACACTCCTACAAAAAGATTTATATTAGATCTCTCATCATTGACGATTTTTTTTAAAAAAACTGTCTGTAATAGTTGATCATCACTCACAATTTTAGTTAAAAACTGTTAGAGATAACTCTTGTCGTGCAGATCAGACCTTTGGGTACCCTCTCCGACGACAAAGCCCTTCCACGTGGTGGCTGGCGCAGACGGCGAGGCGGCACGCCCCGGCCGCCGTGTAGGATCAAGGATACCGACTAGAGGGGGTGAATAGGAGGTTTTAAAATTTTCTTAGCTAGATTTCACGTTTTGTTATCCTAAGTACAATTGACAATTTTAGCAATTTCAACACCTAGCAATTTTAATGATCATCAAAAACTTATACTTAAACTACTTTAAGTATTAGAAACAAAGCAAGTGCTAGTAATGAAATAAGTGCTAGTAATCAAACAACTTCAATAATGATCAAGTGCTAGTAATGAAACAATAGTAGAAACAATGCAAACCACACAAGGATGAACTCGTGAATTTTATCCCGTGGTCTCGGAGACTTGCCGGTCTCCCCTACTCCACTTGCTTGAGCCTTCCCCAATCACTATTGATAGCTCTTCCCCGCTCCGGGTAGGCGAGCTTCGTGCCTTCACAACGATTGGGCCTTCTCACAACCTTCTTTGAGAAGATCACCAATCCCGATCGCCTCCAAGCCGTCTAGGAGGCGGCAACCTCCAAGAGTAATAAGTTTCGATGCTTGCTTGAGGTTGAACTTGAGTGTCTAAGGCTCAATCAATGAATGCACACTCAATTTTGCTTCTAAACCTCTCAAATGTGTGAAACTAGTGCTCAAGGTGTTTAGAAGGCTTGCAATAACTCAAAGGTATTCAATGTGGCCAAGAAGAACCCTTACACTGCAGCAAGGGGGTATTTATAGCCCTCACCAACCAAAACTAGCCGTTTGGAATTTTCTACTGAATTTCGCCGAAAAGGCCGGTCAGGCCGCCCTCACGGTCCAGCAGTGAATAGTGCATTTAATGCTTTGGTCAGAGACCATTGTGTAATAGCCGGTCCAACCGCTCAACGGTCGGTCCGACCGCCCCTCCGGTCCGACCGGACTTCCACCGGTCACACCGCCCATACAAAAGACCGGAGACACCGAAATCACTTGCTCTGTGAAAAACACGCCGCCTAAGGTGCGGTTGCAAACCCTCGGTCCGGACAGGAGAGGATCGGTCACACCGGCCATGAAAATGGGGTTTTACCCCCTTTCTGGAGAAAACGCACCGATGGCCGCCCGGTTGAACCAATGGTCCGGTCCGACCGCCTACAGCCCGGTCGCACCGCCCCTTTTAAAATCGGCAGAGCACATTCTCTGGAAAAGTCAGGCCGGCAGGAACCCGGTTGCACCGACAAGGATCCGGTCAGACCGGCCAAGGCAGCAATTGTGCGACCTGATAAGTTTCTTTGAGTGTATTTTTGTGCACGTGCCTAACCAATAGAATATTGAGCCTTTGACACCCTTTTCAACCTTAAACACAGCGGCATAAGCCCCTCTTAATAGTACGGCACTAAACTCTAAAAATCCGATCTTTTTCTTCGAACATCCGAGATCGGTAAAAACTACGAAAACTCCTAGAATATATTTATACCTTTGAAGTCAAGCGTCTATTTGCCTTTTCTTCAATCTCATGCATTTCTTCACTGTTTCTTCAATCATACGCATAATCCTGTATCAAACAAATCTCAGCAGCGTTAGACATTTTTCACAATTTGTCATTAAATTACCAAAACCAAACCGTTTGGGGGCCTAGATGCTTTCACGGTGCGGCCCACGTGGTGCCAGTGGCAGTGGGCGAAGCACGCCTCGCCGCCGGCGCCCGATCCACGTGGCGACTGGCGAGCAAGCGGCGAAAGCACGCCCGCCGCCAAAAAGCCGCCCGTGGCACCCGGCGAGTAGGTGGCGAAACACGCCTGCTGCGCGCGGCGCCCGATCACGTGGCGACTTTGGTGGACGGGCGGCGAGTACGTCCCGCCGGCAAAGTCTTGCGGCCACGTGGCGCCCGGCGCAGTGGCGAAACGCCGCTCGCTTCGGCGCCCGATCCACGTGGCGACTGCGGACGGCAAGCGGTAGTACGTCCGCCGGCCAGTGGCTTAAACCACGTGGCGTCCGGCGGCAGTGGCGAAGCCGCTGCGCCGGCGCCCGATCCGTGGCGGCTTTGGCGACGGGCGGCGAGTACGTCCCGCCGGCCAAAGCCGCCCACGTGGCACCGGCGGCAGTGGCGAAAGACGCCGCCGCTTGTCGCCCGATCCACGTGGCGACTGGCGATCGGCGGCAAGTACGTCCGCCGGCAGATCTTAAACCACGTGGCGCTGGCGGCAGTGGGCGAAACACGCCCTACTACGCGGCGCCCGATCCACGTGGCGACTGGCGGACGGGCGGCGAGTACGTCCCGCCGGCAAGGTGCCGACCCACGTGGTGCCCGGCGAGCAGGTATGATGAAAGCACATGATGAGCTCGGACGGCTGGTATCTGTGGGGCAGCAACAGGGGCTGCTGGCCGTGCACCTGCAAGTCCATCAAGACGAGCCAAAATGGTGGTAAGGGTAGTGTTAGTAGTTTCTTGTGCCATCTCGATGGCCTTGAGTCTATCTTCCAGGACTCCTCAAGTTGAGCGATCGCTCATTGGTTAGCCGCACATCCTCGGTGAGTCCGTCCGTCAAAAGCGCACAAAGCGCTCGAAATGAAATAATTCCCTTCAGACGGGAGAGTGGTTCATCAAAGACTCGTTATCTCGACATTGTTAGTGGAAAAGGAAGCAACAAAGCTGAATTATAGAGTCCCTATCCACTACTAGGATGTGGTGACAAGTCTCTCGACTCTCACGCTTAAATCGATTCTTACCAATTCTCACCTAGGCAAGCGGGTGAGCGGCCAATAAGCGGTGTCAAATGTCCGCACATCGCGATAGCCGAATGCTTGCCGCATTGTAATTATGGCAATCATGATTGCATGAGCTGTCATCAGCGTGTTACTCTGAGTCAGTATCAAGGTACTGCAGAGCTATTTGCTGATACGCATGTCTGCATGGATCGCACTGTGCACTCGACATGTACATGTATAAACTTTGTGGCCAATGATTGTCGGCTGTATCTACCTGACAGGAGCATGATTGGTCTATATCTGAGTTGATCACGGCATTCTACGTCTGAACCGCGTGAGTACGGATGTGATGCGCTGTGACATGGCAATTGTCAAGATGTCTCTGATCGACTAGCGGTCATAAGCAGGAGATCTAGTGTCCGATACGAGCAGCATAGAGTGACAGTTCTCAAAGGATAACGTGAAGAAGTGCAGGTTCGACACTGTTAGTCATTATTCAGTTGAGTACAGCATATCAAGATTATACAGCACTTAGTGGGATGTATCGAAACTCGTGATCTCAATTCTCTCCCTCTGACTCCGACTATTTAGTGCGGTCTTCGAGATACAACTGTACCAGTCACATCAGCTGTTGCATTGCAAAATTCGTCATGTGAGTCTTATGATGTACGTGGATATCAAGACTGGTTCATGTCTTAAATTAGTGTCGGTGGTTGCAGTATATTATGATCATCGAGTAGCCTGGTTATATTTCGCTATTCAGAATTGGTAATTGGTTTTTTCAACTCTAGAACTTCACATCCGACTAGTCTGGCAGAATTCTCAATCAATGTGTCCTATTTCTGAAGTATACCCTGCAATAGCATAATGATATGAGACATAGATAGCTTAAGCGGGTATGAACTATAGCGGATATCTCCATGCGATAGAGTTCAATTGGGAAGTCTATCGACTGATCAAGTATCAATGAGTCTTTTGCAAGATCATGTGCTGAGGATTCATTACGGCTCGATACCTATGATCAGTATTCGGATCATCGTCTGAAGTACAGTCTCGATGAGATCGACTAGAGCAAGTCATGAGTCAAAGACTAGTCCACATGAGGAATGCCAGCGTCAGAATGACGAAGACTGACGTAAGTAATCACTGCGAGCAAGACAAGTGAGCACAACTCTAGATGTAGCACGAATACTGCAATACCAAGATAATTGCGATTCATTGAACTTCATATGTCTGATGATTGAAGAAAGTCAGCTATGTAGGCTATTACTGGTACACGTGCAGTCAAGATGAAGAGTCACTATATGACGAGTCAAGAAGTGACGCAAGAATCGATGCATTGAAGAACTGCAAGCAGAATTCGATCAGCACTGAATGAATCGATATTGCTGACAACTGATACAATAACCTAAGTATGCATGCATTAGCAGATCACAGACAAGTGACCAATCATAGTTGACTGCATTTAGCTGAAGACACTATTGCAGATCAATGATCAGACTAACAGGTGTATGACTCAGATCTAAAGTTCGTGAGACTATGAGAACTGAAGTTCTAGTAGGAATGACTAGTAACATGCAACTGAGCCAGACTGCATCATCAGATTAGTAGAATCGTATGCATGATGAATAACATGGAAGTGCATCTTGATAGTTCGGCTTCACGCTACGACATAACGCATCAAAGCATGAAGTCACAATCGTAGATACAGATCGATGAAGCGAAAGTGTCGAATCTAATATGTACATAGCATGAACAAGCTAGACGATTAGCTGACTAATCAACTAGATGTCACGACGTTCATACTCGAAGTGATGACATCTGATTGCATCGAAAGCCGCAATCTGTAGATAAATCGATGATCAAATCATCTGATGATGCTAGATATCGTCTACACGATGAACAAGAAGCCGATCTATAATGCTTAGATTGATGCAATTCAATTTACAGCTCAGAACTACTTAGACTAGATATAATCCATTATGGTGCATTGAAATTAGTCACTATACAAGAGCTTCAGAATCAGGACGATCAGAATAGTACTTGATGAATCTTATGACCTACAGTAGCATCAGGGTGAACGGCCAATGGCGGTGTCAAATGTCCCTCGAGTTGAGTAAAGCGATTGCGGTGGAACGAAAAGTCCAGACAAGTGTAGAAAAAGGTGGAGCTAGGACAAGCTTACGTGTGTAGCAAGGATTAGCAATAATTCAATTCAGCAATTGCAAGTTGAAAATTCGCTCAAAGTACTAGTCAATGTCGTGATCCTAGTCCGCACCGATGAAAAGCTAATCAATGTTAGTGGGCGAAAGGCTCAAAACGGGGGTGGGCTGCGGACAAGAAGACAACGGTCTCACGGAAGTTGGAAGGCTTGAAAAGGCAAACCGTCCACGAGGCGTGATACACACGAACACAGACACAAGAAGAAGAATTTTGGTGAAACGGAGAATGTCGGAATTTTGAACTTCCGGGCCGTTTGAGGCCCTAAATGACGTTTTTTGGGGTCGAACAAAATTTTGAGCCTCGAACTCAATCGAGTCGGCCAACTCTGAATTGCCTCTATCTTGGCGTGATCAACTTGAATGCCCTGTGGAGTAACAATGTAGCCAAGAAAGCGAGACTCGATCGGTGCGAAAGTGCACTTCTCAAGGTTACCAAACAAACGTGCTGCGTGAGAACATCAAAAACAGACGAAAATGGTCCAAATGTTCCTCCAAAGATTTCTTTGTAGATCAAAATATCATCAAAGTAAACTACCACAAATTTGCCAATGAAAGCCCGCAAAACTTCGTTCATTAGTCTCATGAATGTGCTAGGAGCGTTAGTTAAGCCAAACGGCATGACTAACCACTCATATAAGCGAACTTAGTTTTGAACGCTGTTTTCCACTCATCTCCTAACTTCATGCGAATTTGGTGGTACCCACTACGCAAGTCAACTTTAGAGAACACAATAGAGCCACTTAATTCATCAAGCATATCATCTAACCTAGGAATAGGATGACGATATCGAATTGTAATATTATTAATGGCTCGACAATCAACACACATGCGCATGAGCCATCTTTCTTGGGTACTAAAATTACCGAACGGCACAAGGACTAAGAGATTCACGCACATACCCTTTATCAAGCGGCTCTTGGACTTGTCGCTGAATCTCCTTCGTCTCGTCGGGGTTTATGCGGTATGGTAGCGGTTGGGCAGCAAGCACCGGGATGAGGTCAATTTGGTGTTCTATCCTCGAATTGGTGGCAATCCCGATGGTACTTCTTTAGGAAGACGTCTGAATATTCTGCAAAAGGTGAGTGACAAGACGAGGCAAAGAAGAAGGTATGTCGTCGAAGGAAAATAAGGTCTTTGAGCAAACAAGAGCGTAGCAAACAGATTCTGTAGTTTCTAGCTCATCCAAATCAGATTTAGTAGCGAGCATAACGGACCCCTTCAATTTAATTTCATTCGACCTGCCCGAGGTTTTCTTTTAGTTTGTTGCACAAGCTCTTTAGCCACAATTTGGTTCTCACTAGTAGATGGTTCTGATTCCTTTCTATTAACTCTAGCAAGTTCATCTTTAACAATTTGCTCAGACTCATAGGATGTAGCACAATTTTCTTTTCTTTAAACAGAGAGAGTATTGGTTGGTCCTACCATGGTGCACACAATCTGTATCATATTGCCAAGGTCGTCCTAGTAACATTGAACAAGCTTGCATAGGAACAACATCGCAATCAACATAATCATGATATGAACCCATAGCAAAATGTACTCTTACCGTACGAGTTACCTTTAGTTTACCGCTGTTGTTGAACCATTGAATATGATACGGTTGGGGATGTGGTCTGGTCGTCAAAGCAAGCTTCTCCACCATATCCATACTTGCCAAATTGTTACAACTCCCTCCATCGATAATGATGCGAACTGATCGCTCACTGACGACTCCTTTAGTTTGGAATAGGTTATGGCGCTGATTTTGCTCGGCGTGAGGAATCTGAGCACTTAGCACGCGTTGTACTATAATGCTCAAATACTTGTCTGCATCTTCAGCTCCAACATGTTCCTCCTCATGATCAGGTTCGTTGTCTCGCCCTGCAGGGTCAGTTGCAAGCATAGCATATGTCTCATCGTCGAGATCACTAGCAGAAGAGTACTCACCATCGTCGCGTATGATCAAAACTCTCTTGCTGGGACATTCCCGCATCAAGTGTCCATAGCCCTTGCATCGATGGCATCGTACATCCTTTGTTCGTCCCGTCGAAGCAACCGAAGAAGAACTTTTTGCGGGAGCTTGTGGTACTGATTTGGTTGCTTCGGGAGCTCGGGGTGTTGTATTGGATGTAGTGGGACGCTGTTTGTTGTTTGAGGATGAAGGCGTGGACGGACGGGTGAATGGGACAGCGGGGGTGCGCGGTGTCCATGATCCTGTGCGACCTGCAGAAAAACTAGCTCGTGTCCTCGTGTTGCGGCCCTGCACTTCACGTTCAGCTTTGCAAGCAAGGTGGAATAATCTAGTAATGGAGTTGTAATCTTTATAATCAAGAATGTCTTGAATTTCACGATTCAACCCTCCCAAAAACCTAGCCATAGATGCTTCCTCATTCTCTACTAACCCACATCGCAACATACCCATCTGTAACTCTTGATAGTACTCTTCCACAGATTTGTTACCTTGTTGTAAGCGTTGCATCTTATTTAACAATTCACGAGCATAATACGATGGAACAAACCTATGCCTCATAAGTAATTTCAGAGCTTCCCAAGTGGCGGGTATGTTAGCAGCATGATTACGGCAATGTTCTCTCCACCAAACAGAAGCGAAATCGGTAAACTCACTAGTGGCAGCTCTAACTCGTCCCTCCTCAGGATAATCATGGCATTCAAATTTTTGATCAACTAGTAGTTCCCAAGTGAGGTAACCATCAGGATCATATTTCCCATTGAAAGGGGGCACAGTGAACTTAATCTTAGCATGAGAGTTGTCACGATCACGTACCTCACGACGCGGGGGATGTCGCCTCATACCTTGCTGGTTGAAGCGCAACTGTCGGTGAGCACGATCATTGTTGTGGTCGGCAGCATGCTCATCCTCGGTGTCACCAAAGATAGTGTGCATAGTTGTTAACGTCGTCATCATCCATGTCGGCGCTGAAGCCACGCCAGATTTGATGTCGATCGGCGCCGGCAATCTTTGCGCAGAACCGGCTGGGAAAAGCGGAGCGACAAGGGGAACACGTTGCACATGATGAGCTCGGACGGCTGGTATCTGTGGGGCAGCAATAGGGGCTGCTGGCCGTGCACCTGCAAGTCCATCAAGACGAGCCAAAATGGTGGTAAGGGTAGTGTTAGTAGTTTCTTGTGCCATCTCGATGGCCTTGAGTCTATCTTCCTGGGACTCCTCAAGTTGAGCCAGTCGCTCATTGGTTAGCCGCACATCCTCAGTGAGTCCGTCCGTCGTAAGCGTCACAAAGCGCTCGAAATGGGAAATAATTCCCTTCGTACGGGGAGAGTGGTTCATCAAAGACTCGTTATCTCCTGACATTGTTAGTGGAAAAGGAAACAGCAAACTGAATTATAGAGTCCCTATCCACTACTAGGATGTGGTGACAAGTCTCGACTCTCACGCTTAAATCGATTCTTACCAATTCTCACCTAGCAAGCGGGGTGAACGGCCAATGGCGGTGTCAAATGTCCCTCCGAGTTGAGTAAAGCGATTGCGGTGGAGCGAAAAGTCTGCGCACATGTAGAAAAAGGTGGAGCTAGGACAAGCTTACGTGTGTAGCAAGGATTAGCAATAATTCAATTCAGCAATTGCAAGTTGAAAATTCGTTCAAAGTACTAGTCAATGTCGTTGATCCTAGTCCGGACCGATGAAAAGCTAATCAATGTTAGTGGGCGAAAAGGCTCAAAACGGGGTGGCTGCAGACAAGAAGACAATGGTCACTAGGAAGTTGGAAGGCTTGAAAAGGCAAACCGTCCACGAGGCGGTGATACACACGAACACGTGACACAAAGCAGAAATTTTGGTGAAACGGAGAATGTCGAATTTTGAACTTCCGGGCCGTTTGAGGCCCTAAATGACGTTTTTGGGGTCGAACAAAATTTTGAGCCTCGGGAACTCAATCAGGAGTCGGCCAACTCTGAATTGCCTCTATCTTGGCGTGATCAACTTGAATGCCCTGTGGAGTAACAATGTAGCCAAGAACGAGACTCGATCGGTGCGTAAAGTGCACTTCTCAAGGTTACCAAACAAACGTGCTGCGTAGAACATCAAAAACAAAGACGAAAATGGTCCAAATGTTCCTCCAAAGATTTGTCAGAGATCAAAATATCATCAAAGTAAACTACCACAAATTTGCCAATGAAAGCCCGCAAAACTTCGTTCATTAGTCTCATGAATGTGCTAGGAGCGTTAGTTAAGCCAAACGGCATGACTAACCACTCATATAAGCCGAACTTAGTTTTGAACGCTGTTTTCCACTCATCTCCTAACTTCATGCGAATTTGGTGGTACCTACTACATAAGTCAACTTTAGAGAACACAATAGAGCCACTTAATTCATCAAGCATATCATCTAACCTAGGAATAGGATGACGATATCGAATTGTAATATTATTAATGGCTCGACAATCAACACACATGCGCCATGAGCCATCTTTCTTGGGTACTAAAATTACCGAACGGCACAAGGACTAAGAGATTCACGCACATACCCTTTATCAAGCGACTCTTGGACTTGTCGTGAATCTCCTTCGTCTCGTCGGGGTTTGTGCGGTATGGCGCGCGGTTGGGCAAATACACCGGGATGAGGTCAATTTGGTGTTCTATCCTCGAATTGGTGGCAATCCCGATGGTACTTCTTTCGGGAAGGCGTCTGAATATTCTGCAAAAGGTGAGTGACAAAGACGAGGCAAAGAAGAAGGTATGTCGTCGAAGGAAAATAAGGTCTTTGAGCAAACAAGAGCGTAGCAAGCAGATTCTCAGTAGTTTCTAGCTCATCCAAATCAGATTTAGTAGCGAGCATAACGGACCCCTTCAATTTAATTTCATTCGAACACCTGACCGAGGTTTTCTTTTAGTTTGTTGCACAAGCTCTTTAGCCACAATTTGGTTCTCACTAGTAGATGGTTCTGATTCCTTTCTCTATTAACTCTAGCAAGTTCATCTTTAACAATTTGCTCAGACTCATAGGATGTAGCACAATTTTCTTTTCTTTAAACAGAGAGAGTATTGGTTGGTCCTACCATGGTGCACACAATCAGATCATATTGCCAAGGTCGTCCTAGTAACATTGAACAAGCTTGCATAGGAACAACATCGCAATCAACATAATCATGATATGAACCCATAGCAAAATGTACTCTTACCGTAACGAGTTACCTTTAGTTTACATTGTTGTTGAACCATTGAATATGATACGGGTGGGGATGTGGTCTGGTCGTCAAAGCAAGCTTCTCCACCATATCCATACTTGCCAAATTGTTACAACTCCTCCATCGATAATGATGCGAATCGATCGCTCACCGACGACTCCTTTAGTTTGGAATAGGTTATGGCGCGATTTTGCTCGGCGTGAGAATCTGAGCACTTAGCACGCGTTGTACTATAATGCTCAAATACTTGTCTGCATCTTCAGCTCCAACATGTTCCTCCTCATGATCAGGTTCGTTGTCTCGCCCTGCAGGGTCAGGCAGTTGCAAGCATAGCATATGTCTCATCGTCGAGATCACTAGCAGAAGAGTACTCACCATCGTCGCGTATGATCAAAACTCTCTTGCTGGGACATTCCCGCATCAAGTGTCCATAGCCCTTGCATCGATGGCATCGTACATCCTTTGTTCGTCCCGTCGAAGCAACCGAAGAAGAACTTTTTGCGGGAGCTTGTGGTACTGATTTGGTTGCTTCGGGAGCTCGGGGTGTTGTATTGGATGTAGTGGGACGCTGTTTGTTGTTTGAGGATGAAGGCGTGGGCGGACGGGTGAATGGGACAATGCGGGGTCGCGGTGTCCATGATCTGTGCGACCTGCGAGAAAAAACTAGCTCGTGTCCTCGTGTTGCGGCCTCAAGACTTCACGTTCAAATTTGCAAGCAAGGTGGAATAATCTAGTAATGGAGTTGTAATCTTTATAATCAAGAATGTCTTGAATTTCACGATTCAACCCTCCCAAAACCTAGCCATAGATGCTTCCTCATTCTCTACTAACCCACATCGCAACATACCCATCTCAGAACTCTTGATAGTACTCTTCCACAGATTTGTTACCTTGTTGTAAGCGTTGCATCTTATTTAACAATTCACGAGCATAATACGATGGAACAAACCTATGCCTCATAAGTAATTTCAGAGCTTCCCAAGTGGCGGGTATGTTAGCAGCATGATTACGGCAATGTTCTCTCCACCAAACAGAAGCGAAATCGGTAAACTCACTAGTGGCAGCTCTAACTCGTCCCTCCTCAGGATAATCATGGCATTCAAATTTTTGATCAACTAGTAGTTCCCAAGTGAGGTAACCATCAGGATCATATTTCCCATTGAAAGGGGGCACAGTGAACTTAATCTTAGCATGAGAGTTGTCACGATCACGTACCTCACGACGCGGGGGATGTCGCCTCATACCTTGCTGGTTGAAGCGCAACTGTCGGTGAGCACGATCATTGTTGTGGTCGGCAGCATGCTCATCCTCGGTGTCACCAGCATAGTGTGCATAGTTGTTAACGTCATCATCATCCATGTCGGCGCCTGAAGCCACAGTTTCAGTTTGATGCTGATCAGGGGCGCCGGCAGCTGCTGCAGGAACCGCTGGGAAAAACGGAGCAGCAAGGGGAACACGTTGCACATGATGAGCTCGGACGGCTGGTATCTGTGGGGCAGCAACAGGGGCTGCTGGCCGTGCACCTGCAAGTCCATCAAGACGAGCCAAAATGGTGGTAAGGGTAGTGTTAGTAGTTTCTTGTGCCATCTCGATGGCCTTGAGTCTATCTTCCTGGGACTCCTCAAGTTGAGCCAGTCGCTCATTGGTTAGCCGCACATCCTCAGTGAGTCCGTCCGTCGTAAGCGTCACAAAGCGCTCGAAATGGGAAATAATTCCCTTCGTACGGGGAGAGTGGTTCATCAAAGACTCGTTATCTCCTGACATTGTTAGTGGAAAAGGAAACAGCAAACTGAATTATAGAGTCCCTATCCACTACTAGGATGTGGTGACAAGTCTCTCGACTCTCACGCTTAAATCAGATTCTTACCAATTCTCACCTAGCAAGCGGGGGTGAACGGCCAATGGCGGTGTCAAATGTCCCTCCAGAGTTGAGTAAAGCGATTGCCAGGTGGAACGAAAAGTCTGCACAGTGTAGAAAAAGGTGGAGCTAGGACAAGCTTCTGTGTGTAGCAAGGATTAGCAATAATTCAATTCAGCAATTGCAAGTTGAAAATTCGTTCAAAGTACTAGTCAATGTCGCTGATCCTAGTCCAGACCGATGAAAAGCTAATCAATGTTAGTGGGCAGAAAGGCTCAAAAACGGGGGTGGCTGCAGCACAAGAAGACAGCGGTCTACCGGAAGTTGGAAGGCTTGAAAAGGCAAACCGTCCACGAGGCAGTGATACACACGAACACAGGACACAGCAGCAAGAATTTTGGCTGAAACGGAGAATGTCGGAATTTTCGGAACTTCCGGGGCCGTTTTGAGGCCCTAAATGACGTTTTTTGGGGTCGAACAAAATTTTCGGAGCCTCGGGAACTCAATCAGGAGTCGGCCAACTCTGAATTGCCTCTATCTTGGCGTGATCAACTTGAATGCCCTGTGGAGTAACAATGTAGCCAAGAAACGAGACTCGATCGGTGCAGAAAGTGCACTTCTCAAGGTTACCAAACAAACGTGCTTTGCGTAGAACATCAAAAACAGCACGAAAATGGTCCAAATGTTCCTCCAAAGATTTCTTTGAGATCAAAATATCATCAAAGTAAACTACCACAAATTTGCCAATGAAAGCCCGCAAAACTTCGTTCATTAGTCTCATGAATGTGCTAGGAGCGTTAGTTAAGCCAAACGGCATGACTAACCACTCATATAAGCCGAACTTAGTTTTGAACGCTGTTTTCCACTCATCTCCTAACTTCATGCGAATTTGGTGGTACCCACTACGCAAGTCAACTTTAGAGAACACAATAGAGCCACTTAATTCATCAAGCATATCATCTAACCTAGGAATAGGATGACGATATCGAATTGTAATATTATTAATGGCTCGACAATCAACACACATCGCCATGAGCCATCTTTCTTGGGTACTAAAATTACCGAACGGCACAAGGACTAAGAGATTCACGCACATACCCTTTATCAAGCGCCTCTTGGACTTGTCATTGAATCTCCTTCGCCTCGTCGGGGTTTGTACGGTATGGCGCGCGGTTGGGCAGCGAAGCACCGGGGATGAGGTCAATTTGGTGTTCTATCCCTCGAATTGGTGGCAATCCCGATGGTACTTCTTTCGGGAAGACGTCTGAATATTCCTGCAAAAGGTGAGTGACAAAGACGAGGCAAAGAAGAAGGTATGTCGTCGAAGGAAAATAAGGTCTTTGAGCAAACAAGAGCGTAGCAAACAGATTCTGTAGTTTCTAGCTCATCCAAATCAGATTTAGTAGCGAGCATAACGGACCCCTTCAATTTAATTTCATTCGACACAGCCCGAGGTTTTCTTTTAGTTTGTTGCACAAGCTCTTTAGCCACAATTTGGTTCTCACTAGTAGATGGTTCCTGATTCCTTTCTCTATTAACTCTAGCAAGTTCATCTTTAACAATTTGCTCAGGACTCATAGGATGTAGCACAATTTTCTTTTCTTTAAACAGGAGAGAGTATTGGTTGGTCCTACCATGGTGCACACAATCTGTATCATATTGCCAAGGTCGTCCTAGTAACATTGAACAAGCTTGCATAGGAACAACATCGCAATCAACATAATCATGATATGAACCCATAGCAAAATGTACTCTTACCGTACGAGTTACCTTTAGTTTACCGCTGTTGTTGAACCATTGAATATGATACGGTTGGGGATGTGGTCTGGTCGTCAAAGCAAGCTTCTCCACCATATCCATACTTGCCAAATTGTTACAACTCCCTCCATCGATAATGATGCGAACTGATCGCTCACTGACGACTCCTTTAGTTTGGAATAGGTTATGGCGCTGATTTTGCTCGGCGTGAGGAATCTGAGCACTTAGCACGCGTTGTACTATAATGCTCAAATACTTGTGCATCTTCACTCCAACATGTTCCTCCTCATGATCGGTTCGTTGTCTCGCCTGCAGGTCGGGTTGCAAGCATAGCATATGTCTCATCGTCGAGATCACTAGCGAAGAGTACTCACCATCGTCGCAGTATGATCAAAACTCTCTTCTTGGGACATTCCGCATCAAGTGTCCATAGCCCTTGCATCGATGGCATCGTACATCCTTTGTTCGTCCGTCGAAGCAACAGAAGAAGAACTTTTTATGGAGCTTGTGGTACTGATTTGGTTGCTTCGGGAGCTCGGTGTTGTATTGGATGTAGTGGGGCGCATGTTTGTTGTTTGAGGATGAAGGCGTGGGCGGACGGGTGAATGGGACAATGGGGCGCGGTGTCCATGATCCTGTCGCGACTGCGGAAAAACTAGCTCGTGTCCTCGTGTTGCGGCCTGCACTTCACGTTCAAACTTTGCAAGCAAGGTGGAATAACCTAGTAATGGAGTTGTAATCTTTATAATCAAGAATGTCTTGAATTTCACGATTCAACCCCCCCAAAAACCTAGCCATAGATGCTTCCTCATTCTCTACTAACCCACATCGCAACATACCCATCTGTAACTCTTGATAGTACTCTTCCACAGATTTGTTACCTTGTTGTAAGCGTTGCATCTTATTTAACAATTCACGAGCATAATACGATGGAACAAACCTATGCCTCATAAGTAATTTCAGAGCTTCCCAAGTGGCGGGTATGTTAGCAGGCATGATTACGGCAATGTTCTCTCCACCAAACAGAAGCGAAATCGGTAAACTCACTAGTGGCAGCCCTAACTCGTCCCTCCTCAGGATAATCATGGCATTCAAATTTTTGATCAACTAGTAGTTCCCAAGTGAGGTAACCATCAGGATCATATTTCCCATTGAAAGGGGGCACAGTGAACTTAATCTTAGCATGAGAGTTGTCACGATCACGTACCTCACGACGCGGGGGATGTCGCCTCATACCTTGCTGGTTGAAGCGCAACTGTCGGTGAGCACGATCATTGTTGTGGTCGGCAGCATGCTCATCCTCGGTGTCACCAGCATAGTGTGCATAGTTGTTAACGTCATCATCATCCATGTCGGCGCCTGAAGCCACAGTTTCAGTTTGATGCTGATCAAGGGCGCCGGCAGCTGCTGCAGGAACCGCTGGGAAAAACGGAGCAGCAAGGGGAACACGTTGCACATGATGAGCTCGGACGGTGGTATCGTGGGGCAAGAACGAGGGGCTGGCGGTGCACACGCAAGTCCATCAAGACGAGCCAAAATGGTGGTAAGGGTAGTGTTAGTAGTTTCTTGTGCCATCTCGATGGCCTTGAGTCTATCTTCCCGACTCCTCAAGTTGAGCGATCGCTCATTGGTTAGCCGCACATCCTCGGTGAGTCCGTCCGTCAGAAGCGCCACAAAGCGCTCGAAATGGGAAATAATTCCTTCAATGCGGGAGAGTGGTTCATCAAAGACTCGTTATCTCGACATTGTTAGTGGAAAAGGAAACAAAGAACTGAATTATAGAGTCCCTATCCACTACTAGGATGTGGTGACAAGTCTCTCGACTCTCACGCTTAAATCGATTCTTACCAATTCTCACCTAGCAAGCGGGGTGAACGGCCAATGGCGGTGTCAAATGTCCCTCGAGTTGAGTAAAGCGATTGCGGTGGAAGCGAAAAGTGCCGCATAAGTAGAAAAAGGTGGAGCTAGGACAAGCTTACGTGTAGCAAGGATTAGCAATAATTCAATTCAGCAATTGCAAGTTGAAAATTCGTTCAAAGTACTAGTCAATGTCACGATCCTAGTCCGCACCGATGAAAAGCTAATCAATGTTAGTGGGCGAAAAGGCTCAAAAGCGGGGTGGGCTGCAGACACAAGAAGACAAATGTCTCTAGGAAGTTGGAAGGCTTGAAAAGGCAAACCGTCCACGAGGCGATGATACACACGAACACAGACACAAAGACAGCAAGAATTTTGGTGAAACGGAGAATGTCGAATTTTGAACTTCGGGGCGTTTGAGGCCCTAAATGACGTTTTTTGGGGTCGAACAAAATTTTCGAAGCCTCGGGAACTCAATCAGGAGTCGGCCAACTCTGAATTGCCTCTATCTTGGCGTGATCATCTTGAATGCCCTGTGGAGTAACAATGTAGCCAAGAAACGAGACTCGATCGGTGCAGAAAGTGCACTTCTCAAGGTTACCAAACAAACGTGCTTTGCGTAGAACATCAAAAACAGCACGAAAATGGTCCAAATGTTCCTCCAAAGATTTGCTGTAGATCAAAATATCATCAAAGTAAACTACCACAAATTTGCCAATGAAAGCCCGCAAAACTTCGTTCATTAGTCTCATGAATGTGCTAGGAGCGTTAGTTAAGCCAAACGGCATGACTAACCACTCATATAAGCCGAACTTAGTTTTGAACGCTGTTTTCCACTCATCTCCTAACTTCATGCGAATTTGGTGGTACCCACTACGCAAGTCAACTTTAGAGAACACAATAGAGCCACTTAATTCATCAAGCATATCATCTAACCTAGGAATAGGATGACGATATCGAATTGTAATATTATTAATGGCTCGACAATCAACACACATGCGCCATGAGCCATCTTTCTTGGGTACTAAAATTACCGGAACGGCACAAGGACTAAGAGATTCACGCACATACCCTTTATCAAGCAGCTCTTGGACTTGTCGCTGAATCTCCTTCGTCTCGTCAGGGTTTGTACGGTATGGCGCGCGGTTGGGCAGCGAAGCACCGGGGATGAGGTCAATTTGGTGTTCTATCCCTCGAATTGGTGGCAATCCCGATGGTACTTCTTTCGGAAGGCGTCTGAATATTCCTGCAAAAGGTGAGTGACAGCACGAGGCAAAGAAGAAGGTATGTCGTCGAAGGAAAATAAGGTCTTTGAGCAAACAAGAGCGTAGCAAACAGATTCTGTAGTTTCTAGCTCATCCAAATCAGATTTAGTAGCGAGCATAACGGACCCCTTCAATTTAATTTCATTAAACCATGACCGAGGTTTTCTTTTAGTTTGTTGCACAAGCTCTTTAGCCACAATTTGGTTCTCACTAGTAGATGGTTCCTGATTCCTTTCTCTATTAACTCTAGCAAGTTCATCTTTAACAATTTGCTCAGGACTCATAGGATGTAGCACAATTTTCTTTTCTTTAAACAGGAGAGAGTATTGGTTGGTCCTACCATGGTGCACACAATCTGTATCATATTGCCAAGGTCGTCCTAGTAACATTGAACAAGCTTGCATAGGAACAACATCGCAATCAACATAATCATGATATGAACCCATAGCAAAATGTACTCTTACCGCATGCGAGTTACCTTTAGTTTACATCTGTTGTTGAACCATTGAATATGATACGGTTGGGGATGTGGTCTGGTCGTCAAAGCAAGCTTCTCCACCATATCCATACTTGCCAAATTGTTACAACTCCCTCCATCGATAATGATGCTTGACCGATCGCTCACTGACGACTCCTTTAGTTTGGAATAGGTTATGGCGCTGATTTTGCTCGGCGTGAGGAATCTGAGCACTTAGCACGCGTTGTACTATAATGCTCAAATACTTGTCTGCATCTTCAGCTCCAACATGTTCCTCCTCATGATCAGGTTCGTTGTCTCGCCCTGCAGGGTCAGTTGCAAGCATAGCATATGTCTCATCGTCGAGATCACTAGCAGAAGAGTACTCACCATCGTCGCGTATGATCAAAACTCTCTTGCTGGGACATTCCCGCATCAAGTGTCCATAGCCCTTGCATCGATGGCATCGTACATCCTTTGTTAAATCGTCAAACAACAGAAAGAACTTTTTGCGGGAGCTTGTGGTACTGATTTGGTTGCTTCGGGAGCTCGGGGTGTTGTATTGGATGTAGTGGGACGCTGTTTGTTGTTTGAGGATGAAGGCGTGGACGGACGGGTGAATGGGACAATGAAGTGCGCGGTGTCCATGATCTGTCGCGACCTGCAGAAAAACTAGCTCGTGTCCTCGTGTTGCGGCCCTGCACTTCACGTTCAGCTTTGCAAGCAAGGTGGAATAATCTAGTAATGGAGTTGTAATCTTTATAATCAAGAATGTCTTGAATTTCACGATTCAACCCCCCCAAAAACCTAGCCATAGATGCTTCCTCATTATCTACTAACCCACATCGCAACATACCCATCTCAGAACTCTTGATAGTACTCTTCCACAGATTTGTTACCTTGTTGTAAGCGTTGCATCTTATTTAACAATTCACGAGCATAATGCGATGGAACAAACCTATGCCTCATAAGTAATTTGAGCTTCCCAAGTGGCGGGTATGTTAGCGAGATGATTACGGCAATGTTCTCTCCACCAAATGAAGCGAAATCGGTAAACTCACTAGTGGCGGCTCTAACTCGTCCCTCCTCAGGATAATCATGGCATTCAAATTTTTGATCAACTAGTAGTTCCCAAGTGAGGTAACCATCAGGATCATATTTCCCATTGAAAGGGGGCACCATGAACTTAATCTTAGCATGAGAGTTGTCACGATCACGTACCTCACGACGCGGGGATGTCGCCTCATACCTTGCTGGTTGAAGCGCAACTGTCGGTGAGCACGATCATTGTTGTGGTCGGCAGCATGCTCATCCTCGGTGTCACCAGCATAGTGTGCATAGTTGTTAACGTCATCATCATCCATGTCGGCGCCTGAAGCCACAGTTTCAGTTTGATGTCGATCGGCGCCGCAATTCTTCGCGAGAACATTTGGGAAAAACGGAGCAGCAAGGGGAACACGTTGCACATGATGAGCTCGGACGGCTGGTATCTGTGGGGCAGCAATAGGGGCTGCTGGCCGTGCACCTGCAAGTCCATCAAGACGAGCCAAAATGGTGGTAAGGGTAGTGTTAGTAGTTTCTTGTGCCATCTCGATGGCCTTGAGTCTATCTTCCTGGGACTCCTCAAGTTGAGCCAGTCGCTCATTGGTTAGCCGCACATCCTCAGTGAGTCCGTCCGTCGTAAGCGTCACAAAGCGCTCGAAATGGGAAATAATTCCTTCAGACGGGAGAGTGGTTCATCAAAGACTCGTTATCTCGACATTGTTAGTGGAAAAGGAAACAAAGAACCTAATTATAGAGTCCCTATCCACTACTAGGATGTGGTGACAAGTCTCTCGACTCTCACGCTTAAATCAGATTCTTACCAATTCTCACCTAGCAAGCGGGGGTGAACGGCCAATGGCGGTGTCAAATGTCCCTCCAGAGTTGAGTAAAGCGATTGCCAGGTGGAACGAAAAGTCTGCACAGTGTAGAAAAAGGTGGAGCTAGGACAAGCTTCTGTGTGTAGCAAGGATTAGCAATAATTCAATTCAGCAATTGCAAGTTGAAAATTCGTTCAAAGTACTAGTCAATGTCGCTGATCCTAGTCCAGACCGATGAAAAGCTAATCAATGTTAGTGGGCAGAAAGGCTCAAAAACGGGGGTGGCTGCAGCACAAGAAGACAGCGGTCTACCGGAAGTTGGAAGGCTTGAAAAGGCAAACCGTCCACGAGGCAGTGATACACACGAACACAGGACACAGCAGCAAGAATTTTGGCTGAAACGGAGAATGTCGGAATTTTCGGAACTTCCGGGGCCGTTTTGAGGCCCTAAATGACGTTTTTTGGGGTCGAACAAAATTTTCAGAGCCTCGGGAACTCAATTAGAGTAGACTTGTCGATTTTCGGATATAGCTTTTTGTTCCGGTCGTTTTGAGTACTCGAACAGCCCAATCAGAGGTCGTATGCAAAAGTTATGGCAGTTTTCGTACAAGGTGTCCGGAGGGGGTTCCGAAACCACACCAAAAGGAATGCTAGATCCGAAAATTGAGAGATGCGGCTAGCTATTTCCTTCCTATCACCAGACAAACCGTAACAAGCAAAGCTAGAGAAACCGCAGCAAAACTTTCCTTCCCTCTGATCCTTTTCCAAACAATTACCTTCCTTTTCTCCTGCAAAACCGACTATGGAAATAAAAGGATCTCTTCTCGGATGTTTTTTTTTCTTTTTTTTTCTTTCTTTTTTTCTGCTAGAAAACAACACGGTTGGGTTTCACGGCAAGGATACACTAGGTAGGCTGCGGAATCCACAGGATATCAAGAACAAAAATTGATGCGAAAGGCTTAAAGGATCCAGAAGCACCAGAGAAGAGGGATGGACTAGACACCGACTAGAACTAGTAATCAGCAACCAGACTTGACAATGCAACCGAAAATTCAAAGCACAAATACTGAAAAGAACAATGCAAGGCGCAGATGGTTTTGGACAGCGGATAACCTACTACTATATTTTTTTCGGCCTTTTTCTGGACTTTAGGGATGAATCAATCTACTACTAAAGAAAACAGGAAGTCTCTCACCGAGCAACCAGAAGCTCTGATACCACCTGATGCGATGAAGGTTCCCGATCTTTCGATGAGGTAGATAAGTGTCGATTTGGTGGAATTGACCCTCACGATCCGACTACAACCGTACGACGACGTTGCGCCTTAGCAATCGCTGAATCAACTCCAAAAGGTTATTGACTTTGCCGAAGGCACGGTCAACCTGAACACGAAGTTCAATCCCTGCGAGCAATCGAGAACTAGCAAGAATAAGATGAAAGCAATTACGAAAACAAAGTTGGGATTCCGAATAAGCTGTCTTTACAGGTGGTCGACCGACACAACTGAAGAACAGAAGTTTGCACGAGGCTAAACCTAAACTCAATGAAATCCCTTTACTTTGGAGGTGGTCGTGGCATAAAAAGAGTGGGAGGGAAGGGCTGTTCGCCATGCCTTGATTTGTGGCGAAAAATCAGACCTTCCTCCTATTCTTTCCATCCTTAGCGAAGCCTCTTTCCTATTATTCTTATCTCTAAATATAGACTCTATTACATGGTAAGGGCCAATATATAGGTGACGCAAACACCACTCTCCTTCTTCTTGAAATCATGGAGAATTCAAGATCTTGTGGTCAAATGAAGAACTCCTTCCCTTGCGACCACCAATAAGCGTGTCCATTCACCATCATCGCTTGAACCTTCATTCCTTAAAGAATAACACACTCCGCTTCAGCAGCATCATATAGTTCTTCAAGTCATTAGATATACCAAGAAACGAAAGTACCGATAATTCGGTTTACGCGCATGAGCTCGAGTGATCGGTCCTTGTAGAGGTTGAACAGATCTTTGTATGCATGCAGAAGAAGTGATGTCCTCATCATAAGCAAGGCTGGTCTGATAAGAGTTTCACAGCAATTCATTATATATCGATAGTTAGAAAAAAGAGAAAATTTTGACAAGTTTAATTCTTTAAATTTTTTTAAACTTGTCAGAATTTTCTCTTTTTTGTAACTCTCGATATATAATGAATTTGATCTTGAAACTTCATACATAGATAGAGTAATCTATGGAGTGCATCTACAATTTTTTTCAGAATTTTCCGTGACCTTTTTTAGTTGGTGTGTACGGATGTACACGAAAAGCCATGTGTGTACAGGATATGTTGCCGTAATTAGGTGCTTCCTTATCGGACACATTTGCATTAAGCCAAAATTAACCTTGATTGACCAACGGCTGAGATTAATACCTCCTTCTACCTCTACATCGGTAAGATGGTGTGCTGTAAAAGAGCTCGTACTTTGTTACGTTGGTTTGGTATAGCTAGCCTTTTTTCCCAGATCTACCCCATGCAATTGGAAAAAAAAAACACCACATGCAGCGTGGACGATCGGCACGATACGATATGGCTCCCCATACCACCGTACGATCAGAGATCATTGAGCTCGCTAGACTACCATGCAGGACCAGCTAGTACGATGAACGAATTGAATTGGGTTGACCGGTGGTTGATTGGTAACCTTGCAAGCTAGTACTTTAAGTATGTATACGACTAGTTGCGATTGGAGGAAGCAGCCCGAGTAGTCTTTGGATATCCGTAGGCGACAAGTCAAGGGGCTCTTGTGCACAACTGTTGCCTTCCCACGATGACCAGAGTTAAAGAACGGGATGGCCAAGCACGATCCAACAGTACGGGCCCGGCCGTCGACGGACAAATGACAAGAGATGATCAGTCTCCTACATAATGCCATCGGCCGCCGGCGCAATTAAGATAAATTTTAATTTCTTATCAAATTTTATCAAACTTATTATCAAAATTTAGTTACTAAATTGTTTACTAACGTTTTCGCTAAAGAACTGTAAGAAAATAAGCTAGAGGAAAGAAAATCTTGCTGAAATTTGGTAACAAACTAAATACCCACCAGATTTGATCAATGCTCTAAAAATTTGGTAAAACAAACATCGGTAACCATTAAAAACAAATCAAGCAGCCTATAAGCCAGGGCGTTTGAGATGCACGCGGTGGATGTGGACACGTTTGCTGAAGCTTTGGCTTTTTCCCATTGTATATTTTTTTCATTTTTGATCTTTTTCGAACAAAATTGTAAATATAGTGTTTGTTCAACGGCGAAAGCACCAACAGAAAACATGTGATACTTTCCGCGCTCTCTTACTGTGGTAGGTTGCTGACAATTCAGCACCTCCCAGGCAACGCAGCACGCGTAGAAGGCCCACCGCACTACTAGGTACCTAAGCTCGGTAGGAAAGGGTACCGTGGTACCTAAGCTTAGCAAAAAGGTGGCACACCACCTGCACTCTTGTTGGAGAGCTACTGCGGTGGATAGAACTGTTGTGGTACCATCGACTTGCTGCGGTAGAAGAGCATGATAAATGATACGTTACTATACTTGTATTTCTGTGATCAAGAACTTGATTAAATTTACAATTGTCGGTGTATTTCAACTGACAGGCCCAAGTCTCTGAGACCGGTTTGGTTCGATAGGGGAGTTTTTGGTAGCCGCGAACCCTAACAGATGGAAATCGGCACCTCTCACACTAACGAGTTCTAGAGTCTAAAATTCAGATGAACACACGATTTTACCTGAGTTCAGGCCCCATGAAGAAGGGTATGCCTTTTACTTCTGCTTGATCTTGGATTGATCTTTTGGGCGTGGTTCTGAGGCTTCTTGGTGACCAGCTCTTCATTGAGTCTACTTTCTTTCTTCTCTTTTTTTCTCCTCTCTCCTCGATCGTATGCTCTCTAGTGCCCTTATATGCCCGGCTTACACGAATCGAATAGAGGAGGATGTCATCATGTTTATCTTACATGCATTTATTACACCTTTATGCCTTTGTCCGTTCCTTCGGCGCTAATTAATGCCAGCGCATGCCTTCGCTTCGGTTCTTCCGAATGTGACCTCTCTGTGATGGTAGGTGAGAGCGTCGAGAGAACGTGCTTGTAGCAAATTTCTTGGGACCGACATACCGTACAGCGCAAGCATGTCTCGACACGGCACGGCGGCGAAGAAACTTCGAATGAAGCCACCGCATCCCACCCTTTTGCATGGCGGCGAGCAAACAAGGTGTGCTCGCCGCGATGCCACGTGGGCGCGCGCGGGCGGCGGGCGTGGTCGCCCACTGCCGCCCGCGCCACGTGGACCGGCACCGGTGGCTGGCGTGCTTTCGCCCAATCGCCCGCCGAGCCGCCACGTGAAGTTGGCGCCGGACGGCGGGCGTGGTCGCCCACTGCCGCTTCGCGCGCTCGTGGACCGGCACCGGTGGGCCGGGCGTGCTTTCGCCAAGCGCCCGCCAAAGCCGCCACGTGGTGGCGCCGCAAAGCGGCGGCGTGGTCGCCCACCTGCCGCCCGGCGCCACGTGGTCGACGTTACGTGGACGGGGTGTAAACACCCACCCGCCTGTCAGACTGCCACGTGAGCCACGCACGCTTTTGTGCGGCGAAAAACGTACCCCGATGTATAGTACGTCGACAATAATTTTTTTGAAATAAGTCAAGGATGATAAAGGTACTCGGTAGGTCAGTAGGGCCAAATACGCCCAGACTTCCGCGTCCGCTACCCCGCGCTCGCTGGCGGTGGTTTTCGGCACGACAGGATGCGCCGAGATAACCCTCGCGAGCGCCCGGCAGCACGTACGTACGCGTGTGCGCTTTCAGAGACCACAGGTGGTGTCCGACACCGACTGAGCCATCGATCGGATTAATTTGGCATGCACGTTCTCCTTCACTGCTGGTTTTATTAACTGACCGGGATTAAGCTCGAGTACTTTTCTTGCTGTTAAGCAGTGGCGGATGCGAGGAAAAGACACTAGTGGCTACACTGCTATAAAAAAAATCCTTTTTGTGTCGGTCTATCACTGTCGGTTCAGTTAGAATCGGCAGTGTTAACACTTTTATTATCGGTTTATAAGTTAGATCGGTACAAATGCTCGACTGAAGAAGAACTGACAGTGATAGTAACTTATTACTACCGGTTAAAAAATCGACAATGATACTATTATTGTCGGTTCTTCTTAGAACCGGCAGTGATAATGGAGGAAGTATCACAGCCGGTTCAGGATCTGAACAGACAGTAATAATATTTTTGAAAAATCATAATTTTTTCATACTGAGTTGGATATAGACAAAACTTATATGAAAATTATAACTCTCGATGAGATCTACAACTTTGTAGTTGACAACTTTTTTATTTGAAGTAATTTAGATGTCCAAATAATCATTGAAACTTTCTGATACGAAGAGATAAAAGGAAACTATATCTTATAGTAGTTCAGAAGTGTATATCAGGTGAGATGGTAAGAGGAGTTCATGTGAAGAAGCAGGTCACGAGTTTGAATCCTAGCAAACCAGTAGTACATCTCTGCATCAATCAAAAAAGTTTGCAATGATCAAACCAGTAGTACATCTCTACATCAATCAAAAAAGTTTGCAACATTCTCCCTTGGCAAATTATTCAGCGTGTTGTGTCATAGCTTCGCCTACTAACGACAAATAGCAACTTATCTACAAAGCAAGAAACCATTGTCGTTTTAGTATCTCTTTCTTCATACGAGGAAACTTGAAGTTATTTTCTCCTACTTTCATGGTCTCCATCATTACAAGGGGGGTTACCTGGACTCTTTTGCCCCTGCTTTTAGTGCAACACTACAATGGCATGCATATAATTTATGGTTGTCACTTTTCCAAAGCTTCCTCTTTGATACTCGTAAGTATGCTGTGGCAGAGTAAATTAGATTGTTCGGATTCTTGTATTATGATTATATATGGACTTTCTAGCACTAGCTACTTGATCCGGTGAACTAGTAGTAGCACTACTCCGTTAGCAATACGGAACATCAAGAAAACAAGAGCTCGTAGCAAATGAAAGAAGGTAAAGTCAAATTTGCTCATTTAGATGAGAAAAAAAGTAATGATCAAACAAGTAGTGCATCTCTGCATCAATCAAAAAAGTTTGCTATGATCAAACCAGTAGTACATCTCTACATCAATCAAAAAAGTTTGCAACATTCTCCCTTGGCAAATTATTTAGTGAACTATGTTATAGCTTCACCTACCAACGACAAATTGCAACTTATCTGCAAAAGAAGGCACCCTTGTCTTTTTAGTATCTCTTTCTTCATATGAGGAATCTTGAAGTTATTTCCTCCTCCTGTTCTCATGGTCTCCATCATAACAAGGGGGGATTACCTGGACTCTTTTGCCCCTGTTTTTAGTGCAACACTACAACGGTATGCATGCAATTTATGGCTGTCTCTTGATCCGGCATTAGCTACTTGATCCGGCTGAACTAGTAGTAGCACTACTCCGTTAGCAATATGGAACATGAAAACGAGAGCACGCAGCAAATGAAAGAAGGTAAAGTTAAATTTGCTCATTTAGATGAGGAAAAAAGTAATGATCAAACCAGTAGTGCATCTCTGCATCAATCAAAAAAAGTTTGCAATGATCAAACTAGTAGTACATCTCTACATCAATCAAAAAAGTTTGCAACATTCTCCCTTGACAAATTATTCAGCGTGTTGCGTCATAGCTTCGCCTACTAACGACAAATTGCAACTTATCCGCAAAGCAAGGCACCCTTGACTTTTTAGTATCTCTTTCTTCATATGAGGAATCTTGAAGTTATTTCCTCCTACTTTTAGTGCAATACTACAATGGCATGCATGTAATTTATGGTCGTCTCTTTTCCAAAGCTTCCTCTTTGATACTCGTAAGTATGACGTGGCTGAGTAAATTAGATTGTTTGGATTCTTGTATTGTGATTATATATGGACTTTCTAGCACTAGCTACTTGATCCGGTTGAACTAGTAGTAGCACTACTTTGTTAGCAATATGGAACATCAAGAAAACGACAGCTCACAACAAATGAAACAAGGTAAAGTTAAATTTGCACATTTAGATGAGGAAAAAAGCAATGATCAAACCAGTAGTACATCTCTGCATCAATAAAAAAAGTTTGCAATGATCAAACTAGTAGTACATCTCCACATCAATCAAAAAAGTTTACAACATTCTCCCTTGGCAAATTATTCAGCGAGCTATGTCATAGCATCGCCTATCAATGACAAATTGCAACTTATCTGCAAAGGAAGGCACCCTTGTCTTTTTAGTATCTCTTTCTTCATACGAGGAATCTTGACGTTATTTTCTCCTCCTGCTCTCATGGTCTCCATCGTAACAAGGAGGGTTACGTGGACTCTTTTGCCCCTGCTTTTAGTGCAACACTACAATGGCATGCATGCATTTTATGGCTACCTCTTTTCCAAAGCTTCCTCTTTGATACTCGTAAGCATGCTGTGGCTGGGTAAATTAGATTGTTGGGATTCTTGCACCATGATTATATATGGACTCTCTAGCACTAGCTACTTGATCCGGCAAAACTAGTAGTAGCACTACTCCGTTAGCAATACGGAACATCAAGAAAACGAGAACACGCAGCAAATGAAAGAAGATAAAGTTAAATTTGCTCATTTAGATGAGGAAAAGAAGTAATGATAAAACCAGTAGTACATCTCTACATCAATCAAAAAAGTTTGCAACATTCTTCCTCGGCAAATTATTCAGCGTGTTGCGTCATAGCTTCGCCTACTAACGACAAATTGCAACTTATCCGCAAAGCAAGGCACTCTTGACTTTTTAGTATCTCTTTCTTCATACGAGGAATCTTGAAGTTATTTCCTCCTACTTTCATGGTCTCCATCATAACAAGAAGGGGGGGGGGGGGTTACCTGGACTCTTTTGCCCCTGCTTTTAGTGCAACACTACAACAGCATGCATGTAATTTATGGTTGTCTCTTTTCCAAAGCTTCCTTTTTGATACTCGTAAGCATGTCGTGGCTGAGTAAATTAGATTGTTCGGATTCTTGTATCGTGATTATATATGGACTTTCTAGCACTAGCTACTTGATCCAGTTGAACCAGTAGTAGCACTACTCCGTTAGCAATATGGAACATCAAGAAAACGAGAGCTCACAGCAAATGAAAGAAGGTAAAATTAAATTTGCACATTTAGATGACGAAAAAAAGTAATGATCAAACTAGTAGTACATCTCTGTATCAATCAAACAAAGTTTGCAATGATCAAACCACTAGTACATCTCTACATCAATCAAAAAAGTTTGCAACATTCTCTCTTAGCAAATTATTCAGCGAGCTGTGTCATAGCATCGCCTATCAATGACAAATTGCAACTTATCTGCAAAGGAAGGCACCCTTGTCTTTTTAGTATCTCTTTCTTCATACGAAGAATCTTGACGTTATTTTCTCCTTCTCTCATGGTCTCCATCGTAACAAGGGGGTTACGTGGACTCTTTTGCCCCTACTTTTAGTGCAACACTACAATGGCATTAATGCATTTTATGGCTGCCTCTTTTCCAAAGCTTCCTTTTTGATACTCGTAAGCATGCTGTGGCTGAGTAAATTAGATTATTGGGATTCTTGCACCGTGATTATATATGGACTCTCTAGCACTAGCTACTTGATCCGGCAAAACTAGTAGTAGCACTACTCCGTTAGCAATACGGAACATCAAGAAAACGAGAACACGCAGCAAATGAAAGAAGGTAAAGTTAAATTTGCTCATTTAGATGAGGAGAAGAAGTAATGATCAAACCAGTAGTATATCTCTACATCAATCAAAATAAGTTTTCAATGATTAAACCAGTAGTACATCTCTACATCAATCAAAAAAGTTTGCAACATTCTCCCTTGGCAAATTATTTAGTGAGCTGTGTCATAGCTTCGCCTACCAACAACAAATTGCAACTTATCCGCAAAGTAAGGCACCCTTATCTTTTTAGTATCTCTTTCTTCATACGAGGAATCTTGGAGTTATTTCCTCCTCCTACTCTCATGGTCTCCATCATAACAAGGGGGGTTATCTGGACTCTTTTGCCCCTGCTTTTAGTGCAACACTACAACGACATGCATGCAATTTATGGCTGCCTTTTTTCCAAAGCTTCCTCTTTGGTACTCGTAAGCATGCTGTGGCTGAGTAAATTAGATTGTTGGGATTCTTGTACCGTGATTATATATGGACTTTGTAGCACTAGCTACTTGATCCGACTGAACTAGTAGTAGCACTACTCCGTTAGGAATATGGAACATCAAGAAAATGAGAGCTCGCAGTAAATGAAAGAAGGTAAAGTTAAATTTTCTTATTTAGATGAGGAAAAAAAGTAATGATCAAACCAGTAGTACATCTCTGCATCAATAAAAAAGTTTCAATGATCAAACCAGTAGTACATCTCTAAATCAATCAAAAAATTTTGCAGCATTCTCCCTTGGCAAATTATTCAGCGAGCTATGTCATAGCTTTGCCTACCAACCAATGACAAATTGTAACTGATCCACAAAGGAATGCACCCTTGTCTTTTTAGTATCTCTTTCTTCGCACGAAAAATCTTGAAGTTATTTCCTCCTACTTTTATGGTCTCCATCATAACAAGGGGGGTTACTTGGACTCTTTTGCCCCTGCTTTTAGTGCAACACTACATCGGCATGCATGCAATTTATGGCTGCCCCTTTTCCAAAGCTTCCTCTTTGATACTCGTAAGCATGCTGTGGCTGAGTAAATTAGATTGTTGGGATTCTTGTACCATGATTATATATGGACTTTCTAGCACTAGCTACTTTGATCCGGCTGAACTAGTAGTAGCACTACTCCGTTGGCAATATGGAACATCAAGATAATAAGAGCCCACAGCAAATGAAAGAAGTTAGGTTAAATTTGCTCATTGAGATGAGGAAAAAAAGTAATGATCAAACCAGTAGTATATCTCTGCATCAATCCAAAAAGTTTGCAATGATCAAACCAGTAATACATATCTACATCAATCAAAAATGTTTGCAACATTCTCCTTTGGTAAATTATTTAGCGAGCTGTGTCATAGCTTCTCCTACCAACGATGAATTGCAACTGATCCGCAAAGGATGGCACCCTTGTCTTTTTAGTATCTCTTTCTTCATACGAGGAATCTTGAAGTTATTTCCTCCTACTTTCATGGTCTCCATCATAACAAGGGGGTTACGTGGGCTCTATTGCCCCTGCTTTTAATGCAACACTATAACGGCATGCATGCATTTTATGGCTGCCTCTTTTCCAAAGCTTCCTCTGTGATACTTGTAAGAATGTTGTGGCTGAGTAAATTAGATTGTTGGGATTCTTATACCATGATTATATATGGACTCTCTAGCACTAGCTACTTGATCCAGCAGAACTAGTAGTAGCACTACTCCGTTAGCAATATAGAACATCAAGAAAACGAGAGCTCACAGCAAATGAAAGAAGGTAAAGTTAAATTTGCACATTTAGATGAGGCAAAAAGTAATGATCAAACCAGTAGTACATCTCTGCATAATTCAAAAAAAGTTTGCAATGATCAAACCAGTAGTACATCTCTACATCAATCAAAAAAGTTTGCAACATTCTCCCTTGGCAAATTATTCAGTGAGCTGTGTCATTGTTCCGCCTACCAACGACAAATTGCAACTGATCTGCAAAGGAAGGCACCCTTGTCTTTTTAGTATCTCTTTCTTCATATGAGGAATCTTGAAGTTATTTCCTCCTACTTTCATGGTCTCCATTATAACAAAGGGTAGCATCAGGAAAATTCGATTCGATTTGTGTACAGAGTACTCGTGGAAAGACTGTTTTGTGTAAAACAAATGCTATCTCCAACTAAAATGACGAAAGTATAAATAACCAAAAGAAAGACAACACCTCTTCAATAATTGGAACACGTTCAGCTACTGTCTTTGCGGTCTTCTTATATTGAATTGACTGGATAGCACGAAAAACCCCCAAATCTAAGATATTAAAATCTAGTGAATTTGCGAGTTCACAACTGAGTCTAATATCAAATCTTGTTTAGCAGTTTCACAAAACAATGGGTAAGTAGGTGCGATATGTGGTTTAGCATTGTCTTGCTGGATAAAGATCGGATTGTTGACATCTTCACGCGGCCACTTAGCTCGAATAGCAGGCAAAACCTTATCGATGATAAAACTTCTAGTGACTTCCTTTGTAACTGATTTGATGGGCTTTATTTCAATTGTCCGAGCTACTCAGTTAACATTTATTCTCTTAGCACCTTCATAAGTAACAAGAGGGAAGACCCCAATTTTTTTTTATCAAAAATGCAATTTCCATCTAAATCGAACCTTGGACAAACAACAACACACAAGAACATGATTTTAAGGATGAAGTTCTTGCTTTTACACATCCATGTGGGCTCATCTTTGTCTGAAAGCATATGATAGCTCTCTGTTTTTCTTGTAAGATTGAACCATTTTTCATCAATAAAAATAACATCAAATAGCCCCTTAAACATTGGACCATTCGATGTGGTATCTGGGTCAAGCATAGATACACACCATTATAGCCTACTTTTCTTGTTTGCATCTGTTAAGTATGTCTTTATATTGTTTGACTGACGCCTAATGAGACCTTCCCATTTCAATGCCAACAGCTTAGTTTACACACATGTAACCGAGCACATACGTCTTCTAGTGTTGTTCGATCTGAAAAAGGAATATCACGTAAGCACAGATACATCTACTTGAACTAGCTTACAATCGGAATTGCACTTTCTACTAGAAACATCAACCATAATGCCTTGATCAAGATAACTTTTACCTTGCTTCCAAATACATTGAATGGTTCGAATTTTAACTGAGAATAATTCAACAACTTCCCTAGTCACATGACGCTTCAATCTTCCAATGGTGCTTCTTGCTAGGGCTGTGCACAATATCACCAAACCGAACAAACCGAACCGGAAAAACCGAACCGAACCGGTCAAATCGGTTTGACCGGTTTTCGGTACGGTGTTTGGAAAACACTGGTTTCGGTGATACGGTTTTGTCGGTAATAAACAGAAGAAAAACCGATCCCGAACGTCCGAACCGCACCTGCTAAAAAAAATCCCCTCACTTATTCAGGCTCCCGCTCCACCGCTCTAGTCCAGGCGCCATTCCATTTCCTCCACGGTTTCTTCCCCCCAAATTTGCAACCCTAGCTCAGTTCCTCCCGTTCCTGGCGGCGGCTTCAAGCTTCGGTGCTTCCCGTTCGGCCCGCCTCCGGTTCCTTCAACCGCCGCCTCCGGTTCCCGCTTCAGCCCGGTTGGTTGGGTTGAGAATTTCTCCGTTTGAGTTCCTACGGTGAGTCCGATCGGTTCCTCCTTTCCCTTTCCTCCTCTGTTTCCTCCTACCGACAATTGATTTCGTTTCTATGGTGTTTATTCTCACAGTTTTGATTTGGTATTTTATAGGTCATCGTCGCTCGGCGGTTTCTTGAATCCTCGATATGAGTTTGATTCCTTGCCCGTGGAGAGTTCGCATTTATTTTTGGGTTACATTCGTGGTCTCGAGAAGGATAATGGCGTAACGATAGGATGCGAGGAAGGCGTAACTTGCAAGGCGGCATGTCATGTCTTTGTCGCTAACTTAAGTGGCGTGATTGATTCATAGGACATTTTCATGCTGTTGAATTCATAGGACATTTTCATGCTCGCACGTTTGATGGATAAACAATGCAGCTTGCTTTGAATCTTTTCCTAGAGATCGCTTCTTTGACCATTCATGTGTTCTTCTTCGGCATCTGACAATTTGTTCCCAAGAAATGGGATACCGTAGGATTCAAAATAGATCATAGCTAACTAAATTGGTTGGAATACCGGTATGTTGTGGCGTCGAGTCATCGATGACTAATTTAAATCTTGCATTGCATGATCGATAGCTTGAGGATCACCTGGAAGTCTTCCTTGTTTTGATTGGTTTTCCATTTACATAAGCACCTATCAGCAGGTATAAAGTCGGTTGCCATCATCCATAGTAGCAAGTGCAGTTCAATTACTTGGAGGATGTATTAATCCTCGAAAAGCAGTAAAACTAGTTTGTTGATTATCGAAGACATGAACATCATTGGTATTATTTCAGAATTTTAGCTAATATTGGTTTTATACTCTATTGAGTTGAATTTGCGAAATATCTAAGCAAATTAGATTACTAAATATTTGAAGCATAAAGTAGAAAACTTAAGAAACTTGGCTGTATCTAATTTGCTTAGATATTTCGCAAATTCAACTCAATAGAGTATAAAATCAATATTAGCTAAAATTCTGAAATAATACCAATGTTGTTCATGTCTTCGATAATCAACAAACTAGTTTTACCTGCTTTTCTTTCGAGGATTAATACATCCTCCAAGTAATTGAAATCTGGCACTTGCTACTATGGACAGATGGCAACTGACTTCAGACACGGTTGATAGGTGCTTATGTAAATGGAAAAGTTTACTATCTTGGGATGCCTACCAGGCTACCAGACGGTATTACCAAGGTTTATCACACTGTCGCAGTGTAGATAATGCCCAAATTTAATCAGCCATGTTGAGTTTATAGAGTTTATAGATGGCAGCTTGATGTTGTATTGGTGCATGCATTTATATGATAGTTGCCTCTTTATATTCACCGTCTCACCGATATTCATATTGTGTTGTGTTAATGTTAACAATTTATATGATAGTTGCCTCATTATTCTTCTTTTCCTTTTTGGTAATGTAGATGTCTCAGGATGATGATATACGAAGCATTCCTGTCAGTGATGAAGTTGTTGGACCTAATCAAAATCAAGATCAAAAGAAACAAATGAATCCCAGATCGGAGATATGGATGCATTACACACGACTGCCAGATCTTTTATCTTTCTGCTTGTTGATAGACTTGGTCATTTTCAATCCTTTTGTGGTATGTGCATAATTGCCTGTTTTATACCTTACGTGTGTTCTTGCCAACATGGAATTGGATTGGATCAAATTGGGAGTGACTTACTCTGGATGGGATATGGTATGAGAAAAAAAAAGGTGTAGGCATGGCATTGAGACTGAACTAACATATCTTTGACCTTAACCCTAAATATGTTGCTTTGATACAGGATGGGCATTTTTGACATAATCCTGTTATTGGTTCAAAGTGAGATTTGAATAGTTGAGTCATCTTGCTTTCTTTACGTGTGTTGCTATTTGAAAGGGAAAAAGGGCAATGCCTTTGCCACACTTGTTGTTCTGGCCCTATCTTTTGTCATTCATCATGCTATATTACAATTTACAAACTTCTTTTTATCGATGAAATGTTTGACTTTGTGTTCTATCATTCATTTTCATGTTTTATGTTACGCCTCATGTATTGACAATAGTGTGAATCTATATTGTATACTTCTTGAAGATGATCAGAAAATGAATAAAATCTAGATGCAAAGTTTTCTGCGGGGTTGCTAATCTTGAAGATGCTCAAAGATTATTCATCTCTGCTGACAAAATACTACATTGGTGCTGAAACTGAGTTAAAAACAATCTCATCTTTCCTCTGTATAAGTTCTCTCAGCTTAGGATAGTCCTCCACTACACTTGTAAGTTCCAGTTCTGTAATGAAATTCTGAGGTCGCATGCCAGTGTCCACAAAGTTCTGTGAGTAATCATTTTGTTCACCCCTTGAAGGAGCTTTTCCAGCAGGCTCACTGTTCCGCTGTGGTGTCCAGCCTGCAGGACAAATAGCTATTCGGGAAACCGGAGGTTAACTACATCTTTAAAAATTCGCGTCAAGTTTGGTAAATATGGTATTTACCGACACCGTACCGATATACATTAGGATTTACCGAAACCGAACCGTATTTATAACAAATAACGTATTTACCGAACTAGCAATACCGTATTAACCGAATATACCGTATAAACCGAACCGAATAAACCGATAAAACCGAACGAACAGTCCTACTTCTTGCTAACAAAGCTTGAAATATTTCTCTTCGTATAGCATTTGACACATCTTTCTTACCTAAACACATATACTCAGATTTAGAAAAAAAAATTGCACGAGTAAAAAAGTCAAGCAAAAAAGTTGAATTAATATCAAAACAACAAAGAAAATAAGAAAGTTACCATTTTCTTCGGGTGGTTCCATGTTGAGATCTATCCCATCGTTAGGAACAACTTCATCAGGTGGTTCCATGTCCAAATCCATCCTCCGTAGTGGTCTTTGCCTTGCTTTCTCTAGTGTGTGGTGAGACAAGAGAAAACAATACAGTGCTCCAGGAGTTAGCGTGTATATATATACGTGTGAGTGGCGACGAATATTTTAGCGGCAAACTAGAGTTGGTGAAAGGATTTAACGGTCGCTGGGGTGAGCGAAAAAACAAAGACACGGCGCCAAGAGACATGCAAAAGAAAAATGAAAAAGAAGTATGACGGCAAGAGAGGCAGGTAGAAGAATGGATGATTGTTGGTTGCAGCAAATAAACAAAGTGCCGAGCATACAGAAAAAGGGTGTGTTTGGTGAAGCTTCAGTTCTACTAGATTACGGATCTGATGAAGTTGAGTATTTCTAGCTCCATTAAATTTGTAGAGTTGGAGCTGTGAGTACATTAAAAGTGTTTAGATAGATCATCTTGTTTGTATTTTAGACCAAAAATATAAACTTAATTCACTTTATTTTAGTCTATAAATTTCAGTTCTTAGATGAAGCTAGAATCTAGAGTTTTAGCAAACAGGCCTGAGATAAACAAATGCGCCGAACCACCGAGCATGCAGTAAAGGAAAAAAGAGCAAAAGAAACCACATGCAAGTGCAACAAAAAAGAAAAGAGCAGCAAAAAGACCAAATCCAAGTACCAGTACTCGAACGTTGTACGTGTTAGTAGTACAGGAGATAGCCTCAAACCACTAGAACTGTAGCAATTTATTGTTATATTGTATTGTTCCGATCTATCTGAGTTAATATGGTTAGAATGGTAAATAAGCACGCTTAATTAACCTATCTTGGTATGTGAAATCATGTCTTAAACGTCAGCTTTTTGAAGACCGGAGGGAGTAGTCTTTTAAGGCGTTGTCCTGATGGTCCGTTATCAACATAAGGTAGCACAGCATAACCAATAGAGAGTAAGTCTGAGGGGGTGATAGGCTGATGATAGCTGCTACGCATGCGAAATTTATCTCCCTAAATCCATAAGAAGTCAGGTTGGTTGGTTGGATGGTGGTGGTGGCCACAGGAACATATTAGTACAGCAGATTAGTCAGCTGGATGGTTGTTTGTTGAGTCTAGATCTAGGTGTGGATCACTCTTTTAATGGTTTTTTAATTGAGGCTACAATTTGTGAAGATTATGGAAGGACAAAAAAAAGGCTAGATCAATCTCGTTCCATCCAATCAAAGGGGAAAAAATTGGAGAATCGAATATTGGAAAAGAGGATGAATCTTTTGTGCTGGCTACCCATCTTAGATGCGTATAATGAGCCTGCATCAACGCTCGCTAAGTAATGTGCGCTGTAGATGGGGTCCTTGGTTGGAGTATAGCATGCATGTCACCTCATCTCACCTATAATTCTCTAAAAATCTCTCTCTGCCCTGTTAATTAAGTGTTATCTTCTCCGTTTTCTTGGCTGAGAACTGAGAAATCCCGTCAAATCAAATTTGTTTGGTCCAAGTTTCCGCAGAGTGATATACTTTTTTTTTATCTGCGGTATGTTTAGCCTGATGCCCGACGTTTGTTCTTAATCCTTATTATTCCTTCCAGAGGCATCGCGCGTTTGGATAGGACCTTTTTCTGAATATCGATATGCATGCTATACAGCCGTGAGTGCGTTCAGAACTTTGATCAAACAGCTGCTTATTTGCAATCCTTTGTGTACTCTTGCCCTCTTGCCCTCCTTTCTTTCTAACAACAAGAATATACAGTACTATATTTAGACCATGTTTGGAGAGCTTAAGCCACTTCGGTTTTTAAAAATCTAGCAAGCCCCAAGTAGCTTAGTTTTTAAATGGTTTTTAACATAAACTATAATTCATATATAACTAGCAAAAAGCTAAAAACTGAAAGTTAGGCTAAGCCTACTTTTGCAGCTTACTGCTGAGGGAAATTAGCTATTTATCAAACAGTTTCTTATAAAAAAATTATAGCCACTTTTCAGTTCAGAAAACGAAAAAAATATTTTCAAAAAAGCTACAGCTCTCCAAACAAACCCTTAGTTTGAACTATTACTATGGTACAAGAATTGAGGGCCTGGGAGTTCTTTCTGTGAGAAGTAAAAATGGAAAACAAAGAACCGAATGTATGGAATGAACTCAGTTTGCATTGATCAATGAATGTATTTATACAAGAGGAAGGGACACATTGAACAGGTGCCTTATCCAAATCAACAACTACTCATGTATCAGTTATGAAAACACACTCTTTGATTACAGGATTAACTTCCTAATCTAGATGAGATCACTAATAGGATTAACTGCCATTAACTGTCTAATCCATTGGTTCACAACACTCCCCCTTGATCGAATCTTCCTTGAGATCAATGCGTTGTTGGTTCCTTCAAAATCTTGTGGGAATAATCTGAGGATTATATTGATATGCCATCAAAAACTCCTTTAAACCCAGTGGGAAAATAAGGAGAAAAATATGACATATATAAGTGTGATTAATAAATCACTATGTCTTTGGTAGCTCTTCTAAAAACCCCCTGTGGGGAAAAATTGGAGATACGACATAATATATTAAACTCCTCTCTAAAAACCTTGTAGGAAAAATATGAGGAGTAGATATGTTGATATACTGTTGAAAACTCCTATAAAACCCAATGGGAAAATTTAGGAGAAAACTGATACAGTATATTTAAATGATTGTCTCTAGTGAACTCGTATGAGAAAAACTATTATAGGAAAAAACCCATAAACGAGTTTGAGGACAATTCATGTCTTTGATGTTTCCTTAAAAACCCTAATGGGGAAAACAGAAAACATGACATATACTCATGTTAATATTACCTCATTAAAAACTTTTATGAGAAACCTTGTGAGGAAAAACTCATAAAAGAAAAGAGTGTAATATTTGTTAGGACAGGTTAATAGTTAGGAGATATCTCCCCCTGATTCTTGCAAATTTCGAAGTTGTCTCATACCAATCCCATGAACACATTTCAAGAATGTAGAAGATGGTAATGACTTAGTGAAAAGATCAGCGAGGTTATCGTATGATTTGGTTTGCAAGATGTTTATCTCCCCACTTTGCTGTAACTCATGAGGATAAAACAATTTTGGAGCAATGTGCTTAGTTAGGTTGCTCTTTATGTAACTTTGCTGCGCATCTCATGTAACACAAGCAGAATTATCTTCATAGATAATTGTAAGTGATTCAATAGAACCAATGCCACATGATTGTTGTATGTGGTTAATCATTCTGCGAAGCCATACACATACACGTGAAGCCTCATATAGTGCAATAATTTCAGAATGATTAGTGGAAGTAGCTACCAGAGTCTGTTTAGAAGACTTCCATAAAATAGTTGTTCCACCATGTAAAAATACAAAGCCTGTTTGAAATCTGGCATTATGGGGATCTGATAAATAGCCAGCATCCGTATATCAATCATAGTGGGATCTTGATTTCTTTTGAAATATAATCCAAGATCTTTTGTGCCATTAAGATATCTGAGGATATGCTTTACACCGCCCAATGAGCGTTTGGTTGGTGCGGCGCTATGTCTAGCTAATAAGTTCACTTTGCAAATGCAATATCGGGCTGGTGCAATTTGCAAGATACATAAGCGCTCAATAGCACCTGTGTCGGCAGATTATACGCTAAGTACCCTCTCACCGCATAAAGTCACGGTCCACGTGGCGGGCCGCCATCGGGCGGCGATCACGCCCGCCGCCGTGCGCGGTCGGTCACGTGGCGCCCGGCGGCGGTGGGCGAAGCACGCCGCTGCGCCGGCGCCCGGCACGTGGCGGCGAACCATCGGGCGGCGATCACGGCACGCCGCCGAGCGTCGGTCCACGTGGCGCCGGCGGCGGTGGCGAAGCACGCCGCTTTCGCGGCGCCAGCCACGTGGCGGCGCCAGCCGCCAGGCGATCGATCACGGCCGCGGCGGCGTCGGTCCACGTGGCGCCCGGCGGCAGTGGCGGCGCATCGCCACTCGCCCGGCGCCCGCCCGCGTGGCGGCCGGCCATCGGCGGCGATCACGCCACGCCGCGTCGGTCCACGTGGCGCCGGCGGCGGTGGCGAAACGCACGCTGCCGGCGCCAGATCGCGTGGCGGGTGGCGGCGATTGGCGAGGCATACTGCTGCCGCCCCACCGCAAAGGCAAGAAGGTGCCGCGGTGGCCGCCTCGAAGGCTCCTTCGCCGCCGTCTGCGTCGTGTCGAACGGCGAGTTCTGCCATAGCAGAACTTATCGATAGCAAGGGTTTACGCAACAAGCCCATTCCTCGGCGCCTCTCACCTACATGTCTGGGGTCCCATCCGTGAACCGGGCAAGACGCAGCGTAGGCATTTAATGAAATTTGGAGGAGCAGGACAACACGAGAGGAAGCATTAAATGTATTTAGATCGAGCATGATGACCCTCCTTGTACCTACCCGGGTGCTTTGGCCTATATAAGGGCCCTCGGGTGCATGGGGAAGGGGATCGAATCCTAGATCGATCGACCAAGCAATACTAGAAAGCTAGCGGATGCGCTTGTAACTCGAGAACTCTGTCTTGGTTCGATACACCCATAAGAAATTTAGCGGGGCGTAAGGTTATTACCCTTCTCACAAGGGGGCTCGAACTCGGTAAAAATCACTTGTTCTTCCTAGTTCAGTGGCCGCCAGAAACCCTCCGTGCTGGAGTCCTCTAGGGTTTTTCGCCCCTCGATTAGCCACCACGAAGACGCCCTCCTCACCTAACAAAACCGGTCTGCGAGATCACGGGCTGTCACGGTGGAATCTGTGACACACCGAGATAAGGAATCTCGGGTCCCGATACCTCTTCTCCATCATCACATGGTGCTCGAATGGATCTTTCTCCATATCTAGAGATCGAACAACCATAGGTGTTTTAGATGGATATGATTTGTCCATATTGAATTTCTCCAATATTTTCTGGATATAGGCTGATTGATGCACTAAGATTCCTGAGGAAAGGTGCTCAAGTTGTAAACCTAAGCAAAATTTGGTCTTACCCAAATCCTTCATCTCAAATTCCGTCTTTAGGTGATTGCATGCTTCATTTATATTGTTAGAGTTGCCAATGATATTTAAATCATTAACATATACGGATATTATACAGAATCCCTTTGGAGATTTCTTTATGAAGACACATGGACAATCATCATTGTTTGTGTATCCCTTTTTTAGAAGGAATTCATTTAGTCGGTTGTACCACATTCTCCCCGACTGTTTCAAGCCATATAGTGACTTGTTGAGCTTTACACAGTACATATTGCGATTTGCGTTTGGATTCGGAATTGGGATTCCATCGGGAACCTTCATGTATATGTCCGAATCAAGTGACCCATAAAGATATGCTGTCACTACATCCATCAACTGCAAAGATAGATGATTTTGAACTGCCAATGATATTAATTATCGGAATGTTATTCCACTCATAACTGGAGAATATGTTTCATTGAAATCAATCTTAGGTCTCTGCGTGAACCCTTGTGCTACAAGTCTCGCTTTATATCTCACCACCTCATTGTTTTCATTCCGTTTCCGGATAAAAACCCATTTGAATCCCACAGGGAAGACCTTTGGAGGTATAGGTATTGCAGATGTGAATACCTTTCTTTTATTAAGCGAGGCTATCTCAGCTTGAATTGCTTCCTTCCATTGAGTCCAGTCTGAGCGTTTTTTGCACTCTGCCATGGTCTTGGGATCTGGATCATTTAGGAGGTTATTTGCAATTGTTGCGGAGAAGTAAGTGTCGACAATTGTAGTCTTTCGGTCATATGATTCTTCAGAATCGATATAATTAGTGGAAATTTCTTGTACCCTTGCTGATGGCTCATTATTTCCCAAAACTATGGAGTCAGGGCGTTCCGATGTCCCAGGATCAGTAATAGTGTGCACTTGTGATCTAGGTTGTGAATCAACTTGAGGTTGACTTATACTTACTGATTTGGAGGATTTTGTCCTCGGTTTCTTTTGTGGCTTGCAAGAAGCTACATCCTTAGCCGTGGCCTTACTTCTCCCCCTCTTATTTTGAAGTGGGAGTTGAATGGTTTTATTTGGTACCTCCACTCTTTCAGGCACATTTCGGGCAGGATAATAGGATTTTGTAACACCTTTAGTATCAGTAAATGCATCTGGCAGGTTATTTGCAATGTGTTGCAAATTTATAACTTTCTGAACTTGAAGTTCGTTTCTTGAAATCACGTGGATCTAAGGTGGAGATGTCTATAGCATCCCAATTGATTTCGGACATTCTTTTTGGTACTTGAAATCTCCCCTAATGCCGGAAATGATCCTCATTAAATATACAATCGGCGTCTTGGCCGTGAATAGGTCCCCGATTAGGAGCTCAAGGTATTTAACAATCGACGGAGATTGATACCCACATAGATCCTAATTTCTGTGTGGGCCCATAGAATGCGCTTAGGCGGTGAGATCGATGCGTATATAAGCATAACCGAATTTTTATGAGATGGGAAATATTTGGTATATTTCATCGCACTAATTGCAAAATGAGAAGTTGTATGATATGCGATTAGTCAATTGAATTAAGTCGGTAATACGATGTAAGACCGCTTGACCCCAACATGAAGTTGGTAAGTTGCAATTTTGTAATAAGGGTCTTGCAATCCACTTGATTCTCTTTATAAGAGATTCTCGCCAAACCATTTTGAGTATGGACATATGGGGATGAAATCTTTGTACTTGAATTCCTAAAGCCATGCAATAATAATTGAATGCATGTGAGGAAAATTCAACAGCATTGTCTAATCGTATTGATTGAATCTGGTGTTCAGGATAATGTGCTTTAAGTTTAATAATTTGAGCAATTATCTTTGCAAAAGCATGGTTACGTGTGGATAAAAGACACATATGAGACCATCGAGTAGATGCATCTATAAGAACCATGAAATATCTGAACGGACCAGACAATGGTTGAATAGGGCCACATATGTCACCTTGAATACGTTCAAGGAATTTGAGTGGCTCATGTTGGATTTTAAGATGAGAAGGTCTCAAAATCAATTTCCCAGTTGCACATGCAGTACATATAAAATCTGATGATTTTGGAAATTTGGCAGCATGTAGATCATGACCATTAGAATTGCTGATAATTTTTTCATCATCCCTATACCAGGGTGACCAAGGCGATCATGCCAAGTTTGGAACGATATCAACATTACGAAAAATTACCTTGTATGCAACATGTGAGTGCGGGTTTAATGTATGTGAAGTACAATCCAAGCGGTAAAGAGGAAATCTTTTCAAGCGTTTATGTCGCCATATCCGTAATCTTTAGTGATGAGGAGAAATTCCTCATTATTGTCATCATGGGTTTCAACATGGAAACCATTTTTGCGGATATCTCTATAACTTAATAGGGCACGTGTTGAATCAGGATACAATAGTGCATCCTCGATTGTGATTTGAGTACCCATAGGAAGCATGATAGTGGCACGACCAGAACCAACTATCATTGCATCGCGTCCCGCGATTGTCAAAACATTTCCTTGCCTCTTAGTAAGAGTTTGGAAATATTTTGTTTCCCTTAGTATAGAGTTAGTAGTACAACTATCTACTAGGCACAATTCCTCCTCCATCATATCGACACTCGTAGAAATCAAACTGATTTCTGTGTTCTCTCCGGTGCTTAGTTGTAGAGCGTAAAACTCAGTGGAGAACTACGTGCGTGATAACGTGTGAGAAGTAAAAATGGAAAACAAAGAACCGAATGTATGGAATGAACTCAGTTTGCATTGATCAATGAATGTATTTATACAAGAGGAAGGGACACATTGAACAGATGCCTTATCCAAATCAACAACTGCTCATGTATCAGTTATGAAAACACACTCTTTGATTACAGGATTAACTTTCTAATCTAGATGAGATCACTAATAGGATTAACTGTCATTAACTGTCTAATCCATTGGTTCACAACACTTTCGTATACCTCTTTTAGAAAAGCTTACCAATCATAAACGAAGGTAGTTAATATTTGATAGGGGGACAAATATGTATTGACTTTAAAAAAAAATCGAAATCAAATACTTGCCCCAGTGTTGTACCTCTGCTACCGCCCCCGACCACGAGAGATGTACTATCGATGAAGACGTGGACGTACTATTGTACCAAACCACTGTTGTCAGAACGGACGACACTTGCTATCATCCAGTACTATCCTGCAACATCACTTTAAATGCGAATCACAAACCTTCTCAGCATTCATCAAAAAACACTCGGCACGCTCTGGACTGCAGTTGGATGTGAACTCGTGTGACACGCGGTATCTAGGCCGCGACGCGGTGCACCGTACCTCCCGGCCCGGAGGGGAGGGACAGACACGTTTCGACAAGCTGGGTGTCTCACGTCAAATGCTTTCGCCGACCATGTCTTTGTCGGTTTATTTACCAATGTGCAAACTTCGCAACTCCCTGTAATCTCTCTTACTAAAAGATGTCTCCCATCGATTTTACCGTGCCTTAGGAAGATCCAAAACCTGATCACGAAATCAACTTTTAAAACTACGAGTGGCGACATGTGACCGACCGTTCGGTTCATCGCGTGGCCAGTTTATAGCTATGTACTTTTACATTCGGAGGATCGAGTGGCAACTTTATAACTTTAGTGGTTACGTATACGTGGACTGTTGGATCAAAAAGTAATGATTCGGATTTTAGCTAAGGTTACGGAGACATTCAGTGAGATTTAGGGTGTGTTTGTGTCGGTGTTTCGTACAATTAACAGATAAATCACGTTCTTTCATCTTCTCTTCTTGAAAACAAGGATAAGACCCTCAACTGGGAAACTGATGTAGTCGGCCTCGGGATGGATCAAGCATAATACAGTACTGTAGTTCTGACTTAACTGATTTTAGACCCTATTGCAAACATCGTATATGGGCATGGTTAATAAGAGAGCTAACTGCAGGCTTTATCCCATTGTCATATCATATACAGCCAACCTAATAGCCCACCTATACAATAGTTAGCCATACATACATACAAAGCCATTAATACTTAGCCTATATTCATCCTCTCATTCTTTCACCAAGTTTCTTGGAGCCGTCTTCTTGTTATAATTTGTGAATCTATGACCCGTTCCTCTCCTCCAACTCACTATAAATCTGATGTGGCAATCCTTACAGCTTGCTTACCTCACCTTATTATACTTGCTCTAAGGCCATTCCCAGTGCATAGTTTCATTTCCCAGTTTCCAAAAGTGTCACATCAGTTTTTATCTAGTAACCGTGTATTTCAGGTTTCATCTAGATGAAACTCTCTCACCTCCCATAAAACTCTCTCTATCTCTCTCTTCATAATTACTTTGCCATGTCACCAAACATAATGATATGTCATGTCATTTAATAAAAATGAAACTCAGTTAAAACTCCTATTGGAAATGGCCTAACAAATCAACAGGTAAATCACGTTCTTTCATCTTCTTTTCTTGAAAACAAGGATAAGCAACACAACATTTTATAGCAATAAATGAGCATTCGATTTCAACATATAAAAAAATCCAATAGAAAATAGCAAGAATGATCATGCTGCTTGGCCACCTCCATCAACCACCTCCATCTAAAATCTAAATAGAGAACTCATGTCTTGGTTCCTGGCCCTAAATCTAAACTAATCCAAGATACCAACAACTGCATCTAGCATACAGCCATACACTTCTACACAAGACAAAGAGCAAAGCAGTCTATTTGACGAATACTCATACCAGAGATATCCCCAGTACGCCGGAATACTAAATGGGTCGTCTCAGATCCAGCTCTGGTCAAAAGCTTCATTGGGTCACGAAGGACCCTCGACCCCGATCAAGCCCATCAGGGGCGCTCCGACCTGGCCCGGCGCCCCCGCAGGCTCCGACTTGACCTCAGGTTGGAGCCCCAACGAGCTCCAACTCAGCGACCTCCGCCACATCGCTGGTCGACCTCAAGCTGGTCACCTGCCCTGTGGACACGACGGCTACACTGGGGCAGGTGGCTCCTTCCCAAGGTGGCCAGGGGGCCGCCAAAGTCAAGCGCCAGTCCCTTCACCCCGTCATGCGCAGTGGAGAGACGCGCTCCCTCTGAACAACGCCAGAGCGCGATGTGTGGCGTCGGCATCGACAAGCGCCTGAGGACAGTGCGCACCTTCCCGACGGAACGCCACCCGTTATGTCTACCAACCCAGCATAGGACAAACAGGAACATGTCAATCACCAGGACCGAAGACCGGGACTCCCGGGCGTAGAACACCCCTACTTTTCTTTTCCAAACTCCCGTGTAACCTGCTCCCTCCGCCTATATAAAGGGAGACAGGACCCTCAGGGAAAGGGACATCCGATCTCGGACGACACATCCGACTCGATCCAAACACTCACAAACACACTGCTCTCACTCCTCTCACTCGGACGAGCGCTCAAAGCCAGGCCTTAGCCCTCACTTGTAACGCTGTGTAGTCCATTGCACCCCGAGCAATACATAACCACCACACGAACTGGAAGTAGGGACGTTCGGTCCGAACCAGTATACATCTTGAGCTCCCTGAGTCAACCATTCAAGGAGAGAGAACGCGCGGCCCCTTAACTTACAAATTTACTTACCGGTTTTACGAAACACCGACACTATTCAAATAACGCATATATGCTTAGTAGACAGGATTATTTTTAGACAAAACTGAATTGATGCAACAAAGCAATGCATTTAACAAAGAGGCAACCATTAGAGTATGCACACTTGTAAAATGTGCGCTCGAACTTCTCGATCAAAATGCCTGCCTCTCTTTTTGCCCTTTCTACATTTTGTTTGTCCATCTGTGCCTTCTGGATCATGTGGAACAACTGGCATATCCTTGGTAGGTGAAACAGGCCTCTCCCTTTCAACTGATGAATTTGAACTGATGGTTCCATTTTTTCCCTTTCCGCCTCTAGGTTTGCCCTTTCCGTCTCTTGTTTTCCCCCTTGCTCCCATGTGGATCATACGGCACAATTGCCATGTCAACAGATGATCCGGGCATCTCTCTTTCAACTGATGAATCTGAGGTGCCGTTTGTTTCCCTTCCTGCCTCTGCCTTCCCCTCCTCCACCCCTTGTTTTTCCATTGCTGCCTTGTGGTTCATGCAATACAATTGCCATATCCTCGATAGGTGGTCTGGAACTCTCTATTTCAACCGATGGGCTTGAAGTGACAGTCCCATTTCCAGGGACGGAACTTGCTGACATTCTGCATGTGCTAGATCAAAAGCACATATCAGATCCGCCACATACAACATAACATACAAAGTGAAAATTAAAAATGTGGGGAATGTGGTTATGAGTCAACAAAACGGATGATGTGGTGCACAAAGTTCACAACAGTGCCGCTATGCTACAAATTCGCAAGTGAACTCACTCCCAACATGCACATCACGACATATAAATCTTACTACAGCACACACCTTAGGAAAGCCTTCCCTGCTAAATTTTTTGATTGGCATGGAAGCTAACTAGTAACCACAATGCCAACCTTATCCGAGAATCCTCTGTTCGAGTTGCATCTAATCCGACTTGCCTAAACCAATCAACCACACTAAAAATGAACCAACCAAGCAACAATCAAAGCAGATCGCTTACCCTCCATCAAACCTTTGATCCTCTGGTTGCGTCGGAGCGCCAGAGTCCCCAAGCTTCCTAGAAAAGCAAACCAACAGAAACCCACATCAAGAGATCGTTCACAGTACAGGAATTAGAGCAAGTAGATTAGCCGCAGGGAGGTCACCCCTACCTCCATTGCCTCCCGGAGGGCGCGCTCCACCAGCTCCTCCTTGGAGAGCACCCTCAGCTCATCAATGCTGCGAAACACACCACAAAGTGAAAAACAAAACATTAGTAAGGGCCTGTTTGGTAGAGCTCTCTCTGATTCTGATTCTCTGTTAGAAGTGATTCTCTGAGAGAAGTGATTCTGTCGCCGAAAGTGATTCTCTAACGAATCCATAGGATAAACTTTATGGAGAAACTGACTTTTTGTTGGGAGTGAATCAGGAGAAGCAGCTTTTTTCAACTCCCAGCTCCTAGTTCATTTCGGAGAATCACTTCACGAGAATCACCCTGGGAGCGATTATCAGAAAACTGCTGTTTGGCAGAGCTCCACAGATTCACTCCGTAGAAGCTGGGAGCAGAGCTCTGCCAAACAGGGCCTAAGTAGATGCAAACACACAGCAGAGGGAAAATGAGCTTACGAGAGCTCGTTATCGAATTCATCGCCGGGGTCGCCCAATTCGTCTTGCAGAGACTGGATGCAAACGAAAATGGAAAAGGATTAAACCAAAACTCTGGGAGGCGCAAATCGGAGAGCTAGGGTTTTCGGATGTTCGCAAGGGGTTCGCACTTGGAGCTCGCTAAGGGCGGAGGACATGAACTCGGGGACGGTGGATATGGGGCCCACCATGAAGGGGATGAACACTGGGCCACCTCCCAGGTCATCCTTGTTCGCTCGCCGTCAGGAGAATGCTGAGGAGATGGGAGAGCACTTGCCGCCTCCCAAGCGCCGTCGGGGGGTAGGGGTGGGGATGCGATGCTGGCCTCCTGGCCGATCCTCACGGGCGCGGGAGCTACCGACGGTTGGCTTCAAGCGCGATAAGGAATGGGATGGGGATCGGAGAAACGTTCTGAGAAATCAAGATTCTCTCTCCAATACGCAAAAATGAGGAACCGGTTGAGGAAGCTGTTGGAGCGAGAGTTTTTCACTGTGCTTGTACGGATTCCTCAGTATGGAACCAGTTGAGGAAGCTATTGGAGTTGCTCTTACATGAAGTAAGATGTAAAAGGAACTCAGATTTCCAGGTTCTGGTGCCTATCCATCTCAACAGATTGCATGTCAAAGAAATAAAGATACATTTGTCCTTCAAAAACGGCATCAGGTACTCAGGTAGATCTGTGATTTCAATCTCCAATCTTACATGCAGATCAGAAGGTGCCTATGCGGTGTCCTTAGCTTTTGCATTCTTAGCATCTTCATCATCCTTGGCTGATGAAGCTTCTGCTCTATTTGCTTGATCGTTCTTCTGGGCAAGGTTCAAAATCCCGGCAAAATTTTGGAAATTTCAGCCGGGGACGAGATTCCAAATCCCAGCCATATAAAAAAACTGAAAAAAAAATTAAATTGCTATTATGATTTCAGAAATTTGAAAGCTTGGTAATTTTGACCCGAGTTCGACTTTTTTGGGCTGGATTTAGGACAATATCTTTAAAGAATGTCACCTTCCATGTTTTTTTTAAAAAAAACGAAATTTTGAGATGTTTTATAAAAAATAACAGAAACACTGTCAACTTTTATAAAAATGTATAAGCTTGATCATGGTTTCAAAAATTTATAGTACTAATTTTAGCAATCTAGGATCAAACAGAAAATTTTTCAAAAGAATTTAACTTCATTTATTATGTTTGAAAAATAAAAAATAGAAGGAACATAAATGAGACAGTAACCTTGTCAGAATTTTATAAATTCCCTTGAGTGTGATCATGATCGAAAATTTTTAGGAGAGATTAAGCCTTGCCTCAGCATGCTTCTATAAAAGTTTCAAAAATTATAAACCTATTTTGGTTGCTCAATAAAATCTATGGAAGCAACACATGTACTCAGCCATTTTATTAGAAATTTAGGACAATAGCACTGTCAGAATTTTTAAAAATTACTCAGGCTTGATTATCATCTGAAAATTTTATAGAAACATTAGTGATGCATCAGGACCATCCACAAAAATTATCAAAATTTTCTAACATGGTTTGAACCATTTTTCATTCGGTTGAATTTTATCGAGATTTCGGTAATTTCGGCCAAAATTTCGGAAATCCGGACCCAAAAAATTCCAGATTTAAATTTTTCTTTTTGAATTTCATCTAAAATTCTGAAATCTCGCCGAAATTTCGGATTTCGGTCCCCTCTGAGATATAGTCCGAAAACGAAATTTGAAACCTTGCTTCTGGGCCCTTATTAGTGCGTGTCTTTGCCCGGGGACGCATTTCACGTACTTGGCATGGCGGCATCACGAAAGGTTCAAATGGGTGCTCACTTCCAGAAAAAATCCTCAATTTGAGGTCCCTATTCTGGATAATCAGGATAGTAGATGTTAAATAGAAATATTATAAGAAGCCGCATCAACAATTTCAAAAAGAAAAGAAGAAAATTGTATACTTCGTTTCCCAAAACATTTGATTATACTAGAGTGACAAGGAAAAAAGACTTGATTTCTCAAACAATACAAAGTTATAAAACATACAACAAGGAACGACCATCGCCCATCAGAATTGTCGAATATCCAAATATGGGATATGAGCATACGCCATAAAGTCGGAAACCACATCACGCAGTACCAAGATATTCTGTATATCTCTATCCCGAGTCTGCGGAATAAGGTATAAGCAGAAAGGATATCCCTTGCAGGGAAAGCTCCAATCCTACTCCCGAGACAAATAGACCCACTCGAACACGTCTAGCAGTTATGGAAGTTCAGATACGATACGGGGATAATAACAGCAGAAAAACTCCTCATCAACTACGACTCGGTACTCTATCCGCTATATAAGGACCAGGGAGGACGTCGTCTGGGGAGAGTCAGAGAAGAAGCCACAACAAGTCCACCAGCCTGAAGAAGCCATTGCTACCTTTAGCAATTTAGCATAGCCACACATAAGCCATAGCTTAGCCATCCCCTAAATTCCTAGTTCTTCCTTGTAATCAGGGATACCCCCATCGATCTGTAATTTCTTCATTGATCTCAATCATCGCCGACACAGGAGTACGGTATTACTCATCGACGAGGCCCGAACCTGTCTACATTGCGTGTTCCTCCTTGTGTGTTTGACCCTACATATCTCGAAGGTACCCAAATATAAGTGTGTTGTCGATCACTAACCTTCGACAGCTGGCGCGCCAGGTAGAGGCCTTCAACTATTTTTGCAGGTTAAGCATACCTTCAGCACGCGTCGGCGCTGGGATTCTCGACACCAGCCAAGCCCCGCCAATGGGCTCTGAGATCGTCTTCGGAACCATGTTGTACCGATGGGGTCCGGCCAACAACCTCGAGCATATCGGCTTCATCGAGTCCTGTTCTGAGGACCCAAGCCGAGAGGTGTGCTTCATCGAGTTTGACCCTCTGGAGCCCGGCGTTCTCCAATGCGTGGACACAGAGAGCGATAGCGATAGCAGCAGCGATGACCTCAGCAGTCAAAGCAGCAGTCGTGCAGATCGCCACGTGTTCATGGCCAGAGCCAGTAAAGGCACAACTGCCGGAAGTTCCCAAGAGAGGGATCCTGAAGCAGAAGCCTTGGGTAACCAGGAAGGTCACATTTCTCCGACCACGCCCCAGGTTCTTAGAGCGATGCTTGCCAGCGGCGCATGCGATTGTGGATATTGCTCGGCCGACAACAGATCATCGTCGTGACTCGACAAACAAGCAGCCCACGGCAGGATTGTGGCGGATTGTCAAAGCACCTCAACTCGACAATCCTTTGACACCTCACCAAGCGAGTGCGAGATTCGAGGGCGCAGATCCTTTTGCAGCGTGGTCACAATGGTGCGCCCAGTCGCGTTCCAAGAACAGCATCCCAGCAAAGCCACCCCGGTGACGTCTTCAGCACCCCTAAGGCCAATGTCCAGTGCGCTCACATGCTATTGAAGTCTCTCCCACCGTTGGACCCGGCCAATCCTATGACATCGGTGTTCGACTAGATGAAGACGTTGCTCGATGCAGCGCAAGCCCAGACTGCTCGAGCGGCTAATTTAGCGTTCGGTCAGCCAAGCCAATAGGGCACCCAGAGCCGGCTGCCAGGGCCATCCTACGACAGTTGTCGAGCAGCAAGATTGATGATGGCCAGTTCTAGCCACCGTGCTTCCAGGACGGTCCGCTTGAACCCCCGCCAAAGATATCCTGGAGACCTCCGAGATCGAATCCCGCATGATCGTCGAGACTTGCGCGAAGCCCTACGAGATGGGAGGGAAGAGCGAGACCGCGAAAAGCGTGAAAGGCGAGATAATGAATCTTTGTCCTCCAGAGGCTGATCTCCGACACGACATGCGCACCGCAGGGAGGTAGATCTTCGCCCTCGAGGGACCACTCGCCGCCGCGACACAGGTTTCCCCCTCGGCAAGACGCACTCAGAGGACAGCACCACATGACCCCGAAAGACATCGATGAGGGGTGCAAGGCGTTCACTCCAGCGTTGCACGTGGTCAGATGGCCGGATAAGTTCAAGCTCGGTCCGGTGGAGAAGTATTCGGGGAAGATCAACCCCGTTGAATGGCTGCAGATCTATACTACAGTCATGAGAGCAGCCGGAGGCAACAAAAAGGTGATGGCCAACTACCTGCTCACAGCAGCTAGGTCTTGGCTACTAAACCTCCCGCCTCAGTCGATATCGTCATGAGCCGAGTTGCGGGTACAGTTCATCGCCAACTTTCAAGGCACGTATGAACGCCCCGGGACACACAGTGACTTGCATCGGCTGGTGCAGAAGCCAGGAGAGTCGCTGCGCAGCTTCATTCGACGATTTAGCGACAAAAGGAACCTAATCCCCGACATCTCGAATGAGGCAGTGATTGTTGCCTTCGAGAACGGGGTGAATGATGGAAATCTGAAAGGGAAGCTCGCCATCCGGAAGATCAGAACCACCAAGGAGCTCTTCGAGTTGGCGGATAAGTACGCCATCCGCGCCGAAGCCCGAGACCATCTCGATAACCCGAAGCTTGGCAGCGACAAGGCTGAGTCGTCTAAGCAAGGGGCGAAGAGGAACAAGAACCGCGGGGAGAAGCGCAAGGGCGGCTCCACTGTGGCTGCGGTCGAGAGGGACAAGACGCGCAACCTAGGCGACAACAAAGGCCGAAGCCGCGGAGGAGGCAAGTACTGTCCCATCCATCACTCGGACAAGCACGACTTCGACGAGTGCCAGGTAATCAGCAAGAAAGTCCAGAAGAAGCTCAAGGCCGCCCTTGTCGAGCGTGGCATCGAGCAGGCTTCTGGAGTCTTCACCTCCTCGTCGGGTGGCTTCTGGAGTTCCTCCTCTCCTCTTCTGGAAGCTGCTGCCCTCCTTCTTCTGGATGCTACCTCCCTCTTCTCCTTGCTTCGGCCGGAATGCTGGTTCTTGTGTGGGGAACAAAAAGCACTGGTTTTTGCTTGGCTGGATGCTTCTGCTGTGCTTTGCGCTGGAGAAATGGGAACACTAGTTGCCTTGGTTTGTGTGCTAGGAGTCCTGGCCGAAGGTTGAGGCTAGCTATTGGCTGGCAAAGGCTGGCTTTATATCTCCTCCTAGCATGCTTAATGACCACTATGCCCTTAGGGTTTTACTGCTCCCTATTTGCCTTGAGGGTATTTTGGTCATTCTTAGCCAAAATACTAACGATACCCACATATCGTACCAGGTAAGTCTAAATGCCGAATGATGAACCCCGAAAAATATCGAGAGGTGCCTGTCTGGGTCCCGGACAGATCAGGTACCTCAATGGCGATACCTTTCACTGCGGGACTGATGGCATTCTCTAATCCTTACAATTTATTTTCTTTCCTAACTGCTTTCATTGTTTAATTAAGTCTTTAATTAAATTGATAACCCCCCAGGGTTATCACAAGAATGCAGAGAAATAAACTTCTCTCCGCAGTCATTAATTCATGAAACAAAGATAAAAGCTATTGCTTGGAGTGGTATCTCATGGCTCGATGAATAATAAGAAAATTAGCATTATAACTAGCTCATCAATGCAAGAAAAAAGTATTTGTTACTAATTAGTTAGTAGATAGAAGCATCAACAGGAACATGCACACAGTAGTCATAGGAATGTAAACATCTTGGGCAGATATGGAGTACGTAGACAACTCAACAGCAAATAAATTAAGATAGCATTAAGTAATCAACCTGGAAAACAAATGAAATTATGCCTAATCCAGGATTGCAGAAGAAAAAAAAGAAATGAAGCTTCACTTACATCACGCAATCTATTGCAGGAAAGCATGCGTGGTACAGCTTTGTGAATCACTTCTCTTGGGTCTTTTTCCATCTGGTCCTTGAGCCTTCTTTCCTTTAGATGGGCAACACACCTATTAAAAAAACATAACAAGAGGAAAGTGATATAATACCAAACAAGGTATTCAACAATATTTTGCTAGAAATTTACTAGCCCCGTGTAGCCGTGTGCCAGTTAGGGGTGACAAACGGATCCGAATTATCCGTTTTATCCAGCATCCGTATTCAGAAGGTAGAGAATGTGATAATCAAGATTGTATTCATATTGTAAAACAAGTATGAAAATCCGGATACTATCCGGATTTTTTTGTCGAATACAATACGAATATGGTATACAAAATAAGTGTCGAATCGAATACGAATACAAATAATATCCGGATTTGGCACACGTAATAGCAACAGCTAGCTATTACCTATCAACAGCTAGCTATTACCTATCTTTTGCATTTGTACCCCCAAATTGGACAAATGTTATATGCACTTCGATCATCTTGACGAGGCCGTTGCCGTGGTTGACTCTAATTTGGCATTTGATGTTTTTCATTTTGTCACATCCCACAATGAAACCTTTGGCATTCTCTTTTAGCCAAATTCAACATGTCTATAACCGATTTATTTGCAATATCTCAAGAATTGATTATGTTTAGTGGAAAAATGGCACCAATGATCAATGATTACATGATAAACCTGAGAAAAAGGGCATAAATATTACTATAAAATGGGAGTCAACTCGTAGAATATTCGGATCCGACCGAATTAAGTAGGTATTCAATTTGTAATCGTTATACGAATACGAATGTGGAAAGACCACTATTTGATTCGTATTCAATCCATTGACATCTCTAGTGCCAGTAGTAAATCTTATCTCTCATTTTTCTTCCTGTAACACTGACATCTTTTGCATTAAGGATGATGCACATGTATCCATTTTCCACATGCGGTGCTTAAGTTGGCTTGTCCTTGCCTTGAAGCACAACAGCTATTTGGGATGCCAACCGTCCAAGCACCTATCACAGAGACGAAGTCGCTTACTGCATAACCATTTCCCATGAGTACATTCTCACAATTGAAACCAGCATAAGAATTCTGACCTGGCCCTTTGAATCAAAAACACGTCATCGTAACCACTCTAAATTGATTCTTCTCAAACCTGCAAGTGCTTTCTGCACTGTTCAGAAAGGAAGCAACTATCAGAACCAGCACTTGCATTTAGCTAGTATAGGCTCAAAAAACAGCATTGATATCCTTGGATGTACTTCAAGCATATGCAACTAAACCAAAGGCTGGCTGAAGAAATTGATTTCTACTATATAGTTATTTGGATATTATAACAACAGATTTCATCCGTTTAGATGCAGACTTCTTTCACTCGATGCAACATATCCAAGTGTACAAATTATCAATTATATAAAAGCAGCTCGCCACTAGAAAGAATAAATCAGAATGAACAACTTAACTTTGTACCGTTCCATCAGAGTATGTGACAAAATATGTTCTGCTGATTCGGCGACAGGATAACTACACTTCGACTAATCACAGAATGCCCAGCAAAGGCACTTAAATATAGAACAAATCTAGCCGATGTTGTCAATGCCCCATGCATCCCTCAGTGCCCCCATAGTTTATCCATGAAAATCTAGAAGCTCAAACCCCAGATACAATTATCCACGCAAATATTTAAATCCACACCCCATAATTCAATGATAGATTGATAGATAGTAAAGTAGTTCTTCACAGACAGCGGTGGTCATGGATTTATATGGACTGGACCTATCAAAATGACAACCTACACGGCTATGCCCAATCAACAAGAAAGTATGTCCAATTGACTAATATAATCCACAGTCCAACCATTTTCAGTCCAAGTTAACCCATGATCCATATCCAAGAATGTTTGTGATACTCAACTGTAGTTAACTGAATCTACCATGGAATACCCAATTTGCCAAAAGCCAACAGCGAGTGCACCTGACCGCTAGTATCCCACTCGGCTCACGCCGACAGCGGAGACGCACGAAGCTCGCTCTGCCGACCGCCGAACGTCTCGGACCCCCACCCTGCTGCACTACGGAAACCCTCGGTTACCAGACTCCCGCCCACCGCGCTCCACAAAGCCGGAGGCCAGCGATCGCAAGAAAATCGTGTCGCCGGATATCTCGCCCACGCCGCCACCGTCGTCGAGCATGGTTTCGTTGGGCTCTACCGACGGGCGAAATGTGAGAGAGGAGGATCGCGTGGTTTTTGGCAATAAGGGTACCATTAACAGGAGGAAACCTAACTAACTAACCTTCAAGTTTCCGGTGAAGGTCGGCTGTGCCGCAGCCATGTCACGTCGCCGTGGTCGGCGCAGCCGGCGGCGGTGGCTTCTCTCTGCCTGCGAGAGGGAGGAGAGGTGAGAGAAGGGAAGAGCGGACGGTCCAGATCGGTTTGAGGGCGTTCTAACTTCAACGGCTTGATGGGCCCTGTTCATTGAGATTGTGGGGTCTCCTTATTTAAGTGGCTCGTTTGCGCCTTAAGACTTTTTTCGATCTCCTCTCAAAAATAATTTGACTTTTTCTATACTCTAAAAAAACTGAAATATGTTGTAAAACGTCGAAGAACGCCGACGATTGTCTACTCGAATCAACAGCACGCATGCACAAATACGTGAATCAAGAATCGAGAACACACAGAATATAGGGTGGAAATCTCTCTCTTTATTGATGCATCGTTTACAATGAGGGGCACCCGATATATATAGCGGCGTGAGAAGAGAGTTCGGATTCGACCACACCATAAAGAGATAGAATCCTAACCATATTTGGTTTAGATTTCCTTATCTCATAACACTCCCCCTTGGTCGAATACCGTGTAATGCATATGTCTCGTTAAAAACTCCACTCAAAAACCCAGTAGAAAAAAAGAGATGGAGAAAAGAGCACATCGCACTCGCATGCTATGTTGCACTAGTTGCCTCATTAAAAACTTTTATGTGAGAAACTTCAGGAAAACTCACAAAGGGAAAAGAGTACAACTTATTATCTTCAGAGTTTTATTAGGATCTTCATGATCGCAATAAGGGTTTTGGTTCAAGGGTTTCCTCCCTCTGAACTCTGCATCTCTCTAAGTCTTCTCATTCCAATACCTTTAACATATCTTTGAAATGTGGATTTAGGTAAGGACTTAGTGAATAAATCTACAAGATTTTCACATGACTTAGTTTGTAAGATTTTTATTTCACCACTCTTCTGGAGTTCGTGAGGATAAAATAACTTAGGAGCAATATGCTTCGTGATGTTGCTCTTTACATAACCCAATTGCATTTGTGCAACACAAGCAGAATTATCTTCATGGATAATTGTGGGGGTATTGACGGTGTTAAGGCCACATGACTTCTGGATATGGCTAATCACACGTCGCAGCCGAACACATTCAGGTGAGGCTTCATACAGGGCTATAATCTCTGAGTGGTTGGTAGAAGTTCTTTGCCACGTCTGCTTACAAGACCGCCAGAAACAACTGTACCACCGCAGAGAAACACAAAAACCAGTCTGAGATTTGGCAATGTGGGGATCAAACAGATAGCCAGCATCCGTATATCCCACCATGGTCAAGTCTTGGTTCTTCTGGAAAAATAACCCAAGATCTTGAGTACTTTGGAGGTATTTGAGTACAGTCTTTACGCCAGCCCAATGTCTTCTGGTTGGGGCTGAACTATATCTTACTAGCAAATTTACTGCGAATGCAATATCAGGCCTTGTGCAGTTCACAAGGTACATGAGTACTCCAATAGCACTTAAATATGGGACTTCAGGTCCTAAGACTTCCTCATTCAGTTTGGATCTGAGCGCTTCTGGCACTCTGCCATGGACTTTGGATCTGGATCCAGTTTTTAGCAATTTTAGAGGCAAATATATGTCAACAATTGTAGTCTTTCTTTTATTCATTTCTCTGCATCACTTGGGATATATCTATATAAATTTCTTCCACCTCGTGATTTCCCTACAACGACGAGTCTGGTGTTCACTTCCCAACAGGAATTGTGCGGCGCAAATATACTGTTGGTTATCATCTTCGGATGGATCACTTGTGGATGTTACCATCTCCATGATGGCTCACTTCAGGATTTTCTCAACATCGTTGAGCTTCTTCTCTTTATTACGGTAGTGTTCTCATTTATTTGGTTCTCTACTACTGGGCGTCTCATGAATTGAGTCCCTGCACTGAGGCCTCCCCTCTTCTTATTATAAGGGTCAAGAGTAGGTTCAATATCCTTCTAGGGTATCTCCACTCTTTCAGTGCATATACTTCAGGTATATGAGATCTTTCACCGCTTATGACCAAAGTGAAGGTATTTGGCGGTTTATTAGCTTATTTATTGTAGACTTATTATCCTCTGAACTTCAAGTTCAGCTTCTTTAGTGCGTGGGTCTAAGGATTAGGCATTCCGAAATATTGTACTTATCTCCCCCTAATACCGAAAAATATCCTTAGTATGATCAGCGTACCGAGCCGTGAACAGATCCCCTATCATAGGCTCTAGGTGTTTTAATACATGACGGAGATTCATCACCTACATAGATCCTCAACTTCTGGTGAGGTCCTATGGTTGTACGTTGTGATGGAGAGATTGGCATGTATACAGCACAGCCAGATTTTCGCAGATGGGAAATACTTAATTCTTTTCCATGCACTATCTGCAACGGGGAAATTTCATAATATGCAGTTGGTCTGAGTTGAATTATTACCGCGATATAAAGACTCTGCGTGGCCCCAACAACTGGTGGGAAGCCAATTATTCTGCAAGAGCGGCCAAGCAATAAGTTTTTATTCTCTTAATTAATGACTCTGCAAGGCCATTTTGGGTGTGGACATGGGGTACAGAATGCTCTACATTAATGCCTAGAGCCATACAATAATCATTGAATGCTTTTGAGGTAAACTCGCCAGCATTGTCCATTCGAATGGACTTAATCCTTTCTTCTGGAAAAGAGGCTCTTAATCTAATGATTTAAGCGATTAATTTAGCAAAGGCATGGTTCCTAGTAGATAAGAGACATACGTGGGACAATCTAGTAGAAGCATCTATTAGCACCATGAAATATCTGAATGGGCCCGACAGGGGCTGAATAGGTCCACAGATATCACCTTGAATTCTCTCCAGGAAATTCAGTGATTCTTCCCTAATTTTAAGATGAGAGGGACGAACTATCAGCTTTCCTTTAGCACATGCAGGGCACAAAAAGCTTCAGGTTTAGGAAAGGCTGTAGTTTTTATATTATTGCCAGCAGAATTATTTATTATACTTCTTACAATATTCAACTCAAGATAATCCAGTCGATCTGCTAGATCTTAATATTCCTGGGTTTTTATCGCAACACAAACTTCAGGTTTTATATATGCATAATATAACCCGGAGGAGAAAGAATGAATCCTTTTAACCACACGTTAATTACACCCATTAAACTTGGTCATGAGTAGGTATTCTGTACCATTCTCATTCTTTGTCTCCGTAAGGAAACAATTCAGACCAATATTTTTAAAACTTAAAAAGAGTACGACTGGACTTAGGGTATAATATGGCATTCTTCTAGTGCCAACTATGAGAGTATCGCTTCTGGCGATAGTCATAATAATTCCAATTCACTTAGTGTGGCATAACTGTCTTCTAGACAGATTTTCTCCTCCGTTATCGGATTATACTTTGTTCTATATTAGAAATGTGATTTATCAATCAAACAATTGTTGCATCAGGAACAAATTGTAGAATATAGAACAACATAGCACAATTAAATTAATACCCTGGGAAAATCAAACTTTATTAATTTGACTGATAATCGCTCAACAGGAGCGTAGACCATTGTTCATTCAGGAACACAAAGACTAAACTGATAAATGAGGCTCTTAAGGAGATTCTAAAGGATAATACGACATCGACTCAAAGGGAAAAATTGGAGAGATTTCAGAATTTGACACCTTTACAATTCATTTTTTCGATATTTGACACCCTGGCCCACTGTCATAGACTCAGATGGACCCGCATGTCATACACAAAGCCTGAAAGGCATGCGAATTGAGTGTCATATTTTGAAATTCCCCGAAAAATTGGGAGACTACTCCATGTCTCAATATAAATCATTTATATCGTCCTCCTGGAACCTTTCTTTATTCTTCTGGAATATTTTTAGCTCATCCCTAACGAAATCATCCTCCTCCATTGGATATTCGGTCTTCAGGTCCGTATGGAGATGGTGCCTCCGGGAGAGCAGGAGCACCAGCTTCAGGCTGGAAAATTGTGGCTCCAAGGGATCGAGCTGTCAAGTTAATTTTGGCATTCATTGCCCAAGTAGTTGCTGCCATTCAGGGTAAGCTCAGCAAATTCTTTCTTTGCGATGTCAGACATATCCTATATGCAAACAAACAGGGATTTTACTTCACGTAAAATATTGTTTTGCATGATTAATATTGAATCAGTAAAGTATGATCTATATCTATTCAATAGATAATTATCATGGATTTTCCAGGATTTTCCTAGCATTTTTCATAATTTCCTGCTAATTATTAAGCAATTTTCAGAATTACCAATTAACAGGTGAATAAATTTCAACGTGAAATAATTCTTGCATGATGGAAATAGAATCTTATGGGGCTTTTGCTGGTTGGGTATGAAATCATGTAATGAATGCCTCCGTCAACATAACTTTTGGCCAGGTCAACCCGCCTCGAGGGCTCACATGAGGGAGGGAGCACTTCCCGATTCCGGGTGCCAATTAAGAAACCTAGCCTCATGTGTGTTTTCCTTAAACACCAATTGTCATGTATCCATTCCTTCAAAACTGAAATCAAAGACCCAACCACTTATGCCATCAAGCTCAAAACGTTTTGATAGCTCGATTATTTCCATAATAATTTTTTAGCATCTCAATTAATTATTAAGTAATTTTCAGAATTACTTAATTACCAGGAAAATAAATTTCAGCACATATGAACATGGCATAATGCTAAGAAATTTAATCTAGAGACAATAAATTCGTACTATGCAATCTGAAATTTTTCAGAATCCTATAAACCATGAAATCTAGTTTCTAGATTCTAATACCAATTTTTCAGAGATTTTTTTTTATTTACTCAAACGGTCGAACGGGCGTCTGGGCAGTTTTTTTAGGACCGAAGGCGGCCCATCTGGCCACTTGGCCAACCGGCCCATGCGCCTGCTTTGCCACTGGCCGAAGAAATCAATGATCTGGGAAAAACCCTAGCCGCCGCCTCTGGCTATCAATGCCACGCCAAACCAGGCGCACATGCATGCGAGCTCAGCCATGCGGCTTCTAGCGCGACGGACAGATGGCAAGGTGCCTTCGACGTGACCAGCACCCGCGAGGAGCTGGAGCGAAGAAACGATCTACTGGATCGATCGCGCTGCGTCCAGCCAAGACATGACCGGCTTCATGTGCATGCATGCATGAGCATTGTACGACACATTGGAGTTTGAACATAAAAACTTCCGCCAAGATGTTTCGGCCATGAATCCGGCGAGAACCAAGGGAGGGGGGACGCATCGCCGCTGATGCGTGCGAGCTCAGCCTCTGCCGCTTGTCGCGGGTGGCGTCAGGCCAGCGAGCTCAGGCGTGCGGCTTCGGGCCAGCGAGCTCAGAGACGGTGCGGCCGGTTGCGACTTCGGGCGCAGCGGGCTCGGCGACAGCAAGGCCAGCACAGAAGCAGATTTTTCTTTCTTGATCAGAGGATAAACGGTTACAGGATTGCACCCGTAGATTGTGATTCAATCGATCGAACCAATCTATTACCTTAATTTGCCCTGCAAGGGAAATTCTGTAGACTATCGCGTAGGATAGAGTCGCGTAGGACTTTTCGGCAATCCGAGTGGATGCCGGCGTGATGACGAGTTGATTGCAGATCGGATCGGGCGATCAATCGCCGGTAGTAGTCGTTCGATCGTCGTCGACGATCCTCCTCCTTGCGGTAGAGATTCGTGCTGATAACGTGTTGTAAAACGTCGAAGAACGCTAACGATTGTCTACTCGAATCAACAGCACGCATGCACAAACACGCGAATCAAGAATCGAGAACACACAGAATATAGGGTGAAAATCTCTCTCTTTATTGATGCATCGTTTACAATGAGGGGCACCCGATATATATAGCGGCGTGAGGAGAGAGTTCGGATTCGATCACACCATAAAGAGATAGAGTCCTAACCATATTTGGTTTAGGTTTCCTTATCTCAGAACAAAATATATATTTTGATGATTTTTTCTAAAAAAAATGTGTTGTTTTTGGAAATTGCTAAATAGCACACGAGTGTTTTTTTAGTTTTTGTTTTTAGAAATTGCTAAATAGCACACGAGTGTTTTTTATTTTAGGATTACTCAATTTTTTTATCTATAAATCACTTAAATAGGAGAAAATGAGGCAAATTGATTTCATTAATTTGGTCTAAATCTAATAACTCAAAATTTAAATATTATTTAACAAAAAAACATTCAGATCCTTCTTAGACACCTTTTTTTAGTGGAAAAAATGTTTTTGCTGTTTAGAGCTGTGCTCTAGCGGACTTTATTTGAGTGATTGATTTTTTAGTTCTTTTACCTCGATGGGGAAAAAAGTCTTACAATTTCCCGTGCATTCACACCCAGAAGCTATGGAAAAATGACAATAGCAGAGGACTAGAGGGTTAGGGAACAGCGAAAGCTCGAGCTAAGGCTATTTCTAGTGGACGATGTCGTACTCCAAAATTCAAGACAACCACGTAGGATACATAGTATGATACTGTTTGGATGAAACACTCTATCCAATGCATAGTATCATGCTACAGTATCCAATACAGTACGTGTCCATTAAATTGCTGAATATGTTATGATCAAATGTATCATGTGAACGCGTGGAGAAGACACCGTAGCGACTCAGTGTGGTGTCATCCGAAAACCAAGGTGTTGGATACGGAGCCGGAGCAATATCTCCAGGATGATACCGCACTGCTCTTTCTCCTCTTTAACTCATATGCCACATCAACAACCTGTCCTATGTGGCAAGCATTAAATGAGAATGACACCATGCACTGGGAATAGCCTAACAGATCGAGACGGAGACACCACTGCTCCACAAAGTACAAACCGAGATCCAATGCAGCAACTGGATAAAAAGCCATTGTCTATGTCTCCTGTCGTACTGTTTAAAAAACACAGTACCAAATCTAACTATGTAAGGTGTCGTTATAGTATGATCTGAGCCGTTCGTTCTCTCGATTAAATGATGCTAATGCACGGTAACTATTTAAATTACAGTTGCCATTATAGCGGTATAAGAACTCTATCCCTAAGAGTACAAGGAAGGGAGAGGGGCGTATGGCTCGGGCATGAGCGGCAGTGCCAGGAGAAGCACGGGCGCACGGCGGACTTACGGCGCTGTGCGGATCACGTGGACGAGCTGGCATGGCCGTCTGTATTCATGCGCCTATGAAATTTGCGGCCCGAATAGAACCAAATATTAGATCACCTTAAAAAATCCTGTTTCTTCCAAACACCCACAAAAACTACTCCCCTCCTCCTTTCATTCAGTTGTGAAAAAATATCAGATCACCTAGAAAAATCAAATAGAAGATGATTTCCTCGGGGATGTAAATGGAGTGGATAATTTCCGACCAACTGAAAGCTTGTAGAGCGAATATGGAAAGAAGAAATGAGTATCTGGCACTATCCGTGTTTGACCCCAAGAAAAAAATACAGAATAAGATACAGGATGAGCAATGCTCGTCCATATCAGCTCTAATTGCACTTTACTGTCTAATGTCTTATGTAGTGGTGCAAATGGAGCGGATAATTTCCATCCACTGCGGTTTTGTAACCTCATCATCCTCAAAATAGTCAAAGGTAATATTTTATATGTGCAAGAGGTAACACTATTTGGTCAAGTGAGATTAACATCTGATGACACCGTTGACCTAATTTCTTGGATCCATCCATGTATCCGTCTGTCGGGCTGACCAAAGGCTTACAGAGTAAATACGAAAAAGAGAAATGAGTGTCTAGCATTGTCTATATCCGACTCTGAGAAGAAAATATTGAATGGGATACAGGATAAGCAATATCCGTCTATATCCGCTCCGATTGCACCTTTAGATTTCACAAATCTCGCTCTCTATATGAAAAAAGATGACGATTTCATATAAAGAAGCAAGACAACATTTCACTCGTCAAGACGAGTTTAGTTATGCAGAAAGAAGCAAAGACCAACATTTCACTCGTCAAGACGAGTTCAGTTACGCAGAACTCCTCAGTCATTATCATCCATCACAAACATCAGTGAATGCGCACACTAATCAGCAGCTAGAAATTAGAGATAAAATCCTGCCCTCGAAGAAAAAGCGATGCTTCATCAGGACAAGTATGTCACAAGTTCAGCCTTTCAAGATAGTCAATTAATGATTGAAGAAGACGCTCGGTGGATTCCCGGTCCGTTAGATCGCTTCAGTAGAGCTCCTTGTTCACATCGTTGAAGCTAGTACGGATGCTCTGTGGCCTCCTTCGCGGAAATCCGCTTTGCTGGCTCCTACTACAGCATTTTCTGCAGGAATCACGATAATTAAATTAGAACGCAATTCTCACGAGAACACCTCTTCTCTTGTGTTACTTCCATAGTTCTCTCTTACTCTAGGCATGTTAAATGTCTAACCAGTAACCAAGAGCAAGTATAGCGAACTCATAAATTAAGAGGAAAGATTTTTAGTCATTAAATATTTGAAGACCATCGGCGTCAAGACCAGGAACTACGGAGGAGAGCTTTGAGGGGTTCCAATGAGGAGGGTACTCGTGCCAGTTCGGCAGCTTGCCTACTCCTGGCCAGACATTCTCATTTGGAGTGCCCAGCAACTTGACATCTCAAAAACAAGATAACGTTAAGATATAGATTGATTTGAGTTCATATTTGGTTAGACTATATCTCTATATGGACGTGCGAATTCGATTCTATCTATTGTTGTCTTTTACTATAAATATAGCACCCCTTGTGTACAAGAGAACTAATCTAATATATAGAGAGAACAGAATTTCCTCTCTATATTGCGTGTGCTCATTATTTGTGCTTATTTTTCTTCAATGCATTGTAATTGATCAAATGTGGACATCTTCGTTTCACAACACGTTATCAGCACAATGTTCTACTAAGGCCGATTGAGATCGCCCGCCTGTATTAATCTACACTGCATCGAAATCATCCGGCTACACACAATTAAATCTACTACAAGCCGTACATAAGTTCGAGCTACGTAAATGCATATATACAAGTTTCGATCCTATAGATTATCATTACAGTCTTACAGATCAAATTGCCTAATCCAATTAGTTTTGATCTACTGTTTCGATTTACAGTTCATCGTCATAAAAAGAAGACTAAAGGGGAAAAAAACAGCAGCACCGGTGGCACCCTGCGCCTAGTAGGCGGCGGTTGCCGAGCCCGTGCCCAGAAGGCGGAGGCGACCGTGCCCGGGTGCCCGATGGCAACAATGGTAGCCCACGCCACGAGCCCGGTGATGACTGCCTAGCAACAATGATGCCCACGGCGTGCACCTTGACGGTGGCAGCACCCGCACGACGCCTGCAACATCTGCGAGGGTGGTGGCACCTATGTGCGACGCACGAGATGACATCCACGCCCGTCACAGTGCACGACGCTTACGGCGGTGCCCGCACCTACCCCGGTGGCGGCGCCACCAGTGGCACCCACATGCCCAGTAAGCAGCGACGGCCGAACCCGCACCCAAAAGGCAGAGGCGGCCGAGCCTGGGTGCCTAGTGGCAACAATGGCAGCCCGCACTATGAGCCTGGCGGCGACTGCCCCAGCAACAACAAAGCCCAGGGCGTGCACCTCAACATTGGCAACACCCACGCGATGCCCGCAATGTCTGCGGAGGTGGTAGCACCCACATGTGGTGCTCGAGATGACATCCACACCCGTCACAGCACACGACGCTTCAGGCGACGCCCGCACCAACCTCGGCGACGGCGCCACCAGTGACATCCACGCTTGCCCTGAAGACAGCACCCGCGTGCGGCGCCAGTAGCGACAATCACGCCAGCCCCATAGACCGAGAATGGCTATGCATCGTTGCGTCACCTGTGCCGCTGACCACCCAATCGCCACGTTGCCCGTATCGCCGGCCACTGCCTTGCTCACGCTTGTAGTGCGCTATGCAACCAGCCAGAGGCAGTACTCTCCCTGAAGACGGGCCCCGTGCCCCTTGCCCGTGTTCACCTGAGACGACACCACGTCCGCTGGCAGCGACAAAGCCGAGGCACCTACGCAGAACCCGCATGGTGCCCGACGGTGACGCTTCGCGCACCCGCAGTGCCGGCGACGAATCCTCATGCCGCACGCCCGCAACACCGATGACACTTTGCGTTTCACCATGGCGGTGATTCCTTGTGCCATGTGCCTGAATAACCCAGCAGCGATGGTGGCGCAAGCCTCGATGGCGGGGACAGAGCCATCGGAGCGGTTGAAAGCTCAAGCTCAATTAATTTGATTTTGGTGTTAATGACAAATCTAATATTGATAATTATAATTTTAATTAGTCTCAATTGTTAATTAATAATAAATATTTTTAAAGGTATGCATCCAATACAGCTCTATTATTTCTAGATGCATTCTTTAGATTCAAGATAAAAGATAAACTTTACCATAGTCTCAATTCTAATATGTGCATAGTGTTTTCAATTCTATATATACATGAATGCATATATTTAAGAAGAGTTCATACTTTATCTTGAAGTTTCAATCGTATCGTTCCCTTTCATCTTGTCATATATTTCAAAGATCCTTATTTTGAAAACAAATCATTGAGTATAGAAAACTTATGTAGTTGTAGTATAATCATGTCAATATAGGGTAAACTCCAAAGAAATCTCAATTTGGATATGTGTATATTGGTTCAAGTTCAATTATATATATGCACATATTTAATAGAATTTATTCTATATTTGATGGTCTCAATATATTGATCCTTTTTCATCATTCCATATCAATTGGATCATTACTTTAAAACTTATCAAATTGAGTATATGAAACTTGCGTAGCTGAAATATACTCATAACAATTTAAACGGTTGCCGTTTGTGGAGTATACATACCATGGATGTCTGCAAGACAGACCTGCGAGGCCCAACTAAACAAGACTGGGTCGGGCCGGCTGCAGGGAAACAGAAGCCACTAGGGATGCGCTAAAACGTGCGAAATAAGGAAGTCTTGAAGATAGCAACCGATCCTGATTAGGTAGGATACGATTGTAATCTAAGCCGTTACCAAACGGATAGGTGCAGGAGATATAATCCCCACTTTGTATCCGACCAGGACTCTCTTTTTGTAACCGCCCTCCTCTGCTATATAAAGGGAGGGACGGGGGAACATCGAGGCAATCTCATCAGCAAATTAGCTAGCCATATATAATTCCAAAGCATAGGATTAGGGTATTATCTCCTCCGCGAGAGCCCGAACCTGGATAATTCTCTTGTCTTGTGTTACCATCGAGTTTGGATCCAGCGCCTAGCCCCGTTTTCATTATTGCCGACAATAAACGTCGACACCGTTCAATCATCAAAAAACTAAATCAATAGATCTAGGCTCTCTATCATGTGTTGATGGTGTGTCTTGTTGATTAAGCACAATTGGAAATACTTGAGTATATGAAGTTTTAGTAGCACTAATATACTCAAGACAAATATAAAATTTCATTCAATTGATTTTGGTAGTGGTCAATAATCAAAGGAGTAGCTCAAAGGATATTGGGGTATCCATTATGTGTTAATGAAGTGCATTGATGATTGTGACAACCATGCATGTTGGACTAATATTTTCAATGAGTTGCGGATATAGGTTAAGTCCAACGAGATGAAGATTTTAGATGACATTATGTGTTGATGGTTATCAAGTCAAGATTCGAAAAGAAGGATGTTATCATGTATTGATGAGCACTAAAGATGGATCCCGAAGAGAAGGGAGTCCATTATGTGTTGATGAACCAGACGAAGACCCAAATTTAGAGAGATGATGATAGTCATCAAGTAAAATCTCTAAGTGGTTGCGAGAGGCAAAAGTATAACTAGCATAGGGCTAAGGGTGTATTTCTAGTATTTTACTGGTCTTGGTGTTTGGTTGGGAGATCGGGTTGCTAGTATAGATCACCGTACTATTAAGAGGGGTCGAGTCTTATAGCTTGAGTCTCATTATGTGTTGATAGCTCAATTTCACTTACACTTGCTCACTCTCTCTTGATTTGACTTTTGCATGAGTGAATATTTGCGAATGTATTTTATAAATTATTAGAGATCATGTGTTCATCATCACTTGGCAATGCTTGAAATCATGTTTGATCTCTGTGCTTTTATTTGCATGGATTTAATATTTACAAATATGTTTTGCAAACAAGTTAATATTTATGCAATTCTTTGTAGTATGTGACTAGAGTTTATAAATATGTTTTGCAAATTGGTTTGATCATGTGTTGATCATCATATGACTTAAAGAAGGCTTTTCAGTGGGTGGGTGTGCACGCACGCGTGTTCGCACGTAGGGCCGTGTCGAACGAAAAGAAGGCAACGGCCTAACTGGGTCCTGGCCACATACATGCATGATACAACCCGAGTCTAGAGCGTAATGGACTCTTTCACGCACACTAAGTCGGAAGGCGTAACGCGCAGACGAAAGCCAATCTGCGAGTAAAACTGTTAAAACTGAACACACGTTTCGCTTGTTACTGTTTCAGGATGTCAGGTCCAGGGGTAATTTCCTCTCACAATTAGCTCATGCTGGGTTCAGCAAGGCTGCATTGTAAAAGTCGTCGAACATTTGAATCGACAGACAAATGCCCATTAAATCGACCGAAATCGCAACGCGTAGATCTGCGGTGTATCTTCCGCTCTGAACTTCTGTGTGGAAGGGCTTTTACCTACTTTCTCTTCTGCTCTGCATGTTGTTCGACCCTGGGTAATCTGTTTAGTTCTTGTCATGTGAACCTGAACGATAGGACAGACTGCAAATGGAGAAAGAAACCAATCCATCAGTCAGAGGCTCAGAGCTCCCGGCAACAACCGTAAGAATTAGGAGCTAACTGAAAGGCAACAACCATAAGGCTTGTACTTGTCTGACTCGTCATCGTCATCGTCATCGATGTACTGCGAGACGCCAAGGCAAGCAAATATGAGCCCTATGTATGCACTATCCAGTACACATGATCAGGAGCTGAAAGGTAGGTTGCTCACCTGCCCTGTCAGGCTGTCACCGTGTACAGCCTGTTGTACCAGCCGTTGAACGCCATCCCGATGGCCGAGAGGATGTTCGCCGGGGTTCTGCAGCGTGTACGTGCTCGATGTAGTACAGACCTGCATGCACGCTGGTCAGGTTCAGTAAGCTGAGACAACAGGGCCGAGATGGTAGCTGCGTTCTGTCATGGAGCGCGCAGCTGCGGAGAGGATGTGATGTGCTCACCGTTCGCTGCCCTGGAGTCGATGAGCTTCGCGGCGAGCCCCGGCGGCCTCTTCCAGCTCCTGTCAACGCCATTCACCTGCTCGGCTCAGCCAAGGCAGACATAAAATGGTCATGGCTCATGAGCAGGAATTTAACAATCCTGCGTAGACACTTGTGGAGTAGACAGTTCACAATTCTGCAAACGGGAGTACCAGATTCTCGGCGAAGGCGTCGACGTCGCCGAAGGACTTGAGGCTGGTGAAATCGGGTCCGATCCCGGTGATCACGACGCTGACTGAGTGGACAAATTGCAGAAAAAGGTCCGTGAATTAACAGAGGAAACCAAAGATTTAATTTTTGACGCCGCGTGTCACCGATCACAACACTGCGTCAGGCCTGTGCGTGGTGTATTTGTGCCGAGAAGATAAAAAGAAAATTTACCGCTCGAGTCGGCGGCTTGCTCAGGGTAGAACGCCGTGACGTTCTCGAAGCCGCTGCCCTCGCCTGCACCGACAAGCCAGTCTTGCACGCAACGAAAAGAAAACTTTACTCGCGATGCTTGCTTTGTAATTATACCTCGCAATTGATTTAACGAACTGAGTTTGGATGAGTGAGCAATATTGTATTGTAGAGCTTAAGCTAAAAACTGTTCTCTCTTTTTTTTCACTTGAAAAATTTAATCACCTTGCGGAACCGCAATGCTAAACTTGTTGATCTCATCCTCGTACGTACGGAATCCCTCCTGCAACTCTTAACGCAGGACATATTCATGGAATAAGTATCAGTGGGTATATAGCCAAGAACACGGCAAGAATCTCTCTTTTTTTTTTATGGATGTGTGCTTTCGTAAGCAGAGGCCGGAAGCGATTTTGAGGATTTGTGTCATCTCGATGTAATGTTCTTGAAATCAATAAAAATCTTCCATTATCAAAAAAAGAACACGGCAACTGGTTGTGCTAGGCCCATATGTATATGGCAACAAGAACTTCCAATATGTTATGGATTTACCGGTGGTCTCGGCCAAAGCATCGGCAGGAGCAAGCAGCGGCACCGAAGCCACAGTGGAGAGGAGGATGCCAAAAAAGGCCTCCCTCCGTTTCACCCCTTCCATCCTGACAACCATACAGGATTTAGTTACCAGCTGGTGAGTGGTGACACTGAAATGTGCTCATATATTTTTTTTTGAAACAGAGAACGACAGGAGCCTTGTCATGCATTAAAGAAGGTAACGAAATACTATAGAGCGTCTGACTGACATAGAGAAAAACAAACGTGATAAACCCTCCCAACGCAAAAAAAAAAAAAAACTAAAGGGCCATCCCCTAAACAAGTCTGCGACTCAACAAAAGGACATCAATGGGGACTGAGAATCTCCCCTGCGCGGAACAGAGTCACGCCCCTATGACTCGCTAAAAGAAAAAGAAAATGGTGAGATGCTTCGCTCAACCTTCATTTGACCTGCGCAACCTAAAGTTGGTACTCTCCATCCTGGAGCGGTTCCTCTCGCATCGCTTCTCTTGCACAGATATATAACAACTGAAATGAACTGGTATCCTCCCACAAAGAAAATGAACTGGCTAGCTAGTTTAGGAGGTTCGTACCGAGCAGGTCGGTATTGGCAAACCGTCGTTCTCTGCAGCTTCCTGCCGCTTCCGGGCTTGAGGTTGGAGGAGGAGGAGGAGAGGCCGGGACAGAGGGAGGCGATAGTGACGGCGGCCATGGCGTGTGCTTTCCGATTTTTTTTTTAAATAATATGTTTTTTATTTGAAATTTCAAAAATATACCACCGAAAAAAAATATCAGAAATATACTCCTGTCGCCCGTTGTTGGGCGACAGAGGCCTAAATAGAAAAATACACGGGCGACCGGAGGCCGGACGGTGACGTGGCTTCTGTCGCCGATCAATCGGCGGCAGAGCAGCGCTGTCGCCCGACGAACGGGCGACACTGAGCAAATCGATTGATGGTCGGGCGACAGGGGTGGCGCGGGCCCCTGTCGCCCGACAACCAAGCGACAGAGCGTTTATGCTTCGCTCGAACCTCAGAGCTATTCGGTTGATTTGAGAAAAAAGAGAGGGGGAGAGAGGAAGAGGAAGAGGTGAAAGAGGAGAGGAGAGAAAAGAAGGAAGAGGGGGAGATTCTGCGCCACTGTTTTGAGGTAAATTTCTGTTGTTTACTTTTGTTAGCAGTAAATTATGATATGTTAGAAATAGTTTTAGATCTAGGGCACTGTAGCAATAAATAGTGGTAGATTAGAAATAGTTTTAGATGTAGGTTACGGATAAATGTAGGTAAATTGATAGGTTATGGATAGATCTAGGTAAATTGATAGGTTACGAATAGAGAATTTTAGGTAAATTGATAGGTCACAGCTAGTTCTAGTTTAGAAAATTTAGATATTTTTTACGGATAGGAGTATATCGGTATATATTGATGGTAATGTAGTTACGAATGTATATTTTTTTTAAGATATAAGTACATCGATATGTACATATTGTTAGGAATGAATGTATATGTTTTTACAGATATAAGTACATCGATATGAATTATTAGGAATGTAGATGTTTTTTACGGTTAGATATATATTTTCGTAGCATGTAAGTATAGTTATGTTACGTCATAGTATTTTATACGGAAAAGAATTAATTCGTGGGTGAATGAATGGATTCGCAGATATGGCAGAACGAATTCCATTTAGAATCTATTATGGAGATGGGGTTGTAATGCATGGTTTGGAGGGTGCAGATCTTAGTAACATGCAGTATGTGGACAGAAGTTTGAGTAGGGTCGAGGAGCGCACATTTGCTTCCGTGTTGAAATGGTTGTATTATACTTTTCGGATGGAACAAGAGAAGTACGAGTTGAAGGTATTTTGCCTATGTAGTATGCGAAACGACCCTATTTACTGGGAGCTAGTTGAGCTGAAAGGAACCTCATCGTGGAGATCATATGTGAGGGCGGCAGAGCAAAGGGGATGGAGTCGGGTGCTTTTAGTGCGAGCATATGAGAGGGATGTTGCCCCCCAGCAGCAGTTGGACGCCGGTGAGTGCAGTTAGCCTCAAAATGAGCTCGATTTGGTGACACCAAATTGGGGATCTAGGCATGAGCAAAGATGTTCAAGAATGCAACGATGACATCATTTGCCAAAGCGTGAACAAAGTTGAGTTTCGGGAGGATGATGAAAATGTTGGCCAAGAAGCACGGGGACTAATAGACGAAGGTGAGCAAATTGATGAAATAACAGCTAGGATGGAAGAAGAAGACCGTGAGTACAGCAGAGCAGAAGAGGAGGACGACAATGAGTCGGATGAGGAAGATGGAGGTACGGAGCCGCCTGTGCCAGCCGAGTGGAGCACGCAGCAATTTGATAGGCTGGTTGTCAATGAAAGCAACCACATGCCCTGGCAGTATACTGATAATGAGGTTAGGCTTAACAGTATCTACCCGACAAAAGAGGATGTGCAGGATACCGTGAAAGATTGGGCTCTATCATTAAGAAGGACTTTCAGGGTTAAGAAATCAACCCCAACCTGCTACGACGTGGTGTGTGAGATCCATGGGTGTCCGTGGAGAGTGCACGAGTACAAGCCCAAATGGGGCACCCATTGGCTATGTTCGAAGGTTGAGCAGCACACATGTATGACTAAGGAAACAGTGATGGCTCACAGGAACCTGTCATCCGGGTATGTCGTGAACATCATGTACGCAGAGATAGTGGAGAACCTGAGTTTTGAGCCCCATGCTATTATCCGAGCGATCGAGAATAGATATCAGTACACAATTAGCTATGGGAAGGCGTGGAGGGCGAAACAGAAGGCATTAGAAATGAGGTTTGGGAAGTTTGAAGACTCGTACCATAACCTGCCCAAGACTGTGTTCAGATTGCATTCAGAAAGAAATCACGACCTACTATGATTATCAAGATTGTCCGTCAATCAAGTAGCCAACTAAAATGCATCTGAGGAGAGTGTTCTTCGCATTCGGAGCTTGCATTAAGGCGTTCTATCACTGTCATCCATTGTTGTGCGTGGACGGTACATTCTTGACCGGAAATACAGAGGGCAACATCGACAATTTGTGGGCGTCGATGGGAACAACCAGATTCGCTGTTGCCTTTGCCTTCAGAGAAAGCGAGAACTACGAGAGTTGGTCGTGGTTCCTACTGAAACTTGAAGATCGGGGTAGTCAAAACTCGTCCGATGTGTGCGTCTTGACAGTATGCATCTTGGCTTGCTTAGTGCTATCAACCAGCTGCAAACAGGGGAAGAGGAGCCATTCCGATGGTCTGACTTGCAGAGTCGATGGTGCATGAGGCATTTAGGTGTAAACTTCTATAAGCAATTCAGGAACAAGCAACTGATGAACATGTTCAAAAGACTATGTAACTACAACCAGGAGAGCAAGTTCCGAACTCTGTGGAAAAATCTTGATGACCTGACAAGGAAACACAAGGAGCAGACGAACAACACTAGTGGCAGTGGAACACAGGAGCAGGCGGAGCCTCTTTTCCCCCTGCCAACAGAGGATGAGGCGACTAGCCGTCTTCGGAGGCAAAGGCCAATCAAATATTTCTCGGACTGGATCAAGCACGAACCAAAAGAGAAGTGGTCACTGTTATATGACATACATGGTGCCAGATACGCTGTGATAACCACTAACTTTGCAGAAGTTTACAACTGGGTAATGCGAGGGATGAGATGTCTTCTCTTGGTAGGAATTATCGAGGGAGTGCTGAGGGGTACAACCAAGTACTTTGTGGACAGGCATGCAGCTGCTGACATAGTAATGAGAGATGAGAAGTTATTGTACTCTTTGATGATCACTAAATACATGGATGAGAAGACTCGTATATGCCAAACACAGAGCTATCAAAGTTGGTGCACGGACACTGCGCTTCGAGGTGATCTGCAGGGATAAAGGAAGGCGTGGAACCAACCAGAGGGTTGTCACCCAGGAGTGCATCTTACAGGCTGAGTGCAAATGCTTGTGCAACAAGCCATACCTTTTGCACATGCCATGTTCTCATGTCATAGCCGCATGTGCTTTATTTGGAATGCAACCTGGTACATACCTATCTGAATATTTTATGAAGGAAAGGGTGATGGCAACTTGGAGCGAAGAGCTTTATGGCTATGTGGTTGTGGGTTCTTTCACCACAACTCCTAGTGTTGATGACAGGTTCTGGGTCCCTGATCTTGATGCGAGAAGAGGGAAAGCAGGGCGTCGAGAAACAAGGCGTATAAGAAATGACATGGATGAGTCAGAAGCTGGCAAACGCGTGAAGAAATGCTCATTGTGCAACCAACGAGGACATACGTTCAAGAACTGCCAAGCACAAAACGAAGAAGACGAAGGAGGAGATGGTCACCCGACTGCTGCATGACGCCATCGCACCGGATGACAAGCAGTTTGCATTATCATATGTCATATATCAAATTTATATTTCATCGATATGTAACGTGTGTTGTATGAACTCTGTTTTGTACCTAGTGCTATGAGTGTTGTGTCTCGATAAATTGTTGCAACTGTTTGTGATATTTTGAAATGAGCTTCTCCGTTTTTTATGTGCGTATTTGTTTCAACATATTGTTGTGATGCTTGTGCAGTTTTACGGACTCTTTTGTTTACATATGTGTTTCGGTTCTAACTTCTTTTTTTGTAAATTGCAGCTATGGCTCACCAACAGGGAGATGACGAGTGGCCGTTCGAGTTGTTGGACCCGGTCGTCGACTGTGGTCACAGTGCCCGCTTCGCCATTGCTGTCCCAGATGAGGGAGGGGACCCTGTGCAGCTGGGCGTCCTTCGACCTAGGCCAGCGCAGCAGTCCTGGATGATCGATCCACGTTGGGTCCCCAGGTAACATATCAGTATTTAAATTTGTAAACATATTTATTCTAGCAGCATGACTAGTGCAGCACTGATATTAATGACATGTCTTTGTTTCTTAGGCTTCGCGTTTGAGGTTGCCGCCCTCGGCGGATGGTGGAGCTCTGGGGCCTTTGTTCCCATCTGACCGTCGCGATCACCGCTGGTGAATCGGTGGAGGCCAAGACGACACCTTCCATCTCCTGTCGGGAGATGACGATAACTTTGCAGACGCCTCCTACCTCCTCGGCCTCCGACGCCGCGGTCTGTTGGGAGCCCAGACGCCCACGAGGGATCGGCGCCTGCAGCCATCGCCTGAGTTCACGGTGTGCTACCACCTCACGTGTCTGAGACTTTCGAGCACACGCACGACCGACCTTGAGTGGCTTGGACAGTTTGTGAATACGCCGGTAGCATTTAAAACTAAATTGTGTACGCATCGCTTAAAATAACAAGTGAGCTTTATTTTACAGCGTGAGCAGATCGTCGAGCCAGCAGACGACCAGAGCCTCTGTAAGATCGAGGATGAGCCTAGAGGGGGGGTGAATAGGCTTTTCTAAAATTCTATCACTAAATTCAAGTTTAATGATTACTACTAACAAGTGATAGTTTTGCCTAATTTAATTCTTAACAATTCTAGTGATCACAAGATAATATCACTAAGCAAGTATATTAATTTGCTAAGCAAGTAGCCCACAAGAATCAAATAGCTAGAATTTCACAAGAATAAAGACAAGCAAACCACAATTGATGCAAGAGAATTTTTCCGTGGTCTCGGAGACTTGCTTGGTCCTCCCCTACTCCACGCTGAGGTAGCTTGAATTCCTTCAAGCCGGCTCCACTCGCTTGAGCCTTCCCGATCACTAGTGATAGCTCTTCCCGCTCCGGGTAGGCGAGCCAGTGCCTTCACAACCGCCTCGGTCTTCACACAACCTCCTTTGTGAAGATCACCGAGCCTCACGCCTCAAGCCGCCTAGGAGGCGGCAACCTCCAAGAGTAACAAACTTGACGCGGGCTTGAATCTCAAGAGTGCTATCAATATGGCTCACTAATGCAATGCACTCAATTTTAGCTCTCCAACACTAAGGAATCACAAATTCAATGCACAAGAGAGTGGGGAGTGTTTCTAGGGCTCAAGAGTATTCAATGGAGTCACCAACCAGGCCCTAGCACAGGTGAGGGGGTATTTATAACCCCCACCCACTCAAACTAGCCGTTTTTCACTTTTTCTGCCGAATTTGCGCCATGGCCGGTACTACCGCCCTCTAAGGGCAGAGTACCGCACCGGTCAGAACGGCTATAACGGACATTTAATGCGCCGACACGCCGTTCTGCATAATTTTTATATGTGGTTCAGATTACTCTGCCCAAGGGCCCTAGAGTACCGCACTAAATTAATCGAAAAACAACTTCATCGTAAAAGCTACCATTAACTATTGTGCGGTAGTATCAAGATTCGCAGATTACCGCTATGACCATCTTGAGTGCCTACGGAAGAAATCGAAAACACACCCCATCGAATATTGCTATCATGGCGTAGTGCGGTAGTATCAAGACTTGCGGTATTACCGCCTCGAACCAAGCGATAGTGCCGGCCTCAATTTTTTCAAAGATTTTGATTTTTCCATTTAAATGCATGATTTCACGGATGAACTAATGAGCCATATTAGAATGCACTTTCAAAATTCAAAGACCCATATCAAGTCCCCCTTGATAGTACGGCTACTATCCTAACAACCCGATCTTTTTCCCAACTCCGAGATCGGTGAAAATACTAGAAAATACTTCTAAGATTGATACCTTCACTTCTTCACTTCTTTTTACGCGTGCTCCTTCCATTTAGCACTTGAAGCCATCCAACATCTTCTGAGGAATACAATTATCCTGTTTTCGACTAACTTGCACAAACATCGTTAGTCCTTTTAGCATGATTGTCATTAATTATCAAAACCAACACCTCATGGGGGCCTAGATGCTTTCAATCTCCCCCTTTTTGGTAATTGATGACAATCCTCATAATCGAATTGAAGTGAGTTGATATTTAGTGTGAGTTACCAATAAAAAATTAATTTCTCACACCATGGAATTCTTATTTAGCAATATTTTGTCTTTGGAGGACAAAAAATATGTTTGAATGAAAATATTGCTAAATGAGAATAGCTCCCCCTACAAATGTGCCATGGATAAACAATAAGTTTTGCACATTTGCATATGAATTGTGTATGGCAATGAAGATGATATAATTGGAATGAGTTAACATGACATAATGCACAACTTCATAAGAGAAGATAATTTATATTTAAGCGCAAAAGAACCATAAAACGAGTTCAAGACCGAAATCATAAAAAAAACAAGACGACATAGGCATCCATAAGAAGTTCAAGACGACACAGCCACAATTTAAGCAGGATTATTACAATAAGAAAGATAAGCAAGGCTTCGAAGGCTTCAATTCATACTTCTCCCCCTTTGTCATCAAGGACCAAAAGAGGACGCCAAGGAACCGCTCTACTCCTCAAAGATCTCCGTGAGTAGAGCCGTGGGCGGATGAGGAGACCAAGGATCCCAGCTGGATGACGGAGGAGGATCATGGGAAGGAGGAATACTGCCGCTATCCGGACGCCGACGCTGATACGACTGATGGTAGGAACGATAGTGATCAAAGGAGGTGCTAAGCGAACCCAGACGCTCTCGGACATCCTCAACCATTTCGCGATTCTGATATTGAAGCTCCATAACAAGTGCAAACTGGCCTTGCATGTAAGATTCTTGTCGCAAAAATCCAGCCATCATGTCGAACGGAGAGTCTCAAGGTCGGCAAGATAGGCATCGACACTAAAGCGGCTTGAGCGGCAGAGCTTGGGCTTGGGCGCTTGTTCGGCTTGAGCTCTTGCTTGAGCGGCTTGCTCGGCGATGTGATGTAGGACTTGAGGAGGAGCAACACGAGGCTTGTACGGCTTATGAGGAGTAGGGGTGGCACCATTATACTCGGCGACTCTCCGGATGAGCGCCATGATGTATGGAGCAAAATAGATGGTCTTCCCTCTATCCCTAGCCGATTGAGACATCTCCCTTATTAGGAAGTCCACCACATCAAACTTCTCCCTCGCCATGACCTTTGCAATGACATTCCAAGCATGACCTCTTACGGCATCGAAATTTCCACTCTTCGGATGAATAGTGACACGAATGATCTTGTTCACCATGCTTGGTTGGAGTTGCAGACCGGCTGAATTCCCAATTCTGAAGTTATGAGACTGGTCATAGAAAACTGCCGCCTGATCCAAAGACAGAGGAGGTTCGTCATGGATTTTAGGGTGCTGACTGTGAAAGATTCCCAAGGCATGCTCAAAATCATCCTTGGAGGAAGTGTAACGAGTAGTGTCAGTCATCCAAGTGATTTGCTCACAGTTTTCTGACACATAGAGCGTCGCATAGAATTGCTTGATAACCTTTTCATTATAATCAACCCTTGTACCGAGGAAGTTGTATAAGCCAGCTCCACCAAATAGCTCAGGAATGCCCACGAATTCTGGCTGCTCTCGAACATGCTTCCAGCTGACCCAGCGCTGGTTGGCAAAGTCCTTCTCCGCATATATTTGCTCAAACACCCTCTGCTGAAATAAGGAATGGAATCTTGGATTTGGTGCAGAGCGAGGTTGGAGATACTGATTCTGACTTCTGCGAGCATAATAATCATCGCCTTTGATTTGAGATGGATCATTTCTTCCAATCAAGCGGCACCACTTCTTCTTCCTCTGAGCTCTCCTCACTATCACTCTCGGTCTCATCATCGCCGCCAAGAATTTGAGGTGATTGAGGGGACTTTCTCTTCTTAGCCTCGAAGGCTCAAGAGACCCTTCCTTTGCCCTTGTGGTCCTCATGGCGATAGCAAACGAGTTGTCGCTGTCTCCATTGTCGAGTCCGGGTGGGAACGCCACGACCCTTCGTTGTCTTCTTCGTACCCTTGCCCCTCCGTATGACCCGTTCCAAAGAACCTTGGTGCGAGGCATGGTCTAAAGAAGAGTTCAAGGAATTTTAGATATGAGAAATGAATATGAATCGAATTTGACAAGAGGGAAATGAAATGAGTGAAAGTCGCAGAGAAACATTGCTTCAAAAATCCTCAAAACCCGGTGCTTCAACAAATCGGCCAAGACTACTGCTATCGAGGCGGTAGAGTACTCATAAATGCGGTACTATCAGCTCCCAAGGGGCAGCGAAGGTTACTTGGCCTAACCGAGATGGAATTTGGGCAAAATTTCAAGCAATGTCTAGACACTAATGATTTAAACCAGATTAGGGTCTAGGGAATATTAAGGACTTTTATTTTACACCTAATCCACAGAGTTCTTGCCACATTACAAGATTACACATTGAAATTTCATTTAAACCCTAGGTTGCTCTAAATGAGATGAATCCACAGAGAATAAAGGAGATGAAGGATACCTTTCTGGAGGAGAAGGACACAAGGATCAACTTTGATGGATTTAATCCCACAAATCTTCAAGATTTTGAGGGGATGAGATTTAGGGTTTGAGAGGAGAGAGATGAGAGCCACACGGAATGGAAAAGGAGGAGGTTTCAAAGAGAAGAAAAGAAGAAGAGAGAGAAGGAGAGAACTCGCGAAATTTGAGGTGGCCCCACAAATTTACTGAGCCGAAGCAGTACTACCGCCTCCCCCGACTCCAGTAGTATCAAGATTTATTGATACTACTGGCATGGGCGGCCTAGAGTTAGGAAAAAATTTGAAATGGCGTGAATTTGAGCGAATTTGATTGCGAAGATTTCTCATGAGATGATGTATCAAGAGATTGAATATAAATAGGAGCAAATCAATCAAGATAGGCACAAAGTAAAAACTTTAAACACGTCCAAATGAGAAATAATGAATTGATTTGTTCGAGTTGAAATACCACAAAAGAAACTAGCAATATGGCCATTCTAGCTCTTTGGGCAAAACTCAAGATGTGCCTATATTAGATCAATATAGATCAAGATTTTTGAATTTTATTAAGCTTTTGAAAAGCAAAAGTTTTGTTTCATTATAAACATAGAGAAGGTAATAATTATGATATAAGTTCAAAAGATAAGGTTTATGTTATAATAAGTTTTAAATGAAGATTTGTGAATCCTTTGTATTTTGTAAATCCAAAATAGATTATTTCCAAGTAGTTTTGACTTATAAAGTCTAGTTTTAAGTTTTTAAGATATTTATAGCACAAACTTCAATTTTCCACATTTTAGGGATGTGATATATACATAAATTGCATATTACTCCCCTTGATGTGAGACTCATCTAAAGAACATATACCAAATAAAGACCAATTTAAGCAACCAAGGAATTTTACTTAAGCCACATTAGAGATATCAATGACATTTAATTCATTCCTCAATTTACAAAATCTAGTCTCATCTAGGGTTTAGTGAGTATATCCGCTAATTGATTTTCCGCTCGATGTGACTAATCTCAATATCCCTTTACATACATGATCTCTCAAGAAATGATGACGGATATCAATGTGTTTTGTTCTTGAGTGTTGGGCGGGTTATTGGCTATTTTAACCGCTTTCATTATCACATAAGAGAGGCACCTTCTTAAAATTAATTCCATAATCCATTAGAGTTTGCCTCATCCATAACAATTGAGCGCAACAACTACTGGCGAATATATATTCGGCCCGGTGGATAAAGCTACGGAGTTTTGTTTCTTGGAGAACCATGAAACTAGGGATCTACCTAGCAATTGACAACTCCGGAGGTGCTTTTTCTATCCACTTTACAACCCGCATAATCCGAATCCGAATATCCAATTAAATCAAATTTTGCACCTTTAGGATACCATAACCCTATATTTGAGGAATGTTTCAAATACCTTAGAATTCTCTTTACGGCCACTAAATGACATTCCTTTGGAGAAGCTTGAAAACGAGCACACATGCAAACACTAAACATAATATCGGGCCTAGATGCGGTAAGATAAAGCAAACTACCAATCATAGATCTATAAAGCTTTAAGTCTACCGTTTACCTCCCTCGCTTAAGTCGAGATGCCCGCTTGACGCCATTGGAGTCTTGATCGGCTTACGCCCTCCATGCCAAATCTTTTAAGAAGATCCTTCGTACTTGATTTGGCTTACTTAACGCCCCATTTTTGAGTTGCTTGATTTGAAGTCCAAGGAAGAAGCTCAATTCTCCGATCATTGACATTTCAAACTCCCTAGACATCATATCACCAAATTCTTTGCAAAAATCTTCGTTAGTAGAACCGAAAATGATATCGTCAACATAAATTAGACATACAAAGAATTCATCATCAATTATTTTTGTAAAGAGCGTTGTATCAACATTCCCAATTTTGAAACCCTTTGAGAGTAGAAAATCTCTAAGTCGCTCATACCGCGCTCTAGGAGCTTGTTTGAGTCCGTATAGCGCCTTAGAGAGTTTGTAAACATGATTAGGATATTTGGAATTTTCAAAACCGGGAGGTTGTTCAACAAATACCAATTCGGATATTTGTCCATTTAAGAACGCACTCTTTACATCCATTTGATATAACTTAATGTCAAAGCTTGATGCAAATGCAAGTAAAATTCTAATGGCTTCTAACCTAGCTACGGGTGCGAAAGTTTCACCGAAATCTAATCCTTCAATTTGAGTGAAACCTTGCGCCACTAATCTAGCTTTATTTCTTACTACAATACCATTTTCATCTTGTTTATTTGAAAAACCCATTTTGTGCCAATTACATTATGTTCTTTGGGTCTTTCTACTAATGTCCAAACATCATTACTTAACAAAATTATTTAATTCTTCATGCATGGCATTTACCCAATCCGGATCAACTAATGCTTCATCTACATGAGTAGGTTCAATTGAAGATACAAAAGAATAATGCTCACAAAACGAAGCAACACGGGATCGAGTTTGAACGCCCTTACTCACGTCACCCAATATTTGATCTATTGGATGATCTTTGGAGAGGCCATGGTGAATCCTTTGAGGTAGTGGTTGAACTTGTTGCTCGTTATTCTTGTCATCCTCATCTATTTCTTGAATTCGACTCGGAGTTGCGGAGGTTGACTCCGACTTGAATAGATGAAGGTTGATCTTGCTTATCCACTTCCGCTTCACGCTCCAATTGTCATATTCTTCATTGCTTCTCTTAGGCCTTCCTCACCTACATCATCCAAATTTTCTTGCTCTTCTTGAGAGCCGTTAGTTTCATCAAATTCAACATCACACGCTTCCTCTACAAATCCTTTGTTTTTATTAAAAACTCGATAAGCTTTGCTATTAGAAGAATATCCTAACAAGAACCCTTCATCACAACGACTTTGAAATTTGGAAAGCGAACACCCTTTTTCAAGATATAGCATTTGCAACCGAATACTCGAAAATAAGAAATGTTCGGCCTTCTTCCAACAAGAAGCTCATAAGAGGTCTTTTTCAAGAGTCGATGCAAATAGAGTCTATTTGTAGCATGGCAAGTGGTATTAATGGCTTCCGCCCAAAAACTATCGGACGTACCATATTCATCTAACATCGTTCTTGCCATTTCAATTAATGTACGATTTTTCCGTTCCACAACTCCATTTTGCTCCGGAGTGTAGGTTGCGGAAAGTTCGTGCTTTATTCCAATTTCATCACAATAATCTTCAATTCTTGTGTTTTTAAATTCGGAGCCATTATCACTACGGATTTTCTTTATTATAAAGTCAAATTCATTTTGAGCTCTTTTTGCAAACCTTTTGAATATATTGGAGGTTTCGGATTTGTCATCTAGAAAGAATACCCACGATATATCTAGAGTAATCGCCAACGATGACTAAACAATAAGAATTACCCCAATGCTTTTATAAGTTGTCGGACCAAACAAATCCATATGTAAGAGCTCTAATGGTCTAGAGGTGGACATGATACTTTTTGAGGGATGAGAACTAGCAACTTGTTTACCGGCTTGACAAGCACTACAAAGTCGATTTTTCTCAAACTTCACATCTTTCAAGCCCACAACTAAATCATTTTTAAATAACTTTTTAAGTTGAATCATTTCAACATGAGCTAGTCTTCTATGCCATAACCATCCTAAGAAAGTTTTAGCCATTAAGCAAGTTTGAAGACATGAATCATTTGAATTGAAATCAACTAAATACAAATTTCCAAATCTAAATCCTTTAAACACTAGTAAATTATCATTTTCTTTTGTAATAACAACATCATTTTTAGAGAATGTGCAAATAAGATCAAGATCACAAATTTGAGCGACGGATAGCAAATTGAAATTTAATGTTTCAACTAAGGAGACATTTGAAATGGAGAGGTCATTTGATATGGCAATTTTACCTAAGCCTAATACCTTTCCTTTGCTATTATCCCCAAACGTGATCTTGTCATTTTGTCCATTTCCTAATCAAAGGTAGTGAACATCTTCCTGTCACGGTCATGTGTTGGGTGCATCCACTATCCAACACCCAATGTCATCCACCGGTTTTGTAGTTCACCTACAAAAGAGAATCAAACCTTTTAGGTACCCAAATTTGTTTGGGTCCTTGGAGGTTAGTGACCAAGGTTTTGGGAACCCAAATGGCTTTCTTTCTTTGGCCAAATATCGGGTCCCAACAAACTTAGCAAAAATTTTACCATTTCTATCCTTTTTAAGTACATAACATGAATCATGAATGTTATCCTTAGACGATTTACTCAAAGTACAATTATTAAGCTAGATGTCCTACTTCATGGCATTTATAACAAAATTTACCATTTGATTTCATAAAGCGGAGCTTTGTTACTTATTTTCTTATTCTTTTAGGATATATCCTAGGCCTTCTTTATTATAGGAGCATCTTTGACTACCTAAAATTTTATTTAAGGTGTTCTTACCCTTAAAGCATCTATCTAAACTTTGACTTAATTTGTTCACTTGCTTCTTAAGTTCATCATTCTCAACAATTAAATTTTCATGACATGAACTAGTACTAGAATATGATAAATTATCTAAATCACAACATGAAGTAGATATGCTTGATTTTTCTACATGAGATGAGGTATTTGCTAGTCTAGGCAAGTCATTTATAATATCACACTCGATACCAATATCATTTGTTAATTTTGAATTATTCTTGACAAGTAGAGTTTCATGATCTTCCTTTAGCTCATCATATGAATTTTTGAGAGTTAGGAATTCTTTCTTTAGAACCTTAAATTTTGATTTTTCTTTGCCAAGATATTCATTTAATTCTTCTAGCATGTCCATTAGCTCATCATATGATGGTTCATCATTTTCGTTAGAGTTTACCTTAGTTTCTCCTCTAGCCATGAGGCATAAAGGAGTGACGAAGGCGATTTAGGCCTCCTTGATGGCAACAAGCAAAGCCCTTCTTCTTTGATTTGCTTGCGTCTTCAGACGAATCGAATCCGAGTATTCCTCCTCGAATCCCACTCACCAATATGGGCTTCACCCTTGCCGTCCTTTTGGAATTTCTTGAATAGCTTCTTCTTGCCTTGAAAGAATTTCTTCTTCTTGGGTGATTTGTCCTTGTCATCCTTCTTCTTAGGGCAATGCGAGGCTATGTGTCCCTTTTCATCACATTCATAACATCGAATATTAGCATATCGGTTAGTATTAGAATTTTGTCCTTTCTTATACCTTTGTGGACCGTTAAAGCTCGATCGCCTTTCAAGATAAATTTCTTCATCCTTCTTACGAGAGTGCCATTTCTTCCTCGGTATCCTCATCGTCGAGTCCTCATCACTTGACTCGCTTTTGCCTTGAAGGCGATGTTCTTTTTCTTGGAAGAGCTTTGTTCCAACAATTCTTCCTTGTCTTTCTTGTAGAGCTCGTTGGTGATGAGATTGCCGAGAAGACCGGTTGGCGCCATCCTTGGCAATTCGGTGAGTTGAGAAATAATGTAACCAATGTTTCATATTTCTCCTAAGAGCTCTAAGCATTTTCCTCGACAATATCAACATCACTCAAGGTTGTACCAAGACCCTTGAGCTCATTAACAATGTTATTTAATCGAGAATACATTTCATTTATACTTTCATGAGGCAACATGATAAAACTTTCATACTTTACCCTAAGCATATGCAATTTAGCTTCCTTAATCGTGGATGTCCTTCATGAATTTCCGATAATGTATTCCAAATTTCATGTGCGGTTTCTAAATTACTAACACGATTAAATTCATCCGCATTTAAGGCACCAAAGATAGCATTCATAGCTTGAGCATTTAAATGAATAAATCTTTCATTTTGTTCCTCATTTAAAGTGGCACCGTGGTCACAACATAACCCTCATTGACAATTCTCCATATATTTGGACTCATAGCCTTAAGGTAAACCGTCATACTGAATTTTCCAATACGTAATAATTTGTACCATCAAAAAAGGAGCTTTTCCATTGACATACCTCGTTGGCCATCCTTGCTCTCTAGGCGGTAAAGCCAAAATAGAGAGACCAAGCTCGATACCACTTGTAAGATCGAGGATGAGCCTAGAGGGGGTGAATAAGCTTTTCTAAAAATTCTATCACTAAATTCAAGTTTAATGATTACTACGAACAAGTGATAGTTTTGCCTAATTTAATTCTTAACAATTCTAGTGATCACAAGATAATATCACTAAGCAAGTATATTAATTTGCTAAGCAAGTAGCCCACAAGAATCAAATAGCTAGAATTTCACAAGAATAAAGACAAGCAAACCACAATTGATGCATAAGAGAATTTTTCCGTGGTCTCGAGACTTGCTTGTCTCCCCTACTCCACGCTGAGGTAGCTTGAATTCCTTCAAGCCGGCTCCACTCGCTTGAGCCTTCCCGATCACTAGTGATAGCTCTTCCCGCCCCGTAGGCGAGCCAGGCCTTCACAACCGCCTCGGGTCTTCACACAACCTCCTTTGTGAAGATCACCGAGCCTCACGCCTCAAGCCGCCTAGGAGGCGGCAACCTCCAAGAGTAACAAACTTGACGCTGGCTTGAATCTCAAGAGTGCTATCAATATGGCTCACTAATGCAATGCACTCAATTTTAGCTCTCCAACACTAAGGAATCACAAATTCAATGCACAAGAGAGTGGGGAGTGTTTCTAGGGCTCAAGAGTATTCAATGGAGTCACCAACCAGCCCTAGCACAAAGTGAGGGGTATTTATAACCCCACCCACTCAAACTAGCCGCTTTTCACTTTTTCTCGCGAATTTATACCATGGTTTGGTACTACAGCCCTCTAAGGGCTTCAGTAATACCGCACTGGGTCAGAACGGCTATAACGGCATTTAATGCTTGCCGACACGAGTCACATAAATGATTTTATATGTGGCTTAGATTATCGCCAAAGGGCGTAGAGTACCGCACTCAATTAACCGGAAAAACAACTTCATCGTAAAAGCTACGCCAACTATTGTGCGGTAGTATCAAGATTCAGCAGACTACCGCTATGACCATGCTTGATAGTGCCACCGAAGAAATCGAAAACACACCCCATCGAATATTGCTATCATAATCGTGGTGCGGTAGTATCAAGACTTATTGATTACTACGCCTAACCAAGCTAGTAGTGCCATTCCTCAATTTTTTCAAAGATTTTGATTTTTCCATTTAAATGCATGATTTCACGGATGAACTAATGAGCCATATTAGAATGCACTTTCAAAATTCAAAGACCCATATCAAGTCCCCTTGATAGTACGGCTACTATCCTAACAACCCGATCTTTTTCCCAACTCCGAGATCGGTGAAAATACTAGAAAATACTTCTAAGATTGATACCTTCACTTCTTCACTTCTTTTCGCGCATTCTTCCATTTAGCACTTGAAGCCATCCAACATCTTCTGAGGAATACAATTATCCTGTTTTTCGACTAACTTGCACAAACATCGTTAGTCCTTTTAGCATGATTGTCATTAATTATCAAAACCAACACCTCATGGGGGCCTAGATGCTTTCAGCCTCAGCCGCCACCTAGAGGCGTACCTGCTATGGCTCTTCGGTTGGTGCATATTCACGACGTCCCATGGGGATAGCGTGGGCGAGCACTGTGCGATTCGAGGGAGATCGCGGACGCACCTTTGATGCCGTGCACAATACTCACGGGATCGGCCGTCTGCAGCGCCACCTACCGCACACTCTGCGTCGGGTGTGCGGATCGCCGACAACGCGACCTTCGGAGGATGTCCACTTCTGGTACGCTTGTGGGCATACGAGAGGTTCCAGATCGGCGGCCCAGATCGACCAGCATCAGACAAAGACGCAGCGGTGACGACGCCGACAATCCGACCATGGGCACCATCCGTGCCGCCGACGGTAAGATATTGCAACCGTGATTTTGGTACTTTTGTTTAACTTTTCCGAGTACTAACGGTTACGTTTCTATCGTGACTACTGACCTTCCCGCGCGACACGCCGTAGGCGGGTAGCCTACCCGCATTTCGTCATTGCGTTCGACCACCTCACCGAGGACCACGACGCTGGACGCCAGACGCGACGCCGAGGTCCAGCTCGTGTGACGGTGGCTCGTCCACCCTTTGCACACGGACGCGGACTCTTGGTTCACCCGCTTGGTTCCTCGTGTTCGACGCCCACGCCGAGGGCTACACCGCCCATCGTGTGATGAGGCGGTTTGGCCTATGACAGTGTTCTTGCACGCGACGCACCGTAGCCCCACCCGCAATTTCACGATAAGTTCCTCAGACGATGTTTTCATAATTATTACTGTGTAATGCCATCTAATAACGCTATATTTATTTCTTACCCACAGGCAGAGTAGGAAGGGCGCACCTGGACCTAGGGCTGGCCAAATAAATCGAAAACCGAAACCGTTAAAACCGGAACCGAGGCCGAAAAAACCGAAACCGAATTATTCGGTTGTTGATTCGGTTAGCTGTATGGAATAACCGAACTTTTTCTGGTTAATTCGGTTTTAACCCTCAGTTAAACAAACTAACCGAACTTTGATAAAGAGATCCACCAAATCGGAGATATATTGAAAGCTCCTTGTCTGTATGCCATCACCATAGACAGTCAGAGGCTCCTTTCTCAACACCTGAAACCATTATTGCACAAGGAACATTTTAGTATGAAACAAACAATTGGACTGTCCTTGAATTCAGGTGTCAAAAGAGGAGACTACAAATGGTGGCTACCTGAGCAACAAAGTTGCTAACGACACGGCCATCATCATTGCCAAATTCGGTTAATTCGGTTAAAACCGAAACCGAAACCGAACTATCGGTTAACCGAATTGTCGGTTACCGAAATTTTCAAACATAATTCGGTTTCAATTTTGAAATAACCGAATTTCCAAATAAACCGAAAACCGAAACCGAATTTTTCGGTTAAACCGAACGCCCAGGCCTACCTGGACCCTAGCACGTACGTATGGTGCCTTGGGCTGAGGAGTGGGGAGGAGCCCTTGAGGACGTCTACGCCGAGGCTACGCCGTATGACCCGCGGACGTACCGCGCGTACCGCGAGTGGTACACTCCCCGGACTCGACTGAGTTTGGTACGTGTCGACCCCGATCCTCCTACACACGTTCCCAAGGTGGCAGACACGTACCCCGCCCATATGGACTCGGCGGCGTACACTTTGGTACGTTGCGTCATACATTCGATATAATTTTAATGATTTGTAATTTATTTTGCTAACTAATTCGTAATTTACTTGGCAGGGTGATGTCGTGCTCCATCACCACAGCGAGTTTCAGGGCTTATATACTCGGCTGACCACCGGAGTCGAGGTGACGAGATAGGAGGTCACCTCTTACGTCGGGAGGTTTCTGGACGGCTCGAGACGCGCCCTCGAGTTGTCCGGATACCGTGTCCCTACCGACGCAGCTCGTATGCGTGCCGCTTAAGCGAGGGGGTGCAAAGAGTACATCTTCGACGCTACCGCCCCGCAGTCGCGAGAGGGCACGCTGCTTCGGAGTAATCGAGATGCACTTGCTCACGTGTTACAATCGCAGACATAATGCTCTAAACAATTCTTCATTTGCTACAGTTCCTTGATGTACGCTTTACAAGCAACAAGACTTGCTCTCGACGACCACGAGGACGTGGTGATGACCTGCACCGTGGACTACGAGGACCTTGTAGCGAGGTTCCTCGTCCGGATGAGGTGGGTCATCACAGTAGACGGAGCGCCACTACCGACGCAGCCTTACTCAAATTTCGAGCACGCGACGCCTCCAACTAGGTCACAGAGGATCCACCGCCGACGCAGCTTGACGACGTACTGTGTTCGGAGGAGGAGGCCTCCCTAAAGCGAGGCCGACAGTAGTTTCTTTTGATTTTTATTATTGGTAGTATATTATGTACTTAGTTAATCGTTTGAAATATGTTGCACGAACAATTGCATTCGCATTTTTTGTAATTTAAATCTTATGTCCTTAGTTAATCCTTTCATCAGCTAGTAGCTTTGTCACACACCTATTAGCTTTATTAGACTGAAACGATAACACTCTGCACCACGCTTCTCGGGCTGAGATGACAACATGCTGCACCCCGCTTTTCAGACTGAAACGACAACACGCTGCATCCCGCTTTTCATACTGAAACGACAACACGCGGTTTCGTGGCCGCGAGTGCCTTTTCCGATTTTCGCAACTTCGAGCCGCGGCAATGCCTGCCCAGGTCGCCCGTAAATATGTGGTAGCCCATGTTGCGTAGATCACTTGTGATTTTTTTCGTGATTTTTGGGCAGTATCCGATGGGCCCCGCGAGGCTACGAAAACCCCTAAGTGGCCACGATTTCACGGTTTTGTGGCCGCGAGTGTCTTTTCCGATTTTCGCAACTTCGTGCCGGGGCAATGTCCGGGCAGGTCACCCTTTGATAAGTGTTGCTCACGTTACGTGGATCGCTCGTGAATTTTTTCATAATTTTTGGGCTGTATCCGGTGGGCCCCGCAAGGTAAGGAAAACCCTTAAGTGGCCACGATTTCTCAGATCAAAAGTTACAGCGAAAAATACAGTAGACAACACTCTTCATTAAGACATAAAATTAGGATGCGAACAAAATGGTTACAACTTAACATCTACTGAGTGCATCGAGGCCACTTCCCCTTCTCCCATGCCTCCGGTGGGGCTTCTCTGGCACGACGTGCCCTCTCTCGTTTCCTCTCTCTCTCTCGGCCTCCTTCTCCTCGGCTTCCTTTCAACGTGCCTCCTCACAGCAGCGCACGCAGCGCTTGAAGTCGCTCCCGAGGTCCGCTTCCCGGTTGGCTTCATCAAGTAGCCTTTGGTGCTCGGGGTTGATCTCCTCATCATACCACTTCTCAAATTCACACAGTGGCGGAGACGACTGCATGAAACATAAATTAGCAATGTTTCATTCACAAATATTACGACAGAAATGTAATTGTTACTACCGGCGCTTCTTGATTACTCGCTCCGTGGTCGGCGTAGTTGCGGACATCCATTACCTCCTCTTCCAAGTCGGAATTTCCCAAGAATAGACAAGCCTGCAATGATCTCCGCATAGGCACATCGGTGGGACAACTCCTCAAGGTACGAGGAGGTCGTCGACATAAAGTTGCGCGGCAACTCAAGCACCTCCCGCTTCTTCGCCTTCCCTTTCCCTTTCCACTGCACGCCTCGGATTTTTCTCTTTTCTTTTCTTCCTTCCTTTCTCCTTCGCTTTTGGCCGATGGATGATCAAGATTTCGATTGAACACGATGCGACGGGTGCTTAAATAGAGGGAAAAGATTCTATTGCCATATGGTTGGGCGACAGGGGTGCGTGTCGCCCAACCATTCATCGATTTATTTCATGTCGCCATTTCATCAGGCGACAGGATCCTATCACCATTTCATCGGGCGACAGGCTTCGGTCGCTATTTGATCAGGCGACAGGAGGCTGCGGGGGTGACGTGGCCTCCTGTCGCCCGTCTGTTTTTCTATTTAGGCTCCTGTCGCTCAACCAACGGGCGACAGGTGTATATTTATGAGATTTTTTTTCGGTGGTATATTTTTAAAATTTCGAATAAAAAATGTATTATTAAAAAAAATTCTGTGCTTTCCTCGGATTCAGCTCGTGTTGGCTTTTGGTGGAGGACATTTGCTTCAGCTGTATGGTGACTGGCCATCGTCTGCGACTTGTGGCGTGCCACTGCGAGGTCGACCTGGCTCAGATAGCGAGCGAATCATCGTATGCCGCGGAAGTTGGATTATCACGGGCCATGCTAAACTGTCGTGCGAGGAGCCCCCGCCTCCTCTGCGCAGGACGGGCCGCCCCGTGCGCCGTGGGCCTGGCTGCGTAAACGCGTTTCCGCCGAAACCGACCGCCTTTTCGCCCGATGCTGCGATGAGATGCGACGCGACGCGCACAGGTTCCCCGCGCGGCCCGCGGCGCGGAATTCAACCTTTCCGCCGAAACCGACCGCCTTCTTCGTCGGCGCGCAAACGCCTCGTGCCGGCCCGCGGCTTGCGACGACCCGGCGCGCACGAATTCCCTGGGAGGCCTGTGCCGAGGAAGCGCCGAAGCGGCCTGCCATTCGCGGCCCTCCACGGCTCCACTTCCACCTCGAGATGCTGCGTGCGCACGGCACGGCACGGCACGCTCAGTGATGTGTCGTGGACGTATCGCCAGCACTGCTACGACGATGCTGTACAGGAGGAATAACGCCCTGTATATAAGCCAGCCTGGTAATACAGTAACTGCTACGCTCCGATTCTGAATACACCTTTTAGGATTTTGCATCTCGACTAAAATAGGTATAAAAATAATCAAATCTACTTATTCATCTGCTCGCGTATTGCACTTGACTGTTTTCATAGTAATAAATAATATTAGGAATAATGAATAGCAGGAGTGTGTAAAGGGAAAAAATTAAAAGTTATATTAAAATTGTAGAATGATATATATTTAAAATTTAAAAGCAAAAATGATAGTATGTATTTAGAAACGAATGGCAGTTATTCCCATCCAAATTTGACTACTTTAAAGTGACAGATGGAATTCTGAGATAAGACCAATAAAAGGCGCAGACGATTGGCGCGAGGGAAACCATACAGAGATTTCGCGAAGATTCCTTCAGTTAGGCTGAAGTGCGTAGAAGATTATGTCCTGTACATGTAACTTGATTCTGCATGTACACCGGGTTCAACACCAACAGTATTAGAGATGCATTATTATTGTTTATATACTTTTCTATATTGCTGAAATAAAATTAAATATGACTTTTATAATGACATTTTAATATTGTCTTTACGAGAACCTACAGTCTTTTAATTATAGTGCAAAAATATATTATTATAAACAATAACTCATATAATAGTATTTTATGAGATTTATATTTTGGTCTCTTTAAGAATACTCTCTGTATCAATAAAAATCTACCGTAGCAAAGCATATTGACTGCGGACGTTGGATCGTTGTACATACCAATTACACAAGCCAACTAAAGGGATTGAAGATCAGGAGATTACTCCCTCCTTTTTTTTATAAGGTATATTTTTATTTTGCACAAGGATTAAAATTACGTTGAAATTAAGAAAGGTACAAGAGAAAATGACTTGATGCCCCACTTAATTGTGATAAAAGATATATTTTGTATGGGTGATAATGAATAAATACAAATGGATGAGAGAAAATAAATAAAGATATAGAAGTAAAGATCTAATTAAATCTACATGTAATTTTTATATTTGTAAACAAGATCGTTTAAAAAATAGATCTTATAAAAAAGAGAGATTATTTGCCACGCATTAATTACTCAGTTGGCCTAGGCCAATATGCATGCAAACGAAGGAAGTGAAGTAACATGATGGGGTCGCGTGCGTGCAAAGGCTCTGCTTCCAAGGAAAAAGTAAGAAAGGAAATCAACATAAATATGGTAGCGTGTGCATGAGCCTGAATCGTACGGATTACGGAGTCGTTACCAACGGGCTACGGTGTACAAGTCACTAGATCAAGAATTCCAATTCATGTACGCATACTGTGGCTATAAAAGAAGATCAGGAGCTCTCCAGAAAAATTATTATCGATCACCTAACATTACCTTTCATGTATCTTATTTCTTCTATACCTTATAAGTAGTCTCTATTTTTAGTAAGTGGATCCAACCTATCCTCATTATTTCGATGGTGATAATATTACGTCGTATTGATGTGTTGTTCTTCATCAATTTATGTCTATTTAAGAGTTATTTTTGTTTGATATTGCTTCACATCGATGTGTCCTTCTCGCCAGCTGGTTACCTTGCTATCGGCGATAACCACCGGTTCGCATCCCTTCGTCGATTTTGATCAAATCGTCTTGTATGTCTTGTTCACTGTGTGCTTTACCTTTGCACCCTCCACGAAGACACTCATGCTGTCCGAAAATCTCCCGATGGCAACACTAGTAAAGTGGACTCCTTGTGACAGTCCATACGCATGCTCCGTATGCCAAGGAGGTAGGCCGCATACATGGTTCAACTTCTCCGACCGTGCTGGTTTGAAAATTAGCACTGCTTGGTTTACAGATAAAATTTAAATTCAAAAAAATTAAGAAATTTAAAAAATCTAAATTCTAAAATTAGTATTAATAGCTTTATGGTCTCTAGTGTGATTTTTTTTAAAAAAACAAAGTTTGAAGATGTTTACAAGCCATTCAAAATATAGATAATAAAAAAGCCAAAAAAACCTGGCCTGCAGGCTTTCAAGCCGCCTTTAGGTCTTTGGCCCATCCAGGCCCACCCCCAGCCATCACCTAGCGACCACTTGGGAGACTCAAACCGACACATTCATTGCATTAAAAATTCCTATCCAAATATAGCGTCGCTTGCTCAGATCCGAAGCCGCCACCTCGTTCATTGATCCTAAGCAATTTCCAAGCAGTAAGCACCGAAAACCAAAATTTGTAGCGAAAATTGATGGCTACATTAAATTTCGAACTCAGCAACGAATTTCGCAAAATCTAGTCAATTTTCATCAAAAAGTGCTTGTCGACGATCAGGATCGTCAACCGCAAGAAAGAGGTAGGGGTCAGAGAGTTTATGGGACCCGAGCTGCGTTTTACTCGAACGAAGGAAGAAAATCAATCGCGGTGATGGTAGGAGCAAGGCGACAACGAGCACGAGACAAGAGTTTATACCGTTCGAGCCCCGTGAAGGTAATAGTCTACTCCGATCGCCTCATGGCCATGTGATTCTTGTTATCCGGTATACAGAAAGGTTTTACAAGTTAAGATGGTAAAGGTGATTCTAGCTCATACCGCCGCGTGGCCGTGGTTGTCTTCGTGTCTTTGGAGCTCTGCGCGCCCTGGTCTTTATACTTCCTTCTGACGCAACTACCGGGAGCCATCCTCGAGAGGGGCCTTCGTAACTTGAGGCCGGCAGAAGAATCGCCTCGAGCTTGCCAAGACTCGAGTCATCCCACGACCCGCCTCGGCAACTGCTGTCCGATGCCTCGATCCAAATCCTGTATGACCGAGGCTTGAACGAGATCCCGCCCGAGCTTGAGGTCGAAGGTGGTCAAACCTGGTCCACAGCCTAGGTCGAAGGCCCAAAGATGCACCTGTGTCGTGGTCGGGCCTTCCAAGCTTGGGGCCTCCTTGATCAGACGCCACCGGCCAAGGAGTTCCCACTCGCCGGCTAGCCCCGAGGCTCTAGGCCTGAGGAACCTCAGACAACCTCGAGCCTTATTCTTGGGACGAAAAACCCTTCAGAGGTCTTGACGCTTGGTCGAGGCTCAAGTGAGACCATAAGGCAAGTCTCTTGGCCACGACACCGCGCACCTTCGGACTTCTCGATGTTGGTACGGATGTGAACGGTTGATGGGCACTGGCGCCTCGACCTCAGAGGGTCGAGGATGCGCCTAGAGGGGGTGAATAGGCGTTTAAAAATTAATCGCTCTCTAATCCTTTCGCCTAATACACCCCTAAGTCAAAACCTAATCAAAGATATATGGAAGTTTATAAATAGGTTTTGACAATTTAAAGCCTAAATCAACTAGGCTCACTAGTGCACTATCTAAATTAAGTCTCTACACTAGAATTGCTAAATTGAACAATCAATTAATACTAAGCAATTCTAATACATTCAAGCAATCAATAATATGCACAAGGTAAATACTTGAAAGTAAAGAGACAAGAGACAACCGATGTTTTTCCGTGGTGTTCGGAGACTTGCTTGGTCTCCCTAGTCCATGTTGAGGCTAGCCCACACTTGGACCGCTCCCGCCGAGCACCCGCCTCTTTCCACTAGTCGGGTTTTTCACGCCGCAGAGGCTCAACCCGAACCTTCACAAACTTCGCGGGCTTTCACACCTCGAGAGCTCCTCAAGACGACGCCACGCTGCCTAGGAGTCGGCAACCTCCAAGAGTAACAAGCCGCCTTCGCTTGAACCTCACCGGCACAACAAATGCGCCCTCGGTGATCACCAAGTGCAACACATGCACAAGGCCTCACTCAAGTGCAACACATGCACAAGAGGCTCTCAATCACTTCCTAATTGCAACACATGCAATTAGTCTCACTCTTAAGCTCAAGAGGCAAATGGAGAAGAGCAACACATGCACACAACTCCCACACACAAGAACAACACCAAAGAACATTAGCCCTAAGCCCCCAAGGGGTATTTATAGCCCCCACCAAGAAAACTAGCCGCTTGGGGGGCTTAAATGGGCAAAACTCAAGAATGCGGTACTCACCGCCTCTAAGGGTAGTACCGCCAGAGCCCCAACGGCCGGCCAATCGGACACTTTATGGGATTACCGCCTCCGAGGGCCTAGAGTACGACTCATGTACTACCGCCTCCTCCTCACGCAGAGTGCCTACCACCACCAAAAAATCACCAAGATCGAAAATACCTACTCGGTGCCTTAGGCCCTAGAGTACGCTTCCATAGCGGTACTACCGCTCCCTCACAATGCAGTGCCGCCAAAGACTCAACAAAGAAAACGCCTTTCGCCAAAAAGCTACCGCAAACAAATGCCTAGTAATCGCCTTGGTACTACCACCTGCATATGCTAGTAGTGCTGCCACAGGAGAAAATCCAGATTTCAAACTCCAAATCCATTTCTCCAAAAACCAAACTTATTCTTTGAGCCACAAAGATGATCAACACATGATCATACACACGTGCAAAACACATTTGCACCAACTTAGCTCATGCTCAAAGAATTCAAACCAAATTGCGAAAACACATTTCACAACCAACTCAAGATCTATTTGCAAAACGTATTAAGCAAATCAAACCCGTGTTTATGAGATTAATTCCCCTAGCCATGTGAAGGTCAACACAAGACCCGGTCAACTTGCCAACACCCGTTGCAAGCCCCACTCACATACTCTCGGAATTCCGGACTCATAAACCTCAGTTTATTCGCACAACGAACTTGCAAACAACACAATAAACATATCTCATGCTTGAGCACTACTCTTTGCAACACATGCAAAAGTCTAGCTCCAAGCAACATCAAATCAAGATGCATGAACTCTCTAATTGCAACACATGCAATTCTCTAGTTCAATGCAACACCAAAACCAAACTTCACACCAAAATCAAATCACACGTATGAGCTCTCTACTTGCAACACATGCAAGCCTCTAGCTCCATACAAACACACAAACATCAAATCATGCTTGAGCTCTCTCCTTTTGCAACACATGCAAAACTTAGCTCCAAGCAAACACAAGTTTTAGAAAGATTGTTTTGCGAACCAAAACATGAAGCGTCAACTAATGCAACACATGCAAAAGTGAACTTCACGCAAAAGCCAACGCACTAGCTTATCCTATTTGCAACACATGCAAATCAAAGCATTATGCGAAAACCAATGCAACTAAGCATAAGTTTAACCCATTCGCAACACATGCCAAATGGTTTAAACCAAATGCAAAAACCAAAACCAAAATGGTTGAGCTTTGAGTGAACGCGAAATGAGATCACCAACACATGATGAAGCTCAAGCAAAGGGAACGACCCCTCTTAATAGCACGGCGATAAAACTCTAGACTCAAAGACTACAAAGTCCTTAGCCTATCTAGTTATACCTTCGCCACAAGACAAGCAATCCCTTTGGGGTCTTTATGATCATCACTTTGATATTCCCCGATCGCTACCCTTCTTTATCTTCGGATCCATTCTTGACGCCCATCAACTCATGATGCCGCCCTTGTCACGTTCTCATCATCTCATCCATCTTTGGACATAACTCAATCACAACTCATAAAATAGTTAGTCCAAGATGCATGGTTGTCTCAATTATCTCTTGCACTCCATTAACACATAATGGATGCCTCTAGATCAATTGAGCACAACCCTAAATCAATAGAAATGATTTATGTGTCTTAAGTACAATAATGCAACTCATGCTTTATTATACTTAAGAACTATTCATTTGTCCTCAATTAATCACAAAACACCATCAACACATGATGAAGTGTTCTTTAACGACAACAAGATAAATGAACTCAATTTAAATTATCATTTAAATTGATATGAGTATATATCAACTACACAAGTTTTCATATACTCATGTTGATGAAAAGTAATGATCCATTATATGTAAATTGTATGGAAATGATCATTACTCTAAATCATCAACTATAGAATACACCCCACATGTATATGTGCATAAATATGATTTACTTGGAGATAATATGCACATATTCAAATTGATCGTATTGGAGCATATCCTATATTTCCACGAGTATACTTATAACTAGGCAATTCAAACATATACTCAAGGATTTAGTTTCTTTGTCTTGATCCTTATATGTGTCAATAACTAATTGATCAATACAAAGAGATTTTCAAGTTAAACTACAAACTCCCCTAAATATGTGCATCCATGTAATATATGGATTGGGAAACATGATGCACATTTTGTGGTAAATGTAACGGGGACATTCATACTTTAACTTGAATCCAAAGTATGTAATTAATACTATAATGAATATACATACATACCTCGGGTTTTCCATTTTTCAATGCGATGAGACTAAACAAAGATATTCTAAACAAACATGTTAGTCTCGATATAAGATTGTCATTAATAACACTATCGCATTAGGGATAAACTCAATATTGGATTTGTCATTAACACAAGATTAGATTTGTCATTAACACCAAAACCATAACTAATGAAGGTTGAACTTACAATCTCCCCTTTTTGGTGAATAATGACAAATCCAAGCTTAATAAGCACAATTGATTAAAACTAACATATCGAGAGAATTTTAAGCTAATTGAACACATATGCATATTAATTCTCCCCTTAATCATATCAAGCTTACTTTTTAAACCAAATGACATTAAGCTTCCTAATTCTCCCCTTGGCATTAAGCACCAAAATGGAAAAACTAAAAGATTAACTTGAAATACATTCCTCCCTTTTTGGCATTTAAACATTAATCATTAATAAGATTTATCATTATCTCCCTTTTGGTATTTAACTTGGAAAAACATTCTCCCTTTTTAGCATTTAACCATTTCTTTTAATGAAGGTCATATAAGGATTCAATGCATACTTATGACCTTGGAGTGGAATTTGAAGAACTTAAGCCAAATAAAAACTTGAAGGGTCATTCAAGAAGTAAAACAAGTTTTTTTTATTTGAAATATGGTCTTAAGAATAAGGAAAACACGAAAAGAGATCATATTTGGATTTGTGGATACCACTTGTAAGACAAATACCACTTGTAAAGATAAGCATGAAAAACGAAGTAAGGGTATCACACGGTTTATTTGAAACTCATTCAAATAAATCACTCCTCATTTTATTAGGCTTTGCAAATTCTCAACATGAATCTTTTGAAGAATCCAATAATTTACCTAATTGGGTCGAACGAGGAACCCAAAAGAAATAGATACCACTTGAGCAAATAGATATCACTTTAATTCTATCTCAAGGGCTTTGCATGAAGAACCAAAGGAAATGAGCATTTTCAAATATTCATGAAGAACAATGCTCAACAGAGATTTTCCTCTTTATGTATTCCAACACATAAAGAATCTCACACGAGAATTCTTAAGCGGTTGAACTTACAATTTTAGCTTGAGAGGAAAAATCTTAATCAAGACTGTGGGTATCAGAAGTAATTCTACAAAGAGGCAATGAAATACCACTTGTAGGAAATAAATCAATTTAATGATACCGCTTGGAGAAAAGATAAACTCAAAGATACACTTGTAAGCATAGGGAGGAGTGAATAAGTGCTTGGATTGATACCACTTGAAAGAATAATCGATAAAAGATTGATGGGTATCGAGCAATATTCTCGAGCAACAAACACTTACGGTATCGAAGAAGAAAAGCTCAAATTAGATCAATGAAATCCAAAAAGATTTAGTATCAGAGCAAATTAAAGACATGATATCACTTGGAAGCCAATAAGTACCCAAAACTTGGTATAAATAAACTCCTTGAGATATTCAACAGGTGAATTAAACATGGAGTTATTTGCATTTGACTTGCACAAGTTTTGTCTTTTCAAAAGATCAAGTGAAAATCACTCTTTAGTTCATTTAAAGTGCTCATAACTGATACCACTTGAAAATGCGATCAAATAAATTTCAGAGCTTTTCAAATTTTGCACAAATGAACTTTGGGATAACACAAAGCTTTTCCAAGAAGAATTTTTGAAAAAGGAAGTACCAATCAAAAGATATCCCAAAGCAAAACTCAGAAAAATCTGAAAATTCAGAACCAAACCTGCAGGCCGGTACTACCGCTCACAGGCTGGTAGTAACAAGAACCCGTACTCACCACCGGGTCGTAAGCGGTACTACCGGTCCTGACAGACCGAAACTCCGGATTTTTGCAAATTTTATCAAAAATGATTCAAATGAAGTCCAATGAATTTGAAAATTTGCAGAGATGAACTTTGGACTAATTAGAAGGTTCTGCAAAAAGAATTTTCTCAAAATCAATTTTATTTTGAAAGATATGGCAATTTGCGCTTTGAGGCATAAAAGGAAATTGATTTTTCACGAAAAGCCTCAAAATGCAATTCAACTTGGATTTCATGCAATTTTGATTCCCATGGCTTAGATTGGTGTATCATGAATGTGTATAGCCAAGATTTATGATGAAATCCAACTCGAATGCCAACATTTGAGCTATATGCCTAAATAGGCCATTTCGGATTAAATCAAATTGTTTTCGAGCCAAATTAGATTTCAACATAGAATTTTCATTTTGAAAGCTTGTAAAACATTTGAGATACATAATAGAATACTTTTACAAAGTTTTTCAAAAATTTGAGTCATTTAAATACAATTTTGACTTTTGATCTAAATAGTCCATTCGAAGAAGCAAATAGAAACCAAGTCAAAATCAACAACACAAGAATTCAAATTAAGCAGGGGTAAGATATATGGATTTGAATTTTGTGTATGAGTCTAGAATACCATTTTGAATCAAAATTCTACACAAGAATTGATCCAAATGGAGAAACTCACTAAGTGCAATAATATGACCATTATGGGTCGAGTATAGTTTTTAGGCGAGTTTCAAAATCAAATAACTTTTGATGAGTTGGTCTTTTGAAAATCTTTTGAACACGAAAGTTGTTAATAATGACCAACTCTAGGATTTTTATTTTGAAATTATTTTCAAAATCCTTTTACTTTTATTTCTATGAAAATTATAAGTTTAAATCAAAGTCAAGATACTAGTAACTAGTTTTTGACGCTAAAAACTTATTTTCTTTTCAAAATAGATTTTTGTGAAGTCAAAACCTTTAAGAAACATTTCAAAACATTTGTATACATTTTGCAACTAGTTTTTTTACAAGTTTACTAAGAGTATACAACATTTTGACTTTTGGCTAAATGGTTTGATTTTGAAAATACATATATACACTTATATTAATATGGGCACATGTAGGGATGTGATACACATGAATATGAATTAACACTCCCCCTAAATGTGCCACATCTAAACTTGCTCAAGATTTGCAATTAAGAGAATAGATGAGAGGCGAGAGCAAGTGACCATAGCAAGTAATCTAAATTGATATTCATTAATATTTCATTATAACCTACACAAGGCTATAAGACATAAGAATCAATTTAAATACTTGTTAATGAGATGGCATTGGCTCATGATGGACTTGATTATCTTCATGCTTGACACCACTTGTAGATCAATATAGTCCTTCTCCTCTTGAGTGGCAAGCGTCAATCCATCTCATATCACCTAAAAATCTTTTAGGCGATCTTTGGTACCCAATTTTATTGTCCGACAATGTTAGTCACAATAGATTTAGGAACCCAAATGGTCCTAATTTTAACATTATTGAATTGACTAACACGACTAGGAATGGTTTTGCGATAATTATTCCTCCTAAGCAAAATATTTGGATTTAAGTGAGAGGACTTAGGAGGGCATTGATATTTTACAAAACCATTTCTAGTTTGATCTCTTCTAAGTATGTGATAATTGAAATTATGGATTGGCTTAGAGGATCTAGCAAATCTAGTAAACGTTTTGCTGTTGTTATTTCTCCTAAGCAATATGTTTGAGTTATATTGAGTGGCCCGAGCGGTGGTTTTATTTGAAGAAAGGGGAGCTCGGAGCTCTGACGTACGAGGGGACCCCCGTCACCGAGAAGAAGGAGACCCCGAGCTCAAGATCCGGAGGTTGACGAGGAGGCCATTGCCGCCATACATATCTCTGCGCCCACGCTGCCTTATCAAGCGTGCAATCGCCGTCGACTTCTTATGGAGCCGTGTCCCTCTCATGGAGGAGGGAGCACCTGGTTCTTCGAGATCGCGGCGCGACGACCCCACTCGTGAAGGTTCGACAGCAAGGCCTCCGCCTTGGAACTTCCGCCGAAATCCATCTTCCACCTTTCTTGATGGCCCATGTTCTGCAAAGACCGGGAATCTCGGTCTCCGACAGATGTTCGAAATGTTCGAAGTCGGGCGATGGATACACCCTCGACGATCCGATCCCAAGAACGATTACGGAAGGCCGAGGCGAGCCGTCCCGACCTTGCCCTTGATCTTGTTTTTAGCGAAGGTCCTCTCGACCCACGCAAGTTCTCAGACCATCGGAGCTGTTCGACATACCAGAGGATGCTCCGCCACGTGGGGCAAACTCAAGAAGGAGGAAGAGGCCCTCACCACGACAAGCCGTCGAGGTGAAGAGGTCAGATGTCGAGGGGGGAACCGCGCCACGGTAAGGACCCTACGGCCGAGCCCCGAGCCTAAGTTCATGTGCCTTGCGCTTGACGAGACCTTCCTAGTTGCAAGAAGAGAGCGCGGCGGCCGCCGCCAGTCTTGCACTTCTACCTGGGCTTAACCCGGCCCTTGCAGCTGGGCGGGCGATAAGTGAGCCGGCTCGCCTCGAGATCCTGTGTCGTGAGGACGCCAAGAAGCGAGGCGCCAAAGATCGGGCAACAAGACCTTCGACGACCCTCGGAGACTGAGATCGGTGACCCAGTAAATTCTTTGCATCTCGTCGCACCGCCTTTTCGCAGATCTTTTTGGCTTAGTGTATGCTTTTGATCGCAGATCGTGAGCACCGAGCTCGAATTTGCCCATTTTGACGATGGCTATTGTCCGTATGCAGTCCGAGTCCGAGGAGGAGGATACGCTTGAGTTGGTCCTGCGTCGCCAAGGCCAACGCGACCTCTCGCTGGGTCGTTTGACCGGTTCCGTCGGTGAGTTCACCAGTGCCCTTGATGATTTGGACGATGGAGAGCTCCACCAAGAACTGTGCATGATTTTGACATCGGGCGAGGCTCATGATGTGGCCGCCGTTGTCGACTCTCCCGCCATCATGAGGGAGGGTGCCCAGGCTGCGGTGGTCGCGCCCGAGGCAACACCCCGAGCTCCCCCGACCACGGCCGCCCAGGCGCCGAGGCCGCTATTCCTCCTGCCACCGAAGGTGACCAGTCAGGGCTCCGCGACCGCCTGTAGCGGTGCGCTTAGGCACCGAGGTCGCAGTACTTCTGGCCGTGGAGGTCGAGAATCTGTGGCGACCACCGCCCCTCAGAGCCGGAGACGGGTGGGCCCTTGTCGTGAAGGTTGGGACCAGATCAAGGCGTCGCGCCTTCTCGGTTGTTGACGGGTCGAACTCCGGGAGGAGGTGACGAACCACAAGGCCGCCCCTAGGGCAGAACTCGAGATCCCACCGAGCGCGCCAACAGGGTCGGGGTCGACCTTGACACTAGTGCTGCGGCCGACGAGGAGGAAGAGATCCCCGCAATCGTATCGACGATCGCGAGGAGTTTAACCGCATACGCGAAGGCCATCTCCGCAAGGTAAGGGTCTTCTGCGCGATTTAGTTGGTAGCCTCGTGTTCCTTATTCCTCATTTTGGGCCTCCCTACTCGCCGTGTGAAGGTGATCGACCATGCCACCTAAGGGCTACAAGGCCTTGTGAGCATGCCGCCAGTCAAGGGCCTTCGACGCTTAATAGAGGCGCGGGAGGTTGAGCGCAACAAGCTTATCCGGACCATTGAGGTCGAGCAAGGAGAGCTCGAGCAGAGGGCCCAGGAGATTGACGATTTGCGCCAGACGATGAGGGCACAAGAAGTAGCCCATGCGGCGGAGCTCGAGCAGGCCAGGGCCTCCGAACGCGACCATGGTTATACGGCCGTAAGCAAGAGCGCCAGACGGTCGCCAAAGGCGCCAAGGTCGAAGGGCCAAAGTTGAAGCCCCGAGAAGGCCGCTGCAGGCGGGCGCCCGACCGAAGCGCCCCCGACCTCGAGGCTAAGATCCTCGAACTCGAAGAGAAGCTCGGCCGCGCCAACAAGGCAATGAGGACGAGCGGTGCCAAGGTCGAGGACCGGAGAAGGCCGCCATGACCGGTCTTCCTGCAAGCAGCCCCCGAGCTCGAGGCCAAGGTCTCGAGCTTGAAGGAGGCTTGAGCGTGCTAAAAGCGGCGGCGAGCGCGATGACCCAGCTCCAAGATTTAACGGCGCCGAGCCGGATGCCTCCACGGTGGCCTCCGAACTGAGAGTGAGCTATCGCCCCGAGGACCAAAGTCGCCGAGCTCGAGCAAGAAAGCTTCGCCCATGAGATGGCCGACCAGTGAAAAAACTTTAAAAAGCAAGGGATGTACTAACAGAATGGTTAGTTTTTGGTGTACAAAGAAACCTCATCCCTGCTAGGACCCGTGATTTGGGGATACTTTGAAGTCTTTCTTGCTTTGCTTGTTAGCCGCTCCCTGCTTTCTAGGTCGTGGCGCCGATAGGGTAGCCTTACCCACTTTCGCTGGTCCGAGGTCGAGCGACAGGTGCCTCGCACAAGACTTAAATATGGACGAGAGGCCACGACCGCAGAGTGGAGGAACAATTAGAAAGGTAGAAGGGCACGGCGGACATCGTTAGTGCTCGAACGGTCCTTGCGACTATGCATATCGCCGACAGCCTAAAGCGGCGAGGTTCTCACCGAGCCCGAGCACAGGAAGAGCTAGATTGCGAAGAGGTTCGCTACGCTAGCTCGTTCACGGGCGGTGAACGCCAAACTCAAGGCCGCTTAGACCAGAGCTTAATGTGTTTGCGACGAGGGTCGTGGTTCGAGGAAAAACAAACGAGAACCGTCAAAAAGAAATAGCAAGAATATCGCCGAAGGTATATAGAAAATGAAAACCAAATTTTATTGAAATGTGAGGCATAGGGTTTACACATAAAACTTCCGGTCGATCTATATTCCACGAGCTAGAGAGCTCTCGTCGGGCATCACTAGCCAGAAGCCCCCGTCGTCCTGTTGAAACAACTCTATAGGGGCCTCCCATGAGGGGATAACTTGTTGGTGCCGGACGAGCTCAATCCGCCTCGTGGCTAAGTCCCCAACAAGGAGCTTCTTAGGTCGTGACCGACCGAGACGCATGTCTGCGAAGAGTTTGCAGTAGTGCGTTGATCGTGGCAAAGGCACTCCAGATCTTACTTCTTCTCGAGGGTGAGGTCGAGAGACCGTTTCAAGGCCGGTCGACTTGGTCGACTGCCGACTCGCAGAGCCCAACAGACTCGGGAGGCGGGACGGCTTGATGCACCAACACGAAGCCGACGGTGTGGACCCCAATGGTTCGGCTTGTTGTGGTACTGAATAGACCATAGGACGGTGGGAAGTTCGTCCACCTGTGCCTTGCCAGATTCGGCCGAGCTCATCTGCGACTCGCTTCTTGGCGCCCTAGACGATTTGTTCGTTGGCGCTGCTCCGCTACTCCGCTGTTCGAGGGTGAGCCACCGGCGAAGCAAATTTTAATGCCGAAGTTCCTCGCAAAACCCTGAACAACTCACCGGTAAACCGAAAGTACCGTTGTCGCGATAATCTTGCATGGAACCCCGTACTGGTGACCACGAACAAGCGGAAGAAATGAACCGCCGCCGCGAGGCGCTTATGGTCGAGACCGGTTCACCTCTATCCACTTGGTGAAGGTGCCGATAGCGATTTAACGTAAACTTCTTCCCTACGCTTGAGGAAAAGGATCGAGGATGTCCAAATTTCGTGTCGAGAAGGGCCACGCGAGCGGATGGTCTCGAGCGCGAGGCGGGTTGATGCGACTTCCGGGCGTGGAATTGGCGAGCTCGGCAGCGCGGACGATATCACGAGCATTCAAGAACCGAGGGCCAATAGTACCCCATGCGAAGGCCTTCCACCATTGTCTCAGACGAAGAGTGCGCCCCAGAGGCTCGAGTGAATATCATGCAAGAGGTACTTACCCTCCTCCGTGGAGATGCACCGCGTCAGATGCTTCTAAACATTGCGCTCAGAAGCTCTCCTTGACAAGCGTGTCTGCATCGCCGGCGCTTTATCCGGCTCTCTCGGCGGTCGGGTGGCGTGTCGCCCGAGCAAGGAAATCGTGGATGGCCTCGGCCAGAGGGTGTACCTTCGACCATGGCGAAGCGCGACCTCTTGGTCGGAGATTGACGGGCCGCCAAGGTTCCGTGGATGACGCTGTGGGACTTCGCTGCCGGAGGAGCCGAGCTTGGAGAGGGAGTCCGCGCTGAGTTGTCCTTCCGGGATGTGTTTGAGTTCCAAGTTCGGAACCACTTCTCCATCTTGCGCCTCGGCGAGGTACTTTGTCATCGAAGTCTCCCGAGAACCGGTAGTCCTTGTTGAACTGATTGATGATTTAGCCGAGTCGCCCTTCACGACCAAAGGCGATTTCAAGGCCTTGCAAGCTCGCAAGCCGCCAAGAGAGCTTCAGATTTCGCCACATTGTTGGTCGCCGAGAAGCCAAACGAATTACGACTCACCTTGTCGCCATGGGTGAGGATAGGATCCCACCCCGAGCGCTTGAAGGATCTCGAGCCGTCAAGAACATGACTCGTGGCTTTTTCGCTTCGACCAAGCTCGGGAGGCGGCTGCGACGCTCGCCGACCACGGTCGGCGAGCACTGCGACTTTTATGGTCGTCGGCGCGCTACGACCGGACGCCGAACGCCGCCAGCCCATGGCCCACTTGGCGATTCGCCCGCCCTCCGGGTTCTCAGATGTCCCCGAGCGGAAGTTGCTCGGGGCGACCACTTGAGTGTGCCCGAAATAGTGCCGAGCTTGCTGGCCATGAGGAGAGCATATAACAGCTTCAGACTGCGGGTAGCGCCCTTCTGCCGTGCAAGACTCACCATGCGTAATAAATGGGTGTTCTTTGAGGCCCCTGCTCTGCTACCAAGACGGCACTAACAAAGATGGGGGTGGCCGAGATATAGCAAGAACTTCTCACCAAAGTTGTGGCGTTGTAAGGAGGGTGGGGGACGGCAGATATGCCTTCGTGTCGTCGAAGGATCGCTGGCCTCTGAGTCCACTCGAAGCCCGTGCTTGCGCAATGTTTGGAAGAATGGGAGCCCAAGGCCGAGCCTCGAGATGAATCTGCTGAGGGCGCCATGCGCAGCGATGAGGCTTTGCACCGCTGATCGAGGCCGGGTGCCATCTTTTCGATCGCCTCGATCTTCTCCGGGTTTGGACCAACCCCAGAGCCCCCGATCATGTAGCCGAAAGCACCTTACGGACGACGCGCCGAACACGCACTTCTCGGGTTGAGCTTGATCTTGTGCTGTTCAGATTGGCGAAGGTCTCTCTAGGTCGCGAACGTGGTCACCCTCGGCGGGGCTTTTGACGATGATGTCGCCCACGAGACCTCAAGGTTCCGCCCGATCGGGGCTCGAAAGTCTTGGTCATCGACGTTGAAAAGTGGCCCCGCATTGCGCAGACCGAATGACATGGTCGATAGCAATAGGTGCCAAACGGCGTGATGAAGGAGGTCTTGCTTTCCGTCGACCGCCACTTTGATCCGTGGTACCCCGAGTAAGCATCCAAGAAGCTCAAAGATCTTAGCATTCATGCGGAGTCCACGATCCGTCGATGCGCTTGAGCGGAAATTGTCCTTCGCAAGCCGAGTTCAACCCGTATGGTCGACGCACATTCTCCACTTTCCTCCCATTTTCAGACGATGACCGGGTTGGCCACCACTGAGTAGTTAATCTCACTAATGAAGCCGCCTTCAAGAGCTTGTCGAGGTTCTCCTTGATGATCGCGACTTTCTCCGGAGAAGCGACGCACTTTTTGGCGCATGTGTCGGGAGCCGGATCCCACCGCAGCTTTGTGCTCAATCACCTCCCTCGACGCCGGGCATATCCGCTGGCTCCCAGCGAATATACCCTTGTTGGCGCTGGAAGGTGACGAGTTCGAGTTCCTATTTGGGACTCAAACATCGGAGACATGGACACACTGGTCGGTCGCTCTGCCGAGCCAAGACGGCCTTCGTTCTCGCTTAGGTCAGATCGCCGCCTTCGGCGGGCGTTTTCGTCGTCTCCTCGACCATGCACTGGGCAAAGATGCTGCAAGGGCCAAGGCCTTGGTCTCACACGACCATGCGCCGCTTGTAGGTCGCCCCACACGATGATGACACCGCTGGGGCTGTAACTTCATGCATCGATGGCCATAATGGTTGGCGTACCATAAATTTGACCAAGGCAGTCGCCCGAGGATGGCGCTGTATGCGGAGGTCACCCTCGACCACCTCGAAGGTGATCAACTCTTGCGAAGTTGTCGAGCCACCGAAGGTGATCGGCAAGACAACCAAATTTCAAGGGTGGTCGAACTCCGGACTATCCCGAAGAATGGTATGGTGACGCTCTTGACCTTCGACGGGGAATCAGATCCGGCCGAGCGCTCCCGCCACAAGAAGTTAAGAGAGCCCGCCATCGACCATGACACGACCGATCCGTGGTGTTGCGATGGTCGGGTCACGACAAGGCGGTCTTTAGGTCTCGAGCCATACCGGAGAGCATCCTCCGGGAGAAGGTGATGGTGGCCCCGCCCACTTGCAGGCTGTTCGGTGGGCTTCCCAAAGGCGACACGGTAGATGGTGCGGCGGCGTGCCTTGACTCGCGGCCGACTGGTAGGCCGACGAGCCACCAAGATGACGCCGATCCGACGCCGCCTTTGAAACTCGGTGCCGAGGTCGCGTGCTTCGCACGCATTCACCCGGCCAGCCGGTCGTCATCCTTCGGAGCATAGGCATCTCACCCCGCCCATCGTAGAAGGCGCTTAGCTTATTCTCGCCAAGCCTGCAGTTCGCAGAGATCGTGGGCGTACGCCTGTGGAAAAGATGAACTTTGTTTCATCAAACCCGTCGCCGCTCGACCCGGCCGCCGAAATCATCGGCCGTCAGGACCGCACGTTAGCCCTCTCCGCTGGGCCGGTTCTTCGCTGGTGCGGTTGGGTCGACTTTGGCGAGGCTTAGAGTCCTCCCGAGCTTGGCCTCGACCTCGAGGACTCATACGGCCATCCGCCGAGACGATCACGCTGTAACCTCCGCCACCTCGCGATCGCTTTCGCTTCTTGGTGGCGGCGCCTTGGTCGGCGCCCGAGTTGGACGGTCCGGCCTCCGTTTGGTTCGCACTGCTTACCTTGGTCGAGTCGCTTCAATGGACGGCATCGTCTGCGTCGGGCAGCATCGCTCCGCCATGCGAAAAAGTTTGTTGACGCCGAGCCTCGAGGTGATCTCTGTGTCTTCGGTGAGACGTCGATCACGACCCCGAACTTGAAGGCCTTGATGACGGCCTCATCGAAATGCTCGGGATCGTTCCTTGTGCGATGAATCGCCGCACAAAGTCGCAAGAAGGGCTCGTTTCTTCCCCGATGACACGATCCGTGTCTTTCTCCTCGCCTGGCCAGAATAACTCGGAAGTTGGAGCGGGGCGCTCGATCTGGCGCCACGACCAAGGAGCTAGGCTTCGATTAAAAGCCGTCCTAGCGGACCCGGCCCGTAATACGGAGGTAGTTTGCCATTACGAGCTCGTCCTCCAAACCGCCAGATAGCGGTCGAATAGATGGACAGGAACTCGCCGGGGTTCTTGGTCCCGCCGAAGCGCTTCGATCAGCGCGAGCTTGAACCGAAGCTGCCACCGTGACGCGACGTCGGCCGCCGGAGTACGCCATGCGTACCAGATTGCCGACAGCGCCGCCGATCATGGTCATCGCCGACAAGATCCTCGCCGCCGCCGGACCGGAGTCGAGGTTTCGGCGGCCGACTTCCGCCGGAACGCCACGGTGCCGAGCACGGAATCACCGTTGGTAACGCAGCGGTCCCGACCGCGCGGCTCGGGCGAACGCCCCGGAGAGGTCCGCAGACCGCTGCTAGTCGACTTCGAGCGGCTCGGGCAGTTCGTCTCGTTGGCGCGGTGTTCGTGGGACGCCGGTGCGCCCGCTGCTGAAGCTCGCCCCAGCTCGTTGTCGGGGCTAACTCTGTGCAGAGGTGTCCGGACGCGATCGATGGCGCGACGTGTTATCATTACTTCTCTGGGGCGGGTCCTCGAGTGTTGACTTTGATGTTTGCGGAGGTGCCACCTCGCCGCACTCGATCGAGTTCTTTTTCGCCGGGCTCGCCAAAGAGGTCCGACCTCGCCCTATCGGGGTTAGCTATGACCCGGCGATAAGCGGGAGGCGCTCCGGAAGGGGGAGCTGCGTAGCCCAAGATGTGCGGCCTTCTCCGGGCCTCCGCCGGAGAGCTATTATGCCTTGGTTGATGGCAACTCGCACCATCCGGCGAAGCTTCTCGGTCTCGCGGATCACGGCCATCCGTGATCTCAATGCCTTGCCCGTCCGCCACCGTAACGTCTTTGCCGAGCGCGCGGCGAGGGCGAAACGGGGACACGGAGTCGGAGTCCGCTTCTCAAGAAAATCCGCTGGCGAAGGGCGCCATGCTCCTGGAGTCTTGGTGTCGCTCTCGCGAAAGAGCAAAACAATCGGCCCCACTTGGCGCCAAATTGCCGACGATCGGGATCATCAACCGCAAGAAAGAGGTAGGGGTCAGAGAGTTTATGGGACCCGAGCTGCGTTTTACTCGAACGAAGGAAGAAAATCGATCGCGGTGATGGTAGGAGCAAGGCGACAACGAGCACGAGACAAGAGTTTATACTGGTTCGAGCCCCCGTGAAGGTAATAGCTCTACTCCAGTCGCCTCGCGGCGGTGATTCTTGTTATCTGGGTATACAGAGCAGTGTTTACAACTTAAGATGGTAAAGGTGATTCTAGCTCATGACTGCTGCGCAGTCTTGGTTGTCTTCGTGTTTTGGAGCTCATGTGTCCTTGGTCTTTATACTTCCTCTCAGACGCAATCTGGCCGGAGCCATCCTCTGAGAGGGGCCTTCGCACCTTGAGGGCCGGGAAGAATCGCCTTCGAGCTTGCCAGACCGAGTCATCCCTACGACCCGCTCTCAGCAACTCGCGACCGATGTTCGATCCGAAATCCTGTATGACCGAGGCTTGAACGAGATCCCGCCTCGAGCTTGAGGTCGAGCAGGTCAAACCCGGTCCACAAAGGTTTAGGTCGAAGCGCTCCAAAGATGCACCTGTGTCGTGGTCGGGCCTTCCGAGCTTGGGGGCTCATGACCGTCACGCCACGGTCAAGGAGTTCCCACCCTCGTCGCTGCTCGATTTTCGGTTGAGTACTTGGAGCTATCTTTTGTTTATGCATGTGTATGCGTTTTAATTGGTTGGAAAATGGTTAATGTGGTAATGCTCACTGTGGTCATGCCGAAATGGCACTATTTGTTGAAGTAAAAATATTTGTTCAAGTATTTTTTGTTGAAGTATGCCAAATAGCAATATTTATTTCAACATATTTTAGTAACAATGTTTGTTCAATTATATTGAGAAGCAATATTTATTAAGTATATCAAGTAACAATATTTACTTCAATATATTTCAATAGCAATGTTTGTTGAAGTATATCAAGTAGCAATATTTATTCAATTATATTTAGTAGCAATATTTGTTGAAGTATATTTAGTATCAATATTTGTTCAATTATATTTAGTAATAATATTTGTTAAAGTATATTTAGTAGCAATGGACGATACCCGAAAATAGTAATATTTATTCAAATAGAGATGTTTGTATGTACAGAAATTATTTTGCTATAGCATATTTTAATATGTTAATGTTATCCAATATTGACAAGTTTACTTCTCGTTGTATGCGTGCATGAACTAGCAAAACTTTAGGATGGAAATTGTACTATGCATCACTACTTATATTATGTACTTATTTTGTTCTACAACCTATAATTTGTTATTAGCAATTTGTTGCAAATTATTTACACAAACAATTTCTACTCGTAAATTGCATGCATGTTTACTTCTTATTATTTTCTATTAGCAAATGCAGACTTCAATTGAAAGGTATCAAAATGTAAATTGATATGTGAATGTCTATTTTTTTGCACTTGTTGGATTGATATGTGAATGGTATTAAAATGAAAGGTTACTCATTGACATTTTCTATTAGCAGTTTGTTTTTTTTTACAAATTTTACAATATTTTTTGCATTTTTTTTATTTTTTTCTCAATTTTTCAACATGTAGCCGATTTTTTTTACAATTTCAGTATGGCCTGCTCGTCAAACCACTCAAAATTCATTAATTTGACTTTTAAAAATGATTTATTTTTCATGAATTTTGTCCGATATTTTTACGAATTTCAGTATGGCCTGCTCGTCAAACGGTTCACAGAGCGCGGTTTCTTTTCTCCGGAGGAAGCAAACAGGAAAATCCATCCTGAACGATGCAACAAGCCAAAAAGGGCAGTAAAAAAAGAGCGGGACTATTTCTTTTTTAGAGAAGAGAGCAGGGCCACTACTCTAGTACTGTAGTACATGACCCCGTCCTTTCCCTTTGCATCGCAACGTCTGCATTTACTAGGCAAGGCCCCACATTTGGCGAGACGCCGTACAACCGCATTCAAGTAACACAAGCACGGGAGCTCTTCGTCTATCACTTTTCCCTCTCCATATAAATAATCGCGGATATTCAGAAACTTGTACGGTGGTTAGCGAGCGCTTTATTTTGGATTCTATAAAAGTATTCTAAATTTTGTAGAAGTGATTCTAGAATCCAAAGACATACGGTTATATTATAATTAGTAGAATCGATTCTAGTAATATTCTGCTTTTAGCCGTAATCGTAAAAAACAAATTTATACTTATAAATTTATAATTTTATATTATAATTTTGTAATATCGTAAATTTAATATATATATATATATTTAAAATTTACTAAAATTATAATACAAATAGTTCTAATATCTTAACAAGCTCAAGTTACACTGATATCAGATCGAATTCAATTACTAATTTGATATAATAAAGAGGTGACGTTGTAATGTTCTTCAAATTTTTTGGAGGGTGCCACTTGCCAGACCTTGGATCCTAAGTCCTAACGCACCCAAGAAATTGCCCTCCATAAGTGATCGGAGGAAACGGTTCGGATGCCTTTCTGTGCGAGCAATCAAATAGTTGCTGAAATGGTTGTATCTTCAGAGGATGGACATTTGAGGTGAGATGATGAGGCGTTGAGGCTACTGCAGTGCCAAACGGATTGTTAGGTGATAGGTCGCAAGGGTCCAAAGGCTATGATATTAGCATGACTGTTTTGTCCAAGGGAAAGCGGATTTGATCATTTAGAGGAGGGGTCACATGCTCTTGTTGTTCTCCCTGGCCATTGTGATTTGACAAGGCTTCTTTCTCTTCCCTTCTTTTTTTTAAGAGGATACACCATACTTAGTGGCAAAGGCAGCTCCCGGACAGGACAGGTGCTTGCCCGGGCTCTTTGCCGGTGATGAACAGTACACCCTCCGGCGGTCCGACCGCCTCTAGCACCATGGAATGTCTGCCGGTCGTGGTCTCTCCCGAGCCAGGGCAAGGGTCGAGGCCGAGCCAGGTCGAGGCATTTCGAGTACTGGGTCGTCGGTTGTCGCAGGGGCACAACTAAGCAAACCAATGGGCCAACCGCCAAAGTAGCAAAGCCCATAATCCAATTCATTGTAGATCCCAAATACCTGTCCCAAATCCCCAAATCTCAAAATTCCCCAAATGGCTAAATCACCTACCTCCTTTCCCTTCGGTCGCCCGGTCGCCCCCAATCCCCCAAATCCCTAATCTACAATCCCCCAAATCGCTAATCCAGACATCCAGTAACCCCCAATCCAATCCTACCTCTCTGTGGAGTCGGTGGGTGGGTGGAGCAGGGGGCACCAGAGGACGGAGCGCTAGAGGCGGTGGAGGGCATGGAGCAGACGCAGCCATGCAGGGGCGGCGAATCAACGACCTGCGTGAGGCGGCACTAGGCGTCGAGCAGAGCAGACGCAGGGCAGAGGCGGTGGAGGGTGTGGAGCAAAGTCGCAGACGCAACGCACGGTCGTTGGAGCCTAGAGGCATGCGTGGAGCGGCTCAGGCACTCAGCGGTCTAGGCCTGGACCTCTGGACCTGGCGACTTGGAACTTGGGAAGTCTGGGAAAGTGGGAATGGTTGAATGGAGTCTGATCGACTGACCGCAAAGTAGGGATTCTAATTTCGTTTGGGAAAAAATACCGGGTATGGCCTGAAATCCAAAATTTCGGCAAAAATTCATCGAAACTCAGCGAAAATTGGAACCCTGCCACAAAGAAGGCAAAGATCGCTATGTGACTGTGTTCCTATGTCTGTGTTCTGATTTTTCTTGTGTGGCACTGAGAATCTGAGATAGTGAGCCTGTGAGGCTATGAGCCACCGAGACCGAACTGAGCTACTGAGGGGTATAATAGAACAACTGAACAAGTTAACTAGTATTTTGATTTTTGAAGTAGAATAATTATGCATTTATGCTGTCATCTCTTATACAAATAGTTTTGAAATAGAACATTTTATTGTATTATCTATTATGCACATTAGTGGCACGTATTGCACTAATTCAATACTTTAATATGAATATGTTTTTATGTTACTTGATGCACTAATCAACATTTTTTGTCTTACATAATCTCTTTTGGTGTGTGGTTGGATCTTTGTTAATGAATCATCGAAGCGTTTATAGTGTCACAATGAGATACTTATTACATTTTTTTTTGTTTTTATTCATAAATGTTCACATGTGTATTAGACTATACTTTTAGTGTGTGTGTATATGTACACACACACACATATATATATATATGAAGCCTTTTTTGTACTCCCGGAACTACATATCCCCACCTGTAATATACCACTTAAATGAATGCTTTATACTCTTTTATTACTTTCGGTATACTTCAATAATAATTTTAAGATACTCTAATGCGACATGATTGAAAAATTTTCATCAGAACCTTTTTTTTTGCTACATACCCTTTTCCATATGTAAAAGGAATATATAAACAAATTATACTACAAAGGGTGGATTTTGATGAAATTTTTCATAGAACTCACTTTGGAGTATCTTATAATCAGTATTAGAGTATACTAAGAGGATAAAAAGTATAATAACATCATTTAAACGGTATACTGGAGGTGAGAGTATATACACCAAGGAGTATAGAATCATATATATACACACACACTTGTTTGTGTTTATGGCTATAATCACGCTTGCATAGACTCCTAAAATTTTCTGGCTCCACCCTTTTACTGCTAGGAAAGCAAGCTGCTCGAGAGGGTTCTGTTTCTCTTTGTCCTCTTCTTTAACCACCCCCCATCCTCACTTACAAGGGTTTCATTTTCTGTTTTGCTCCTTTTTAATCGTCTACCCTTGTGCATTTTTTTACACTTTCACATCTTCATGTAAATTACGTAGGCAGTTGGCTCCACCAAAAGGTGCGTTCTTTTGACAGTAGCGAGGGGAAATAGCCAGGGGTCAACAATCGCACATCTTTTATGGTTGGAATTGAAATTCGATGTAACCTGCCACACCTGTGAAATTATATATACTCCATCTCCAAGTTGGACCAGTAATTAGGAATCTCAAAAGCTAGTTTGATTTCTGTTCTCTATGCAAATGATTGTTGTGCTACTGATGGATCTGGACATGTTTAATTTTCTACGCCATTCTGCCAACCGCTCGAGTGTTCCCATACCGTCTATGCTTTGGTATCTTAAGTCTGGACTGTACTCTTGCCCAGCCAATGAGGAGAGCATGGACTGCTTTTATTGGCATCTTCCTTTTCTCACGGAAACAGAAACGGAGAAACGCAGATTAAAGGTATGGCTACGTGGAATAAGACCGTCTTAATTTATTTTTAGTATATTCATGTAAATTTTGTCCTATATAGAAGAGTGAAAAAAAAAGAAGAGATAAGAGAGCTAGCTTTTATTTAATAGTAAGCATTGCACAGAAGTATAGATAGATTAGTTATGTACAAGAGAGAAAAGATAGTTAATACAGAACATCTAACATCTAGAGCCAACTTTTAGAGATATCTATTATATAAACTGGCTTTAGATATAGATAGGAGATGAAGTAAGCAGCTGACTTTGTTATTGTATTTATCCTAAATATGAAAGGCTACGTGATTCGAATTATTTTCCACACATCTTGTATAGATACTCTCCGCCAACAATTACTCTCTCCGTTTTAAGTGATGCATTTTTTTAGTGGCCGTACCATAAGTATAGATAGTATTTCATGTTTCAATATAAAAATTAATATTATATTCTCTTTATATCCAAATAAATATCTTGATTTACTTAACACCCTCTACATACATACCTCGAATATAATGCTCACATATAATCATTAGCAGTAGTCTAATCTTTTTCACTGTCCTTTTAGTCACGTGCGACGAAAATACGCAATATAAATATGGACACTGGGAGTAGAGTACTGGTTCAGGTTCTGAGACAGCACGGTAGTGCACTGGAGCCTGCACGAAACGCGTCGCGTAGGAGTACTATATCAGTACATATTATTTACCTGCTTAAAAAACAGCAAGAAATTGCAAATCAGAGAGTGATTTTGGCAAAAAGATGTTGGCCTCTGTTCTACTTGTCTCTTCTGCGTGCACGCATGCGTCCAGAAGCGAGAATCGCTCGCATCAATAGCTCCCCGCGCATTTTCGTCGTTTCAGGATAAGCTCGATGGCCAGAATTAGGGGTGGCAATGGGGCCATTTCCCGTCGGAGAGTGCCTCTCCATCTCCGTCCTCGCGATCCAAAATTTTCTCCGTCCCCGTCCCCATTCTGGGAGAAAATCCCCTCATCCCCATCCCCGTTCGGGTATCGGAGCCCCGTCGGGGACCTATCCCTGCGAAAATTTCACACAAGATAAGAGCTCTTATATCCATTTTAACTCTAAAATCATATCAATAGACAAGGAAAAAAAGATTGCACGCATTCATTGAAGATTATGTTGTCCCATTTATGAAAATGTGAATATGATGGGCTAGAGAATATGTTTGCAATCTAATAACTAAATTGAACTAAACTAAATTTGGATCCCTAACCGGGTCCCCACAGGGAAAAAAATTCTCCGTCCCCGTCCCCGCCATCCCCGACAGGGGAATAATTTTCCCCGTTTCCATCCCCGCGGGGGACGATTTCTTCTTATACCCGTCTCCTAATAGAGGAATTTCCCGCCGGAGATCAGGGAACGGGTCCCGTTGCCATCCCTAGCCAGAATAGAGTACTGCCACGCTGAAAAAGGTCATTGAAAGAGGATACGCAGTAGATAAAACGGCGTGTCCGTCAGGGAATTTGGAGGCAGGCTAATTTTTACTCATTAAAAATGTAATCTATAGGACATATTTTTTAATGACCTTGTCTATAAATATAAAACATATGTCACGTTCTAATGCAAAATATTATGTTCTTTCTATGCATCTAACAAATATTGAACTTTACTCTATATGCATGTATTGAATATAGTGTTTAAAGATACTAATTATAGATAATTTAGTTATATTCAATGTCTCTTTGAACTACGTGGTAGGAAAAAAATATACATTATAAACCGGACTAAGGGAGCACAAACAAAGGATTTCGCAATACACCTGTTCTATGATGCGTCGGGACTAAAGGTGGGCATTTGGACCGGACATTTTTGAGTTGGCTCTAGGCACAGAGACACAACCCAGTTCAAAGCACAAAGACGGCATGCGACATCAGTATTGCAAGCCCGAGAATCAGTGCACGATGGACGATACGGCCGATGCGACGACATCAGAAGACGGGTCGCACTGAAATGATGACCTAGAGTATAAGGAAGAAATCCAGTATAAAGGTCATCGACCCGCAAAGCATGAGTGCTATGGATGCAACCAACAGTGTGGATGTCACCCTCGCCGACGACACCTGAGAGAGACAGGTAAAAGAGGCACAAATGCTTAAGAGAAATTAAGAGACGATACAAGAAACTGCTCTCTCTCGCCTGTCTCTATCAATCTCTCTTAGCTCTCTCACACCCGTGTTCTCAATCTCTCCCTCTCTCCCCCGTCTGTCTCAATCTCTCTCGCCTGTCTCCCTACCTCTCTTTATTGTCCATTGCCCCCTCTCCCAACCTTGTTCAGCACACCCCCTTCACTCTGTGTAACCGTTTAGGAATAAATAAATTTTAGTTCTTTTTCCATAATATTTGTGTCCACTGCCTCAACTCTATGTGCCTCCGGTTCCTTTTCTTTTGTCGCAATAATGCAAATGGGTTGGGCTTAGACCGGTACGGCACGAAGTAGGCACAAAACATATATAGACCATGTCTGAACTTGCTTTTGGCACGACACGATGCCCACATGTAGTCAGGACGTGATCTTGTTTCGGCCTTTGTGTTATCTCAACGGGTGCAGGCAGAATTTATAGTACAAAATTAGTGCATGATCGCGGGAGGTTTCTTTAACTGCTTTTTAGCATGTTCGTATGTCTTTAAGTTCGACTTGTTCTTCTTTTTGAAAAAAAAAACGAGGTCTATATTACTATCTGAACTTCAACATTAGCTGTATATTGTTTCAGACAATGCGAAAAGATTTAGTTTTGAGGAAGTTTTGTACGTATGGATGCCTACTGTTTGTTCATCAGAGAACTGCCGTTGCAAACATGTACAAGGGTTCGAGTATATTCGGTTTTATCAGATAGAGGGCTTCTCATTCTTTCTTTTTTCTGTCAAGGATAATCAGGTATATATATTCTTGGCCATTCCATTTCATTCTTCCGGGAAGAATCTATAATGGAACAAACCCAGTGCATATCAACTCCTGTCAATCCAAATCAGTGCGCCCTGAAATTACGTACCCATCACGGATGCCAATTTCTTTGGGTTTATTCTCGAATTATTCAATGTGGTGACTGGAGAGAGCTAATCAAACTTGGACTTAACCACCATTTATTGACCAGATCGATTCGAAACGAAACATTGGTCAAATGGCCTTATTTCCGTATTCCGCGGCATTACAACTACTCGTGTGCGAAATATTAGATAAGATTATTCAGAATGAAGAAGGAAAAGTTAAGGAAACAAACATATAAGATTAGCATTGAGCTAAACGTGGTTTCTCTTGCAAATTAGATAAGATAAACTGTCTAGAACGTAAAATGTTTATTCGATTTGTTAGCTTAGTCACTGCATGCACTCAAATCTCCCGTTCAGTGACTACACTGCCTTTGCAACTCCAGATAAACCAGGCAGTTAAAACGTCTTCAATTGTTAAGAAGCATTATAAACTTTGCCGCGAGGGATCAAGCGGGGTTAATTAAGGAAATCGTTGAGGTAACCTCTGTATTAATTCAAATTTCATGTTTCGTGAGGAAGTTATGCATTGGAGTCCTATATATCTTTATATGTCACATACTTAAAATGTAGTATACCGTTTAATTATGTTCATGTCAGTACATAATTCACGTTTTTTAACACATCTCTGCTTTGATCCGTTGACGACCTTAACCTTTTTATTCCCCTTGAACCTAACAGTTACATTTCACCCACATTATTGACCGTCATAAAAGCATCCAGTGTTAAATGCAAAGTCAACCCTTCAAAAACCACATAATATTTTACATTCCAAGTTATCAGGAATTGATCCAATGGTTTTTACCGCGATACTAGCACAAAAATAACTCATTTGAATGTCGGGCAGAAGAAGATTTCCCATTATTACATAAGAAAAATAAAAATCATATTTCTTGTGTCAATCTTTTTTTTTTATCAGCTTTCTTGTGCCAATCTAGTCAAACAAAAACGTGTTCTTATTCTTGGGCTCTGCATGCCAGTTGGTTTCTTGCTGCGGTTTAGGCCAATGGCCACGGTGGCCAGTGGAACCAAACAGAAAAAGAGCGTAGGCAAGTAAGGCCAAAAGCTGAGAGTGGGATCAAAAAGTAAATATCACTAGTGCTGGGGTCAAATGAGGTAGACCCCTGCATCCATGATCCATCTACTAATCTCCTCTTCCTATCTGCCACAGGCCACAGCAATTATATATTTCTCCCAAAGGCAATTTTGGTGTGCTTTACTTACCTGCTGCCAATTTTTCCTTTCCCTCATAAAATCCTTTTTCTTAATTAGGAAAAAAGAAAGAGTGCGTGTGAGCTGGAGAGAAGGGGATATATTAGAGGTTGTAAGCAAGAAATTATGAGAGCTAGGTAGCCAAAATCCCTAATTCGTTCTTCTCCTTTTGTAGCGCTAGAGCGAGTTTGTGATGTCTTCCTGCTCCTGAGCTCCATTTGGGGACACAGGAGCGTGGAAGTGCGCTTCTTTATTTTCATTTTCTTTTGTGCTCTCCTCAAATAATTTTCTTTCTTGGTTCTACCTTTGCTGCAACTGTTGCGTCCGAAATTGTGGTGATTCCTTGGGTTTTTCCGCCTGCAAAATCCTGGAAAAGAGGGGATCTGTCATTTCTGTGCTCTGTTTGCTAAATCCCAACTCAAAAGTATTTATTTCTTCTTCAAGTAATTTTTCTTCTATTTCCATTGCTCTCTGCTTTTTCTTTCCTTCCAAGCCCGCGCTTGTGCTGTTAAACTCTGGGTTTGATGCAAGAAAGATCTCATCTTTGAGCAACGAGGAGTTTATCGTTTTTTGCAGCTTCGTAATCCCTAATCCTAAACCTCGCGTGACCGCTCGTGAGCTGTACTTTAGTGGATAAAAATTGCAGCTTTTAGAGTTCTAGACTTCTAGTCCAAGAATCGGTTGCAGACGTGTTGTCATGGAGGTCAGGTCCGAGCAAGGGCTAATGGCGGGTAGGGATCTGTTTGGTATGCCGAAGAGCCCGCCGGCGCCGGCGCCGCCGTCCTCCGCAGCCATGCAGAGCGTGCGTATGGCGTACACCGCGGACGGCACCCCTGTGTTCACCCCGGTGAGCTCAGCAGTCGCGCCGCCGGCTTACCCACCGGTTGCTGCGGCACCCGGCTCTAGCATGTCCGCCGGAGGCAATGGCGGGGCGGTGCTTCCGGACACGGGGAAACCGGTGACCAAGAAGAAGCGCGGACGGCCAAGGAAGTACGGGCCCGACGGGTCCATGTCGCTGGCATTGGTGACCGCGTCGACGGCTGCAGGGTCGGCGGCGGTTGCGCAGGGTGCTTCTGGGCCGTTCTCACCCTCACCGTCGAAACCGGCGAGCCTCGTGCCATTGGCATCGCCGGACGGAGGGAAGAAGCGGGGCCGGCCTAAGGGGTCTACTAACAAGCTGCGCATGGATGGTGTTGGTAATTTCTCGACTCCCTATCATTATACTCTCTGTGTTGGACGCTATTTTCCTTGTTAAGGTTTTGCTATGATTTCTTAGGCTCAAAAGATTACTAAGGATTGCAGATTTTTTTTTTGGGGTTTGCTTATGGACAATTGATGTAGTAGAGTATTAGAACAAAATTGTCGTTGAAATTGCTTAAAGTTGCTAATTGGCTTCGGTTAGAGGTTAGATCACTGCTCTCTCTACAGTGTTAGAACCGAAGGGTGAGCTGCTAGGGAAATTATCCTTCTAGCCATTTCTCCCTTTCTTTTCTTTTATTAATTCAGTGTAAAAATGTAAATATCTGCTAGACAGGTTGACCTACAATTGTGAGTGATTCATGTGTTAATGTATTGCTGAGGATTTTAAATGTGCTGTTGTTTTTCTGTTGAATTATGGAACATCCGTGTTGTGTTATTCTAGAAGTTTATTGTGTGCATATCTTTTGTTCAATTATACTGAAATTGATGTGTGTTGACTTCATCTTTGTTGAACTTTCCCCCTTACAAAGTTAGTCCTAATTTAAAGCCATCTTGCAGGGTCACCAGGAGTTGGATTTACACCTCATGTTATCACAGTTCAAGCTGGAGAGGTATAGCCATCTTACATCCGAGCTTATTAATAGTGTCCCCTTTTTTTTTGTTCTCAGAATATGTTCTCAGGTTTGAGTTCCAGGATTCTGTTTTGAGTGTTGAATTGCCATATGGAATCTTGTAATTTGAAGCATTGACTATTCCAGCTTTGCACTAATACACCACATAGTGCTTAGATGCCTTTCTACCATTTAATGCTCATGGTTATTCCGAGTATATAGTAACAATTTGGCACAGAATCCCCTCTTTTTCATGTTTTTTTTTCTAGTTTTATCCTCCCATTTCTGACTAGTAAATCTCATTCAATCTTCATGTTTGATATCCTTTTTTAAGATTGTCTTTGATAATTATATCTAGTTATTGACACCTGTTTCATTGAGTGCAAAATCCAGTCTGCATTAAATCAATGTTCTTTTGACCATAATTCGTGTTATGTTGTGCTTTAGATGATTTACAGTGACCATAATTCGTGTTTATAATTTTTATTGCTGCTTCTTTGCTGCAATTTTTTTTAATTCTTTGTGTTACTTTGGTGCAACATTGCCTTCTTTTAGATTGTGTTAACTGCTAAGATAGTGAGTTCTGCTTTTCAAAATTAACGAAAAATACTTGAACTCTACTTTTCAGGATGTGTCAGCAAAAATTATGTCATTTTCTCAGCAAGGAACTCGTGCAGTTTGTGTTCTGTCAGCAAATGGTGCCATATCTAATGTAACACTTCGCCAAACTGCTACTTCTGGTGGAACTGTGACATATGAGGTTTGTACTTTTAATCAGTGGAAGCTAATAGAGACATTTTTCTCTGAATTAGAGATCATGTTGTGAGATTTTGGTACAAAAGCTCCTAAAATGTTATGATGAGATCATGAGAAGCGAAAACTTCCTGCAAAGTTGTGGGTGCACTGTCTATGTACAATGTAGAATATGTCAATTGCAAATGCTCATTACTCGTCATTTTCTCCACAGGGCCGATTTGAGATACTGTCACTGTCTGGGTCATTTCTTCTAATGGACAATGGAGGCCAGCGTAGCCGAACTGGGGGGCTCAGTGTTTCATTGGCTGGTCCTGATGGTCGTCTCTTGGGTGGTGGGGTTGCAGGACTTCTCGTAGCAGCTTCTCCTGTCCAGGTATTATTTTCTACCCTGCAGCGATCCCAAGCTCGTTTCTTAGAAACAATATATAACTCGCTGTAGAATATATGCTTCATAGTTTTGACATCCACTGCGTTTTCCCTTTACTGACAGTAATCAAAACTAAGCTGTGTTCCAACTTGGTTTGGTGTCCTGTCAGTAGCTCGCCATCGTTGCAACTTTTTTTTCGTGTGCTAAAACAAGCAAATTGTCAATGACATGAGATACTCTTAACCATGGGCAATTTTACTCTTGCTTAACTGGATTTTATGCACAAGGCAATGATATCGATTACCAGTGTTACTCGTATTATTCGCAGATAGTAGTGGGAAGCTTCAATGCAGACAGGAGAAAAGAGCCAAAGCAGCAGGTTCCGTCCAACCCCGCATCCGCACCACCGAAGGTCGCTCCGACCACTGGGATGGCGCCCAATAGCCCCCCTTCAAGAGGTACATTGAGTGAGTCGTCGGGTGGCACTGGAAGCCCGCTACATCAAGGCATCGCTGCCAGCAACAATAACCAGCTGCCGATCTTGTCTGTCATGCCCTGGAAATAAGCTCTGCATTCTCGAAGAAATTCAGACTACGATGGACTGTCGATGAACTGCCTCCCTGACAGACAGTAGCCATGGTGCTTCGGCGCCATGGGTTTCTCTAAGTAGCTCTATGTAGTGTAAGTCCAAAGTTTAATTGGGGACTGTAGCTGTAAGTGTAGCTGTTGTGTAGGTTTCACCCTGAATTTCTGTATTAGGTAGTTGTTTATTGTTATCTTAAGATGATCTATTGAGATATGATCGTGTGATCCTATGCAGCGTGATCAAAGAATATTGTTCTTATGTTCAATCAATTTATATGTATTGCCCGTTTATTTCCTGCAAAACTTCTCCCTCCGGTTACAAATTGTTGTCATTTTAGATATAGGTGCATTGCCCATTTATTTCTTGCAATACTTCTCCCTCTGGTTATAAATAATTGTCATTTTAGATATACGTGTAGTCAAACAAACTTTGATTGTTAATATCTTTTTAAATGTTATAAATTAGATGTATTAAAATAATCTGTATATTTGTTTTGAAAAATAATTTTATAATAATATAATTTTATTGGGTTTTATAAATATATTATAATAGAAATTAGTAGTCAAAGTTATGTTTTAGAGACCGTATTGATGTTAAAACGATGACCATCTGGGACTAGAGGAAGTATGTTGGTGAATATGGCAAGAACAATCAGTTTTGAGCGGTGATTCAATACTCTCTCTCCTAATACAAGTTGTATAAATTTGAAGCAAACGAAAAGGTAAATAATTATTGTCTACCTTTTATTCATACTTTAATATTTATACAATTGAAAAAAAAGTATGAAAGCACCGCTAGTCAGTTTTTCATGCATTGAACATTCAAGACTTGGTATTAAACACTAGCGCCCAGGTGTGTGTCAAAATATATTCGTAGTAGTCGGCTTGCATGCCGTACCTTCCAGGAAGCCTGTATAGAATGACGTCTCGTAAGCTCTCCGTGAAGTTCTAACGGAAGACTGGTGAAAACAGAACGACTTATTTTTCAGCAGCAAAATGAAGAGTAAGACGCCCACAACATGCGTCAATTTTCAGTGACAACGAAGAATTGGGCATCTCTCGGTAGCAAAAACAAAATTTTTGCCGGAATGAGCTGGGCAGTGACAAGAATAAGACCAACACAACTGGCAAGTGCTATAGCAAAACATTCTTCGAACATACAGCTAAAAGAGTCAGCCAACCATTGTTTGCGGCTGTGTTTAACAATGCAGCTTCAGTTAGTAAAAGCATACTGTTGACTAAGAGCGGTTTAAAGACATGAGTGTCAACAAGATATCCTTGATTGCATTTGAATTTAGTTCTACATCCTTCAATTTTTCATTCTTCCAAAAACAAAATTTTCAGGTAAACATGGGGTTCGGATGAAATCTTCCACATTCTACATCATCATTTGTGGAGCAGGTCTCATGCATGGAATACTATTGTTATTTCCTCAAGAAAATCCGGTTGACAACATCTAACGGCAGCGCATAGGCAGGATCCATAGGCTTCACTCCAGGGTACTCCATCAACGAAAGCCCTGCTTGCAAGAGGCCAACTGATTCAGCATAGGGCTTACAGTTTAAATTCATTAAAAAACCATACTACAAGATCCTCATGACAAAGTACCACACGGTGGGAAGAAAGATAAACACCTGCAACTCCAAAGTAGGTGTGATAGATATCTACCGCATTATCTGGTCTGTCTGAAATTCCACCATTTTCTTTGTCCTGTCGATGAATAAGATTTTATGCGCAACACATATGGAAAGTGTGAAAACTGATATATTAGTTAATGGACACATAATTATCGAAAAATCCAAGGAAAGAATCACAAGCAGTTACCTGACAGTTTAGTATGAATTTTGCAAGTTTTTCCTTGTCAATCCAGTGCACTCTATCAATCATTATCAAGCTTGATAACACCCACCACGAGTAGCACACCTAGAGTGGGCAATTCAATAAAATCTATGGTGCCATAGTACAGCGACAAAATGCAAAAGATGTGCAATCTGAGAAAAAGGCAATAAACCTCACATCAGCAAGTTTCTCAGGCCGCCCATTGAGCCCTCCTCTCTACATTGGCGCTCACAAAGCCACCATCCAAGGAGATCTCTATCAACATGATGCAAAGAGCCGGTGATTGCGAGAGCACCAACACAGCAAAATACTGCATGGAAACATATACATGATGTTCAGGTTATCCGATGGCTATAGAGTGACAACTTGCAGAGAAAAAAATAATTAGGAAACAATCTTGTGAGGAAATGCAAATTTCAAGTCATCATACAAATAGCTAATTTTAGGATGATGTTACATAAAGTTGTTAGGTTATAATGTAAACACTTATATTTTGTCTGAATGAAAGTTCTGTACATTTCTGGTGTTCTGGTAAGCTAAATCGAGTGCATCCCAGAATTAGCTGACAGTGCAGTCCAGAATTAGCAATTTCATTTCCTTTTTTCCCCAAAATATAAATAGGAATACAGACATACGGCCTTTCATGTTTTGATAAAGCATTATCCTAAAACACTTATTACATACCAGCTCTACTCAGGCAGCCTAAAAACAGGATTTAGAGAAGAAAAAAAATCAAGATAATACATACTCTGCCCAGCATGAGACTCCCTCCTGGCATAGCTCCAAATCCACCATCCAAGTTCTTACAGCTGACAATATAATCTACAGCCTTTTCCACATTAATTTTATGCAGACGATGCAGCAAAGACAAAGTGCATATGGAAATATATGAGAACCTGCAAAATATATGTTCAGTTAACATTAGTAGCCCACACGAATTTGCGTTCAAATAAAAAACATGGGAATTCAAAAGGATGGTTAAGATTTTTGCCTAGTGTCGACTTCACCCCAGATATCACCAGAAAATGATCCATCCTCATTTTGAAGTCCAGCAACATCTGACACGATTTAAATAGGAAAAAAATAGGGAACCAGACTTCAAGCTCAGGATGTGGCCACTTCAATTTATTCAGAAAACTAAGAGATTGAAAAAAAATTACAAAATTATTGTCCCATAATACTTCATTTCATGATGTATAGCATGCAATTTAAGTTTTTTTTAAAAAAAGACCACGGAGTGCCTAGGGCAGTTGGACTAGCTAATGAAGAAGGCTAATGTTCCCAAATTCTACTGCAGCATAGGATCAATCATCCCGCAAAGTAGTGTCTCACATGATGTTGTATTCTGGATGCAGCAGTACACTAAGAATTTGACACGCTGCTGTAAGATAAACCCATCCACATTTCTAAGTATGAAGGGATTTTTCCCCTTCATTATTTAGAGAAAAATAAAACGTATTGCAAATGGCACCCGATCGTTTCAGCTTTCTTACTAATCAAACTTGGGGATTCAAGGAAATCAGGCAGCTCCAAACCAAAGTTGCAGGATTGACTACGATCATGAGGACACCGGTAATATAACGTTTGCAAATCTACTACACCAGCATGAACCAGACTCAAGATCCCGAGAAGGATACAATCAGCAACCTTGTCGACATCAAGCACATCAAGCCGATCGAAGAGGCACATGACCTGCACGGCGCTGAGAGTGTAGAGGACGTGAGGGTCGTGCCCAACGTTCCCACCAAATCCACCTGCACAGCCACATCCCAAGAACAACACACAAATCAAGAACCTCGCTCCAAGGACCCAGAAAGAAAACCGAGACTTCTCCCCCTTCTCGCCGTACCAGATGCGGGGTGGTAGCAGGACATGATCCAGTCGACGACCTCGCCGGCGTCGACGGCGTGAAGCTTGTGGAGGAGGTCGAGCGTGGTGAGGCCCCAGTAGGCGCCGTTGAGCCGGATGTGCTCCATCACCAGCGACTCGAACGAGTCCTTCTTCTGCGGCAACACGGAGACGGTTGGCATCCATCCGAGCGAGGGTTGGAGCGGGGCAGGGGGCGCCTACCTTCTCGACGGTGACGATGTAGCGGACGTGCTTCTCCGCGGCCAGCTCCCCTTCCTCCCCCATGGCCGCCTGCCCCCGCTTGGTCCGTGCTGCTCCGTTCTTCCCCTCCTCGGCCGCTCTGCTCTTCTCCACGGCTGCGCTCCGCCGTGCGCGTGGTGCGATGAGAGCCCTCAAGAGCCCATCAGGACAGAGATCTGGGCCGCCGCGACGCAGCCCAATTTGAAAATGGGCCAGTCCTATGATCACGGCCCGTCTATCCTCTGATGGACGGTCCAGACCTTTCGGAAGGGATCCTAAATTCTTCTGCACAGTCTACGCCACGTCTGGCCCGGCCCGTTGTGAAATTGGATCCCCCCTCTCGCGCCGCCACGGCTCGACCACGCCGGCTTGCCGCCGGTCACACGAGACGGTGGGCCGCCCTCAGGTCGAATTCTAGTGGGGTGCATCCCACTCGCACAAGTTCTCCGTGCTATATATCCCGGCTTGGTTCTATTGGAGAATCTCTGTGCAACTTTTAAATAATGATGCGTAGAAGCACTTTCAAATAATAATGTATAGAAGCATCTTCCTTAATGAGCCCATCCGTATGGATTAACAACTTGTGTTGGCACACAATAGCACTGCAAATTTCATTCAAAAGCGATCCGATTACCATTCTCGAGCATGGCTCGACTCCATACTCATACAGCAGCAACATTGCGATTTCTCACCATGCATCGTGGCACCAACTTCAATTAAATCCATATTTCCATGCCTGCAGAACATTTTACATCTGCTGGCCACCCCCCCACTTGATCACCACCCTCAAAAGGAAAATAAAAGAAACTGTGATCATGTACACACATCGAACACCACCAAACCCCAAGCAGAATGATCAAACTAAGCAACAGTCCAACACCACAAGCACGGTGAGGCATCATATATCGCTGGCTAAGACCAGAACGAACTGCTGTGTCTAGCCTTCGTTTCTTCCTCTCGGAGTTCAGAAGAAGCCGTAGTTGTTGAACATGTGGCTGCCGGCGGCGTAGGCGCTGAGCAGCTCGTTGTGCGGCGACCACGGCTGCGCCCTGAGACCCACCCTCCTGAGCGCCTTGAGGATCTTGTTCCGGTTCGCGTACCCGGTGACGACCACCTTCTGGATGCTCGCCTCCACCTCGACCCTCTCGACGCCTGCACACCGTTAATCATTGCCGCCACAAGATCGGATCAGATCAGACGGAGGTTAACTAAGACTGCTGGAAAGAAAGGCCTTCATGGCAGCATGGCTTTGGTAAAGGAGAAAGGATCAGAGTACAGCTACAGTGAAATGTAGAGCCTTCTTTAGTTTTTACCTTTCACTTTGGACAGGCATTTCCGTACCCTCTTCTCATGCAGTGCCACCATCTCCACTTTCAGCTCAGTGCTCTGCGTGCATGGGGGAAATTAGGAAATGAGCACAGGTTATGCGTGCACTTGCATTGATCATGAGAAAGTACTGTGGAAAGAATGGCGTTCATCTCTATTTTCCCCCCCTCTTTGAACAGGCACATTTTTGCGTGAATATCTCATGAAACACAGCGAAGTTATAAGTTCTAACTGCGCTTTATGTATAGTAATCCAGTCATCTCTCTATATTGTTTTCAGGGCAGGGTAGGGTAGGGTCTGATGAAGGATTAAACATGCTCTAATTTACAATCCACAGGCATTGTTACTCTGTTGACAATGATCTAGTTCCATGTTGAAAGGAGCAATAGATGAACAAAAGGTACATGTAGAGGCACATAATTCATCTTGAAGAGAAACATAACTTCATTATCACGGCATCGTTTTGAAGAGAGAAGCTACTAGAAAACCTCACTGAATTGTCATCTCTACATGAACAACAATCAAAAGAAGAACATTTAGATATTTTATGAATTGCGTTTAGCGAATCCATACCTCCATCGAGGAACCGGCGATCTTACAGTGCTGCCGGCTTTCAAGACGACGGGGAAGAAGGGAATAAGATGAGAACGGGGCGGGGCTCTTATAGCACCGACCCACAAGGTGTCAAAGGCGAAAAGAGCACCGGCAGGATGTGATGAAGGGAAAAGATTAAAGACGGTATTCAATAGATTCCTGGTGTGTCTTGAAGATAGCTAAGACCTATACCTATGGGAATGGTGATCTCTCCTCTACTTTCCTAAAGGGAGCTTAGGTCTACATGGAGAAGAGCGACCGGTGGTCGTACCGAGGCCTGGGTCTCTCGCTACTAGTTTAGTTCCTGAGCTCAATTCTCAATGGTACGTGGCTTGTGGCACGAAAAGAGAGGTTGATTGAGTCCTGATCAATTGCATGTAGGAGATGCGTCATATGTGTCTCTGTCAGTGTTTCATGTTGTGTAATCAGTAACCAGCTGCAGCCCGCAAGTGCAGATACTGATTTGCTTTAAGAAAGATGCCGAGCTCATGCGAGTGCTAACGAGTGATTGGTCGCAGGGGATCTTGGCTTGTGATGACATGGACGCCATTGACGAGTCCAAGCTTGCTTTTTGAGGTGTACCCTTGCTGGGGTCGGGGTAGAGAGGGAGGTGGAGGCAAGGAATACAGTTTGGAATGTCTGGAGATCTGCAGGACCTAATGGTAACAAAAAGAGCAAAAGGGAAAAGGTAAAAGAAGGCATGAGAAGGAAAAAAAAAAAGATCTGTGAGCTCGACAGCGAATGGACCAGGATGCAAGTTTGGTATTCTTGCCTTGGCTTCACAGGCATAAGCTAGCAGATGGGTTCTGAACCACACCATATCCATTATTCTGCCTGCTAAGTTTATTAGGAGTTCTCAATTATTTGCTTTCATTTGATTCAGGAGAGAAACCGTTGATGGAGGTCTCATGGCTTCAATCTAATGATGCAAAGTTACTTCAAAGGAAAAGGCTAACAATGCGCGCAGTCCAGCAAAAAGGTGCCCTCTCCACAGAATAATTACACCTGTTAATTAACTGCTGAATTACTGAATCGATGCATGATGCATCACACATTCACAATGATCATTCGTTTCGTTTCAAAAACAATGAACACAGAAAATACCAAAGAATGGCAATATATTTTAGTGAATGCCTGAATGGCAACCACTAGCGATTTTCTTTTCTAGACATTATTAATCTCAACTCCGGCTACAAACATTTCTCCAAACCTTTTTTATATGACAAACTCGCATGCACACATGCAACAGATTACACAAAACTTGGAGAAGCGAGAACGAATAAATAAACGGCCTAACACCATAGCCATGCGCCTTAAGCCTCACTGACAAGCCACTAGCTAGCTAGCTACCTTTCCTCATCTCTTCAGCTACTGCTCTTCTTCAAGATCTCACTTAGACTGTCAACTTTCTGCAAGGATTAGGGAGGAGATCCTTGAGCCGAACGACGTCGATGTAGTCAGGGTAGCGTTTGCATGCCTCCTCGTCGCAGTTGCCATCGATCTTGCCGAGCCTGAGGTAGCCGAGGTCGCTGCAGGTGTTACCCGGGATCACATGGTACCCGACGTCAACGATGGGGGCGTGCTCGCTGCACAGCGCGAAGGTGGCGTCGTCTAGGGTGCCGTCCCGGTAGACGATGATGCCGTCCTGGTCGTTTCTCATGGCCCGGAAGACTTTGTCGAAAATTCGGTCATGAGGTTCATTCACAGGCATGCATCTGAAAGAGGAGAAGAAAAATGCAAGAACCAGAATTATTTTTTTCTTCAGCTAGCTAGCTTCCATGTAAGGGACAGAAAAGGAAAGCGGAAACAACAATCACCTCAAAATTCTATCATACTACTACATCCAAATGGATCGGGCCGTAAGATTTTCGTTATGGCCCGACTACGTTTCATATCAACTTCAGGCAGACAATGTGTCATTGTTTGGGTTGGACTTTCTTTCTCATGGGCTAAGCTGGACCTCCCAGAAAGCCCTAAGGAAGGTTGGGTTCCATACAACAACATGCCTTCATTTTTTTTTTCTGAATGATTTTTTTGCCTGAGTTTCTTTCTGAACGATTTCACCAACTGTACTTGCAAACTCACACATCCTTTAGTTTTTCCTTTCCACTTTACATGCTAAATGTTTGTGATGAATCTGGGCAGGTTAACAAGACACCAACAAAGCCACTATATCTTGTTAAGAACATGAGCAGTATCTATCCTCGATAATAACAAGGCTTGTAAAACAACGCGGCGTACTCACCGGATTCAATCTCCGTGGGTAAGAACTAGAAGCAACTTCGATGTGACAAACCAAACACACAATGTAACCAAAACTCACAAACTGATATCTTGATTTTTTTTTTGAAGAATCTAATATCTGGAAAAATGATCGTGTTGTGCTTGTGCTAGTCAATTTTAGCAAACTAAAAAACGTCAGGGTCAAACCTAACATGATTAGCGTTTACCTAACCTTTCGCATCCCCTTATCAATTGAAAACCAAACATGTTGCCCAATTAGGTGCAAGTAGCAAAAGCGCAAGACCGCACGGTCACCAGACACACGGTTTCCTCCGAGTCACGATTTGAGGTTTGGGTTCACGATTCACCACCTTTTCTTCCAATTTCCAATACGAACATGAGCTCCGTATACAAAACCGATTCGCGATTCACGGAGGTGTACCGTTAATCCGGTAACTATGTCCCGCTTTAGGTGGCACAAGACGTGCTAAGCCCCTATTACGAATTTCGAACGCAGGAATTCCACAGATTTTTTCTGTAATAGTAGAAAAAAGTTACTGGCGGCTATCGGGAAAATTCCTATAGGATTCCAATGATCCGAAACAGTTCCATGCCCCTAAAGATGCAGGAGAAGCCATCAATCAAGATGCATTACACAAATTGGGATATCCCTTCCTCATGATTGCTTGAATTGAAAAAGATGATGTGACAAGAGCAGAACATCGAGCGGCAATGGTGTTGCTTGTTCGATGCAGGCGTGCAACAGCTGCAGGCTAAAGTTGGCAGCAAGCCTGAGCCTGCCTATCCTAACAAGAAGCGAACGAGATAACGGAGCAGAAGCGCCGCGCAGGTACAACCAAGGGCAGCGAGGGAGCGAACCTGACGTGGAAGATGTTGGGCACGCGGAGGGCGCCGAGGTAGACCTCGACGGCGCCGAGGAACGCCTGGTACGTGCGGAGGTGCAGCGCGTCGACGCGCGGGTACGGGAGGCGCGGCCGCGGGCCCACGCACCCCGCCACCGCATTGCTGACGCCGCGGCCGACGCCCAGGAACGCGTACTCCCTCCACGCCACCGCCGGCCCGTGCTGATCCCTGGGCGGCTCCGGCGGCGGCAGCGCGACGAAGCCGGCCGCGGCGAGGATGGGCTCGAGGTCTTCGTGGGTGAGGATGGGCCGGAACGTGGCGTTGTGCCAGAGGGACAGCTTCTTGGCCGCCTCCTGCAGGGTCAGCCTCATGTCCCTGTTCTTCTCGGCCCTGCCCCCTCCGGCCGCGGCCACCGCACCGGGCGACGCCATGGGGGAGGAGGATTTCTCGGGGTTTATCGGGGGGACAAGGAGACGAGGCGGAGACGGCTCCTCGCGTTGTTTATGGCGAGACAGAGATTGTTTTTCGAATCGGAGACGGGAGATTTTGGGAAATAAAAGGAAGCAGCGAGGGGGGCAGCGGCAGGTGGGCGTGCGTGGGTGGGTGAGAGAGGAGCCGCATTGGGATTCTCTCTGCGTGCCAATATTTTTCGAGGGCTCGGGCTCGGCAGCGCGAGAAACGCTCCCCGCACCGCACCTGCCTCCTGGCTCCTAGCCTTCGGTTGGGAGGGTTTCGTAGGTCGGCCCTGACAATGACAGGTGGGGCCAGGGCTCCATCGGCGGTTACTCCCGGGTGCCGTGCGCATCCGAAGCAGCCATTCATTGCGTGCGCTGTAAAACCGATGAACCGCGTCACCCATGCGATCGTGTTGCGTGCGTCTTGTAGAAACGGAAGTATAGCTAGCGTATCTGTGTACGACGCGGCGTCTTGCTGTGATCAGGGCTCTTCCGTGTAGTCAATGGAGCGGAAAATATCCCTGTTGCACAGAAATGGGAGCTCGCTAAGGATCTGTTTGGTAGAGTTTTAAATTTCAGTTTCACTTGAAATCTGAAACTTATAGGTTAAAATGAAGTGAATTAAGTTTTTATTTTTGGTCTAAAATGTAAACAAGATAATTTATCTAAACACTTTTAATGTACTCACAGCTTCAGCTTCACGAATCTGGTGAAGCTAGAATTTTCAGCTTCATCAGATTCACGAATCTGGAGAAACTGGATCCCTGCCAAACATACCTTAAATTATGATAGAGCAGTGATTCAGTGCTTTCTCTCCTGATACAAGCTGTATAAATCTTGAAGTAAATAAAAGAGCGAGTAATAACCATATATCTTTCATTCATGTCTTAATATTTATGCAATTATATAAAAAAAGCATAAAGTCACCTCTCATGATGATATTGTCTTTGCATTAGGATGGCAAAAATGTTGTTATTTCCGAGCTCATCTTTTCAATGCGACCTAGTGTCACGGCCCGAGTCCGGATTTGATTCCCGCGGCCAATTTTAGCGCCAGCCGGGGTTGTGCCAAATTCGGGATCGATTTCCGACTTTTGAACGCGAACCAAAATTTAGCGCTCTCAAAATTTTGGCTTAGAAGAAAAATTGAATCCAGTGATTCAAATTGGGGGCTTAGTCTTTTTGGTGCTAGTCTTCCCATGTGGGATGGCAATGTGGGCAAACTGGTAAATGATCTTTTCTTTTTTTTCCCCATCTCCTTACTCTCTCTCTCCCCAACCGGCCACTCCCTCCCCTCATTTTTTTTTCTGCTTGGCTCCTCTACTGCGGGGCGGCCTCTCTGCCTCGCCTCCTGACCATGGGACTCATGGCCCTGCTCCTCACATGGCCATTGCCGCCCTCTCCCTCCTGGCGCCTCCTCATGGCTGCTTTCCTGCCACGCGCCATGGCCCTCCCTCCCTGTGCCAAGCAGCTCCTCATGGCCCGCCCACTGCCACCCTTGGGTCGCCATGCCGTGTCAATCCTCATGGGTTGCGCCAAGTAGCTCTCCTCCTCTCTCTCTCCTCCTCTCCATCTCCATGGCTAGCTAGGGTTTGAAATGTGTTTGGGAAATTGCTCCAACTTAGTGCATGCTAGGTGTTTGCTAAATTGTCTAGGAGGCTCTCAATATGGTATAACTTGGTGATTTAGTGTACTGAATGCTAATGCATGGTGTTGTGGTTGGGAAATGAGTTCACTTCTATGCGTTGACCGTACGTTTGATTTCAACTTCAAAGTATGATGGGTTAATTAATTAGGTTGTGGCTATTTGGTCCAATGATTGTTGGAGGCGTACTGGTATATCAAGGTTGCTATGTTCTGCTTGGGTAATGAATTGGCATGTTGGAGATTATATGTAATTGGATGAATTAGTCTTGAGATGAGCTTTGTGCAACCTCATTTTAGTTCAGTTTATGTTTCCAATAGCATGCTTCTTTCTTTTAGGCTCTTGCTCCATATTTCTTTCAAGATGATTTTTAGTAATCGTGGAGTGTTGTTACAAAGGAGAAAAGAAAAAAGAAGAAAGAAAGGAAAGAAATAATAACTTTTGTTGTCGATTTGGCCACTGGTCGTAGGAACAAAGTCAATTAATCTCGGTGTTCTCTCCTTCAAGTTCCGGAGTTGTCTTGCATATCATAAATCTTATTGACCTTGTTCTTTATAAAATAAGTGAATATCAAATTAGCAAGTAGATTTGAACGTTTAAGTGTAATCTTCTAACTTTGAGTTACAAAATAGTTCGCGCTTGTGCATGAGTATGAGGAGGAGTTGAAGATGTGGAATCGAGTGTATTTGTGCCGAGATCATTCCTTTGTGATCTGTGATATATGGGGGCCTAGTGGAGGGTAATAGTGCTGAGGTTGTATGGCATGGGTGAATCCAATTTATAATGGGTGATAAACGGTTAAGTCTCTAGCTATGGAGGTTTCGGTTCAAATAGTGTTGAGCAAATTCATAATGTCGCTTGGTTGCTAGTGTGGAAATTCGCATTTGTATTTCGTTTTGTCTTGATGAGTGCTTGCATTATCGTCTTTAATTCTCATTCCATCTCATATGCATTGCATGCATCTCATTCATATGCATTGCTTTGTAGAGAACGAAACCGCATGAGGGTGACGTGGCCGTGGTCGAGGGGGACATCGGAGCAAGTTGTCGTTGAGGATCCCAAGAGAAGCGCAGCAAGCACCTAAGCATGTTTATCCTTATGTATCGTTATTTTTGAGAATAATGTGATTAATTGAAATGTTAAGTATTGCATTAGGAATTGCCATGTGGGATAGGAATAGATCCTATTTGTTTGACGTACACCCCTTGTATTCGTTGAATATCTCCTTTTGAGCTAGACTATGGGTATTAATGAGTCCGTGCTTAGAATGCTTAGATGTTTGGGGTTGGGCCAAGTGACGGAGGGTTCTCATCACTTGCGGTTGTTATCATTACACATACTACATTATGTCGGATTTGGAATTGGGAAAGGTTTTGGAAAGAAATGAATTGTGGACCCAAGGGAATTGGTTCATTTGGGTACGGAGACTCAAATGTGTAGCCCCGTCTGGTCGATTAAGGACCGATCCGTAAGTGGAATAAGATTGAGCACACCGGGTTGGTCGCATGCCCGATTATGGTACGGTAAGCCACTCTTTCTCTCATATGGAATCGATGGACCGTAATCTCCTCGTGGTTGGGCGTGGTTGAGGGCGAGGCTTAGGTCGACTCTCGGCGCCAAGCCAGCTTAGAAATGCTTTCGAGGTGCTAGGTTTTCGGACGCAGGAGGACGCTTCAACGATTGGGTATGATTGGGAGGGGTTGACACTAGGCCCTTGTGGTAAGTGTCGTGCGATCAATGCTTCCTGCGCAGGTTAATCAAGCGATTCAATTGCCGCGCTCTCGGATATGAGCACGTTTGGTCCGAACTTCTTCTGCGTAGTAAACAACTTGAACTTGTGGTTTGCCGTTGGGCTTGAGCTAAATTTTGATATGAGATGACTTGCTTTACATTACATTAATTACAATATCCTGCTAGAGGTAGGTCTTTATTACAACCGCTAACTATATTGAGAAAAACTTGAGTAGATGACTAAAATTGAAACAAAGTTAAGCATTTCAGCACTTTTAACCTAAGCTTTACCTTGCTACCGCCAAATGCATCTCCTTTGGAGTCGGTCATATATGGACCCCGGTAAGTCTTATGAGTACCTTTTGTACTCATGCTTCGCTTTGTGGTTTTCAAAGTGAGGATCGGTGGGGCGGATCACGAGTTCGCCCATCGCCTCTCGGTGGCCAAGGCAAAGCGAGTAGAGGCTTAGAGCGACATCGCCTACGCCCTAAGTGTTCAGGCGAACACTTCCTGAGAAATCTTATTTTGCTAATGTGTTGCGATTTGATTCATTTTTGTTGTATAGATAGCCTTTTAAATTGTGTTTAAATGCGTTGTTTAAGTCTCTGTCGATGTCTCGTGGATGGTTTCTAATTGTGATCGATCTTCTTGTTGTGGTTGTTGCATTACTTTTGGATATATATATACTGCGAATCGTGTTTTCTTGTCTCACGAGTGGATGTCCATAGGTTCTAGGAGGGTCATGCCGAAATTTTCCAGATTTTGGAGTCTTGGTCAAATTCTTAGTTCTGGTGTGGTTTAGAGTCTTGGAGTTATTGCTAAGTGTGGTTTGGTGGTTGTCGGGTTTGTCTTTGTGCCGGGTGTTTCCGCGTGCGTGTTTGGTTGCTTGGTTTTGAGTTCGTTGCCCCCTTTATGCAAATTGAATTGATATCGCATTGAAACCCAGATGCTGGGCGATCTGGGCGAGTTCGTCGCATAATTAGGGAATACCGGGACGGTTGTCGAGTTCATCGAATGGGGCTGACGTTGTCTCTATTGGGCTTGGGTGTTAGCACTGCGAGCGCCACCGGCGATCCGTTGCTAACCTCCAATTCCGATGTGGACGACGGGACATTCGATAATCCTGAGGACAGTCTGGGCGGCTCCTCACACCTAGGAGATACGATCCCGTTTCTTATAAGGTCACAAGGGGCCAATACTTGCCACATAAGCAAATATCGTGGTTTCAAACACTTCCCAACCAAGCAAGCCTCTCATCTCACGTGAAACAACGGTCTCCGGGCGACCACCTACGTGGCTACGTCAAGCATGTTTAAGGTTCCACAATTAAAACTTTTTCCTTTTGGTAAGCAAGCGGACCCACCTATCAGTGTCATAAAGTTGCAGCTCTGGTGTAAAGTGCATGTGTGTGTAGCCGCAAGCTTTGTTCTAAGGTGGTCCTTCGGTGGTTATGGAAGGTAGTAGTCACTAGTCACACGCACACCTGCACAAGCCAGTGAGCGAGACCCTGTTTTGGCCATTTTTGGTTGGGTGGGAGCTTTTGAAAAGTCTTTGAAACAGCTTAGGTCATATTTAGATGGACTAAAACTAATTGTTAGCTAACCCAGGGATTCAAATATAGCCTTAGTTTTTCAATGATTTTTGATCTTAGTTTTTCAATGATTTTTGATGTAAGTGAAAAGCTATATATAACAAATAAAAGTTAAAAGCTGAAAGCTGGACTGAACTTACTTTTACCGTTTATTTCTAAGAAAAAATAACTATTTATTAAATGATCTCTTATAAAAAACCATAGCTGTTTTTCAGCTCAGAAAGCCAAAACTCCCCCAAACAGGGTTGAACTGCCTCTCCTTCTTGGTTTGTTTACATAGAAAGGCTGACCGCGCTGCATGTCCACACCAATGGTCTCTTGCAAGGTTCACAAAATTGATCATTTTTTACGGAAAATCATGATTTTCGCTTGTATCAAGCCGGCGCGGTAATAAAAATCGCTCGGTGAACTAGTTGTAAATTTAATAATTTTTTGAAAAAATTGACAAAAGGTGTTAAATTTTTTTGAAAATTTTTATGTGAGGTTCCAAGGCAATGCTAATGATTCTATAAAATTTTTAAATAATTAGTAGACTTGTGTATTTTTAAAAATTCTGATAGTGATGCTGTCAGAATATATGATCTTTAGTTTTTTATTTTCTAGGGGCAATACATGAAGTTTAATATTTCTTAAACTTTTTTTGTGATGTTCAAGGTAATGCTAATGACGTTGTAAAATTTTTAGATAATGATCAGACCTTTGTATCTTTTTTTAAATTCTAAAAGTGCTACTGTCATTGTATATGCTCTTCTGTTTTTTGATTTTATACGTGCAATAAATAAAATCTAATATTTCTGAAAATTTTAGTACATGATACTTGGGCTCTAGTTATGGTTATATTAAAATTTTAGAATATAATCAATCTTGTAATTTGTTGTAAAAATCTACAGTGTCTCTAGTTCTTTTTATTAATTGCTAATTTTATTTTTTAGAAGCACTAAATGATTCCAAAAAATTGTTGAAATTTCTCTGAGCTATTTTATAGATTAATTGGATTTTTTAATTTCTAAAAAATAGATTTTTTTGGATTTTTTCTTCAATTTTCCTTCAATATGCTGAAAATAAAAAAATCCATCGAAAATGGTCGAAAAACGAAGAAAACCAATAAAAAATCCGTGAAAATAGATCAAAAATCGGTAAAATTGCTTGATTTTCATTTTTCGCCGCTATTCATCTCTCAAGTTCAAAAATTTTGGATTCAAACTTCTTCTGTTTCTACCATTTTCGCTTGATTTTTACAGATTTTTGAAAATAAAAAATTGTTTGAAAATCGAACTTTCGATTTCATTGACCCTGATCCCTCCTGTCCGCACACTGCACCGTTAAGACTTTTTGGCTTTTTCAGTTTCTTAGCCAAATTTTTTCATAATTTTGACTCTCCTTATAGTAAACCATCTTGGAAGAATCAGGAGACAAAACATACAGCTTACCACAATATAGGAGCACAGCGAGTTCATCTACCGTGATTGGAGATCACAATAGTTATTCACTGCAGTGTCGTGATTGGAGATTTAGAATTTTGTTTGGATAAAGATCAAATTTGAAAGAAAAAAAATTCGAGCCAGAGGGCCGGAAAAAATTTGCTTCCACCGTTCTAGCGCCTGCTGGGTCTGCGACTCTGCTGCTTGCATTCATTCGGCCGATTCGGCGTGGCAGTTCATTTCCTCCCGCCTTTTCGCGGTTCCGCTGCTCCGGTTCGAGGCCTGGGGGCTCAGCTTTTGCTTGAACCGTTGCGGCGCGCGTGCGTGCGGTTGTCATCTCTGCGTCATCCGTTCGTGCTCCGCGTGTCGTGCAGCCAACGGTGCGCAGCGCAGATGCCCCGTGCGTCCGCGTCGACTGCGGAAACGGAGACAAAACATACAACCGTGAGAAAATATTCTTATGTTCTCAAAAACGGTTTTCGAGCAATTTTTATCGATTTTCGAATAGTTTTTATCGGATTTCAATGCATAGATTTTGTTTCCAAATTATTTTAATTTGACCGGTTTACCGAGCGGTTTTATATCCCGAGTTACAACGGTAAAATCAAAAACCGTGGTTTTTAAACGGTTTTCGCCGGTTTTTAAAACCCTGCTGCCGGCATACATGTTGTAAGGCTTGAGATGTAGGATCAGCCCAAACGCAATGGTTATTGAAATTCATGCACCGAATTTTTTATTTAAAAACTTTGATTTGTTATGAAAAATCTACTCATACTTTAACAATCTTTATTTAGTTGCATACAAAATAATAGAGACGACTGTTGTTTATATATTCCTCTATATTATCTAAAAATAAAATTAAAAATAACTTTTACAGTAGATGAGATCTTAGATTGTTTCTATGAGATTCTATAATTGTCGACGATTCGGGACAGGGGGCCTCTCGCCGAGCTTACTTGTTGAATGAGGGATCAACCTAAGGCCCCTTTCTCGCAAGGGTTTAGCGCTGAGGCCTACCGAAAGCAACTGAACGGGCGCACAAGACAATCGGAAGGCACAGGGTCGTTTTTAGTCGGTTCGGCCTTTCGCGGAGATAACAACCCTACGCCCGATGGTTTTCACTAGTGAGGGGTGCGTTACAATGCGCTTGCTTTCGGGACCTCAATGCTCCCAAGGGCGCCTGAGAGCAAGCTCTGGATGCGTATGCGTGTGAAGTACAGAAAGTCCAACCCCCAATCCACCGTGGGAGGTGAGTATTTATAAGGAATTACAAGAGACAAGTCATTCATTACAGGGAGCGCTTTACTGTGGAGAACGCCTACTGCATAGTGGCCGCGCCACCCGCCGGGTACCGTGCGACGTGGGAACAGTGAGCGCAGACCAAGGCGGCGCCGTGGCGGCGGGCATATCCCGGACGCTGCGATATCTGCGCGGCCACCGGCATTAAATGCCACGCCGTCTTGTCATGGACACCCCGAGCTGGATTGCTCGGGCCCGGGGCGTACGAAGGTCGGTCCTGCGTGTGTTGTCCGGGCAAGGGCAAGGTCGGTTGACGTCGGGCTTCGATGGTCGATCTGATGCAGCGATCCAATCCCGACAACTAGCCCCGAGGCTAAAGAGGGAAAAGGTCTTGAAGAGGCCTCTGCCTTAAGCCTCTAGACTTCTCGGAGGAGGGATTGGAGTGGTGCGGCGAAAAGTTACCGCAGCGCCCGAGCCTCTTTAGCTCGGGGCGGGGAATCTCGAGCGAAGAAATCGCTTTCTGGCGCCGAGCAACTATGCTCGGGTGAAAATCTCACTACGAAGAGTTGTTGCGCATCCGAGCCGCCACGCGGGAAGAAAGAGATCTCGCAACGAAAGGAAACTTGTTGCGCATCCGCAACAGTTTCGGGATAGGTGCGCCCAATGAGCCCGAGCATACTTGGCCAAAGTCCAGGCCAAATAGTACCCGCGAGCGGAGCGCGGGAAAAAATCGCGGCGGTTCCTTCCTCGCGAAGCGTCGCGGCGTGGTTCTGACAGCTTTTTTTTTCTTTTCGGGAACTTTTTCGGTGATGACAACCTGGGGTGTAAGCTCTTTCCTGCTTGAGTATTTGTTGTCTGTGATGATGCCTTTTCTTTTTCCTGCAAAAGATGACTGCGAGGTAGACATAATGTAGGCCAGAGCGATGCATGGGCGACATAGGCCCGAAGTAAGTTGTAGAAGGAACGACTTCGCGTAGGTAGAAAATGCTCGAAAGGGAGCAGTAATTTTACGGCGAGTTGTGACCCAGTGACAAAAATATGCGAGCCCGGTGGTCTGCTCCTATCCAGCCCCCGCTGCGAATAATGCTCGTGCACCTAAGATTGGAGCAAGAGTTTGTTCGCAGGAGAGATGAAGGAAAGCGCGCGGCCCCTCCGACTGAAACACCGGCCTGTGCGAGCGACAAGCGTGGATAGGTCGGTGGAGAAGAAAAAATGGGCGTGTGATAAGACTTGTTGACACTTGGGATGCGCAGCCTTAATTTTGCGAGTGTGGTCGTATGAAGGGAGGGCGCATGGCTAATAAACATGATGTGGAGCGATCAACACGCGCAAGCCGAGTTAAATCTCGAACCGACCGAAAGGGTGTCTGTTTGCGACTTGTATCGTGCAGCGGATAGCTACTGCGGACCAAGGTCGGCTTGTCAAGACTGAAGCCTTTGGTGGTGAGCGTTTTAGTGGCCGGGTGTTGCTCGCGGCACGCTGTGTTATTATGCGTGCGCGATCCGATTTTAGCAGGAAAAGAAGGTTTTAAACGGATGAAAGTTGTATTGCTGCAAAAGTAAGGTCGTGAATTTACAACATAATGTATAACAGAAAATGAGTTTAGACATAGAATTTGCGCAGCTGGTCGATGTTCCATGAACTGGGGAGCACGCGGCCATCTGCCATTGCAAGGCGGACAGCCCCCGGGCGTGACGTTGAAACGACCGTGAATGGTCCCTCCCACCTGGGAGATAGTTTGTTGATTTTCGATGTGTCCCGAATGCGGCGTAGGACAAGGTCGCCAACCTGCAAAGCACGGGGCCGGATTGACTTGGCCGCATGCTTGCGAAGGGTTTGCTGGTAGACGGCTGATCGGAGTTGTGCCTTTACGCGGGTTTCTTCGGCGAGATCGAGGTCAAGGCGACGCTCGCGACCTTGGTGGATGTCTTCGGCCAAGTGTATTCTTGGGGACCCGAGCACGATTTCGGCGGGCAGGACGGCCTCTGCACCATACACGAGCCGAATGGCGTTTAGCCGTAGCTTCGGCTTGCGATGCGCACGCGCCACGCCCGAGGACGGAAGGAAGCTCATCCACCCATGACCCGCCTTGCCGGGAGAGGTCTTTGAAGACCCTTTTCTTGATCCCTTGTAGTATTTGGCCGTTTGCTCTTTCTCGCCTCTTGAGGGTATCGAGCAGATCTTTGTTCCGATGTCTTCGCAGTAGGCTTGAAACAGCTCGCTTGTGAACTGGGTGCCATTGTCCGTGATGAGGCGGTTAGGAACCCCAAAGCGCGTTACCACATTGTTGCGAAAAAATCTCTTGGCTGCTTGGGCCGAAATGGTTGAAACTGGCTCGGCCTCGATCCACTTAGAGAAAGTGTCGATGGCAACGAGCAAAAATTTGCAACCCTTTCGACCACGGGGGAAAGGCCCGAGAATGTCAGCCCCCCAGGTCGAGAATGGCCATGAGAGTGGGATGGTCTGTAGCGCGTACGCTGGCTGGTGGGACTTACGGGCGTGGAATTGGCACGCCTGGCAAGTCGCCACGATCGCCCTAGCGTCGTCTAGCGCCGTGGGCCAATAGTATCCCAACCGGAATGCCTTGCTCACGAGTGTCCGGAAGGACGAGTGGGCTCCGCACATTCCCTCATGGATGTCTCTGAGAAGGAATTCGCCCTCTTCTCGAGATATGCACTTGGAGAGGACTCCGAGTGCCCCTTTGCGGTACAGGGCGCCATTTACGAGCTTGTAAACGGATAACCGCCTTTGCAGACGGGAACGCTCGGCTTCTTCCTCGGGCAATGTCCCATGGGCAAGATACTGGATGAATGGCGCCATCCAGTCTGCACCTTGCTCGAGGAAGGAGACGTTACCGCACGCCTCTTATGCCTCCTCTACAGAGGGAATGGAGGGCTTTTCCAGGTGCTCGGCCGGTGCCCCAGGCTGGGCGGGCATCTGGGGTGTTGCCTCCTCTACAGAGGGAATGGAGGGCTTATGGAGATGCTCAACGAGCGCCCCTGATGGGGCGGGCAACTGCGAGGAACCGACCTTAGAGAGTTGGTCGGCCAGGGAATTGTCCTTCCTGGGGATGTAGAGTACTTCGAAATTTCTAAAGTACCGCTCCATCTTCCTCACCTCAACCAAGTAAAGCGCCATTGAGTGATCGGAACACTGATACTCCTTGTTTACTTGGTTGACGACCAACTGTGAATCGCCCTTCACAGTGAGTCGCTGGACGCCAAGCGCCTTGCACGCCAGAGTCTTGCCAAGAGGTTTTATACTCCGCCGTTATTAGTTGCGGCGAAGTAATTGGATGACGATGCGGCCGGTCCCTTGAGGGGACACCAGATAACGCCACTTCGAAGCGCTCGAAGCTCGGGACCCGTCGAAATACATGGTTCAATGGCCGCCCCGAGGTTCTTGAGATTCGGTGGTGGGGTCAAGAGGTTCGCCCATTCCACTACGAAGTCTGTCAAGACACAGGACTTAATCGCCGTCTTGAGCGAGAGAAGTGTATGTCGAACTCTGCGAGTTCCATGGCCCACTTCATTTGTCCGATTACCGTCTGGGTTTCTTAGGATGTCCCTAAGCGGAAATTGGTCGGGACGACGACCGTGAGCTTGAAGTAGTGGCGCAACTTCACGGAAGCCATGAGTATCGCGCATGAGAGTTTACGGACCTCGGTAACGCCCTTTGGTCCGTGTAGATGCCGACGTAGTATACCGTGACGCCAGTCCCTTCCCGCTCTACCACCAACACCGAGCTTACGGCGTGGGGTGTCGCCGCGAGGTAGAGTAGGAGCGGCTCCCCCGACCTTGGCGTGGCCAAGACCGGGGGGCTGGACAGGTACCGCTTTAGCTCCTCGAAGGAGCGGTTAGCCTCTTCTGTCCAGACGAAGCCCTCGTGCCTGCGGAGCGCCTTAAAGAAAGGCAGGCCGCGCTCGCCAGACCGGGAAATGAAGCGGCTCAGGGCCGCCATACGTCCGGTCAGGGTCTGGACCTCTTTTACGGAGCCCGGAGGGCGCATCCTTTCGATGGCCTCGATTTTCTCTGGGTTAGCACCGATGCCCTGCGGCCCGATGAGATACCCGAGCACTTTGCCAGCTTTTACCCCAAAAACACATTTCTCGGGATTGAGCTTTATTCTATGTCTACGGAGATTACAAAAGGTTTCCTCGAGGTCGAATACATGACCTGAGGGGAGCTTACTCTTAACTACTATATCATCCACATATACCTCCAGGTTTCGGCCTATCTGGTCCTGGAAAGTTTTCTGCATCAAGCGCCGAAGGTCGCCCGCTGCCATGAGCCGAAGGACATGGTCGTAGCGAACGTCTTAACGGGTGATGAAGGAAGTCTTCTCCTCGTCCCGGAAATAAGCTAATCTGGTGATAACCTGAGTATGCATCCAAAAAACTCATTACAGGATTCGCCGTTATACGTCGACCAGTTGATCAATGTGTGGCAGTGGGAAGTTGTCCTTGGCAGGCGGCGTTTAGCCCGGTGTGGTCGACGCACATACGCCACTTGCCCCCTTCTTCTTCACAATGACGGGGTTTGCCAGCCACTCCGAGCACAGTGCTCGACTTCTCTGACGGAGCCGGCCTTGAGGAGTTTGTCGAGTTCATCCGGATGATCGCCTGCTTCTCCGGGGAAAAGCGCTGAGCTTCGGCGCCGCGGGTTTTTGTCGGGCGAATCGCTAGCTTTGTGCTCAATCACTTCCTTGGGACCCGGGCATGTCTGGACGGTTCCCAAGCGAACACGTCCGCGTTCCTCCGGAGGAAAGTGATGAGCTCGAGCTCCTATTTGGGGTCTAATGAAGACCCCAGATGGAGGACCTTGGTCGGGTCAGCCTTGTCGAGAGGGACCGCCTTGGTTTCTCCTCCGGGCTGGAGGGTAACTTTTGGTCGGGAATGCGGCGGCGCTTGGTGGGCCGCATTGGGGAGCCGCCGACTATGTCGAGCGCCTTTTTGTCACAGCTCAAGGCCGCCCTCCGTCGCTTTGATGGTGATGACGCTTTTGATCCGGGACCTTGGGCATTGGTAGGCGTGGTGCGTGGCGGCCATGAACTTGGACAGGGCCGGCCTGCCAAGGATGGCGTTGTAAGCCGACTTGAAGTCGACGACTTCAAAATTGATCAGCTCGGTCCGGAAGTTGGTCGGACTCCCAAGCGTTACGGGCAAGACAATCTGGCCAAGGGGCTTGATCGAAGTGCCCGGGACGATCCCGAAGAACGGGATAGCGATGCTCCTGATCTTGGATCGAGGAACCTGCATCTCGTCCAGGACCGAAGCAGATATGAGGTCCAGAGAGCTCCCGCCGTCGACGAGGACTCGGCCGACCTTGGCGTTGCTGATGGTCGGGCTTACGACCAATGGGAGCCTCTGGGGCTTGGTCATTCCGACGGGACAGTCCTCCTTAGAGAAAGTGAGGGGCAGCTCGGACCACCTGAGCTGTTGAACGGTGGTTTGTGGGTGATATGGCGGACCTCCGTCTTTGCCTCCTTGAGGTCCTGCGGGACTTGTGGCCGAGGAGCCCCGAATATGACTGCGATGTGGTTTTGGGGCTCTGGTATCCCGTGTTGTTGTCGCCGTCCTCCGCTGACCCTTGCCCTTGCGGTCTTACGCCTTGTCCGGAGCGTGGGCATGGGTCGCCGCCGTCAGAGAACCTTTCCAGCAGACGCCCGGAGTTCGACGATTATGAGGTCGTGACTGCCGCTTGATGGTACAGGCGAACCGCACCCGAGGGGCGCCCTTTGCTCGCGTTCGCCGCCACGCCTTGGTCGTCGCGACCTTGATCATCGCGGTCTTGGTCGTTCTTGCCGGTCGCCGGGCTTGGTCGCCAGACTTCCCTTACCGCGGGCGCGGACGGCGATCGATAGCGGCGATCGTGTTCGTACACCCGCCTCTTCTTCTTTTTTGGCCTTTTATCAACCGAGCCCGGCGCTTATTGCCCGAGGAGTCTTCGAGCCCGTACCGAGGCGGTAGCTTGCCTTCGTCGATCATCCTCTTCCATTGTACGGCCTCGTCGGCGTTCGGCGTCACCGGTCGGCCATACGGAAAAGCTCGTTGGCCGTCAGGTCGGGGTGGATCTCCAAATCCTGCGTGAAGCGAACGTCGCGGACCCCAAATTTGAAGGCCCGGACGACCGCCTCGTCCGAGATGCTCGGGATGGAGTTCCTTACTTTGATGAACCTTTGGACAAAGTGGCGCAGAGTCTCTTTGTCCGTCTCGATCACCGCTCGGATCTCGTCGTTGCGGCGAGTGTAGCGACTTTGGAAATTTGCGCGAGGGCATCGCAGAGCCGCTTCCCACGAGCGGATCGAGCCCTCCTTCTGGTTGAAGAGCCACGTCCTAGCCGAGCCATCGAGAACCGTGGGGAGGTAATTGGCCATGACCCTCTCGTCCCCCCCGGCTGCCACGATGGCGGTGGAGTAGATTGAGAGGTACTCGTTTGGGTTCTGGGTCCCGTTGAACCGCTCTATGTGGCCGAGCTTGAACTTGCTCGGCCACACCACCTCGCGAAGGGACACCGAAAAGGCCCGGCAACCGAAAGCCGGGCTGTCGTGGCGGCCTCCGCGGGAGTGGGGATCACGATGGTCGGGGCCCAGTCGGTCCTTTGCGCACGGCTTGATGCGGGAGAAAACGCCCCGGCGCGGGCGCCTCGAGGAAGAGCATTCGGAAGGCTCGCAAGCGGCTGGGGCATGCCCCCGAGCCCGCGAGTCTGCCCGAAGCTCGCCCGCATCCTCACGGAACCGCTCTTGCTTCCCACGGCCCGCCCGAGCAGGACTTCGGGGGGCATCGTGACGGGAGCGAACAGGGGAAGGGTGTCGGTGGTCCCGGGAAACATTCCGGGGTCCTTGGGCCCCAGGCGGCCCTGGGAGGCCTATGTCGGCGGCAAGATTTTCCAGATTCTCGGCCACCAGCGCCCCCATGGCCGCCAGGTCCGCCTGGCTGGAGTAGTTTGGAGGCCGCGACGATCAAATCGCAAATGGCGCGGGCGCTTCGGCGCTCCGGGAGCGACGGAGGTGACCTTGAAGGCGGCCACGCGCGTGTTCGGAGGCGGTATTCATTGGGATCTTCACGAGACCGATCTCGATGAGGCCACCGCTCCCCGCTTAGGGTGGCGGTGGGTGATCACCGGGTTCCGCCGGGGACAACTCGGCGGTCTCACGGCGTTGTCTTTGGCGTGAAGCCGAGGATCGATGTCTGTCTTGGTCATCCTCCTCCCGCCATGTTGACGCCGCGGAATACCAAGATCGTGGGCGACACCGGGTGGTGTCGTGCGCCGTGTTCCCGGCCGAGCTCGAGGCGACGGGAGGGCTCGATCGCCGCGAGGTCGCCGTGTTCTTCCTCGCGAGTGAGGGTATTCGATTGCGGGCGAGGAAGCGCTCGCCGCCGCCACGGGAAAGACTCCGGTCTCGGTGTGACCTTCGGGTCGGCCGCACCGCCTATGCCGTCGTTGGCGTAGTATTCATCGCCATCCTCTACGTCGTCGAAGACGCAGAGGTCCTGATTGTCCTGCGAGTTCGGCATCATCGGGATTCTCGCGAAAGGACTCAGTCGATCCCCACGGACGGCGCCACCGCCGACGATTCGAGACGGGGCCCTCGCTGAGCTTACTTGTTGAATGAGGGATCAATCTAAGGCCTCTTTCTCGCGAAGGGTTTAGCGTCTGAGGGCCTACCGAGCAACGGAACGGGGCGCACAAGACAATCGGAAGGCACAGGGGGTCGTTTTTAGGTGGTTCGCCTCTCATGGCGGAGATAACAACCCTCGTCCAGATGGGTTTCACTAGTGAGGGGTGTGCGTTACAATCGCTTGCTCGGGACCACGAATGCTCTAAGGCGCTGAGAGCAAGCTCGGATGCGTATGCGTGTAAGTCAGAAAGTCCAACCCCAATCTACCGTGGGAGGGGGTATTTATAGGGAATTACAAGAGACAAGTCATTCATTACAGAGGCGCTTTCTCAGGAGAACGCTTTCGCATAGTGGCCGCGCCACCGTCTGCACCGTGGCGACGGGGAACAATGAGCGAGACCAAGGCGGCGCGACCGTGGCAACAAGATATCCCGGACGCTGCGATATCTGCTGGCGGCATTAAATGCCACGCCGTCTTGTCGTGGACACCCCAAGCTGGATTGCTCGGGGCCGGGGCGTACGAAGGTCGGTCCTGCGTGTGTTGTCCGGGCAAGGGCAAGGTCGGTTGACGCCGGGCTTCGATGGTCGTCCTGGTACAGCTCATCCAATCCCCGACAATAATGTTTTAATTATAATATAAAAATATTTATTATAGATCAATAACTTATATAATAGAGCTTTATGTTATCTATACAATTATATTTTTTATAAAAAGACAGTTATGATTTCTCTTATTTTTCTCTTTTTTATAGAAGAAAAAAAATCCTATGTAGTAAAATATATAGCCTTCGACAGCTTTCTTCGTATATTGTATAACGTAACATCAAAAGTAGCACGCATATCGATTCGCAGCCAAGAAAAAAATTGCAAGAATACAGCTGTGCCACGCCACCGGTCCATCAGCCCCGCCGTCACCACCATCAACTCCAAACCCGTCTCCGCCGCTTTCCCCACGCCACACCACCACGAGTCCCCTTCTCTTCTCGTGATGGAAAGCAAGAGCTCGACGCGGACGTCTCCCATGGCCGGAGCCACCAAGCTTCTCCTCGCGCTCCTCCTCCTTGTCTCCGCCGCGGCCGCCGCTTCGCCGTCGTCCGACGCGGAGGTTATCTCCCGGTTCCAGGAGTACCTCCGCATCGACACCTCGCAGCCATCGCCGGACTACGCCGCTGCCGTATCCTTCCTCCGGGACCAGGCCGCCGCCGCCGGGCTTGAGGCGCGTACGCTGGAGTTCGTCGCCGGAAAGCCCCTGCTGCTGCTCCGGTGGCCCGGGCGGAGGCCGTCTCTCCCTTCTATACTTTTCAACTCCCACACCGATGTCGTGCCGTCGGAGCCGCACAAGTGGGAGCACCCGCCTTTTTCCGCCGCCCTCGACGAGGCATCCGGCCGCATCTACGCTCGCGGTTCCCAGGCAAGATCGACTTCTTATTGCCAATATTGCTTTTCTTTCCGAATAATTTTGCCGAGATCGCTTTTAGCCGCGACTTTTACTTGTTTCGTGTAAAAACCAACTTAAGTTTTTTTCCTCTACGAGTTTTCTTGATCCGTGGTTAAGCTAGGATTAATTGGCCGAGTAATTTATGAATATTTAGAGGCATGATTTTGGTCTGTCATCTGGCAAAATAGGTGATTCTATCTAAGGATTAAAATCTCGATATCGCACTAAAATACCGTCCGTGACCGGAGAACGAAATCTTGGCATTTTAAACAAATTCCGGCCGAAATACAAAAATAGAATTTGAATTCCGGTTTTTTTGCCACTGGTATAGGCGAAGTTAAAAAAATTTTGATTTTTTTTCTAGAGATTCCTAACATATTGATGATGTTGCCATAAAAATTTGAGAAAATTATAAATCCTATGGAATTTTTAAAAATTTAAATATTGCTACTGTCCTGATAAAACGCTGACTCGCAAGTTTGAACCGAATGAAACATGAAACAGACCATGTTAGAAAATTTTGAAATTTTTTTTGCATGGTTATGATGCATCACTAATATTCTAAAAAAAATTTCAGATGATGATCAAGCTTTATGAATTTTTAAAATTTCGGACAGTGCTACTGTGCTGATAAAAGCTTTAACGGCAAATTTCAATCAAATGAAAATGGTACAAACGATGTTAGAAAATTTTGAATTTTTTTTTGGATTGTCCTGATTTATCATTAATGTTTCTATAAAATTTTCATCTGATGATCACGCTTCAATAAGTTCCAAAAATTTTGATAGTGCTACGTCCTCATAAAAGCCTGATGATTAATACATAGATTTGCTTTGTCAACAAAAATATATTTAAAATTTTTCAAAATTTTGCAAAAGGGTTATAAGGAAATTCTTAATATCTCATAAAAATTTTGAATCATGATCACACTCCACTGAATTTATAAAATTCTTACAAATACAGTGTACCATTTATGTTCTTTCTGTTTTTGATTTTTGAAATATAACAAATGAAGTTCAATACATATATAGATTTGATTGAGCAAACAAAAAAGTTTAAAATTTTTGAAAATTTTAGAGAATGTTACTGAGTCAATTATTAATCTCTCATAAAAATTTTGGATCACGATCATACACGAGAAAATTTATAAAATTCTGACAATGTTACTGTCCCAATTATGTTCATTCTGTTTTTGATTTTTTCAAGATAACAAATGAAGTTCAATTATTTTTAAAATTTTTCTGTATGATCCTACACTTCTTAGGATGATACCATAAAATTTTCACGTCAGGATAAAGCATGTACAATTTTATAAAAATCTGACAGTGTTTTTGCAGTTTTTAAAAATGTCTCAAAAAAATGGTTTTTCGACAAATTATTGTGGAAGATCACTATTTCCAGGGTAATTGACCTAAATCTGTTCAAATCCGGGTATTAAAATTTGAATTCCGGGTTCAAATCCCGAGATACCAGGCGGTAAGGGCGAAATCTCGTCGAAAAAACGAGATTACTGTAGCAACAGGATTGTTTTAATTTTTTTTGAATTTGGCTGGCAATTAAAATTTCGTCCGGCTTCGGAGAACGAGATCTCGCCGAGATTTCTAACCTTGATTCTATCACTGAATTTGCTCACATTTGTTTTGTTTATACCCGGGGTCAATAGCAGATACATATTGCAGCAGAGGAGGAATTGAAACTAGAAGGAAACTGACTAGAATTCTCCAATTTACCGAGTTGCACTAAACAACCAGTGAATCAAGAATTTCAGTAAGAAAACTAAGCCTTATTACAGCAAGGTATATTGGAGGGAGAAAAAAGACAGACGACTCAAAGTTCTACTCACTACATCAAGGACAGACCACAAACAAGTCAACAGCTACTACTTGAACGCAATTATAGAAAAAGAGTAGAACAAGTGCTCACGGTATTCGCAGCATCCCCATCAGGAAGTAACCCCATCACTCCAGCTCCTTTGTTCCATCTGCCCGAAACGCTGAAGCAGCATTGCCTGATATTGTTCTGCACCACGCATCAGCTTCTCCTGCACCTCTTCCTTCTGAAGTGCTGCCCAATGTTTAAGAAAGTACATGTAGAACAAGTTATCTCAACCAGGCTCTCTAGTGGTTTGTGCTCAAAACACACTTTATTTCGCCTTTTCCAAATAGCCCAGGTCAAAGCAGCCAAACCCACCACATGCAGGTTTTAAAGATTAGGCAACACATGTTTAATCCACTGGAAATAATATTCAAAGTTGATTGGTCTATGATCTAAACCAAAGCAAATGCCCAAAGCTCCCCATACAAATTTAGCTGCAGGGCAATCAAACAACAAATGTTGAATTGATTCAGCTTCTGAACAGAAAGAACAAAAATTGTTTCCATGCCACCAATCAATATATGGATGCCAACTGGTCTGTGAACATCTGTTTTTTTTTGTCGCTATAATTTCTTATGGATGCTGTTGTGACTAGTCTCATGAATCAATTTTGTAGTTGTCGAACTGCTTGTGCCTTATCTCCATGTCGATCGAAGTGCGAAATTTCACAAATTTGTGCACTTAGTTTGCTGTGATGCAACCTTTATTATCTGAAATATCTGGAAGCCACTACTTATGGTTGTAAGCATGTCCTTTGTACATGCACACCTTCCCAAGTTAGTTTTTTTACTAACTAAAACAGCTTAAAGTAGTTACTTTTACCTGTTTTGTGTAGTATTTAGCTAAATTTAGTTGATCTTTGTGGCTCTTTACATGCATGATCCTTTTGGCTAACCTGCCTAGATCATTTTTTTGGGGTGAAATTGCTCAAAGCTCCAAGGCTGTGTAAAAAGCTACTACTTTTACATGTTATCTCATCTAAGAGATCTTCAATCTTTGCTGTGGTTCATGAATGTAGGACATGAAGTGTGTGGGGATGCAGTACCTTGAAGCCATCCGCCGTCTCCGTAGTGTGGGTTTTGTCCCAGACCGGAACATCTATATAACATTTGTTCCTGACGAGGAGATTGGTGGGCATGAGGGTGTTGAGTCATTTGTGGAGTCAAAGGAATTCATTGACATGAATGTGGGCTTGGTTCTTGATGAGGGGCTTGCATCTCCTGGGGAGGAGTACCGGGTATTCTATGCGGAGCGTAGCCCTTGGTGGCTTACTATTAAAGCAAAGGGAGCACCAGGGCATGGCGCAAAGCTGTATGATGGTAGTGCAATGGAGAATTTGATGAAGAGTGTGGAGTCAATTAGGAGGTTCAGGGCATCTCAGTTTGATTTGGTTAAGTCCGGAGCGAAAGCTGAAGGGGATGTTGTATCGGTAAATTTTGCATACCTGAAGGCTGGCACACCAACACCAACGGTTAGTTGATTCATGTGATGTTCTAAGTTGTAGTTTTAGGAATTGTAGCTAGATCTTTTACTAGATCCCATTTTAAAAAGGGGGAATTCAGGATATACCACTCCATTCGTTGGCATTTCCTGAAATACCAACAGATGGAGTGGTATATCCTTAATTTTTCCTTTAAAAAATATAAGTAGCTCAACCACCTGACCCCTCGCTCATTTGCTAATGTGATGTTTTGTTCATGATTAACCTATCACATTCTTGACCTTTTGTTTTCCAGATGACTGGATGCATAATTTTCATGTTTGGTATTGGTTTGAACTGACCAATTAGGGCCTGTTTGGTAGAGCTCCAGATTCTAGTTTCATCTGAGATCTGAAACTTAAAGGCTAAAATAAAGTGAATTAAGTTTATATTTTTAGTCTAAAATGTAAACAAAATGATCCATCTAAACATTCTTAATGTACTCACAGCTCCAGCTTCATGAATCTGGTCTCAGAATCTGGAGAAGCTGAATCCCTGCCAAACAGGCCCTTAGTCTCTTTGACTAGGAATTCTTTATTTACTACTGAATATCTGTTTTTCAATGATTTTGTTTAGTTTTTGACATGTAAGAATCTATTTTGTACTGCAAGTTCAATTTCTACCTATAGATAAGATAACCAATAAATAAATAATCCACCTGCTCAAAAGAAAAAAAAAAGGACCATATGCTTGGGAATTGGGATTAGATTTGTTATCTTCAACAGCATAATATTCAACTACTAAGGCTTGTTTTCTTCCTAGTTGGTGTTGGCTCAGTAACATTAGCTGTCAAAATTCTTTTCTTTTTTTTTTAGAAATACACCTTTATATTTCAGCATCACATTTTGATGTTTCCAATTAATCAGTTTATCGTGACTCTTCTTTTAGGGTTTTGTCATGAATCTACAACCATCTGAAGCAGAGGTAGGTCTTGACATCCGAATCCCTCCTAGCGCCTACACTGAAGCACTGGAGAGGCGTCTTGTTGAAGAATGGGCACCTTCTGCACGCAACTTGACCTTTGAGGTACGATGTTCTTTATAGGCCAAATACTGATGCCATATATAAACATATTATCATCTTTGTTTTAGAGTGTGTGCGAATGTATGTGATGTTTGTTGATTTTTGCTCTGTCATTGGGGATAACCCATCCAAAAAAGTTAATTTGTCATTCTTTTTCTAGATTATAGTTTTTTTTAAAAATTATCTTCTAGTTGTATTATGGACAAACTTAAGGCAACAAGCTTTTTAGAATAATTGAAAAGGTGTCATTTTTTTTCAGTATCTCATCATTCAATTGAAGGTTTGGGGTAATTATTAAGGTTTGCTGTGTTAGTTTGTATTGACTGGTTTTTATTGGGTGCTTTGGTCGGAAGTGTTTCTTTTGACTGTCTAGTGTGTTCGAGATTGTGACTTAGGAATTTTTGATCTGGTGCACTGAAGTCTGAACTTTTATTGGTCATGGTTAGAGTTAATTCCAATCTAGTTCATGCCTGCTACAAATGCTGTAGAAGATAATGTGTTGCAGAAAATCTGCCAAGAGCAGACATCATTTAAACAACTGGTATGTACTATCAATTTCAGTGTTGCATTTTGTTGAGCGAAACAAAGGAGCACTTAGCTGAGAGTTTCCTTTTCTTTTGAATGCTGCAAGCCTGCAAGTAAATATTTCACAGTCCAAATGTATGACCTGCATTGCTAGAAGCTCACAGAAGTCTCTAATCATATATCTTCTGGGTCTCTATTCGACAGTTTAAACAGAGGACCTCTGTCCTTGACAACTTTGGGAAGCCAGCCATCACACCTGCTGACAGCTCAAACCCATGGTGGCTTGTGTTTGAACAAGCCGTGAAGAGAGCTGGTGGCAAACTTGGTAAGCCAGAGATATTTCCGGCCTCTACTGATGCTCGTTACTTCCGGCAACTTGGATTACCAGCATTCGGTTTTTCTCCTATGGCAAACACACCAATATTGCTCCATGATCATAATGAGGTTTGTGCCACTGATCTCCATTTGATACATTAATATCATCAAGTTACTCAAATATACTGCAGCGTTTTCTGTTTAGAATTGCATATCTTTAGAGCTAGAAACATCAATGTGCACATATAGTTCCCGGCAACTGAAATAGGAACATATTGACACTGCCACGTTTCATTGTACACAAGAAAATGGCATTGTTTTTTACAAATACCATCTGTACTAACTCTGTTGAGTAAACATCTTCATATCTTTCAGTTTCTGAGCAAAGATGAGTACCTCAAAGGAATTGGGATATACGAGTCCGTCATCAGAGCACTGGCAACTCACAAAGACGACACCGACGAGGAGTCCAGGGCAGAGCTATGAGAAAACTTGATCTTATCTCGCCATGGCGCAATTCTGGCTGCCCAGTTGGAGAACACAAGCATGTTTCGGCAAAGCAGCTCCGTTTGTTTCTGCTACTGCGGCAAAATCAAAACTGCGAATACAATCCTTGTACATTTCCAATAAATTTATTTAGGATCGTTGATAATACTGCACCGGCAGTTCGCCTGCATACTTCAGGCCACTGCTGCTTGATGCGTCACTCCTGAATTAACCTATGTATTGTATCAGCAATGTAGCAGTTCTTGCCGCTTACTTTCTGCGACCAAACGGCCTGTTCGTCCTGTTTGCTCACATATACCAGTATATGTCTTCAGTTGCTGATATACAAACAAAGCTCCCAAATGTTTTGCAGTCTACAATCCCTGCTGTGAAATGTGTTGGGACTTGCCGAAACACGGTGAAACTTGGACACGGGACTTGAATTTGTGCAGCCCTAGTCCAGGTTCCTGAATGTGTTCGTGCTTTCTTCTCCATGGTGTTTGAGACCGAGATTGGTAATGGTTATAATACTTTGTTCTGGAAAGATAGATGGCTGCATGGACATTGAATTGTAGATCTTGCACCCAATTTATTTGCTTCGGTTTCCAATAGAAGGGCTAATAGGCGCACTGTTAGTGATGCCTTACTAGACCACCATTGGGTTCAGGGCATCCAAGTGCTATTTCAGTTAGTGTTCTTTCTGAATTTCTCAATCTTAGGGAAATGCTATATGAAATGGTGTTGCAGCCTAGTGTTGAAGATACTCACCGTTGGCGTCTCTCTACTTCTGGACAATATTTTGCTAAATCGGCCTATGAAAATTTCTTCCAAGGTTCTGTCCAGTTTCGGCCATGGGAACTTATTTGGAAGTCATGGACGTCGAGCAAATGCCATTTCTTTCTTTGGTTGGTGATGCACAGACGCTGCTGGACTGCAGACCGGCTTGCCCAAAGGATCGCCTATTTGAAACTTGCTGAATTTTAGACCTGAGACTAAATAACTAGCTATCTTGTTGGATGCATTTCCAATGTGATCAAAGCCTATCAACAGGGGCTCCCTTTCATATGTGCTCCGATCCGAGCATAGGATATGTTTAACACTCCTATCGCGGTAAAGTTTACTATTTTTTTAAAAAAAACTTTTGGATATAGCATTGAGTTACTGTGAAAACTCTGTGAAATCTACGTGTATAAGTTTTGAAAAATTCTCAAAAAAATTACCATACGTAGAAGAGATGAGTCTCTACCAATCCTGTAAAATTTGAAGATCAAATTCAATCACATTTGAGAGATATAAAAAAGACAAACACAATTGAGTTTGTTCTTCAAATTTTACAGAATTGTAGGAACTCACCTCCCCTATGTATGGTGATTTTTTGAGAATTTTTTAAAATTTGTACATGTGGATTCATGAAATTTTTACAGTAAAGTTGGCTTTCACCGGATGAGTGAGCTAAAATTTTTTTAGAACAAAATTTTACTGCACTCGTAGACTCGTGAGCTCGTGGCCCATCATTAACTCTCCCGTCTCCACCTCATCATTCCCCACGAGCCATTTGCCATCTATGAAATCCTTATTCAAACATCTCCCTCCCAAGCGTCTTGCCGCCACTCGCCGGAGTCGCCGCTGCCTCCATTCCCACCCGCATCCTCTCCTCGCCACCTTCTCCCGCCTTTGCGCCGACGGCCCCCTCGCCGCCGCGCTCTCGCTGCTCCCGGACCTCGCCGCAGCCGGCCTCCGGGCGGACCCCGTCTCGCTCTGCCGCCTCATCAAGCTCTGTGTCCGCCATGGCACGGCCAGCGACGGCCGCCTCATCCACCGCCACGTTTCTTGCAGCAGCACCCATGGAGGAGCGCCCCACAGCAGCCTCTTCGTCTCCAACGCCCTCGTCTCCATGTACGCCAAGTTCGGCCTGCTCGACGACGCGCTTAGGCTGTTCGGCAGAATGCCTCAGAGGAACGTCGTCTCGTGGACGACCGTAGTCGCGGCGATGGCCAGTACTGGCGGGAGGAAGGAGGAGGCGCTGAGGTTTCTTGTGGCCATGCGGAGGGATGGAGTGGCTCCCAACATGTACACGTTCTCGAGTGCTCTCGGTGCTTGCGGCACGCCAGGGGTGCTCGCGGCCGCACGCGAGCATTGTTAAGGTTGGGCTGGATTCGGATGTGTTTGTGCGGAGCTCCTTGATTGATGCATACATGAAGCTTGGGGATTTGGAATGTGGGCGCGGCGTCTTTGACGAGATGGTCACCCGCGATTTGATCGTGTGGAATTCGATCATTGCAGGGTTCGCACAAAGCGGGGATGGTGTCGGGGCGATAGAGCTGTTTATGAGGATGAAGGAGGCCGGGTTCTTGGCTAACCAGGGTACCTTGACCAGTGTCCTCCGGGCGTGCACCGGGATGGTCATGCTTGAGGTGGGGAGGCAGGTCCATGCTCATGTGCTCAAGTATGACAAGGACTTGATTTTGCACAATGCGCTTCTCGACATGTACTGCAAGTGCGGGAGCTTGCAGGATGCAGACGCTTTGTTCAGCAGGATGCCTCAGAGGGATGTGATCTCATGGAGCACCATGATCTCTGGTTTGGCACAGAACGGGAGAAGCGTTGAGGCATTGCGGGTTTTTGACTTGATGAAATCTGAAGGACCTACACCGAACCACATAACAATGATTGGAGTTCTGTTTGCATGCAGTCATGCCGGTTTAGTGGACGATGGTTGGTATTACTTTAGGTCGATGGAGAAGCTCTTTGGAATTCAATCTGAGCGAGAACACTGCAACTGCATGGTTGATCTGCTTGGTCGGGCAGGGAAGCTCGATGAGGCTGTGAAGTTCATCCGTGAGATGAAACTTGACCCGGACTCAGTCATGTGGAGGACTCTTCTTGGGGCATGCAGGATGCACAAAAACGCCGATCTTGCAGCATATGCGGCAAGAGAGATCCTTAAACTGGAGCCTGACGACCAAGGTGCCCGCATATTGCTGTCAAACATTTACGCTGATTTGCGACAATGGACAGATGCTGAGAAGTCATGGAAGGCGATGAGAGACCGAGGGGCAAAGAAAGAGCCCGGGCGAAGCTGGATCGAGCTTGGGAAACAGGTTCACGTGTTCATTGCCGGTGACTTATCACACCCACGCTCAGATGGTATAGTTCAGGAGCTGAACCGACTGATCAGTACGGTCACAAACCTCGGCTATGTTCCGCAGACAGAGTTCGTGCTGCAGGATCTTGGAAGCGAGCAGAAGGAGGATCTACTGAAATATCATAGCGAGAAGCTGGCGATCGCATTTGGAACAATGAATTCAATGGAGGGGAAGCCTATCAGAATCATGAAGAACCTGAGGATCTGTGGTGACTGTCACGCATTCGTGAAGCTCATCTCGAAGAGCGAGGGCAAGGTGATCATCATCAGGGACCCTGTCCGATTCCACCATTTCCAGGATGGAGTTTGCTCCTGTGGCGACTACTGGTAGGGTTGGTGGCACACATTGGCAAGGCCTGACGAGGGTTAGTGGTGGCAGGCGATTACTACTACAGTACTACTACGTCTTCTATGAAAGCGGTAAGATTGACTCTTTGATTATGATGCCACTTGAGTTAATGACATATGAGATCATCTGAGTCAATGAAATGTGGGTCCAGTAGCAAATTTACGAAACCACATGTTTGAAGTGGCAAATAACCAAATTTGCGAAGCCAGAACACATGTTGGAAGTAGTCTTGTTGAAAGAAGAGTAAGAAAAAGAGTAGTAGTCAAAAGAACAAAGCAGAAAGAAGGCAAGAAAAGAAAAGGAGAAAGAGAAGACCAGAGAGAAAATGGCGGCATGAAAAGGCCCACTGGGCCACTGCCCTCGTCCACCTCATCCACGCAAACGCCGAAACAGAACAAGCAAGATCAAGAAAGAAACGCGCCCTGGAGGATTCCGGCGTCACCTTCTTCGAAGCCCTAGGAGCCATGGTCCGTGGTGGCCGCCGGTAGCAAGAGGCGTGAGGAGGAGTGGTGGCCGTGAGGCGCGGGCGAGATGTCGGTGCGGATAAAGGCTGTGGTGGACAGGTTCGTTAAGGAGCTCAAGGACGCGCTTGACGCGGACATCCAGGACCGCGTCATGAAGGAGCGCGAGATGCAGAGCTACATCGAGGAGCGCGAGCGCGAGGTCGCCGAACGGGAGGCCGCGTGGAAGGCCGAGCTCTCCCGCCGCGAGGTAACAAATCCCCAGTCCATTACTCGATTAATCCCCGGTTCAGTCCCTCCCTTATTTCTCTTATTCGCATCTTGTATTAGCTGTTCCGTGATCACGAACGAGATATATATCGATGCAGCAGCAGCTGCGATGTGTTTCTTGGGAAGTGTATTGATGATCTGAATACCTGATTGTTGATACTTTCGCAATTTTTCACTGGAAATGTGGTTGAGATGATACCGAACCTGCATCTGCACGGTGTTTCTTGATGAGTTGATGTCTTTTTTTTTTTTTAAATAAACGGGAGGAGTTCTGCCATGCATTAAAGAAATACGAGGAAATCCATTATAGAGCTGAATATCACAGACTAAAAACCACCCGGGGCTAAGAAAGCGGAATAACCACATGCGCAGGGAATAGGAAACCCCTCAACCTTCTCCTAGGGGAGGGAAATATGGGAATTTAGAGAAAAAGCGATGGAAATGCCCTTCGGTATCTTGTTATGCTCAAGAAGTACATTGTAAGAGATTATTCCTTGCTTTTCACTGTAGCAGTCACGAAGGCAGTAGGGGGAGTAAAGCTGGCCTCTTATCAGTTCCGTAGAGAATATAGACAACCATAGAAAGGTGACAAGTGAGGATAAGAATGTAAGAAACGCCTGACAAGCGTAGATCCTCAAGACTCGTGACTAGAATAGTACATAACAGACTACTATCCTTGAGTTCTTACGGAGGACATGTCATTTTTTTCCTGCTGTATTTAGTAGCTCATACCCGCTGAGTTTAAATTAGTGTGGGCTTTGTATTATCTAACATTGGTACATGTTGTCCAGTGTTTATGATTGAAAGTAAATCTAATTATGTAGTCTAGGAATTGCACAGCTGATCGATTAAAGTATCTGCGAAGGAAAAAAAAAAGAATTTGGAGCATGCTGATACTATTGAAATACAGAATTGACTATTCATAGGGCCTCTGGAAGAGAGAATAACATGATTATGAAGGCAAAACTAGGAAAAAAATTGAACTACATATGGTCCTTGTTTTGTCATTATCCTATATTGTGAAATAACATAATAAAATGACCTTATCTGATACGTAGGAGCACCTCCTCCCTGTACAATTGGGAATGAGGGATTGTTAAGAGGACATGATAGGTTTGTGGAGGAAGGTGAGTAAGTGGGGATTAATATGTGAACCCTGCTAGGGTTACACTGATCCCATTTTGGGAACATAATCCCATATACTAATACACTCCTAATAGTTGTTACTTTGTGAATTTAACATAGTTTTGGGGATGAATTTAGTCAAAAAAAAACATGTTTCATAAAAGAAGTTAATCATTAAACTAAAAATCTAGGCTAGACAGCCTCACTACATAATCGAGCGATCCATTTTTGAATCTTGATGTTTTTGTTTTAACTGTTCTTATCTGTTCTTTTGCATGATAAGCGCTAGCATAAGATGCACATCTTCCTAAGTTGCTTATAAACTATTGAGGACGTTTTCATTTTCATCTTGCTTGTTTAGTTGCTGCTTCTCAAATTTTAGATCTTATAGTTTGTTGAGCAAAATCTGACAGTTTTTGTTGAGCAAAATCTGACAGTTTGTGCTGCTTGTAATCAGATTACATGACCAATTTTGTTGTGGGCACACCTGAAAAGTGTATCCGGAATAACCTAAAAGCCTAAACTGAATCATAACCTGGGCTGACGAAAATTGAAAACAAAAGCCTTCAGTGTTGCGGTCTTCAACTATACAGCATCCTTGTATGCTTGAAACAGAATATCAAATCAATATGGTGGTTTCCAGATAGATGCCTAGTAATATGTAGTTAAATGAACATTAATTTTCTCTATCAAATGCTTTGGAGGCTATCATAGACAAACTCAAGGATCTTCTGATTTCAAACTCTTTTTTTTGCATTTTAATTTTTATCATTGCTTTGTAGCTTATCATTTTTTACACAGCTTTTGGGACGCAGAATGTGACGCTATACTTGGTCTTTCACAGGCTGAAATTGCGCGGCAAGAGGCAAGGCTGAAAATGGAAAGGGAGAACTTGGAGAAAGAAAAGAGTGTCCTCATGGGAACTGCTTCCAATCAGGATAACCAAGATGGAGCCCTTGAGATTACAGTCGGCGGCGAGAAGTACAGGTGCCTCCGCTTCTCCAAGGCAAAGAAGTGAGATCCGAGCTAGGGCACCAACGAAGTAGCCGTGGATACTACACCAATAGCAATTTTAAGACTTGTATCTGATTCAAGTTGGAGCAGTACAAGAAATCTAGAGGTGTCCCCAAACGAGCAAAGGAATCTCTTTTTAAGCTGCTTGTTAGGTACCTTTTTTTTTTAAAGACCGCTTGTTAGGTACTGGTCAGTAGTCACTGCTGCCCCCATGTTCCCTAATTAATCGGATGATTGAACGCCACATGAGATGATACGGGCCTGCCGATGGAGTGTCCTGGTCTGCAGTAACATGAATGACTTTCAATTAATTATCACAAGACAGGAGCCATATTAGAAGACAACTGCGGAGGTTCCTTTCCCTTTTTATGTTTATTTTAGAATTAAAGGTATACGTTCTTCTTCCAATTGATAATCTCTGTGTTACCTGCTGGGATCAGAAGGGAAGTTTCAATTCGGATATGAAATAGACTGTATATCTTTTTTTTCCCAGATTCAGTTATGTAACCATGTAATTTGTAAGTTATGAAAGTTAGGGTGTGTTTGGCAGGGATTCAACTTCTCTATATTCGTGAATCTGGTGAAGCTGAAAATTTTTGCTTCACCAGATTCGTGAAGCTGAAGCTGTGAGTACATTAAGAGTGTTTAGATAGATCATCTTGTTTACATTTTAGACCAAAAATATAAACTTAATTTATTTTATTTTAGCCTACCAGTTTTATATTTTAGATGAAGCTAGAATCTGGAGCTCTACCAAACAGGCCCTTAAGCATCTAGCCACGCAATTGTTGCGTGGAAATAATTTAAAATGATACCCAATTAAACTAGAGGGGCATGCGAGTACCTGATCATGATAACGACTGTTACCCGAAAGCTAGAGCTTGTCCTCCTGCAGATGTTTATTATTTAAGTGCGTGATGTAACTCTCCTCAACCGTCTGCCCTGCCAATCCGTTCATCTGCGCTAGCCGCAAATATCTGCATCAGTAAACGTAAACTAACTACAATGGCCATTGTTAATTCCAAAGCCTCCAAGATGGTTACGTCAAGTAAAATAATGTGATGCAAGCACATCCAAAGCGTAGTATAAATTGACCGAAATGGATCAAGTGATAGACTGATCGCTTCTTCTCTGCACATCCATCAGGCTCCTGTACACAATAGTATATTCACGTTATATTGGGATCCACATGAACTGAGCAGCCTGGGCTGTATTACGAAAGAACAGCCTAGACCCTAGAGATCTCATCATCAACAATTTAACCTCTGCACGCTTTTTTCTTCACCTTTGATTCTCCCTTAAACGAAATTACAAATCTAGATTTTTCTCAGCTGTGAAAGCACTAGTAGGCAACACATATCACTTGCCGTGCTTCTTCTCTGCCGTGGCAGGTTGCCGGCACCGTAATAGCTCTATCCACCGCTGCAACTTCCTAACAAGCATGGTAGGTGGTGGCCGCATCTTCTTATCGAGCTAAGGTAACATGGTAGATACCTGCTGAACTCGAGACACCGTGATACCCCATCCTGGTGAGCTCGGGTACTGTGGTACTCTGTCCTACTGAAGTCTGGTATCGCGGTAGCTCATCTACCACAGTAGATATTGTGCCAACAATTGCTATGGTAGATGATCATGGTAGGTGATGCTTTCATCTTTAGAAAGAAGATAAATTTATAATTTTATTAAAAAAGCTAAAAGATGAAAAAAAAAGTGTAAAAAGAGCCAAATAGGCTAAAGCTTTCTCATCGTCTCCCTACGTTGGGAAGCAGCCATTGAGCCATGTGCTGCACACTAGCAGCCGCACACAGATAAGAAAAAAAAAAAGTTCACCAGCTAGGATCGCCAAGAGAAGGATCTGTCCATCTTGCATCTCATCTCATGATCACTGCACTTGGCCGGCCCCACATGTCAGCAACAGGAATCCATGTATGGCATGGCATGCTTTAGCACTATTATTCACAGCCAGGCCAGTACAGGCATCTGTGCATGTAACCGCTTAGCGGAAGCCCAAAAGATATTATGGCAGAAGAGACGACGAGAGCTGAGCTGCTAGTGCGATAAGCCATAGCCCACAGTGAAAAGCTAGGTCTGGAGAAAGGAGAGAAGAAGATAAGGATGTTCTTGCAGCTAGTGTGCTGTACACGTGTGTCCCCCTCGACGACGTGTAGGCCAACGGCGACCCATGCGCGGCTGCGGCGGCCCTGCCGGCCGGCCGCTGTCCCCCTCGATCTCACGCCCACAGGAACAGAACTGCATGCGAAGGTTGTTCGAGGAGGCTTCCGTTCCGCCCACACGTGGCCCGGCTCGGCTGCCTTTCCTGATGCTGGTTCATCCACCTGGATGTATAAAATCAGCTGCCCTGCGAGGAGAGTAGATAGATCGTTTAAACAGAGACCATGTGAATATAACTAGGGACAGTTTAACTGTCATCACACTTTGCTAATAGCTTTTGTGCCACAGTGTTCCTCCTCTTCCTTTTGCCTATCGCATTCGTTGTTGCTCCTGCACTTACAGTAAGAAGGTGTTTAGGAGAGCTCTGCTTTTTAATTTTTAGCTCCACTCTAAATTCGTATAGTCAAATACCTTAGCTTCACGGAACTCTGGCTCCAGGAAAAATACGAATCTAAAGGACTGCTTCATGGTTTCTGTGGAGCTCCTCAAGGGGTATTCCAAGAAACACCGTTTCGTACCCACTCGTGTAGTTTCTAGGTAATTACCCACATTTGCCATTGGTTACACACATGAGGAAGTTCCTAGGTAATTACTCACCTTTGTCACTGGTTCAACATCCAAAGGCATAAATGGGTATCCACATCAAAACTATTTATTCTTGAAGCTGGATCTAATTTGCAAGCCAAACACCTCCCTTCTTTATTTCAACTCTATGGTGGAGCTACTCTATGGTGGAGTAAAGCTGATTTTTTTGGAGTAGTGCTCTCCCAAATAGACCCTAAAATCTGACTACAAAATAGACAGGCTCGTAACTATAGTTTATAGACCAAACGGTTACTACAAATGTTAATAGAGTAATGTTTTAATACCTTTTCTTCTAATATAAATTGTACAAATCTTAAAGTAAATGAAGAAGTATGTAATCACTATCTACCATTTATTTATACTTTAATATTTATATAACTGTTAAAAAACATTAAATCAACTCTTAACATTGACTAAAGTACAACAATATTTAACCGTAATATAAAGCGCACCTACGGTAAAGCGAAATTGTGGCTTCTATTCAGGTTCTATGCAGAGAATGTGAGATTACCAAAAGATTCTTTCCGGTCATGGGGTGACGTGTTATGACTTGGACCGGTACCAATTATTGTTTACCATACCCCGAACTAGATTTTTTAAAATAATATATTTTAATAAAATATTAATAATATATTTTAATAAAATATTAAAGTAATAGCATGCAAAAAAAGATTTTTTAAAATAATATATTTTTATAGAAAATTACCGAAAAAAAATTACGAAATACCGCTCTGCATGATTTGAATAGATACAAACAGGTTTAATTTGAATTGCGACATAGCAGTTAATCGCAATTTGGAATTGCGACGGTATCTGACTTCTCTGTTGCAATTCAAATTCGGTCGAGGTCTGTCATGACTAGATTAATCATAATTTGGAATTCGACAGCGCCTAATCATCGCTACCGATGCCTTGACCTCATTTCTTCAGTATGGCCGATTTACTTGTGGGAAAAAAAGAGAGAGGCGCCGTCGGGAAAAGAGAAGGAGAGGAGAGGAGGAAGAGAAGGGAGAGGAAGAGGAGAGGAAGGAGAGGAGAGGAGAGGAGAGGAGGGAAGAAGAAGAGGAGGATTTAAATCGCGGTTGAGGTAAAATTTGTTGCCAATTTTTTGTAATGTTCATTCTAGTGGTCAAATTAAGATTAGCAAAAAATACATAACTAGTTTAGTTAGGTATTGATTAAATTAGGGTTGAAATATAACGTTGAAATAATAAACTAGTTTAAATATAGCGTTGAAATAATAATAAACTAGTTTAGCTCGGTGAGTGATCAAACTAGCATTGAAATAGTAAAATTGTATTACTAATTTTTTCAAATATTCATTGTAGTGATCAAACTAGGGTTGAAATATAGCGTTGAAGCTGTATTAGAAATTAGGGAAAAAATGTATTATGAATTAGGGTTAGCAATAGTTTAGTTCGGTTGTATTACTAGTTTTATAAAAAATAATTTAGTGATTATGAATTTAGCAAAGTTAGCGATGGTTTATTTAAATTCTACGATTTAGCGACAGTTGTGTAGAATTTTAATTATTTAGTAGGTAGTTTACGGGATTTGGTTGTATTACTAGTTTTATGGAAAACGATTTAGTGATTTTGAATTTTGCGGGGTTAGCGATGGTTTATTCAACCTCACGATTTAGCGATCGGATTGTGTATGCAGTTTTAATTATTTAGTAGTTAGTATACTGAGGATTGTGGCGTGTGTTCCCAAAACCCACAAGCTCTCTCGACGCGTGGTAGGTGAAGAGTATCAATGTGACGTCAGCCAACCTGCGCAATAGCAAAAATATTCATCATAGAACAAAATGATATTACTGTTGTATCTAGGGTATAGAGTATGTCGTCGTATGAGTAGATTAAGAGTTGAAATGTGGTAGCGTTTTGTCGTGCCATTATAAACAATCAATGAAATGTTTGGCGGTATGGACGAGCAGTAGAATTTAAAATACACTACGGAGAAGGGTTCATGAGATGGGTGCACAAGGGTGGAACTTAGTCATTTCCCAAGTGTTATGGTGGCTTGTCACGTCTTGTGGCGTTAAGTGAGAACACAGTTAACGAGATGGTTGTACAACATGTTCTCATTGGATAGGAGTTGCATGATCTGAAGTGCGCGGAGTGGGGTCTCGGAGACGGGATTACGTCTTTGGGAGTTAGTAGAACCTGAAGGGTCAAGTCTTGGAGCTCGTACATAAGATTGGCAACCGAAAATGGTTGGTCATTAGTGTTGTTGGCGCAAGCATTTGAAAACCAAGATCTTGACCATAAGATCGAGGAGGAGGTGGTGGTGATGAAGCAAAGGAAGTTGGAGAGAGCCAAGCAGGCAAGGTGTCTTGAGATGAGGAAGGCGATGTTCCAAATCCGGATGTTCGGGAACCACGCAGGCGTGGCGACGAGGAGAAAACATTGAATTGTTGGTTGATGCAATGGAGGCAGAGAGCGAGTATGACAATTTGAGTAACGACACGGCGAAGAGCATTTCCCTCTGAGTGGGATGCATGTCGATTCGATAGATTGGTGGTCAACGAGGTGAACACTTCCGTGGCGATCGAGATAGGAATAAGGTGAGGCAAGGTGCCATTTATAAGAATAAGAGTGAGGTTAGAAGCGGTGTGACATGGGCGTGTAAACCCGTAGAACCTTTAAGGTTCTTGGTCGGACCGGCGGATGTGCGATGTTAGATGCGGATGGAGGGCGCCAATGGCGTGTGCATGCGTCTGCGGCAAATGGGATCTGGTTTGGAAGTGTTCTATAGTCGTCCCACACACGCGTGCTTACAGTCTGCCCAATCACATAGAAACATATCTTGGGTTTTGTTGCAAATGCAATGTATGGAGAGATTGTGGGCAACTTGGATTTAGAGCCACGTGCCATCATACTTGCAATAAGCGAGAGGTTTGATTACACCATAAGCTATGCCAAAGCTTGGAGGCGATGCGAAGGCTTTGGAAACTAGATTTGGTACATTCGAAGACGTGTCGAACCTACGGTATGCTTGGTGATGAAGGAAAGAAATCTGGAACTTATGCGGATATTTGTGAGTGGCCCTCGCGGCCCCATTTGGGAAGATGGTACTTCATGGGCATTCTTTGCTTTTGGTGCATGTGTCAGCGTTCGAGCATTGCCGTCCGTTGTTATGTGTTGATGGCACATTCTTGGTAGGAAGTATAAAGGTCGGATATTGATTGCCATAGGAGTTGATGGCAACAATCAAGTTCTTCGATGGCGCTTGCATTTGTGGAGGTGAGAACACGAAGGCGGCTCGGTTTCTAAGGAGCGTGAAAGGGATTGTGGATCGGTATACAGGTTTGTGTTATACGATCGGCATCCGGCCGTTGAAGGCGGTCGTCTTGATTCGCGAAGGTCTGCGAAGAAACACATCCATGGCACGATATGCGAAGTAGGTGGTGCAAAGCGGCACATGGGTGCTAACTTCTACAAGCGGTTTAGGAACAAGGATCTTCTGAAGCTTTTAAGAGGTTGTGCGACCGGACCCAACAGAGAAAGTTTGATGCCTTTGTGAAAGAAGTTGGGCGAGTGACATCAAGGCATACCGCAGAAACGAAGAGGCCAATTCCTAGCACGGAGGAAGCCCGATGCACCGAAAGTGTTACCCACGGACCCTCCGCACTTGGTCCGGAGGAATGGAAGATCGACGAAATGCTTCTCCGAATGGATAGAGCATGAGCCTAAGCGAAATAGGCATTGCGCTTGCTACGACGATGGTTCGGTATGGGGTTATGACGACTAACTTGGGCGAGGTTTACAAGCTGGGTCATCACGAGTGAGACCCTTCCTCTTGTTGCTATAGTAGAGGTGTTCTTCATGGTGTTGCGAAGTACTTTGTGGATCGTCATGCGGGCGATTGCCCGCATGAGTAATCGATGTGAAATACTCGGAGGTGATCTGTCGTACATGGAGGACAAAGGGAAGAAGGGGAGATGCACGAGATCATTGAAAATGGAGTGCGAGGAGCTTCGTTTGAGGTACTATGCAAAGAGCGGGGCGTGGGGCGAACCGGCGTAAAGTTGCTCACGAATGCATTCTACATCGGCAAACATGTGTATGCACGCAACAAGCTTTATTTCTTCCATGCTTTCGTAATGGCTGCGTGCTCGACAATTCGTATGGACCCGTATATTCTTATCGCAATTTTTGATAAAATGGCGGCAACTTGGAGCGGAGAAATATATGGCTTTCGAGTGGTGGGTTTGTTCATGGAGCATCAAAATGGGAGGATACGGTGGGTTCTGATATCGGAATTTGAAGAGCGTGATATAAGGAGCGACATGGATCTTTGCGAATCGCCGCGAAGAAATGCTCCATTTGTAAAGAGATGGGACACTCTTTCAAGTATTGCTTAGGTGGTAGTGAAATTGTTATGCGGTCTCGCGTATGTAATTGTTAGATGCATGTCAATGTGATATGTTGAATTCTTATTTGTAATGCATGTATGGTCATATGATGTGTAATGCATTATTCTGAATTCTATTTATGCGGAACTAATACGAATTCTATTTCTTTGGGTGTATTATTACGAATTCTATTTGGTTTGAATTTGTATGTTAGTTGGATGTGTCATTATCGCATTCGGTTGTTAGCGTTTTGGATGTAGAGTGTGGTATTATTATTCAAATTATATTTGTAATCCTTTGCATCGATTTAATTGTTCATTTAATTTTGTACTAATATTGTTTTATTCAATTGCGGTATGGCGATGGAGGGAGATTCTTTGGACCCGATGGTCGGCGACTCATCGAATCGCTTAACAGCCTGCACTAGAGAGGAAACACCGCTGCCCTTCACTTGCGCACCGATGAGGGCATGGCGGGTCGACCCGATGGGTTCCCGAGTTAAATCCACTTTTGCGACTTCCTTACTAAATCTTGTTCATTTGAACTAATAGTTGTGAAAATGTCTTCCTCTGATTGAGGCTGCGAGGGCTATTGCGCATGCTTACGGATGGTGGAAGCGGCCATGGCGAATCACGAAGGGCGTCTTGCGGTGCCTCTAGGAGGTTCCGTCTGACGAGAACTGCTTACTGTAGTAGATCGTGGCGCCAGAGGCGCACACCTTTCACCTCCGTGCGGTGAGATGGCGCCCTGCTGGAGGGCGTGACCTACTGCAGCCTACCTTGCCTTTGGGCGGCGGTAGTGCTGAGATGTCCACCGGTGGCGGCGGAGCTCCTAGCCCGTTCATGGGCGTCTTTGCCGGTGACGGTGAGTACACACCTTTCGCGAACAAGCACGGTCAAGCCAAGTGGGCGTCTGATTTCGTAAGTGACATTAACTTTATGTACATTTTATTTCACTATGTCTTAAAGTTGTGAAGCCGACTATTACTTTTTTTGTAGCGGCGGATGGCACCCAGGCGAGGACTACGTTGTCGATCGCCACTTGGCGTACTGTTGTGGTGTTGGTGGGTTACACCTCCACCCACGGAACACCGTCGACAAGCACTTGATCGATGCGAGGGCGATCGCGAGCGTCGAGATGGAGGAGATCCGCGGACTAAGCGTGGGGACGGTTGTCTTCGCTCGAATCTGGGGCCTTTCGGCGGTTATCGTCGCGTGGGGGCTGGTCCTTCTCACGGGCTGTCCTCTCTGCTTGACTTTGGTCTTTTGAGAGGTTGAAATCGGCCGGCCGCATCGATCTGGCACCCTATGGGTGAGTTCTACCATGCCCCGGGGCGGCGTCGGCCGTCCTACCATGGGGCGTTGTGGTGCATGAGCGGGTTAGTAAAATGATCTTTACCATGAGCTATCCGATTATTTTCAAATTATTTTCTCTAACTTTACCATTACTTTTTTGTAGCCGATGTCTGGCGCTGTGCGACACGCCGTACCCGAAATGCGTGGCGATGTTCGACCGGTGACAGATGATCGCGTCATGTGGCGTCCTTACCTCCCCGTTGTAGCGGCGAGAGCACCTCAGGCCTCTCCTTGCGGTGCACCGTGGCCGCTTTTTGGTTCTGCAGCGCCACCTTGTTTCGGCGTGTGCGTCGAGAGCGTCTGCCGTGCACCGCGTGATGAGGCGATTCGGCCTCCGTCGGTCTTCCACATCCCCATCGGTGAGGTGGTCCCACCTCACGTGCACATGTAAGTGCTCTTCCATGTCTATTTGGTTGCATTTTTTCATGTTTGCGGAACTAACGTCATTGCTCATGTTCTCATGCGAGGTCACACATAAAGTACATTGGTGCCGCTAGGCTGGCGGCTACGAATGATCCCTCACGTTCAGCGATGAAGCGCGGCGTTGGCGGGCGTTCACGGGAGGATGCCGTCGACCACAACACGTCTGGCGAGTACATCCGTTAGTACGCTGCGCGCCTGCAGCGTTCGGGTTGTCTTGGCGTCGTTGACTTCGCCTCGAGGCCGAGCCCTCCGTTCGCGGACACCTACCCCACCCGGGGACTCGGCGTTTCACCGAGCGGTCGATACTTCTTCCACAATCATTGCAATGTATCGTTATTGTAATTGTACGAACTAAGTGGCATTTCAATTAGGTGTGCGAGCGACCTTGCTAGGGAGAGCATACCGGCGTGGATGCTGCTTTATTAGCACGACTAGGCACAGGGGGACGGTCGAGGTTGCGACGGCGGAGTTGGAAGGTCGTTGCGGCGTGTCGCCATAATCTACTCGCATGGTCTAGCTTACGTCGTGCAGGAGGCCTAGGGACGGACAGCCGTCTGAGTTCGCAGGTGTGCCTCCATTGTCAGGGGTGTAAACCGCGCCGCCATGAGCCACACCAGAACCTGACCCCCCCTCCTCCGTCCCGAGGGGATCTGGTTGGCGGCGATCCGCGCGTCGTCGCACCTATATATGACTAGGGGTGGCAGCAGGCCATTCGGCAGGGGTACCTCCCGTCCCGTCCCCATGATCCAAAATTTTCCCGTCCCGTCCCGTTCCCGTCTCGGGAAAAATCCCGTCCCCATCCCGTTAAGATATCGGGGCCCGTCGAGACCCATCCTTGAAATTTCACACAAGAGAAGAGCTTTTATAGCCATTTTAACTCTAAATCATATCAATAGACAAGGAAAAAAAGAATGCATGCATTCATTGAAGATTATGTTGTCCCATTTATGAAAATGTGAATATGATGGGCTAGAGAATATGTTTGCAATCTAATAACTTAATTGGACTAAACTAAATTTGGATCTAGCAAGGGACCTGCGAGAAAAAAATTCACCGTCCCATCCCGCCATCTGAAGCAGAGAATAATTTTCCGTTTTCATCCCATGAGGGCGATTTCTTCCATACCCGTCCCCAATAGAGAATTCCCATGGGGATCGAGACAGGTCCCCATTGCCATCCCTACCTATATTTGCAGGTATATGCATGTCTCTTTTCATCTTTATGATCTTAATGTTATGTAATGTACTAACAAGACAACTTCATCAACGAGGGCCTATGTAGCACGGAGGCGAGACACGAGCACCTCTGTGACTACTCTCTACTCGTGATAATTCATGTAGTATTATTTGTTAGAAAAATTATTTGTTAATTACTTTTTGATAAAAAATTAAATTTTGTTGTTCTTCATTCTCTTAGTGGTGTCGACAAATTTGATGACAAATCATAGTAAAACATTGAATAAAACCCGACATTGATATTACAAAGAGCAGTAAGTACAACAAATACAATAGCATGACATGTAAACTACACGTAAGATACATACATGCCTAAGAGAATTCATAAAACTAAGATACAGTATAGGTATATGCCTCTGGTGAAGGACAAAGTCACAAAACTATACATTCTATGGCCATAGTTGTCGAAAAAAGTTGCTATAATAAAAATAAGAGTAGTTATCTATTGGTTCCTGATGGGGTACTACGTATGGATACCTGATAGGGCTTAATGTAATATCATCGTTAGGATTTGGAAGACTCCGAGGATGCAAGGTTCGTAGTCTACATGGCATAAAATCATCATTATCATCGTTATTTGTATGGTTAGGAGCTAACCCTTCTTCAGTGCTTATTGAACATTCTCTTACATTGTTGCTTGAACGGCCTGTTGTAGTAGTGCTTGAACGGCTTGTTGTGATAGTACTTAAACGTTGGGGTCTAGGTGATATGAAATCGTCATCATCATCATCGTCATCATTTATATAATTAGGAGCAATCCCTTCTTCGATGGTAGTTAAACGTTCTCTTGAACTTTCTGTTGCAACAGTACTGGATGGACCTCTACCCCTCCAGTTAGATCCTCTTCTTTGTCTTTTGCACGAACCAGGCATCACATCCCCGTCGAAGAGTATATACATCGCTACGAATTTTGGAATATCTTTGTTCAGCAACTCTTTATCATTTGGGAATGACTAACCCACAAGACGAGCATACGGATTAGTAAACTTATGGATAACGCTAAAAAGATTAGTAGGGTGAACAAATAGGAAATAACTAACTTTAATATGCTTTGCATACTGATCGGGCAGCATCAGTACCCTATAAAATCTCGTAGAGAAATCTGTAGCAGAAGGGTGGTCGACTAGTTCGTACACCCTGAAATATCTTTGATGCCACCCTTACAAGTGCACCTTGTGGTCGTTGGAGGTCATAAGGTTCAGGTCAGAGGTTGTCACCTTATGCCTCGATAATGTCAGACGCCACTCTTGCAATTTGGAGACCACTTTACTTAGATTCTCCTCCTTGAACGGATTATCCTTCCTATTACGCATAATCTTCAATGTGTAATAAAGGGTTACGCTGCTCATATTAGGTGTTCATGAGAATGTTATGCTAGAGAATCCAACCATGATAAAGTGTGAGTGGGAGCTATATATGTATCCCTGCGGTTTGACCTTTTATAGTCTTCCCCTCTACCCCTCCCATGGCTTGAGCTACCTCCTCAGTCTGTGATTGCAATGGAGTGCATGTTAGGGTAGGGAAGAAGAGCTGCTTAGGTGGTGGGTGGTTTTATATCTCACTTAGGTCTGAAAAGCGGGCTGCAACGTGTTGTCATTTCGGTCAAAGAAAATAGCTTTCTTAGGGCGATTTGACAACACGCTGCCACGAGTACACAAATCAGGTTGAGAGTGTTGCTGACAACGTGTTGTCCAATCGGACTAAATAAAGCTGAAAACATTGGGTAGAGTGTTGTCATTTTTTACTTCGAAAGATGTTGTCACTTTCGCACTAATAAAGCTAATGTGTGTGTTGTCCAATTGGCTTGAAAGCTGATGTCATTACGAAAGGAAAATATCATATCTTAATAGTATATAACTTAATAATACAAAATACCATATCTGAATACTATATAAGTTAATAAAGCAAAGCAACATATTAGGTTATAAGAGCAAATATCTACAAGTTGGGTCTGAACTTTTAAGTTATTAGCTGCTACTATATGGTTATATGATGATTCTTGCATTGCAGGTACTTTGGTTAAAGACTTTTAAACTCAACTTTTCATACAAGGTGGCTCCGACAATCTTATCATTTAGGGTATTAACGTTAACGGAATTTATATGCTAAACAAATTGTACATAAGATATTTTTCTATAATATGGTTGTCCATATACTAAAGTGTGTTTCTGGACTGATCCTCCAAAATTTGTGTTTACACAAGTTATTTTGTGAACCACTGAAAAGGCTGAAGTGTTTTAGAATCTGCGCCTGTAGTGATCGTTTAGGGTGTTTGCTTTGGCAGGACTTAGATGCAAAGCATGTTTTAAATAGGATCTTTTTCCATATTATGGTAGTACATATATCAAAGGGTGTTTTTGGGTTATCCCTCTAAAATTTTTTATTTAAACATGTTATTTTATGAACTACCGAAAAGCCTTAAGTGACCATGCAGTTTACATGGTTGCGGTCCAGTTTTCTTTCTAAGTTTGTGACTGCACCGTATAGGATACTTTAACCATTTTTAGGCATTATTATGGGATATTTTAACCTTTTTTCAAGCATTATGGTAGTACATATATCAAAACTAATCTACGTGTTGTCGAAACAGCCTGATAGCTGATGGCATTACGGAAAGAAAAGATCATATCTTAATAGAAGATAACTTAAGAAAACAAAATATTATTGCTAAATGTTACATAATCTAAGAAAGTAAAGCACCATATTATGTTTAGTACATCATGTATGAAAGGAAAAAACTAACTGGGCTCCTACGCGGTGTTACTCCTCGTGTGGACCCAGGCTTCCTACGGCGCTGCACATGCCCAGAGGGATACGTCAGCTGGTCAAAGGCCTGTCCACGAGTACTCTTAACAGGCCATACTGGTGCTATGTCGGAGTAGTGAAGACGTCCTTGTTCTTGAACTGCATGTAGAAGTTAGCACCCATGTACCGCTTGCACCACTTAGTTCGCAGATCAGATCATGGATGTGTTTCTTCTGCACATTTCTGCAACTGCACGACCGCCTTCAACAGCTCGGGATGCCGATCGTGTATAACACACTTCAGTCTGCTGATTTACGACGCTGGCTTTCACGTTCCTTAGAAACCAGATCCAGCTTTCTGTGTTCTCACCCTCCATGAATGCGAGCGCTACAGGAAGAATCTGATTATTGCCATCACTCCTATGGTAGTCAATATCTAGCCTTTATATTTCCCAGTCAAGAATGTTCCATCCACACATAACAACAGACGACAATGTTTGAACGTGTTGACACATGCATCGAAAGCAAAGAATACCCGCATGACTATCATCTTTCCAGGGAAGCACTACGAGGGCTACTCACAAATATCGATATAAGTTCCAGGATTCCTTTCCTTGATCACCTTAAGCATACCTAGTAGGTTCTAATATGAATCTTCGTACGTATAAATCTAGTTTCCAATGCCTTCTGTTTCACTCTCCATGCTTTCACATAGTTTATGGTGTACTGAAACATTTGCTCTATTGCAAGTATAATGGTACGTGGCTCTAAAACCAGGCTGCCCACAATCTCCCCATACATTGCACTTGCAACAAAACCTGAAGATACATTTCTATGCGATTAGGCAACTCCATCAGCAAGCATGTGTGTGGGACGACTATAGAACACTTCTAAATCATATCCCACTTAGGTTGGTACGTATGCACACGCCATGGGCAACCCTCCATCTGGCATCTGACATCATACACCCGCTGATCTGACTTCGCAACCTTAAAAGTTCTACAAAGCGACACTGCTTAGGCTGTCACTATTTCTGAACCTCAAACTTATTCTTGTAAATAGCACCTTACCTCACCTCATTCTGATCCGACTGCCATGCGAAGTGTTCACCCTCGTTGACCACCAATCTATCAAACTAACATGCATCCAACTCCACAGGGAAATACTCGTTCATCGTCTTCGTCATTACTCAAATCCTCATATTCCTGGCTCTCTGCCTCCATCGCTTCAACCAACGATTCAATATTTTCTCTCTCGTCTGCCACACCCAATGATACCTGAACATTTGGTATTGGAACATCAACTTCCTCGCCTCGCACACCCTCATGACTCGTGCTGACATCTTGCCTCACTAAGTATTCTCCAGTTCGACTGCTCTCCCCAACTTCCTCCGGTTCATCACCAACAACCCCCTCTTGCATCATATGGCCAGAATTGGTTTTCTCAAATGTTTGTGCTAATAACACTAATGGCCAACTATTCTTAGTTGCCAATCTTATGTACGAGCTCGAACTTCAGCCCCTTCAGTTCTACTAACTCCCAGTACATGTAATCCCGTCTCTGAGATTCTACTCCGTGCAGTTTGAGGTCATGTAATTTACTATCCAACAAAAACATATGGTATAACCATCTGTTAACCGTACCACATGAACACTCACCAGCACATGATAGGCCAGTCATGACACTTGAAAAATAACTAAGTTCCACCCCTTGTGCACTCATCTGCGAAATCCATTCCCCGTAGTGTATTTTAAATTCTACTCATTCGTCCATACCTGTCAAATATTTCATAAATTTTTTAATGATCGCACAACATAACGCTAACACATTTCAAATCTTAATCTACCCATACGACGACATACTCTACACTAATGCAAACAACTGCTGCAGCCCTACAAAAATCAATTTTTTGTATCACATTGTATCTCGCATAATTCAAATAGTGATAGAGAGTTGAACCGTTAGCAATAGCTTTCTGTCGTGATTCCAAAATGCGACATAAACTTTATTGCTGTTTGAAACCGTGACAGATATTCTGCCGTTGTTTGGAAACGTGACAGAATATCTGTCGTGATTTGGATCAGCGATAGGTGGGTATAACTATTATTTTTTTGACATATTATTTCTGTAATTTTTCATTAAAATATATTATTTAAAAAATATTTCCCCGAACTCCCTCCTCTCACAAATAGTTTTTATTATAATATATTTATTAAATCTAATAAAGCTATAATATTATGAAAGTATTTTTTGAGACAATTTTACATATGATTTTCATATATCCAATTTAAATATTTAAAAAGATATTAGTGGATAGTTTTAAAATTTTAACTATACCTATGTCCAAAACGATATACATATGTCCAAAATAATAACTATCTCGGTATCATATAATATATATACTAAATCTTGAAAAGTTGCCATGCTCTCCTTGATTTGGTAAAAGCTCTCGCTCAAAATCTTTGCGTTTAGGTCCTTCTAAAAATTTGTAATTACGTATAGGTCCTTTTTGCGTTTTTTTTACGAAGAGGACCTTCTGGTTCAGAAAAAACGTGGATTTTTCGTGAGAGGACCCTAAATAGATACTGAAAAAAAGTTGTGGCGTTCGGATCATTCCGGCTATTTTTCGCGAAAAGAACCTTTTGATTTAGCGCAATCTTCCCACGGTTTTTTACGAATAGGATCTTCTGGTTCAGAAAAATCGCGAATTTTTCGTGAAAGGGCCCTAAATACATACCAAAGAAAACATAGTGACGTTTGGACCATTATTTTTAGCGACTGAAGAGGTGGACCTTCATTATGATTGGCTTTATTTTACGAAAAATATAACGTGGGATTTTTCTCGGACTCGAGAGTTTATATCTTTACATCTATTAAGACCCTCAATACCTATCTGATTTTTCCTCGACCAAGTTGGGCTACCTCGATAACAGCGGAGGCGGTTGGAGATTTAATGCCGGTGTCTTTCGCCATTGGTGATGCTCGCCACCTACCTGCTTGCAGTGGTCTGCCCCTACCCCTCGTCTTTGAGGAGGTGGAATCTTTGAATCCTTCTTTATGCGTGGGCTTGGTCTTAATCCCCCTTTCTCCATGGCATTCTTGAGTTCTATGGGATCGAGCTTCATCGATTTGAGGACCTTCCTTGATTTAGCCCCCACTTCAATCTCTTTAGCCACCTTTTCCTTCTTAAGCCTTTTCCTAATAAGAACTCCCCCAATGTAGTTGGGGTTGAGGATGGCATGAAAAACCTTACTTTAACATTCCTTTCAAGTCCTCGAATAAGGGTTGGCACCAAGAGTGGTTTTATTCGTCAATCTGATCCTCCATTGCGCTTTTACTAGGGCCCACCAAGCCTTCTCTGGTGGACATCGCTTCCCGAATGATGGGATGGACCAAGTTTGATCTCATGAAATTTGGTTCTTTGAATTGAAGGAGAATGGGCTCCGATATGGTCGTCGTTGCCAACTTTTGCCTCTCAAGGATCGAGTTCATTAAGGTATGAATATGAGGACCCCAATGATCCTACGGGAGGTTTAGAAATTACCTCGGGCGTTCTTGATCGTCTTAGTTGATTTTTTAAGCCCAAGCGAAGAAGATCATTGTTCCTAAAGCTTGAGACCTTTTGAAGCTAAGTCCTGCGCCTCCAGTAAGGGGTCTTCATTGTCTTCGATCTTGATTCTTGACTTTTATCTAAATCTTGATTTGGATGTGTTTCCTTTCGCACTTGTGAGAGCGTGATGCCTTCTTTTCAATCGCGCCTACACGAGTTCCCCATACAAAAGGAGGCGGTGGCTTCCGCTTGCGCTCCTTCTAGCTCAAGGAAGCGGCGCAAGATGAATCGTCTGGCGATGATCTGTCGGAAAGGAAAGAATCCGATTGTTCGCAAGGCCAAGAGGAAGCGATCGGAGAAAGATATGCGCCCGTGGTGGCAGGATCGGGACCCACGGCCGTATGACCCCTCCCCAACTTCTTCCTCTTCAAGCGGTCGGTGGGACAGGGTGTTCAAGCCAGGCTCGATCTTGATTGAAAGTGTGCCTTCGCTTCTTGGCATTATTGGAGCTCCCTTGTTTCTTCTTGTGATATTGCGAGGAACTCCTGGCGATAGTCCTTCCACAGAAGGGTTTAAAGTGCAAAATAACAAGATCAATAGGTTGGATTTTCTTGCTATCCTTCCTTGTTCCTGGACCATGTCTTGATCGTTTCTTCTCGTAGGGATCATTGATGAAGTCCTTCAAGAAAGCATCACAGATGGATTCTCGTGGTAGTCGGTGAAAATCACGGTGCCTTCTGTTCTTAACATTACCTCGGGCCGTCGAGGTCAGGCTCTCCCATTTCACGAACGCTAAGTCTTTGCACAGGCCGAGTGGTTCCTCTGCCTTCCTTCCGGACCCATTGTCGTGCCTCATCCGTCAATCTTCTTTGTTCCTCCTTTGGCCTTGAAGATCCTCACCGACCGAAGATAAACGAAACTATTTTCGTGAGAAAGACAATGCATATGATGTGTCACACCGCGAAAACTATCCTAATTGCTATAAAGCATTGCAGGATAGATTAGCGTCCAAAACCTAGAGATACCACCAACCAAATCTAGCAACGCTTAGTCGCTTTTCATTTCTCCTTCACCTGTTTTCCTTGAAGAAAACAAGGGGCCAAACGAATGAATCGAGCCGTATAATAATTAAGGCGATAGGACAGCGGAGGCGGCAGCAGCAGTCTCTCTCTCTCTCTCTCATTCCCAGTTCTCAGGCTCGTTGGACAGCGTCGAGTTGTTCTATTCATCTCGCATTTCCCCGTCCCAAGAAACCAGGGGTAAGAACAACCCACGGCCACAAGTACTACCCCTTGCACAAAGCTCGGTGAGAGGGGGGAGAGAGAGAGGGGGGCCCAACTCCCAATCCCACCACCCGCCGGAGCGGCAATTTCATTCCTTTTCTTCCCCATTTTTCGTTTCTTGTTCGTGGCCGGCGAGAGGCTGCGAGTTCTTGGATTGATTTATCGGTAGGTAGGTGGGTGGATTTCTACTGGGAATTGTCCGCCTCGCGTTCTTGGATTGAGTTATTGGCGTCGCAAAAAAGTTGCTCTTTCTCTTTTTCGTGGACCCGCGTCACACACCTGTGGTTCTTCTTATCCGGAAGGCATCCGAGGAGGAAGGGAGGGGAGGGGGGAGCGGACCACGGGCGGCACGTGACGAGCAGTTGGCGATGGAGATCACGGAAGCAAGAAAGAGCAGCGGCGAGGTGCGGATGGTTACATAAAGCGGAGGCGGAGGGATCCCTTCTTGGAGAGATCTGAATTCGTTCTTGAATTGAGTGGAGGGGAGAGAGAGGGATCAAGAAATGGGCACCGCGGTGGATGTGGCGGCGTTCGACACGGTGGACGGGGTGGTGGCGGAGGTCATGCGGCTGCACCGATCGCTGCCGGCGCGGCCAGCGGTGGAGGAGGTAGAGGCGGCGGAGGCGCTGGCGCGGGCCGCGGACCGGGAGGAGCGGGCGCGCCTTGACGCGGTCGCGCGGCTGCGGAGGTCGCCGGTGGTGCCCGACGAGCTCTTCTACGTCGCGCAGGAGATGCACCGCGCGCTCGCCAGCTTCAATTGCCGGGAGCAGAAGCGGGACGCCACGCGACTCCTCGAGCTCGACGCGCTTCACGCCCTCTTCGACGACCTCATCCAGCGCGCGTCCCAGTGCCTGCCCTCCTCCTCCATGCGCGCTGGGCCGCGCATCACAGCGGCTGCCAAGACCACCACTGCTGCCTCATCATCCGCCTCATCCGCGGTGGCTGACGCGGACGGCAACACCGAGCGTCATTCCTCGGTGGGCACCAATTGGTTCGGCGTGGAGAGGACGGTAGGGTCGAGCACGGGGCGCGTCTCCATGGATGACAGCTACGTCAAGAAGGCGAAGGCGGCAATGTGGGACGAAGGGATTGTGGCAGCGAGTTCTCATGCACCTCCAGGAGCCGTTGCAGCAAACTCCGTGGTGGTTCGAGTGGATGGCAGTTCTGGTGAGCCCTTACAACTTTTGAATTCCTTTATGTGCCAAAATTGTGCTGGAATGGAGTTTCTACGTGTACTGCCATGGAAATTACTACGTGTTTTATGAGTGAAAGGCTCTGAATTGGAAGCATATGTGCTGTTTCTTTACATGCTATTACGACAAAATGGGAATTTTCTTAGCTATCGACCAGTTACATTTTGTAAATTGATAATTAATTGACCCCTCTAAAGATTGAAGCTGGAATTATGTGCCTATTGATGATTGGTTCATTGGTTGATGATTGGGACTGCAGGAGACGATAAAGAGAAACTGAGCCTCATTAAGCTAGCTAGCATGATTGAGGTGGCTGCGAAGAAAGGCGCTCTGGATCTCAACTTCCAAGGCAAACTCATGGCCCAGATTGAGTGGCTACCTGATTCAATTGGAAAGCTCATCGGGCTAGTTACCCTTGATATTTCGGAGAATCGGATTGTGGCCCTGCCAGAAGCAATCGGGAAGCTTTCTTCTTTGACCAAGCTGGATCTTCATGCTAATCGAATCGCTCAACTCCCTGACTCAATTGGGGATCTTTGCAGCTTGATTTGTCTTAATCTGAGGGGTAATCAGCTTACATCATTGCCCTCTAGTCTTGGCAGGCTGGTGAATCTTGAGGAGCTTGATGTGGCTGCAAACCGTCTCGTCTCACTCCCTGATTCAATAGGAAGCCTCGCACGATTGAAGAAGTTAATTGTTGAGACAAACGACCTTGATGAGTTGCCTTACACTATCGGTCACTGTGTTTCACTAGTCGAACTGCAGGCAGGCTATAATCATCTGAAGGCTCTTCCAGAGGCTGTTGGAAAGCTAGAATCTCTGGAGATCCTCTGTGTGAGATACAACAATATCAAGAGCCTTCCAACTACAATGGCATCTCTCACTAAGCTGAAGGAGGTTGATGCTAGCTTCAACGAGCTTGAGTCAATTCCTGAGAACTTTTGCTTTGTTACTTCTCTTGTTAAATTGAACGTTGGGAACAATTTTGCTGATCTGCAATATCTGCCTCGCTCTATTGGCAACCTTGAGATGCTTGAAGAGTTGGATATAAGCAACAATCAGATTAAGGTTCTTCCAGATTCTTTTGGAAACCTGCAGCATCTCCGTGTGCTTCGTGCAGAAGAGAATCCTCTACAAGTGCCACCAAGGGAGACAGCTTTAAAGGGTGCTCAGGTAATTCTAGCAAACTTTCCTTAAACTACATATCAGTCACCATTTCTGACATAGTTTAGTGACTGGTATTTCTTTTTTATTTTTGTCATGTTAGGCTGTCGTTCAATACATGGCTGATCATGCTGCCAAGAGAGCTACAAAGTCACAGCCAATGAAGACAAAGAAGACTTGGGCTCAGTTCTGCTTTTTCTCCAGGCCTAACAAAAGAAAGCATGACCGGATAGACAGTGGGACATAATTTGTGGAAGCTAGGTCAGCATTGAACAGCTGTTTTCCTCATTTACTCCTGCGAAAATGGTTACACCCTCTAAAATTGTTTTGCCATCGAGTGTGGGGTAATATTATGTGATGGTCCAGAGCTTGCCCTTCAACAATGGTGGCATGCTGCAGGTTTCTGTTGTAGAACCAAGATAGTTAGATTACATTAGACCTAATCACTCTCCTTTCCAGCATTCTATTTCAACTTTGAATAACCTTCTGATTGTCCCTTCTTTAGCAAAAGAATTGGGAGGTTGTGTAATTGCTTGTCGTCTTCATACGGTTTCGGTGGCTGAGTAAAGAGAGCTAAACTGCTGAACTTCGATAGGCCTACAGTTAAATTTATCCATATAAAAATTAGATACAACCATTGAAATCAAGGCTGATGTTATTTTCAGATTTTGTATCAACGCCTTTGGAGATCAGCTTATTCTTTCTTTACAACCGTATATTTTAAAATTCTAAAATGCAACAAAATATGCAGGGTCCAGATGGAGAGGGTAGCTTAACCCTGTGCTCATGACTGGAGATTGTCCAATTGTAATGAGTAAAGTCAGCCCTCAGGATATGGTGGTTTAACTCTATTAGCCCTCTTTTTTCCTTTCTGTAATTCTTACTGTTCTATGCATTCTGGATGGTGGTTTTTGCAACTTGTATTTTTTTTGTACCATCTTCCCGGAGGCAATTGTAATGAGTAAAACACAACATTTTCTCTTGTCTGGTTTCACTCTGTCTCTCTCTCTCTCTCTCTCCTTGTAACATGTTGCATTCAAAAATGGCTCTAGTGGCTAACTGAGCAATGCCAGCATGTGTTGTCCTTTAAGAAAGAAAGGGAAGTATGTGATTTACCTCTTTGCAGATGTACTGCGTCCGTTAATTTTTGTACGGAGCAGTTTGTTCAAAATTGAACTTCGACCGTTATTATCTTCTGTCATACATTGTTAATAAAAAGCATGATCTTATGAAATTCGTTTTAAATAAGAATCTAATGGTACAATTTGAATCTTGAAATACGTGGGCACCACTTAAAAATCAGTTTTTTGGTGGGGAGGGGGAGTATTTGTTTGACATTATTTATTCTATATCAAGTACAATTTAATTGTGCTTTTGAACCAAGAAAGGCCAATTAATTTCGCCTATTTTGCAATGGTTTTCAGATGCGGATTATATGAAACGGTGCACGGGCAAAGTGACATAATCTGATATTTTGTTTGACTGAATGCATGCAGCAATTGACATTGTTATGTTATTTGTGTTACTAGCTGGGGATGAACTGAGGGTCTGATTATGTAGTGCTCAAACCATTTCAGGGGCATCACACACTCAGTATTGAGGATCTCGTGCATCAATAATAGCTCCCTCTGGATCATTACGGTGAGTGCTCCAAAATGTGGAGGAGATGACGGCTTGATTGATTTACCGTGTACAGAGAATATCAAAGCTCCTAACTCAATCGACAGGAAAGAAAGGGAAAGAGGAATGGATTGAAAGTTCAAGTATCCGTACCACTATTAGTTGGTCACGTCGGTGACCGGTGAGACGATCCCATCTGAACATGCAGCCGGCAAACCAATCACCTGATCTTGTTTTCTTTCAGGAAACATCAGCTCCTGTTCACTGACCCATGAAAGCAATGCTTCCATGGAGAAGAGGAGGTGGAAGCTTGCAAGCCTTGCATTGCAATGCGTCCATCTGTGCTGTGCTCCCAGTCCCAGAATAATCCAGCATTACTGATCATGAACTCTCCGTTCCTACGCATCATATCATGTTCCAAGCTCCAATTGATTGAATCTCAAGCCAATGCCGTGGAGCTGGTTGGTGACCAGGCGTTGGGCCCCTAGTTATATTATTTGGTGCAAAGCTTATAAAATCCTCCCAAAACTTATAATATTAGCGAAGTCTTATCCTCATTATCATTGTGTGGATAGTTTGGGCAGAAAATCATTCTGGTAAAACTGCACAGCTTCATCAACCCCAACCATGAAGAGGTTAGCAACTTAGCATGCACCTGTATATGTGCCATACCTGAGGATTCCCGCCATATTTGACAGTCGGATGGTACATTTACCATTTGATCACATAAATTTGTCAAGGACGAAGAGACCCTCGGAATCTAATACTCCTACATACACACAATGATTCTAAGAGCAAATCCCACGCACCGCTAGGAAGACCCCGTTTGAAACACGGCAATTTTTCTCATTTTAAATTGAACTGTTTCCTCTGAATTCATTGTTGCAGCAGAGAGGGGGGATCTGCCACTTTAAACAAGTGAGCTTATGAATTTATCACTGGATCTACATTTCATTGACTAAGATGGTCCTATATGTCATTGATTCAAGTGGCATCATATTCAAAGAGTCAATCTTTTAATTGACAAATTTTCAATTATTTCGGAAAAGAGATTTACAATCCTAATTAGAACTGCAACTTAAACAGCGTATAAATTGTTAAATAAAAAGTAATTACCTAGATCTTTCGAAACACTGTTGATCGATGTGAACCGTTCGTTCGTTCCATTTACCCAGCGATAGTCTGCTTATGTTGCAGTACTCGGTGAACTGCACGTGAACACTGTCCCAGAGAGAGCGACAAAAGGTGGTGGCAGGTGGGCCCCGTGGCGCAGTTGGACAGCGGGGAAAGGACCCTGCAGCTGGGGGCCCATCTCCCACCAGCCCAGATCAAAACATCGTGCGGTGCGGTGCGGTTCATCCAGCCACTGCTGATCCACCCGAAATCCCCAAACTGCCCCTGGCCGCGCACGCGGACAAGAGAGCGGAGGCCCGTTACGAGCTGTGCCAAACTGCACGCGCGCGTGAGCCTTGAGGCGTCCTGGGCTCGCCGTGATGGGAGGAACGTACCGGAGGCTGCCGGCGGCGAGCCGGCGGGGAGAAGGAATTCGGCCGAGGGCGTGGGTGCTACTGCGTCGGGCGGCGGTGCGGCTGTACGCGGCGAGGAGAAGCTGGGCCGCGCGGTGCGGCGCCGGCGCGAGGAGGCTGACGTGGGCGGGGCTGTGCGGGAGGGGCGCCGCAGTGGCTGCGCCGCCGAGGAGGAGCTCAGCGGCGGCCGGGGCGGGTACGTATGACTCGGCCAGCTACGCGCGCAACTTCGACGACGGGGTGTGGAAGGCGGAGGAGGGCGTGTTCTGGCGCACGGGCTCCGTGGCCTGCAGGTCCGCCAGCGCCAACACCACCACCATGCCGCCGGCGCCGGCCACTGGTACCTCCGTTACGAGCTCGACTAACTGACATTGGATGCAACAACATTTCTCAATTCTCTTGGCGTTTAATCCGTGAGGATCGAAACATTTCTTGAGCTATATATGCTTGTGTTTTTTTCCTCCTTTTTTTTTCCTTCGCTGTTGCTCTCACTGGTGTCCGGTGCACATTAGGACCATAGGACATGCATGGAAAATGACCTGAGTACCAGCGAAATTTAACAAAATTTGGGCGATGCCGTGAAGGGAATGAACCCGGAACAGCTGGTTCGTTGTCCTACGTACTGTTCTAGGTGTTGGTGTGATCGAACTCCAGGTCTCCAGCTGGGTGATCTGAATGAGCAGAGGCAAACTGGGCATGCATCTAAAATCCTCTACTGTTTCATGACTCCAATCTTCAACTTTGCAAGTAGTCAATGCTGATAAGTCAGTCGTTAGTCTAAGGGAGGCGTCAGACGTGTGCGCCAGTGCCAGTAGTATATGTACGTGGAGCATGTAAATATGTACTGATGCTTTCTTTAGATGAACATATATGGCTGGAGCATCTGATCTTGTAGCGATGAGCAAACGGGAGGACTGCTGATCTTGTGGCCGGTGGACTGCTGGTTCTCCGATTCTGTCTGGTGAAGCAGCGTGGTCGGTCCACGCATCCGCCCAGCTGAGCAATCGGAAGAACTGACGGACAGTTGCTAATTGGCAATTGCCATGGGCCAGTCCAAATGTGAAACCATCTCTAAATTATTCTCTTTTTTTGAATGGAAAGCGGCAGGAGCTCTGCCATGCATTAAAGGAGAGAGCAGAGTACAAAACACTTGTTCGACAAGGGAGAGACCTAACAAGAACTCCCTCCGAACCAAAGAACAGCCCAAGGAGAAAAGAAAAGGAGAACCAAACAGAAAATAAACGGAGGAAATCAGGGGATCAAACGGACGGACTAACTAACACAAGAGGACCGAGAGACTCGCTTGACTAGCACCGAGGCCCTGAGCAACTGAGATGCACTAGGAAACAAGGATTCCTTCGGACGACCCCTTCTGAAGACACGAAGAACGCCGCCCGACGCCAATCACTTGTCAACTGAGAAAAACCTATATCTGTCCATCCCCGTTCTGGAAAGAGTCGCCTCACCTCACTGCTCTGTAGGTATTGCCGTCTTGGACAATTCGGCTAAAACCGAGATAAAGGGTTGATACTCGTTAGTGAAGATTTGCGTATTTCTTTCTTTCCACATATTCTATAAGGTGTATATTATGATCCCGTCTAGCTACTTACGTAGTGCGCTTGGCACTGATCGACGAACCAGGTGCCACCAAGATGATTATTCTCCTTTTTGCAAGTAGTGATTATCCATTTATTATGGAGGTGTCTAGGGAATATTTGAGTGTTTTTTATTAAAATATCATTCAAATTTTGAGCACTCTAATTGATAAAATCAATTTGTCTAATCTCCTCATATTTGAGTCCTCTATAGGCAAAAAAATTAAGTGCTCACAGATAAAAAACACTCGAGTGTCACTTAGCAATTCCCTTTATTATATATATACACATTCTCGACCATATGTTTGCCTTTTTTCATCACAGTCGAAGTAGTATGTAAGTAGTGATATGTGTGTGTGTTCAAAATGTTTTTTTATGCAAGATTTGCAAGTATTGTTAGCGCTTTGTTTATTTTAGCTTTAGATTAAAACTGATTTTGGATTGTGGTTGTAGAGAAACTGATTCTCTAAAAGCTGAAATCTAAAAACACATATGAAGCGGATTGTGGATTCTAATATATATGGGTGGGTTGAATTGTTAGAATCGAATTCTAGAATTAGACTATTTGTTTTTTATTTTGTTTTTAGAGTCAAAATCCAAAATTAAAAGCTAAAACAAATATGCCCTTAGTTATCCATGCGCTTCCTACTAATACAAGATGGCGCTTCTCTCTGTGTTTTGATCCTGCCCCCTGCGTGTGTGTTTCCCATTTCCCATGCTGCAATTGCTGCCCTAAAGATTGGGTTATCTGGTGTCTGCAGTTTTAATTGGCTGGACTGGCCAGACACCAAAACACATCGGCATTACCAGAAGGAAGTGATCCCATCAGATCAGCTTAGTACTACCAGATACTAATAGTCACTTAGGTCTGTTTGGTAAAGTTCTAAATTCTAATTTCATCCTAGATCTGAAGCTTGTAGGCTAAAATGAAATGCATTAAATTTATATTTTTAGTCTAAAATATAAAGAAGATGACTCACTTAAACATTCTTAATATACCCATAGCTTCAGCTTTAGGGATCTGGTAAAACTAGAAATATTTAGCTCCATCAAATCTAGCTGAAGTTACACTAAACACAGACTTAGACTATCACTAGCGAAGACCCGTCCCGGTTCCCGTCCCGTCCTGATGGGAAAAAGAGCGCGACGGGAACACGGACAAGCCTCCACGGATCCCCTCCGGGTCTCTCATACGAAACGGAGAAGAGAGAGAATCCCGATCGGTCGAGACCCTCTCTCCTCTCCACTTTACTCGGCAGCAGGCGGCGGATAGCCAAGCAGTAACGCGCGGCGGTTGCTGAAGAGGGAGGCGCCGCATCTTCACCGGCGTGCTCGGAGACCTCGCTGTGTGGACACGAGGTAAACTTTCCCCAAATTTCGCCGACATTTTGGATGAATGTGTGATGGCGACCAGATTTTTGTGGAAATGCTGGACGGCCGTGCTCCGATGTAGTGTCGATTTAGGGTTGCCGACACCCCCCATTAGTGTCGATTTAGGGTTGCGGCCGCCCCCCATTAGTGTCGATTTAGGGTTCTCGACGCCCCCCATTTCGCCGGTAGCTTCGATCTGGTAGTGACGTTCTTCGAAATAGTCAAGCTTGCTCAGTAATTTGGAGATTTCATCTTCAAGTTGTTCGAAATTCGATAGTTCAGTTCTTCGAGATACTCATAGTTAAGTTCTCCCAAATCTGACAGTTAAGTTCTCCCAAATCTGGTAGTGAAGTTGTTGCAAAAACTTGAAATTCTTCGAAGAACTTCTGACAGTGTTGTTCTTCGAAATCTTATAGTGCACTTCTTCGAAAAATGTAGAGTTCATCGGAATCTGATAAAATAACTTCAAGTTCAGTAACTTTCAAGTTGTTAAATGGTTCTACTTTTCAGTTCAGCATGTGATTTCAGTTTGACATATGGTTGGAGTATATCTAATTCTGGTGCTACTTTTCAGTTCATACTGAATGCATATGTGTGAAAGTGTGGATGTGCCGTTCTGCTAAGTAATGTCATACTGAACGTATATATGAAATCGTGGATGTGTCGTTCTGGTAATAAGGATTCTCATACTGCATGCACATATGAAATGCTTCGATCTATATGAAATTCTTGTAATTCTGGTAAGGAATCTCATTCAGATTGTGTATGTGTCATTCTGGTTATAGATTCTTCGAGTATGTATGGAACTCTGGTTATATGTGTCCTTCTGGTTGTCATGCTTGGAGTATGTAGCAAAATCTGGTAAGGATTCTCATGCTTAGAGTACATACGAAATTCATGCTTAGAGTATATATGAAATTCTGGATTGTGAGGAGGTAATTGATGTATACTCATCTTTGCATGTGAATCAATCACAGAGCAGCTCTATTCTTTTTTCCGTATGATTTGGTTTTATGTTTTTTTCTTCCAGTATCAGGGGATGAAACCTTCAAATAAAACTTATGTTGGTCAATTCCCTGCCCTGTGAATGACAAGGCATTTCTTTTCTGATGATACTAGACATGCTCATATTTTTTCTCGTTGCATCTTATGTTTGTTATTCAGATGAGGTTATGTACAATCAGTTTAGGCATGATTTTCGTAATCTGTCAGGTCACATCTGTGCATTGCAAATATTAAGCCTATGATGATTAGCTAGACCTGTTCGAATTACCGTCAGATTTTTAAGTGAGCAAACTGTTGTCTGGCTTTCATGAGGCTTTGATTTTCGTAAACTGATGATTCCAGGCATGATTTTCGTAAACTGTTGTCTGTCTTTCAGGAGGCTTTCATGAGGCTTTGATTTGTAAGTGAGGAAATAGTTTAGGCATGATTTTCGTAAACTGATGATTCCAGGCATAGTGTTATACTTCTGCCGCTTTCTTTTATGTTGGTTAATTCTATTTCTGGTAGTTATTATTCGGTTTCTGTTACCATCTGGTCCCAGTGAGGAGCTCAAGACCTGCTTCTCCGATTTGCAAGTATACACAGCAGCATTACCGGTTTTAAGTTAGCCTCTTCATTTTGTGAGATGCCAGCTCACTATGATCTGGAGTTCAGCCATCATGGATGAGCTGCACAGGACAATTGCTCATTTTGGCCTACTACTTCATAGCTGCTGTGAACAGTATCTTGTGCAAAACTAGTTAAAGGATGTGAATAACGCTGTTCATCATCCGGCATGGCAGCCTCATTGGTGATTCTTGACTCGATTAACGTTTTGGTATATCAGCCTTCGTGATTGTTTCGAAAATGTGATATGCTCCATTTAGGGGCGTAGTTGTTCATGCCGTTACTTGCTATTGCATCATCGCATCATCTGAAACCTCTTGCTCTTCTATGTACTCGTCCTTTCATCATCCTTTGCATATTCATCGGATTCATTGCATTCTTTGGCATCTTGTGCGTTCACTTGCTCTTCGCCAATCTTGACTTCTTTCAACTCTTCACCCATATCGGATGCATTTTTAGAAACAACTTGGTATGAATATCATCAATCTGCTCTTGACTAAGCTCAAAGTTTGATTGAGCAAGCCGTAGATGAATGCTCGTCGATTCTAGACTGCACATCCTTCTTCCTCTCGGGGACTCGGTGATGTGATATTTGTCAAGTAGACAATGTTGGCATACTCAAAGCCATTTCCATCGGATTGGATCTTGGGGACTGTCGATGGGTGGAACATCATAGTCGGACTCTTGGTTCACTTCATCGGTAGCACGAACTCTCGACCTCGGGATTGTCATGCGAACTCTCTCACCCCACCGGATCTGGGGTGGTTGCGAGGACATGATCCGTCGGCGACCTCGCCCGGCGTCGGCGGGTGCGGCTGTAGAGGAGGTCAAGCATGGTGAGGCTCGATGAAGACGCTTGGCCGGATGTGCTCCATCACGAGACTCATTAACTTGTGCGGTGGCGTGATCTTCTTAGGCATTTCACCAAACACTTGGCGTGCACCAAATCGGGATACCTTCGAGCTCGGAGATGGATCCGGAGGATGTGGGGCACGGGTGGCGGATAACTCATCCAAGCGAGCGAACACCCCATCCTTGGAGTTGAGGCGTGGATGCAAACCTTACGAGAAGTCGGTCGAATAGCTCAATGGAAATGACCATGGCGTTGGCGGCTCCTTCCCCACGCCTTGGCGATCTCGTTCTTCTCGCTCGGACACCTCGCCACTCACGCCGGCGAAGCCACCAGGGCATGAAGTGGCAGGGGCCCAAAGACCATGTCGATCGCCCGCACATCTCCTCCACCGCCATCGCGCGCCCACGACGCGCAAGACTCTTATGGGATCGCGATCGTCCACTTCGTGGAGGCCCAGATCTCGGAGGCCATCGGCGGACGCGCCGATGAGGGCGAGGTCCTTCCCTTGCCGACGACGCCCACCACATCGCAAGCACGCTTCGCGTCCCCTTCGTGTGCGGGCCGAACCTTGGCGAGGCCTCCGCCGATTCGCGAGGACGCCGCCATGACCCGCACCAAGGGCGAGGCGAAGACCGCAACGCCGTGGAGGCCTTCCGCCTGTGCACTCCGTCATGGGCGACATCCGCTCCTCCGTGGCATGGACGACGACGGGTCTTCTCACGCCAAGCGCTGCCGCCGCCCCATGACTTGGTCATGCGACCCACCACTCGGCCGCCTCCGCGTTCGATCGGCCGGCAGATGGCCACCTGCCGACGAGCTCCTCGGTGGTGGCAGCCACCATGGATTGCCCTCTGCAGCAACTCGACAACACTTCTCGCATGCTCGATGATCCGTTACATTCTTCGCAGCTTGTTTCTCAAAAGCGTCCGCCATGGCTTGGATCGAAGCTCGATACCAATTGTTATGGTCCTGCTAACTCAGAGTACCAATTACAAGCTATTAAGGAGATTTGGAGGAAGAACCGAGAAGGATTTAGAGGAAGATCAGAGGAGGTTTACAGAAGAACTGGAAAGAAGCGACAATAGCAGAGGAGGGGGAAAACGAAGAAGAGAGCCTGTTCAGGTTCTGGTCCTCCTCTCGTTGCTGCTACTTTGCTTTTGTATTGCTCTTTCCGCACAGGCGAATGGGCCACGCCAACGGGCCTTGCGCCTCGTCCACGGGCCTTGCGGTCCATGACAATATTTAGCTCCATCAAATCTAGCTGAAGTTACACTAAACATAGACTTAGTGCAAGTTGCTACAACCATCTGTAACGGCTGAACTGCTCTTCGTTAGCGGCCTCTCATTCTCATGTCGATCCCTGCCCTGTCCGTTTTTCGGGGTAGACGCAGAGTGGCCGCTTGCAGTGTCGGTGCGCGAGATGAGAGCGTTCAGAGAATTATCAAATATTCACCGACCGAGTGGACCTCGTAACCGACGCCTCTAGCCGCACGCAGTCGTGGTTCCAACGCCTCACCAACCCAACACGAACAACACCAAGCTTTGGTTTCTTTTTTTCTTCGTAACTACTAAGTTACAAATTTGGTCCTTTTCCGACTATAGATACAGCGGTATCCATTTATCATTCTCTCTATTATAATACTTATCGTACTCTCTATCACAATAGTTATGGATATGTTAGTGCTTTTATACCGTGGAATATCCACTGTTAACAAGTAGCCTAAATTTACAATTAAAAAAACTCAAAGAGTAAAGAAAACCAAAATAAATTTACAATTAAAAAACAAAGAGCTAAGAAAGCCAAAACTCACCCAACACCCCTTGTCCGTCGACCTCTCCCCGAATCCGCCTTCTCAACCAAAATCCCCTCGTCGATCTCCATACGAGTAGGGGTGGGCATTCGGTTTTTTCGGTTTAATCGGTTCGGTTTTTTCGGTTTTAAAATAATTCGGTTTTTGAAAATTAGAAACCGAATTTCTCGGGTAAAAATAAAAACGAATCAATTAACTAAATATTTCGTTCGGTTATTTCGGTTTTTGTTAACCAAATATGAATAACACTAGGTAAATTAGATTTAGTCCTTCTCATATTGCAACATAAAGTATGGATAAACCCACACAATATTCATATGTAATTACAATATAAGCATAATAAAACATATAAATATACTAAACATATGCATAAATGTATTATAACATGTGAATTGTTTAGTGGGAATGGGCCCCGCAGAAGTTAACCGACTATATGGGTACTCCGTCGTGACGACCTTTGCACCGAACGGGTCGGTCTTTGCTTTGTATAGAAGCAACTCAAAGGTGGAGGGATCGACAACAAGGCACCATCGGTTCTGATCGGATCTGGTCGAACACATTTGGGCACGACACGGGTTAATGCAAGTGTTAGCTATGTTTCCGTGTGAGATTGTTATGTACCACTGTAAGCTATGTTTCCGCTTGTGATTGTTTTGTATCAGAGTAATGTATGTTTGCGTGCGCGATTGGAGTGAACCAATTTATATTTTGAACCAAACAATAACCAAACTCGTATTAAAACACAGGCGGAAATACAAGCACACATGCAGTCCAACTTATTGATCGAGCTTTGGAATGTTCCTTTTCATGGGCGTTCTCCTCATCATCAAGCGGCAATTACAAGAGACCACCGCCTCATATTACCTCCTCACCACTTCAATCCATGCACCAAATACAAAAAAAAAGGTTAGGATATCTCAAAAGTTCGAGTCCACAATGACCAAGTCATTTCATTAGCAAAAAGTACATTTCTATCTGATCCTTTGAACAAGTACATATATCCTCCAACCGCCACAACTCAAGTTAGCTAAAGTTCAACTATATACCTTAAATTTCCAAATCTGACATTCACAGAGACGACATAGAGCCATAGACTAACTACCCAACCTCATCATTGATGAAGCACAAATGACATCTAGATCATGCATCAGCTTCTCACGATACTTCATTGCACGTATTACGCATAAGAAAGCTCTGCGATAATCCTCTTCTGATCGAGTTGGTGCGAGGATTCAAGACCTGCATTAATAAAATTTTCCTAGTTAACAACACAAAATCTACACAGTTAACAAAAATGGAGAGAAAAAGAATATTGTTCATCGAAAGTTTCCCTTGAAGATACTAGTTGGCATGTCAAGAACACGAGATTAGGCGGAACACCATCCTGCATCGAGACCAAACCAATCTCTCCCTCTCTCTCTCGCCAAATGCATGTTTTGCTAATGCCCAACAAGTATCTTCAAAATGGGTCTTGAAAAATCAACGTGATTGGGTATTTACGGCTTGAAGGTACTTGTTGGGCAATAACAAAATATCTTTGTATCTATCTTCATGTCCCAAAGAGCTTCTTTCGGTCTTGTGCGGATCAACCATACCGTTTTACGCAAGACAACAAAATTACAAGCTGTCGGATAGCACAACAAACACGCTTTCGATATGAAGATCAACCATATATGAAGATTTATACCTCACTCCTGCGCCAATTGAGCTTGTTTATCCTGGATTCCACTATCTCCTTGACCTTTCTTGCCAATTGAGTTTCGTTCTTGTCAAATGGGTTTATTACTTATTTTTGATGATAAAGCTTATACCAAGAGGAATTATTCTCCTCTTGGTATAAGCTTTACCATCAAAAGTAATGTGTTGATCTGCAAACATTACGTACCAAATTAGGCGGAGGAGAAAAAGAGTACAACATGTCTATGTCACTGAAATGTAGGCACATCAAATTCGACCTTTTTCACAGTCGGGAAGCGGTACAAGAGTGAGAATTACTTTATGAAATATAGAAAATGTTTCATAAACCCTGGGAATATCTGAGCGTGGTCACATTTTGCCATGTTAGCGAAGATTTCCGCAGCTGGAGTACATTACAATATGATGCCCTCTGTTAAGTAGCAATAAGGCCAAGCAGACAATAACACCACCTGATAATTGAATAAGAACGGTCTACATTCAAACATAACATGAAACAACAATCACATCTCAAGTAGCAACGCGGTCCCAAACATAGCGTAGCGATAACAGTTCTCCGACATGGCGTAGGTACGAACAAGACAAGTTCGGAAACATAAATACATAGTTCAAACATTACGAAAATAGATATGGGCCCCTCACAAACTGCGCTGACATATGGATTATGGGGACACTGATAGCATCTAGGCCCCCTCAATTTCTCGATTTTATGTTGTCTATTAGTTTTGGTGTTGATGACCAAGTTAATAATACTCTCATCTTTGAAATCATGGATGGAACATCTTTGGATCAACAAGATTAAGGTATTTTAATCTTATAACCGACTTGGGAGTTGGTTCAAGTCAAATAAGTTAGATACTTTTGTCAATTTGTTCTATCAAGGGGACTTAGCACAAGTTGGTATCTTGGTTCATTAGGAAAATATTACTCTAGACGACTTGGAGCTAAAATCCTTTATTTCAAACTCTAAACCTTGAACCAAAATTACTACTTTAATATCTTGATAAAAATACCTTGCATTTCAACAGGACCAAAAAATTTCATGATTTCATATCTTAAGTCATTGCAAAAGCGCATAATAGTTTGACACTCTTCTCATTTGTCCCATCTATGGCGGACCTAATTCTAGGTCCGGCATACATCTTGACATTAGCAAAGCGAGTTTGAGAATCTTACATCTATAGCGGACCTAAAGTTAGGTCGGCATACACTACCTGAGAAATTCGAAACTCAACCATTGCCCATCTATAACGGACGAATTTTAGGTCCCATAAATCGTTCTAAGCCTTTGCTATTTCACTATCTCGAGATGTATTCTTTAAAGTTTGCAGTATTTTATTTCAAGATTATATCATCTCAATGTTTAAATAAAAAGTATCTCAACAAGCTTTTAGACCAAAAATCAATTTTAAATAATCTTATGTCTAAAATGTCTTCGCTCAAAAATCATTCTAAGTCACTGATCATAAAACGTCTACTTTCATCAGACCATGTTTGTGACGGACCGATTTTTCAGTCCGCCATATACATAGCTATCTTTATCGGACCAAACTACGCCCATCTATCTGGGACCCAATTTTAGGTCCGTCATACACATAACATCTGAACTTTCGATTTGGTCGCGATACACATGATCGATGTCGCTAGAAATTCATGTTGGTCATTATAGCGTGTTTTATCTCATTTTTATATTACGACCGTGCAGCAGTCAACGTAGTAGGTACAACGGCTATATTCATCAAATTTGAGTATATAAACATTGCACGAGCCATCTACCACAGAACTTTTGAACTCTGCACATTTTAGCATTGAGCTCTCATTTTCTTAGCAAGGAGTCATTTTTCACGACATTCAAAAATCATATTTCATCTCGGTTTAAGCTCCAAGTGTGTCTAGTAGTGTGTTTGAGTGTAAACCAAGAGCCAGAACTTGTGGGAAGTTTATTACTCTTGGATCATTTTGATCCTAGGCGACTTGGAGGAAGTGAAGAGTTAGACACATCCAAAGGCGAGTGTGGAAGGCAACTCTTGTTTGTGAAAGGTCTGGAGCTTGCCTCACTGGAGTGGTGGAAAAGCTACCCCGAGTGTGATCCCAAGCTACTGCGACTAGCTGTGGGAGAAGCAATACTCCTAGTGGAGTGCTTCAACGAGGAGTAGGAGGAGTGCTCTGAACCTCGGGTTAAATATTTCTGTCTTCACTGGTGTTATCTATTTTGCTTTCTTTGTTGATTGTTATTATTGTTTTAATCATTTGTTAACTTTGTTCTTTATTGCTTCAATAAATCAATAATATTCATTGAGAACTTAAAATTGTAGAAGATAGCCTATTCACCTCCCTCTAGGTCATCTCGTTCCTTCAAGTGGTATCGAGCGGGTTTGCCTTTGATAGCTTAAGCTGCTTTAGTAAATGGCGAGAAATGGTTACTCTTTGTTAGTATAGGTAGAGTACTGTGTTTGATGGTACTAATTATGCTTATTGGAAGATTAGGATGAGATGTTATTTAGAAGGCATTGGGTATGATGTTTGGAGGGTTCTGAGAAAAGCCTATGCCTCCACGAATCATGCAGAGGGCAAACTACATATGGTGAACCCACCTGGTGAGATTCGAGAATATGCGATTATGATGCTCAAGCGAAATGCCATCTTTTCTTGTCTTAGCTTAGAAGTGTTTGATAGAGTTAGCAATCTAACATCACTTATGATATATGGGTCACTCTACAAGATATTCATGAGGTACCTCGATGTTAAAGAAGAAAGATACTATGTTGTCAGAGAGAGATTTGATCAATTTAAAATGCTTCCTCAAGAAAATGCCAATGATATGTTTACTAGGCTTAATCCTATTATCAATGAACTCAAAGGCCTAGGGACTAAAATCTCTGATGTTGAGGTGTGCAGGAAAATGGTAAGAGTTCTTCCCCGAGCCTATCACAGCTTGATTACCTACTTATCAAACAGTGGTGATCTCAGGAGGCTCACTCCTACTGAGTTGCTTGGGAAGATTTCAGCTCACGAACTCACCTTGGCTGAAGAAGATGTACCAAAGAAGAGATCCATTGCTCTCAAGGCCAAGGAAATAAAGCTAGACTCATCAGATGAGAGTAGTGATGAGTTAAGTGATGCTGAAGATGAAGATGTGAAGAAATTAGCTCTGCTGATGAGAAGAGCAAACAAACTCATGAGAAGAGTAAACTTCAAGGACAAAGGAAAGTCACACTCTTACTCTAAGAAAAATCCTTTTGCTAATGTTGTTTGTTTTGATTGTAATGAAAAGGACACATTGTCGCTCGGTGTCCCAACAAAAGCAAAAAGAAGAACAAGTATAAGAACAACGAAGATGAAGATGATGAAAACTCATGATAAACCAAAGAAGAGGTATTATAAGAAGGGTTATTTCAAGAAATTCTCAAGGAAAGGCAAAGGTGAAGCTCACATAGGAGAATGGATCACTGATGAAGACAGCTCAAGCGAAGAAACATCCTCGGATGATGAAAACTCAAGATCAACGGGTCTAGCTGGACTTGCACTGGATGAGTCTACTCCTCCACCACCCATTTTACCTCTATGTTTGATGGCTAGAACAGATGAGGATAAGGTCAGTGACTCACCTACTTATGATGAGCTAGTTGAAATAGTTGAAGAATTAAATAGTGCTTTGCATGCTAAGACAACTTCAACTAGAAGTCTTAAAAAGACTATTGTTGGCTTAACTAGTGACCTTAAGTCACTAAGCGACAATCATGATAAGCTTACTCATGAGCATGCTGAGACTGTAAAATTATATGATGATCTTGTCACTAATCATGCTCTACTTATTAAAAATCATGAGGATTTGAAGGATAAGTATTGTGAATTAGAAATTGAAATTGAGATGATTGCAAACAAGTCTAATCATATTCTTTGTCAACGATATATCTATTAACTGTGACTTGTTAGGAAGTGAAAACTCTGTTTCGGTTAAATCTAGTACTTGTGATGAAAGCGCAAATCGCTTCTGTGTTAGAGAACTTAAATCTGAAAATGAAGAATTGAAAACAAAGATAGCGGTTGATAAAGGTGCGGAAAAATGCTTTACGGGCGGCGCTACCCTTGACAAAATTACGGTTGATCAAAGACCTAACTTGGGCAAAAAGGGTTTAGGTTACCAACCCAATCACTTGCTCAAGAAAGATGGCTTAAACAAGGCCAAATAGATTTTTGTCAAGAAAAGCTCTCATTGTTATTACTGTCATAATTCTAATCATGAATCTAAGAATTGTTTTCTAGCTAGTACTCCTTATGCTAAAGTTGACGAAAAATGTATGGTAGATGCCCATTACATGCTATTTAAAATTATAGAAATATGAATGTCAAGTATGTTGGACCTTCTAATCTTGATAAGAAACTTAAGGCCATTTGGGTTCCCAAGACTATGTTATTAAACCCTTTTAGGCCAAAGATGATTGAAACTAACATTAAAGGACCCAAAAGTATTTGGGTACCTAAAATCAAGAAATGACTTCTGAGTAAACTATAAAAGTGGTGGCGGGCATTGGGTGATAGGCGGTGGATGCACCCACATAATGACAGAACTCCAAAATGTTCAAATCAATTGAAGGTGAGAGTGATCCAAGTCACAAAATCACATTTGGTGATAACAGCAAAAGAAAGGTAAAAGGGCTTGGTAAGATTGCTATATCAAATGATCACTCCATTGATAATGTACTTCTAGTTGATTCATTAAATTTCAATCTTTTGTCTGTAGCTCAATTATGTGATCTTGGATTCCATTGTAACTTCTCAATTGATGGGGTAACAGTGTTTGACAAAAATGAAAAGCTTATTTTCAAAGGTTTTAGATTTCAAAATCTTTATTTAGTCGATTTCAAATCTAATTCCTCATGCATTTCAACTTGTCATTGGCCAAAGTATCTCATGGATGGCTTTGGCACGCGACTTAGGCATGTAGGTATGTCTAATCTTAAAAAGCTTTTTAAAAATGAGCTAGTGGTTGAAATTTGAAGGATGTAAAATTTGATAAAGATAGGCTGTGTAGTGCTTGTCAGGCTGGCAAGCAAGTAGCCAATTCTCATCCATCCAAAAGCATCATGTCTACCTCTAGGCCACTTGAGGCTGCTGCATATGGATGTGTTTGGTCCTACTTCATATGCTAGCATAGGTGGTAACTCATATTGTAGTCATTGTTGATGATTTCTCCAGATTCACTTGGGTATTCTTTTTGCCAAACAAAAGTGAAGTTGGAAAAATCTTCAAGTCTTTAGCAAAGAGGGCCCAAAATGAATTTGATTGTCCCATCAAAAAGATCAGAAGTGACAATGGATCTGAATTTGTTAATACCAATATCATTGAATACTGTGATGAATTAGGCATTAAACACGAATTATCTGCTACTTATACTCCTCAGCGAGAATGGTGTAGTTGAAAGAAAGAATAGAACCTTAATTGAAATGGCTAGGTCTATGCTAGATGAATATAGCACCGATGCATTTTGAAATGAAGCCATTATCTTGCTTGCCATGCAACTAACAGACTTTATCTTCATAAATTACTTAAGAAAACTCCTTATGAGCTATTTGGTCGACGAAGACCTAACATTTCATATTTTAGAGTTTTTGGTTGTAAGGTTTACATCTCTGAGAAAAGGACTCATCTTGGTAAATTTCAAACTAGATGTGATTACGGCATTATGTTAGGTTACTCCTCTAAGTCTAAAGCCTCACAGTATTCAATAATTCAAGCGGCTTAGTAGAGGAAACCTATGATGTGAAATTTGATGAATCTAATGGCTCACAAGATGAGCATGAGAACTTAGATGATGTAGGTGATGATGAAATTTGGTGCAAGCTATGAGAAATATGGAAATTGGTGATGTAAAGCCCAAAGAGGATCAAGAACAACTACCTACTCAATCAATGGTACCACAAGATGGATCTCTTGAAGAACATGATGAAAAGGAACAAGAAAGACCCACTTTGATCAAGAGTCATCATACCATTGCTAAGGATCACCCTTCGGACTTAATCATTGGTGAAATAAGTAAGGGTGTCCAAACTCGTTCTAAACAAGCTTCCTTTTGTGAACATTACTCGTTTGTTTCTTGTGTTGAACCTAAAACAGTTGAAGAAGCTCTAGAAGATGCAGATTGGATCATTGCTATGGAAGAAGAACTCAACAACTTTGAAAGAAACAAAGTCACGAGTCTTCTTGAGCGACCTAAGGATCACAATGTCATTGGCACAAAATGGGTGTTCGAAATAAACAAGATGAAAATGGAGTAGTAATTAGAAACAAGGCAAGATTGGTGGCTCGGGGTTTCACATAAAGTGGAAGGACTTGATTATGGAGAGACTTATGCTCTGTGTTGCGCCTCGAAGCTATTCGGTTTCTTCTTGCCTTTGCTACTCATTTTAATATCACTCTTTTTCAAATGGATGTAAAAAGTGCATTTTTAATGGTTTTATTGATGAAGCTGTTTATGTTGAACAACCACACGGCTTTGAAGATTCAAATATGCCTAATCATGTTTACAAACTATCTAAAGCTCTCTATGGCCTAAAACAAGCTCCTAGAGCTTGGTATGAACGTCTTAGAGACTTTTTAATAAATAAAATTTCAAAATTGGAAAGGTTGATCCAACATTATTTCTAAAAGACATCAATGGAACATTAATGATATGCCAAATTTATGTAGATGATATCATTTTTGGTTGTACTAATGATTCTCTCTGCAAAGAATTTGGTAACATGATGGCCAGGGAATTTGAAATGTCAATGATAGGAGAACTGACATTCTTTCTTGGATTTCAAATCAAGCAATTAAAGGAAGGAACCTTCATTTCTCAAGAAAAATACATCAAAGATCTTCTCAAGCGTTTCAAAATGGAAGAATGCAAGCCAATAAAGACTCCCATGGCTACAAATACACATCTTGATCAAGATGTGGGAGGTAAATCTGTTGACCAAAAAGCATTTAGGTCTATGATTGGCTCATTATTATATCTGACGACATCTAGGCACGATATCATGTTTAGTGTGTGCATGTGTGCTAGATTTGTTTGCACCTAAAAAGTTCACTTATGTCTTTGTAAAAAGGATACTAAGATATCTTAAATTTACTACTAGTATTGGTCTTTGGTACCCCAAAGGTGCTTCTTTTGAGCTTCTCGGCTATTAGGACTCGACTATGCGGTTGCAAGATGATCATAAAAGTACTTCGGGGATGTCACTTGCTTGGTAGATCTTTAGTTTCTGGTGTTGAAAAAGCAAAATTCGATAGCACTTTCAAGCTAGAAATTTGAATATATAGGCTGCTTTGGAAGTTCTTTGTACTCAAATTCTATTTATAAATCAAACATTTACGGATTTTGGAATCAAGTTTGACAATGTGCCTCTGTTATGTGATAATGAGGCGCGGTAAAAATAACAAACAACCCAGTCCAACATTCGAACTAAGCACATTGAAATTAGACATCACTTCATTACGTGATCATGTTGCTAAAGGAGACATTGTGCTTAGTCATGTTAGAAGCGAGGACCGGTTAGGTGATATTTTTACTAAACCTCTGGATGAGGCAAGATTCTCAAAATTAAGAAATGAATTAAATATAATTGATTATTCAAATATTGGTTGATAATGTCACATTGAGGGGGAGCAAGATTGCCCGCTATGCAAAACCTTGATACCCTTGTGTGAACATATAAATTCAAAAGTCTTTGAGTAGGCCATAATGTTTTCTTTGTAATTCTCATAAGCTTAAATAAAAATTTATATATATATATATTGAAAATGTTGTTGATGATTTCACTTTTTGATTATCCTTATCTTTGTTAAATTTCAGTAAAAAATAAAAAAAAAGGTGAAATTTTTTTTTAAAAAAAAAAACTACATTCAGCACTTGAGCATTTCATTTTAAGTCTTAGTTGTAAATACTAATGCTTATATGAAAAATCTGCTCAAACATCTCCAAAATTTGTGCCTCTGCCAAACTTGAGTCTTTACTGTGCTTTTAATCTTATCTTAGCTATGTCTCTAAATTTCAAATACTCCAAAGACATACTGTTATGACAAATTATAAATCTCTGTGCTGTAACATAATGTATTTGCATTTGATAAGTGCTTGTCTTGAAAAGCTTGTGCATGACGAACCTAAAAGTTCAGTCCGTCATTCACAAAGATTTCTAGATCTTGAGATTCTTCAGGATTTTTCAGATACCACGGACCGAATTTTTTGGTCCGTGATAAATGTGAAGTCTCAAATATCTATCAGTGCAAATAAAGTATGTTCTCTACACACTTAAAGTCATGAAACAGTCTGTCATATAAAATATTTAGTTTCCTGTTACTCATCTAAAATTCAAAATAGTTTTAGTCTGTTTTTAAATAAATTTTCTTTCTTATCTGATTTACAAAATAAATTCAAAATCATTAACTATTGCTCTAGGACTTACCTATTGCTAAGCCTACCATTGTTTTCGGGATCCAAAAGTTTGAACTCTACTCTGTCTGATGGGTCCCGCCACCTCTTTAACCAAGTCTTCTGACTCCCTCAACTACCCACACTTTAATGGCGCCCGATTACCAAGATTCCAAAACCTTTGCCAAACTCATTCACATGATCTCTCCTCGGAAAACTCTATTCTCCTCTTATGCATTCTTGCGCTCCTCTCACGAAACCGGAGAAACTCCTCTTCATTCGCCAAGCAGATTCCTAGTCGGATTTACAGCGGTGCTCGTCTGATTTTAAATGCGCAAGGACGATACTGCAAACTTCGATGAGTTGCCCTAAAACCCTTTCCGATTTTTTTTATATAAAACCCTAGACCTAGTTCTCAATTTATAGATTCTGTTTTTCTAGGCGCGGTTTGTGTGTCCTTGTGAAGGTTCGGCTTTGAGTGTTTGATCAGACCAGGCTATACCGCAATGAGTTCTAGCAATCCTGACAAAAGAGGGTTACTTGGAAAGATTGTTGATAAAGTAAAAGGCAAGAAACAGAAATTGTCTGATACATCTCCTAGTATTTCTCTACCTAGACAACCTCAAGGTCCTGTTATAATGCAAAATGTGCACAACACTGAAAGAAAGAACAGAAAATAAGTCACCTCTCATCCTGGAAAAAGAATAGATAGAAATGTTGTGGAAAATGACTCATCGAAGACGGCTCCTATGAACCAAGTAGTGAATCATCTTGAAAAACACAGACTTAATTCTTGAAGTTGACACGTTGGGCACTAAAGAATTATGCCTTTAAGTGGGAAAAAAGCTAAGATGCGTGAGATTAGTCGGTGAAAAGACACGGTTTCCGTTGACAAGATCGACTCTGGTGAGATTTTTGTTTCCATTCTGCACAAAAACATTTACAATGTTTACTTGAATAAGGTTGACTGTAGAGGAAAATCAACTCCAGCTCTGTCAAATCATCGATTATCTTGGTGAAATCAAGTGAACTCTGTGATTGGGTCAACCAAACTTTATGAATGCATAAATTCCACACGGGTTTGGTAAATATAATAACAAGCAGTTCCACCCCTTGGAGTATTTCCAGAACCCTAGAATTCTATGCTTCATTGCTAGTTGACAAGCAGAGAAAGTATATTATGTTCTCCTTTAATGGAAAAGTTAGAAAAGTGAAAATTTGCTTTCATTAGAGTACGCAATTGGTCGTCAAGCCCTCTCATAAGCAGAACAAGAGTGTTTGAGCGGTTATTTCCCAATCAAAGATGGAGATTGGTGGGTGACATGCGAGATATTCAAGTATCGCACATATTTATAAAGACATAACCGGTGTTGACTTCAACCCAAGCAAAGCATCATGTCTTTCGGAAGAAGCTAGGGTACTATCTTTGGTTCTAAGGCACACTATATACCCAAAATCTGGATACAAAGAGGTGTGACACCATCTCTAGCTTTAGTTCTTTGCACTTAATTCTATCCAGACAACCATTTGATTTAGCTGATTATCTCCTTGGTGAAATGGAAGAAGCTATATACAGAAAACTACGATGTCCACTGCCTTTTGCTCAGATCATCACTCGGGTTCTTTTAGCTCAAGGTTTGATCTCTCAAGAAGACCTTAAAAAGGAATTTACCTGTTTTCCAAGGAAATACTTTATGCGCGTCTCAACTGGACAAAACCTGAGAATCACTGGTTTTCTTCAAAGTTTACAAGCAAATCAACCGATAGAAGAAGGAATATCAGTTCACAATGATGATGAAGAAGATGATATTGAACCTAGAAAAGAAGGTGTTTCAGTAGAAAATGATGATTCGGATGGAGAATCTGAAGACAGAGATAACCAGAATCCTTCAAGTGAACATATTCAATCTCATAACAGTGGAAATGAAGGTTATATGCCTCATGGCAGTTTAAATATCAGCCATGAAAGCTTTCATGAGAACTCAGAAGCTTTCATACATGCTAGCCAAGGTTACAGACAAGAACAATCTGCCCATGGTCATCAAAGTTCAATCAGGAAACAATATGAAAAGGAGTCTAGTGCTCAAAGCGTACACAGAAGCAAAGATGGGAGAAAACCTAGTAATAAATCTGTCAGCAAAAGCCAGGGTGGAAATGAAGATCATATGAGTGCAGAACAGCAATCTATGAGTGAAGAACAGCAAGTTCATCATCTACAAGAACTAGCAGCAGCAGCCCAGTTCATGCAAGATCAAAGCTTTGAAATTTGGTATACATGATCATGAAATTGGAGGATCTGGAATACCACAAGAATTTAAAGCCTTCTATCCTCAAGGAGCTCACCAAGATCATGATGTCAGAAACACCTTTCCTGGCTGGGAAAGTTTATTCAACTTTCAACATCAGTTTGTCAATTCCTGTCATGAGCAAATGCAGCAAGAATCCAATCCAGCACCAGGAAATAATTTTGGCTCTCAACCTTCATGGTTTACATCCTTCGAGCAACAATATTATGCGGATCAAAGGAATTTTCAACAATCCATGATCGAGAGGCATGAAGAGCAAATGAAAGCAGTTCAACAATATAATGAGCAAGCTCGGAACACATGAGAAAACAAAATGAAGAACGGCTAAAATTCAGAAATGATACCCTTTGCTAGATTTGGAGATGTCTGAAATTGGGTCACTTTCGGTGAGCACAAATCGAGAACTTGATCGAGGGCAGATTATATGACATGAATCTAAAGATGGACACTAATCAAAAGCACTGTTGAATCAAGTTCTGCTTGCTCGTACATCGATGAAAGCAAGCTATTTGGACTCAATCAAGACTTGGAATATTTTCGGAAGATTACGCACTAATTTTTATGACTTTGGACAATTTCTTTGAACAACATCACATAGACCTACAAGACCTATCCTTGACAATGGATCAGCTACAAAATTCCGTGGACCCGACTTCGTCATGATTTTCATCACTTGGTCCTTCAACACGGAGATCCAGTTATCCCAGCTGGCATGAACAAGCGATGGCACAAGCATCAAGTCGATCGGATCCACAACGACCCGAGAAAAAGAAGAAGAAGTGAAGGAAATGTCTCCTCTGTCAAATTCTTAGGAACCTTTTCAAGGCACATAGAGAGTCGTTCCTTTTTGTTGATTAATGCCAAAGGGGGAGAAGTTAGTAGTTAAATGCTTAGATTCGAGAAGTATCTTATTAAATATACTATGAGTATATCTATTATACTAAATGTGTGTGTTGGACTATCATTCCTACTCGGCGATGATTACTGATGTTTTATCCTTATATGATCCGATGAATGCCATTTATGAAATTTCTTGATAATGAAAGTTTTAAGGATCTAATATAGTCCTAAAAATAATTCATATATTTCATCTGTTCGAACTTGCATCTGTTGAGGGAGCATCCTCATATGTGTATACTATGTCAAGCTAACCTTGTTTTGCGAGAATAAGCGAGATATTATTAACTTAAAAGGTATGTTGTCATCAATCACCAAAAGGGGAGATTGATAGCATCTAGGCCCCTCAATTTCGATTTTATGTTGTCTATTAGTTTTGGTGTTGATGACCAAGTTAATAATACTCTCATACTGAAATCATGGATGGAACATACTGGATCAACAAGATTAAGGTATTTTAATCTTATAGCTTCTGACTTGGGAGTTGGTTCAAGTCAAATAAGTTAGATACTTTTGTCAGCTGTTCTATCAAGGGGGACTTAGCACAAGTTGGTATCTTGGTTCATTAGGAAAATATTACTCTAGACAGCTTGGAGCTAAAATCCTTTATTTCAAACTCTAAACCTTGAACCAAAATTACTACTTTAATATCTTGATAAAAATACCTTGCATTTCAACAGACCAAAAAAATTTCATGATTTCATATCTTAAGTCTGTTGCAAAACGCATAATAGTTTCAGCACTCTTCTCGCTGTCCCATCTATGGCGGACCTAATTCTAGGTCCGGCATACATGCGGCCTTAGCAAAGACAGAGTTTCAGAATCTTACATCTATGACGAACCTAAAGTTAGGTCTGGCATACACTTGCCTTGAGAAATGCGAAACTCAACTATTGCCCATCTATGACGGACCGAATTTTAGGTCCCAAGATAAATCGTTCTAAGCCTTTGCTATTTCACTATCGAGATGTATTCTTTAAAGTTTGCGATATTTTATTTCAAGATTATATCATCTCAATGTTTAAATAAAAGTATCTCAACAAGCTTTTAGACCAAAAATCAATTTTAAATAATCTTATGTCTAAAATGTCTTCGCTCAAAAATCATTCTAAGTCACTGATCATAAAACGTCTACTTTCATCAGACCATGTTTGTGACGGACCGATTTTTCAGTCCGCCATATACATAGCTATCTTTATCGGACCAAACTCTGCCCATCTATGCCGGACCCAATTTTAGGTCCGTCATACACATAGCATTCTGAACTTTCTGATTTGATGCTGCGATACACATGATCGATGTCGCTAGAAATTCATGTTGGTCCATTTAAGCGTGTTTTATCTCATTTTTTATATTCGACCGTGCAGCAGTCAACATGGTAGGTACAACGGCTATATTCATCAAATTTGAGTATATAAACATTGCACGAGCCATCTACCACGAGAACTTTTTGAACTCCGCACATTTTAGCATTGAGCTCTCATTTTCTTAGCAAGGAGTCTGTTTTCACGACATTCAAAAATCATATTTCATCTCGGTTTAAGCTCCAAGTGTGTCTAGTAGTGTGTTTGAGTGTAAACCAAGAGCCGAGAACTTGTGGGAAGTTTATTACTCTTGGATCATTTTGATCCTAGGCGACTTGGAGGAAGTGAAGAGTTAGACTGTCCAAAGGCGAGTGTGGAAGGCAACTCTTGTTTGTGAAAGGTCTGGAGCTTGCCTCCTTTGGAGTGGTGGAAAAGCTACCAGAGTGTGATCCCAAGCTCTGCGACTAGGCGTGGGAGAAGCAATACTCCTAGTGGAGTGCTTCAGCGAGGAGTAGGAGGAGTGCTCTGAACCTCGGGTTAAATATTTCTGTCTTCACTGGTGTTATCTATTTTGCTTTCGCTGTTGATTGTTATTATTGTTTTTAATCATTTGTTAACCTGTTCTCTATTGCTTCAATAAATCAATAATATTCTGTTGAGAACTTAAAATTGTAGAAGATAGCCTATTCACCCCCCCTCTAGGCCATCTCGTTCCTTCAGACACTTGTTTATCCATTTCCCGGCGAGCCTTTATAATCTCGCGCTATCGACTCTCATAGTACTTTCATGGCTTGCCTTTGCGTTCAACGCGTTCAAGTCGATGTTGATAACCCTTTCATTCTCCGCTTCTTCGACAAGGCCAATTTTCTCTGTTGTATGTCTCGATAGCAGACACTGGACTCATTCATCTTGTCGAAATGGTGCAGCGTACAAACCAACCGATGGCGACTCTGAGAACGGCTCGCTTCTCGCCTTTGCGACCTCGGCCTATTGGCCTTGGCCCCTCCTCCTCAGAGGAAGCTTGAGAGGACAAGTCCACAGGAGTGGTGTTCGACCCGTCATGCGTTGGACCACCTCCTCCCGTTTTGTGCTTCCTGTGGGACACGTGCGAAGACCACTTTGGATGACCAGCCAATAGCATCCAGCAATGATGGAACGCGAAAGGCTTGCCCTCGATGTCTTGGTACATCGTTGAGGCTTGTGCCATCTGTTAGAAACATCAATTGAATTCACGAAATCCTTTTGAAAATGGGAGATTCTATAAGTACAATCTAGCACTACTCATATGTAAACTACAGTAAAGACATGAAGAGGTTTATGAATATTACCCTGTCTCGCTCAGTTGTTCCACTCTGATTCAAACCATCGGTCTGGTTGAGGAACCCGGCAAATTTGCTCATGCACTCATTTATCAATGACCAGTGGTTGACCATTGCCTTCACGGACCTTGCTTTACATTCCCCGGTCTTGTTAGCGTTGTAATAATCGACAATTAGTGTCCGGTAGCTATCCGCGATTGGTCCTTCCCAACAATGGGGTCTTGGTGACATTCAACGGCGAGACAAGTACTTTATCCTCTTCCGCACTCCATTTGGTCCTCTCATTACGCATGCTTGTTTTTCCCCTTCCGCTACGATGCCCTAGCACGGCCTTTCTTTGTCAATTTATGACCACCGCAATGAATCCATCTCATGCCCTCCAATGGGAGCGACCACCGCCTCCAACTCTGCCACACTCCGATCCAAATCTGCCGGGAGAGGTGCGTTCACCCCTGATGGTGATGTCGACCAAGGGAGCTCAATTGAGTAAATCTGTAGGAAATTCACGTTACAGGGTCCATTCTTTCGCCCCCCCCCCCTAAAATTAGCCAACAAGTGAGTACATGTTCATTTCATTAAGCAATATACACCAAATCACACATGAAAGGTAGGTTCACATTCATTGCAAAGTGTAGCACATAACTATGACCTACAGTAGCATGTGCTTCAAACAAACAAGGTTCATAATACAGACCTTTACTACATTAGCATCATCCATCGAACCCCCACCGAAATGCTTACGTTTGAAAAGCATCTACATTACAATAATGAGGCGGATATTGAAATACAAAAGACATTACGAACGTCTAACCAACACTACATGTAGGTAAGGTGCCACGAACAATCCGACTCCACAGACCAACCGCTAATTGGGGAGTAGTTGTCGCTATCTTCATCCGAATGATCTATGCCAGCCTCTTCAGCGGCCTCCAGATCTGCACTTTCTACGTCGACACTGCCAGCAGGTGCTATCTCCAATTCTAGCGTGTGCAACGACATCTCCTGGAGGCTATCGGCTATGGCCTCGACATGTAGCAGTGCCATGTTTAGGTCGGCAGCCCAACTAGCATCACTCAGACTGAAGTTATCCCGAACAACCTTTTTCAGGTCCTCGGCCTTTGCATCGATCATCTCTGCATCTTGAGATGGTATCCAAAGTCTCTGGGCCTCCATCTATAAAACCACATCAACACGAGCGGGTGATCAAGATTCCTCTGAAATCTTGATTCGTACACATGAACTACTCATGCTTCTTGGTGTGCACGGAGACAATTATTTTCTTTGCATCCCACATATCCCCATAATTAACATTCGAAAATGTGATGACAACTAACTTTTACAAATCCTCTTCACGACCATCATGGGGTATATTATCAAGTAGATCATGAACTTCTAGCAAAATATGAACTCAATTAGCAAATGTTGATCAAGACACAAAGTATGATTGTAGATAGCGATTACACAGACTCTTTCTGAGCTGATTTTTTGGTCGAGGAGCCATCGGCGAGGCAAATGCAAATGGCCAAGTTTCTGAGGAGCCTCCAGAAGTTAGCACATGTGGTCAGTAAGGTTTTTTTTAAAAAAAATTCCAATCAGCATCTCGTCCAGATTGCTTATATCTCAGCTTTCAATTTAATAAGATGCTGTTTTCTTTTAAGTTCTTTAGTACTCGATCTTGCCCTTGTTGAAAAAAACACAATGTTTACATCAGCTGACAAACCATACATGTTATTGCTCTTATGCACTGTTGGATATGAAAATTTTGATTTCATTGCTCACTGCAGTTTGGAGTGGCTGTGGTTATCACTAATCAAGTAGTGGCACAAGTTATCCATGTGAACGAATTTCAAGCAAAATATTTGAAGAAGTGCATATTGCGGAAGTAATCCGATTGAACAAGTGCAGCCCTATTAATGGTGAAATGAAGTTCTTATGCGTATGCAGGTAGAAGTGTCGATTTCATCCAAATCCATACTTCAACCAATCTGCGAACACCCAAATCGAAACCCTAAAATGCAACCATCTTCTGTACATCGTGCTTACCCTAAATCCAAACCCTAACGCAACCAGATCGGCAATCCAAAGCAACAATCCAAATCGATTTCGCAATTTCCCTACATCGGGGTGTTCAGCATCTACTCAGCATTCGAGCACGAACTGGTATTGTTGCTTTTATTGAACTATAACGTGAATATTAAATCGAACTACAACTCATAAAATCTGTTGCTCGGATAGCGTACTGGCCGTCGAGTACCGCTGGGCGTCCTCCTCTCCGTGGTGTGGCGCACCTCCCGCGGCTCGCTCGGCGACTTCGATTTCCCAGCTCCGGCGGACCTTGCGAAATGGAGTTAGTTGACGAGGACTGCTCGGGAGAGGCGTGGCGAAGAGGAGAAAGCCGCGAGGGAACCTCTCTCTGTCCGGGCTTGCTTCGGCGTGAATGAGCGACCGTTGGGCGCTGGGATTCCCTTCCGCTTGCGTTTCCCATTCTGACGGAAAGGGCGGGGAGGGAAGGCGTTGGAGATGGTCTAACAATGAATCTGCTCTTCGTTAGCGGCCTCTCATTCTCATGTCGATCCCCGCCTGTCCGTTTTTTAGGGTGAGCAGAGTGGCGCTTGCGAATTTTGTTTAAAATAATATATATTTAATGAAAAATTACAGAAATAATATGCGAAAATAAAATAGCGATTCTACACACATGCCGCAATTTGAAATTGCGACGAGAGCTGTCGCTAATCGTTGGGCGAGATACAATGCGTTTCAAAATTGCGATAGGTGTGCAGATCTGTCATTTTTATTTTCGGCATATTATTTCTATAATTTTTTATTAAATATATATTATTTTAAACAAAAATTCGGCCGCTTGCAGTGTCGGTGCGCGAGACGAGAGCGTTCAGAGAATTATCAAATATTCACCGATCGAGTGGACCTCGTAACCGACGCCTCTAGCCGCACGCAGTCGTGGTTCCAACGCCTCACCAACCCAACACGAACAACACGAAGCTTTGGTTTCTTTTTTTCTTCGTAACTACTAAGTTACAAATTTGGTCTTTTCCGACTGTAGATACAGCGGTATCCATTTATCGTACTCTCTATCACAATAGTTATGTGTATGTCAGTGTTTTTATACTGTGGAATATCCACGGTTAACAAGTAAGCTAAATTTACAATTAAAAAACTCAAAGAGTCAAGAAAGCCAAAATAAATTTACAATTAGAAAAACAAAGAGCTAAGAAAGCCAAAACTCGCCCAACACCAGGGTTCCAAAAACCAATTTTCAAAAACCGTTTGAAATTCAAAAACCGTTAGAAACTAAAAAGTTAAGAAATAAAAAAAGTTTGAAAAAAAAATCAAAAACCGTTCGGTTTTTCGTGAAAAACAATAGATCGATTGAATGTTCTTAAAAAGGTTTTCGAGCGGTTTTCAGCGAAAATCGTGGTTTTTCGATGCATAATTTTTTCAATTTTTTTGATTTTTTTTAATTAGATCAGTTTACTAAACGGTTTTTAATCTCAAATCGTAGCGGTATATTCACCGCCATTTTCGAACGGTTTTCGCTGGTTTTATGAGCTGCCCAACACCCTTTTGCCGTCGCACCCTCTCCCCCGTCTTCTCAACCAAAATCCCCTCGTCGATCTCCATACGAGACGTTAGCTTGAAACTGAATCGATCCGCCGGTTTGCTTCCATTGATTCATAACCAGCGTTGAAATTATCTTTTCCCTTTTCTACAGTTATGTACGTACCATTAATCTTGCGTAGGTTGGATTATTTGTTGAGTAGTTCGTTAAAAGGTTGGATTAATTTTCTCAAATCACGCATTGTCCCTTCTCACTCCAGGAGGTAGGAACATCAAGGTTAAAAAAAATATGAGAGGTAGATGATGATTACACTAATAATAAAGTATAAATGAATGGTAGATAGTGATTACTTACCCCTTCGTTTACTTTAAGATTTACATAACTTATATTAGGAGGAAAAGCATTAAAACACTACTCAAAAAATATTGTCAATCACCGGAGATCAAAGTAAAAGAAAGAAAAAACAGACAGAGAGGATAAGTTTAATCTTGTAGGCTAAACAGGCCTTAGCTAGCAGACAATGTCACCAATGATATTAGTACATACAAACATATATAAACCTAGTTAGTATTAAATATTTGGTAAACAGTGACGGACCTAAGAAAAGTTTCAAAAATTTTGAAAAAAATTATGGATGTACATCTCAACTTGCCTACATATAAAATTTCACATCAAATTCGGTTGACGCTAAGAGTAATAAAAAAAAGACAAAGTTGATCGTCTACCGCTGGCGCGTTACCGGCTCACCGCTCACGCCCGCCTACCGTCGTGCGCCGAGTGAAGGTGCCAAGAGGGTAGCTTCGGTGCCATCAGCGCTGGTGTGCGTCGGTCCGTTCGAACCACCGTTGGATTCGCCCTGGCCGTGGCTGTACGTGCAGCAGCGAGAGCCGAGAGGGTACAACATAGTTTGGTGCAACAGGCAGTAGGCGCCAAGCTGCTGTTTCATGCACAAATATTCCCAGGCTGTGCTGCAGCTGCAAAAGCTACTCAAGAATTAACCTTTCTCCTACCAACCAAGCTCCAAACAACCTTCAGATCTCTCTCTGTCTGTGTGTCTCGCCAGCTCGTTCCCCGGATCTTGCGCAATGGCGACCGACGCGATCCTGGAGACGATCAAGCCGCGGAGGAGCGCGTCGCGGGACGACCTGCCGGTGACGAACGCCGGGGCCGGCGCGGGTGGCGGCGCGGGGGACCCCCTGATCATCGGGCTGCGCCGGCGCATGTCGTCCTTCTCGGTGCGCATCCAGCCGCTGTCGTCGGCGGGCGCGGCGGCAGCGGCGTTCCGACGCGCGAGGTCGATGCCGTCGGTCAAGGCGCTGGCCGCGGCGGGCGCGGTGCGGTGGTGGTGGGAGTGGGGCGTCGGATGGGTGATGGCGCGGAAGCCCGCCTTCGCGCGCGACCTCGAGATGAACGACGACGAGGCCGCGGCGCTCGGCTGCCACTGCCGCGGCACGTGGAGGCACGTCTTCTACAAGGTCCGCGCCGAGGTGCGCCGCCTCCTCGGCCGCGATGGCCTCCCGCTCTCCGCGCAGGACTTCAGGTACGACTCCGTCAGCTACGCGCAGAACTTCGACAATGGCGACGCTCGAGGGCCATGAGCCCGATCGCGTGCCTACCTACGTGTGCATGGAATAATTCCCGCGCGCGCCATTGTTGGAACGGAATGGAACCGGGGTACAGATTAATTGGTCGATCCATACGGCATTGCATATATAGTTTCTAGCTTATACGCTGCAATAAACCGATTTGGTGATGATATATAGTACGGTGTATATGATCGCAAAAGATCGAGCAATGCTGCTTGCTCGAGGCCGGATCGACGGAGTAATGCTGTAATATCCTGTCTTTCTTTCTTTTTTTGCGTTTTTGTTTCGTTTCTTCGATCCTTGGTTCTTGAATCAGGATGGAGACCATCGATCTTGGACTGGCAAATGTAAATGTTTTTGTAACACCTCGCAATGCAAATCATCAATGTCACCACAACATGCGTGAATCGGTTCAGATTTCAGACGAACGAGGGAGGGCGGGTTGGTTTATTTTCCTTGCCAGATTCAGATTCAGATCTGCTCCTGCTTCGGCTTCAGTGTCCCTTTCTTTTCCAGCTGTGGTGACATGGATTGGGAGCTCTCTCAGCCACAGCTGAGCTACTGCTCATCGCCATGAGTCTTCTCCTCTTCGCGCTGCTCTGTTTCGGTTCGTACGAATGGTGAAGCCGAGAGAGACAGAGAGACAGCTACCGCGCGCCCAACCGTGGAGGTAGGTGTCTTCTTCCTTGCGATCGATCCACCGTAGGGATGGGGATCGGATGGAATGGTAGGGCCTGCAGAATAATTAGTAAGTAGCCTGAGAGCTCAACTGCTACGCGACGTGTACATGGCGCCTGTGATGAGCGGTCGTCGCGGAGCCGAGGACACGGGCCGTGTCAGTGGCTGTGTACTATTTACTCTACCAAGACGAAACATTTTTCTAACCCCGTAACCTTATATATATAGTTTACAAATCTAGTCATCTCTTCACCGCAGCACTTCCACGCTCTCCGATACTCAGCCGGCCATCTGCCCCGCCACTCGATTATCATTATCAAACTGCTTGCTCGAGCCTAGTCCCAAAAGTCCTATCTCCGCGTTCATCCCGACTCATCTTTTCTTGGCTCATTGGCTGCCGCGCCCCCTCCCCCTAGCTCGGCTCCCGCGCTTCCCCGGTGTGGTAGGTGACATATGTCGCCTGCCGTGTCATCCGTGGTGAGAAAGAGAACTAGATTTGCATTTTGTGTTCGGGTGAGTGCTAGATTTGCAAAAAATAAAGTCATGGGTACTAGAAAAGCGATCATTTTTGCAAGATGCACCTAGGTTGCCTAAGCATTACGTGACACAATAGTTTAGATTTGCGAAGAGGTTTGCCTTTTTTTACTGTGAATAAATTGTAAATCTAACTTTTTCTCAACCGTGGACGTATCAGTAGCATATATCGCACTCTCCTACCATAGCAGGTGGATTTATCACGCTCTCATACTACGGTAGGTGGATCTGATGCGCTCTTATATCGTAGTAGATGATATGTATCATCTCTTACTTTTTTCGCGGTCAAGAAGAGTTCTATATTTACGATTTTATTCTGGTAAAAGCTAAATATGCAAAAAAAAAAAAAATCGCAAGGAATCAATTTGGGCAAGGCTTCCATCTGCTGTGAGGAGAGGCATCATTACCATTTTACAGGTTTGGTTTGGGCTGTTCTGTATGTCCTGCATATCGCCCAGCCCACGGTGCTGTGGTTGAATGGGCTTATGTTTTCTCTATATACAGTGATGGACTTCACTTAATCACCAGGGTGGATCGAGTAGTATGACTGGCCCATTTGTATTTAGGACTCACTTTTTGGGCCTTCTTTGGAAGGTTGTAGGATTTATTTCAAATTAGATCATAAAATATTTCAATGAAATACTCCTAATTCAAATACCCCTAGCCATGTTTATTTAGACTTAGGTACTACAAGGGGCTTCGCCAGCCGTAGGATTGGTGGTAGATAGGTGTGACAAGGAGCAATCGGTGAGCGCACAGAGGCAAGCGCGTGGCACAACCTGGCTAGGCGAGAACGTGGCTGGGCTGACATGGGCTAGCTGAGGACGCGAGGATTCCTAGCAGCTTAAGCTATGTAATATTTGTGTAGGTTGAGGTTTTTTAGCTTATGGCTTAAAATCAATTTATTTAAAAGTAGTCCACCTTTATATGTGGTAGATTAGGTTAATTTTACTCTAACTTTAGTGATACTAGTGATATAGCGCTAATTTCTTTGCTTTTGCCATAAAATTCTAGTCCGGTTTTTGGTAAAATTTGATAAATTTTGTTTAATTTTCGATTTCGCATTTTTAAATAAAATGGGTCAAGAGGACACCGGCTAATCCATGGGCTATTACAAACCTTCGATGAATCCTTTTAATCTCTAAGTTACTATAAACCTTCGATTTAAACTGTGTTTTTTTGTATAAAACATTTTTTAAAAACGATTTTTTGTGGCGAAAACTTTTTCCCGGGAAAAACGTGTTTTTTGTGGCAAAAACATTTTTTCCAGAAAAAGCGGATCGGCAAATCGATAAGTTGCTATAAACCTTCGATTTAATCTGTGTTTTTGTGGCGAAAACATTTTTTCCGGAAAAGCGTGTTTTTGTAGCGAAAATATTTTTTCCCGAAAACGAGGCTCAGAGGACCCGATGGCGAATCCATGGGTCGCTATAAACCTTTGACGAATCTTTAGAAAACAACGGCTAAGACCCGTCGACAAATCGATAAGTTGCTATAAACCTTCGACAAATCATGTTTTTTTTTGTATAAAAACATTTTTTCCCGAGGAAAATGCGTTTTTGGTAGCGAAAACATTTTTTCCGGGAAAACGTGTTTTTTGTGCGAAACATTTTTTCGGTAAAACGGATTACAAATCGATAAGTACGCTATAAACCTTTGATGAATCTGTGTTTTTTTGGTAAACATTTTTTTCCGAAAAACGTGTTTTTTTGGCGAAAACATTTTTTCGGAAAACGAGACGAATCTGTGTTTTTGGTGGCGAAAACATTTTTTCAGGGAAAAGCGGAGAAAGGATCTGAACGTAAGAACCGGGACTGTTTGTTAATTTTTGGACACTGCTTCGCTATCCCAAAAATTAGAAAAGGGCTTGTTCGCGATCTGTAATTAACGGGAGGTTTTTCCAGTAAAACACGCGCCAGGGACCTAAACGCGAAGAAAAATATATTTGATCTAAAACTAACCCTAAATAAGCAAAAAAAATTTAGTGGCTTTTGACTTTTATCTATATGAAGACTTATGGCTTTTGAAAAAGCCAGTTAAAAGACACCTATTTATTTAGCCTTTGGTTTTTTTTTTTTTTTAAGCTAAAGAAAAATCCAAACAAATAGAGCCTAGCTAGCCCTCGAGGGCCACCGAGTGAGGCGGTATACGACCAGTAATAGCACGAGCTAGCATCGTATGATCATCCTAAATTCCTAATAGTACTCAACTAAAGAACATCATAAGTCCCCTCAACTTTTAAAAAAAAGAGAAAAAGGGGTGACTAGAGAATGGTATGGAAATATGTTGCATACAGTTTCAACAAGTTTCAATAGAACATTCGGAAAGTTCATGTTTTACTAAGTTTTGCTCATTTATAGAAGTTTCTAGAAGATTCTAAGCCAAAGTTTTAATGAGTTTTAGATTTTAGAACTTAAGTTTTAGCAAATTTTAACTGATGAGTTTTCAGTAAGTTACAAGATGTTTTAACTAAAAGTTTTAAGAAGTTTCAACCAAAAGTTTCAAGTTGTTTCGCAAGTTTCAACAAATTGCAACCAAAAAAGTTCTACGAAGTTTCAATAGGTTTCAAACAAATTTCAAGAAGTTTCAGCTAGTTTCCTGAGCACACATAGCTACGATGGTGCTACCACTGTATCACATAGCCGAGGGTTGTCCAACACCATTCATTGCCGACACACCATCTTCTCTAGCTTTGGACTCGACTACTGTCACCTCAATGGAGCCGACAAATGCTACTCGTCACCAAATCCATGCTTTGTGCTCCACATTGAGCCTCCATCTCTCTCTCTCTCTTCCCTAGATCCAACCCAAGCTTCGCGCCATGCTGTTGAGCAGATGAGTCACACCACCATCAAATCCGCCCGCAGGTCCATCACAACTTACCCAATCACACACGATCACACTCACTAGTGGTGGTTTGCTCACTCGCATGCATCTTGCCCCATGTATACCCAAGGCATCCACATCCTCTCATCATTGCGATGCCTCAAGTAATCCCGCTGCCATTGTGCCACCTCACCTGCTAATAGTACCTATTTGTCACAACCACTTCCTTTCGCATCTCTTAGCATGCCTACTCTAGCCAATCTCGCGGCCTCTTTGTGGAGCTTATGGGTAGATTGGGAGTTCGGGATGAAGAGTGTAGGGAGGTAGAGAGGGAAAGAGAGCAAACACACATAGAGATTGCTCGGAAGGAAAAATGAGTGGACGGGGTGGCTCAAAGGGATGGATAAGAATCGAAAAGGTTGGCTCTCAATCTCTCTCAGCTCTCTCCCCCTCTTGCCCATCTCTCTCATGTATCGACGGCGAGAGTGGTGTCAATGTTGTTGAGTGCGTCCATAACGCTTATGCTTTGTGAGTTTGTAACCTTTATACCGAGCTTCTTCCTTATGCCTTGGGTCATCGAGCCTGATACGACCTATGCTACAATATCGTACCGGGCCATGCCACCCATCGTGCCCAGTTCTCAAACCTGGATGGCCCCATGCTACAGTGTCATGTCGGTCCAGCACGGTTCACTTCATACCAGATTAGAATTTGGATCGGACCGTACCGCCGTGTCTCTAACCAACCTAAAAAAGTCCGGCCCGAATAGCCACTTCTAGGTAGGAAGAGGAGTGATGTACTCTCCGCTAGGTGGGCACTTTTAAATCGAAGCAAAATCAAAACAACCAACCGATTAGCCGATAATTTCGTTTTTTCGATTTCGGTTTCGATTCGATTTTATTTTTGTGCTATTCGGTTTTCGGTTTGCGGTTCGGTTTCATATTGCAAAACCGAAAAACCGTTTCAGTAATAACCGAATTTCTCTGTCGGTCGATCATCATTAGTCACGGACGGACTCACGATTTACCACTTTCGCTTTCGCCCGCTCGGCCACTCGGCCCACTCGCCAACCGGCCCAACCCCCCGATCCAATCGGTCCATTCCAGTCGAGCAGAGCTCACAAGTCACAACTCAAGAGCTGAAGAGCCAACCCTAACCGGCTAACCCTAGTTCCCCATCCCCAATTCCTTCCCAGAATCCCCGGCGGCGCGGCCTGACCAAGCCTGAATCGATCTTGATCTTGATCTTCCCGGCGCCCGGCGAGTTGCGGCAGCAGCCGCCCTCCCAAGACAACGCTGGCAGCCCAGGCCCCAGGCGCCACCTCTCGGCTCCCCTCCTCCGTGCCTTGTATGACCACCGAAGCCGAAATGTCGTCTCTCTGCTCGAGCCGGCGTCCATCAGCAGTTGCTTCAAGAAGACGAAGAGGTGAGTGTGATTACTCCTGGTCATTCAGGTTTTGGTACAAAAGTTTATCCGCCATTTACTCATTCAGTGGTCATTCTAGTAATTTTACTTTCATGTTTCTTTCTCCAAATGTTCATTTCTGTTTCTTTTCTGCTTAGGTGAGCGTAAGGTCTGATAGAGGCAATGAAGGGAAGAAATCTTCATTTCTGTTTCTTTTATAAATTAACTTAGGTTGTTTCAATCACCTATACTCATTGTTAGCTTTTGACAAGTAAATTATCCTGATGCTTTTAGACTCACAATGTCTCAAGTCTCAACCAGTTTCCGTTAGTTTTTTTTTCTATTCACCAAGCGTTGAGCAACCACCAAACAGCTTGAGGGAGCTACCAAATTGCAATTGCTTGACCAACCAGTGGTCGAACCTCTTTGTTATGATCGTGTATGGTGTGTGTCTTTGCTCTTTCTTTGCCTGCAAAGTCTTTGGTGGAGTGTGGGCGTGTGGTGGAGTCTGGAGTCTGGACATTGCCCATTGGAGCAGACCTGGAGGAGTGGTGTTTGATGGTTTAGTCTTTATCATGCTTGCTTGATGGCTTGATCATTATGCCTTCTTCAATTCTTCTACATATTTTGAATTTTTAAGCTCTTAATCTACTAATTAGTATTGATGTGTGATGTTATAATTAGTATTGATGTGTGATGTGCTATATTGGATAATGTATTTTAGTTGCTTGTCATTACTCATTAGTCACGCCGCTTTGTTGTTTGGTTATTCCGACATTGAGTTTGAATTGAATGGATTTGCTACAGGTGTTTCTTATTGGTTAACGAATAACAGAAAAACCGAACGAAATAATTCGGTTTATTGGTTCGGTTTTTCCACTAATCGTTCGGTTCGGTTTTCAAATCCTCAAACCGAAATTTTAAAACCGAAAAACCGAACCGAAAAACCGAAAAAACCGAATGCCCAGGCCTACTCTCCGCACCTGCATCATGCTGGCCCTAAGCAATTGGTCCATTCAGAATTAGAGATCGATGCATGAACCATGCAAGCAGCCAGCAATCAACACCTGTACAGCAAGGCATGGTTGTACAGTGCCAAGGACATCTCGTATATTAGTACTAATAACTGCAGTGCAGAGCAAATGACAATTTTAGTACCGCTACTCCTACGTGCACAAGTAAAAAAGACTAATGTTGAATGCATGTTTTACCTGATGCATGCATGCAAGCAAGCAGAAACTTCCTGTTTCTGACATTGGCAGGCAGGTTCCTTCCCTTCCTGCATTTGCAGCTCCCTACGATCCTATTCCTTACCTGGACGGCCGGACATGCACACCAGGTAACCTCGAGCGGTTCCGGTGGGACTACAATTTAAACAGATGTAGTAAACCATTAGATCAAAAAGTGAGAGGTTCACATCTTTTTTGAAATACTGTTCAAAAGTATTGCATCAAAATTTCTTATTGTAGCAAGTACTACAACAACATATTATTAAACGATCCGAACCGTTTGTTAGCTTGATTAGATAGCTCTTAGGACGGAGACTGCTTAAGTTGAAGTGCCGTTCCTACTGCATGTGATCCCTTTCCCCAGGTCGATCAGCCGCTCCGATTCCAACTAAGACTTGCATGTCTTGGATGAAAACGTGAAAGGAGCTGCAACATGCATTGAATCGCTCGTCCTGTCTATGATACCGGCCCCTAGCTCCGTGTGTTGTCCCGCTCGCAATTTCATGCGTGCAAGGTTGCAAACTCTCCTGCGACCAATGCAATGCAAGAGAGTAAATCTTTTGCTTACACAGTTATACGGACGGGAGTGGTCGTAGTAGCAGCTGCAGTGCAGCACCGATCACCGTCCATGTTACTCTGCTGTTCCCTAGAGGCAGCAATATTCTACTGTTCCATGCGTTCTTTCTCTAGTTGCAGAATCACTTGCCACTAGTTCAGAGGAGTGTTTCTTTGTTTTCATTAGAGAAGCTGTGAAGGAACAGGGACTGGTATTGGTGGTGCATGACCTTGGCTGGCTTTAGCTTGTTGCCTGCGTTGGGCGGCCAGGGCCAGGCGCCCAGGCGTAAGACGAACAGAGAACTGCTACAGGGTTGGCAACATAATAGAGTAGGTACTCCCTCGGTCTAAAAATATAAGACGTATTTTGACTTTACATAAGGATTAAAGTTGCGTTGAAATTGAGAAAAGTATGAGAGAAAATGATTTAGATGCCCTCATTTAATTGTCTCATAAGATGAGAGATATATTTTGTGTGGGTGATAATGAATAAATACATATGGTTAAGAGAGAATAAATATAGGTATAGAATAAAATGTATCATTAAATCTACATGCAAGAAGAAAATGTATCATTAAATCTACATGCAAATCTTATATTTATAAATAAAATCATTCAAAAAATAAGCCATATAAACTTAGAGGGAGTAAGAAGTACACAATTTTGCTTGCCATCCTATATATCTATCTATTAAGGAAAGTGTTACAGTGCAGTTTGAGATGAGGTCGCAACTTAAATAGTTCCATTCGTCTGGATCGTTGGATCGAGATAATGAATAGTCTAGATCATCTAACAGTGATAATCTACGGTGTTTTTACTCATCACTCCGGAAGATTCAGACCATCTTTTTTTATATCCAACCGTTCACGTACAACTGCGACTCTATGCCTATTGCAGCCCCTGGCTAACCGGCCCTGATCAGGTGCTACTCTCTCGTGGAGAGAGAGAGAGAGAGGGATGCGTCGTTGTTGTGGCTGGAGAGTGGAGCGTACTTGGCTGGACGGAGAAGTGTGGATGCAGAAACACAAGTACGCATCAATGCATGCATGCTTGTGTGGGGATGGGCACCGGGCAGTGAGAGGAAAGCTAAGCTACTCCGGTAGCAGGGTGGATTGGACGATCGCGTGTGCACGAGCGGTCCGGCCCGAGTCGTCACCTCCGTCCGCCGCTCTCGCACGTGGCCGTGCCCCTGCACCGCAACCCCTCTCCTCTCTCTTCGTCTCTCTCTCTCTCTCGAGCTGGCCGGCCTGCTGCCATGGCAGTGCAACGGCAGGCTTTGGGCTTGGCAGTTCGGCTCCTGCGGTGGCCGCGGTGCAATAACTAAGGCTGCACCCAACAAACTCTCTCGCGCAGGCTCGATCGCTCCTGGCGCGCGCGGCTTTCCTTCTCGTCCTCCTCCTCCGTCCCGGCCAGGGTCAGGCCCAGCAGCGACAGTGCGCGCCAGATTTTTACTGCACGCCCTGTCTCCTACCCCTTGCAGCCTACCTTGCTCATCCATCTATCCCATGGGTTTCTTCAGGTCCCAGTACCACTGCCTGTTGTCTCTAACGTTCATGTTTGTAAAGTGTATTTTTTAAATTATTTTATTTATAAATATAATGTGTATTTTATATTTTAATGTATAAATTAGTGTTATGTTTTTTATACCCAAAATAAATATTTAGATTTACTTGATATTATTTATATGCATGCATTGAATATAGTGCATCGAGATAATAATTAGGCGTAGTCTAGTAATTTTAATATCTTCTTAGTCTTTGTGCTAACAGAAAATACGCCCTATAGATTTGGATAGAGAGAGTATGCACTAAAATAGTAATCGTGAACTGTTCCCTTTTTAAGACATATTTTGGCACTTTTTATAAGACATTTTGGCAAGCATGGGGATTAATGAGGTCATGAAACCAAGAGATTAATAGTGAGAAATGACCATTGTATCCGTGTTTTTATTGTCTTAGAACTAAAAGAGAGAATATTGTGGGCGGGTGTTTACTCATAAATATTGAAGATCAGAGAGAAGATAAATGAAGGCAAAAGAGAGAAAATTGCATTAAAGTGGTATGCACGGTTTATATTTTGAAACAAAACTGGAAAACCATATGACTTACTCTCTCCATCCAAGTTTATAATCATGTTTTTTTTAATGGTCTTATCCACAAATATAGATCACATTTTATATTTCAATGTAAAATTAATTGATGTTCCCTTTATACCCTAATAAATAATCATCTTTACTTATATGCATGCTTGCATTGAATATAGTGTTCAGTGATAATAATTAGAGATAATTTAGTTATTTTTAATATATTTTTGGTCTACTATATGCCAAGAAGAAATACGTCTTATAAACTTAGACGCAAAGAGTATTTTTTGAAATGGAGGGAGTACTTTTATGCACTAAATAGAAGCTGATCACCATACATGTATGTTCTACCGAGCTGAAATCACAGTTCTTGTTGCCTTTCGGCAAATTATTAGACCACGGCACAGATTCTAGCTTGCATCTTAAATTTATTTACTCCAGCTAGCTAGCTATAGCTTAGCTCATGAGCTTGTGATCATAGATGGCAATTGGCAATGATTGGGACTCCCTAAGCAAACTACTCCATTACTCATAGTATGAGAATCTCGATTGTTTTTGCCACCTAGCCCTAGCCCTTAATCTTCGTGCGTGCATGCATGTCGTATCGGGATTAGTGCTCGATTGATCGATCGATGATCAATCACTAGCCCCTGAATGGAGCCAACGAATTGAATCACATCGGACTCTGCTGCTGACCTTTCCCTCTGCTCCATCCAACCTTTTACCTTCCTACCAGCTATCTATAGCTCTGGATCAGTTGTTCTTCTTCCTCCTCGGGGATGCCAAACTTTTAACCTGCTAGCAGTAGCAGTGGCTCCTCCTACTTAGCGTTGTGACTTGTGTGGTGCAGTTCTATTCTTCTATCTCTTTCAAAACCGGTTATCTTAATCTTAATCCAGTTGAAGCAGGCTGTACAAACTAGATGTAATTAAGTTGGTGTCTCCTTTTTTTCCTAAGAAAAACTGAATGCATCTGAAGCTGGAGTGATTCTAGCTCACCCTGTGCAGAAGGGAACTATGATCCGCATGAATCAAATCAAGATCCTGCTCGTTTTAGTTTCGGCATAGTTATTTACCGAATAAAAAAATTCTGGACAATTTCTCTCACAATTAGAAGTTGCCTTCTACATAGAATTAAAATCGATTGAAACTTGATTCTCGTTGATTATCACTGGACCGGTCCGGAACCTAGAAACCTGACCCAATTCTTCCATAATTAAAAATAGCTTGTTTCACTATCTAGAATCCATAATCCCTAAGCTGAAATGAACTCAGCCCAAATCACGATATTTACATCGAACATTCGAACTAAGTCAGGCAATTGATCTATATATCTAGCTACCAACTTGCAAGGGCAATTGTGGCAAATTAAGGTAGCCGATGAAAGTGGTAAAAGAAGTACCGGGGTTTCTGGAGTTGATGTACGGCAATGAAGGAAATTTACTACCCTGTCGTGCAAACTCCATTCATCGGCCTCCCAAACCCCGATGCAGCCCCTGCTACCTTCTTCTGGTAGTCCAAAATAAATGCACAACCAGACAAATACATACAGAAACATGTACAGAGATAACTCTGTAGGATTGACATTTTCTAAATAATCCTATTTTCTCTTAGTATATATATAGACTAAAAACATTAAAAATAATTAGATTATAAATAATTATTATCTCTAATAACTATATTTAATGCACATATATAGAGAATATCAAGTAAATCTAGATATTAGTAGGAATATAAAGAAACATCATACTATTTTTTGCATTAGAACATGAAATATGCTATGTATTCATAGATGAAACTATTAAGAAAATATGTAATATAAACTTGAACGGAAGGAAGGAGTAGTTACTACATGCATTTGAGTACACAAAAGAGAGAATGGAGTACACACTACATAGCATATTCTATGTGGATTGCTAATGTTGTTCTGTGCAGTCATATATAGCCTATCTTTGGCACGCTTGCATGTAAGATGTTCATATGCTAGCTAAGATAACTCTTTTCTATTCCGGCTTTTTTTCGCACGAGAAGATCTGGATATATAGGACAATTTTAACTTGTGAATACACACGAACTGTGAAAATGAAGCAATATTTCTTCGGTTCCAAAATCATGTCGATCTGTGTACAGTTTGCACAAGTATCTTGACGAGCAGTACATAGTACCCTGAAATAAGTACACGGCAACAGTGGCTGCAATGTGTAGCTGTGTGTGCTTGGCTGATCAGCAGCTTTCACCATTTGCCTCAATATCTGCACATACATCTCTATCAACGTTCACACATTTATCTGCAGAGGCATGATGAACAGGTGCATGTATAGGTACATTGAGAGTACGATTTATTTTCTTTTGCCGTGTGCGAAAATTGCACTGCGTCAACCACAATGTATGTTGATGTATATATGCACGTCTGTCTGCAGCCTCGGGCTGTGATTCTGACATATGCAGCAGAGGTTGCTAGCCAGTACACATGTAACACATCTTTACAAGCTTCATCAGGTTCACCTTAAGCTCGATCGAGTTTCCTCTTTGGGCCCATTTCAAGTGCCAGCTTGCCCTCCACCATCCTTTAATCTCACCATTCCTGCTCTTGAGTCTTGACATTTCCTCTCTTTTCTGCAGAGAAATATACACCACAGTAGACCCATGTATACTGATATACAGATAGGTGGGACAGAGAGATGAGGGGCTTGGCCTAAACACCAGCGCCGATACGCCATAGCCTTTCTACGGTTTCAGTGCTGCGCTATATAGAGCTCCATTGGCCTCTTCCTCCACACACCACACCACAGCCAAGGATAACATTGTACTAGCTAGCTGCTCAGTGTGCAACAGCTTGCTTCATCTAGCTCAGAGTAGGGTTCTTGCACAAGTCTTTCTTCCTTTCTTGCTCTGCTCAGATCTCGCAAACTAGGTATGCACCACCCGGCGGCCATGGGCGACGCGCTGTGGGACCTGCTCGGGGAGGAGATGGCCGCGGCCGCGGCGGCAGGCGAGCACGGCCTGCCCCCCGGGTTCCGGTTCCACCCCACCGACGAGGAGCTGGTGACCTTCTACCTGGCCTCCAAGGTGTTCAACGGCGCTTGCTGCGGCGTCGACATCGCCGAGGTGGACCTGAACCGGTGCGAGCCTTGGGAGCTCCCCGACGCGGCAAGGATGGGGGAGCGGCAGTGGTACTTCTTCAGCCTGCGCGACCGCAAGTACCCGACGGGGCTTCGCACGAACCGCGCCACCGGCGCCGGCTACTGGAAGGCCACGGGGAAGGACCGGGAGGTGCTCAACGCTGCCACCGGCGCCCTCCTCGGCATGAAGAAGACGCTCGTCTTCTACAAGGGCCGCGCCCCCCGCGGCGAGAAGACCAAGTGGGTCCTCCACGAGTACCGCCTCGACGGCGACTTCGCCGCCGCCCGCCGCTCATGCAAGGTATTACTGTACTTGACAAAGCTGCACTGCACCTCACTGCATTGCTTGCTTGATCGATCGATGAATGTTTGGCTATTTGTTTAGCTTCGAGCTGCGCGTTGAAACTGCAACAGTTGCAAGTTTAAGAGCGAGTTGCATGGTGGGTATAGTAGTAGATATGGTGCATTCAGTGCGGCATGCATGCGTGCATGCATACATAAGGTGACATATGCATGCAGATTGATACCGCTAGTACGTATACGTACATGCTCTATATACTTTTGTGCATTCAATGGTGCTAGCATAAGCATAGTAATCTATACTACAGTGGTTAGCAGTTTAGCACCCAGCTAGCAGAGTGTAGTGGTGACGGGTAGCACTAGTTTATTTCTGCTCAATCGACAATCGATTTGCACTGACACAGAATCCATGGTGCCGATATGTACACATGTGTTTGTTCGCTCAGGGCCGGTGGTTGTACTTTGCATAACTCTAAACATTGACATACCTCGTCTCCAATCTTTCTCGTGCAGACCGTCATATCTCCATGTATCTGAACCCCCACGGGGTGCTAAAAATAAACTATTCTGTACAATGTGCTCCCTGATGTTCCCCATGTCTCCAAAAAAATGTGCTGTCTGCAGCAGATGTTCAGGAGTAAATGTTGTATACCACTTCATTTCTGTACCAGCTAGATCACAATCCATGCATATACACCAAAGAATATTGTTACATCCATATATTGTGGGTGCGATGATCTGCTGAACTTACGTATTATTCATCATATCATGCAGGAGGAATGGGTGATCTGCAGGATCTTCCACAAGACAGGAGACCAGTACAGCAGGATGATGATGGTGAAGAGCCCCTACTACCTTCCGATGAACCACCCCAGCTTGTTCCAAGACCCACCTGTTCCTTTCCCAAACCCTAGCAGCTGCACAAGCCTTGTCGCCTTCCACCATGACCTCCCAAACCTGCAGCCTCCATTGCAGAACCAGACCGGCAAGAGCAGCAGCAGCATCCATGGCTTCCCTGCTGCAGCTTGCATGCAGGCTGAGCCAAACATCGGCAGCACCAGCATGGCCGCTTTCCCTTCCCTCGCCTCCATGGTCGCTGGCAGGGGGGCGCCACCGCCCCAGATCGGAGTCAACGCCGGTCCACAGGAGCCACCACCTACCTGGCTGGACGCTTACATGCAGCACAGCGCCTTCCTTTATGAGATGGGCCCACCTGCAGCCCCCAGGGGCGCATGATCTGGACCGTTGGTTCTCTTAGAATTACCTACCGACCGATCGATGCTGTTTAATTTTCAAGTGTGCTGGTCGATATTTAGACAAGCACCTGTAGCTTAATTATTCAATTAATCCTCTAGCTGTCATGTACCCACGAGTAGTAGTATTTTGCTAATTTGCTTGCATGGATCATCGGAGCAGTACTAGACTACACTTTCCTCTTGATCCATGCATGTACTCGCATGCAATTTGCATGGCTATCTATATATAATCAACATGTCTCTCTTGCTCAGAAGTCAGAAAGCATGCATGCTAATATGTTTGGAGCCGATCTGTTCAGCAGTTGTAACAGGTAACCACTACTCCTGCTTGCCTGTGATGATATATATATATTTTCTGTCAGCGGAACGCTAGTATACCATTCAGCTCGTATCAAAACTACTGTTTGCATGCAGTACAGTAGCTGAGTGGATTCGCTCACTGACATGAGATCTGATGGGGGCATGCACACGCATTGGCACATCTGCGTCTGGATGCACGGATCATCAATTACATGCATGCAGTTTGAGATGTAAGTACTACAAGTAAAGAAGAACAAAAGAAGAAAAAGTAAAAAGTAGTAGTGATCAGTGGGTGGACCGTGGATGGATGGATGGGATGTGATTTAGGTCAGAGACGGATGGCATGCATGCAGGTGCAGTGCCGGGGCCGGCCGTCCAGCTAGGTGTGTGGATGATTTGATGGCTTACAATAATGCGATAAGGAAACCACGCAAGGGAGATTTGCGTTTGCATCGCAATTATATACTGCGTTGCTTTACTGCAGCTGCAATTCTGCATGCATCATGACGTCGTGTTCCTCAGACGATGGGATGGCTCGACGTGACCCCTAATCGGGCTTCGCGGAAGCGTCGCAGCAATCCATGGATGGAACTCATCTCTCCCAGATCCACTGCACTGCACGCGCCGCTCGCTCCATCGCTTTGCCACAAAAGTCAAGCCGCTCCACGACCAACTGCTGCTGCATGCTGCTTCAGTTGTGTACGTAAAAGCAGGTTACTGGTGTTGAGGAGCACTAAGCTCGATCCGTCACCTTCGGCCGGCCGCCGGCGGAGCGCCGGCCATCGCCGGCAGGACGGAGGCGGGCTCCACTGATTAATGTTGGGTGAGGCTTGTTAGCTGCTAGCTAGTACCTTTTGATCCGGTTTGCTGTAGATCGTAGCTACAGTACTGTTGGAGTGGGGAAGGCAATGGGAAAGAACATTGAATAAGGCGCTCGCCTTCTTCTTCTTGTCAAATTGCTGTCGTCTCCGTCCGTCCGGCCGATCGATCGAGAGGTACGCACTGATGCGAAAGGCTGCATGTAGCTAGCGCGTGGCCGGCCGGCCACCCCTGCTTGCTAGTTAGGAACTGTCCATCGATATGCTCCGGCCGGCCATCGACCGATCAACTGACTTGTCGCTTGCCGCTTGCCCCCATCCCTGGCTAGCGACTAAGCATGGTAAACGATTGATTCGGCGGTACCATCCACGGTACAAACTGGCCTATAAATGTAGCAAGTTTTTTAAAAAAATGGCCAGGAGCACTGGCATTCATTATAGAAGAAGAAGAACAACAACCGGACTACAGACACACACGCACTCAACGCCCACACACACAAACGCACGCACACAACGCCTGAAGCCGGCACCCTGCGAGCACGCGCGCCGAGCGGAGTCGAACGCGGGCGGGCGGGCGCGCATCACGCGCCCCTTGCCAACTGCGCTACGCGCAGTCCTCTAAATGTAGCAAGTTAGTGGTGTTTTTATAAGCATCACCATTCCTATAAGCTACACATATCTTGAAATAATGAAAGAAGTAAGTAATTATCGTCTACTGTCTATTCGTAACTTAATATTTTTACAATTTTTGAAACAATCATACGTAAAAACACCACCACCAGCGACTGATCACTGTATGGCGTGAAGGCCTATATATAGAGAAGTGTAAACTGGAAATGGACACCTCAGATCAACTCGATCGACACATCATTCTTGTTTTCCGAAAAAGAAAAAAAAGTAAGATAGAAAGCATCCATCATTCATGGAGCCTGCGAAGTTAAGGACTTGTGATTCAGGCTAGTCGAGCCAGGGCGACATGGTCAGGGGAGATCAATGCGGTTTACTTGACAAAAAAAGCTATAATGCATCACCATTAGCAATAGCAAGTTAGTTAGCTATAATAGACACACCAAAAGTTGCACACAACGTTAATGCCAAGTTGCCGGCTAATCTCTTTGTTAAAACATACACATGCAGGAACACATATACACATTTCAGAGGAAACACATTATACACTCAGATCAAATGGACATTGGACAATACAGTCTTCGATCTTCTGTTTCCTGCACTTCTTTTTTTAGATTTCTGCACTTTTGTACTCCCCACCTCGAATATTAGACAAAAATAATAAGAATGATATTATAATGTTAGCTGTTAAACATTGTGGTAAACATTCTTATGATCGGTCATGCTTCTCTTTGCGTCTAGCTAGTTACTAATCACCGTGTTTAAGTTTCTCTAAATTTGCACACGCCAATAATTTGGGCAATTGTGACAGCCCACTGGGTCACAACTATTCATCGCCTCGATTTAGGAAAAACTGAACTCGTTTGCAGCCAATAATTAATGGAAAATTCTTACAACTCTGTTTTGGTTGGGGGCGACAGGCCAAGCAGTAGTGCAACACTTGGGCGACAAGCTGAGAGCCCAAGTAGCAAGCTACTTTGGCGAGCGCTCTCCCACCCAAAAAAAAAATTCACATTTTGTGAAGCGGGTTATCAAGTACCAAATATTAAACCGATAAAGAACAGGTAGTGCGCTTGATCTTAGCCAAAAAGCCGACAAATGTATGAGAAGGGTGTAGTTCACTCGATCCAACAGAAGAAAGAAAGAAAAATCCACAATTTCATGGATTAAATTTGTACGCGAAGCGACATAGCATGGCTACGGAACGGTAAATTATATTGTTATACTCTGATACTCCTTATGCGCAACAGTTTTTGTATTGGATCAGAGTTTTGTGAGATAAGATATGAGCGTGCATGGTTTCAAGAGTGAAAAAGATGAATTTCATAGAGAGAACCAAAATAACGAATTTGGAGCAACCACGATAAGAGAGAAAGATTTGGCAAAACCGACCGTAATTTATTTAAGCATAATCTCAAAAGAGTACAAAGGATTACTGTTCTCTCATAACTTCTCGAACCTTTTAGGATCTTTGGATCCTTGCCCTATACAAGAATCTAGTGCTAAAGAATAGCCTAGCCTCTAATTCTCTGGTGCACTTCTTGCTGTAGATGAGTTGGCTTTGTGGCTTCTTGGTTGTTTTGGTTCTGCATAACTACCCCCTAGTTCTATATAGCCTCACAGGTTCTGCTTCAAAGCAAATAGGAATCCTTCTCCAATTAGGATTCATCTAGCACACATTTTCATATCCTAAAAGACTAGTGAAACAACCCAAAATAATTAAACATACAAATGAGATCATCAACACAAATTGATCAAACATAATTAAATTGCTTGACAAAGTAATCAACAACTTTATTGATTATCAAAATATCATACAAGTGTATATTAAAATGCACATTGAAAATAAAGTTACATCAAAAGAATATTACAAGAAAATTCAAAATTTCCAAAAATCTATAGCTTTCCTTGATCCTTGATCTTGATCCTTGTCAATCATGAATCATTCACACCCATACACATTAACCATAAGGCAAGAAATACAAAAATTAGAGTTTTTTGAGTTGCTATCAAACCCGTATGAGTTGGATCGCTCATCGAGATACCAGATTTATCTGAGGCGAAATCGGCACCTCTTACTACTCGAAATCTCATCATTCGGTAGATATAAACCTAGTAGAATCACGGGTAACCATACCATAGCTGAAATAGTATCCAAATATCTCACGGTAAAAATAAAAAACCAAATAGTAGAAAGGAAGGTAAAACCTCCTAGGGTACTCTATCCCCAGGGACAAACCTTGAGCCCAAGCACATAGCCAAGCAAGCCACAAACCACTCGGAAGCATAAAGCCTCAAAGCAGGCCATCCATTCCAAGCACTTTCTAAGCACAAGCACAAAGCTCCTAAGAGAGTACACCACCAGAACAACCACACGCAAAGCACAACCAGGAGGCAAGCACACCAAGCCACCAAGGAGCAAGCATCAAGGGCCACCAAGCTACAAGGAGCAAGGTAGCCAGGAGATCAAGACCGACCACATCTCCATCACCATCACCATCACCATTACACCACAACCCTGTTGTTCTTTCCATTTCATCACCACATCCCAGGTAATCCCACAATCATAACTAGTACGTAGCTCATTCAAAGAAAGTAGTGGTAGCAAGCTTTAACTAGAGACTAAAGATCATAGGTAAATTAGTAGTCTCAGTTGTAGTTGTTGCAAGGGCAGCGTTGCCCATGCACACTAACTTCTTACACTCCCTGACATGTGACAAAAACCATGGGTACCGCCACGACACCGCTTGCCATCCAACTAACTTAAGAATCATCATCGACCTAACAAAAATATAGGTGTTCATTCATGTTCTTCATCACACAAATACTCAAAAATCACAAGTATAGCATAATGAAAATAAAAGAGGAAAGATCTGGGTACCAAAATCCTAGCTTAAGCCATGGTTCCTCACTCGAAGCCATGGCTTGGCCATGGAAGTAAGGAGGCAGGGGAGGCCAGAGGAAGAGGCGGTGGCCTAGGGGCTGAGGTGAGGCAGCTGGGAGGTGGCGACCTTGGGGTGTGAACGAAGGAGGTGAGGCCGAGGCAGCCTGAGGGCTAGGAGGCCAGCAGCGCTGGCGGAGGAGGTGGCTCAGGTAGGACGGGTTGGTGTGCGCACATGCACACGCGGGCATTAGGCGCGGCCCACCTAGCACGAGAGGAGGCGAGCCAGTAAGGGCACGAGGCCTAGCTAGAGGAGGCTAGCGGTGGTGGCACCGAGGAGGGGGCGCCGACGGCGGGCTAGCCGGATTGGATGGCGGTGCCAGGTCGAGAGAACCAGGAGAAGGAGAGAGGGATTAGGGGAGAAGGGAAGAGGAGAGCATAAGGACCAGGAGAGGAAGAAGCAAAAGATAAGAAAGAAGAGGAGAAGAGAGAGAGAGGAAAAAAAGAAAAGAAAAAAAGGAAAAGAGAAAAGAAGAGAGAAAAAAGGAAAGAAGAAAAAATAAAAGTGGAGAAAAATGAATAAAGGAAAGAAAAAGGGTTGAAAAATTTAAATCAATGGTTCATCAAAATTATTTGTACTTAATTATGTCCAATAGCTAAAAGCTATCGAGCATTTATGTAACATCCTGAAAAATTCAAAAATGGAAAAAATAACAGATTAAAATTTAAAAATGAAATTGAATAAAATTTTCAATTTAAATCAAGATTATAATTAAAACAATATATTTTCCTATTTTAATCTTAAGAAAAGAAAGATTTCAATATTAAAACCATTTCTTTCAAAACTAGTAAACTATAAAAATGAATTTAAAATGTGATATTAATTTGAATTTCCATTTTATGAATTTTATAGCATCATTGGTTTTCTTGAATTATTCTTAGATTTTTCTTTAAAAGAAAAACTACTTTAAGTGAAATGGTAAAACGGTAAAAGCAAAAAAAGGTAAAAACAAAATATCAACAAAAATCTGAAAAAATAAAATTAAAATACTGGAATCCTCTAGAACTGTAATGATGATTTTTGAGATGATCTGAAAGAAATAAATTAAAGATAAGATATGATAATCATGGGATAAGATATTTGATCCAGATCTTGTTAGATTTGTGTATAATTTTACATTACTTATCTGAAGCCAATATTTTAACCATGCTGACATCATATCCTTATATTCCTCTAATAAAAATATTAAAAATTTAAACCTATATTTGAAGCTTTTAAAAATTCAAAGATGGAAAATAAATAAATATGAAATTCTTAATGTCAGAATTTTTAGAATTTAAATATCAATGATAAAAATATGAAAATTTTACATGAGGTAAATGTTGTTAATAAAAATATTCAAAATTTTTTAATAAAATATAGACCTAATTTTAATCTTAAATTAAATAAAAATTAGAAAATAGAAAATCTCACACAACATGCATTGTTAGAATTAATTAAAATTTTATACTAACATTTTTATTCTAAAAATTTTACTGGATAATAATATTTATGTTTTTGACATAGATAAAAATTTTCAAAAATAATCTAGTTGAAATAATAACTCTAACTGGTAGATTCACCCGATTTGTCCAGAGTTACCCCTTGAGTTGTCTCTTTTGTTTGGCTTACACACGGGCCTGGCTGCCCAGCTGGCCCCTGCTAACTTCCTTCACTGCTAGTTTTACCCCATTTGTCAGCCAGCTCATCCTATTTCTACCGCCTTCTTCCTCCTTCGCTCTCTCTCTCCGTCTACCTCTAATTAACCTCTCTCTCTCTCTGCGCAGCTTCCAGCTCCGCCGATTGCTTGCGATTCAAGCACTGCGGAACCACCTTAGCTAGCCATAAATACCTCCCCAGACCATCCAAACCATAGCACATTACCTCACTGCCACAGCTCCACTCAAAAACCACTTCGTCCCCTCCAAATTCAACGAGATCAAGTAAAAAGGGAGAACCCCCATTAGCTTCTACAGAGAACCCAAGCTCAAACTAGTTAGCACAGGGCTCCCTTGTAGTACCTGGAACTCGTCTCCGCCCCCGTTCAGAGCCCTTCTTCCCCGGTGAGCCGCCGTACCAAGTTTTTCCCTCCGCCGCTGCCTCGCATGGTGATTACTCTTCTTCTTGGTTAAGTGCTAAAATGGAATCATTAGAACCTATTAATGCTCATTCCGTCGCTAATGATTAAAGTAGCATGCTATTTTTGCTCCTTTGTCGGCCGACCATGGCCGCCGCCACACCCATGCGGAGGCGACCCACCTTCCGGTCATCTCCGGCCACCGCGGTACCACCCCTGTGTGCGAAAAGACCCCCTGAAGCTCATAGTGGAACCCATTCGTCGGTTCCGACAGAGCTTCGCCGCCGGCGAGCCGAAGAAGCAAAAACTCTGCTCTCTGATGCTGCACAGCGAGGCCAGTAAGTCAGTGAAATAATCGGGGATGAGCTTTTGCCATCTGGGCCCTCCTTGTCAGCCAAAGGTGCCGCATGTGCCTCTGCCCCATGGGCCCACGTAGTCAGCCACCCGCACTGCGCAGCTCACTGCTTCGCGGGCCCATGAGCGCACGATCGGTTCACTGCCAGGTGGGCTTGGCCTGTGAGGGTAATAACTCATGCACAAGGCCAAAAACGAAAAGTGCATTTTCAACTCGACAGCGTACTTTCCCTTTATGGTAAAATTTCTGATTTTCAGTATTTTTCTAAACCATAGCATATTCAAATAGCCATATCTTTTACGTTTCAACTTAAAATGAAATGAAATAAATTTATATATTCATCTAAAATCATGTAGATTTTGGATATGCAAAAAGATTGTGAAAATTAACTCTGTTTAAATTTTAAATTTAAGTTTAAACAAAGGGATATAAAATATGCCACATATAGAATTTTTGCAAATAAGCTCAAAATTGAATGAAACAAATTTTTCTAGAATCCTTAAAACCTCAAGAACCTGAATATGGAAAAATACTTTGGGTTCACTATGGAAAATATTTAAGTTATGTCATGTGGTAATTAATAGTTCAATATTAATTCAAATAATTTTTGCTTCTTGAATTTGATAATATAAATAAATACATAAATTTTTCCTCCTCAGTTCATAAAATAAATAAAAATAAATCATAAGATAAATTGTTTCCATGCTTAGTCAAGAATTGCAAATGTATACTATATCTTATAGCGCTCAGGATTGCCGCTCCACCAGGCAAGCCACGTCACCGTCTTCACAAAAAGGGCCTCCGAAAACTTCAAAACTGTGTTTAGGTCCTCGGTCGGTTTTTAGCGGGCGTTCGCTCAGATCGTTACCGTTCGTTGCTTCGCGTTGGCTGTGCTACAACGGTTGATAATGCGTCGTGACTTCCCACTCCTGCCATTGCTCGCAGCGTCTGACCCTCTCATCTTGAGCCTTGCCTTGCCGCCGTGGGCGCCTGCTCTCACGCTCCCCCATTGCCGCAGTAGCCACCGACCCGCTTGGTGTCGCCGCCACTCACTCCAGCCTCTACGCCTTGCTCCGCACCAACCTCCCTCGCGAGGCCATGGGCTTCCTCGGCTTCCCCTTCACTGCCGCCGCGCCAGGCTCCGTCGACTCCCGCAGGTTCCTCGGCCACGAGGAGGTTCTCCGGTACCTCCAGGACTTTGCGCCGCGGTTCCATCTGCACGGATTCGACCAGCTCGAGATGGCGGGAGCCCATCCGTCATTAGCCCGCTTTGCGTGTTCCGCCCGCAGCTCTTATCCCAAGACCCTTTTTCCCTGTTTGCTTCATCGGTGTCTTCTTGCGCGCATCGCCTGGTCGGTGGTAGGGAGAGGTTTCCCGCAGTGTGTTTCGTGTTGTTTCTTTTTTTCTATTACTCCGTGGTCTCTCAGTCTAATGCGTTCGCCGGCCCTATGTCGCTCCTTCTCCATCCTCCTGCTGCCTTGCCGTCGATGCTTGCAGGTTGGGTTGTTTTTCTTGCTTTGATTTTGTTCTATTTCCCTCTGCGTTGGTTGATGATTTCATTATTTCTGTGCAGGTTGTTTAATCACTTCGTTCTCCTGTGTCGGTTGTCCGCTGCCCTCATGTCACGTCGCCATCGGTTGCATCCATGGAGAAGCTTTTGTGCTTGATCTGTTCTTTTGTTGCTTAATCATTGTTTTATTTCCGTTATTGTTTTTCTATATGCGTGAGAGAGGTGGGTTCTGCGTTGATCATTCATTTCGTTGTTTCTCTGCAGGTTACTGTCCTTTGTTTGCCCAGGCTGCGTCGTGCACCGAGAACTCGCCCTCCGCTACCACCTCTCCGATTGGTTCCCAGGAAGAGGTGCGCTTGCCGAATCATGAAAAATAGGTGCTCCGATTGGTTCCCAAGAAGAGGTGCGCTTGCCGAATCAAAAAGATCTACAGGTCGGTGCATCTTGTGACATCGCTTCGCCTCCTACTGCATCTGTTCACGAATCCCCTAAAGCACCCTCATCTAGCCAGGCTTGTTCTCAGTCCCTGCCTTTAGGCTCATAAACACATATATAATTACCTGCTTGTGCATATTGTTACCGAGAAAGATTTAAGTTTTTTATGTCTCTTGATAGCGTCAGTATTCTTACAGTTCCTATATAGAGCCTGTGCTACGCTGCCTTGCTCGCAGGTGGCAGCGAATGCTCCATGTGTTTCCTCTTCATGTCCAAGCATTTCCCCAATCTGATGTTTTATATGTGCGTGTTGTGTTTAGCTCTTTATGCATCCAATACTCGGTATCGTTTGATTCCTCCAATCTAAAACATTAATTGAGTTGTTTTCACAAATATAAAAATTGATGCATCAATAAGGAAACGCAGCGTATCCTTCATATAGGTCTTTATATTTAGTCAGCTACCAAAGAAATCTACTGTAAGCCCACCTATGCTTGCTTATATGGTTTCTAATGTTTGTCTTATTGTCACAACAGGAAAGTAAACAGCCTCACGCTGTTATTCATGAAGGAACACCGCTATCACCAGAGGTTCGCTTCATTGATCGCTGTATAAATATGTTTCAGATTTTGTGTCTCGAAAACAGATAGTGTCTGATTATGTTTGTTCTCCACCTCTAGGCACTGGTGGAGCCAGACTCTAGGGTTAAACGTCTTCTGACCGCTACCAAGTGAGTTACACTCTCATGAAAGTGGCGCAAGGTTACATTTTTATATGTATTTACACTGTTATTTTGCTTGCCACCACTTACAATGGAATGCTGACAGACTATTTTTAGTGTGCCTAGCGCTCCTGAGTATGTCGAAGAAAGATCATCAGTAAAGAGAAGGTTGTTTCCGCAGGGCGGAATTGATTCATTCATCTACGCACCTACTCCGATGTATATATAATTCTTGTTCTACTTATTAGCAACTGTTTCGCTTGCTTCCCTGCAGGCCGTCGGTGCACCGTATGCTATTCTCAGGCTTATACCGAGGGCACCGTTGGCGATTGTGCTTAATTTAGGTAATCTCGTGATACGTTCATCTATGTCTTCTCCCTGGTTTCATGATTCATATCTATTTGCTTACGACAGTTCAACGTATTTCGATACAGCTTCATACTCCTGTCATGCGTGCTCTTTGTTCATGAACGGCTCCTCTTCGTTGTTTTCATGGTTCATACTGTATTTACTTATACCGATGCCGCACAACTTTGCACAGTTCCTCAATCATCCCCTGTCTGTTTCTTCGTAGCTGTTGACATCATTGGCCAGCTCAACGATTTATCGAGTTTGCTGATCTCCAAACGAAGCAATGGAAAATACTTTTCCTGAGCTCGTGCCACCGCCGATACTATCGTCATCAGCCGTGGTCTCCTCTTCAAATCAGACGTCGCAGGTATATTTTCCTTCCGTGATATACTCTTTTGGCCTTACTTACCTGTACACTACCCTTGCACTTTTTGTTCAACATATGTCGCCATAACGTCCCTCTCACTCTATAGGATCTTACGTTAGATACCATACGGTCTATCTTGCCCGAGAATCGCTTTCGATCATCTCGCCACAATACACAAAAACACCTATCGAGAGCACTTGCCCAGAACAAGAGCTACAGCTTGAACAAAGCGCACACGAGACAGGGCAACCTAATTCCTCTGAGTTCGAAAATCAACCTGTCAAAACGGAAGATCACGCCATTATGCCTGGTGTAAGTCCTCACCCTGCTCGGACCACTACATATTTCTTACCGTTATTCAGACTATGTGAACAACTCAATTCAACATCTTTCAATTATTCCAGCTTAAGATACAAGGCCTGTTCTATATTGCTACTCTGCCTCCTACTGATTCCCGTATAGCCGATTTTCTTGATGCTAAACATAATAGTGACTGATTAAAATAGACACACACCTAAAAACATATCCTTCCTACCATAGTAATAACGTTGGGCCAAATTTCCCTTTTGAGCAATAGCATGGTTCAGTACCCAAATTTGTCAAAAGCTCTCCGTGCTATTCTCACTCCTGACACTAACTACCTATTCTCTATTTGTATTCTTCATAAGTACAAACAACTGTGTACATCTCAAGACACATGCTGCTATAAGAAATAGTCAAGAAATTATGGTTGACAATATACTCATCGGACACTGTCTACGAAGGATGAAACCAGATCAGATATTGGATAAAGATGGATATGCCATTGATATTCCAGCATAATCACAAACGGCGCGGCGTAGCGCGCTGTTATAGCTAGTAACATTTATGCATATATGTATATAAGCAAGTGAACACATACAATCATAAAGCAACCTAACCCTAAAAACATACCTGTTTTCTGTAGTTTGTTTCATTTGGTTTTTCTATCTAATTTCTTTTTGCCTTATTAAAGTTTGTTATTTGCTATGTTACTATTGAACGACGTGTAGAATCCGACGTACTTGAATTAGTCGTCGACGACCACGAGTTCGACTTCGATGATAATCAACAAGGCAAGCAACCCTTTTATTATATTGATCCCAGTGTTTCAATTTTTATTTGTTCTATCAAATGTTTTATGCATGCGCGTATTTTTAGTAAAATTTGCTATATTATGGAACTGGTAGTTATAACCTTATGTCATGGATCTTCCTTAATAAATTTTGACATGCGAACCTTGACAAATCTAGAATTAAGGTTAGACAATATATAGTATCAATTTGGGTATATGCAATAGTTAATAATCATGCTTAGCTATGCTTTAAATTTGGGATGAACAAATTGGATAAACTGATCAGATAAAACATTAAGATATTGAGACATGATGATGGTTACTGGTATGTTGGTATAAAAACTCAAAATAAAACTATGGTTTTAATGCATATGATTGTTGGCAATAGCCGGTTATCCGAGGGTTCGACTTGCATGTAGTGTAGGAGGAGATTATCGCTCGGATCGGATTAAGGACCGACTTAGAACTAGCTTTGCACATTATAAGACTGGAGTAGTATGGACATTCTGGTAGAAGTTTGTTCGAAGGAACATCCACACCGAGGTAATAATGGAATAAACATTTACCGATACAATGATGTACGCCATGCTATGGGGAGAAACGTGTGGCAGGGATGGACTGCATGTATTGCGGTGTAAATGACAAGGATTTACTTTCATGTCTTAGGTGTGTGTTTCTGCCACCATAACGTGGGTTTGATGTCACCGGGCTGGTGCAAAGTTAGGGTTAGGTAATGTAACGATTATGTCATGACTCTCTACACCTCTACAAAGTGTAAATCTAATCGATTAGCCGCGCCCACGGTCAAGGGCACTTGATAAAGTTATCATATAGTTAGCTATTTTTATTTTTATAAAATCTGGTTTCTACCATATGTTGGTGGGAAATGGTTCGTGGATATGGTCATATCACCTAGGTTCGTGATTTTTCTTATTCGTACTTACATACTGTTATTTTCTATATTAAATTGCTTTTACTTAAATTACATTTGCAATCTACTATTCTATATTTACATTTCAAATTGGCTTTATGCAAATTAACCGTAGAAGCTTTTCCTTTGAAATGGCCTACATATATTATAGGTTTTGTAAAAGTTTTGCTGAGTACGAAAGTACTCACCCTTACTTATTTGTTGTTTTAGGTGAAGCTAGCGAACTTCCAGAAGACGTATATTTTGACGTAGGTTGTGAGAATATTGTTAAAGAGTTTTTCTAGGGATTATACCTTGTTAGTTGCCTGAGGGTTGGATAGGCACACTACAAGATTTTTGATTCTTTCTGCTGTATTTCACTTCATATTGTAAGACCTTATTGTATAAATTACCCTTATTGTATGTAATAAAGAGTATGGATGTGATATCAATTGTTATAAATGTGTGTGCTAGCCACTGATCATAGAATTAGTATTATATGCATATGGATTCTCATTTTAGCATTTTATGCCAAAAATAAGGGTCGCTACAATTTAAGTAAAAGACATTAAATTAAAAATATTCCCCCAAAAATGTAAAATATGCATTATACGTATAAAAAATAATAAAGGTTGGACACCGCAAAATACGCTAAAATGTACTAAAATCTGCATGAGGATGCCTTTTTCAATCCAATTTCAGGCAAGCATTCCCTGATCACATTTGAATAACCTTCAATTAATTTATTTGGTTATATGATATCACCAGTGTATGGGAAAAATACTTTTAAGAAAACCATAAATCGGATATAGTTGAAAGGATAGTTTGTTGATGAATTGATGAGGGTGGAATGGATATTGATGTGATGGGGAATGTATCTATATATGTGGTGGGTAGAGGGTGCCATGAGAAGGGTATTGCCGGTGAGGCACTCTACATAGGCTATGATATAAGGATAAACAATTACGCTCAAGCAATGAACTGTATAATTCGTATCAACTATAGTGCGTGGAAACGACTAGAAAAAATTATTCTATGAGGATGTTATGATCTCTACATTAGGTAAAAATAGATAACTACATGTGTGAAGCCAGATATGTTGGAAGGCCCGTGAGGCAACACCATATCAGCTGCGGTTGATTTCGGCGTTATATCTAAGCGTCTAGGTTGAGTATCAGGGCTGCTGCGGTACGTAGCATAGTATAACTGATAGGCTGCAAATGGGTGAGGAACGTTATGAAGGACACCACGGTTCATTAGTTACCACTGTTGGAGATCTAATATCCGGGTAGTAATAAACGTTTTTGGTTCTCAATTGAGGTTAGGTTCACTATAGGTAAAGTGGTACAAATCTGCGCAGAGTAAAATTATGAATTCATGTCTGTCTCCTAGATTAGAGGCTACGAAAGCTAAGTCTACCTCATATACGAGTGCTAGTAGCAATTTCAATAATTAAAATTGACAACCCACGTCTTCCTAATAAAATTCTATTTTTCCCGAAAATGGATTTGAAGGGAGGATGTCTATGAGATGGATGTTGATAAAATTCCATATGGTGCATTTTGTTATTAATACTTGCTGAATACTTTTGTATTTACTCTTGTTAAATCCCCTTTTACTTAGAGAAATGCTCATGTGGTCGATTGTATGGTTGGGACATGGACCCCAATGGGTTCGACCATGGGGCATGGGGTGAAGGTTTGAAAGGACAGGGGATGTCGCCTAGAGGGGGGGTGAATAGGCGAATTAAAAATTTAAAACTAAATCGCAGCGGAATAAAACAATCCCGATGGTATCAGCCCGGACTATCCGAGCTTTGATCCGGACACTCTGGTATTTCCGGACTATCCGGGGTTAGTGGTACGGATACTCCGGATTGGTCACCCCAAAATGCTGAGGGGGTTAGCCCGGACTCTCCGAGCTTTTACTCCGGATATTCCGATATATCCGGATTATCCGGGGTCAAGTATGCGGAATGTCCGGGTTGGGCACCTCGAGATGAAATTTGTAATCTCTTCAACTTTTAATCAAACTACTTGAACACAAATATTCTAAACACTACCAGGAACCTGGAACAAGTATATATCTAGAGCCAAACACAGTAGAAAAGTAGATCGGGCAATTTCAAGATTCAAAATCAAATGCTCTAGCAAGAATAAAAGTAAGCAAGTAGAGAATGATTTTTCACCCGAAGTTCGGATCCTTGAGGGGATCCTACGTCTCCGTTGAGGTGGCTCGGTCTCACTTAAGCCGGGGTCACTTTCAACCCTCTTCCTCTCGGTGTTGCACAAATGCACTCGCCGGTCTTCACTTCTTTGATTCCTTCCCTTGCGGAGGCGGAATCGGCCTTCACAAACTTCCCACGGCCAACCACACAAAGTTTTGGTGGCTCGTAGGCGACCTCCTAGCCGTCTAGGAGTCCTCAACCTCCAAGAGTAACAAATGCTCACGAAGAACAAGCTTGGAGATGAAATCAAGTGCTCAACAACTCAAATCACACTCAATCTAACACCTCACTCCTCAAACTCTTCCCTACCCTTCTCACAAAGAGGATCACTTAGATCTAAGGGTAAAGAGGTGTTTTGGGGGCTCAAGAACAAGAGGATAACCCCTCAAAGCTGCAGGATAACGGCCACTTTTCAAATGAAGAAGGAGGGGGGCTTTAAATAGAGGTTCCAAAAAACTAGCCGTTTGGACTGCGCACAACCCGGATACTCTGGACTTAACCCCGGATACTCCGGATTGACCTAACCGATAGGACAAACCCGGATACTCCGGACTTAACCCCGGATACTCCGGATTGGACTGAGCAGCCCGACGAAAACAAGCATAACTTTTGACTCCGGACTCCGATTTCAGTGATTTTGGACTCTACCGAAAGCTAAGAACGAGGGCTACACAACCAACAAGGTCTCACTACCCAAATCTCAAAAGATAAATACATATTTCACCAAGAATCCAAGGGAGACCTGCAATTCTCACTTTCCGGCACCACCAACACCACACTCTCTCTAAGTTTCACAAGGATGGATCACTTGAGCACTTGACACATCTAAAAGTCATTTGAAGTCGCATCCCTCTTAGTAGTACGGCAATCCTTAGACTCAAATTAAATCAAAGATAATAAAGTCTAGAAATAGTCACTTACCGTCTTCTTTCTTAATGCCGGTGCATGAAGACCTTCACCATTTAATTGATGACATCTTCGCCTTGTCCAACTTGACTCGATTCACCTCATGAGACTCTCGTCCTATCAACCTTGACTTGATCATCCTCTCCGATGATCTCCACGCCAAGTCGATCTTGACTTAGTCCTCAACTCTTGGTGACATCGACGTCTTGTTGACCTCGGCTTAACGATCATCCTCCACGATATCTTGGTCATCATACACATACGGGACCTAATTCTTTCCAAACCACTCATGAAAGACATTAGTCCCAAACGCTCAATAGATATGAATAAATTGATATTTGTGAGCAATTGATTACCACAAGTGTTTCATATAAAGAAGCATAATATAAATGGAAACACTTGACATAAGAAATGTTCTCTACTAAGTACATCATGATGAATATGTAATTGATCTATATGCACTAGAGAGATAATTGCCGATATGATGAATCAATTAAATCATGGCAAGGATCACAGTTTTTACTTAAATGAAGCACATGATAGAATATACACGAATTGTACATGTGCAACTAATATTTGGAATAAGAGTAAATATGTGATCCAACACTAGATTAAACTTCACTAAGAGAATTGCATGAGAAGATATACAACTAAAACATGCATGCACCAAGTCAATCTATAGCAATATGAAGTTTAACTCTAGTTAATACATGCATACTAAAAACAAAGCACATAATGAACTCAAATGAATATATATGCACAAATAAATATGACATGAACAAATGTGCATATATATAATCAACATGCTACTTGGAGTTCACTATGCATTTGCACAAAAGGAATGCAATACCAAATATAGAAGAGATACCAAAATTGCATACCTTATCTTTGCTTAACCATCCCACTTGATTTTCCTCTAAATAGATGAGATTGATACTCAATTAGGCAATAACATGTTAGTCTCATAGCAATATAATCATATTAGAGGTTTGTCATTTGTTAAGCACTAAGTTAAGCATTTACTCAATTTCATAGATTGTCATTATATGCGTTTGTCATTAATCACCAAAATAACATAAGTGCCTAGATGCACTTTCAAGGTTTTCTATAGGATCAAGACTACAAGAAGGTGGACCACGAAGAGGGCTAGGTTGATGGTTAGAAAGTGCCCTCACTTTCGTTAGTCCTGAGAGTAATTAATACTTTTGTATTATATTTTTATTTTACTTGGATCTTTTTTATAATTAAGGTACTGTACTTATAGCATGTGTGGCAATAGAATGTAATAAGTTTCTATTTTAGTATCTAATTATTATTTTGCTACAACACTCTGAACGCGATATATTAACTAATAAAACATCTAGAATGCTCAATATTTTGATTAGCTAATATGCTGAGATTTGTGTAATTATCTCAGAGTAATGACGGTATTATTGTCGTTGCCCTGAGCTAATTATGCAGGTCACTACAACTAAATATGAGTCACCATATTTAACAAGCCATTTATAGGTATTGTTACTAAAGTATATGTAGATCTAGTATAGTTTTTTTTGCTCCGCAAGGATAAGATCAAATAAATAATTATTCTTTTTTATGTTGATGGAAGATATATCTTTACTTATATAATACCTTGGTCTAAATTTCGCTCAAAGCCTAACCCACCGTGGGGTGAACCCACACATGCATAACACCTCACTTACACTTCTGTCCTCCACTTTATGTAAAATAGGTAACCTAGAAATGCTATATTTAGATCCAACAATTGTGTAAAATAGGTAATCTGGAGATGCTATATTTGGATCCAACAGGCTTTATATGCTACAACAACATATTTTAGACAAACAATATGAGACTAATCTTACATTCGCTTTATATAGGCCATATGAGTTTTCACATTAAGAATATGCCTTCATACTGATGATCTTAGATATTACAAGTTACGACATGGACAAAATCGGAGGGAACAATTAATGCATGCACACGTACGGGCTCTCTAGCCTCTTCATTACTCGCTCTTGCTCCGCCGGAGGGGAGGAAGAGATCGCCGGCCGGCCTGTCACTCTCTCGCTCACTTCAAATTTTTGCCAATTGGGTTTGTTGAAACTGACCGTATTAATTTCTTAAATCATTGATGATAATACATGCAAACCGATAGGAAATCACTTAAACTACTGACATATGGTAACAAGAAGGGGAAATACATGTAGTCGTACAATTAACAAACAATGCCATGCAATCAGAACGAAACGACAATTTATTAATACATGCGCACGCAGCTCACACGTACGTTGCGCCAGCTTCTCTTCCTCGATCCGACCTCAGAAGCGTTGCCTAGTTGTATTTGCATCGGCCAAAGCAAAACTGGAAGCAAACGCCATAGGACTGTTTTACGAAGCATTCCATGTAGCAAACGTGGAAGCAATTGAAATTCAGGCTAGGGGTAGGGGCACACCCCACCCCCAGGAGGCTCCGCCCCTGCATGAGCCGGCCGTCGGCCCCCGCCGCCGTAGTGGGCATCAGCAGCTGCCCGGCGAACAGGACCAGCGTGAATATGGCGGCCATCTTAAGCGCGGCGCCGCTGGATGCCATTGCTAGAGCTTGCGTCGCAGATGGAAGCTCGCTGGAGATGGATATATAGATCAGCCGATCTAACAGTGGAAGTGTGTTTGCTTCTGGGCTGGCCAGCTTAATTGCCATGAGAGTGCAGCTGGGGCTCCTATTTATAGGCCGATCGATAGTATAGTTCTAGAGGGAGTACTGATGATTAGTTAGTTCTTCGTTTCTCATTTGCAGCATAATTAATTAATGCAGTATATCGTTATCATAGTAGCACGCATCATATATATAAACGCATGCTCGATCGCGCGCATGACACTAGTATAGTTGACGAGTGTATATCTTAATTTGATTCGCACAAGGAGGTAACATGCATGCCTGGGACAGATCTGAGCTCATGCCCAGATAATCTCATACTAGAAGATTTACAACCAATGGATAATCCCAGTGATGTGCCACGCGCCGTTTTTAAAATGAAGCATGCATCGGGAAGATATTACGCAAGTTCCCTGGAAAAACAGTGGAGTGTCAAGGTTATACAATCAAATTTAGCAGTCAGAGAGATCTTCTTAATCACTGATTAAATGTTTAAGCTCTACGTAATAAATCAGTTGGCAGAATTTGACCACCACCTGCCTATACGTTTTTCTCGAATTTCCATTATCCCGTTATACATTCTTCCTATTGTGTGTCTGTCCTATATTTGAGCCACTTGATCGCTAAAAATGGAGTACTATCTTTTGGTCTCCGTTTGTGCATGTCCTTGTGGCCTAACTGTTAGCGGATCAATTTATTTGCACTTTGCTTCCTTGATGTATGTTTAGTCGCCCTCAACTATAACACATGCCATCCATATTCAAATTTGGCAAAAAGTATGCTCCTCATTCCGTAGCTAGCAAGTAGGGTTGGCAATTGGGTGGTTATCTCCGAACACACTGTCTCAGACCGCCACCTGAACCGAACAAATACCACCTACCCAAACCCACTAAGCTTCATGGGTACAGATCCGTGCTCATATCCTAACCCGATGGATACCTGATACCCAATGGATACCCACAAACACAGAGCTGTGAGGGCGTGGGGGGCAATGGGGGTGAGGGGGCAGGTGGCCGGGGCGGAGAGAGGCGAGGAGGCTGAGCTAACATCGAGGGAGACGAAAGCAGAGGGTGGCGGGATTCGTGTAACATTCCGAAAAATTCAAAAATAAGGAAAATGAAAATTTTGAAATTTAAAAATGGAAACAAATGTAAATTTCAATTTGAATCCAAATTTTAATTTAAAACAATGTCTTTTCCTCATTTTCTTGCAATCAAAATTTTAAGAAAAGGAAATTCAAATTGAAGTATGGTAAAATAACAAAAGAAAAAAATATATATATATTAAAAACCTAATCATGATATTTTTATTATGAAATCCTGACAACCTTATATACTTTTATTAAAAATATCAAAACTTAAAACTTACATTAGTGAATTTTAGAAATTCGAAAACAGAAAACCAATAAAGTTAGAAATGCTAATGTCAGAATTTTTATAATTTATTTCTCGAAGATAAAAATCTGAAAATTTTACATAAGCATTATTAACTTAAATTAATTTGAAAAACAAAATATAAAAATCAATAAAATTTTTTAGACACTTTAATAAATCAAAAACCGAATTAACAGAAATTCTGAAAATGCATTGTCAGAATTTTAACAAAATATTTACAAATAATAATTAATTGAAAATTTTACTAGCCACGTATCTTTACCTTACCGACATGGGTAAAAATTTTCAGAAATTCTGGAGATAAATTTCTACCCGAAGCTTGCGGTGAAAACTTGATCTGTCTAGACTATTCCCTGTCTCTGTGGCTTACAGGTGGGCCCGAATCTACTGTTCAAGCCCAGCTGTCCTCCTGCCGACCTTCTCTCTGCCGACTTGCCCCACACGTCAGCCCGTTTCCCGTTTCTTCTCCGTTCTTCATCTCTGCTCGCCTCTTTCTCGCGCCAAGAACGCCAGAGCCAACCAGCTCTCCTCAGCCGACTTACTTCCTACTGATACTAGCCGTAGTACACACCCATCTGAGCAACAAACCTCCGCAGCCACTCGACCCAAATTCTCCCCGGTGCAGCCATCTTCTTCCGTTCTGGTGGGACTGCCGAAGGGAGGGAAATTCGCTTGTGAGGCTCCATACTCCGATTCAAACCAAACCAGTGAGTCTGGGGCGTCAGCGAAGCCGAATCAACTCATTCCCGAACTCCTTCCTGGCGTGCTAGCTCCGGCGGTCTGCTTCGAGTCCGGTAAGATCGCCAAAGGGAAGAAACCTCTGCAAAGCTCCCTACTTCGAATTAGGCCGAATCATCTGAATTAAAGACTCCTTGTGACCGCAGGAACTCAACACAGGCGTCAATTTCAGTCCATCTTCTCCGTTGAGACGCGCAGCCGTGTTCTCCTTTCCGCCATTAGAGCGCACGGTGAGAACTCTTTTTCACAAGTATCCCTTTTGAACAAAGAGCTAAAATGCGATGTCTAGTATCCCCTAATGCTCATGCCGCTGAGAATTTGACGGAAGAGTTAAGCTTTAAGCGTCCTCACTTACCGGCCATGGCGACCACCGCCGGAACACGGTGGCACGCTAACCCCAATCATTTCCGGCCGAATCAACTTCACCTATAGATTCGCATAGACTCACTGATGCCTAAGGTACCACCGATTCGACCTCTCCGGTCTTCCCTCACCGGCGCGGCAAGCTTCCGCCGCCGCCGCCATGCTTGACCGTGGGCGACCTAGCTCCGGTCGCCGTTAGCCGCGATTGAACCTACCCCTGGGTGCGCACGGACGTGCGGATGCTCATGGTGGTGCCCATTCGCCGTCGTTCGCCGTCATTCGTCGCCGGCGGGCTCAAATCCGATCGGCCCTGTTTTCTGTCACTGACATTCGGGGCCTACTCGTCAGCCTCATGCCACCCCAGTCACTGTCGGATGGACCCCACCTGTCGGTTGCACTTGCATAACCTCACTGCCGTGCGGGCCCGGTTTGTCAGCCGCTGTGCCGCACAGTTGCGAAGCCCTACACGTCAGTCGCTAGCAAGCACCACCTCACTGCCATCTGGGCCCGGCCCAACAGTGCCTCAGCCCAGCGAAGACCAAAACCGGAAAGCGTAAAGTTAAAGAAAAAGCGTATTTTCCCTTTTTGGAATATTTCTGATTTATTAGCAATTTAAGACCCGAAAATATTCAATAGCTCATAACTTTTGAATTAATAATACAATTTGAGTGAAATAAATTTGTAAATTCGTCTAAATTCCTGTAGATTCATAATATGTAAAAATATTTAAAAATTACACTCTGTTTAAAATTTGAATATTAATTTAAAGTAAGAATTCGAATATGCTATTTAAAGAATTTATGCAAATGAACTCAAAATTAGGTAAAACCAATTTTTTGGAAACCTTATGATTTTAGGAACCTAAATATGCAAAAATAATTAGGGTTCACTATAGGAAATATTTACGTTATTGTAAATAGCAAGAAAGTAGTCTAAAATTTAATTAAGCAATTTTAGTTTCATGAATCTAAAATTATAAATAATAAAGAACATTATTATAGTATTCTGAAACTATAGAATAAATAAATACAACTCATGAAACCATTTTCAAAAGTTGTTAAAGAAATATGTATGATAAACTAACATGAGTATATAATATCTTAAACAGTATCAATATTAACTATATAAAATTAATTAAGATCTGAATACGTAAAATCATAAGAACCCAACCTTAAATCATGCCTGCTTTCTATGATTTATTTATATTTGGATTTTATCTGATTTCTTTTTGTCCCTATTGAAACTTGTTATTTGTCATTTGTTATGTTCTTCGTTGCGACGTGTAGAACCCGACGTAATTACCTTCCGTCATCGACTACGACTTCAACTTCGTTGAAGACATCAATAAGCAAGGCAAGCACCCTCCTTTGACCATGTTGATCCCAGTTTTATAAATGTTTACATTAAATGTTTTGATTGCATGCGTATATTCATTAAACTCTGCTATATTGTGGGTAATGGTAGTTATACCTGTTGATTCCTGAAACCTCCTTGATATAAATGAATTTGTGAACCTTGATACCTTAGAATCATGGTTAGACATTACACAATGTCAATCTGGGTATACACGATGTTTAATAATCTTGCTTAGCCATGCTTTAGACTTAGTATACATCATATTGAGACATTGATCAAATGATATTTGGATATGCTAAGGCATGATAATGATTCTTAGACATGTTGAGACATGATGGTGGTTTTGGTTATTTTGATTAAAAATGAAAATAAAATTATAATATTGATGCAGGCAATTATTGGCAATAGCCTGGTGTGCATGGATTTGCACGTAGTATAGGGGGAGATTATTGCCTGTGTCAGATTAAGGACCGAACTATGGGTTGTTTTCAGGCCAAGATAACCGTACAACCACAAGTCCTGTTATGGGGCAGTCTTAACCAATTAAATTATTTAAAACTAGCTTTGCACATTGGTAGGCTGTAGTAGTACGGGCTGTTCCTTAATGGATTGCTCGAAGGGACGTCCACACCGAGGTGATCATGGAACCAACGTTTTCCGATACAACGGTGCACGCCGTACTTATGGGGAAGTTCCATCATTTCTATGCTCTGAGTTCTTCTTCCAGGGTATGGGTTTACGTCCCGTGCTGGTGCAAAGTTAGGGTTAAATAATTGAACAGTTATGCTATGATCGCTTTGCCGACTCACCAAAGGAAGTGTGTCGAATGGCCTAGCAAAAGGGGTTGATCATTTCTTGTGGGTAAAGTTGTACAACTCTGCAGAGTAAAAACTAATCGATTAGCCGCGCCTGCGGTCATGGGCACTTGGTAAAGTCATCACATAGTTAGCTGTTTTATTTTACAAAATGTGGAATTTGATATGTGCTGTCTAGCACCATAATTTGGATTGGATATTCTTGTTAGAAAGAAATTATTTCGGATTGACATGTGATGTCAATGATTGATTCATGGAGATGATCAAAGGAACTGAGGTTCGTGAAATTTACTGTTTTATATTTATATATTAAACTGCTTTTATTTAAATTCCGTTTATGTTTTACAATTCAGTAAATTCTTTTGCAAACTAGCTTTCTGCAAATTAACCATTAAACCTTTCCTTTGAGTAGCCTGCATGTATTATAGGATTTGAAAAAGTCTTGCTGAGTACACAAGTACTCACCCTTGCTTATTCGTGGTTTTTAGGTGAAGAATCAGAATAGCTTGATGAATTATTCAACGCAGGATGCGGGGATGTTAACGAGTTTTCTAGGGATTATACCTTGTCAGTTGCCTGAGGGTTGAATAGGCATACTACAAGACTTTAATTCTTTCCGCTGTATTACTCTGAATTGTAAGATTCTATTGTATTAATTACCATTATTATTTGTAACAAAGAGTATGGATGTGATATCAATTGTTATGCATGTGCGTACTAGCTACTGATCCAGGGACAAGTACTGTGTGCACATGAGATTTCCATTTTTGCATTTATGTAAAAATGGGGGTCACTACAATTCGGGAGAGAGAGGAAGGGCCGCGGGAGGCAGCCATGGGGGTGAGGCCACAAGGGGGGCTGTGGGGGGCGAGGTGGCCGGTGCAAAGGGAGGCAAGGGTGCCGAGCTGGCATAGAGGGAGACAGAAGCGGTGGCGGGAGGCAGTGGGACTTGGGAGGGACAGGGGGCCGTGGGGGCGAGGCGGCTAGGGCGGAGGGAGGTGAGGGGGCTGAGCTGGCGCCAAGGAAGACAGAAGTGGTCATAGGAGGCGGAGGGCGGTGGGACTCGAGAGGGACAAGGGGTTGTGGGGGGCGAGGTGGCTGGGGTGAAGAGAGGCAAGGGGGCCGACTAGTGCCGAGAGAGATGTAGGCGGTGGTGGGAGGCGAAGGGAGGCGGGACTCGGGAGGGAGAGGGAGGGGTGTGGGAGGCGGAGACGGTGGTGGTCGGTCGGGCTGGAGGATTAGGGGAATGGGGGATTGCGGCCGGGCTGGAGGATCGGGGTAATGGGGAACAGGGTTTATGTGTATCTCCAAAAAGTTAGGTCCATATGTCATAGGATACCCATTGGGTATCTATGGGTACAAATTGACATCCACTTCCATCATATGATCTTATCGGGTATCCAAACCTGAAAACCTACGGATCTGAAGTGCTACTTGTGCCAGCCCTTATCCGATCGAGTACTTGCTGGTACCCAAATAAATGGATGAAACTACCATCCCTACTAGCAAGCTTTTTGATTCTACATAAATATAATTAACATATTCAACATTGCCATGCTCTCACATATTGCTCATCAATGGTATTTGGTATGATTGCGGCAATAAGCATAGCAGTAAAAAGATGATGTAGGTTCTTTATGATGCATATGAAACCACATTTACCTTTCAATGTATTAACCATTGTTCTTATATCATGCCATTTAGTTTTTATGGATAAATCATCAATAATGAATCAATAATATGAAAGTATTTATAAATTAACATTATAAATCATTTATAATTATTAGATAGCAGTTTCATCAATTGTCTACCATTCAATCGTGCACTTGCCTTTTAAATAAGATAGTCATGTGCCCGTGCGTTGCAACGAAAACTCAATTTGTGACAAAAAATTATTTGCAAAAAGCACTAACCTTGTCTGAATAATTTTGTTTAATCTGAATGTACAATGGTTGAAACTTAATTTGCGATAAAAAATTTATTTGCAAAGAGCATTAACAGTGGTAAAGGTGAGTAATCAAAGAGCAGTGGCAAAGATGGGTAAGTTTGATGAAGTGACGCGGGAAGAAAATCTTGCTTTATAGAGTAGAGATTCTATAATCTGTTTTATTTCGGAGAGCATGGCTAACATTTCTCGAGGTTAGCTAGTAAATAGCAAAGTGTAAATAATAAAAACATAACATCACATACAGTTGAGCATTATAACCGTTTGTAATGTAAGAGATATGAAACCGTCTATGATGTATATGTCATCACAGACTTATTTAGAACCGTCTGAAATGACCTACACATCGCCAACGGTTCTTGTTTAGAACCGTTTGTGATAATAATTTTCCTATATGGTTCTCAAGCCGTCTGTGATGTGCCCTTTTATTACTGATACTATGTTACTGATGGTTCACTAAACTTTCTGAGATGATGATTTTGAACTGTTTGTGATGAGGTATTGTGTAGTAGTGATGACAAGTATAGTTGACTTTGAGTGCGCATATCTTAATTTGATTCACACAAGGAGGTAATTAACATGCATGCATGGGACAGATCTGAGCTCATTAATTCCCAGATAATCTCATACTATACTATAAGATTTGCAATGAACGGATAATCCCAGCGACGTGCCACGCGCTGTCTTTAAAATGAAGCATGCATGCATCGGGAAGATATTACGCAAGTTCCACTAGAAAAACAGTGGGGTGTTAAGGTTATACAATCAAATTTAGCAGCCCGAGAGATCTTCTTAATCACTGATTAAATGTTTAAGCACTACATAATAAATCAGTTGGCAGAATTTGACCACCACCTGCCTATACGTTTTCTCGAATTTCCATTATCCCGTTATACATTCTTCCTATTGTGTGTCTGCCCTTTATTTGAGCCGCTCGATCGCTAAAAATGGAGTCTACCTTTTGGTCTCGTTTGTGCATGCCCTTGTGGCCTAACTGTTAGCGGATCAATTTATTTGCACTTTACTTCCTTGATGTATGTTGTTTAGTTTCGCCCTCAACTATTAACACATGCCGTCCATATTCAAATTTGGCATAAAAAGTATGCTGCTCATTTCATAGCTAGTTAGCAAGCCTTTTGATGCTACATAAAGATAGTTAACATATTCAACATTGTCGTGCTCTCACATATTGCCCGTCAATGACATGTGCTATGATTGCGGCAATAAGCATAGCAGTAATAAATAGATGATGCAGGTTTTTTGCTCGCTAGCTAATCCCGTTTCCAAATATAATTCCACCGTATGGTCATGTACTTGTGTAACCACGCATGTACTTTGCCTGTTCTGATATAAGATCACTGATCGATTGTCCTACCATTTCCTAGCGTTGGCAATCCTTTGTATGTATAAAAAGTGTGAGTAGAAATATCTTAGCCCTTTGTTTCAAATTTGTGAGGCGATAATTAATTTGCCGGCTCTAATTCCTTCTGTTTCACTTGCATTTGCACACTGTGGAAAAACAATGTGAAATCTGATTATGGTGTTGAATAATTGCTGTAAGTGAGATTCTTAGGACAATATATGCGATTCTGTATCATACGGATTGTTCAGACTAATTTCGCGTGTTTAAGGCTGCTTTTCTTTGCTCCCGCGGCAAAGTTCGGATTCAGAGGGAACAAACCGTATAATCCGATCAAATGGACATTTGGGCAATACATTCTTCTTTTGTTTAATTCCTTCACTCCTGTAGATTTCTGCACTCTAATTCGTACTCCGTACTTCGAATATTTGACAAGAATAAGAAAGAAAGATACTAGAATGTTATCTCTTAATCTTGGTAGCATGCGTTCTGATCATTTGTCATGCTTCACTTTGCATCTAATATGGTTGAGTGTATATATCAATTTTATTCGCACGAGGCACATGCATGCATGGGACAGATCTGATCTCATGCCCAGATAATCTCATACTAGGAGATTGACAACCAATGGATAATCCCAGTGATGTGCCACGCGCTGGGTTTAAAATGAAGCATGCATCAGGAAGATATTACGCAAGTTCCACTAGAAAACAGTGGAGTGTTAAGGTTATACAATCAAATTAAGCAGCCAGAGAAATCATCTTAATCACTGATTAAATGTTGAGAATCGGTAATTTGAGGGCGTTCTCACCAAATCTTTAGTGAGAATGATATATCCTTGTGACAAGTGGCAGCGCCTCATTCATTCTCCCATTTCCCTACCCCCACAAAGTAGTTCACCATATGATAAGCGTTAGCACCTCCTTTCTTTCCCACTTCGATCCCTTCCCTTTCTCATTGCGACACATGGCATCCTCTCCTTCATCCTCATTCCTTTGGGATTCTTTTTCCCTAAAACTCAAAATAGTTTTTGTATATCAAATTTTTCCTAAAGTTTTTTTAAAAAAAGAAGAATTCCACATTCGAAAGTTTTTTAATCGATATTTTTCAAACCGAAAATTTATTGAATAGAAACTTTTTGAACCTTTTTTGAACCAAAAGTTTTTGAATTGAAAGTTTTCGGAGTTGAAACTTTTTTATTTAAATTTTTTTGAGTTGAAACATTCTAATTTGAAATTTTTATTTAAATTTTTTTGAGTTGATTCTTTCCTATTTGAAATTTTTCGAGTTGAAGATTTTGAGTTAGATTTTAACTCAATGCTTTTTGAATTAAAAGTTTTTTGAATCAAAACTTTTTGAACCAAAAGTTTTTGAATTGAAAGCTTTTGTAGTTGAAACTTTTCGAGTTGAATCTATCTAATTTGAAAATTTTTAATTTAAAACATTTCAAGCTAAAACTTTCAGATTTGGATCTTTTTAATTTGAAACTTTTTGATGTGAAATTTTTCGAGTTGAAACATTCTAATTTGGGAATTTTCAATTAAATTTTTTGAATTGAAACATTCTAACATTAGAATTTTTAATTTATTTTTTTTGAATTGAAATTTTTATTAATTTTTTACTTGAAATATTCTAATTTGAAACTTTTTAATTTAAAATTTTCTCGAGTTGAAACTTTCTAATTTGATTTTTTTCAAAAAAATTGTGTTTAGTTTTTTTTGAGTTGAAACTTCTTATTTAAAATTGTCAAAGTTAAATTCTTCTTCTAATTTTAAATTTTTGTGTTAGAGAGGATAGGAGGCGGGGAAAGTGAGTAGGAAAGAGGAAAAGGACAAAGGTAGAGATGGATGAAGAAGATGATTTATAATATTCTAAGAAAATGTTCTTAAATTTATTAGTTTGAGTAGACCCCAAACTAGTCATACCCTTAAGTGTTTAGGTTTTACATAATAAAGAGAGGATCTTGTGCCTTACAATGGATCATGCAAGCTGGCATTATCTATTCGGTCGGTTATATGCATCGTTGGCAAAATTTGACCACCATTAGCCTATACGTATTCTCAAATTTCCATTATTTCTATTTTACATTCTTCCTTGTTACACTTTGATACCTGTTTTTATGTGCATCAATCTCTTGGATTGGAAAGTCTTGTGAGATAAGATTTGAGTGTGTACAATCTTAAGAACGAAGAAACTGAATCTCATAGAGAGAACCAAAATAACGACTTTGAGGCGATCACAACAAGAGAGAAAGATTTGATGATGCTGAGCATAAATTCTTTAAGCATGCTATTAAAAAAGTACAAGGGATTGTTGCTCTCTAATAATTTCTCGAACTTTTTAAGACTCTACGATCCTTGCCCTATACAATAATCTAGTACTAAACAATAACCCAGTCTCTAATTCTCTTGTTCTTTTCTTGCTTTAGATAAGCTAGTTTGTGACTTTTTGATTGCTTAGGTCCTCCATAACCACCTCATGGGTTTATATAGAACCCTTAGTCCTCATCCAAAGCAAGTAGGAATCTATAACACCCCAACACAACCCATGCCCAAGATATTAACACCATTAACAGTTTTCATCACTTCCACCATGACTTCAACAATAATTTCAGCATGCATCCTAAACAATATCACCTCTAACAAAAAAAACAACAATACAATAATTCATATAATCATATAAACGATAACAAAACAATAATAAACCGTAGAACCATGAGTCTAAGTACATCCAAGTATTCGCACTTGGGTACATCCGGATTACATGCATCCGTGAGCAATTGTAAGTCCCCCATTTTTTATAATAAATATCAATAATGGGTATCATATGAATATAGTACTAATCCCATAATCAGTGGCTAGTACGCACAATCACAAATTGATATCACAACCATATATAAGATTTATTACACAACGGAAGTAGAATTGCATAGTACTCTTACAATACCAAAAGTAAAATATTGTAGTGGAGACAAATATCTTGTAGCATGCCTTTTGACCCATTGTTCCCCACAGACAACTGACAAGGTAAACCCTAGTAAAACCCATTGCTAATATCCCTGAATCTAGCGTCGAACTATGTATCGTCAGGATAATCTGTTTCTTCAGCTAAAAACATCAACAAAGGCAAGTTGAGTACTTTCTGATAGCATCTAGGCCCCTAATTTTTAATTACATATGATTATAGGGTTTTGATATTGATGATCAAATCAATGATCACTTGGTGATAAGGATTCTTGAAGTTGGAGTCTAAGAAGGCATCAAGAAAAAGGAAAAAAAGGGTGAAGAATAAGGACTCTTGTTGCTAATTTTAGTTTGGGAGATGTTTTAGGCCAAGTAGCTAGGGTTTCTTTGATTTTGTCGTACTATAAAGGGGGACTATACTCAAGTGAGAACCTTGGTTCATAAGGCTAAGTCATTTAGATCGCTTAGAGTCAAGGTCATATCAAACTTATATTCCCTCTAAGATCAATTCTTCACCCAAACAAATAGTATTCCTTTGATGCCGGACCAACCTTGTTTCCTTTGAAAATCAGTCCGATGCAAACTAAGTCCACGCCGTACCTTGCCTTTTTCAGTCCGGCGCTAAAACCACACAGACAAAAAACAAATCGAGCGTATTCCACTCACGCCGGACTAACCTGGTCTGCTTTGAAAATTAGTCTGGCGCAAGCTAAGTCCTCACCGGACCATGCCTTTTCAGTCCGGTGTTGAAATCATCTTTTGCAAAAAATTAAGCCGAGCGTACGCCTTTAATGCCAGACCATCTTTTGCTGATACAAAATTTCGTCCAGCGCTAACTCAGTTTTACACCGGACCAACCATCTTCTTAGTCCGATGCAAATGCACATCTCTCGGTTATTTCTCTTGCTTTCCAAGAAGTCCGCCGAATCAAACTTCTTCTGAATTTCCTTCTATGGCGGACCAGACAATTTTAGTCTGGCACAAACATGCGATTCCCAATTCTCTCGCCGGACTCAATATATTTTCAAAGTTTGTGTACGACGAACCTAGCTAGCTTAGTCCGGTGCAGACGCTCTTTACTGAATTCTTGGTCTGGAGTACAAAGTGCAGCTTGTGAAGCTTAATCAAGCTAAGTTCGTGGCAGTTGAGTTTAGCCTGTTTTTGATAGTCTGACACGTCCAACGGTTACTGTGGCAGGTGTAACAGCTAGTTTTTGTTCAGATGAGTATATAAGCACTGCCAGCACTTATGGTTGTTTATGTTTCTTGGCATGAAAATAACCCATAGTTCGGTCCTTAATCTGACACAGACAATAATCTCCCCCTACACTATGTGCAAGTCTATGCACCTCCGTCTATTGCCAATAATTGCCCGCATTAAAACCATAGTTTTATTTTCATTTTTAACTAAAATACCAATCATAAAGAAATGTCATTACCCAACATTTTGTCATATCCAACATTTTTAACCATTTAAAAAGCATAAGGTTCTTTTAAGCATGGCTAAGCATGATATCTAGGTGTGAGGGATTTCATGTTGACATTATATATTGTCCCCTTCATTCTAGGGTTACCAAGGTTTACAAATCTATACTTATCTAGGAAGTTTTATTCTACAAGTATAACTACCATTACCCACAATATAGCAGAGTTTAATAAATATACGCATACAATAAAATATTTAATGAAAATATTTGCAAAATTAGGATCAACGTGGTCAAAGAGGGTGCTTGCCTTGTTGATTGTTGAATAGTCGAGCTCAGGGTCATCGATGACTAATTCAGGGATGTCGGATTCTACACGTCATTCAATAATAACATAGCAAATAACAAACTTTAATAAAGCAAAAAAAATAGATAGAAAAACCAAATAAGAATAACTGCAGAAAATAGATAGGGTTTTAGGGCTATGTTGCTTATGATTTTTATGTGTTCATTTACTTATATGCATCTATGTTACGTGCAATTCTTTATTAAGCATGGACACAATTTGTCTTATAATTTTTTTTATATATTTTATGAACTGAGGAGGAAAAATGTATGTATTCATTTATTTATAACATCAAATTCAAGATGCAAAAATTATTTGAATTAATATTAAACTATTAAATACCACATGACATAACTTAAATATTTTCCATAGTAAACCCTAAGTATTTTTGTATATTTAGGTTCTTGAGGATCTAAGGATTATAGAAAAATTTGATTCTTTCAATTTGCAGCTCATTTGCAAAAATTGTATGTGTGACATATTTTAAACTCCTTATTTAAATTCAAATTTAAAATTTAAACAGAGTTTATTTTCAAAATATTTTTGCATATTAGATTCTGATTTTATGTGAATTTATAAATTTACTTCATTTCATTTGGAGTTGAAATACAAAAGTTATAAGCAATGGAATATCATAGGGTTTCGAAAATGCTGAAAATCGAAAAATTGCCAAAAAGGGAAAGTACGCTTTCGAGTTCAAAATACGCTTCCCATTTTTGGGTGGCACTGGGCTGAGGCACTGACGGGCTGGGCCCATACTGATATGAAGCCATGCGCGATAGCGCTGACGTCTTGGCCCGATGAGCTGCTGTATGAAGCGGTGACCAACGAGCCCATAGGGCAGTGGCTCTGGTTTGATTAAGGGACTGACAAGTGGTCCCGCGTGGCAGTGACATAGGTGTGGCGTGCAACTACCAAGTGGACTCCGCCTGTCGATGTCCTGAAATAGAGGAGGTAGCGCCAAAGCTCACCGCTAGCGAGGGAAGGCGGGAGCCAGTGAATCGGTTCCACGGTGAGCTTCAGCGACCTCGTGCACACCTCGGGGAGCACTTGCGATCACCAGAGATAGCCAGGAAGAGGGTCGCCATCAGGGACCTATGGCGGTGACCGTGGCCGTGCGACGAAGCGGCGAAGCTAGGGCTTACCGAGCTTCGATTTTACTGCCAACACCGTGCGAGGGCAACAGTGAATGGAGGAGCTAGGTGTGGTGGCTCATCAAGGTAGAAGAGCTCGAATTGAAGACGGAGAAGGGCTCTGGATGCTAGGGGGAAGCTTCAGGCTAAGTGATTCGGGTGGTGGTTCATTGGATGTGCTAGATTGCTTTTTCCTTTTCTCAGATGAAGGCCGGAGTTGGGGAAGATGGTTACGTAGGAGAGGAGCTCAAGGCTGTGGAATAGGCTGAGGGAAGAATGGTTTTCTAGATGAAGCTTTGTGGCGTTTATATAGGCATTGAGGTCGGTTTGGCATAGAGTTTGAACGCAAGCTTGGTTTGCGGAGGTGAATCGGGGTTGCAAGAGGAGCTCTCAGACATTCCAAGGCATGGTATGGGCTCAACAGTCGAGGAAACCTCGTAGCAGAGAGGTGTTAGGTGATGTGGGCAGCTCAGGCTGCACAATTGCAGCGCCGACTGAAGAATGCGACAAGGATGAGAGGCGGCAAAGTGGCGCGTGCGAGAAAAACAGAGAGGTGAGGGAGGAAGACGGGAGAAGGGTGGAGAAAAGAAAATAGGTGGCAGACAAGTGGGGCATTTTTGGCTGTGAGAACTGGTCGGCAGGGACAGCTGGGTCGCCAAGCCCACATGCGAGTGAGAAAAAGGGTTCAACTCAAAACCAGTCTTTGGACATATCTGATTTGATCTTCTGATCAAAGCTACCATTTTGATTGGATTATTTTTGAAAATTTTTAATTATGTCGACAATGTAAATATCATCATCCAGTAAAATTATTAGATTAAAAATAGTAGTACAAAAATTTAAACAATTTTGACAATGCTTGTTGTCAGATTTTCTATTCTCTGGTTTTTATTTAACTAAGGGTATAAATGAGATCTATATTTTATACAAATTTTCTTGATGGTTTTAAATAAAATTATTTATCTTATTTAAAATTTTCATATTTTTATCTTTAATATTATAATTCTAAAAATTCTAACATTGCTATTTTTATTTTATTTACTTTCTACTTTTGAATTTTTAAAAGCTCCAAATATAAGTTTTAATTTTTATATTTTTACCAGAGATATATAAGGATCTTATGTCAGCATGGTAAAAATCTTGGCTTCATATGTGCCCTGGAGATTCCTACACAAATCTAACAATATCTGGGTTAGATATCTTATCCCATGATTATCATATCTTTTCTTTTATTTTATTGGTTCAAATCATCCCAACTATCATGATTAGGGTTATAGATGACTCTGGTATTTAAATATGATTTTTTATATTTCTATTTATTTTGTGTTTTTACTTTTTTACTTTTACAATTTTACTATATCACTTAAATTAGTTTCTTTTAATAGCAAAAAGCCAAAAGAAATGACAATAATTCAAGAAAACCAAAAAATACAGAAATAAATTATGCAAATGTTTTTGAATTTCCATTTATTATTTTATTAATTTTTGGGATGTTACAACAATCTTCACCTTTTTGGCATCGCCAATGAACAAGGATAAATAAATAAAAACATCCAAACTACTAATTTAAACATTAAATTGAATGAGTCCACATGACTAAAAAATGCTACAAAAGTTTAATACTAAACCAACTAAATAATTTATTATTCCAAAAATGATTACTGATCCTAAATAATTATGGGTAACGGTGTGTCAAGTGAATTGTTGGCGCTACTCTTATCCCATACATGTTGCCTTCAACGTTCACCTAAAATATTAAATAAGCAAGGGTAAGTCCATGACTCAGCAGGTACATAATAAAACGGTAATCAGTAGCAATTCTATCATAACTAGCTCATTTATATCATTCTTTACATCGCTCACTGTATTTTTATATTTCTTTAAAATTCAAATGCTCATGCACATCTATCTCTTTAGCTTATACCGGTATAGCAGAGTGTCTGCCCATCGATGAACAACTCACGCCCATCTTTTTTCATACGAAATCCAACCTCCACTCACGTGTAGTGTCTACTTCAATAGGTCTTTCATTTTTCCACTTCCATAGGATTGTCTACACATAGTAGACTATAGATACCACTTATGACATCTATCTCTTTTCATAATGCATATGAAACCATATTTACCTTTCAATGCATTAACCATGTTCTCATATCATGCCATTTTGTTTTATGGATAAATCATCCTAATCATTAGTTAACAGTTTCATCATCTATCTACCATTCAATCGTGCACTTACCTTTTAACTGCGTGAAATGGAGTGATAAGTGGTTAAAGTCAAACCTGAAGTCACACCTCCTATATTAAATAAATTATCTCAAAAGTATATCATAATAGTACATATATCAAACATAATAACATCGATACCACACATATCCCTGAACTTAACTTTCTCCCTCGTCGAATAATTTACTCCTTGTTGCCCCGACAATCAAAAGACCGTAACTTCTGGCTCAAGGGCTCAAACATAGCAAACCATTTTTTAAAAACTATGGAAAATTAGCTACAATTTTTTAGTTATAATATTTTCGAAACTCTCATTTCTAGCCTTGAAGACCGATCTATTGTTTTCTTGAACAACATATTTCACAATTTCATAACTATTTTTGTACAACTCAAAACATAATAAACCATTGCATCTCTGGAATCTAGGAAAAATTATCTTGTTTTATCTAGTTGTGAGCATAATTTAATTTGGCCATTAACTAGTCCTAACCATCAAATTACCACAACTACTTTTAGCAATGATCGATTACTAGGCAACAAGTTTCTACAAGTTATAACTTTCAAATCGCTTAATCAAATTTTATGTTTTTATACTCTAATAAAACTTTATATAGTACAAACCAAAATAGCCAAGGACTGAGGTAAATGAGACATTCTAGATTTGACCCCGTCGCCTTCTGTTTTTTTTCTAGATTTGGCCTACTCACTTGGTTTTTTTAAATTTGGCTCCCTCTCGACTATGGTTGTAGTGACAGATGGTGTCTATGTCATGGCACGGTTTGTTGCCATAGGAGGTTCGAGGCAACACAACAACAAGCAGTAGCGTGGCAGCTCGGTATAAATCAACCACAGTAGGTGACCTACGCTATCAGACTATGGCAGCCACCTACTGCATTATCTGATTGTAGCAAGTTGTCCAGCCGCTCTACCGGACCATATCTGCCTGACCTACTGCGGTTTGTTACACAGGACGGCAGGGGATGCTTAAGGGCATATACAATGGTCCATGTATATTGCCTATAAGAGTATACCATATAGGATTTTTGACGATGTGGAGGAGAGTGAAATATGTTGTCTATTATTTAACAGACGGTCTTATAGACAACTTTATATTGTGTATACCGTTGTACAGATAATCTATTAATTATATGAGAGATCATTACAGATAGCTATATAGACAATCTAATATATGAGTTATCTTTAATACTATCTATAGATAACATAGAGATGTATTATAGATAATCAGCGTGTATTCCTCTGAATATGTCCTAAGAGGTCAAAAGGGCAACTACATACACCCACGAGCAGGGTTAGAATTTTCGTTTGAAGAAAAAATTCGGAACCAGGCGAAATCCGAAATTTCGCCCGAAATTTCAGAATTTTGGCTAGGCGAGATTCAAAATTCAAAGTTCAAAATTCAAAACCGGTTTGATTTCCACCGAAATTTCCGAAATTTTGCCTAAATTACCCGAAATTTCGGCGAAATTTCCCGAAATTTTGCCCAAATTGGACTGACTGAAAATTAGTTCAAACAACGTCAAAAAATTTTGAATTTTTTTTGCAGATTTCTTACACATTAGAGATGTTCTCATAAAAATTTCAGGTGATTATCACATCTTTGGAATTTTTAAAAATTAAAACAATGATACTATATAGATGAAACGTTGATTGGCAAGTTTGAACCGGATGAAAAATAGTAAAAACGACGTTAGAAAATTTTTAAATTTTTTTTGGAGATTCCTGACATACTTATTATATTTATGTAAAAATTTTAGATGATTATAAAATGTGAGTAATTTTTAAAAATTCAAACATTGGTACTGTCTTGGTAAAGCGTTGAGCGGCAAGTTTCATTCGAATGAAAATTAGAACAAACGAGATTTTAAAATTTTGAAATTTTTTGTATGGTCCTGAGACATCCATAATATTCTCATAAAATTTTCATATGATGATCAAGTGTCATGAATTTTAAAAAATGCGAAGAGTGCTACTATCCTGTTAACAGACCGATGATCAATAATAGATTTAATTTACCAATAAGAAATGTTTAAATTTTTTAAAAATTTTACATAAGGGTGGCAAGGAAATTGTTAATATCTTATAAAAACTAGATAATGACCCGCGCTACGCCGCGGCATATGTAATTTGTTTGCTGCACCACACGAAATTTCGATCGCTTGATACTTATGGGGAAAACTGTGTAATCCCGGCTTTTCTGTTTTTTAAGGAAAAACGTGCCAAAAATAGTTTAGAGGAAAAAGGGTAAAAAATTATTAGAGATGACAACCTTCTTTTGTCGAGTCGAATACTCTATGCGTTCGCCGAGTAATAATACATGTTCGCAAAATCACTCACCGGTGAAAAATAGTCTAGAGGACAAAGGGCGAAAAATTATTAGAGATAACAATCTTCTTTAGTCAAGTCTAATACTTTACGCGTCTACCGAGTAATAATACACGTTTAAAAAAATATCAGAGATCGAGATGGAAAATCGAGTTGGGGAAAAAGTCTAGAGATAGAGCTGCACACATATCTCTGGTGACAAAAACTTTTTTCCCGTGAAAAACGGAGAACACAACCGCGAATAAAAAAATACGGGTTTTTTGAAACGGAAAAATAAAAGCGAATGACCCGTACACGAACATGAGGAAAAAGGGCGGAAAATTATTAGAGATGACAATCTTCTTTTGTCGAGCCTAATACTCTACGCGTCCACTGAGTAATAGTACATGTTCGCAAAACCACCCACCGGTGAAAAATAGTCTAGAGGAAAAAGGGCGAAAAATTATTAGAGGCGACAATCTTCTGTTGTCGAGCCTAATACTCTACGTGTTCACCGAGTAATAATACATGTTTAAAAAAAACCCACGGTTATGACCCGTTGGCAGATCCCTAAATTGCTATAAACCTTTCTTTGGTGATGAAATCTTTTTTTCTTTTTTTTTGGGCGCGAAAACATTTTTTTCGGTTTTTTTGGGCGACGGAAACATTTTTTCCGATTTTTTTGGGTGGTGAAAACAGTTTTTCCGGGTTTTTTGGGCGGCGGAAACATTTTTTCCGATTTTTTCGGTGACAAAAATATTTTTCCCAGGAAAAACGGAGAAAGGATCCGAACGTAAGAAGCAGGGACCTGTTTGTTATTTTTTTGGACCTGTTCGCTATCCTGAAAAATTAGGAAAGGACTTGTTCGCGATTTGAAATTAACGGGAGGCTTTTCCTTAAAATACCGTGCCAGGGACCCAAACGCGAAGGCTAAAAAAAATCTTTGTCTCACAGAAAATTACACAGGGATCTATCCGTAATTTCGAAGAAACGGAGGGGCTTTTTCGCAAAATCGCAAGGCGACATGTGGCGTTCCGGTTGCTCTGGAAATTTTTCGGCTTTAATAAGTTAGATATTTGGAATCATAATCACGCTTCAATGAATTTATAAAATTCGTAGAAGGCACAGTGCCATTTATGTTCTTTCTCTGTTTGATTTTTGAAATATAATACAACAAATTAAGTTCAGTGCTTACCGCATTGATAGATTTTATTGAGAAAGCAAAGAAAGTTGAAATTTTTTAAAAATTTTATATTATCTTCCCCAGAAATAAATGCATCAACAGTAAAAATATCAGAAATTAATAAATTAATTTAAGATATTTAAAAATTCAAAAATAGAGAGAATTAAAAAGTAGTACTTTGAATGTCAGAATTTTTATAAATTCCTGGAGAAATATTTTGAGCTGAAAATTTTACATAAGAATACTTAGCTCAAATAAATTTTAAAAAAAAAATTTGAAAAATTTATAAAAATATTTGTATTGCCTGATAAATCCAAAACAAAAATGTAAATATGTACACAAAGACATTGTCGTAATTATTGTAAATTCGTGAGTAATATTTGCCTCTGAAATTTATACAGTATGAAGATAACTCCCTATCCATCACGTATTAAATTCATTAATAAATTAAAGACATGATTACTAACTGATTCAATGAATCCATCATAGCTCTGTTCGCTGAATTGATTTTTGAAATATAATACCACAAATTAAGTTTAGTGCTTACTGGCTGCATTGATAGATTTTATTGAGCAAACTAAGAAAGTTGTCCTTTTTTCAAAATTTTATATAATGGTACTTAGGAAGTTCTTAATCTGTCATAAAAATTTTAGATGATGATCACACTCGAGAAAATTTACAAAAATCTAACAAATTTACTGTCCCAATTATGTCCATTCTGTTTTTGATTTTTTAAAGATAACAAATGATGTTAAATTATTTTTAAAATTTTTGTGTATGATTATAAACTACTAAGAATGGTACCATAAAATTTTCAGATCATTATCAAACTTTTAAAAGTTTTAAAAATCTGACAGTGTTTCTACCCAATTTTTAAAAAATCTCAAAAAATTAGTTTTTCATCAAATTTTCATGGAAGATCAGTTTTTAGTAGGTTATTGGACCAAATCCGGCCAAATCCGGGGGTTAAAATTGAAAATCCGGACTCCAAATCCGAAATTTTGGCGAAATTTCGAAATTACTGTAGCATTTTCAAATTTTTTGAATTTGCTCGGCTTCTACAATCTCGAAGGTCCGAAATCTGAATTTTCGCCGAATTTCGCCGGTTTTTTTTATCCCTGCCCACGAGTCACGAGCCAGATTCCTAATAAAAATGCCCTGGCCGATAAATGACAAGGCTGCCGGAGATAGATGGCAAAAGTAACAGAAAATATTTAAAAAAATTAAAACAGTGACACCTCAACCCACCCATTCCATTCACTCTCAATCCATCCAAACCACCTCCCACCCATGATCCATCTCGCCGGCGGTTCCGCCCCCAAAATGGCGTGATCGCCGCCGCAAAGTCGCGACCCGCCTGGGCCGACACCCACCAAAAGCCCTAGTTGACCAACCACGGAGCAACCCCATGAAGACGTCGATCAAGTTCCGGGACGACGACCGGCCGCTGATGCGGGCCAAGGTGCCGATCGGCGTGCTCGGGCTGCCGTTCCAGTCTGGCCTCTCCGCCGGCAGCGACCCCCGGGAGCTCCGCTTTGACCTCTCCACCGCCTTCGCCTCCGGGCCGGCGCTCCGCCTCTCGTACCGCCCCAACGACCCCAGCCTCCCCTTCGCCTTCTCCGTCCGCGTCGGCCTCGGCCCCCTCGGCTCCCCCGCGCGCGCCCCCTTCTCGCTCGCAGCCGAGTTCAACCTCCTCTCCGCGAACACCGGCTCCCCCGCCTTCTTCCTCCTACTCAAGCCCCGCCTCGGCGACTTCTCGCTCTCCCACACCCTCCGGTCATGCCCGTCCCCTCCGCCCCGTAAGGTCGGGGAGGCCTCCGATGGCGACGGCCACGAGCACGAGCTCAGCTACAAGACGTTATCGTTTAGCGGGAATGAGCTCGCGGCCGCGGCAGCGGGGAGGAGCAGCGGGTTCGGCGCGTTGCTGTCCGGGATGCGGCTCACGACGAGGAGCGTGCTCCCGCTGTGGGGCAGGGCGAGCCTGCGGTTCAACTGGGGTCTGCGCGCGCCGCCGGAGCTGCAGACCGCGCTCGCCGACGACCGCAAGGACGCGCGCGTGCCCTTCTATAAGATGCCGCTGCTGGTCATGAACAAGATCTCCATCGAGCAGTCGCCGCGCGCCGACGCGGACAAGATGGGCAGCCAAGGAGAGGCCTCGGTGCCGGCCATCGCCGCGACGGATGCGTTGGATGGCGTGGGACACGGCGGCGGCGAGGGGTTCTCGCTGGTGAGGCGGCAGCTGGAGTCGCTGAACGCGGAGAGCGGGATGCTGCGCCGCGCCGTGGAGGACCTGCGCTCCGAGATCGGAAACGGCAGGGCTGTGTCCATGGCTGAAGGAGGCGAGGCCAGGAGGGCGCCACCGCCGCCGCCACAACCGCATCACCCGTTTGCGGTGAAGCCAGATCGCCGGGGCAGTGCCAGGGAGCTGGCAGCGGAGAACGCAGCGAAGCCTGTGTCGGATGAGGTGGGCGAGGAGTTGAAGAAGGCACTGGAGGCGCGCCGGAGGTGAGAACTTTTGGCAGCCATTGCCGCTGCCAAAGCTCCACGGCTGATCTCACTGTTGGCTGCTGCTATTAATTGTTGGGCTCAATATTAGCATTTGTGAGCAAGAAATCATCAGGTTATGTAGTGTGATTACTCTGCCTTCTTTGCCTTGTCCTCCATGACGTAATTCACGACTAATGAATCTAGGTGAATATACGCAGATAGCTCGATGGTAAGGCTACTGTACTGTTTCTTAGCCCCTAATTTGGGCAGAGATTAGAGAGAGCTCAATATGCCAAGGCTCAATAGACCACGTCTGCACCATACTGTTCAAGCAATCATCCAGTCCAAGAAATGCAGATGGCAAGCATATATGCCAAGTTCAAGTATCTTCGAAAAATTCCCATGACTGTAGATTTTTTATACAAACTATCAAAAAATTATATGTTTTAGTTTCTATTTTATAAAACTACAAATTTTAAGAGAATTTGTATTACAAAACTATAATTTTTAAAATTGGCTGTTTTTTATAGCAAGTCTGACGGCGTAAACCCACGTAATGGACTTAAGCAGGGTGAAATGTGAAATATTGACGGCTGAGGCTATCAGAAAAGGTCACCGGTGGGAAATTGTAAAAAAAAAAAAAAGAGTCATCTCTAGTGGGGAAAACTTTTGCCCTGAACCCCACGAACGCCCATGTGCAGGAATTTATTTCAAATTGCGATGGTTCAAATTTTGAAGTAAACGAAACCAATGTAATCACAGACGTTACCTAAACCAAAACATTGTAATCACAGATGTTACATACTATTATTATTAGCGCAGATACTGGGTTTATAATTGCATTTAAATCAACCGTTGCTCATACAAAGACAAGGACATAAAGAAGACAAGCATATATTCTGTCATTTTACGCTAGGCCAGTCCATCGAGGTGGGTTCCACTCGTCAGTTACTACTTTTTTTTTTCCATCAAAACACGGTCCGGTCGATTGTCGTTTTTGACATAAGTGTAGTCCAATATTCGAAACTTGGTTGTTAATATTTATTTAAATTGGAAATTTAAATTAGATACATAAAAATCATACGAATAGATTTTTCTTAAAAAGTACTTTTATAATACTTTAGTATCAATGGCTTAAATTCATACTCATACTTTAGTTATGTGCATTTCTCAAAAATCTTTCAAGTCCTCTCTAAAAATCTGCATTCTCGGCATTGCCGATCATCTAGGAGCGGTACGCCGCATGGGTGGCAATATCGGCTCAAGGAGTCGGTAGTTATTTGACAGAGAGGGGTGATTTGGTGGTTTTGCCATGTCAGCGCTACCGCCCATCTAGGAGCAGCACTGCCGCAGGTGCGGTAGTATCGGCCCCAGTGGCTGATAATTCTTTAACAGAATGGCTGTTTTTTGGGGTGTGCTCAAGCCGGCACTACCGACCCACTTAGGGTGGTATTGCCTCAGGTGCGGTAGTACCGGCTCTAATAGTCAACGGTTGTTCTTCTGAATGGTGCATTTTCTAGATTTTCTTCCAATCGGCACTACCGCCTATCTGGGAGTGGTGCTGTCGCAGGTGTGGTAGCACCGACACAAATCCACGGTAGCCTTTTAGTAGAAAAGGATGAAAATGCACATTTCTGGGTGCTTATGGACGACCTACCGATCCTACATGGATAATAGTGGTAGTGCTAGGGGTACTATAGCAACGACTAATTACTCTCAGCTCTCAGCATTAAATATTACAGGTGACCATTGAGCCTAAGGCTAGCACTACTGGCCTTACATGGGCGGTAGTGCTAACTTTTTTGAATTTTTAGGAATTAAGTGGTAACGGCTAGATTTGTTGGTGAAGGCTATAAATATACCCTCACCTGCAGTAAGGGCACTCCTTTAGACATTCATTACATATTTTTGAACACTTGTAAGTCTCTCGTCATCTCTAGTGTATTTAATTCACATTTTGTGAGTTGTTAAGGGAATTCAAGTATGTGCATTTAAGTTGAGCCATTAGACACTTGATCAATCTCAAGCAAACAATAAGGTCTATTATCTTGAAGGTTGACACATCCTAGATGATTTAGAGGTGTGAGAACCGATGATCAAGAAGCTTGTGAGGAGGTTTGGTGGATTGTGAAAGTTCGAGCTCATCTACCCGGAGCGAGAAAGAGTTACAGCTAGTGATTGAGGAAAGCTCAATTGTGCAAGGAGCCGACTTAAGTCATTTAAGCTTACTCAATATGGATTGAGGGGACTAGTCTTCGAGACTAGGAAAAAATTATTGTGTTCATCTCTTGTGGTTTGCTCTCTTGTGTTAAATTGTACAAATTTATATTCCTAGTGTACTTTGTGCTAGCTTTTATATCTAGGATTGTGTAATTTGTTTAGACGTAACTGGTTGGTGCACTTAACGATACCTAAATGTTTTAGGATTTAATTGTTAAAATTCTTAATTCTAGTATTACTTGATCATCCATTGCAATTAGAGCCAAAAAATTTTAAAAACCTTCTATTCACCCCTCTCTAGTCGGTTATCCTTGATCTTACAACAGGGGGTGCTTGACAACTATCCTTTGCGAGGTCATGGCAGGCCATCGAGTCATAGGCGTGTGACGCAAGTCGCGCAGAGTCGGTGATTGCGGCGTGGCGTAAGTTGGCGAGTGCCAAATAGCAAATAGACAGTATGAACCCTCTTTTGATATATGATTTTTTACAATTATAACTGTGTCAATGTGTTAAATAAAGCAAAAATCCGATTTATTTGTTTGATTGGTGTTAACTTGTTTATAGATTTCTAAAAGTTTGACGAGCAAACTTGCACAAATATTTCTCAAATAATGAAGAGTAGTAACCCTCGTATCGATGAGAGTATAACACAAGCTGTTTAATGTCTATGTCTCAATTTAGCCTAATTCTTTAAGCTCACCCTTTATTTTTTTCATGGTTTCACCATTGGCTGGCAGCAACCAACACTGATACCCTTTTTCTAAGATTTTTCTCTCAGTAATCCAAACCATGATTGTCAATGTATTGAAGCCATCAAACGGCGAATTGTTCACTTATTTAGCTTCTTGTAGATTTTTTTATATAAATCTAGCATCCTTCCACGTGCATTTGCAAAAATGACACTCTCCCTCAACATCCTTCCACGTGCATTTGCAAAAATGACACTCTCCCTCACCATAGAAGGTGTGGCAAATGAAACCTGTCCCTTGCTGTGCCTGGGAAACGTGGGAGATGGCCATGGCGGGTGCGTAGGCATGATAACGTGGGGCCGAGCGCCTCATTGCTGCTCCTAGGTGTCGTGGAAGGAATCCTTTTGGGGTCCCCGACCGCGATAGCTCATCTTCCTGCAATCCTGCATGCCTCGCCGTGCTAGCCACCTCCCACACTCCCCAGGTTTGGCAGAGGATAGATGTCGTCTGTCGCATCTTCAGCGATGGAGGAGGGGCTATTGCAAATACATACATAGAAAAACTATATTTGAAAAAAAAACTACATAGGGTAGATAAGTGAATAGTTCCCGAACGGCCAAACCACGGCATTTTTACCCACTATCCTTATTAATCCACAGGCTTCGGTTGCATATTTACACCAATTTACGATGCGTACTCTTTCTGTATGACTAGTTTAACAATTTGCCAAGCAGCCAAGAAACCCTACAAAACGCCCGCATTTCCTCCGGATCCAGGGGAGATAGACCCATCGGAGCCCGAATCCGGCAAGATTAGGATCCACCAGAGGCCGAAGTGGGAGCTACTAAAGGGGTTTCAAGTACGATTTGGGTGGTTTTTGCGTGGTGGATAGGGATGAAAAAAAAACTCGAAACTCATGAGTTAAACGAGTACTCGTAAATTTGGCTCGACTCGGTTCGAACTCATTTCTTAATGAGTTGAGTCGAGTCATGATTTGAACTCGTTTATATAACGAGTTAAATGAGCCAACTCGCGAGTTAAACGAGCCAACTCGTGAGTTTAACGAGTTCTCCAAATCGGTAAATATAGTTGTATATGTGTGAGGCGAGGATGATATAACACATAGTATACCATTAAGTCTCAACAATAATCTTCCTCTCAGATGATAATGTCGAGTTTAACGAGTTTAACAAGTCAACTCACGAATTTAACGAGTCAAGCCGAACTAAAGTTTGAGATCTTAATGAGTTTGATCGAGCCGAATCGAATCGAACCGAGTTGGCTCCTTATCCACCCCTAGTGGTGGAGATTCAAGGCGATCGTGAAATTTAGAAAGTAGCATTTCGATTAGCCCTCTAAAGAAACAGGTAATTGTATACAAGGGATTTCGACGCGGTGAGATAAGTTTTGGGCTCCTTTGCAAACTGCCATCCTAGCAAAGATACGAGTCATACGAGACTTTTCAGTATCCCATAGCAAATGTCAGGAAATTATGATATCATACAGCCAATTTTGTCTAATATTTTTCATGTTAAACCGAAAACAACGAAGAACATCTGGTAGTTCTTTGTTTCGAGGAAGAACTTCTACCAGTTCTTTGTCAAGTTTAATCAAGGTGTTGTGTTAGTGCTAGTATGCTACTATGGACTTATGTGCATCGTGCATTCACTAATTATGCCTCACAACAAGCAGATTCATCATTTCGATGCTTCCAAAACGTATTTGCTTGGATAATGGTCTCTAACAAACGCTGTTACATCTAGACGAATTGTCTGAGAGCAGTGGGACAAACCATATATTTCTACCTCATTTTCTTTTTCTACATTTTTACGGTGAAATACTAGATTGTGTGTTTGTTTGTGTGTGTATGTTTTTTTGTGGGGTGGGAGGGGGGGGGGTCATGTACCTAGGTTTTGGGTTGAGACGCTCATCTCCACATGTTTGACTTTTTATGTAGTTATTTTATAAGATTTTAATCATTACGAATTTAATGTCATCAAGCAACTGTTTAGACGAGGGGATTTGCTTGGAGAATTTTGGGAGTTATTTCAGGAATTGGAACCAAATCCCCCTATCCAAACACTGTCTAAGGCCTTTCTTGGCAACAAGGTCACAATTTCTTTTAAAAAAAAATTGGCTAAAAGCACTAGCATTCATTTAAAATAAAAACAAAAACCAAACTACAAACACGCATATACCTCATATACACATGCGTTTGTACGCGGCTCCCTAAGAGCTCGGGTCAAGCGGCGCTCAAACCCGAGCCACAGCTGCGCCTCCTGCGCGCTCATCAACTGTGCTAAACGCACCCCTCACAAGGCCACAATTTCGATCCATTCATGTGGATAAACCGGAATTTTGGTTTAATTTTTTGACCCACCGACCTTGATGTAGGTCAGGAATGAGACTTCCAAACAAAAAGTAAGTGTGAAAAACTTAAAACGTTGGATAAAGATTAAAAATAAACGAATGGTTGAGATCAGTCGATAAAACTCGACATCACGATGATTTACTGCTTAACCCCTTCCGAGTAGCGTGCTCCAACTGTCATTGCCGTAGCAACCCAGTTCCAGTTTCCCGGCGATGGCGTCGTCACGGCCGGAGGCGACGGGCGGAGCGCCGTGGGGCAGACTGGAGGGGCAGGTGGTGCTGGTGACGGGCGCCTCCTCCGGCATCGGCCGCGAGTTCTGCCTCGACTTGGCTCGCGCCGGTTGCCGGGTCGTCGCCGCCGCGCGCCGCGCCGATCTCCTCCGCTCGCTCTGCGACGAGATCAACGCCTCTGCATCCGCGGCCGCCGAAGGTACCCGGGCGGTGCCCGTCGAGCTCGACGTCGCCGCCGGAGGGTCGGCCGTGGAGGCGGCGGTGCAGAGGGCTTGGGACGCCTTCGGCCGCATCGACGCCTTGGTCAACAACGCTGGCCTCCGAGGTAGTATAAAATTTGCTCTATATTGTGCTTCCTTTTTTGTTTCTTTTCATGAATTAAAGCTCAAAGATGTTTTTTAAGGGATCTAAGTTTATCACCGAAATGCAAATACTTACCAAAGTTAAGCTCGAATTTGCAGTTCTCTTGGTCAAGAATCGAATTGCGGGAATGCTTTTAGTTGACATGTTAATATGGCTCAAAACGAGCAAATTTTATCATGTAGTGAACCAAGTACACATTGCCTTCAGTGGTATGTAATAACAGGGGTGTCCTTATATGCTTCAGGAGGTGTGCATTCGGCATTGGATTGGCCTGAAGATGAGTGGGATAAACTCATCAAGACGAACCTCACCGGATTATGGCTCGTCGCCAAGCATGTCTGTCGGCGTATGCATGATGCCAAGCTAAAGGGTTCAGTAATTAACATTTCGTCTATTGCTGGTCTTAACCGTGGTCATCTGCCTGGATCCATGGGATACACATCTTCCAAGTCTGCTGTGCATTATGTCACAAAGGTACTGTCATTATTCCTAGTGAAATGTTTGTTTCATTCCTGTGTTCATAACAAACTAGATTGTATATGTTTATGTTGGTGCAGCTAATGGCTTTGGAATTAGGAGCATATGGCATTAGAGTGAACTCAATTGCACCTGGAATCTTCAAGTCGGAGATAACTGCACCTCTATTGCAAAAGAGATGGCTGAACACTGTCATTTCAAAGATAGTGCCACTCAAGACGAATGGCACTACTGATCCAGCACTGACGTCGCTGGTTCGTTTTCTGATCCATGAAACATCATCATATGTAACTGGCAACATCTTCATTGTAGATTCAGGTGTCACCCTACCTGGTATTCCAATATTCTCTTCTCTGTAATCTTCATTATTAGATTACCAAAGCTAAGGTGTATGTTTGCATAAAAAAAGGAGGGAAGTGACCATCCCGTACAGATGATTTCTAATAAGATTGCCCATTAGTTCTTTTCCTGTTATTGTTCTTCTAGAACATGTACTACCAGAAACACACTTGTTTAGGTACAGGCATATACCAGAGCAAACTTTCAACCTGTGGGCAGACATATGGCTACATGGCCATTGTTTGCTCAGTAGATGATTAAAAACTTCTAATGAATTGTCTATTTCGGAGCAATGTTATCAAGTCGTGTGACATGATTAGTCGCCAAGTCGGCCTGACAGCATGACCGGAGTACGTCAACTTGATAGTTGCCTAGTCGAGCGACTTAGCCTGTCGACTTGGTGCCATGGAGAAGTGGAGAAGAAACGGGGGACGGGGGGACCGGGGAAGAGAAGGGGGGAGGCAGGTAGAAGCAACCAGCAAGTAGTAGTGGACTATCGGCAAGTCGGTAGCATGGAGACTCGACTTTACGACTTAATAGCTATGAGTATGATTTGGCGCATTGCTACTTTAGAGTGTGATTTGGCCAGAATAACGTACTTTGATAACCGCTTCTACATATTATGAAGTCCACATGGATAGTAGCACAAAATTGTTGCCATTTGTAAACATTTAGCTTTTTAAGGAAATTAAATAATTAATCTAAAATGAATGTATGAAAGTTTAGGACACCTTCCTTGGAAGGTCTTTTTTTTTTTTTTGAAGTGCCTAATGATGATGTTCTATAGACATCAGTCATAATGTCTGCAATGGAACATTCAGAGCTATATTGATTGAACAGGCGGTTTCCTAAAGAACACGATTTAGGTAACATTCTGATCAAAATACTAAATATCCAAATGACTCAAAAATATATATAACAGAACAAGTTGCTAAATACAGGGCGGTTATTGCAGATATTTTGCATGCTAGGAAATATGGATTACAAAAAATTACATGATGTTGCAATCAAAAAAACTTTATTGTCCGCAGTTCTAGCAATTTGGCGAATGCTTCACATTTGTGCATGCATGATTGGGGTTAAAACGAAAATAATTTCAGGATGCTTCTAAGTTATATAACAAATAGATACCATGGTGAAAAGACAACCTTTCTAAAGCATCTCTGAAATAATATGAAACTTAAAACAACCTTGGTACAGTTTAAAAGTTTGGCCATGATAACTTTATCCTTATAACATATATCTAAATAGCAAGATTTCTAATCTTACAAACTGCAAAGAAGACAACCAGATTACATGCATCTGCCTTCTCAAATCTCATATAGTATTCCAACCCCACAAGTTGCCTTCATCAAATCTCATACTGCATTCCAACCTGCAAGGTTTTACCAGGAGCTATCTTTAAACTGGAAATGTTGGACCTGAAGTTCTTTTGCAAGAACCTGTAAAGGTTATTAATAATGAAGCGCTTGAAGCAGTTGTGCCTGGTACTCATCTTTAGAATAGTCCTTCCAAGCACAAAGGTTGATCCATTTATCAAAGCTGAATCCATCATCGCTATCTCATCATCATTCTCAGCTATTTCCTTGAGGGATGCAATGATTGATGCAACATATTCATCACCCTCCATATTGTGGTTGTCGATATAGCCATACTGGACTATGCACCTGTAAACACCAACAGGCTCTAGTTTGTCTATGAGGAATCGTTCTTCAGGAAGGACAGATCTCACCGGAAGAATCCTGATGGTGACAAATACCATCATTTCACGGAGGGAACCCATATGTTGAACATAATGGCGCACAATTGGTGGGATGCCATTCATCAAGTCTGTGCAAAAGATGCATATTCCTGGTACCCGACTGGTCGTTGTTACTACTTTAATGAATTCCTGCCTATCCATCAAGTTTGCTGTTTCATATTCGCTCTTCTTTGTTCTTCCATAAGTCCAAGAAAGTGTAATTATAAGGAAAAATGCAGAAATCACAAATGGAACCCAGCCACCTTGTAAAATCTTGTTTAGAAGTGAGGTCATGTAAAGGCCTTCGATGGAAAAGAAGACAACAAGAAATAAAACAACCAGTGCAATGTTAACTTGCCATATTATAACCATGACCACCGGCATGAGGGTTGTTGTAAAGAGCATAACCCATATCACTGTCGTGCCTGCAAAGCGAGAGAAGAACTTCCAATCAGATAACTAATGCATGTTAATTTTGTATATTATTACCATTGGCCCGTTGTATCTATCCAAGTGGCATTGTTTTCCTTCAGTTTATAGAATAATACAATGGCATGCCTAGTAACATTTAAATTGCATCTGGTTAACCATGACTTCTACAAACTACTATTTTTATTGCATACCCAACTGTGCTTTGAAAAATCAAACAGACAATGAGTTATTTTGTATATTAAAATTTTAAAATTAGATGGATTTGATGCAATTTAGAACTTTTTGACATCTATCAGAAATGCCACAATATACATACAAGGAAAAAAAAAGGAAAAGTGACAATTAAAAATAACATGAGCAGATACTAGATTGCTCACCAAATGCTTGCCCAATCTCTGGTCCACCCTTGAAGCCAACAGTAATCAAGATGCACACAATCATCAAAAAGTAGTTGACCTCTGGAGAGTATACTTGGCCTTCATATTTTTCTGAGGTATGCTTCATGGTAACTCTAGGAAAGCAACCTAAAGCAATTGATTGTCGAATGATGGAGAAACTGGCTGATATCAATGCCTGGCTTGCAACAATAGCTGACAGGGTGGCTATGATAAACATGGGCCAAAATAAGGGCTCTGGAGTACTACTGTAAAACGTTGTGCTGAGCTTAGAAGGGTTCTTGATCAAGAATGCTGCCTGGCCAGCATATGCAAGGATCAATGATGGATAAACGACAGCTGAAAACGCCATCTGCAGGGGAAACGGACGGAACATAATTAATACTTTTGTTTATTTTGAGAGAAAACAGTAGGATAATCAATACTTTTGGTATTTATGTTAAAAGTAAATCAATATTTACCTGAATTGATGACTTGTTGAAATGACCCAAGTCAGCAAACATAGCTTCAGCACCTGATTACAATCACAGCTATTATTATTAAGTCATTAAAGGAGTTTAGTTGGCTAAAAATAAAATTATAGATGAATCAAGTATGAAGTAACATGAAGAGTCGATTTTTATTGGATGTTTCTTATTGAAATTGGAAAATATTTTGGTTATGTTATATTTCTAACCTGTTATGCATAGAACAATTGCTCCAAGTTGCTCCCACCCTGCTCTTTTGTTCCTCGTGAAGTAAGTGAATATGTAATGTGGTGACAGGGCTTTCAGAACTGGTGGATAGTACTTGATAATATTGTACAATCCAATGAATGAAACACATGCAAACCACAAGAGCATAATGGGAGAGAAAGTGAAGCTGACTTTGCTTGTGCCATATCGTTCAAATAGGAAAAGAAGGAACAAGATGATAACGCTTAGAATGACAACATGATCTGGAACAAGCAAACAGAATGTTAGGTTTTATGCCCTCGCCTTGCAAAATAGAACAGCACTAGCTAGAATAGCATGATTAGAAATGGTTGGTATTACAGTAAGTAAAGAAAAAAAAACCAGTTGTTACCTTGTGTTATATTTGAAGATCTCGATTGGATTCCCTGAACAGCTGATAGAACTGAATATTTAAAAAATAATAATAAAATAAACATCAGGACATAAAAATGAGAATTGATCAGCAAATTGTTTCGTTCAAATTTTCTACATGCTACCATTACACACAGACGAGTTGTTCCTGAGAACACTAAAATGGCTGCCATACTTTTGGCGTCCGTTCACCCCTTTAGCTGTTAACCACTTTACATTAAGATTATATTGCTGAAGACCCTTAAGTGCCTAATAAGAAATAAAAGTTTGATATGATATGTACCTGAGATGGCTGGAGTGAGGGCACCATCACCTATGACCATGCAAGTCCCAACCAACACGATGTAGGTAATGACCGCCTGTGCTTTTGTGCTTCCTTCCAAGAACTCCAGCATCTTAGATTTCAGATCGCTCTTCTTACTGTGAAACTTCAGATTAATGTCGGATGCCAACCTTGTGACTGGCATCGGCATGTTTCCCTTGAAATTTACATGCTGACGTAAGAGCGAGTACAAGGCGAATGTACCACCTTCACAAAGTAAGCATGAGTGTAAGTACGCTGCAAATGCATCAACTTCAAGCGTTTCTGCCAAGCAAAATGACGTTTAAGGAACAATCAAGCTTGTACTTCGCTAGGACATTTGAGCTTGTCATATGTTGTTTGATGACATGGTCAACTTTTCTCTAATATTTTGCCCACTATTATTGCATCCTTAGCACTTAAAAGCCGAGCATCCATGAAAAATTACGCGCATAATTTACCTGTTTGTGTCTGTTATATGTGGTCATCCTAAAATGTCTGTTTGAAGATACAATTTCTGTCAGCACTGATGCGGATTTTTAACTCTTGAAAATAAAATTGGCTTGTTCTATATACGAGGGAGCGACATACTAGATCATTTTTTTTTTCAGAACTTCCGTTCAGATTGCATAAGAAGATATAGTGTGGAAATGTGAAGTCTCTTCAGAGAAAGTCTTCAACATATTTTCCCAGAAAGGGAGAAACAAAACAAGTAGGAAAAGAAAATTGGTCTACGGTTCAGTTGTCCCTTTTCTCTTTTTTTCACATAACAAAATGCTTCTGTTTGATTATCGATGTTGATGCAAATAAAAGAAAAGTAGCCAACGTTCAACAACGTATCTAGACCTACTGAGATGGGCATCAATCTTAACTCTGATTGCTTAACTCTGATTGCTAATATGCCAAATTTTATAACTTAAAAAGAAAGAAACTGGCAAAAATTTGAAGCGATACATGCAGTTACTCAGATCTAGTATACTAAAGAAGAAAAATCCAGTGCTTGTTAACCAGAAGATTACCAACGAAAGAGGAGGAGTGAATTAGCTAGTCGTTACCTTCTCCATGGTCGTCTGCATGGAGCACGACGAATATGTACTTGATGAGGCTGATCGACGTGAGCGTCCAGAGGATGATGCTGAGGATGCCGACGAAGTCCTCCTCGCGGGGGTCCGGCAGGGTGATGGACGAGAACACGTACAGCGGCGACGTCCCGAGGTCACCGTAGACGATGCCCAGCGACTGGTAACTCAGCAGCAGCATCTGCAACGTGGTGAACTCCTGCAGCGCCGCTCATGGCAGATTATTTGCATGTTCAGATCGGCGAATACAGAATTATATACAGGTCGATCGGAAACAAACAGACCGGTCAAGAATGTCTCTGTTCATGCATGTTCGTTCATATATATATGTCCGGTTGTTCACCGATCACACGCTCGCACGTTACGTACCATGGGCTTGCGGTGCTTCAGCTTGTAGGCCTGGCTGAAGGCCCGGCGCGTGAGGCCCCTGTCATCCCCGGCGCCGCCGGCCACCTGGAGCTCAGCCGCCGCCTCCTCGTCCGTCAAGCTCCTCTCGTCGACGGCCGCGACGGCGGCGGCGTTCACCTGGATCACGACGTCGTCCGGCGGCTGGTGCTCCATCGCTCGCGCCAAAGCGATCCTAGACCGACGGCGACGGAGCGAGAGGGCGATGTGAACACCAAGAGACGCCGGAAGGGTTTTATGCCGCTCAGCTCCCGGGCTTATAGAGGGGTTTAGTTAGTTTGTTAATTAGTTAGTGCTCACGCGGTTTGCACTCGTTAAGCTGGAATCTATGATTACGCGGGCCCAATCCTGTTAACGTAGGCGTCCCTAGTAAACTAACTGAGCTTGTTAATTCCTTCTGTTTCTAAAACAGACGCGTCTCTCTGATATGATCTTTGGAACAGCAAACTAATTCAACAAAAAAACTAAAAAGAATGTTCTGTGTTTTTTTTTCTTTCTTTCTTTTACCAAAATTCCCTCAGGCAGCTCCCTCACAAAAAAAAGAAAAAAAAAAGGCTTGTAAGCTGAAGGTATTTTTTTTTTATCTCCCACCAATCGATGCTCACTGTATATTTCTCACGCTATTCTTCAACCTTTCCCATTGCTCCAGTCCATCAGGATGAAGATTCACAAATTGATTCACAAACCTGACATCTGAGCATGCCATGATGGTGCTCAAGGCGACCATGGACTTGTTTACCTTGTTCTTATTCGTCTGTCGGATCTGGACACCATTTTCGGTGAGCCACTTGTACATCGTGAATCTCAGCTTCATCTTCTCCACACTGTACCCCAGAACCGCTGGAAAAACAACAATAGATTCAAAGGTGTATCCGAGGTCGTTCAGAAGGAAGTTTATCTTTCTCCTGATCGTATCCACTGATTGGTTCAATATATAAGGGGCCACTTTGATCATGCTGCAGGCCTTCTCATAGTCCAGTCCAGCATCGACCAGGCAATCTAGCCTCTCCTGAAGCTGGTCACCTCTGCCGCAAAACTGGGACATTGCCTTCGTCATGTCCTCGGAGTTCTCAACAAAGCCAAGCTTCAGCAAGAATTCGGCCTTCTCTCCAAGATAAAAGCTGTCTATCTTTGGCACTGCTGCAAACTTTTTCTTTGACACCAAATTACCAAACTGCACAGGGTCATCCTTTATGGTATCGCATAACCTCTGAGCAGAAATGTTCAAGCTAGACAACACAATGGCAGGACTCTGAGAAGAACTAGCACCGAGGATTTCAGGGCAAGAAGAGACAACCCGAACAATGTCCAACGCCTCCATTCCTATGTGAACCAAAAAGCTTACTGCCCTCTGCAAATTCTTCGCAAAATTCACCCGTAGTACCCACGGGCACTGCACGAACAATGGCAGCATGCCGTCTATCTGAATGCCAAACTTACACAACATGCTAACAAGACGGTACAACCTCTTGCCAGATTCACCAAACACAAATCTCGGATGCTCTTTAACAAGCCTTACTAACAAATCCTTCCTGTTAGAACCAATTATTTCAAGAAACTCAAGCATTTCAAGAGTTCGGCACCAGTTGTGCATCCTCTTATCTGGCAAGCCCCCTCTAAACCACGTCAGCATAATACCAAATGTTTTCAGCTTATGCAAAACCTGCAGAAACTCAAGGTTGGCATCCTCAACCAGAAGCCTGGGGCAACACATGACAAGCTTGACGATTGTTAGCTTGCTCAATCCAAGGTCCTCATACTCTTGCAGTTTCAAGAGCAACATGCCATGTCGGTACCCAAACACTTCATTGGCCTCCTTGTACACCTTGCCAATCTTGGTCCGTGGCACACCATAGTCACAAAGGACTTGGTAATTCTCCAGCAATTCGATGGCTTCATTCAGGTATATCAGATTACTTGGCAAGAACTTCCCCAACTCCGATGCCCTGAGCCCAATGCTCTCGAAGAATGGCTCAAACTCATTGATAGGGTGGTACTGGAGGAATCTGGAGACTGACAAGCGCACCTTGGCGCCACCGGTGTCCACATTGCCCAGGAGGCTGGCGAGGAACACCGGGGAGTTCTCGCTCATGTGCTCGGCGAGCTCGAACTCCAGGCCCCGGGTGGAGTGGAGGTACTCGAACAGTGCTGTCTGCGCACTAGCACGGACAAGGCCATGCCGGAGCACGCGCGCCGGCAAATCTGGCGCCTCGCAGGCCGCCGCGCAGGCGTCGCCGGTAAAGCACCCGGCCGTCGGCTGGACGCCGGAGTTCTTGAACAACTTCACACCACAAGAAACACCAGCAATTCCTCTTCCAAAAACCAATGGCCATCGGCAACTAATAGGAGAAGTTGAACACTTGCATAAATCCCGAGTCAAATTTGACTGAAACCCGAAAATTCTTGCAAAGGCAAGCTGATTGCTCGATTGGGGGAGCAATTCCGGGCCAGCTTGCAGCACTCGGAGCAAATGGCGCCTAAGCATGGCTAGCCACTAGCTTGTAGCAGTATAGGCATCAAGAAATTGCAAGAACAGCAGGAGAGCTGGGAGCTTTACCTCGGAGGTTTCTTGCGGATTTTTGTCTCCTCGGATGAGCGAACTGACCCATCTCCGCCTCCGGGGCTAGAACCCTAGCAGCGGCTTTGGTCCGGACTCCGGAGTAACCAAGTAGTGGGACTGTGGGAGGCATCGGAGCCGTCTGAACGGTGCATCAAACGGTCAGAAACCAACCTCCCATAACGGCGTCGCCTTCTTTGTGCGCGGCTTGGGACTTCCTGTGGGGGCTTGAGACGGGAGGAAGGATGTGTCCAATCTCCATCCATGGCGAAAGGAGCTCCTGGCACGACGTCGGAGCCATGGCGGCAGCGAGGTAACCACCATTAGCCCTAAAGCTCGCGCCTTTGGTGCTTGTTATTGATTTGTTGCCCCTGTTTCGTCATGAACCACCTCTGGTATTTTGCTTCAAGGACCGATTGGGCGGCACCAAGAATCGATCGGGTGCCACATTGGATTTGTTGATTCAGGATATTAAGAGGGCACTGAAAAACTCTGTGGTAAAGGTGACGAACTACAAGTTTGGTATGATTCTTTAGCAAAGAGGGGATTGGACTGAGGCCTAAGATATCTTACTTGTAAGTAATTATACATATCATATCTATATTAAAGATGGCAAGTTTACTAGCTCCTCACCTATGCCACGTGTCAAGTATCCGCTAATGTCCCAAAAAAAATTGTAATTACGCTTAGATCCTTTCAGTAGTTTTTTTACAAAAATAATCTTTTGCTTCAGAAAAATCACGAATTTTTTATAAAATGACTCTAAATAAATGCCGAAAAAGAGTGTAATTACGTTTATGTCCTTTCAGCGGTTTTTTACGAAAATGACCTTTTGGTTGAGCAAAATCGCGAATCTTTCGTGAAAAGACCCTAAGTAAATGTCGAAAAAGAGCATAATTTCGTTTAGATTGTTTCTATTTTCGCGAAAAGGACCTTTCGATTTCGCGCAGTCACGACCAATTTAAAAAAAACACCACCGAGAAAAACAAGATTTTATTTTTTTAAGAAAAAATCCGGGTAAATTTTTTTTGCCGGGCATGGCATCGCACGCGGCACACCTCGTGTCCTCCGTCCGTGAGCGCCCCTCAAAAAAAATATAATTACGTGTAGGTCCTTTCAGCAGTTTTTTGCGAAAAGGACCTTTTGCTTCAGCAAGATCGCGAAACTTTCGTGAAAAGACCCTAAATAAATGCAAAAAAAGAACGTAATTACGTTTAGATCAATCCAATTATTTTTTATGAAAAAGATATTTTATTTTAACGTAATCGCGAATGTGCACGACGTGTCATGCCGTGAAAACATTACGTATCTTATTTCGTCTGAAATCCCTTGCCTCCCAGCGCGTCCGCGTCATCGCATTTGCAAAAAAAAACCTCCAGGAAATCGGGAATCACGGTGAGGCCCCAAGCGAAGGAGGCAGTGAAGGATCCTGCGTTGGGAACTTTGCAGAAAGACTCTCGTGATTCTGTGGAATTGTGTCGTCCTCGCATCGCCATGCCCCCCCCCGCCCCGCGGCCGCTACGCATCTGCAGCTCCGCGTGTCCCGTACGATGGCTCTTGCGTTGCGACGGCATGGAATTGGCCCTTTCAGAGTCTTCAAGGTCCTCCCGTTCCTTCCGACTCGGGCGCCGCCTCCACCCGAAGATCTTGATGAGGTGCTCGCCTTTTCCCTCTCTCTCACTTGTCTTCGTCCGGCCGCGTCGTCGCTGTTTTATTTCTTCCATAAAAAAAACCACTGAGAACAATGAAATTTTATTTCTTCCATAAAAAATTCGTGTTACGGGCGCAGCATCTCTCGCCTCGTGTCCTCCCTCCGTGAGTGTCCCTAAAAAAATGTGGTTACGTGTAGATTCTTTCAGCAGTTTTTTTTATGAAAAAGGCCTTTTGGTTCGGTGAAATCGCGAAACTTTCATGAAAAGATCCTAAATAAATGCCAAAAAATGGCGTAATTACATTTAGATTATTCCAGCTGTTTTTCATGAAAAAGACCTTTCATTTTAACGTAAACACGAATGCATGTGACGTGTTACACCGTAAAAACATTTCTAGTACATATCTTATTTCGTCTGAAATCCCTTGCCTCCTAGCACATCCTCATCATCGCATTTGCAAAAAAACCTCCAGGAAATCGGGAATCACGGCGAGGCCCCGAGCGAACAAGGCAGCGAAGGTTCCTGCGTTGGGAACTTTGCAGAAAGACCCTCATGGTTCTGCAAAATTGTGTTGTCCTCGTATCGCCGTCTGTCTCCCCCCGCTATGCATCTGCAGCCTCCCGTTGTGTTCCTCCTCGATCCAATCCAGCCAGAGCGGCCGGCGAGGCAGGCCGCGTTGGCGGAGGGATCTATATTGGTTATCCACTATGTGCTCTGGTGGCGTTCCCTGCAATCCTGCATACGTGCCACTGACAGGGCCGAACTTAGGTTGTTTGGTCTCCCACATACAATTCGCTCCGATAAAAGGAGCTGCCTAAAACTGGATTAGCATTAGGTAGTGTCGTTAACTGTTCCAAGTTCGGACAAGTGTGACGGACCGCTCTTTTCAGGGGGTGCGTATAAATACCCTCACAGCTACCCAGGAGTTTAGCTGTGGGTAACCAAGTGTACATTGCCAGATATAAACACAAATGCGAATATTTGATAGATAAATTAAGAGCCTAATGGCCAGAGTTTACAAAAGGTGCGACTGGCACCAGGTACATTACCAAAAACTCCCACAGGAAAGGATCGAGCAGATAGACCAAGGCCTTCAAAACCAAACATCGATGCTAACGACGTTCCTTCGGCACTCGCCATCTTCATTGAAATCTAAAAGGGGGATTAGGAGCAAGGGTGAGTACATAACCGTACTCAACAAACCACACGGAAAATTCTGAATATTTCATGCACAGAGTTTCAAGTGATTGGCTCTAGTTTAAGTATTTAGTGGATGCATGAACTAGAACTTAACATATATATTACATTTGAAACACAAACCATCAACAGCATCATCGACATGATGCAAACCACGAAGTTATTAACAAAATCCTCAATTACGGTTAATTTATTATTAAAACTACTCAAGCTCGCCATCGGAATCACCGAAATTAACCCACTTCATTAACCTAAGCACGGCGATTCAATACCATTTGGTTCACTCTGCAGAGCTACTCAACTTTACCCATAAGATAATCTACTGATCGTTGGTGCTGCGCAATTAACATGCAACTTTTATGCATGCTACGACCGAGATTAACATAATCTTTCATTGAATTTCCCTCTTTAGCCCCTACCCTAGAGAGCAGTGCAAATCCTCAAATTTCAGATGCCCACAGGCCAAAGCGGCGCGAAATCGCCAACCGAGGAATGTCTATCGTTATGAGAACCGCAATGGCTACCCCATGCCGTTCCACCCCAACCCACGCTAAGCACACCTGTAGGTATTCCAAGGGAAAAACAATATATTGAAGACTACGTTGGATCAAAGCCAACAAAGTCGACCGCCCAACTTGTGGTTGAGAGAGGACTAAGTTATTTACTTTGCTCAAGGGGTTGATCCTTAAATGCCGAAGACCCAGCCCAACGCACAGGACCACACGGGTACCACTACACCCTCCTGTCAAGACTTGGGTGGCCATCGATTGGGGTCAGGCAGAACCACCTTCCGTGGTCCCCACAGGACGGCCCCCAATCGTAGCAGTTTTGAAATAAGCCCCAAATCGACATTCGGGGTTTTTGAGTAATTAAATAAAAGTAAATTTTTATAGTTTTATCTATCCTACGTGGTTCATTTCATGATAATCTAGAGTTGACAAATGATTATGGCGTAATCAACATGGTTTTAATCAAGGGGGTGGGTTTTAATTAATCAAGTCATTCTAAATTAGCTCTTTTTAGATTACTACTCTATTTACAAGCAAGTGCAAATAACTACATCTAGATATACAGTAAATATACAGAAAATGGGATTCAACATGTTCAAGGAGTGTGGCTTGCCTTGCGAGGTTAGAGGTTCGCCTAACGAGAGACGGTCGGTGTTGTGTCTCGGTCTCGTCTTTGCTCTCGACGCTGCTCCAAGAACTCGCTCCGCCTCGATTTCGCCGAGAGTCGCTCCGAGATCGAATCTAGCACGAAAAGGCGAAATCCATAAATAAACGAATAAAACAATAAAAGAAAATAAAAACTGAAAAAGAAACGAGAGAAAATGGTTTAATGTGTCTCGGGGTGTTTTGGGATTTTCTGGAATTGATGTGGCGAAACGGAGATTATTTTTGGACTCAATGGCTCGAAGGGATCGAAAATATGTATTTTGGCTATTTTTGGAATTTTAGGAATTTTTGGGATTTTTGGGGGATTTTTGTGGATTTTCTAGAATTTTATTGGATTTTTTGGATTTTAAATAAATCAAAATCCGAAAAAGAGAGACACTGTGTCATGGGTCATGGTTGCACTGATTCACTCGGTCGACCCTACGCTGCGACCGAGAGTGGCGAGAGCGGTTAATGGCCGGCCAAGGCCCACTGCAGCAGTGAGAGATGTCATGATCGACGCTGCTGGACCCGGCCGGGTGAGCGGCTTACTTAGGGGGCCACATGGCAGCGGGGCGAAGAGGAAAACAGCGAGCGGCGGAGGAAATTTGCCGGACGCGAGGAAGATGGAGGTGAAACGGGCGGAGGGAGGCTCGGGAGGAGAGAAGAAATGGCGGGAAAGAGAGAGGAGCGCACGGCGAGCTCGGCAGTGGCCGGAGATTGCCGGAAGAGAAAGCGAGGCGGCGGGGCAACGCGCGGGCACCGGAGAGGAAGAAGGCGAGCGCGGTGCGGCGAGGAGAGGCCACCAAAGGGTGAATGGGTGAGCGGGGAAGGTGAGGGAGCTCGCTGCGAGGCTCGAGGCAACGAAAACCGAAGGGGAGGGGCGCTATTTATAGCCCAGAGGGGAGGAAAGAGATTGGCGGCGAGGAAGAGAGAGAAGGGTGCGTGCGGCTGGCGATTTCAACGAGCTGACGCCCGGGCGGAGGTGCTACAGCGCGGGGTCGGTGGCGGAGGCAACAGGGCTCACTGCGGGCGCGTCCGAAGGAGCGGACGAGGGGACGGGAGCTGTTGGCGGAGGGATGGCGACGGGACGGCGGTGAAGCAGAGCCTTGACCACTCGGGAGGAAGAAAAGGGGCGCGTGTCATGGGCGAGGCGACGAAAGCGACGGAGCATCCGCAGGACTTGCGCGGAGGGGACTGGGCGAGGCAGCGGTTGCACGGGTGATGTAATGGCACGCACGACCGAAGGCGACGGGCGCACGGCCGAAGAAAAATGAGGCCGGGGGGAAAAAGAGTTTGGGCGAAGCGGCGGTCGGACCGGGGAAGAAAAGGGGTGACGGGGCAGGTGGAGCGTTGAATTTTGGCGCGGTGAGGACGACGAGACGGTGGCGCAATGCTCGGACCGGATCGAGTGGCGAACTGGCGAAGAACCGGGCAAAACGAAGGCTGGAGGAAGAAGAAAAGAAGGAAGAAGAAAGGGGCGATGCGGGACTGGGCTGGGCGCGAAATTTGGGCTGGGGAAAAAGCAGGCCGAGCGGGGAAAAGAGTTGGGCCCGCAGTGCACGGAGAAGGATCGGTGAAGGAATGGGTCGACAAAGCGCCAAGACGGAGAAGGCCGAAGCGGAATTTGGAGCAGCCGAGGAGAAGATTTTGTCCGACTCGACGGAAAACGAATCAGGCCGGGGAGAGAAAAAGAGAGGCGGGCCGAGGGAGAAAAGCAAACCGGGCCACACGGGCGAGGAAAAGGAAAACGGGGCGAGAGATGGTGGCGCGAGCCAAGGGAAAAGAATGGGCCGGCCTTGAGGCGATGGGAGAAAACGGCACGGCCTGAAAGTGCGCCAACTGGGCGAGAAAACGCAAAGCCAAAAGAGGAAAGCGGCTTTGCGCGGAGCAATTCCGAAAACGGAATATGGCCGAAAAGAGAAATGGCCAAAACGGGAAAGAATTCCCAAAAGGGAATTTAAAGTGAGCTGGAGGGAAAAAGATTGGGCCGAAGGAGGACAGGCCGAAATCGGCCGGGCCGAGGAAAAGAAGGCGCATTTCCAAATAAGGAGAGCGGCAAAATGGCGAGAGGCCAAAAAGGGAATGGTTTCAAACAAAGCTCAATTAAATCCAGGAAAATCGAATAACATCACAATAAAATCCAAATAAATAACTAAACTGAATTTTGAAATTTTTCGGGGTGTTTCAACAAGTATGTTCTGAAATATTTTGTAGGAAAACACCCCAAAGATCCTGGGTTGGGGAAAACTACATACAGGTCAGAGTTAGCTCAAGCTTGAAAATCAAATCCCATCCAACCACCTTCTGAGCATAGTAAGAAAAACCAAATTGGACCGGCGGAAAAACCATGACAGGTGCCCGATCTGATCCGATTTCAAGCAAAGAACGTTCTCACGCATGCGAGCCGCAGTGAACCCCCCCGCTGAAAACACGGTTGGATTGGCCGGCGGCCCGGCGCTCGCCGGGAGTCGAACTCAGTGAACTCAAGGCAGACGGATGAGGCGCCCCTGTAGTGGTGCTCCCTGTCCTATGGAGTAGTTAACTTCCCCCCTCTACCAAACTAGTACTCCTCTGCTGCTGGATACATATCATTCTAACTTTCAAATTTTGTTTTCAAAAACATCACATTCTACAATATTTGAGATGACTTTTCACCCTATCTTCCTTATATACTCCTCCCTTTTAGCTATTTCCAGGATCATTTAATGGTATATACTAGATTAATACACACTAACCTATTTTTGGAAAGGCCTTTTAAAGATAAAGGATGATTTTCTGGCTTGTGAATCATTTCGGATAAGAGATGAATCGCAAACTAGGTTTTGGGAGGACATTTGGGTGGGTTCTACACCCCTTAAGGTTCAATTTCCCAGTCTATATAACATTGTTCATCAACCTCATAATACTGTTGCAAAAGTAATGACTCAGATGCCACAAAATATTACTTTTCGGAGATTATTAATAGGTGGTAAACTCATCAAATGGTTAAATCTAGTAGCGAGATTAGCTACTTGTCATCTTACTGATGGCAGGGATATTTTCCATTAGGGTCTTCATAGACATGAGCAATTTTTTGTTCGATCTATGTATGTGTATTTGATGAATAAGGGTACTCCTTTCACCAGCAAATTCATTTGGAAGTTGAAGCTACCTTTAAAAATTAAAATTTTCCTCTGGTATTTAAGACGAGGAGTTATTTTAACAAAGGATAATTTAGCCAGGAGAAATTGGAATGGGAATCAACAATGTTGTTTCTGTAATTGTAATGAAACAATACGACATTTATTTTTTGACTGCCAACATTCCAAAGTTATTTGGCGAATTGTTCATATTGCTACAGGTTTATCACCACCGATGTCTATGACTCATATGCTTGGTACTTGGTTAACAGGCGTTGAGAAGTGTGACAAAAATATGATTCTTGTGGGGGGTGCTGCCCTATTATGGGCTATTTGGTGCACACGAAATGATCTAATATTTGAGAGAAAACAATATTCTTCTTTCATGCAGGTTATCTTCAAGGCCACATATTGGATGCGGTTCTGGGCATTATTGCAGTGTGAGGACAAGAGGGCGACCATTCGTCTGGCAAGTCAAGCATTGGAGGTTGTGGCGTTGGACATTTTTGCCAAGAATGGATGGAGAAGCAATCATAGAATTTGCTTTTAATTTTAGGCTCCTTTTGTTTAAATTTTCATTACAAATGTATGATTGTGAACTTTGTAAACACTCGGTTGTGTGCAATTGCACTCGGTTGTGTGCAATTGCAGAGACCGGATTTTAATCCGTTATAAAAAAAACCAATAGCAATAAGTGGTATAATAGAATAGGATAATTTGGTCTTTTGTAAACTTGCCTTGATTGAAATGCAAAATCCTAAAACATCATCAATTCAAAAATGAAGATAGTCATAACTATTACTTTATTATTATTTGTTAATCGAGCAGTGAATCGAGTGATGGAAAATGTTGAGAGAAGTAGAGAGGATATGTACAATTAAAAAAAAAAGTAAGGGTTAGTATCTGGTTGGAAATTTTCCTCCGTGTTAATGAAACTGAAACTAAATGAGGCGCGTAAGTATGGTTATGGTAAAATTTAGCGCTCAACCAAATTTATGCATGTTTAAGACATGGCAAAAAAAAATTATGCATGTCTAACACAAGGCAGAATTCGGGAGTTCACCAAAGATGCATGTGTCCAAGCCACGGTTAGGCATGGTAAAGCTAAATTTTGATGCTTCAAAGCGTGGTAAAATTTGTGTCTTAGGCTTTATTTGGATGAGTGGTATTTTCTTAGGAGATTTTTGAGATAGAGTTTAAATTTAAAGTAGATCTTAAAACATTTCAATAAATTTTCTCTAATCCAAAAACCCGCCTTAGCCAAATTTCCAAGTGTTCAAAGCAGGGTAAATTCCATGCGTCCAAGGCACGGTGAAGACAAATTTCCTTGCATGGCACGGTAAAATTTCCATACATTCCAGCTAGGCACTGTTCGCACACGGTGCCCGAATATGCGTCGCGCTTCAAGAATGAGCAGTAACTTTAGACCCCCACAGTGTCCAAGCGCTCTAGATAGGGCCGTAAAAAAACTCGAGACTCGTAAACTGTTCGAGCTCGGCTCGTCCCAAACTCGATTCAAGCTCGGCTCGAGCCCAAACGAATCGAGCTTGAGCCTATCTTCAAGCTCGCGAGCCTGACGAGCCGAACTCGAGCTATTCATGCAGGCTCGGTACTCTCCTAGGTGAGACCATGACTTGTGACTCGTGAGGGCGAGGGCGCGAGGCGAGTGGGTGACCCGTGAGTCCGTGACTCCGTCTATGAGCCGTGTGACCCGTTCGGCCGTCCCATTCCCCAATTCCGTCTCCCCCTGCGTCTTTCCGCTTCCCCTCCCCTGGTTCCCCATTTGGCCATTTCCCCCGAGTCCCCGACCCAAACCCCCGACCGATTCCTCCCCAATTCCAAAGTTCCCAAAATGGCAAACCCTAAATCAATCTCCCCCGTCGACCCACCACCCAGCGGCGACGGCTCAAGCGTCTGGGCTCTGGGGTTCGGAGGAAGGGAGCTAGCCCAGTGCATTGCAGGACGTCGGGACTGTGGGAGGCATCGCGGGACGTTGGGACTGCGGGAGGCAGCCATTGCGGACGCATCACGGGACGCCGGGACTGCGTGTGTGGCTGCTAGGGTTTGTCGCCTTGCCGACTGCCGAGTCGCCGGTTCTCCCTGGAGCCTGGACGACACTCGAGCACTCCTCCTCTTCTTCGATAGTCCGACACCTACCGGCTGAATTTATGGTATGAGACATGATACTCCAAACATGTCATTTTATGGTATGAGACATGGTAAGATTTTGATACTCAAAACTTGTCATTTTACCCCGCTGACCTTTTGTGAGCCTTTATTTCAATAACTTGTGTCCTAGAATGGTGGCGTCATTGATTGAGAGAAAAATTTTGAATCATGATTCATGAAGGGGCTATTTCATTGTTCTCCTTCTATTTATGATTTTTGTGGGTTGTGCAAATTTTTACTGTGTTGTCAGAAATGGAAATAAAGAAGGATAGTTGAATATGCGCTTAGCAAGCTATTAGGGCTCCATGACTGTCTGTTATCAAGCTTAATCGAGCCTCTGATGAGCTTGTGTGTGTTTGCTTGTTGTTGAACTTCATCGAGCCAAGCTCAAGCCTATTCGAGCTGTTGCCGAGCCGAGCTCGAGCCTGGATCCGAGCTCGAACCCTAACTCGGGCTCGCTCGAGCTCGGCTCGTTTACAACCCTAGCTCTAGGTCCTCAAAAGGTATGCAGGTTGGCAGCCCATTACATGTGATGTGAGTGCCACTTTCGGCCCGATTCCCAAGTGAGGCACTTTTCCGCACAGGGTGACATCTCATACCACTTGAACGTGTGTCACGCTCTAGGACTAGACTATAACTTTGGATATTCACAGTGGTTGGGCACGCTAAACCCATAGAAGGACTCGGGGTGGAATCCCATCACACATGGATGGCATTCCCCGCGCTATTTCCCAATTATGCACTTTCCTCTTAGAGCGACAACCTGCAGTATCCAAACATGCGTCGTTACAGGGTAGACCATAACTTTAGACCCCCACAGTGATTAGGAACAGCGGGGCCCCAAAGGGATGTGGGGGCGGCAACCCATCACAAGTGGGTGTCGTTCCCCGCATGATTCCGACGTTAGACACTTTCCACCTAAGGTGACATCCCATTGTACCTGAACTTGAGACGTGCTCTAGGAATAGGCTATAACTTTTAGCATGCCGACCCTTAGAGGGACACGGAGTGGCAACCCATCACACGTGGGCGTTGTTACTGGGTGATTCCTAGTTAGACACTTTCAGGTGAAAGCATCTAGGCCCCCATGAGGTGTTGGTTTTGATAATTAATGACAATCATGCTAAAAGGACTAACGATGTTTGTGCAAGTTAGTCGAAAAACAGGATAATTGTATTCCTCAGAAGATGTTGGATGGCTTCAAGTGCTAAATGGAAGGAGTACGCGTAAAAGAAGCTGAAGAAGTGAAGGTATCAATCTTAGAAGTATTTTCTAGTATTTTCACCGATCTCGAGTTGGGAAAAAGATCGGGTTGTTAGGATAGTAGCCGTACTATCAAGGGGACTTGATATGGGTCTTTGAATTTTGAAAGTGCATTCTAATATGGCTCATTAGTTCATCCGTGAAATCATGCATATTAAATGGAAAAATCAAAATGTCAAAAAATTCAGAGGCAAGACTATCGCTTAGTTCGGGCGGTAGTATCAAGTAAGTCTTGTACTACCGCACCACATTGGCGATAGCAATATTCCATGGGGTGTGTTTTCGATTTCTTCCAAGGCACTATCAAGATGGTCATAGCGGTAGTACTGCTGAATCGCGTACTACCGCACAATAGTTGGCGTAGCTTTTACCGATGAAGTTGTTTTTCCGGTTAATTTGGTGCGGTACTACTGGTCCCTTGGGCAGTAGTACTACCACATATAAAAATCAACAGAACGGCTACGTGTCGGTAGCATTAAATGCCCGTTATAGCCGTTCTGCCAGAGCGGACTACTGCCCTTAGAGGGCTGTGAGTACCTACCATGGCGTAAATTTGGCGAAAAAAGTATAAAACGGTTAGTTTGAGTGGGTGGGGTTATAAATACCCCTCACCGTGCTAGGGCCAGTTGGTGACTCCATTGAATACTCTTGAGCCCTAGAAACACTCTCCACTCTCTTGTGCATTAAATTGTTGATTCTTGAGTGTTGGAGAGCTAAAATTGAGTGCATTGCATTAGTGAGCCACATTGATTGCACTCTTGAGATTCAAGCCCGCATCAAGTTTGTTACTCTTGGAGGTTGCCGCCTCCTAGACGGCTTGGAGGCGTGAGGCTCCGGTGATCTTCACAAAGGAGGTTGTGTGAAGACCCGGGCGGTTGTGAAGGCACGAAGCTCGCCTACCCGGAGCGGGGAAGAGCTATCACTAGTGATCGGGGAAGGCTCAAGCGAGTGGAGCCGGCTTGAAGGAATTCAAGCTACCTCAACGTGGAGTAGGGGAGACCGGCAAGTCTCCGAGACCACGGGAAAAATTCTCTTGCGCATCAATTGTGGTTTGCTTGTTTTTATTCTTGTGAAATTCTAGCTATTTGATTCTTGTGGGCTACTTGCTTAGCAAATTAATATACTTGCTTAGTGATATTATCTTGTGATCACTAGAATTGTTAAGAATTAAATTAGGCAAAACTATCACTTGTTCGTAGTAATCATTAAACTTGAATTTAGTGATAGAATTTTTAGAAAAGCCTATTCACCCCCCCTCTAGGCTCATCCTCGATCTTAAAAGTGGTATCAGAGTTTGGTCTCTCTATTTTGGCTTTACCGCCTAGAGAGCAAGGATGGCCAACGAGGGTATGTCAATTGGAAAAGCTCCTTTCTTTGATGGTACAAATTATTCGTATTGAAAAATTCGTATGACGGTTTACCTTAAGGCTATGAGTTCAAATATATGGAGAATTGTCAATGAGGGTTATGTTGTAACCACCGGTGTCACTTTAAATGAGGAACAAAATGAAAGATTTATTCATTTAAATGCTCAAGCTATGAATGCTATCTTTGGTGCCTTAAATGCGGATGAATTTAACCGTGTAAGTAATTTAGAAACCGCACATGAAATTTGGAATACATTGTCGGAAATTCATGAAGGACATCCACCGTTAAGGAAGCTAAATTGCATATGCTTAGAGTTAAATATGAAAGTTTCATTATGTTGCCTCATGAGAATATTAATGAAATGTATTCTAAATTAAACAATATTGTTAACGAGCTCAAGGGTCTTGGTACGACCTTGAGTGATGTTGATATTGTCGAGAAAATGCTAAGAGCTCTTCCGAGAAATATGAAACATTGGTTACACTATTTCTAAACTCACCGAATTGCCAAGGATGACGCCAACCGGTCTTCTCGGCAATCTCATCACCAACGAGCTTTACAAGAAAGACAAGGAAGAATTATTGGAACAAAGCTCTTCCAAAAGAAGAACATCGCATTCAAAGCTAAGGCGAGTCAAGCGATGAAGACTCAAGATGAAGACACCGAGGAGGAAATGGCGCTTCTAGTAAGAAGAATGAAGAAGTTTATGAGAAGACGCTCAAACTTTAGCGGTCCGCAAAGGTACAAGAAAGGGCAAAATTCTAGCACTAACCGTTATGCTAATATTCGGTGTTATGAATGTGATGAAAAGGGACACATAGCCTCGCATTGCCCCAAGAAGAAGGATGACAAAGACAAATCACCCAAGAAGAAGAAGTTCTTTCAAGGCAAGAAGAAGCTATTCAAGAAATTCCAAAAGGATGGCAAGGGTGAAGCCCATATTGGTGAGTGGGATTCCGAGGAGGAATACTCGGATTCCGATTCGTCCAAGACGAAGCACCTTCAAAGAAGAAGGGTTTTGCTTGTTGCCATCAAGGAGGCTTGTCGCCTTTCGTCACTCCTTTATGCCTCATGGCTAGAGGAGAAACTAAGGTAAACTCTAATGAAAATGATGAACCATCATATGATGAGCTAATGGACATGCTAGAAGAATTAAATGAATATCTTGGCAAAGAAAAATCAAAATTTAAGGTTCTAAAGAAAGAATTCCTAACTCTCAAAAATTTATATGATGAGCTAAAGGAAGATCATGAAACTCTACTTGTCAAAAATAATTCAAAATTAACAAATGATATTGGTATCGAGTGTGATATTATAAATGACTTGCCTAAACTAGCAAATACCTCATCTCATGTAGAAAAATCAAGCATATCTACTTCATGTTGTGATTTAGTTAATTTATCATGTTCTAGTGCTAGTTCATGTCATGAAAATTTAATTGTTGAGAATGATGAACTTAAGAAGCAAGTAAGTAAACTAAATCAAAGTCTAGATAGATGCTTCAAGGGTAAGGACACCTTAAATAAAATTTTGGGTAGTCAAAGATGCTCCTATAATAAAGAAGGTTTAGGTTATATCCCTAAAAAGAACAAGAAAATGAATAACAAGGCTCCGTGTTTTGTTAAATCAAATGGTAAATTTTGTTATAAATGCCATGAAGTAGGACATCTAGCGAGTAATTGTACTTTGAGTAAATCGTCTAAGGATAACATTCATGATTCATGTTATGTACTTAAAAGGGATAGAAATGGTAAAATTTTTGCTAAGTTTGTTGGGACCCCGATATTTGGCCAAAGAAAGAAAGCCATTTGGGTTCCCAAAACCTTGGTCACTAACCTCCAAGGACCCAAACAAATTTGGGTACCTAAAAAGGTTTGATTCTCTTTTGTAGGTGAACTACAAAACCGGTGGACGGCATTGGGTGTTGGATAGTGGGTGCACCCAACACATGACCGTGACCTAAGATGTTCACTACCTTTGATTCGGGAAATGGACAAAATGACAAGATCACATTTGGGGATAATAGCAAAGGAAAGGTATTAGGCTTAGGTAAAATTGCCATATCAAATGACCTCTCCATTTCAAATGTCTCCTTAGTTGAAACATTAAATTTCAATTTGCTATCCGTCGCTCAAATTTGTGATCTTGATCTTATTTGCACATTCTCTAAAAATGATGTTGTTATTACAAAAGAAAATGATAATTCACTAGTGTTTAAAGGATTTAGATTTGGAAATTTGTATTTAGTTGATTTCACTTCAAATAATTCATGTCTTCAAACTTGCTTAATGGCTAAAACTTCCTTAGGATGGTTATGGCATAGAAGACTAGCTCATGTTGGAATGATTCAACTTAAAAAGTTATTTAAAAATGATCTAGTTGTGGGCTTGAAAGATGTGAAGTTTGAGAAAAATCGACTTTGTAGTGCTTGTCAAGCCGGTAAACAAGTCGCTAGTTCTCATCCTCAAAAAGTATCATGTCCACCTCTAGACCATTAGAGCTCTTACATATGGATTTATTTGGTCCGACAACTTATAAAAGCATTGGGGTAATTTTATTGTTTAGTCATCGTTGATTTATTACTCTAGATATACGTGGGTATTCTTTCTAGATGACAAATCCAAACCTCCAATATATTCAAAAGGTTTGCAAAAAGAGCTCAAAATGAATTTGACTTTATAATAAAGAAAATCCGTAGTGATAATGGCTCGAATTTAAAAACACAAGAATTGAAGATTATTGTGATGAAATTGAATAAAGCACTAACTTTCCGCAACCTACACTCCGGAGCAAAATGGAGTTGTGGAACGGAAAAATCGTACATTAATTGAAATGGCAAGAACGATGTTAGATGAATATGGTACGTCCGATAGTTTTTGGGCGGAAGCCATTAATACCGCCCATGCTACAAATAGACTCTATTTGCATCGACTCTTGAAAAAGACCTCTTATGAGCTTCTTGTTGGAAGAAGGCCGAACATTTCTTATTTTCGAGTATTCGGTTGCAAATGCTATATCTTGAAAAAGGGTGTTCGGCTTTCCAAATTTCAAAGTCGTTGTGATGAAGGGTTCTTGTTAGGATATTCTTCTAATAGCAAAGCTTATCGAGTTTTTAATAAAAACAAAGGATTTGTAGAGGAAACGTGTGATGTTGAATTTGATGAAACTAACGGCTCTCAAGAAGAGCAAGAAAATTTGGATGATGTAGGTGAGGAAGGCCTAAGAGAAGCAATGAAGAATATGACAATTGGAGACGTGAAGCCGGAAGTGGATAAGCAAGATCAACCTTCATCTATTCAAGTCGAGCCGTCAACCTCCGCAACTCCGAGTCGAATTCAAGAAATAGATGAGGATGACAAGAATAATGAGCAACAAGTTCAACCACTACCTCAAAGGATTCACCATGGCCTCTCCAAAGATCATCCAATAGATCAAATATTGGGTGACGTGAGTAAGGGCGTTCAAACTCGATCCCGTGTTGCTTCGTTTTGTGAGCATTATTCTTTTGTATCTTCAATTGAACCTACTCATGTAGATGAAGCATTAGTTGATCCGGATTGGGTAAATGCTATGCATGAAGAATTAAATAACTTTGCCCGAAATGATGTTTGGACTTTAGTTGAAAGACCTAAAGAACATAATGTAATTGGCACAAAATGGGTTTTTCAAATAAACAAGATGAGAATGGAATTGTAGTAAGAAACAAAGCTAGATTAGTGGCGCAAGGTTTCACTCAAGTTGAAGGATTAGATTTCGTGAAACTTTTGCACCGTAGCTAGGTTAGAAGCCATTAGAATCTTGCTCGCATTTGCATCAAGTTTTGACATCAAATTATTTCAAATGGACGAAAGAGTGCATTCTTAAATGGACAAATATCCGAATTGGTATTTGTAGAACAACCTCCGGTTTTGAAAATTCCAAATATCCTAATCATGTGTATAAACTATCTAAGGCGCTTATACGGACTCAAACAAGCTCCTAGAGCGTGGTATGAGCGACTTAGAGATTTTCTACTCTCAAAGGGTTTCAAAATTGGGAAGGTTGATACAACGCTCTTTACAAAAATAATTGATGATGAATTCTTTGTATGTCAAATTTATGTTGATTTATATCATTTTCGGTTCTACTAACGAAGATTTTTGCAAAGAATTTGGTGATATGATGTCTAGGGAGTTTGAAATGTCAATGATCGGAGAATTGAGCTTCTTCCTTGGACTTCAAATCAAGCAACTCAAAAATGGGACGTTAAATAAGCCAAATCAAGTACACGAAGGATCTTCTTAAAAGATTTGGCATGGAGGACGCCAAGTTTATCAAGACTCCAATGGCGTCAAACGGGCATCTCGACTTAAACGAGGGAGGTAAACCGGTAGATTTAAAGCTTTATAGATCTATGATTGGTAGTTTGCTTTATCTTACCGCATCTAGGCCCGATATTATGTTTAGTGTTTGCATGTGTGCTCGTTTTCAAGCTTCTCCAAAGGAATGTCATTTAGTGGTCAGTAAAGAGAATTCTAAGGTATTTGAAACATTCCTCAAATATAGGGTTATGGTATCCTAAAGGTGCAAAATTTGATTTAATTGGATATTCGGATTCGGATTATGCGGGTTGTAAAGTGGATAGAAAAAGCACCTCTCGGAGTTGTCAATTGCTAGGTAGATCCCTAGTTTCATGGTTCTCCAAGAAACAAAACTCCGTAGCTTTATCCACCGCCGGGCTTTAATATATATCGCCGAGTTGTTGCGCCAATTGTTATGGATGAGGCAAACTCTAATGGATTATGGAATTAATTTTAAGAAGGTGCCTCTCTTATGTGATAATGAAAGCGCGGTTAAAATAGCCAATAACCCCGTCCAACACTCAAGAACAAAACACATTGATATCCGTCATCATTTCTTGAGAGATCATGTATGTAAAGGGGATATTGAGATTAGTCACATCAGAACGGAAAATCAATTAGCGGATATACTCACTAAACCCCTAGATGAGACTAGATTTTGTAAATTGAGGAATGAATTAAATGTCATTGATATCTCTAATGTGGCTTAAGTAAAATTCCTTGGTTGCTTAAATTGGTCTTTATTTGGTATATGTTCTTTAGATGAGTCTCACATCAAGGGGGAGTAATATGCAATTTATGTATATATCACATCCCCTAAAATGTGGAAAATTGAAGTTTGTGCTATAAATATCTTAAAAACTTAAAACTAGACTTTATAAGTCAAAACTACTTGGAAATAATCTATTTTGGATTTACAAAATACAAAGGATTCACAAATCTTCATTTAAAACTTATTATAACATAAACCTTATCTTTTTGAACTTATATCATAATTATTACCTTCTCTATGTTTATAATGAAACAAAACTTTTGCTTTTCAAAAGCTTAATAAAATTCAAAAATCTTGATCTATATTGATCTAATAAAGGCACATCTTGAGTTTTGCCCAAAGAGCTAGAATGGCCATATTGCTAGTTTCTTTTGTGGTATTTCAACTCGAACAAGTCAATTCATTATTTCTCAGTTGGATGTGTTTAAAGTTTTTACTTTGTGCCTATCTTGATTGATTTGCTCCTATTTATATTCAATCTCTTGATACATCATCTCACGAGAAATCTTCGCAATCAAATTCGCTCAAATTCTCGCCATTTCAAATTTTCCTAAGACTACTGGTTGCTTGACGGTAGTATCATAAATGCGGATTATCGGGTCGTGGAGCGGTAGTAATCTGCTTCGCTCAGAATTTGTGGGGCCACCTCAAATTTCGCCAGTTCTCTCCTTCTCTCTCTTCTTCTTTTCTTCTCACCAAAACCTCCTCCTTTTCCATTCCTGTGGCTCTCATCTCTCTCCTCTCAAACCCTAAATCTCATCCCTCCAAATCTTGAAGATTTGTGGGATTCGCCCATCAAAGTTGATCCTTGTGTCCTTCTCCTCCTAAAGGTATCTTTCATCTCCTTTATTCTCTTTGGATTCATCTCATTTGGAGCAACCTAGGGTTTAAATGGAATTTCAATGTGTAATCTTGTAATGTGGCAAGAACTCGTGGATTAGGTGTAAAATAAAAGTCCTTAATATTCCTAGACCCTAATCCTGGTTTAAATCATTAGTGTCTAGACATTGCTTCAAATTTTGCCCAAATTCCATCTCGGTTGCTAGGCCAAGCAAGATCACGCCTACCATCGAGCAGACTACCGCCTCCAAGAGCTAGTAGTGCCACGAGTGTTGAAGCACCGGTTTTGAGGATTTTGAAGCAATGTTTCTCTGCGACTTTCACTCATTTCATTTCCTCTTGTCAAATTCGATTCATATTCATTTCTCATATCTCAAATTCCTTGAACTCTTCTCTAGACCATGCCTCGCACTAAGGTTGTTGGGCTGGTCCTTCCGAGGGGGCAAGGGTACGAAGAAGACAACGAAGGGTCGTGGCGTTCCCACCGGGACTCGGACAATGGAGACAATGACAACTCGTTTGCTATCGCCATGAGGACCACAAGGGCAAAAGGAAGGGTCTCCGAGCCTTCCCAAAGCTAAGAAGAGGAAAGTCCCCGCCAATCACCTCAAATTATTGGCAATGACGATGAGACCGAGAGTGATAGTGAGGAGAGCTCGAGAGGAAGAAGAAGTGGTGCCGCCAGCTGGAAGAAATGATCCATCTCAAATCAAAGGCGATGATTATTATGCTCGCAGGTCGAATCAAGATCTCCAACCTCGCCCGCCCCAAATCCAAAGTTCCATTCCTTATTTCAGCGAGAGGGTGTTTGAGCAAATATATCCGGAGAAGGATTTTGCAAACCAACGCTGGTCGGGCTTGAAGCACATCCGTGAGCGACTGAGTTTGTCGGCATACCGAACTGCTTTGGTGGAGCCGGTCTCAGATAACTTCCTCGGTACAAGGGTTGATTATAATGAAAAGGTCATCAAGCAATTCTATGCGACGCTTTATGTGTCTGAAAACCTCGAGCAAATCACCTGGATGACTGACACCACTAAATACACTGCTTCCAAGGGTGACTTTGAGCATGCACTAGGAATTTTCCATAGCCAGTACCCAAAAATCCATGACGAACCTCCTCTGTCTTTGGATCAGGCGGCAGTTTTCTATGACCAGTCTCATAACTTCAGAATTGGGAACTCAGCCGGTCTGCAACTCCAACCAAGCATGGTGAACAAGATCATTCGTGTCACTTGTTCATCCGAAGAGTGGAAATTTCGATGCAGAAGAGGTCATGCTTGGAATGTCATTGCAAAGGTCATGGCGAGGAGAAGTTTGATGTGGTGGACTTCCTAATAAGGAGATGTCTCAATCGGCTAGGGATAGAGGAAGACCATCTATTTTGCTCAGACATCATGGCGCCATCCCGAGAGTCGCCGAGTATAATGGTGCCACCCCTACTCCTCATAAGCCGTACAAGCCTCGTGTTGCTCCTCCTCAAGTCCTACATCACATCGCCGAGCAAGCCGCTCAAGCAAGAGCTCAAGCCGAGCAAGCAGCCCAAGCCCAAGCTCAAGCCGCTCAAGCCGCCTGCGTTCGATGCCTATCTTGCCGACCTTGAGACCCTCCGTTCGACATGATGGTGGATTTGCGCGACAAGAATCTTACATGCAAGGCCGGTTTGCCTTGGTTATGGAGCTTCAATATCGAATCGCGAAATGGTTGAGGATGTCCGAGAGCGTCTGGGTTCGCTTAGCACCTCCTTTGATCACTATCGCTCCTACCATCAGTCGTATCAGCGTCGTCGTCCGGATAGCGGCAGTATTCCTCCTTCCCATGATCCTCCTCCGTCTTCCAGCTGGGATCCTTGGTCTCCTCATCCGCCACACGGCTCCACTCCTGGAGATGCTGAGGAGTAGACGGTTCCTTGACGATCCTCTTTTGGTCCTTGATGACAAAGGGGGAGAAGTATGAAAAATTGAAGCCTTCGAAGCCTTGCTTATCTTTCTTATTGTAATAATCCTGCTTAAATTCCTGCTTAAATTGTAAATTGTGGCTGTGTCGTCTTGAACTCCTTATGGATGCCTATGTCGTCTTAATGTTTTTTTTATGATTTCGGTCTTGAATTCGTTTTATGGTTCTTTTGCGCTTAAATATTCTTTTGCGCTTAAATATAAATTATCTTCTCTTATGAAGTTGTGCATTATGTCATGTTAACTCATTCCAATTATATCATCTTCATTGCCATACACAATTCATATGCAAATGTGCAAAACTTATTGTTTATCCATGGCACATTTGTAGGGGGAGCTATTCTCATTTAGCAATATTTTCATTCAAACATATTTTTGTCCTCCAAAGACAAAATATTGCTAAATAAGAATTCCATGGTGTGAGAAATTAATTTTTATTGGTAACTCACACTAAATATCAACTCACTTCAATTCGATTATGAGGATTGTCATCAATTACCAAAAGGGGAGATTGAAAGCATCTAGGCCCCATGAGGTGTTGGTTTTGATAATTAATGACAATCATGCTAAAAGGACTAACGATGTTTGTGCAAGTTAGTCGAAAATGGATAATTGTATTCCTCGAAGATGTTGGATGGCTTCAAGTGCTAAATGGAAGGAGTACGCGTAAAAGAAGCTGAAGAAGTGAAGGTATCAATCTTAGAAGTATTTTCTAGTATTTTCACCGATCTCGGAGTTGGGAAAAAGATCGGGTTGTTAGGATAGTAGCCGTACTATCAAGGGGGACTTGATATGGGTCTTTGAATTTTGAAAGTGCATTCTAATATGGCTCATTAGTTCATCCGTGAAATCATGCATATTAAATGGAAAAATCAAAATGCTGAAAAAATTCAGAGGCCGGCACTACCGCTTAGTTCGGGCGGTAGTACCAAAGTCTTGATACTACCGCACCACAGATTGGCGATAGCAATATTCCAAAGGTGTGTTTTCGATTTCTTCCACAAGTACTATCAAGATGGTCATAGCGGTAGTACTGCAATCTTGATACTACCGCACAATAGTTGGCGTGTAGCTTTTACCAGATGAAGTTGTTTTTCCTGTTTACTGGTGCGCACTACTGGTCCCTTGGGCGATGAGTACCTACCACATATAAAAATCATTTAGAACGACTACGTGTCGGCAAGATTAAATGCCCGTTATAGCCGTTACAGCCCAGGAGCGGTACTACCGGCCCTTAGAGGGCGGTAGTACCGGCCATGGCGTAAATTTGGCAGAAAAAGTATAAAACGGCTAGTTTGAGTGGGTGGGGGTTATAAATACCCCCTCACCTGTGCTAGGGCCAGGTTGGTGACTCCATTGAATACTCTTGAGCCCTAGAAACACTCTCCACTCTCTTGTGCATTGAATTGTTGATTCTTGAGTGTTGGAGAGCTAAAATTGAGTGCATTGCATTAGTGAGCCACATTGATTGCACTCTTGAGATTCAAGCCCGCATCAAGTTTGTTACTCTTGGAGGTTGCCGCCTCCTAGACGGCTTGGAGGCGTGAGGTTCCGGTGATCTTCACAAAGGAGGTTGTGTGAAGACCTGGGCGGTTGTGAAGGCACGAAGCTCGCCTACCCGGAGCGGGGAAGAGCTATCACTAGTGATCGGGGAAGGCTCAAGCGAGTGGAGCCGGCTTGAAGGAATTCAAGCTACCTCAACGTGGAGTAGGGGAGACCGGCAAGTCTCCGAGACCACGGGAAAAATTCTCTTGCGCATCAATTGTGGTTTGCTTGTTTTTATTCTTGTGAAATTCTAGCTATTTGATTCTTGTGGGCTACTTGCTTAGCAAATTAATATACTTGCTTAGTGATATTATCTTGTGATCACTAGAATTGTTAAGAATTAAATTAGGCAAAACTATCACTTGTTTGTAGTAATCATTAAACTTGAATTTAGTGATAGAATTTTTAGAAAAGTCTATTCACCCCCCCTCTAGGCTCATCCTCGATCTTACATCAGGCCGCCCGAAGTGACTTCTCACAGCACACTTTCCGAGCCCACCGCCGCCGCCAGAGGCCGAGACGACGTCCCACGACGCCTGAACATACGTGGGGCTCCGGGAATGGGCCATAACTTTTGGACCCCAAAAACGGCGATCGGGCACGTCGGGACCCCTGCCTTCTGTGTTGTTCTGTTGGTCTCCCAATCCTGGCCGAGTTGTTGCGGTTTTTAGCATGTCGTCCCATAAAACGAGGAATCGCAATAAGATTTTTTAAATTGTGATATGTAGGAATATTCGTTGAAGATTGCTATGGCCAATATTACCAAGATTTCAGAGAATTTGGAAAAAGAACTAGCAAGGAAAGATTAACTACCACATGTCGAAAGATGATTGACATTTTGGCGAAGGTTTCACTTTCACAAAAATGAGAGATGGGGGAGCACGTGTTGCTACTAGATTTTGGCAAGCAAAATAGTCGGCAGTCGGCTATATTAAGGCTAAATCGAAGGATCAGGGATTGGCATCTACTTTTTCCTGCATTAGTAGTCTGTAGCTAGTAGTACAATCCTATATTTGTAATTAGATTTTCATCAATATTGTTTCGCATCGATGTGTTGATCAATTTTAATTATGTTTTATGTTCCAATGACTTCACCGATTTGCTGAAAAATCGGCTAGCACGATGCATACATCGCCGAGAAGCGCGCCCTATAGAGACATGGTGATGGTGTCAGCACGTTTTCCAGCAGCAACAGTTACCTTTGCTGAGACAGTATCAGTAGTTTCTATCTGCAAGAGAAGAACTAGCTTCTTCCTTTAGGGGTTGTTTGGATCTCCAGGTTTATAAGAACTAGTTTCCATAAAACATGCTTTATCTTAACTACCCCACAAAACGTGTTTGGATCCTCAAACAAACTCCCGTACAAGATAAACTCGATTTTCACAATCCACAAAACGCGATAGGAAAAAACGGTACCACTGCTTTTAGCGGAACTAGTTTTCAATAACCACGATCTGGACGTGGTGGAGACGTGTTCCACTAGGAACGCGGGAACTATTTTTTCCTTCACGCTTTCACGACATGTGTCTTGCCGCATATGCAATATATAAGAACCACAACTATCTTCTAATTACTCAAGAACCACAACTATCTTCTAATTACTCAATTGAGATCGGAGAAGATCGTTGGTCAGCGCCGCCTTGCACCGCCGGTGGAGCCTTGCCGCCGCCGCCCGCCAGGTCATCAAGTCTCCGCTTGCTCAACGCTAATCAACTCCATTGATCCGAGGTAACATCGACTTCTTATGCCTTCAATTCAACAAGTTAATGGCAATCCATGGGATGATCTTTGATAGATAAAACATGTTGCTCGTGATAGAGATCAAAGATGTATTCACATGTTAGGGATATAGTAGGTACAAAGCACCAAATGTTGCAAGAATTACTAATTAATTTGGTTGATACTACATGTAAACCGTATGCATAATTAGCCTAGCCTCGATCCCTAACTAGCAAATTCTTGTTGTATGTATACATGTGTGTCTTGCACCACAACTAGCGCCTAAATGGATTAATTGGTCCCCGAATAGACCAATGTACTAAGAACAAATCCAAAAGTGTGAATGAGTTATGATCGCTGTGTATTTACATTCTTGATTTATGCGCTCAAAAGAACATGTTTACTCAAATACCAGTATTTGTTTGTTCCATTGGTAGGTCCTAGAGACTATACAACATGTCAGTGGTGATTTTACATGCTGAATTCTTTTTCCCTGAATAGACCAATGTACTAAGAACAGTCCAAAAGTGCAAATGTAGTAAGGAACTCAAAGCTTGAACTATATGCATAATTAGCCTAGCCCTGACCACCTAGTTATATCGGTTCCTTTTAGAAACATATGGAGGGCCATGTGGACAAAAAAATTAAGCAAGAATATACAGATAAAGTTAGTATAAAGAGGCATACCGAAATCTAGCGAGGACAAAACCCTCCTCAACATCCTCAAGGATCAAGCCTCAATGGTGGAAAAGAAGGGACCACCTACACAAAGGCAAAGATGGCGGCAAATTTTAGCTTCTTTCAATGATGCAAGAGTCGACAAACTTGAACTACAACAATTGAAGAATCGACATAAGTACTTCAGACCTCGCTATGCTACCATGAACAAACTTCTGAAGTACACTGGATTTGGTTGGGATGATGATGACAAAATGATAAAAGCTTCCAATGACAAATGGGAGGAGCTTATTTTGGTACGTTATATCTAAGAAATTTTATATTCTATCTCTTTGTTAGATTCCAAAGTTCTGAATCAGAATTTTAACCAAAATATTAACACAATGCAGAAAGACAGTACAGTTCAAGAATATCGTGATAAAGTGTGGCCTAGTTGGCCAGATCTTCAAGAGATATGTGCAACTTCAACTGCACAGGGGTTTTGTGCTACATCAAGCAAAGGAAAAGGTCCAAATTTATCAAGCAAGCATACAGTTATTGATCTTAATGAGGAAGTAACTGAGAATGAAGCAAAGGAAAATGAAGACATTGAGAAACATGTTAGTCAAGTGGTTTCTCCAAGCAATTGTCCACAAAATAAGGTGGCAGAGAAAAAGATAAAGTCAACTAATGCAAGTGGAAGTAAATCGCAAGATAATCCAAGAGGACAAAAGCACACAGCTGATGATGCCGTAAATGCATTAGATAGTCTTGCTGATGCCACTTCCCAAATAGCTGAAATGAAGAAAAGAGCTGCCCTACAGAGGAAGCATATTCAAGGAAAGCGCAGTATGGGAATACTAAAGAGTATGAGTGACATTGACGCAAACCAAAAGTAAAGGTCTGACCACATTTACAAACGCTGAACAAAGGGGAGTGTTTGTTGAGATGGACGAGGAGATGCGGACTATATGGATACAAGGACTTTAGAACTATCATGTAGAAACTTAGTTTATGATATTTAGATTACATTTGGCTTATTGATGCATGCATTTTAGTTTCATTCTATGTTGGAACATTAAGTATTAAATTTCAGTTCACTATGATCATGTGAAATAAATTTTTCTCTGCAAGAATAATTGTTGTATATTATGCAGGTGCCATGAACTCATCAAAAGTGTTAGATGATGATATTTCGACTCGTAATGTATGGTTATTAACAATATTGTTGCAGGTCTTTATTTCGCGATGTGTTCTTCACTAGACTTTTCAAAAGTAGCCGTAACACATCGGATTTAAGTGGTGCTGAACGGACGCGACAACTACTTGATGGGCACCCTGTTAGATTTTTTGATCAACTCCGTGTTGATAAACACACCTTCTACTTGCTACGGGATGAACTATGTGAGAGAAATTTGCTTCACGATACACTGAGAATGACAGTGGATGAACAACTAGTGATGTTCTTGCATACTATCGGTCACAAGTGTTAGGAATCGTGTCATCCAAGATGTATATCAACATTCAGAGAAACAATTAGTCGACACTTTAACAATGTCTTAGATGCTATCAATGGATTATGTGATGTTTACATAATGCACTCCACCCAAAGAAGTGCCACTTGAAAATTAGAGTCGATTCAAAGTACTACCCATATTTCAAGGTAAATTTCTAAATTGAGTGCGCTACACTTCCTATCTATCATACTATATGTATTAATGAACCGTTCTTTCAAGAATTGTCTTGGAGCTATTGATGGCACACACATTGAGGCAAAAATCAAGTTTGAAGAGCAAACTCCTTACGAAATAGACATGGTTTTCCATCTCAAAATGTTATGGCGGTGGTGTCATTTGACATGACATTTACATATGTGGTTGCCGGATGGGAAGGTTCAAGATCGATCAAGTCAGTGCTTAGATGGGTTATTAGTAGCGGAGGTTTTGTTGTACCAAGGTAAATGAAAAGATTTGTGAACCGACATAGTGTCCATTTTTTATACTAGTAGTTACCGACAACGAGGATTTTGTTTTGCGTAAATTTTATCTAGTTGACTCGGGCTATGCAAATACACCAAAATTTGTTGCGCCCCTATCGTGGTGATCGCTATCATATTGGTTCTTTCCGTGGAAGTAATCGGTGCTACAAAGGGGAAAAGGATTTATTCAATCATCGACATGCACAACTAAGGAATGTGGTCGAACGCACTTTTGGTGTTCTGAAAGCTCGTTTTTCAATTTTAAAAGTTAAAGGAGGAATTCCTTATCCATATGAAACGCAAGTAAAAATTGTTATGGCTTGCTGCATAATCCATAACTTCATACTAAAGGCTACACTTAATGATGAATTGTTTGGGTTTTATGAGAATTTAGGCATGCAAGAGAATGAAGACCATGGTGAAGAACTAATAAGGAGTCAATCTAATATACGAGAAGATGAACGGTCATTGGGTGAGCGTGTTCGCAAGCATTGCTTTCGGCAAATTGTGGACTAATCATCAACAACGTAGTGCACATCCATGACAGGGATGTTTAGTCACCGCTTTAGCATCTTGAACTTTTGTTATCGCTAAAAATAGATTATTATCCAAACCGGTTTTTCAGATAATTCTAATTTGCCCTTTTAGTTCTCAGAGGTTTGATTTCTATTTGTAAGACTACCTAGATGGCACATTTCTATCGAGATATGCAAGATTTCCTACTTATCTTCTCCCACTTTGATACGGTTGTTCAAGAGGTTTCAATCAAGGAACATCATTCATAAATACATACAAAAGAAATTCAGATCAACACAAAAAGAATATCATAGCATCGATAAGTGGTGAAACAGAAATCATCAAAAGGAACAACTGCTTAAAAGAAGCTTACTTTGCTTCACAGCTTAGGGTTGCAGGAGTGACAGATTCTACTTGCATAGTTGGCCTTGTGCATAGCATCAACAAAACCAAGTCATATCCATCACGGTCTCCCTTTCATCATAACAAAGGCAAAAGATCAAGAATCAGAATAATCGTGGCTTGGGATGACAACATCCACAGGTTAGATGACATTCAAAATTTGAGATTGAACAATACATTTGGCCTTTCTAACATAATGTTGTAAAACTCAGAGCTTGCTCTTGGTCAGTTGTTTTGTATATGCTTAATACCATCTTGCTTTTCATACCATCTCCAAGAAGGGTAAACCTGCAAAGATTGTAAATTCCCAAATTCATAATCATTTATACACGCAGTGTTTCATTCTAGGATGATTCGATGAATCTAAAAAGTAAAGCACACCTCGCCAAAGAACTCAATAACAAAGTCATCTACACCAAATCCACCCTTTTTGTTGCAAACAACTCCTAGACCCTGAGAGAACATACAGAGTGTAAGTTAAAAGGACTGGAGCTTTTAGTTCCGATGGTAGGCAAGAAAACAATACTCCATTTATGGACTAGTTATTGCTGAATGCATGCCTCATCGCACTCGCCACGGGTGCTTCCCATCGCGCCCCGCCTCGGACCCTCCCGCCACCTCGGCCGCCCCAACTCATGCTCCGTTGGGCTCCTCTCCCGGATAGTGATTGGAATGAACGCGAGTTCTGGCTTCCCTTCTCCTCACGCGATGCGAACGAATGCGACATAGGGAAAGTAAGGAACAAGAGGATCATTCGCTGCAAAACACAAGGCAAGCACAAATGATTGAGAAAAGAAATCATTACCTAGGAGTGACGGCCCAGCGCCGGTGAGGATCTTGGCGGCACGACCTCACGGCCTGTGGTCCCATCAAGTCCCGCTCCAACCTCTCGCCCACATGCCGCCGCCAACAACTCATGCATCATTGGGCTCCTTCTCACGCGATCTAACGAGAAAGAAATGGGGAAAGTAAGAGAGAGAGCGAGAGGGAGCGGCGGAAATGGGGAAAGTAAAGAGAGAGGAGCTACCAAATGAGAGGAGCTCAAGGTAGTACGTGTTTTTATTTTCTATCCAAACAAGGGTTCTCATACACCCATTTGGTGACCACCATTAACCAAACATAGTTTAATTAAAACCCATGCTAACTACCTAACTGATCTAAACTGGTTTTCCTAAAAACCAGACTAAAACGTATTTTACTAAAACAAGTTTATATTTTATAGATCCAAACAACCACTTAGAGTATGTACAATAATACACGTTAAGTCTGCATGCCAATGACACGTAGGATTTTAACTGATGTAGAAGAGAGAAGGAAGAGAGAAAAAAGTGTTTTCTGTTATAGAATAGACGGTCTTATAGACAACTTTAGACTATCTATACTATTATATAGTCCGTCTAATAATTGTACGAGAGGTCATTACAAACAGCTATATAGATAATTTATTATATGAGTTGCCTTTAATCTTGTCTATAGATAATATGGAGTTGCACTACACACAGCTCTACTATGTATACTACTATACATCTCTTATATTCGCCAGGAACCTGCTCAAATATTTTCGGAGATCCACCAGAAACTAAGGCAGTTGGCATGCCATACCATGTTGAAGAAATTGGAGGAATAAGGGGTTGCCACCGAGATCAGAACCTGTCCAGATCTGTCAGTTCAGCTGCCCATTTTCCTGCTTTTATTTTGCAAGCACGTTAATGTTTGGGAAAAATGTAAAGGAAACTCCAATTCTATTCATTTGTAGAATGAAACATCCCAAAAATCTAAAAAATGAGCTTATTTATTTTATTTGGGTTTTCCCTAATTTTCCCAGGATTTTATTTCGTTTTATTTCGGTTTTTATTAGCACCTTTCCGTTTTTGGAAGTCCTCCAAAAACCCGCCTTTCCCTTTTTGGAATTTCACTTCCTCTCCCCATTTTCGGCCCAATCGGCTCCGGCCCGTCTCCCTCCTTTTCATCACAAGACGTTGCTTCTTCCCTCCTCACTTGGCCTTGCTCGCTTCGCTTCATTAGCCTGTTTCCTTCGCAGGCTATGCCTCAACCTAAGCTCGTCTCGGACTTTTTTCCCATACAAGACCACCGGCCGTCTAGTCCGGCCGACGCCGCATAGTGTCGTCTTCCCCTTTATTGCTCCGCTGACTTCGCCGCCATCCCACATCGAAATGCGGCACTCGAGCACTGTAGCCATCCCATCACCATCGCACCCGTAAAGTAAGTCGCCGTCACACCGCCTCAGTCTCATGGCCACAGGTCGGCTCCCCTCGACGCGCCTCGGGCCCTCCCCTCGCCGCTCCAGGTCACCGTTGCCATCATGCCGCCCGCGTCATCGTTTTCCTCTCGGTTCCAGCTATAAAAGGCCCCCTGTAGCCATTCTGCCACGCCACGAAATCACCAAGTCGAGCTCTACCCTCTTCGCTACTTCTTCCGCTCTCTCGAGCCCTCTTTTCCCCGCGCCGCGATCGTCTTCTCCACCTCCGGCCAAACCCTGCCGCCACGCCTCGTTCTCCCGCTGACACCCCGGCCCCACCGATCAACGCCTCCCCCGTCTTGTTGCGCCACGAACCCTACCCTACATCGCCTAGGCTGACCTCGTCATTGGGTCAGCGCTACTTCAGGCCGACCTTTTTGCCGACGCTGCCAGGGTGCAGATCACAAGATCATAGGCCACGAGTGCCGCTCGCTTCCCAAAGCCGCCAAAGGTCAAGATAAGAATGAGCCTATTCTTGTCGCTGAATTTCATTTCGGGTTTTTGATTTAATTTTCGGGTTTAAAATTTATTTAAAAATCCAAAAATTAATTAAAAATTTAGAAAATTCCCCAAAAATTCCAAAAATCCAAAAATACCCAAGAATATATATTTTTGATCAGTTCGAGCTGCTGAGTCCAAAAATGATCTCTGTTTTGCCAACCAAGTCCGTAAAATTCTTAAAATGCCCCTAAACTCTATTCCAACCATTTTCTCCTTTGTTTCCTTTTTCGTTTTTCTTTCTTTATTGCTTTTATTCGCTTATTTTACTTGTTATGTTTTCTACACTAGATCCGACGTTGGAGCCACCCTTGAGCTGTACTTGGAGCAGAGCAGATTTGGAGCCGAGCAGAGGCGATGGGACCGGACACGACATCGACCACTACACTTTAGGCGAACCTTCGACCTCATAAGGCAAGCCACACTCCTTGAACATGTCGGACCCAGTTCCATTACAATAATATGTATATTTTTTGTACCACATTATTTTCTAGTATTTTGAAAAACTACAAAAGGTGGTAAATTTGGAATGACACGATTAGCTATACCCGAATGATTAAACTTGTTGTTATGCCTTAATCCCCTTTTAACCTTAGGCTATAAAGTATTAAACCATCGTAGTTTAGCGGTTATTGTAATATTCACCTTTAGTTAAATTACTCAAGATCTCCGAAAGTTGGCTCGGGTGATTTTCAAAAATTGCTACGGTTAGGGGGACAGCGTTGGGCGGACCACGGAAGGTGGATGCTGGCCCAACCCCCAACCAATGACAAGCCAGGATGTGGTGTGGTGGGTGGTACAGTGGGTACCAATGGTTGTGGTATGTCATTTGGCTATGTCTTTGGCATTTAAGGACCGATGTCTTAGGAAAAGTAAATAACTTCAGTTCCCGTTCAACCACAAGTTGGGCCGGTCAGCCCTGTTAACCTGACCCAACAAAGCTTAGTACATTGTACTCCCCTTTGGAATGCCTATAGGAGGTAGCTACCATTTAGGTAGGTGAATGGATCGCGAAGCGATCGGGGTGGGACAGGAATGGAGTGGCCATTCGCCGGTCCTCACAATAGTAGATATCCACAATATGACCAGATCGCGTCTCCCGCTTTGGCCAGTGGGTCCTGGAGACTATGGATCCTCGTAATCTACTGGATAGGAGCTAAAGAAGGGAAGTTCAACAAAAGACTATGATCATCTCGGTCCAGCCACGTGCATAAAAGTTGCACGTTGATCTGGTGGCATTAATGGCCGAAGATGTCTTGTAGGTAAAGGTGAGCACATCTGTAGAGTGATATCAATGGTATTCGAATACGCCATGCTTCCGGTTAATGAAACTGAGTTAATCTAGAGTGATTCCTGTAACTGCGCCCCTATAGCATTCATAAATAGAACTTGTCGTAAATATGAACTTTGCAAATACCCCCCCCCCCAATGTTATTTACTGTTTTATGGTTTGTGTTTCAAATGTAAAATAAAACTAAGGTTTACAACTTGCATCTACAATACTCAAAATCAGTGCCAACCCTTGTTTATCCCTGCATGTAATATTCAGAATTTCCGTATGGTTTGTTGAGTACTCACCCTTGCCTCCTACCCACCCACCCCCTCTAGATTTCAACGAAGCTGGCGACTACCAGGAGATTGTAAGTGACGAAGAAGTTTGGTTTTGAAGGCCTTGATCTATATGCTTAAGTCTTTCCTATGGGCTTTGTAATATATTTAGTGCGAATCGCACTCTTTTGTGAACCCTTGGCCTTTAGACCCTTAATTTATCTATCAAGTATTCGCATTTACTCTTATATCAGGCAATGTACACTTGGTTACCTACAACAAAAATCATGGGTAGCTGTGAAGGTATTTATATGCACCCCCTGAGAAGGGCGGTCCGTTACATATTTTTTTTCTACTAATATTATTAATTAAATGTAGAACTATATTGATTTTCCTTTAATTATACATGTCAGATGTCTGTAAAGTCTCAAGGCATTTTCCTGCAATAGCAGAGTTGGTTATAAAGCTCAGTGCACTAATGGCCTTTCAACCACCCTAAATCCCTAATGGTCCCTTTCAGCGCCACTGCTCAGACCCACGACACCAAGGATCTGGTTTTGAATTCAAAGTATGTAAGAAGTTGATCAGGCAAACAGGCGCTGCTTCACACAATTATATAAAATAACAATACAGACAAGGATTGTGCCTCTCGGGCCTCGGCCAACCTGTCCTGAATGATTTTCGTCCAGATTTGTATTATTAAACATACAAGCATGTGCCCTTTAGGATCAGGTTTTTCTCGACTTCGTCACATTGCTTTATTGCTCGAACACCTACTTTCTTCATCCCTATAATAAGGGGAGGCACTCCACTAGAGATTTTTGTCACTTAACCAAAGAAGAAATCTGTGGCAAACTCTAGCCTCCCACCGTCCTATTTGTTTCCTCTCCTTTTGATTGTGTTACTGTCCAATGGCGTCATCTTGTCATCAGCCATGGACTGTGACAGCAGTGACCGTGCTGCTCTCCTAAAGATCAAGGACCAACTCGGCAAACCTGCTGAGCTATCCTCATGGCTCCCAGCGACGAACTGCTGTGGCTGGGACTCTGGCATTATATGCTCTGAGACTGGTCGTGTCTATCTTGTAGTCACCCAATGTCACGGTTCCCAACCCTTCAGCCTTTGGTGACCTGCCAATGCTACAAACCATCCAGCTTGAGACCATGCCAAGCTCTCACAGCTTGAGCTTCTTGATATCACTGGCACATCAGTCTCTGCGACACTTCCGGACTTCGTGGCCAATACCAACCTCAGTGCTCTGTCCATCACCAACAGCAAGCTGACCGGGCCTATTCCTCAGTCTCTGAGTTGCCACCCGTCGTTCCTTTTTGACATCGCAAAGCCGATGACAAAGATTGATCTGCCATGGAATGCGCTTGAGTTCGACATGACAAAGGTCAGGTTTCCCCACCACCTGACCTATTTGGAGCTGAGCCATAACAAAATCAAGGGAGGGGTGGCCAAGTCCCTGAAAGATATATTGCTTCAGCGCTTCAATGTCAGCTACAATGAGCTCTGCGGTGAAATACCGTCAGGAAGGTTCATGGTTTGCCATGGAGCAGGCTGTTGTGCTCATAACAAGTGTCTGTGTGGCACACCTCTGCCCCCCTGCAAGAAACGCCAGTGAGACAGATTAGGTTGGTGGGTCAAACAATAAATCAAACCATTTGTTGCTTGTCAGTACTCAGTAGTCAGTAGTGCTCTTTAGTCCCTTTCTAGGTTTTGGTTTGATGTTAAGTGCACTGGTGCATTATGTTGGAGATACAATGTGAGATCTTCCACCTGGAAAAGGGGTGGAAATTATAGCATATCTTCAGACTTAGTAATGTTTCTGCTCAACGGTAGTAAGAGTTTGTGACGCTTTCCTGCTGCATTACGTTTACGTACAAGTGTTTGTCAGATGACCAATTGATCATCCTGCATTCTTCAAGCTCATTCTCGTTGTTCCTGGCAGTGTCTTCTGCTAACTTAGTACTGGTACCTTTCTCTTGTGCTGGCATCCAATTTTCACTCCGGACGCGTCAATTGAAATGCTTTAGTATCTCATGTTCTCATTCTGTTTAAATGCAGATACATCCTTACACCTAACATTATTATGATGAAAATTTCTGAAATCGTTTACCTCGCCGGTGATGATGCTGGAGTGCCAGCCAGGCTGACGCTTAATCCGTTGCTGGAGATCTGTGTGTGGTGCTGTCAGGTCTTCCGTTTTGATTCTTGAATACACGCTAGTCTGTCGTGCGCTTCAGTTTCTTGCCGCGCTGCGTGGGCAGACAGAACAGACACGCGTGCTGCTCCTCTATTTCCTAAGGGTGCGTTTGGTTGGATGTATGAGGGTGAACCGAACCATCCTGTATAGGATTTGATTTTGTCTTTGCGTTTGGTTGGTTGAACGGAATCATTTGATACAGGATGAGATGGTACTGATTCTTGAAATATTTCAAAAAGATGTTGCACCATCCTCGTACAAAAAATTTAGCCAATCAATTGGTTCAGGACATAATCGTTCACTCACATCATCCCTCGAACCAACCTTATTCCTCAATTCAATCTCATCCTTCAACCAAACATCATCTCGCATCATCCTCAGATCATTTCATTCAAGCAACAAAACAAAATCTTATATCATTCCATTCGGATAATCAACCACCTTCTCTGCACCATCTCATCCGTAATCATCACATCTATCCTCAGATCATCCTATCCCGCTTATCCTCGTGACACTCAACCAAACACACCTAAGTGATGTATGCCTTCGGTTGCTGCAACCAAAAACTTTGTATTTCCATAGCGGAAACGGGATTGATCTTGATGCTAAAATATCTCGTTTGCTTGTTCCTCTCTCGGGGATTTGAAAATATGCCACTCTTGATATTGTCACTTGCTAAAATACTACTTTGGCCATCATTACATGGAGGTCATCATGTCATTGAGAGGAGAGTGGCAATTTACCGAGTGGCAATATCGTGGCGATATCAATTTTTCCCTCTCTGGGTGGAGTTCGAGCGATTCGTGCTGCCCAGCTCCAGGATATATACCAACACCTCGCACGCTAGGGTTCAGTTCAGAGGTTCAGGTTTTGCTCACTTGGGATCAGCGGCCGAGCCGGACGACCTTGCCTCGCCACCCGCCGAGCCCGAGCCGGTTGAGATTTCGGGAAATCTACGCGGGCTCGGCTAAGCCCGCCTACGCGTCCCCACCTGCCATCGCTGGGCCGCGCGCACTACGGTCTACGGTCGGGTTGTGCGGGTACCTCAGGCCCGAACGGAATGCCTCCCCAAATTATCTGGCCGGCCGGAGCGGCCGCGCAGTGTCGTTTGTAGAGATGGCAATAGATCGGATCAGGTACAGGTTTTACAAAATCCAACCCAATCCGAATTGAAAAATCCTATCTGAATCCGAATATCATATCGGGTAAAAATTTATACCTGAATCCGAACTCGGTGGTACCCGAAATTCAACAGGTACCCGACGGGTTTGTGTAATATAGGTGGCAATAGGTTGGGTCGAGTGTGGGTTTTCCAAAACCCGACCCGATAAGAAATCCGAACCTTAAAACCCGAGTCAAACCCGACGGGTACCCGAAACCCGACCCCAAACCCGGTAGTGCGAACTCGGCAATTCGATGGGTATATAATTTGCCCAATGGGTACCACGGTGAAAATTAAAACTCAAATCGACCAACTCATTTCGAGTAATTCAATTCAAGAACCCGTGGGTAAAATTAAAACCGAACCCGACGGATCGGGTGCAAAACCCGTGAGTACTGAACCGCGGTACAATTGCCCCTAGTTGTTTGGGACGACGGCTCGCCACTGCCAGGCCCCGGCCTACCACGCTCCACGGTGACAAGAAATCTCCCGCCACGCCGGCACCGCAAGCTAGTTGGGTGGGTTCCGTTGTTGCTTTGCATGCTCGGCCGTGCCGTACTGCCGTGTATATATTATGATAAAAATTCATAATATTTGCTTTATCCGAAGGGTTTCTTTTTGGGGGATTACAAGGTAGGGTTCAATCACTATGCGGGGGGCACTAATCATGGTTCAAAATCTCGTTGAGATTTTAGATGTCTAGACTGAAATCTCAACTTTCGATCGGGGCTGAATTTCCAAATCTCAGCTTTGGGATTACTAGATTGTACGTTTGTGTTACTCTCTATTGATATTTAATTTAATTACCATTATAAAAACGACATATGATCATATGCTAATTTGTTACCATGTAGCAGCGTTGTGAAACTTTTGATATATACATTCACTTATTCACATGCTCTGCGAATGAAAGTACTATTAAGCCAAATTGTTGTGTATTTCGGCGAGATACCAAATTTCAGGATTTTTCGGCAAGATTTTGATGTATTTAGGTGAGATTTCAGATTTTTTTTATCGTGATGATCACACATTTGACCGGTTTTCATGTTTGTATGACCGAATTTTGCACCAAATTTTTTGTGACAAATTGTAATGCCTTCTCTGAGGAATAAATGCGAAAATTTTGCTTTAATATGATTTGACCACTGGTTGCTTTTATCTCAAGGTAAATAATATTGTGGTTGGTGGGGTCGAGTTTGCACAAGATCCATTGTTTGGACAATGTCCGCTAAGGAGAGGTGAGCTGACTTACATCTTCACTTAATTGTATGCTATCTTGAGTTCTTGACATATAAGAACTTAGAAGTGAGGCTCGTTGCTATAATTCTTCACTTCTAAATCTTTTTCATATGCTAATACTTAGTATTTTGCATTGAAACAAATAGAAAATATAGATAAATATTTGCAAGATATCTTTATATTTTTTCTAACCTTAGGAGACAATTTCACAGGGTTGAAAAGGGCCAAATTTTTTGTCATTTCGATCGAAATTTCAATTTTGCCCGCCGCCAAAATACCGGATTTGAAATTTGATTTTTAAATTTTGGCCAGATTTTGATCAAAGTTCTAATTTTTAAATTTTAGCCACCTCCAAGATGGGGTCTAAAAACGAAATTAGAAACCTCAACACTAATACACTACTAGTACCGCTTTAGTAGTTATCAGTGTATTTTAAAACCAACATTAGAAGCTTATCCGGCTCGATCTGCGCTCCTACTATCTATTTCTGAATAGATATCTTGTACTCCCATCAAGTCATATCTATAAAAGATTACATTACCCTCTTTGTTATATCTTGGGTAAATCTCATAAAACTACAAGTTTTTTATACAAATTATCATATAACTTCTGAGTTTGGTTTCTATTTCACAAAACTACATATTTTAGAATAGCTTCTATCACAAAATTGCAGTGTTTTAGAATTGACTATTTCTTGCAACAGCTCTTACAATGTGGGCGGCCTACATAAATTGTTGATTCTTGAGTGTTGGAGAGCTAAAATTGAGTGCATTGCATTAGTGTGCCACATTGATTGCACTCTTGAGATTCAAGCCGCATCAAGTTTGTTACTCTTGGAGGTTCCGCCTCCTAGGCGGCTAGGCGTGAGGTTCGGTGATCTTCACAAAGGAGGTTGTGTGAAGACACAGGCGGTTGTGAAGCCTGGCTTCGCCTACCGGGCGGGAAGAGCTATCACTAGTGATCGGGAAGGCTCAAGCGAGTGGAGCCGGCTGAAGGAATTCAAGCTACCTCAGCGTGGAGTGGGGAGGCGGCAAGTCTCGAGACCACGGAAAAATTCTCTTAGCATCAATTGTGGTTTGCTTGTTTTTATTCTTGTGAAATTCTAGCTATTTGATTCTTGTGGGCTACTTGCTTAGCAAATTAATATACTTGCTTAGTGATATTATCTTGTGATCACTAGAATTGTTAAGAATTAAATTAGGCAAAACTATCACTTGTTTGTAGTAATCATTAAACTTGAATTTAGTGATAGAATTTTTGAAAAGTCTATTCACCCCCTCTAGGCTCATCCTCGATCTTACATCAGGCCGCGTGACTTCTCCTGACACACTTTGAGCCCACCCTGCCGAGCGAGGGCGATCCCGCCTTTGAACATCGTGGGGCTCGGGAATGGGCCATAACTGGACCCCAAAACGGCGATCAGAACGTCGGGACCCCCATACATGTTGTTCGTTGGTCTCCCAATCTGGCGAGTTGTTGCGGTTTTAGCATGTCGTCCCATAAAAGCGAGGAATGCAAATAAGATTTTTAAATTGTGATATGTAGGAATATTAGTTGAAGATTGCTATGGCCAATATTACCAAGATTTCAGAGAATTTGGAAAAAGAACTAGCAAGGAAAGATTAACTACCACATGTCGAAAGATGATTGACATTTTGGCGAAGGTTTCACTTTCACAAAAATGAGAGATGGGGGAGCACGTGTTGCTACTAGATTTTGGCAAGCAAAATAGTCGGCAGTCGGCTATATTAAGGCTAAATCGAAGGATCAGGGATTGGCATCTACTTTTTCCTGCATTAGTAGTCTGTAGCTAGTAGTACAATCCTATATTTGTAATTAGATTTTCATCAATATTGTTTCGCATCGATGTGTTGATCAATTTTAATTATGTTTTATGTTCCAATGACTTCACCGATTTGCTGAAAAATCGGCTAGCACGATGCATACATCGCCGAGAAGCGCCCTATAGAGACATGGTGATGGTGTCAAGACGCTTTTCCAGACAAGATTACCTTTCTTTGAGAGCGATGTCGATAGTTTCTATCGCAAGAGAAGAACTAGCTTCTTCCTTTAGGGTTGTTTGGATCTCCGGTTTATAAGAACTAGTTTCCATAAAACATGCTTTATCTTAACTACCCCACAAAACGTGTTTGGATCCTCAAACAAACTCCCGTACAAGATAAACTCGATTTTCACAATCCACAAAAAACGCGTATTAGGAAAAACGGTACCCAGTCGTTTTTAGCGGAACTAGTTTTCAATAACCACGATCTGGACGTGGTGGAGACGTGTTCCACTAGGAACGCGGGAACTATTTTTTCCTTCACGCTTTCACGATTACAGGTCTTGCCGCATATGCAATATATAAGAACCACAACTATCTTCTAATTACTCAAGAACCACAACTATCTTCTAATTACTCAATTGAGATCGGAGAAGATCGTTGGCCGCCCTATCCCGCGGTCTGCCGCCGCCGCCTTGGTCATCAAGTCTCCGTTGTTCAACGCTAATCAACTCCATTGATCCGAGGTAACATCGACTTCTTATGCCTTCAATTCAACAAGTTAATGGCAATCCATGGGATGATCTTTGATAGATAAAACATGTTGCTGCATAGAGATCAAAGATGTATTCACATGTTAGGGATATAGTAGGTCAGCGACCAAATGTTGCGATAATTACTAATTAATTTGGTTGATACTACATGTAAACCGTATGCATAATTAGCCTAGCCCGATCTGAACTAGCAAATTCTTGTTGTATGTATACATGTGTGCTCTTGCGACCACAACTAGCGTCTAAATGGATTAATTGGTCCTGAATAGACCAATGTACTAAGAACGATCCAAAAGTGTGAATGAGTTATGATCGTTGTGTATTTACATTCTGATTTATCGCTCAAAAGAACATGTTTACTCAAATACCAGATTTGTTTGTTCCATTGGTAGGTCCTAGAGACTATACAACATGTCGATGGTGATTTTACATGCTGAATTCTTTTTCCCTGAATAGACCAATGTACTAAAACAGTCAAAAGTGCAAATGTAGTAAGGAACTCAAAGCTTGAACTATATGCATAATTAGCCTAGCCCGACCACCTAGTTATATCGGTTCCTTTTAGAAACATATGGAGGGCCATGTGGACAAAAAATTAAGCAAGAATATCTGAGATAAAGTTAGTATAAAGAGGCATACACGAAATCTAGCGAGGACAAAACCCTCCTCAACATCTGAAGGATCAAGCCCTCAATGGTGGAAAAGAAGGGACCACCTACACAAAGGCGGCATGGCGGCAAATTTTAGCTTCTTTCAATGATGCAAGAGTCGACAAACTTGAACTACAACAATTGAAGAATCGACATAAGTACTTGAGGACCTGCTATGCTACCATGAACAAACTTCAAGTACCTTGGATTTGGTTGGGATGATGATGACAAAATGATAAAAGCTTCCAATGACAAATGGGAGGAGCTTATTTTGATGCGTTATATCTAAGAAATTTTATATTCTATCTCTTTGTTAGATTCCAAAGTTACAATCAATTTTAACCAAAATATTAACACAATGCGAGAAGAAAGATGCAGTTCAAGAATATCGTGATAAAGTGTGGCCTAGTTGGCGGATCTTCAAGAGATATGTGCAACTTCAATCGCACAGGGGTTTTGTGCTACATCAAGCAAAGGAAAAGGTCCAAATTTATCAAGCAAGCATACAGTTATTGATCTTAATGAGGAAATGGCGAGAATGAAGCAAAGGAAAATGAAGACATTGAGAAACATGTTAGTCAAGTGGTTTCTCCAAGCAATTGTCCACAAAATAAGGTGGCAGAGAAAAAGATAAAGTCAACTAATGCAAGTGGAAGTAAATGCAAGATAATCCAAGAGGACAAAAGCACACGGTGATGATCAGTAAATGCATTAGATAGTCTTCTTGATGCCACTTCCCAAATAAATGAAATGAAGAAAAGAGCGCCCTCTGAGGAGGAAGCATATTCATGAAAGCGTGTATGGGAATACTAAAGAGTATGAGTGACATTGCGCAAAACCAAAAAGTAAAGGTCTGACCACATTTACAAACGCTGAACAAAGGGAGTGTTTGTTGAGATGGACGAGGAGATCGGACTATATGGATACAAGGACTTTAGAACTATCATGTAGAAACTTAGTTTATGATATTTAGATTACATTTGGCTTATTGATGCATGCATTTTAGTTTCATTCTATGTTGGAACATTAAGTATTAAATTTCAGTTCACTATGATCATGTGAAATAAATTTTCTCTCGCTAATAATTGTTGTATATTATGCGGTGCCATGAACTCATCAAAAGTGTTAGATGATGATATTTCGACTCGACAGATGGTTATTAACAATATTGCTGCTTTGTGTCTTTATTTGCGATGTGTTCTTCACTAGACTTTTCAAAAGTAGCGTAACACATCGGATTTAAGTGGTGCTGAGCAGACGCGACAACTACTTGATGGGCACCTGTTAGATTTTTTGATCAACTCCGTGTTGATAAACACACCTTCTACTTGCTACGGGATGAACTATGTGAGAGAAATTTGCTTCACGATACACTGAGAATGACAGTGGATGAACAACTAGTGATGTTCTTGCATACTATCGGTCACAGTGTTAGGAATCGTGTCATCCAGGACAGATATCAACATTCAGGAGAAACAATTAGTCGACACTTTAACAATGTCTTAGATGCTATCAATGGATTGCGTGATGTTTACATAACAGACCCACCCAAAGAAGTGCCACTGAAAATTAGAGCTGATTCAAAGTACTACCCATATTTCAAGGTAAATTTCTAAATTGAGTGCGCTACACTTCCTATCTATCATACTATATGTATTAATGAACCGTTCTTTCAAGAATTGTCTTGGAGCTATTGATGGCACACACATTGAGGCAAAAATCAAGTTTGAAGAGCAAACTCCTTACGAAATAGACATGGTTTTCCATCTCAAAATGTTATGGCGGTGGTGTCATTTGACATGACATTTACATATGTGGTTCTTTGGATGGGAAGGTTAGATCGGATCAATTGTGCTTAGATGATCATTAGTAGCGGAGGTTTTGTTGTACCGAAGGTAAATGAAAAGATTTGTGAACGACATAGTGTCCATTTTTTATACTAGTAGTTCTTGATTAACGAGGATTTTGTTTTGCGAGTAAATTTTATCTAGTTGACTCGGGCTATGCAAATACACCAAAATTTGTTGCGCCCTATCGTGGTGATCGCTATCATATTGGTTCTTTCCGTGGAAGTATCGGTGCTACAAAGGGAAAAGGATTTATTCAATCATCGACATGCACAACTAAGGAATGTGGTCGACGCACTTTTGGTGTTCGAAGCTCGTTTTCAATTTTAAAAGTTAAAGGAGAATTCCTTATCCATATGAAAGCATAAGTAAAAATTGTTATGGCTTGCTGCATAATCCATAACTTCATACGGAAGGCTACAGAATGATGAATTGTTTGGGTTTTATGAGAATTTAGGCATGCAAGAGAATGAAGACCATGGTGAAGAACTAATAAGGAGTCAATCTAATATACGAGAAGATGAGCGAATCTTGGTGGCGTGTTCGTGCAAGCATTGCTCGGCATTGTGGACTAATCATCAACGGCGTAGTGCACATCCATGACGGATGTTTAGTCACCGTCTTAGCATCTTGAACTTTTGTTATCGTTAAAAATAGATTATTATCCAAAGCGGTTTTTCAGTATAATTCTAATTTGCCCTTTTAGTTCTGTAGGTTTGATTTCTATTTGTAAGACTACCTAGATGGCACATTTCTATCGAGATATGCAAGATTTCCTACTTATCTTCTCCTCTTTGATGCGGTTGTTCATGAGGTTTCAATCGATGAACATCATTCATAAATACATACAAAAGAAATTCAGATCAACACAAAAAGAATATCATAGCATCGGATAAGTGGTGAAACAGAAATCATCAAAAGGAACAAATCTGAAGCTTAAAAAAGCTTACTTTGCTTCACAGTTAGGGTTGCTGGAGTGATGATTCTACTTGCATAGTTGGCCTTGTGCATAGCATCAACAAAAACCAAGTCATATCCATCACGGTCTCCCTTTCATCATAACAAAGGCAAAAGATCGATGTCTGTAACAATCGGGGCTTGGGATGACAATGATCCACAGGTTAGATGACATTCAAAATTTGAGATTGAACAATACATTTGGCCTTTCTAACATAATGTTGTAAAACTTCGGAGCTTGCTCTTGGTACATTGTTTTGTATATGCTTAATACCATCTTGCTTTTCATACCATCTCCAAGAAGGGTAAACACGCAAAGATTGTAAATTCCCAAATTCATAATCATTTATACCGTGTGTTTCATTCTAGGATGATTCGATGAATCTAAAAAGTAAAGCACACCTCGCCAAAGAACTCAATAACAAAGTCATCTACACCAAATCCACCCTTTTTGTTGCAAACAACTCCTAGACCACGAGAGAACATACAGTGTAAGTTAAAAGAATTGGAGCTTTTAGTTCGATGGTAGGCAAGAAAACAATACTCCATTTATGGACTAGTTATTCTGAATGCATGCCTCATCGTACTGCTTGGGTGCTCCCATCGCGTCGCTCAGACCCTCCAGCCACCTCGGCCGCCCCAACTCATGCTCAGTTGGGCTCCTCTCCGGATAGTGATTGGAATGAGCGAGTTCGCTTCCCTTCTCCTCACGCGATCTTGACAGATGCGACATAGGGAAAGTAAGGAACAAGAGGATCATTATTTGCAAAACACAAGGCAAGCACAAATGATTGAAAAGAAATCATTACCTAGGAGTGCTGACCTGGCGGTGAGGATCTTAGCGGCGGCCTGCTGCGTGGTCCCATCGCGTCGCTCCAACCCTCTCGCCATGCGCCGCCAACAACTCATGCATCTTGGGCTCCTTCTCCGCGATCTGACGAGAAAGAAATGGGGAAAGTAAGAGAGAGCGAGAGGGCGGCGGAAATGGGAAAGTAAAGAGAGAGGCGGTGAAATGAGAGGAGTCGGAAGGTAGTGCGTGTTTTATTTTCTATCAAGCAGTGGTTCTCATACACCCATTTGGTGACCACCATTAACCAAACATAGTTTAATTAAAACCCATGCTAACTACCTAAGCGATCTAAACTGGTTTTCCTAAAAACCGAGACTAAAAGCGTATTTTACTAAAACAAGTTTATATTTTATAGATCCAAACAACCACTTAGAGTATGTACAATAATACCGTTAAGTCGCATGCCAATGACACGTGGGATTTTAAGCGATGTAGAAGAGAGAAGGAAGAGAAAAAAGTGTTTTCGTTATAGAATAGAGCGGTCTTATAGACAACTTTAGACTATCTATACTATTATATAGTCCGTCTAATAATTGTACGAGAGGTCATTACAAACAGCTATATAGATAATTTATTATATGAGTTGCCTTTAATCTTGTCTATAGATAATATGGAGTTGCACTACACACGCTCTACTATGTATACTACTATACATCTCTTATATTCGCCAGAACCTGCTCAAATATTTTCGGAGATCCACCGAAACTAAGGCGTTGGCATGCCATACCATGTTGAAGAAATTGGAGGAATAAGGGGTTGCCACCGAGATCGAACCTGTCCAGATCTGTCGTTCATGCCCATTTTCCTGCTTTTATTTTGCAAGCACGTTAATGTTTGGGAAAAATGTAAAGGAAACTCCAATTCTATTCATTTGTAGAATGAAACATCCCAAAAATCTAAAAATGAGCTTATTTATTTTATTTGGGTTTTCCTAATTTTCCCAGGATTTTATTTCGTTTTATTTGGTTTTATTAGCACCTTTCCGTTTTGGAAGTCCTCCAAAACCCGCCTTTCCTTTTTGGAATTTCACTTCCTCTCCCCATTTTACCCAATCGGCTCGCCGTCTCCTCCTTTTCATGCCAAGACGTTCTCTCCCTCAGCCCTTGCTGCCCTTCGCTAGTCTGTTCTCCCCAGGCTATGCGCTCAACCTAAGCTCGTCCGGACTTTTTCCCATAGCAGACCGAATGGCCTAAGCGCCAATAGTGTCGTCTTCCCCTTTATTGCTCACTGACTTCGCGCCATCCATCATGAGCTGCAAGACTCGAGCACTGCGCCATCCCATCACCATCGCACCAGTAAAGTCGCGCACACGCTCGTCTCTGCGCGTGCCGGTCGGCTCCCAGCGCTCGGGCCTCCTCGCCGCTCAGTCACGTTGCCATCATCCGCCGCGCATCGCTTTTCCTCTCGGTTCCACTATAAAAGGCCCTCAGAGCCATTCGCCACGCCACGAAATCACCAAGTCGAGCTCTACCCTCTTCGCTCTTCTTAGCTCTCGAGCCCTCTTTTCCCATGGCGATCGTCTTCTCCACCTCGGCCAAACCCGCCACGCCTCGTTCTCCGCGACACCGCCCCACCGATCAACGCCTCCCGTCTTGTTGCGCCACGAACCCTACCCTACATCGCTTAGGTGACCTCGTCATTGGGTCAGCTCTTCATGGCGACCTCGCTTTGGCCGACGTGTAGGTAGACCAGCATCATAGGCCACGAGCCTCGCCTCCAAAGCCGCAAAGGTCAGATAAGATGAGTTCTAATGTCTGCTGAATTTCATTTCGGGTTTTTGATTTAATTTTCGGGTTTAAAATTTATTTAAAAATCCAAAAATTAATTAAAAATTTAGAAAATTCCCCAAAAATTCCAAAAATCCAAAAATACCCAAGAATATATATTTTTGATCAGTTCGAGCTGCTGAGTCCAAAAATGATCTCTATTTTGCCAACCAAGTCCAGAAAATTCTTAAAATGCCCCTAAACTCTATTCCAACCATTTTCTCCTTTGTTTCCTTTTTCGTTTTTCTTTCTTTATTGCTTTTATTCGTTTATTTTACTTGTTGCGTTTTCTCGCACTAGATCCGACGTTGGAGCCACCCTTGGAGCTGTACTTGGAGCAGGAGCAGTATTTGGAGCCGGAGCAGGAGGCGTATGGGACCGGACACGACATCGACCACTACACTTTAGGCGAACCTTCGACCCCGCAAGGCAAGCCACACTCCTTGAACATGTCGGACCCAGTTCCATTACAATAATATGTATATTTTTTGTACCACATTATTTTCTAGTATTTTGAAAAACTACAAAAGGTGGTAAATTTGGAATGACACGATTAGCTATACCCGAATGATTAAACTTGTTGTTATGCCTTAATCCCCTTTTAACCTTAGGCTATAAAGTATTAAACCATCGTAGTTTAGCGGTTATTGTAATATTCACCTTTAGTTAAATTACTCAAGATCTCCGAAAGTTGGCTCGGGTGATTTTCAAAAATTGCTACGGTTAGGGGGACAGCGTTAGGCTGGACCACGGAAGGTGGATCTTGGCCCAACCCCCAACCAATGACAAGCCGGATGTGGTGTGGTGGGTGGTACAGTGGGTACCAATGGTTGTGGTATGTCATTTGGCTATGTCTTTGGCATTTAAGGACCGATGTCTTAGGAAAAGTAAATAACTTCGTTCTGTCAACCACAAGTTGGGCTTGGCCATCTGTAACTGACCCAACAAAGCTTAGTACATTGTACTCCCTTTGGAATGCCTATAGGAGGTAGCTACCATTTAGGTAGGTGAATGGATCATGAGCGATCGATGTGGACAGAATGGAGTGGCCATTCCGGTCCTCACAATAGTAGATATCCACAATATGACCGGATCGCGTCTCCGCTTTGGCGATGGGTCCTGGAGACTATGGATCCTCGTAATCTCTTGGATAGGAGCTAAAGAAGGAAGTTCAACAAAAGACTATGATCATCTCGGTCCACCACGTGGGTTGGAGGGCGTGGCATCGACCCGCCCGCCTTAGCCGTCTGCACGTTGATCTGGATCGATGGAAATGGCGCGATACCCTCCTCGTCCTCCCCGTCCCATTGCGCTTCTTCCTGGCGGCGTTAGTCTGTGGGGGTGAGTATTCTTGCTTGCAAGGCCTTGTTTGTTTCACTGGCGCACGAATTCTCTGTGGTCTTCATCCCAACAAAACGCCCCCGTGTCCTCATCAATGAACCCATACTTGAGTATGGAACAGATCCTTCTTGGCGTAGTCTACTAAAGCGATGCTTGAAGGTCTTCCATGCCTTTCTGCCGCTAGCAAGGCATACCGTCGCACTAGGGGAGCGGATTCTTCCGAATGTTGAACGATGAAAGAATTTCCGTTAGCAAGGCATTGCGAGCCTCAATAGTCACCAACCTCCAGGAAGATAGCGTGATCGAACCCGCTCTGCTACTATCCCACACATATTCAAATGCATTCGCCACCTTTTTTGGCTTTCTAGGGGCCCCATCATTTGGATCGATCTCGTAATGGTATATCGGTCATGTGGCCTTTTGTTTGGTCCTCTGTGCGGAGTCGATTCATTCTTCTTGAGGGCACATCATGTCCTTCTGGACGATGGATTAGAGGCGACATCTTCTTTACAAGTTAAAATAGTTTCAGCGAACTAAAAGTGAAGAACAAATAAAATCACATTAGAGTGAATGAGTTTGTGGATACCATGGCTTGTTATTAGCCTTTTAAAAGAACTAGCCTAAATGGCTTGTTATTAGCCTTTTAGCAAAAGAAGTAACTAGGAGGTTGCCAACTTAATAAAAATTTCGCAAAGACCTCCCTAAAACTAGGACATCCACACATGGCAGACAAGGTAAGAATACATATGGATTCAACCATTTGGATTAACAGCTAATAATAATAGCATGTAAGCTCGGGATCTCACATATGAACATATACAGATATTACGAATAAAGCAATTAGCATAAAGCTCATATTGATTGTTTGAATGTTCTCGAGATGTCAAGGTTGCCTTAAAAGGCCCTCCTCGCCACAATGGACAAGTAATAGACTAGATTGTGACAACTTTATCTCAATAATGATTTAATACTTGACGAGTTAAGTATAAATCTACTCAATTGGTTATCTTATATGCATATTCACTAACTAAGCATATAAAGACGAGGTTTGCAATAGAGCTAATCAAATATATATATATATTTTTAGATCAAAAGGTTTCCCCTGTTTTATTCCAGGACCATGTACAACCACAGCACCATCGCTCCTAGCCAACCACAGCATGTACAACCACAGCACCATCTCACAAATGAACATGTACAACCATGACCACCGCTCCTAGCCAACGAACAAAGACATTTTAACTATTCTTGCTCTTGGGCTCTAAACAACGAGAAAACAAACATCCTTTGCCGAACTCACACTAATCAAATATATATATATGAAAGTGAAATTATTTGCTAAGATTTGTTGTCACAATTAGTCTATTCCATCCCTAAATCATCCTTGAACATTAAGCCCACCATAAGGTCCCCAAGCATGAGTCGTGGCCTTTGCAAGGCAAGAATAATCACGAAAGTGTCCCGAACTCACTAACTAGCGAGCAACACGAAAAATAGAGCAAATGGCGAGCGGTGCCTCCGGATCGAAAGCGGCCTCTAGCTCGATGGCTAGTCCCCGAAATACTCACGGTTGAAGCCGAAGGAGATGGCCTTGAGGGAGGCCAGGGCGGGAGGCGGGGAGGCGCCGAGGCGGGGAGGAGCGGAGGAGGCCGAGGCGGGAGCCGGGAGCGGAGGAGGAGCCGAGGGGAGCCCCAGGAGGCAAAACGTCTCAAAGGTTTAGGGTTTGGCCTGTGAATGAGATCTGCTGAGGAGATATATAGGAGAGCACATCACGACGGTTCTATAATATAGCGTGCATGATGAGATATCCTGACGGTTCTATAATAGAACGATGCATGATGTTTAATATTACAGCGGTTCTATAATAGGCAAATGCAGTGATGTTATGACATCACGACGGTTATATGATAGAACCGTCATGTATTGAGATATCGCAGACGGTTAGGTAACATAACGTGCAGTGACAAATCTTTATCCTGTTGTTATGTTAAAGAACGTCGTGATATATCTTTTCATGACATTCACTTGTCGGTTCGATTCGATCGACTCTTATGCATGCCACTTTGTTGTATCTTACGGGAAAGTTGTCTTTAACGAGAATATAGGCTATCTTGTGGTTGAAGTGGAATTCTAATCCTCAATTCAAACCCTAAAATCGAGAACAATCACATACAACTATTTCCATATTGCCAAAGTAGACATGATTACATTCTTGTCATCAATTATATCGAATGGCCATCTTTGAATCATGTATTTGGAATCATATTGATATTAACGAATAAATCGTGCTCTTATACTTGCATCTTTTCCATCAATCCGGATGCTTCAAGCTACTTACAAAGATCATCACAATCATATATACATAATTGGATGCTTCTGAAGCTACTTACAAAGATCATCACAATCATATGTACAAAGCATGATGGGTCGTATCATCTTTACAATAGCATTAATGTAATATTATTACACATGAAAATTAGTAAGCATGATGATAATGCACCCTTCTCATAACTACGCCACCACATGCTTATTCTTTTGTATGAAAATTAGCCCTTCATGATGATCGACGCGTGTGTAGCTTGCTTCCTCATGTTGTTCTTACGGGACCGAGATGTCATTTCGATAGGTGGCAACTCATCAAATTGATTGTACTCTTCCTCATCTACTACATTCTCAACTCAGACAATTCTCCTTTTTCCCTGAAGAACTACGTGGCGCTTCTTGTTGGGCGATCGGTTACATAGAAGACTTGAACAACTTGGTTAGCGAGTACGAATGGTTCGTCTTGGTATCCGACACGCTCGAGGTCCACAGAGTGATGCCATTCTCGTCGACCTTCACGCTACCGGAGGTGGACCCAACGCACCGAAATAGGGAATCTTGAAAACGTAGTCGAGCTCCCATATCTCCTTTATGAACCCATAGTAGGAGCTCCTCGTCAACCACGTATTATTGAATGCATCTATGCGGACACCATGTCGGTTTGTGCTCTTCATATCCCGATCTCTCGTGTAAAATGTGTACCCATTTAAGTCATATCCTTTCCATGTGACAACCGTAAAAGTTGGTCCTTTTACCAACCATGTCGCAGTGTCATCGACGAGCTCCCAGTGATAGGTCGCTCCTTCAACCATTTGTTGAGACGAAGGTTATCTCTGTCTCGTGATCCAAGACTCTGCCGTGCTGGATTCTCTTGCCTTAGCCATTGCTTGTGCTCGACGATATAGGCAGACACTACAGCCATGTGTTGCAAAACCGTGAAATGGGCTCGAGCATAATCAACCGAATCAGGCGTGATTGCTTTCCTTCAGATGGTCCCGACACTCGGAGCCTCCCTCATGGCGAGATCGAGGCACACCTATTGGTTCGACACAGGGCCATGTAATCGAGCAGAACTCGACGGCCTCTTACATGCATAACCTTCGACAATGCTACCCTCGACGAGATCGATTCCGTCGTAAGACTTGAGAATTCCCATGTACCTCTCGAGCGGGTACATGCTACGAGAACACTGCCCGCATATCTTTATCTCGTCACAAGGTGAACAATGAGATGGACTATGATATCGAAAAATGATGGAGGGAAATACATCTCAAGATTACATAGAGTCATCACCACCTCGACTTGCAGAGCATCTAGTCCTTCGGGATCGATGACCTTCGAGCGATTGTGTTAAAGAAATAACACGCCTAGTGATTGTCTCACGGACCTTGACCGCAAAATACTTCTAATTGCGATAGGGAGCATCGTGTCATCAAGACATGACAATCATGAGACTTCATGCCGATTAATTTCAAATCTTCCAAAGTCCCTTTCTAGGTTTTGGTTTGATGTTAAGTGCACTGGTGCATTATGTTGGAGATACAATGTGAGATCTTCCACCTGGAAAAGGGGTGGAAATTATAGCATATCTTCAGACTTAGTAATGTTTCTGCTCAACGGTAGTAAGAGTTTGTGACGCTTTCCTGCTGCATTACGTTTACGTACAAGTGTTTGTCAGATGACCAATTGATCATCCTGCATTCTTCAAGCTCATTCTCGTTGTTCCTGGCAGTGTCTTCTGCTAACTTAGTACTGGTACCTTTCTCTTGTGCTGGCATCCAATTTTCACTCCGGACGCGTCAATTGAAATGCTTTAGTATCTCATGTTCTCATTCTGTTTAAATGCAGATACATCCTTACACCTAACATTATTATGATGAAAATTTCTGAAATCGTTTACCTCGCCGGTGATGATGCTGGAGTGCCAGCCAGGCTGACGCTTAATCCGTTGCTGGAGATCTGTGTGTGGTGCTGTCAGGTCTTCCGTTTTGATTCTTGAATACACGCTAGTCTGTCGTGCGCTTCAGTTTCTTGCCGCGCTGCGTGGGCAGACAGAACAGACGCGTGCTGCTCCTCTATTTCCTAAGGGTGCGTTTGGTTGGATGTACGAGGGTGAACCGAACCGTCTTGTACAGGATTTGATTTTGTCTTTGCGTTTGGTTGGTTGAACAGAATCATTTGATACAGGATGAGATGGTACAGATTCTTAAAATATTGCAAAAAGATGTTGCACCATCCTGTACAAAAAATTTAGCCGAATCAATTGGTTCAGGACATAATCGTTCACTCACATCATCCCTCGAACCAACCTTATTCCTCAATTCAATCTCATCCCTTCAACCAAACATCATCTCGTACCATCCTGTATCATTTCATTCAAGCAACAAAACAAAATCTTATATCATTCCATTCAGATAATCAACCACCTTCTCTGTACCATCTCATCCAGAATCATCACATCTATCCTGTATCATCCTATCCCGTTTATCCTCGTACACTCAACCAAACACACCTAAGTGATGTATGCCTTCGGTTGCTGCAACCAAAAACTTTGTATTTCCATAGCGGAAACGGGATTGATCTTGATGCTAAAATATCTCGTTTGCTTGTTCCCTCTCTGGGGGATTTGAAAATATGCCACTCTTGATATTGTCACTTGCTAAAATACTACTTTGGCCCACTGTCATAGACACAGAAGGTCATACATGTCATTGAGAGGAGAGTGGCAATTTACCGAGTGGCAATATCAGGGATGGCGTATTATCAATTTTTCCCTCTCTAGGTGGAGTTCGAGCGATTCGTGCTGCCCAGCTCCAGGATATATACCAACGCCTCGCACGCTAGGGTTCAGTTCAGAGGTTCAGGTTTTGCTCACTTGGGATCAGCGGCCGAGCCGGACGACCTTGCCTCGCCACCCGCGGAGCCCGAGCCGGTTGAGATTTCGGGAAATCTCCCGTGTGCAGCGTCTACGCGGGCTCGGCTGCGCCCGCCTCCGCGTCCCCACCTGCCATCGCTGGGCCGCGCGCACTACGGTCGGGTTGTGCGGGTACCTCAGGCCCGAACGGAATGCCTCCCCAAATTATCTGGCCGGCCGGAGCGGCTGTGCAGTGTCGTTTGTAGAGATGGCAATAGATCGGATCAGGTACAGGTTTTACAAAATCCAGCCCAATCCGAATTGAAAAATCCTATCTGAATCTGAATACCATATCGGGTAAAATTTATACCGAACCGGTAGGTACGAAATCAACGGCATTCGACGGGTTTGTAATATCTGGTGGCAATAGGTTAAGTCGGGTGTGGGTTTTCCAAAACCCGACGACAAGAAACCCAACCCAAAACCCGAGTCAAACCCGCGGTACTGAAACGACCCCAAACCCAATGGGTGCCGAACTCGGCAATTGCGATGGGTATATATATTCGGTGCCCAATGGTACCCATGGTGAAAATTAAAACTCAAATCCGACCCGAACTCATTTCGAGTACCCGACCCGAAGAACCCGTGGGTAAAAATTAAAACCCGAACCCGACCTGATCGGGTACAAAACCCGTGGGTACCTGAACCCGCGGGTACAATTGCCCCCCTAGTTGTTTGGGACGACGGCTCGCCACTGCCGGGCCCCGGCCTACCACGCTCCACGGTGCCAAGAAATCTCCCGCCGCGGCGGCGCCGCAAGCTAGTTGGGTGGGTTTCGTTGTTGCTTTGCATGCTGGGCCGTGCCGTACTGCCGTGTATCTATTATGATAAAAATTCAGAATATTTGCTTTATCTGGAGGGGTTTTTTTGGGATTACTAGGTAGGGTTCAATCAGCATGCGGGGGGCACTAATCAGGGTTCAAAATCTTGCTAAGATTTTAGATGTCTAGACTGAAATCTCAGCTTTCGATCGGGGCTGAATTTCCAAATCTCAGCTTTGGGATTACTAGATTGTACGTTTGTGTTACTCTCTATTGATATTTAATTTAATTACCATTATAAAAATGACATATGATCATATGCTAATTTGTTACTATGTAGCAGCGTTGTGAAACTTTTGATATATACATACACTTATTCACATGCTCTGCGAATGAAAGTACTATTAAGCCAAATTGTTGTGTATTTCGGCGAGATACTAAATTTCGGGATTTTTCGGCAAGATTTTGATGTATTTAGGTGAGATTTCAGATTTTTTTTTTATCGTGATGATCACACATTTGACCGGTTTTTATGTTTGTATGACCGAATTTAGCACCAAATTTTTTGTGACAAATTGTAATGACTGCTCTGAGGAATAAATGCGAAAATTTTGCTTTAATATGATTTGACCACTGGTTGCTTTTATCTCAAGGTAAATAATATTGTGGTTGGTGGGGTCGAGTTTGCACAAGATCCATTGTTTGGACAATGTCCGCTAAGGAGAGGTGAGCTGACTTACATCTTCACTTAATCAGTATGCTATCTTGAGTTCTTGACATATAAGAACTTAGAAGTGAGGCTCGTTGCTATAATTCTTCACTTCTAAATCTTTTTCATATGCTAATACTTAGTATTTTGCATTGAAACAAATAGAAAATATAGATAAATATTTGCAAGATATCTTTATATTTTTTTCTAACCTTAGGAGACAATTTCACAGGAGGTTGAAAAGGGCCAAATTTTTTGTCATTTCGATCGAAATTTCAATTTTGCCCGCCGCCAAAATAATACGGATTTGAAATTTGATTTTTAAATTTTGGCCAGATTTTGATCAAAGTTCTAATTTTTAAATTTTAGCCACCTCCAAGATGGGGTCTAAAAACGAAATTAGAAACCTCAACACTAATACACTACTAGTACCGCTTTAGTAGTTATCAGTGTATTTTAAAACCAACATTAGAAGCTTATCCGGCTCGATCTGCGCTCCTACTATCTATTTCTGAATAGATATCTTGTACTCCCATCAAGTCATATCTATAAAAGATTACATTACCCTCTTTGTTATATCTTGGGTAAATCTCATAAAACTACAAGTTTTTTATACAAATTATCATATAACTACAGGTTTGGTTTCTATTTCACAAAACTACATATTTTAGAATAGCTTCTATCACAAAATTGCAGGTTTTAGAATTGACTATTTCTTGCAACAGCTCTTACAATGTGGGCGGGCCTACATAGACTCATGCACAAGTGAAATAGCAAATGGGCGCGCGAGGCTATCATGTGGACACATACTGTAATCAATTATAAAACATGTAGTTTTATAACACAAGTTCTCCTAAATATATAGTTTTCTTAAATAGAAGATAAAACATGTGGTTTCACAATAATTTGTACAAAAAAATTTATAACTTTGTAAAATTTACTCTTATATCTTTGGATAGTATATCTTACTTTAGCCCATATTAGTAAATAATATTAAAATTTTGTAAAAAAATCACCTCAAAGTTGTACGATAACACGGAAGCGAGTGACTACTAACTAACAACCAGCTTCGATCGATCTTCTACAACCTGACTGTACTCTTTTTTTTTGCACCGAAGCTACCAAACAAGCAAAGCAATATGAGTTTGGGAATCACAGCATCACAGTGGCGGGACAGGGCGTCCGTGGCCCAACAACATCAACGAGCCTTGACCACAGTCTCCACACACTCGAGCTCATGTTTGAACGCGAGACAAGCGTACGGCGCGCCTACTAATTACGACCGCGGAAAGCGAGTAAGATCTTGCGTGCATGTCTGTCTGAAAACTTAGCATCGCCGCAGAGGAAAAAGGGAAAAAAAAGGCTTTGAAAGAAAAGAAAGGCAGGTGTGGCACGAGCACGAGCCCCTCTGCAGGGCATCTGCATGCGGCTGTCGGCAACAGCAGCAGACAGCACCTGCCTGCGGTTCCTTGTCTCCTTTCGGCGACAACCACCTCGTGGGAGCCTCCTCCCCTTCCACGGTGAAATTTCGCTCGGCAAGGTGAAATCGTGGCTTTTCAGGCGTTGCGTGTAGTTTTTTAAAAATTTTGGTTAACTGTGGACGCAATTATAAACATAACGGCGCTTCAACGGTTTCTCTCATAATACAAATTATATAAATTTTAAAGCAAATAAAGAGGTAAACAATCATCATCTACTCTTCATTCATACTTTAATTAACATGATGTTAATACGTTGTACGTACGTAAGTATGTTCCTGACCTGTATATTTTCGTAGTCTTTGCTAGTCTGTACGTATGGAGTAGTTGTGACTTCCATGCAATAGTGCAATACCGAGCAGCTAGCTAATATCTACTTCACTAGTTTAGGTTCCTACTGTAAGCAGAAATACGAAAGCTATAAGATCATTTAGAACATTTTGATTCAACTACATAAGCAACCTTTATATGCGCAAAATCACAAATCACCCTTTTATATGTACAAAAGCACAAACCCACCTTGGAACGTGTCAGCAACACCTTGCATATCGAGTTTTTCTCTCCTCTCTTCCTTCTACTAATATAGTTCTTTTGATGATTAAAGAACCGAGATTTCTTTTATATGTGTACTATTCTTTTGTTCCTTCACATGCCATTGACATTCAAGAGGAGACTCCTTATATAGCCAAGGAGAGAAGCTAGAGAAAGTTAGTCTCCATGCGCTAACCACTAGCATGCTAATTCTTCATACACTAATTTAGAAGTCAGTAACAATGCACTTTAATTGTGTAACAGTGTATTTTAAATTGCAAGTTACTGTTACAGAAACCAAGGATGTTACCATGCACTAAAACAATAAAACTGATTGTCATTAAATTGCTTTGTTTAAGCATCAATTCTTTTGCAATTTTGCTTTAATACCATACATACATGTAGGCAGCCAAAAAGCAATGCGTTGCTCAAATACATGCAGGTGTACGTGCCTAAAATATTATATTGATGCTTATAATTCCTCCTGCAGAATTATGGTTAGTAACACTAATTAGTGCACAATTAAATATTTGAAAGGAGAGAAGAGGGATTTTAAACCCTATGATTCTTAATCTTTTAGTCTAGCAACTATCACATTTAGATCTTTTATTATAAAAACTATTTTGTAATTTATATGGACCATATTATATTAAAATAATTTAATACCTACATGTAAGTAGTACGTATCTGCGATGGTGCATGCATATCAAAAGATCGGCTCGTGCTTACTGGCTCACTACTCACGTTCAGAGGATGCAACCTAAGCTGCCACCGACTGTAGGTATCACGGGAACAAAACAACCACTACAGTGCTCGATGTGGTGTTAAATATGCTACAGTGTTTTCTAACTATTACTGCAGAAGCTCTGAATTCTGTGCTTTTCTTGTGATGTTAAAGTAGTCCGCTGTTTAACCTCTTCGTCTACCAGGCTAGAATCCTAAAATCATGTTCATTTTTTCTTCGACGGATTAATTGATAGAGACATGAAACCTATCGCAATTACAGCTAAACCAGGAAATGCTGCCCCCATGTTACTAAACATTGAAAATACCCCTCAGGGCATTTCCAATGGATCATTTCTTTGATCGTTTCTTAGAGGAGAGATAGTGTATTAATTGATGTTTAGAAACAATGGCTCTCAATACATAGTTTCTACCTATTGTTTCTAATATTAATTACCATTGCAAGTTGGTTTAATTTGCATATGATCTATTGGGACGGCAAGAAACTATGAGGAGAGCACAATGCAGTTTTTTTGCGTTTCTACGGTTTTAGGAGTAGCGTAGAAATCGTTTCACAAACAAGAAACGATCCTCTTCTCTCTTTGTATTAATTTCCTGCCACATCACTTTTTTATCTGAGCTGGCACGTTAAGAAATGAATTATGAAACGCCATTGCAAATGCCCTCATGGCCCGATCATATATACGTGTTGTTTTTTATATTGACACGATCTTCGAAACACTACTTTGACCATTAATTTATATTGTAATATATTAATAAAACCTAATAAAATTCTAATGTTATAAAAATACTTTTCAAGAAAAATCTATACATGTGATTCTCATGTATCCAATTTAAATATTTAAAAAGATACTGATAATCAAAAGTTTCAAAAATTTGACTAAATCTATATCTAAAATGGTACATCATCCACTCATAAATAGTTATCATTTTGTACATAGGTGCAATTAAACTTTTGAAACTTTTGACTGTCAATATCTTTTAAATATTTAAATTAGATAAATTAAAATTATATATGTAGATTTGTCTCGAAAAGTACTTTCTTATAGTTTTATTGGGTTTTATAAATATATTATAATAGAAATTAGTGATTAAAGCTATGTTTTGGAGGCCATGTTAATCTCTAAAATGATACTAACTATTTACAATCAGAGAGAGTAAGTACTTGTGATTGGAGGAGTAATAAATAAGTAAGGGGCCGCCTAATTTTGGACTCGACGCCACTTCCTCACCGTTAACGTTACTAGGTTAATTGGCACGTCAAATCTAATCAAATCTTCTCTCTCTCTCTCTCTCTCTCTCTCTCAGAAACAGTGCGGCTAATCCTTCCTGACGCTTGCCGCTTGGTTGCCTCTCTTTTCCCTGTGCACACTCCAAACCCACTCCCACCTGCTGACAATATCTCAAATGGCCACCAACCTATAGAAAGCCCATAACCACAACATCTTCTTTTCCTTCATCACTTGTATCTGTCCTGTACTTGTAGTTGTCTCAGATTGTTACAGAGCCTTGGAAGATCTCTCGGTACAAACCCAGCAGTAAGTTTAAGAGGAGAGGATTCTTTAGTTAAGTTGATGGCATTTGAGGTTCAGGCATGAATCAAGACACGGAGAGGTCAGCACATGTTCCTGTCTATGTTCCTGTTCTTTGATTCATTATGATTTAGGTTCCCAGTGGTGGAGTAATCAGTGGAGTTCTTGACATAAGGTTGTTTTCAGGGATCCATATTCTTGGTTTTGCTCTTGTTCTCTGCTCCATTGATTCTTATTATGATGTTGTTGACCTCAGTGCTCGATACCCTTGCATTCTTCTTGGATTGTTCCTTGCGTATGCCATTGGTTCTTGCTCGGTGTTCATCAGACAAACCTAAAACTAGAAAATTTCACCGTGCTAATGTACTGTAGCTTTATTTCATCTCCAACATCTGGAATTCTGAATATCCTTTTGCTGAATGCTCAACTATGTGCTCTTCGGTCTGAAAAAGGAATGCTCAAATAGGTAAAGACAGCTGGTTGATCAAAAACATCCTCTTGGCCATTTGTAGTTGAAGGTCTCCAGCCGATTTTGAGATGTAACAACATCATGATCCTTCCGATCCCTCCTATCATGACTTGATTTCTTGCGACTCTTTGCAGTTCCAGTGATTATTGACCCAGCAGCAGGTCCCTTGTGAAGTTTTTTTCCCTCTCTCTCTGCCTTGGAATGGGTAGGCCTAGAGGGAAGGGCAAGAAATCGATGGAAGCTGCGAGTAACGACGACGACAGCGGCGGCGGCGGCGAGGAGGTGGCTCCAACCCACAAGAGGAGGGGAAGGCCTCAGAAGCCAACTCCTCTCAAGGATGACACTCATGAAGCGGAGGACATTGCCAAGGTTGAGGAGGATGGAGACGGCGTGAAACCTATCGCGCCAAGCAAGGACCCCGATAGCTCACTTGAAGATGATGGAGGAAAGAATAAGAGGCGGCGCCGGCAGTCGAAGCAAAGCTCCGACTCGGCGCAGGACGGCGACAAGGACGATCATGTGACGTCGAAATCGAATGGATTCCGGCAAAATGGAAGCCGGCGGAAGAGCACTCCCCGGCGAGCTGCCGAGGCAGGAGTGGAGTGCAAGTGAAAGTTGGATGTGCTTGCTACTAGTGTCATTTTCCTTTTCTTTTATCTTACTCTTTCTGTTGCATAGATCATCAAACGTTTTGAAGGCTATGGTGTGCTTCATGTCTATGAGCGTGATCATGTCATTATATATGCTGCCCAATGGATAACAAGGTAGTTGTAGCTAGTGCTTGTGTTAGCTTAAAATGTACTGCTAATTGATAGTTTGGGTTACAAGCATACATACTTTGTGCCAATTATTTCTTCTGTGGATTCCAGTCTGTCACTAGAGTAAATATCAAATGGAAGCTTTAAAAACTACCATAAATCAGCAGAAGTTTCTGTCATGAGGTGTTTAATTTTGTGATGGTTACTGCTCGTCACTGTAGGGTGAAAACCTCGGCTTTGTGACGAAGGATGCTTTCACAAATCTTGGCAACACACGTATATATATAGTGAGAACCCTTTTTATCGTGAAAACTCTGTAAAATCTAGATGTAAAAGTTTGAAATTTTTTGAAAAAATTATCATACGTAAGGGAGGTGATATTCTACAATCTTGTAAAATTTGAGAAACAAACTCAATCGTATTTGAAAGATATGAAAAAGACAAATTCAGCTTAAATAGTGATTTTCACTGTTTAATACTATTCATCTCGCTGGTTGTCTTTTCCATATCTTTGAAATGCGATTGAGTTTGATCCTCGAATTTTATATGATTGTAGAAGCTCACATCCCCTACATACGGTAATTCTTTGAAAAATTTTCAAAACTTGTACATATAGGTTTCTTGAAGTTTTTACAGTAAAGATGGTTTTCACTATATGTTGCCACATATCTTCTTTCTTCTTCCTCTCCTCTGCTTTTTAAGAAGACTAAATTTTGTAAAATCTCTGGTTTTGAGGTATAGGTATGATAAACCCCATGATTTACATTTTTTTAGGAACCCTAGGTTCTGGGTATCCATTTTGCTATGGGATTTGTACACAATGCCAGTACATAATAAAAATACATGGTATTTTTTTAATATAAACACACATTGGTGGGGTCCACAATACACTATGTACTCCTCTCTCGTTCTTAACCACCCCCTCGTCACATCACTCTTACCAGCGATGGTAGAAGGTACGACACAAGGCCCAACAGCAGCAACATCGTGCGACCAAGGAGAAGGCAGTGCCTCGACCGTATACACCGCACTGCACCCAGGTGTGCTACAGGCAGTCAAAGCCCAGCAAGAAGGCGATGCCTAGGAACATGGCAACATGGAAGTAGTGAGACATGGCTAGGTAAGTGGGAGCTAGGGAGGGCTCGCACGAGAATAATGCCCTATTTGGAACAGCTTTAGTTTTGAATTTTTCCCTCTAGAATCCAGAAGCTGCTCCAAATGGATGACTTCTTCATAGCTGGAAACCAAAAGTCAGCAGCCTATTTGAACTGGGAGAAGTTGAAAGCTGGTCTGGGATAGCTTCCCACAGCTTTGATAGATTGGGATTATGACTTTGTAGCTAAAGTTGAAGAAAATTACCCCCTCTTACCAAGTATAAAATCCTAAACCTCACTCCTCTCACTCTCATTCTTGACCCACACACCTAGGGATGAAAACGGAAACGAAATTTTTGACCAAACATAAAATGTCGGTACGAAAACGGAAACGGGAGAGCCAATTCTAACGGAAACAGAAATTTCATATAAATAAAACCAGAAATTTTGTTTTCTAATTCAAATAATACCAGAAATATATATTTTTTATAGAAAATACCAAATTAATAGAGTTAAAAAATTCTACAAAAATTCTCTAAAATATTTTATAATATATTTAACTTATGAAAATTATTTGTAGCAATATTTTGGTTTTTATCAAATATATTATTTATTTAAATCTAAAAATAGCAAAAATAAATTAATTAAATGCTAGAAATTTAGAAAAAAATCATAAAATTTGAATTAAATGCTTAATTAAATAATTTGAAAATTTTAGGGTGTTACAACTAGGAACATATCTGAATGGTAATTTCCGCTTTCATTTTCGTATCCTTTCCCAGGGTTTCCGATTTTATTTCCGTTACCGGTAAAAAATGTGAAAATGGAAATGGATCAGCCATTTACTAACCATTCCCGTTCCGTTTTCATCCCTACGTATATCTCACATCTAAAATTTAGACTACCAAACACCAAACCACTTCAGTCTAGTTGTTCAGCTGTGTGGCTCTTGCAGCCTAGACGAAAGCTACTTTTCAGAATAACTACAACTATACCAAACAGGGCTTAAAGCAAGCTCAAGATGATGAAGCTGGTCTCGCCCTCGCTAAATCCAGCATGGAGGCCACCAGATTTGAGGCCAAGTCATGGACTCATGGGGATAGGGACAATCGCCACACAACCTCCAGCTTGGCCTCTGGCATCACTACCATCGGGCCCTGCACTGCCTCTTTTGTCATCGCTATTAAGAGAGAGAGAAAGGGAGGAGAGAAAGGAGGGTAGGTGGTTTACATGGTGTTTTTGGAAACATGTTGTCTCAACTCTCAAATCCTAGGGTTTCTTGGAAACAAATTGTAAACTTGGAATCTCTTAACCCTGGAGTTTCTAAAATTTACTCTTTCAAGAAAAAAATGATCTTCTAGCCTGGAGGAGATTCCTCGAGTCCCAAAGTCTCTTTCTTAGCATTGGGCCGAGCGACAAAGGCCGGTGAGCTCTCTCTAGTGGAGATATAGTGAGGCTGTGGAGTGGCCTCAAGCTTGCGCGACTGGTGTCGTCTGGCCCAGCCTATGCTGCGTTGGTGTGGCCATGGCCTGGGCCTGCACGTGGATCAAGCCAGCTCTACAACTTACGAGCCTTTCAGTTGTTGCCATACGGTTGAACAAGACAACGGTGCTAGCTCTTGAATGTTAGACAGAGTGGGGTGCCATATGATTTGGAATCTTTCCGACGTAGAATGCTGGCATCCAGGACAGCTGCACAAGAACCTTCAGATTTCGTGGGGCAATCATCTTTGAGTGAATTTTATTTTATTTTTCTTACAGATTGCAGGATCAAATCGATTGGCACACCTTAAACCCGGTGTTAGTCTGGTGTGTTATGATCGATAAACCCTACGTCAAGTTTTTGGCGCCAACACACTCTTGGCACGCCCGATAGGATAGAAAATGTCTTCCTCTGGCAAGTCGATTCCACCATCGAACCTCAACGCTAAAGCCATAATCATCCCCCACATTGGACGATTTGACTCCAAAACAGCGCAAGGAAATTGAAGACCAAAAAGCCACCCTGGAGGAGATAATGCTGGGTTGCTATCAGAAATCCCGACGTGGCGTCACCTAGAAGACTGCATTGCCGACGATCAACGCCCTCGGCGATGCAGGAGTTACAAACAGCCCGGTAACTCAATATATGCCTGCACAGGCAGAATTATTGGCTATGATTGAATAGTCTGTGCACCATGCTTTAATTAATCAATTGTCAGCTTTAGTCACCACCCTCAAGCCGATGATTGATAACAGTGTTAAGACTATTGCTCAAGAGTTGGCTTCATCTCGGAGCCTGCTCGATTCACTGCAAGCGCTACCAAGCTATTCTGTTTATTCAATGGCACAAAGCACTCAAAACACGGTGGTTGGTCCAAAAACGTCAACTGCAACTCCATTGTTGATGCCGACCCAACCTACTATTATACTACCGCAGGATCCTCGTCCTAGAGATGTCACACATTACCAAGAGTATACTGATGCTGCCAATTTAAACGTGTTAGCTAATTTGCCACCGTCAGCCCTGTTTTACGCCTTCCCACAATTGGATTCATAGCCGATTGAACCTAACAGATACCCGTAATACTATAAGTTGATTCCACCCAGGAATCCGGCCCCGCACAAGATGGTAACCTATTCATAACCTTTTGTTCCATTACCGGAGTCACCGGTTAAAAGGAACGATGGATATGATCAATTCCCTCAACATCCATCGGCTCAATTTAATCGGCAGCCCGAGCTTGAACTCAGGGGGCAGAACTCTAATTATGATCATAATCGGCAAAGTCCTAACATCCCGTTAGCCAATAATGTCAATTGAGCTAACCAGATCCCTGCCATATTAAGGGATCAATTCATCATATAGCCAAAGGGTAAAATCATTGGCTATAGAAAGCCGTACCCTGATTATATAGATCGTATGCCATATCCGAACAATTTCAAAGTTCCTAATTTTGCTAAGTTTTCTAGGGATGATTCAGTTACAACATTACACACGTTGGATGCTTTATCGCTCAATGCGGCAAAGCAACTTAGTTTGAAGGGCTAAAAATTAGATTGTTCACATTATCATTATCAAGAGTTGTTTTAACTTAGTTTACTAGTTTGCCTTTAAATTTGATTCATTTTTGGAACGATTTAGAAAACCGATTCCATGAGTACTTTTTCTCTGGCAGTCTAAAACTTTGGATTTCTAATCTAAGCTCCGTCTGCCAGAAATTTGGGGAATCAATAGCAAATTACATTAAAAGATTTAGGGAAGTTAGAAATCGGTGCTTTAGTATCACGCTACCTGACAATCAACTAGCCGATTTAGCTTTCCAAGAGTTAATTCCCCCACTTAGGGAGAGGTTTGGTGGACAAGAGTTCACTGATTTAAGCCACTTGCTTCACCATGTGTCAGCTCAAGAAAGCCGATTTCCCGATAATAGAGGATTTAGGGATAAATTCAAAATAAATGGTAATAATAAGGAAAAGAACAAGGTCAAAGTTAATATGGTCGAGTATTGTTCAAGTGAGTCCTCTGAAGATGATGAAGCATAGGTAAATATAGCCAAATGAGTCAAAGGATATAAAAACTCTTTGGTTTGTTCCTAGTTTAAGCCGGCTAAAAATAAGTCAGAGATAAAGTGTGCGTTCGACGTATACAAATGTGATCATATTTTTGAATTACTTTTGCAAGAAAAAATAATACGATTGCCTAAGGGACACGTTATACCGTCGGCTAATGAGATCAAGAAACGAAGGCATTGCAAGTGGCACCATCTTTTTCTTATAATACTAATGATTGCAATATATTTTGCCAGCAGATCCAATCAACTATTGAAGAAGGTCGGCTAAAATTTGTAGATGAGATGACTATACAGGTAGACATCGACCTATTCCCCATAAATATGGTGCTGTGTTTGCACAAGGGAAAAGAGCCAATGCATGAGGAAGAACCAAAACAGGCTCGATGTGTCGACGTCCAACCAACCTTGAAAGGCGAAAAGACATTGAAAATTATGATCAGCTCATTATAGATAAAAGCTGATCATGAGGGCAAAAGTTCAAGGTCTGTCAAGCCTAAGGGAGATCCGCAAGTTGGCAAATGGTATAAGGTGGAGAAATCACCGCCACGAAGACTGATTAGTAGGCCTAAGCCAACTTTTTCTCAGTTGCTAGAAAAGTATGAGAGGATGAAAAATCAACCACGATATCCTCCACGTCAACCAGACAATCCATATTGGCCTGAAAACCTAGAAAGGGCTCATCAAAGATGTCCTTTTTGGCAGTTTTGCTGGGAGAGGGGAGTAGCGTTACCATCGCCGTACACATGCTCGATGGAACATTATCCTCAGGATGATTAGCCAAGGCAATCGGCCAAGGACAAGTTATCAGGACCCATACCATATTGTCCCAACAAAAAGTTTTAGGAAGCCAATTCACAAAATGATTTCTATGCCGGATTAGGCTAAGGTGCGGGCAGGGGAATCAAGTTTTGCGATAAAAGGGAGATCTGGATGAAAGGATACGTAAGCCGATCAAACCAAAACCTAGATGTTGCCCGTTAGGTCTTAGCCGATCACAACGTAGATGGCTTCAAAGACTATGGACCCAAGAAATCAGAGAGGCCGAACAAGAGAAATAAAGGGACCAGACGTTCAATGAACTTCGATCGATCAGAACTATGAAGGAGTTTGGAGGAAGGACCAGGTTGAGGAGGATACAGATTTAGCCAATGACTCGGGTTCACCCATGGTTAGAGGTGACACTCCTCCAATGGATGTCAATATGGTGTTCACATTGCCAGCCGACTTCAAAATAAAAAGTTAATTGGCTAAGGAAATCTTCGCTCAACTATGCTTGGGTGCTCAAGATGCAGTCTTCAAAAAACCTGTGACGCTTATCAGCATCTTAAGCCGCTATACTTGAAGGGGCATATAAACGGTAAGCCGATCTCAAGGATGCTTATGAATGGAGGAGCAACGGTTAACCTAATGACATACACCACTTGCAAAAAGCTGGGTAAGTTCGATGAAGACTTAATCAAAACTAACATAGTTTTCAATGACTTCACAGGTGATCCCACCGAAACTAAGGGCGTCATGATGACAGAATTGACTATCATCAGCAAAACATTGCCGACTGCTTTCTTCATAATTGACGCCAAAGGCAACTGCAGTGTATTGCTTGGGCAGGATTGGATACATGCAAATTATTGTATCCCGTCAACTATGTACCAGCTGCTTGTCTAGTGAAATAGAGATGAAGTTGAGGTTATTCCAGTCGATACATCGGCTCATATTGCTATGGCTAGTTCGGATGCGAATTGGCAACATGAAGAAATCGAGTATATATTAGGCAAGGTGCTGGACGATTGTGATTTTGTTTGCATTAGTAAGGTAGAACTTATGCCGATCAATGTCAGGCCCAGCACGTTTGATTGGACAAGTGAAGTTTTGCGCCAATGGGGTTCGAACAAGCAATGAAGGCCCTACGAGACAAGATGCAAAGCTATCGGTAGATGACAGATAGTTATAAGGCCATCGAAGATTTCCAAGAGATTGAAAATTTAGGCTAAGGATTCACATCGACTGATATACTTGAATAAGTCGACATAGGAGATAGTGATAGGAAAAGACCTACTTTTATTAATGCAAAATTAGATGTAGAATATAAAGAAAAGTTGGTCAAGGTTCTTAGGATTTATAAAGATTATTTTGCTCGGAAATACCGTGAGATGCCTGGCTTAAGCCGATAGCTAGTTGAACATCGGCTACCTATAAAGCCAGGGTATCAGCCGTTTAAACAATACCCTCGAAGGTTTAATCTGATTTTGTACAATATTATAAAAGAAGAAATATAGCCACTACTGGAGGACAAATTTACCAGCCATTGCCAATACGCTGAATGGGTCTCCAATATTGTCCCTGTTATGAATAAAAATGGCAAACTCAAGGTGTGTGTCGACTTCAGAGATTTGAAAAAAGCGACACCAAAAGATAAATATCCGATGCCAATAGCCGATATGCTTATCGATGCCGCATCAAAAAATAAGATTATCAGCTTCCTTGAAGGAAATACCGGATATAATCAGATATTCATGGTAGAAGCCGATATACCGAAAACCGCTTTCAGATGCCCTAGTGCCTTATGGTTATTTGAGTGGACAGCGATGACATTCGGCTTAAAGAATACTGGTGCAATGTATCAGTGAGCTATGAATTTAATCTTTCAAGATTTAATCGGACGCATTGTTGAAATCTACATTGATGATGTGGTTGTAAAGTCTAAAGATGATTTGCAGCATTTAGCTGATTTAGAAATAGTCTTCTAGAATACCAGATTGCATGGTCTGAAGATGAATCCTTTCAGGTGCGCATTTGATGTGTCAGCTCAAAAATTTTTAGGCTTCATGGTTCACGAAAGGGGAATTAAAGTCAACCGAGAAAGAGTAAAAGCCATAGACAAAACAAAGTCACCGACATACAAAAATGAGTTGCAAAAGTTGATCGACAGAATTAATTATTTATGGCGGTTCATCTCAAATCTTTCTGGCCGTATCTGTGCATTTACTCCGTTGTTAAAGTTGAAGGATAATCAAGAGTTTGTTTAGGGAGTCGATCAACAGAAAGCTTTTGATGTTATCAAAGATTACTTGACGAATCCTCCAGTGTTGGCCTCGCCACAAAAGAGGATTCCATTTAGACTATACATATCGTTTGAGGAGGAAACCATCAAAGTTATTTTGGTACAAGAAGTTGATGGCAAAGAAAGAGTGATCTTTTATTTAAACCAGCGACTATTGGATGCTGAAATCAGGTACCCCTTTGTAGAGAAACTATGCTTATCTTTATATTTTACCTATACAGAATTAAGGCACTACATTTTAGCATCGGCTTGTAAGGTGGTCTGTAAAACCGATATCATGAAGTGTATGTTATCAACTCCGATTCTGCGAGGTCGACTTGGAAGTGGGCTTATGCGTTGATCGAGTTTAACCTATCATATGAATTGGCTAAAGCAGTTAAAAGGTAGGTTATAGTAGATTTTATGACGGGATGCGAGACTACTACCAATCTAGTGGTTATCGCCCCTTGGCAGTTGTATTTTGATGGATTGGTGTGTCGAGAGAGTGATGGCATTGGAATAGTACTCATCTCGCCTAAGGGACATAACTTTGAGTTTGCATTTCAGCTAAGTAACCGATACTTATCTAATAATCAGCCAGAATATAAAGCATTGCTCAAAGGTCTACAATTACTGGAAAATATTAGAGTAGATGCTGTTGAGCCTATGATGATTCTTTATTGATTGTGCAGTAAGTTAAGGGAGAATATCAATGTCATGATGAAACACTGCTTAAATACTTAGAATAATGTCTCGATACAATCAGCTCATTCACTTTATTTTCCATTAACCATATTCCTCAGGAAACGAATGGTAGAGCTAACTTGTTAGCTCAACAGGCATCAGGCTATAAGGATTTTAGCAGATCTCAAATGTTTGAGCCAATTGAGAAAGCGGTGATGTGCGCTGATGCTTTTGACTGGAGGACAGGAATAAAAGACTACCTTATTGATCCTTCAAAGCTGACCGAGCGCAAGGTAGGCAGCAGGCTTTAAAATATGTTGTGCTGGATGAGGAGTTGTACTATCGGACATTAGAGGGTTTGCTGTTGAGATGCCTTGGAGCCAATGAAGCCAAAGTGGCGATGGTAAAAGTACACGAAGGTATTTGTGGGTTCCATCAGTCGGCTTATAAAATGAAATGGATGCTTAAACGCACAGGGTATTTTTGGCGGATGATGTTGGAGGATTGTTTCCAATATTACAAAGGGTGTTAGACTTGTCAGAAATTTGGCAACATACAATTCACACGGGCGTCGGCTTTGCATCTAATTATTAAGCCATGGCCATTCAGAGGACGGGGAATAGATGTAATCGGTCAAATATTTCCTACTTCAAGTAAAGGCTATAAATTCATTCTGGCCGCGATCGATTATTTTTGTAAGTGAATTGAGGCTATACCCCTAAAAAAAGTTACAAGTGTCGAGGCTATTGGAATTGTTAATGAACACATCATTCATCGGTTCGGCATCTCGCAAACCATTACGGCCGATCAAGGCACCGTGTTCATATCCAACGAATTTCTAGGTTTTGCTAAAAGTCTAGATATCAAGTTGCTAAATTCATCGCCTTATTATGCTCAGACTAATGGACAAGCCGAGTCGTTTAATAAAACGTTGATTAAGCTAATTAAGAGAAAAATTGATGAGAAACTAAGGAATTGGCACTTAACGCTGTCAGAGTCATTATGGGCCTATTGGCTAGCATACCATGGATCAATGAAGCTTTCGCCTTATCAGCTAGTTTATGGTCAAGAAACCATTTTGCCTGTGAAGATTAATATGAACTCCATACGAGTGGCTAGACAAAATGTTTTGTCGGCCCAGGACTACAAGGATTTAATCGTTGATAACTTAGACAATTTGGCAGAGTTCCATTTGTGCACTTTAGATCGGCTTAAGAAGAACAAGATGAGAGTTGCTAGGGCATATAATAAGAAGATAAAGCCCAAGTCTTTTAGTGAAGCCGATTTAGTCTGAAAGACCATATTGCCAATTGGATTGAGGGATAGCCGATTTGGAAAATAGTCTCCCACATGGGAAAATAAATTGGTTTGTTAATGAAAATTCTTACATACTCGAGACATTGGAAGGGGTCATCTTTCCTAAGGTGATTAACGGAAAATACTTGAAAAGGTATTATCCTAGCGTTTGGATCGGTTCCTAATTAGCTATGAGGCTTTTCCGTTTGTAAGGCCAAATTAACTCGCTGTAGTTAATTATGGCTGGATGCTAAGACACAGATAACATTCAAGCATAGTAAAAAATTAGTTATACAACCGATTGAAATAACTTAACATCATAAAAGTATTGTTTCAAAAGCCGACATTCCATAAGTTTACATCAAGATGAATTTACAAGCCCGAGCCTAGAAGCCTGGCACCCAGAGCCAATAGCGAGCCTGCAGCTTTGGCAATTTTCTCCTGCACCTCATCGACAATCCTTTGATCTTCTTGAGAGCTTCCTGGTACAAGGATAACATTGGCCATTTACTTCTTGACGCCGGCCATGGCTAAAGCTAGGCCAAGCTTTTGCTCATTGATAGCCGACGCCAATTGTTTGTTTGATAAGCAGTTGACTATCAGATATCTGCTTAGTCAGCTGGGCCAGCTGTTCTTCTAGTCTCTTCTTGGCCGACTCAAGCTGCTGTAAGGACGCCTTCTTGGCCTTCAATGACTGAGCGTCAGCATCGAACTTGCGCTTCTTCACTTTTGTGTCAGTCACTAGCTCACCAAGAAGCTTCGGGTCAGCTGTTTGAGCTTCCCGCCAAGCGATCCTGGCTTGCGTCGCCTCGACCAATGCCTTCTTGTCATCCAAGTGGCACACATTCAACTGCGCCTCCATGGTCTCCGTGGGGAGATCAGCTTCGACGGCAGCCATTGCATCCCTAATCGGCTGATTGTTGCCAAGGATCTCAACCTGTGGCCTCATCACCAAGTCAAAGAGCTTGTTCAGCCGATCCTGAGCCCCTAGAGCTGATGCCACCACAGTCGATGCCTTCTTTGATACCTCTATGATTTTGCGGATGTCCGTCGAGTAATCATCAATGGCCGATTTCTGGATCATCGAGATTGGCCAAGGAGAAGCCCAACAGGTCGATCGGGTCAGAGGAAGTTGGAGCCAGGATTGAAGGAGCTGGCGGGGTCGGTTGAGATGATGGCGGCGGCGGTTCAAAAGAAGTAGCTGGCAGATCAGCCAAGATATTGACAATCTGCATCAACGGAGTCAACTTGGAAAAAGATATTGATAAAAATAAGTAAAGTTGACAAATGAAAGTGTTCGAACAAACAAAAGAAAATCTACCTCTCTAGTAGCTGACCCATGTGGTGAGCTTTCACCACTTTGCTCCTGAGGCTTGGAACCTCTCTTGGCATGAGTCTTGGTGTACTTGACACACTTTTTCTCTGAAAGGATCAGCCAAAGGTATTAGCAAAAAAAGATAATGGTTAAATACGGTGGAAAAGAAAGTCGATCAAAAGAAAAGTACTTGATTGTTGCTTGTCAAGTTCAGATATTGACGGAGCCTGGACACCAAGCGTGCCTGTGAAATACCCCGCCAGAGCCGACCTAGTGAAGGGAGGGCACTTGCCAGTGTGGGAAGCACCAGCAGCATCGGCTATTTTCTTCCTAGTAGCCTTGGTCTGCAAAAGGTTAGATAGATCAGTTAATAGATCATTGCGAGAAGTGATGAAGGCAGTCATTTAAGGAAAAACTACTAAAGCCGATACCTCACCGGTTATATTTACTAAACTTGTGTTAGTGTAGCCTAAGGAACTAGCATCACTGCTAGACCTAGAACTATTACTAGCGGTGTTAATCGATGCCGACACCACTAGCGATAGGTCCGGGAAGAACTCCGCCACCACAGTCGATATGGTCCGCTCTACTAGAAAAAGAGCGGTGCGGATAGTCGACCACCATGCTAAACAATTGCCAGCCCTCCGGGTTTGCAGGATGAAGTGCGGGAAGCTTTTGAACTGAAGATCATCGGCCAAATGAAGTACGGTATTAGCATTAGATGCGTGGCGTAGCCGTTCTCTTGGCCTTATCCGGTGTAACAACTGAAGGCTTGGGCATACTTGGCCAAACCCTAGCTGTCAGGCATATACTGAAGGGTGATACAGCTCATAAGAGAGCTGATATATCCAATTTCTCATGTGTAAGCCGATAGAGAGCACACTAGGGGAGATGAAAATTCTGTACATACTCAGTGTCTCCAAGGACATTTCATTGTTGTTGGTTGCCAAGTGTATGAATGATGGCCAAGGAAAGTTATCGGCTTCTGTATAACTAAAGAAATCATTTTGACTGAAGTCCGACTGATCTAGCTGAAAGAAAAAGGCCAAAAACTTTCTGGCTCCAATAGATATCAGTCTTGGGTTCTTGCAGGAGCAGAGGATGAATTTTTCACCGAAAGAACGGCTGTCTCTAAACATCGTCTCCTAGCCCTCAGGGGTTTCTTCTGAAGAATATGGCGAAACTTCACCAGAATCGATTTGGAATGGTCAGCTGAACACACAATAAAGCCAGACCTGAATGAACCACAAGGGGCCACCAACATTGCCTATTGAGTACTGGCCCATCCCAGGGAAAAGCTGACCACGGATGGCATGTGTCATCTGAAAGACGACGCCAATGAAAAGCTTCCCCAAAGCCAACCGTCGACCTGCGACCAACTGCTCGGCAATGACCTGGTAGACTTGTGTCGGTCCAAATGACACCCCACAAAAGAGGAATCGGTCAAGCCACATATTAAGGAAGGTAACATGCTCCCTATCCGATACTAGGCTTGATCCTTGATTATTATTTATGTACTTGTTCCAGCCCTCTCCCTTTGACCGAATCAGCTTGTAAGAGGGCTTGGCACCAAAGGCCGATGGATGGTCTCCATCGGGCCTCAAACAATAGAGTTGAGCTATATCTAGTAGTGTTGGGTCAATCAGACCGGGTCTAAACATGAAGGCATTAAAGTGTCCGACCAGAAATAGAAAGCCATGGCCACCAAGGGCTCATTGGCTTCTGGATTAGCTAAGGACAAGGGGATGGATTATGCTATTCCCATTCTCTCCCAGACTTGCTTCTTTTGGGTTACTACTCAGATGTACCAATTCCTCCAGCCTTTAAGCATTGTCGGCCAAGCTCTGAAACTTTTACTCTAGCCATCTATGTTATACTTGGGAGTCGATAGAGGAAGACGAGAAAGCTCTTGTTCTATAACGACCGACGGATCTGTATTCCCTAGCGGTCCTAAGTAATACTGGTCATCGCTATTAGGAATTGGGATGAGTATCTGATGAGGGTCCGTTCAGCTGATCTGAAGGAAGAAGAGGTTGACCGATGAAAGCTAAGAAGACTGGAGTTGCCAAAGGAAGAACTTGAACCTGATGGCAGACGTTTATAGATCTCGAAGGCGTGAGAATGATAGTGTGGGGGCCGCATATTTATAGCACGATGAAAAATCTAAAATGGCGAGAATGAGATTTCAAGGGGCGCGAGCAGCTACGCGTATCAAGATTTTACGCTACAATAAATGCGACGGTTGCAGGAGAAGATGTTGCGGCTAGCTAATATCATCTAAGCCGATGAGAGAAATTTTTGGAAGATAACAAAGTATCCCCCAAAAATAGGGGGCATATATTTGCACTAAAATTTAACAGGCATGGTTAAAGTTGGCAGGGTGGAGTCAACGAATCATAGCCGATGTATGGTTTGGAAAGACTTGAAGATATTTAGTTACAGTAACGATTTTTGAGAAAAGCCGTCCGAATTAAGGTCGATGCGGATCATATTTGTAACGTGTTGTAATAAGACACGATTGGCCGATGAGTATAAAAGGTGGACATTGGCAGGCAAAAATAACAACACAATCCAATCAACGAGCCTGCATTATTCTTCATCTATTTTTTCGTCAACTAGGAGTAGTTTTTAATCTAGATTCTCATGTAACTTGATTTGATCAATAAAGTTACGCATCGCCGATTATTGATCATCTTTTGTTATGCCAATTAGATTCGATTTTCTCTGATCTTGTTATGTATCACCTTTTTCAGAGTCGATCTGTCTTTATTCTCTGATTAGCCCTAATCGGCTAATTAAACTCACTATCATCTTTGATCTGATCGGCTTTTAGCTGATAGATCTAAGACAATTGCCCTACGAAATTGGCTTTGAACGAATTTTATATTTTTTCTTATCAATTGCAGGATCAAATCGGTTGGCACGTCTTAAACCCGGCATTCGTCTAGTGTATTGTGGCCGATAAACCTTACGTCAAGATTTTAGCACCAACACCTACCTTTTGTATTCTACCGTCCCAACCACTTGCTTCGCGCTAATTTTCCTGTGAGGTAGGACTTTCGAGAGGCACCCTTCGGCTAGGCGCTGTTTTGCAATCTGGTCGGCTTGGAGCTGCTTTGTAATATGGTAGTAATCTCGTAGAAATTATGTGTCAAAGCCCACGTAAAGCCATATATGAAGCAAGGAACTCATGTAGGGATCAGATTAGGTGAAAGTGAAACTACGAAAGCATGGAGGAATAGGGCAATCTTTCACTCCATGTCACGTACTTCGGTGGTGACATTTTTCTTTCCGCTCAATCCCTTATTATCGGACAAACTATCACGAGGCAAGCTTATGGTTGGAGGAGGTTGCGGCCTCGTGGTTTCGCTAGCACCGAATGCTTCATCTTGCTTCGAAAAGGTTCTGATTGGATCGTACTCGTTGTTCGATTCTGAGGACTTTGCTAAGTGGATGGTACATTGTCTACGACTGTGTTTTTCAAATAGTACTTTGGAAGATCTAAATCATTGTTTTTTATCTAATGGTCCACATATAACGACTAAAGTTGCAGTTACATAGGAACTATATAGGATCTCTTTCACTGCCGCTGCTCTTGGAAAATTACCAAGGCTAGCTGCTACAAGTACTAAGCGTCGTACGCCCGTGAGTCTTCTTGGTTTTACTACTAGTAGTGGGACCTCCGTAGCTTGTTTGCTTGTCGAGCTATGGTAGCTTGGTACCTCTTGTCATGGTTCAGCAGTGTGGCAAGTGACACGCGCTAGCTGACGACACTTCCATGGCAAAAAAACTATTTTTATAATTATATTTGGAAGTCAGAATTGCTAAACAAGTTTTTCATGAAACTTAGAACTGTGTTTGATAGAGTTCATTACTCGTAGCTACGAAGTGATCACTTTTCTAGCCTCCTTACCTTTTTTTTTTGCAAATCTAGCAACCACCTGAGCGGAATTGCAAATCTAACCCTCAAAAAGGTCCCTCCTGCGTTTGCTGGCCATTGTAGCAATCCTCCTGCGCTCCTAGGCATGAAAGTAAATAGGTGTCGCATGTTATACCTTTCCCGTGAGAGAGGGGTCTACATTTACAATTCGACATGAGAAGAAGCTAATTTTGTAAAAAAGTCAAATAAAATAACGAAGCTACAAAAATGATCCCTCCTGCAATAGCAGGAGCCTGCGGTCCAATGTTGGATTTTTATACGCATGACAAGACAAGAAATCTAACAGCGGAGAACAAAATCTCCTTTTATGTTTGTGAAGTCCAATCATGATGGTAGGTGAGCAAGGCAGCAGCCAATGGACAGCCAGTAGTGTACGGCCTCTTTTAGCTGCAACAGCATCGGCTCACTTTTTAAAGTAATTAAAAAAATTATCCTCAATCGCAGAAGTAAAAAAACACGGATCAAAATTAAATCTATTTTTTAATTACATTCAGAAGAAAACTAATTTTTTAAAAAAGTTACCCACCAAACCAGTAAGAGCGTGCATTCAGTGAGAGAGGGAGGTAGCTCCGTTGGGTTGGGGCTGGGCCCTGGCTGGCGAGGCAGCCCATGCAATCAGAGAGGGGAAAGAAGGTGGAAAAAAAAAGCTTCTTCCGGACGTCACAGCCCCAAAAAGGGTCCATTAACAGTCGCGTACCGTGCTCTGTAGCGTATTCCGCTTCGTCCGGCCCGCCGATACGCCTCGGAGCCCGCGCCGATCCGCGGTGCCCCCGCCCGCCCGCCTGCCTTCCCCGGGCGGAAGCGCGCGTACGCCGACGGCCGACGCGTCCACTTGCGCGGTTACTCTCTATGTACCAAGCTTTCGTGTGCCGTGTGCGCGGCGGCGGTGCATGAACGCGGCCCCACCTAGCTTGAATACCGCGTCGCGACAGGGCAGGCCTCGTGGTTGATTCGAAAAACAATCGAGGGAAACGCATCTGCACTGGCACGCACATCGGTAGAAACGAGGCGTAGAATTGTCGGAACAGACACGGATGCATCGTTCTGCCGTGTGGTAAAAACCGATCGGGCGCACGTGACGCGCATTCACGAGCGCCGGCCGTGCACACGCGGCGCCGCGCGATGGTCCAGCCCTGAGCAAGGCGGGCCAGCGCGCGCGGCAGCGGCCCACGTGCAATAGCGCCGAGCCCCTGTGGGCAACTTCGTCATGGCCCAGCGAGGCAGCAGCCGAGGGCTAGCCTGCGCTGGATGCCTCGGCGCCTCGGCGAAACCCACTTGGCCGTGTCACGGCGCTGCTGCAGCAGCGTCCCCGCCCGCTGCTGTGCATGCTGCGCCCGCCACACTCGTATGCATTTCTTTTCACTTGCAAGTGAAATTACGAAAATAGGCTGTTCCAAACCATATAAACGTAAGACGGTGGCACGGTCCATGCACCCACGCCACGGAAAGAGCTACCGCTCGTAAGAGCATACAAGGCGAAACGTACCGCATTTCGACGCTTTTCGCGGCATATTTTTACGACTACATTTACAAGATCATCGGAATTGTAAAAAAAATATCACTCATGAGGTTAGAAAAGTCATCGATTCCAATCGCGCAGCAATAATTGGACAGTGAACACATGTTCCCCATGCACGTACGCATGAGAGTTCTGTGGGATGGTGTCAGAAAACAAGAGGTGCATGGCATGAGCAAGGCATGGCGCAGGCTAGTTTGTTGCAGTCGTGCCGGTACGCCGTGAGCAATGGCGCGCGGCCAGCGACCTGGTCTCTCCCGCAGCACGTTCTGCATAGCCGCTGCACAGGCGAGCGCTAGGGAATGGCTTGATTTGATCATATCGGTTGTTCTCGACAAAATTCAATCGACATGGCAGCAGGGAGGGAAGCGGGTGATAGGCATCCAAGCTTCGCAGGACGGATAACGTAGTATCCGAGCTCGAGCTCGGTAGAAAGATGAACTATGGTGTTAATGATCAGCTACGATACAGCATATGATATGTGTTGTTTCGAGGCATTTTCATGATAAAAGAGGGGCTAAATTTACTATTTTCATGTTGTGCAACTGGACAAGCAGGGAAAGCTGCCGAATGCTGCGCCCGTACGGAATAGGGAGAAGCTCGATCGTGTCGCGGTACCCAGTGGTGCACCGGTGCACGTTTCAGATTCGAGTTTCGGCTGACTAGTCTCAAGTCTGTACATCTCACTAGCTCGTTGCTCGGTGATAGTATGGTGCAAGTCGAGCTTCCAATTTTCTCTAGCTTAAATTTTTGTGGTTTCACGAGGATTGGACTCCTGTAATGAACTGACCCATTTTGTAAAAGATTAGTATATAAGTTTAAGTACATATATCATTTTCCAGCACGGAAATCCATCCATCCACAAATGGTACCAGGGGATGGACTCGTGCTGGCTATACTACAACCTCCATTTTTCTAGGGAAAAAAGGCACAGTTAATACTAACTCTTCTGCGTAATATACTATATATGCAATAATGCAAATTAAACTCAGCTAATTTCTTTCTGCCCTTGTTCTGTAGTGGCATTACGCGGAAAGCAATTGCGTGGCAATGGCTTCACATAGGCGTGATCCGTGCTGCACAGGAGTACCACTCGTCCTACTCGTATGAAATTTATGACATTTACTATAGTTTAATTACTGTAAAGTGGACGTGACCGGATTTAGGGACTGAGTTTTTGACTTTGTTCTATCAATTGACCTAATTTTGTTCTGCAAGTTTGGTCATGAACGAAATTGTAAATCTAGTACATTCTCAACCATAGAATAATCGATAAGTGTAACATGTTATCTACTATGGTATAACATCGTAATAGATCATCTGTCGTAGTATAAGAGTGTAGGAAGTCATCTGCCGTGGTTAAGAATGACCTAAATTTGTAATTTCCTTTCAGATAAAAATCAAACTTTTAAAAAATTAGATCAAGATGAAAGAAAACCAAACTTCTCATGTTCAATTCTAGGCTAGCCATCCTCATGTGACGCTGTGCCCCTCGTCGAATCCGACCTAGGGGGAAGCCCTTAGAAATAACAAAAGGAAGCGACAAAAGACCTCGGCTTGCTCTGTCCCCTCAAGGTTCAACAAAAAATGCTGTTCATCGCAACTGCCAAGGGATTGGCCAGGGTTTTAGTGTAGGTAATAACACGTTCAACCCATGGTGTTTACAGCTCAGTACTCCAGCTAATCTGCTAGATTTAAGTGCGGCTAGTTGTCTGGTCATGTCACAATGTAATCAACTGTGCTAGTACTCTATGGCCCCTTCGGGATAGCTTCTGATTATACAGATTCTGGATTGTAGTCAACTGTTTGGAGAAGCGGCTATCCGAAGAATATGTTGACTGGAGAATCTGGTCGTTCGGTAATCCTGATTGTCTGTGCTGATTGTTGATCGGCGTCAGTGATGGATGAGCGGATGAGGGTGGCGGAGGGCCTAGGGACAACGGCGGAAGCCCTTGTGCCTACGACGACTTGTGGGAGGCGGAGCTCGCAGAATCTGAGTTAGAATCCGCAAAATCAAGTAGGTGACAACTTATGATTCTATGTACAAATCAAATTCTGATTGTGGGAGAAGCTGTCTAGAATCCTCCCATTCGGCAGATAATCTACTTTTCTTTTAAGTAGAAGCTATGTATAAGCTATCACGGGGCCTATATAAATGTGTTCACTGCAAATCATTTTGTACATTTCGATTATGTAAACCACTCAGTTCCTACACCAAATCAACCTTGAGACTTAAAGAGGAAAAAAGGTTGAGGCGATGATGGTCACTGCAATATACTCCTGCCAAGCAATAAAGTTTCAGATTTCAACTCGGTCTACGTACCTTTCACCTTGAGAGGGGAAAAAACACGGGTTAAATCAGAACAGTTGCTTTTGTTTCCTGACACTTTCTTTTCGTTCTTTTTAATTCATCATTTGCAAAAAGAGTCGTCACTCACAAGGCCTGGATCGAGGTACGTGTTTATGCGAAATGTTTTAGGTTGATTCGATGTGCTAGCCGCACATGCAGCCTCCTCTTTTGACATCGAGTGCTGAGGTCCTACTCCACACACATGCAGGATGCATCCTTCTGAGCCCTGACAAAACCCTCTGCCTGGATGAACAGTACCATCATCTTTATGTCGTTTTTAAGGTGGTAATGGACTTAGACTTTTCCTGCCACATTAATGTCTCGATTATCGCATCTACGCATCATCCTCTCGCTACAAGTTGTATAAATTTTTGCAACAAAGGAAAAAATAAGGATTTTCTCCATTCAAGTTTACAAGTCTTATTTTTTAAATAATTTATTTATCCATCGATATAAGATGTATTTCATATTTCAATCTAAAATTAGTGTGATGTTCTCTCTATACTCGTAATAAATATATATCTTTACTTTATATTCTCTACATGCATGCATTGAGTTTAATGCTTAATGATAATAATTTTGGGTAATTTGTTATTTTCAATATCTTCTTAGTCTATACGCTAAGAAGAAATACAATTTATAAACTTGAATAGATAGAGTACTAATCACTATGTACCTTTCATTAATACTTTATTATTTATGTGGCTTTCAAATAGTGACATGTGTGCCATTGTGGGGCTCACTTTTTTTCATCACCATATATATACAAGAAAAAATTATACGACATCGGATGCCTTGTAACATCTATAGCATCGAGATCCCTCTTGTAATAAAGTCACATGATATATATTGAAGGAGAGAGAAAATTATTTAGTTATTTTAAGGCATGTATTTATCATGTGTCTAGTTTTTTTTGTAAGGAATGCTAGTACGCTACAAGGCTCCGGTGCTATAGAAATTTTTTCCCCGGTACGATGCATGACCGCCAGTCCAGCCCTTACGAGAGGTTAGGTACAGATAGCAACATTAGGGTCTGCTTGGTAGAGTTTCAGGTTTCAGCTTCACCTAAAATCTGAAACTTGTAGGCTAAAATAAAATGAATTAAGTTTATATTTTTGGTCTAAAATGTAAATAAAATGATCTATCTAAACACTCTTAATGTACTCACAGCTTCAGCTTCACGAATCTGGTGAAGCTAGAATTTTCAGCTTCACCAGATTCATGAATCTGGAGAAGCTGAATCCCTGTCAAACACACCCTTAGTAACAAGTTCGCGCGCGCGCACCAGCTTCTTCTTTTCTAACAAACATTTGAATTATATACGCTCAAAGGCGATTGTAGTATGTATCCCTCGGTGAGAAGCAGTACATAAGAGAACCGAAAGAGCGCATAATCAAACTGCAGGAGTACATTCTTTACGTGAGGTACCGCTCTAGTTGCAGGAGTGTGCATGTGACTGCTTTAATCGCAGTTGTCGTCGTTGCGTGCGTGCAGATTTCTAGCTGTTCCCAGGTCTAGACGCCCTGCCGGCCGGGCGGCTAGCATGTATAGGACGTCGGTTAGAACATGTACAACGATACATGCTGGTTATTTATAAAACTATGCTATGTAAAATTTTAGATGATGTAGAGAAGAGAGAAAGCTATTATGTACTATTTAACAGACGGTCTTATAGGTATCTTTTTATTTTATGTACCATTATTTAAACAGTCTGTTAATTGGATGTGAGACCATTGCAGACAACTATATAGATGATCCATTGTATGAATTATTTTTAGTGCTGTCTATAGATGATATAGAGATATATTACAGACAGCTACTGTCTATACCACTGTACATACCCTTAGAAAAACTCAGCTCGTTGAGATTTGCAGTGCTAAATAAGGAAATAGTCGTATCCACCATTGGCAGATCTAGGTGCAGTGCCGAAGCCCCAAAATTTTGAAAAACGTCCCAAGCTCATATTTTTTAATAGTCTAAATTTGTTTACGGAATTGATTTTGATTTTAGTGGTTTAGATTTTGTTAGGCATCAGAACTATTTGTATTATATTAGCAAATTTTATACATATATATTCGATTTATAACGTTACGATACCATTATATAAAATTACAGAGCTATGCGTACCATCAACGCGGCGCAATTATTAATTCTAAGCATCTTCGATCCATTCATGGCTAGATCTGCACGTAAATGTGCCGTGCAACACCGCCGTAACGCCGTCGCTGGTACATTTCCTGCCCAAGTTAACGTCCTCCTCTTCTTTGTTAATCGCCACTCCCGTTCATTCTCTCTGTGCCGAGGCCCCTTTTACACGTACGTACGCGTGGAGTGTACTTCCTCAGTTCCTCTCTTAAGATCAAAATATTTATAGCGTGTGGAAGTGGAAGGAATCATGCGATGCTCGGATCGACGCGCACAAGAGCATGCAAGCGTGCATGCAGGTGCAGCAGCAGCAGCGAGTAAAACTAGTTTTACTCGCTGTCACCCGGGTGAAGTTAATTAATCTCTTTTTTTCCCCCAGACAAGAGAGCTTTGTTAATTACTTAGAACATGAGTTACAGTCCTTAGCAATTATATGACAATGGCTCTGCCCTCCACACAGCACACCGTGCGTCGTGCTAATTGTACGAGCTCATCGGCAGGCGGCAGCTCTGTTACACTATTGACCTTTTGAAACTTTACTGCCGGGAGTAAAGCCGCAGCTTCCTGGGTAAAGCTATTCCGTGCCACTCTAAAAAAAACTGAGTTAACGTCTTGCCCGATCGCTATAAAAAAGCGTGTTTGGTGTAGCTTCAAATTCTCATTTTTTTGATCTCTACTTATGATTTTCTAAGAATTCACTCCTTCGAGAATCGGAAGCTACCTTAGAAAATAATTTGGCTAGTAGGTTGGCTTTAAAAGCCGTAAGAGATAGGAGTTGAGGCAAATAGACCTTTCTACGTACCCCTAGTTATAATACTTCAGTTGTATTTGCTAGGGGTGGGCATTTGGTTAATTCAGTTTTTTTGGTTCGGTTTGTTCAGTTTAAAAAAGTTTAGGTTTTTGGGAATTGAAAAACAAACCGAGCCGAACAAATTTAAAAACCGAACTGAATTAACCGAACAAATTCGGTTTAGTTAATTTGGTTTTTTGGTAAACCGAATTTCAGAACTAAAAGCAGACATCAATTCAGCGTGTCAGCAACTAAAGTCATCAAGGCAACAACTAAGCACAATAACAAGTTGATGATTCATTATATATTGGAAGTAAATTTATATAGACATCCATATAGACACGAAATCAGAGATTCAGAGCACCTCACCTCAAATCAGTTTATACAGTAACCACATCCATCTGGGAACATAATGGAGGGAGCATATTAATTCCTCTTAACATAAACAACCAATAGATGCTCAATTGCAACAAATAGTGAAGTAGACAATCGATTTGCGAGATGAATCTATCTAGACCCACCACCCCATTCCCAAGAGCATGCAACAAATTAGAAGACTTCAACATTATTAGGTAAATGAAGCCAGGAAACAGAGGCGCACACGAAGTGAGCGAGTGACGGATGGATTGGATACCTTGCAAGGGGCGGTTCTTGATGATGATGTAGCCATTCTTGCAGATAGTGCTGGCTTGTTGCGGGTAGGTCTTGGAGGTGCCAGCGTCGGCCTTTGACTCGAAATGGTGCTCCTCAGAGTCCAACATCTCCTCTCCTCGGATCAGGACCAAAAAATTCCCTAAAAATTTGGGGGAAATCAGCAGATGAATCGGTAGGCGAGAAGAGAATTGGAAGTTTGAAGTTTTGATCGGAGAGAAGAGTGGGGTGGATCTGGGTGGGGAGAGAGGGGAGAGTGCGAAGGGGTTAGGGTTTGGGACCTTGAGAGGAGTTGGCATTCCCAGCAGGAGCATCTATAGACATCACGTCCATATGGGAGCATCTATCAACTTTAGTATTTGTTGCAATTGAGCATCCATTAAGGAGTCGGGGGATGGGAGGACGGCGACGGCATGCTGGCTCAGCCACTCCGGGGTTGGTAGACGACGACGGCTCTAGAGATGGGAGGTAGAGGAGTGGAGGACGGAGATGGCTCGACGGATGGTGTGACCGTGACTGTTCAGGGGATGGCCGGATGGGAGAGCAACAACGGCTTGGGGAAAGGTGGGAGGGCCATGACAAATCGGGGGATGGGAGCCGGGAGGGTGGCGAGCCGGCAATGGTGGCAGCGACTAGGGCCATTCCAGCCAGTGGTGTCGCTGTTGGTTCGCAAGTCGTGACTCTGAGGTAGGGTTGGAACTTGGAATAGGGATTGGGGAATTGAAGACCGAGTGACCAAGGTCACGGAGTAACCGAGCGAGTGCCGTGCCGATTAGATTTAGATTTCTCTGAAGAGTCGCTCTTCAGTTTATTTGGCTCTACAGTTTATTCGGTTTTCGAACATAGAAAACCGAACCGAAAACCAAACATGGTCAAAATAAAAACCAAAAAACCGAATTTTTCTGTTTGGTTCGGTTTTTTGGTTAAAAATTGCCCACCTCTAGTATTTGGGTATTATTTCTTTGTATTTGTACACAAATTTATTGAGTTTTATTTTGCTAAAGAAAACCGAGATATTTCGTACTGTTTTTAGCTGACTTTTGAAAATCATTGCACAAAGATGATTAGCAGCATAGATTCCACTCCATTAAATTGCAGAGACTAGTACCGCTACATTGCAGTTGCTCCTACCGCAGGCATTAGAATTACGTTCATTACAGCCTACACTAATTCGAATTTACGAAGACAGACCTAAGGACGAAACAACGCAAAATACTGCATATCAGTTTCACATTGTCTACACTGTTCTTCATTTCTTGCACATTTCTCCTTACTTGTTGCACACTGTCCTTCATTGCTCGCACATTGCCCTCGGCAGCACCCATTGCTTCCAGGTGAGTGCTCAACTTCTCCAGTTTCTTGGCTAACTTCTCCATATCTCCATGTCTTGATGCTTGATAATCTCTTTTTTCACACATATGACTTAGCACATCTTCCTACAAATAAAATCCTGCTTACACTACCACCGCAAACACCCCAACATCAAACTTCGGTTGTTCAATATGCTAAAACATAAGTCGGAACTTTGATATCTGAAACGTCGGTGGGTAGAGACGTCGGGAGGCGGCGGCCGGCGTCGATGCAGTTGGCCAGAGGAGACGACTGGGGCCGGCGGAGTCGAGGCAGTCGGCGGCCGGAGAGGTCGGGGGGTCGGTGGCCCTGAGGGAGTCGGGGCCTTTGGGCCGGGGTCGCTGCGATTCCAATCACGAGCCGGTAGGGGGCGCCGAGGGGATGGGTGCGGCTGGGAGCTCGGGGTGGGGGCTCAGGGAGCGGGAGAGATCGAGGTAGTTAATTAGATGGTATTTTGCAGGTAATTAATTTCAACTTAAAAAGGTACTATTTTTGTTTCACGTGTGCTAGCCTTTCACGAGAATCTATCAAGTTTGTTTCTCGATGTTTGTTCATTTTCAACTCCGCTTCTCACGAGAATTAGAGTCTGATTGGTAGAGTTTTAGATTTTAGTTTCATCTGAAATCTAAAATTTGTAAGTTAAAATAAAGTGAATTAAATTTATATTTTTAGTCTAAAATGTAAACAGGATGATTCATCTAAACACTCTTAATATATTCACAGCTCCAGCTTCATGAATCTGATGAAACTGAATCCCTGCCAGACAGACCCTTAGAATCCAGCTGTTTTGAGAGATCTGAATGTGAAGCTAGAAATATGAGCTGTACCAAATAGGATCTAAATATTAGACATGTTTGGAACGGCCAAATGTTCTTGTACGCCCAAATGTGGAGATTGAACTGTTGTGTCAAACTTTTATGTTCCAAATAGGGTATAAAGATCTACCTATCCATCTGATACCTTTCAATTGTTCTGAAAAAAAAACATAATTTAGATCGCAACTAAATATTTTAAAACTGGTAAGAATGCTTGTACAGGTCCAAAATGTGCTTGCCAAGAGAACATGATTCGTGAATAAGAGATTGGAGAATAAAGATATTAATTAGTTCGGTCTAGATATATTCGGAAGACCTTAGATTAGGGACCAAGTTGTATTTTCTTTCGTACTTCATTTTTCCCATTCTCACGAGAACTGTTCACTTATCTAGCCTCATGTAGATTTATTTTTTCAAATCTATCCCTACAAATGTTTTTACAAACGTAGCCATACCTCCTAATACAGAAGGTGTAGCAGACGACCTATCACCTATTACATCCAGGGAGCGTGGAAGTTGGGCAGGACAGTGGCATCACGGGCGAGCACAGCGGCGTGTGCAGTAGCAGGCTGGCGCCTAGGCAGGCAGGGCAACACGGGAGCGCGCACGAGGAGCGAGGCTATGCGGGGAGCATGGCAACGTGGGGGCGCATTCGCTTGCTCAGAACTACTCATGGGTAGCACGGAGAGCTCTTCTGCGCTCGGGTAGCATAGAAAAAGCTCTCACAGTCTCAGCTGACTTTTGGACATGGCATAGAACAAGTGTCGTCCCCTATACGTTTCGTGTAGAGAAAGATGCTATCTTTATAAATACGTTTGTATCGGAGTCAAATTTGGAGAAAAAATTGACAAGATAGTTCTTTACGCGACATCATGCAATGCAATGCAATGCTGCCGCCCTTATCTTTCCTTTTCTCACAAGATCTATGTAATCACAACGCCACGCCGCACTTGTTTTAAAACTGGTACCTGTTTTCCTTTCGCCTCCAGACTTTGACAAGGCTTCCCCATAATCTGTTCCTGCTGCCGCCGATGCCAGTCACGCCAGTGTCGCAGTCCACACCACACGTACCCATGTGAACGGATAGGGAGCGCTGGATGTTGTCGCGGCCGTGTTGTTTCTCAGCATCGGCATCGAGGAAAATAGGAGATCACGACGCTGCAGCTGCTAGAGAGAGAGACCCCGAGGCGGCGTCCATGGCGATGACATATCACGTCTACCTCGCACCGGTGGCAAAGAGTCCGGCGAGTCCATAGGCGCGTGACATATCTGTTCCTTTACCTAGCTCTTTTTCTTTTCTTTCTTTTTTTTTTTGCAAAACTTGTCTGTCTGCTGCTCCGCTTCTCAAGTATAATAGGAAATATATGTCCACCTGCTGCGTCTTTTACATAAAAAGATGACCTGAGGTTAGTGTTATTATCAGCACAAGCATGCATGCAAGGATTCGTGGGAGCAATAATGGGTGCATGCATCGCGCTACGAACAAAGAAGAGGAAGATCAGCAGACACGAGGGTACGACGAAGCAGATGCGATGTGATCATGGCGAATCAGGGTTGAGGATCATGTCGCGCTGCTTGATCCTCAAGAGAAAGAACAGGGACGGGAGTGCAAATTCACCTCCGGCCTCGAGAAAGAGAAAAACAGGCCAACGTCTGAAAAAGTGTTGCTCGATGAAGAAGAAACGCTGCAGGTGAGGAAAAAGCACGTGCATGCCGTTGGTAAGAGAACGCAACGCGCTGTGTTGTGATTGATCATGGCGCAAGACGATGATGCAGAAAGCCGTATCAGTGCAGAGAGGTAGATATTATTGAAGTGATCACTTTTCTAATGTCTTTTCCTTTTTTTATTGACTTTTTTTTCAAATAAAATTATAAATTTAACATCTTTTTCCAACTGTGGAAGATGTCTTTCGCGCTCCCTATCACGGCAATGCTTCCCGCGCTTACCGACACATGTCGGCCACAGCACCTCCGCTCCCGTGCTGCGCGGCAGCCGTCTGCTTTTGTGCTCACCGCCTACTGCCATACTCCCCAAGCACAGCAACTACAACGAAATTGCGGTAGAGGCTTTTCACAATGAAAGAGAGAGCTATATTTGCAAATTTGTTTGGAAGTGAATTAATTTTGAAGGAAAAAAAAAGAAGGAAGCCAAAAGGTGATCGATTGGATATTGTTTCCCTAAAAAGAGGTAGGCCGGGCCTCGGTGCGATGGCCGGTTTTGAAGGAAGAATTACTCAAATAGGTCATCCACGCGTAGCGGTTAGTTGAGGATAAAGAGAGTACAAGCATGTCGGTAGCATGTTGTCGAGGATGCAACACAATACACTGCAGCGTAGTTTATGAAAATATTGCAATGTATTTGATGGGCTTGGTACGGCTCCTCTCGCTCTCTTTCTTTCGCTCATTGTAAGATCTGAAATACATGATGAAGAAATATTCGAGTAGTCTTAATGCTCTATATCAGCTAGTTTCTATAGTATTAATAGAGCTGTCACATAAGTAAATTGATGACATGGCAATAGAGTTATTGAGGTGAGAGAGGGAAATGGTTTCTCATGCATGAAACTAAGTCCTCCCGTAGACCGATGCGCAAAGAAACTAGACAATTTGCGTTGGGAGCAGAATCGTGGTTTCCATCCCCTTCCTCCTAAATCCGATGCATGTATGAAGTCATTAAATTTTTCTCTACATAGAAACTACTATAGAAACTATGTATTGGAGAGACTAGGTCTAAGCGAATATTTATTGCACCCTCTCTCCTCTAGAAACCACTCATGGAAACTATGGGTTGGGATTGCTCTTCTGTGCATTCATCTATATGTGTAAGTGTGCAATCAAACGATCTGGAGCATCTAATCTATATCCAACGCTGACTGCTGTTTTTACGTTTAAACCCTCCCACCTCACCTCCATCTCTTCTCTCTCTGCCCCTGAAATTTACTCAACACCCCCTACCAGCAGCCAGCGTTGGATATAGATTGGGTGCTCCAGATTGTTTGATTACACGCTTGCATATATATAGGTGATTGCACAGGATGTGCCCCAACGTTTTATTTGAACAACATGATACATCCTTATGCTTAGATCCTTTCTTTTTTATAGTTTCATAATGAAATTGAAGTAACTGAAATGTGACCATCTATTCCTATCTACCTATCTTTTTACATAATAATATGGCGGATCCAAGTTATAATGGTCTAGATTAAAAGAAATAGTTCATGTCTAGTGCAATAAAAAATTAACTGAAATTTGCATAAAGTTCATTCTAGGTTACTACACTTTCACCAAGACACATCTACAAAAGATTGCATTATCTATTTTTTATTACCTATTTTTTTATTATACCTTTGGGTGGTACGTTTTACTCTAGTCCAGACAAGTAAATGACATTAAAATAGCTAAAGGGAAGGCATATAAAAAGAAAAAATGGTACTCTATCCATTTATTTTTATAAGGCGTGATTTGCCTTCATACTATCTTCAAAATTAAACTTTGATCGTTATATTTTTATAATACTTTCTTCATAGCTACAAATCATAATAATAGGAAAATCCTTCAAATAAGAATCTAATGGTATCAATTTGGTGACCTATAATCCATATATTGTTGAACTAATTGTTAGGCAAAGTTTACAAACTTAGAATCTCATAATATAAAAATCAACCAAGGGAGTAAAAACTCATCTCAAAATTATACTCCCTTCGTTCACAAATAGTTGTCGGTTTGAGATGCATGCAGTCAAACTTTCGAAATTTTAGCTATCTATATCTTTTTAAATATTTAGATTAGATGCATGAAAATCGTATGAGTAGATCCATCACGAGACATACTTTCATAATATTATAATTTTATTTTATTTTTTAAATATATTACAATAGAAGAAGCTCATGGGTAGTCAAAATTGAGTTTTAGAGACCATATATCGATATCCAAAATAACAACTATTTATGACTAAAGGGAGTAGAATGACATGCATTTAGAAAAACATTGAAAACTAGAATGATAAATATTCAGAAACAGAGGGAGTAAAAGAGAGGAAGATAAATATAGGTAAAAGAGAAAATGACATTAAAATTGTATGCATGACTTATATTTTAAAATAAAATTGGAAAAACTATATGTGTGTTATTTTGAAACGGAAGAGTGCTGCTGCTTCGACCTCTCTTTTTTAATGTAGGAGTTCTCTTAGCTTTTATCTTTGCCTTTTTTTTTTGGAGGAGCCTTGGAAAAAGCGTAGCTTTGGAACTTTAACACTACTTAAATCACATTGTTTAGGCGCTTGTCTGTCTCAGCTTCTTTTCTCGAAGCCCACGTGCACTGTAGACAGCCACCGGTGAATTTTTTTTAAAAAAATATGGTTGTCTAGTGTGAAATTATAAACCTAACTTCTTTTCTAACCGCAAAGTAATACGTATTATTTATCATGTTTTCCTACAGTAGCAGCTGGTTGGTTTGGTAGGAGAACATCTGTGGTATCCGATCACCTGCTGCAGTAAAAAAACATAGTAGGCGATATGTTTTGCCCACTAAAATTTTTACAATTAAGATTAGATTTACAATTTTATTGGAGCCAAAATGAAAAAAAAAATGTCTGGGTCCTCTGGGAGAGAGATAGGTAATGGGCGCTCTTTTCTCCCCCAGCTGTAGCTCTATTAGCTTTATTCTATGGTAGGGTTTCTTTTCTTTCTTTTTTGCTTTTTTCGAGAGGAAGTGTTTCTTGGTTTTTGCATAGGAGGCTTCAGGTCAGTTTCCAACGGGCAAATGGGGTAGTACTACAAGGGAGGGAGAGCAAGAAGTAAAATAATAGAAGCTCAAAGCCCCATACCAATCAGTTCGTATTTTGATGCAAAACCAAAAGGCTCAGTCCAAAAGATTCTACACCAATAGGAATCCACCAAGGCATCAACTCTCCCATAGACTTGAGTGAGGGTTAAAATAAGGAGCGTGCCATCTTGTCAAACTCAAAAGGAAAAAAAACCAAAAAACTAAATACCAAAAATACCCCTTCCACTGTCTCCAAATAACCCTCTATTTCCTTCCAAAACAAAATAAATAATCCTCTATTTTGGGTCATTCATAAACACTATGGGCACACAAACAAAGAAAAGCAACTCAATCGAACGCCTCGGAGTAAAAAGAAAATTATCATGCAGTTGTGGCCTATTAGATGGTTATGGCTATCATAACATTATTTATTTGCTTTTTTTTCACAATTACACAAAATATTAAAACATGAGTGAATAGTAGATGGTGATTATTTACCTCTTCGCTTGCTTCAAGATTTATACAACTTTTATTAGAAGAGAAAACATTGAAGCACTGCTCAAACAGAAAAGGTAGCATAGTTAAAATGTTTACTCTAGCTACAATATTTGTTAAAATCACAATAATTCTTCTCGAAAACTAGGCAGGTTACTTTACATTAATATACATATCTTTCACTGATGATTGCATGGCTTACAAATTTAACCTAATAAAAATTACACAATTTTATATGATCGCTAAATTTGTTCAACATAGACAACTACATAGATGGCCATGAAATAAGTAAGAATTTCTAAAGCACACGCTTTCAAGAGAACAGCAGTACACCTGAAACTATAAAAATAGTAAATAAAAGATAGTAGAACCAATGTGCAGATGAACTTTAATACTTCTGTTTCTATAAAAAAAAATGACATAACGACATCCTTCTTCACCCAAAAAAAAAAATTTGTACTCTGCCACCTTTATCTCATGTAAAAATAGAACACGGTAGAGCTCGTGCACATCAGCGCTAGCTAACCCTCGCTTAAAGGCTCCCTATACCTGACCTCGAAAGGCCTTTGGGGTTTGGAAGGTGAAAACCCACGACATCCTTTTACCACAACAGGGCAAGAACCCCCCAATCCCAGCCTACAGTAACCCCGTTGCCCAATTTTAACCCTGCGGTAACTCTTCACACAAACAGTAAGTTTCCTCTCTCTCTCTCTCTCTCCTCTCATCCCTCCTACCTGACCACGACACACACCAATTCTGCCACCTACACCACATGCATTGTCCCACAGTTCCCCCTCTATCCCACACGTAAGCGCCATGTGGTGAGCACTGCCATGACATGCCTCGGTTTGGTCCCTGGTGTTTTTGTTGCCCCTTCCATTCAAAAATATAAGTCATATTTTAACTTTATAGCCATATCTCGTTGTGTATTATAATAAAAACTTAATTTACGATAAAAAGTTTATCTGCAAAGAGCACTAATAGTGGTAAAGATGAGTAATTAAAAAGCAGTGGCAAAAATGGGTAATTTTGATGAAGTGACGTAGACAAAGGTGGGTAATTAAAGACAATGACAAATGTGGGTAATTTTGATGAAGTGACGCGGGCAAAGATGGGTAATTAAAGAGCAGTGGTAAAGGTGGGTATTTTGGTGAAATGGCGTGGGAAGAATTTCTCACTTTATATAGTAGAGATATTCAGATATAAGAAGTATTGTTATGTTAAAATTGAGAAAAAGTAGAAAAAATGACTTACATACCTCCACTTAATTATCTTAGAAGATGAGAGATGTACTTGTGTGAGTGGTAATAAATAAATATATATGGTTTATAGAAAATAAATAATGATATAAAAGGAAAGTCTTTATTAAATCTACAAACTTTATATTTATAGACAAAACGATTCAAAAAATAAACCTTATAAACATGATCGAATGGAGTACCTTGTATGGTAGAGAGAGCAGAGGTGCATATTGTATACGGAGAGGAAGCAAATTTTTTTTCTGGCCTTTTGCTTAATTACTTTTATCAGATTGGTTTTTATTATAATGAAATTGCAAATCTCATCTATTCTTAATCGTGGCAGCCGGCAGCATCTATCACGTTTTTAGACCGTGGCAGGGATTTACCAAGCTCCGTAATAGTCTACCTCCTAAGCTCCTACATCGCAACAGCCTGTACTTATAAGGGCATTTCCAATGGTGCCATTTCAGCTAACTATAAGGATGCCATCTCAGCATTTTGCTTAGGTAGAAGGAAAAAAATAAAGAGAGAGATATAGACCGGCTACTAATGTATAGCTAGGCTATAACTAATTTCAAGGCACTTATTACCTATTACATGTAGACTAATATTTAATTTTATAGACAATGTTATAGCTAATTTATTAGAGATGTTGTCTATATGCTATCTATAGATGATATAAACATTTTTTATAGCTAGTATTATTGGAGATGCTCTAAGGTTGAGAACAGGAAAAAAAACTAGAGAGAGAGAGAGAGAGAGGGGGGGGGGGGGGGGGTTAGGACCCCAAGGGGAAACATCTACTGGCCCTGGCACTGCCATACAGCCGTGCTGTTCATTCATGGCCTGTTGCAGCAGCGTTGGCGTTTGCACTGCTCCTCTCTCCCCCCGCAGTGTCACTGCACATTTTTAGGGCTTTTTCACCGCTAGCTCAGCGTGATTTGATAACTGGAGACAGGCAAAGCAAGCAGAGCCAGGGTACTGTGCTGTCCGCCAAAGATGGCATGAATCAGCAGTCGGCACAGCCTTTTTCTTATCGGAATTGCTGGAAGACGGCAGTCCGATTTTATTTTTAACGCTACAATATTTTTTCTATTTATAAAATATTATTTTTCTACTTATGAAATATTTTTCTTCGATAACACAAAAAATATCGATCCGGATCGCTACACATTTTTTTCTACTCGTAAAACATTTTTTTCCTACGTGTAAAACATTTTCCTTTCATTACAGTAAAAATGTGCGCGTAAAAAAATGTTGCAGACGTTAGAAAAAAAAATATTACACCAAACGTCCGATGCAATATACTGAAATCGGACGTCCGGATGCTAGTTCTTCCTTTTTCTTATACTTTTCTCCCCCAACGTGCACTGGCACAGCACCACCCACCCTACAAAAAAATACTCCGCGGCACCCACAGCCGTTTTACGGATATATATATATATAGAGGATGTCGAAATGGGGCGAAATGGAGCACCATAATTTCAAATGCGCGAATTCAAAACAAATCCGAGTATATTTTTTGAAACTTTCAGTTTTAAGGTATATATCCATCTATAATAATTCAAATGAAACACATACCTTAGAAAAATTATACTCAAATTGAAAGATTTGAACAAATTTAGATCATATGCTTTGCTGATTTATATATAAAATCAGCACATATCTACAATTAAACTATCACAAAAAGGAAACTCTAATTTGAATTTCAGTTCAAACTTGTTTGAACCGATTAGTAAATTGGTTAAACTAAACATCCTAAAAGTTTCAATAATTTTCACATAAAAACACACCCATTTTCGAACATAGTGCCTAGGCACCATAGTGTCCCACGCAATTGTACTATATATACATACATCCCACGTAACTTTACTATATATACACACACATACATATAAAATAAAAAATAGTTCTATGCTTCTGGGAGTACGTGCTCCCACGTCCAGTATACCGTTTAAATGATATTATTATACCTCTTTATCCTTTTAATTATACTGTAATACTGATTATAATATACTCCAAGGTGAGTTGAACGAAAAATTTCATCAAAGTACACCATTTATAGCATAATTTGTTTATATATATCTTTCACATATGTAAAAGTGTATATAGTAAAAAATAAAGGGTTTCAATGAATTTTTTCAATCATGTCGCATTTGAGTATCTTACAATTATGACTAGAGTATACCGAAAGTGATATAGGAGTATAACACTTTTGTTTAAGTGGTATATTGGAGATAGGAATATGTACTCCCGAGAGTATAGAAAGGGCTTCCTAAATATATATATGCGCAATAGATCCCCTATTTAGGCTGAATTTATCTTTTTCATATGTTTCAAATACGATTGATTTTGGTTTTCAAATTTTATAGGACGGTAGAAACTCAACTTCCCTACATACAGTACCTTTTGAGAATTTTTCAGAACTCGAACACATAGATTTCACAAAAAAATTTATGATAAAATGGATTTTCACTTGGTATGTTATGGCTACTTGGTATCAGCTAAAGTTAGTGTGTGAGAAGTTGAGAGAAGAGAGAGAAAGAACACCACACTGTTACATGCACAGGGAAAGAAAGAGAGGGAGCTTACCGGACGCGTACAGAAAGCACCGAATTTGCTAGCCCGTCACACAATAGTAATTAGATTTACTGTATATCCTCGTCAGGGTTCATAAAACGTACCACGAAAACCGATTTTCACGGTACGGTTTTCGTAAAAACCACTTAAAAACCGTCAAAAATCGAAAGAGTTGAAAATTTAGAAAAAATTGAAAAAAAAATCAAAAACCGCTCGGCTTTCTCGAAAAACCAACCCGTCCAATTGAATGTTTCTTTGCAAACGGTTTTTGAGCGGTTTTTGACGAAAACCGCGGTTTTTCGCAAAAACTACTGACATAAATTTTTTCAAAATTTTAAATTTCTAATTTTTTTAAAAAATTAAAACAGTTTACCGAGCGATTTTAGATCTCAAACCGAAACGATAAAATCGAAAACTGAAACGATTTTTCGCCGTTTTGTGAACCATAGCCCTCGCCATGGAAAACGAATTTCCCATATCCCCATTCGGCAGAAAATCAATTACCACACACCCATTTTTTCGCAATTGGTTTTCCACGCGCCCCTTCCCTCTGCGGTAATGCCGTGCTGTTGCTGAGCCCTGCGTCGATGGATTTCTTGCGCCCTCAGTCTACGGAAAATCAGATTCCCATATCCCCTTCCGCGGAAATATCATATGCGTTGCATTATGATGATTTCCGCGCTCATCCACGGCTATCGCGGGCTAAGGTGGTGCTACGTTTGGATAAAAAAAAACTCACGGTACTACTTGGGAAAAAAAAAATTGAAAGAGGGCTGTAACAGTAAAAAATTCCGGGACGGCAGGAGGGGAGTTATTATTTTAAGGGCAAAGCCACCACTGTTGTGTTCTCTCTCCTTCGCCACCTCGCTCCCTCTCTTTCCTCTCTCTCTCTCCTTGCAGGGGAGAGGAGAAGAGGGGGCCAAGAAACACCCTACTACCACCAAAAGGACAGGAAACACCGCAATGGAGATTGGCAGCGGCGGAGGCGGCGGCAGTGGCGGCGGGGACGACCAGCTCCACGGGCTCAAGTTTGGCAAGAAGATCTATTTCGAGGACGCCACGGCCCCCGCGGGCGGTAGCGGGAGCCGGAGCCCAGGTGGCAGCGGCAGTGTGAGCGCGTCGTCGTCGTCGTCGTCCAAGGCGGCCGCGGGAGCCGCCGGTGGCGGGAAGAAGGGGAAGGCCGCTGCGGGCGGTGGTTCGGCGGCGTCCGCGCCGCCGCGGTGCCAGGTGGAGGGGTGCGATGTGGATCTGAGCGGCGCCAAGGCGTACTACTGCCGGCACAAGGTGTGCGCCATGCACTCCAAGGCCCCCCGCGTCGTCGTCGCCGGCCTCGAGCAGCGCTTCTGCCAGCAGTGCAGCAGGTCACTACACCACTCACCCTTGCCCACTGGTTGTTGGCCTCCTCCCATTCTGCATTCTCCTGCGCTTAATTTGTTGTCTTGTTCTTCAGATGTTTTGTTGTTGTTTTCGAGTCAAGTTTGTGATTTTGGATTCTTTTGTTGTTTAGGTTTTAAGGTAAGGCCACATTAGATGCGCTGTCAAAGTGTCTGGCTTAGCTTGGTGGGGCCTTCCATTTGTGTCAATAGTTTTGTGGGTTCTGCCATTTTTTTCAATTGGTTGCGGCTAACTGGCTACTATTACTATATTTGAGTGGTGCTCATGAGAATTTTCAAGATGGTAGGTTGCTTGATATATATGTTTGAGTGAAGTGACTCGCCTGTCTGCCTGTTGCTTTGCATAAGATTAACCTGTGCTAAGTTAGTCTTTAGTATAAAAAAATTCATTAGGTATGGTTGCTTTTTCCATGGTCAAATCAAAGTAAGAACGTGGAGAAAGAACAACCCTCCGCAGCTCCGCTGTTGTTGTATTAGTTTTTTCGTTACAAGTTGTCAGCCTAAAATTCGGCTGGTATCCTTCAGTTGAGCACTGAAATATATTCCGTTCAAGCTCTTCTGTTATCTGACTATTCATACGCAACATGGATGGAACCTTCTGTTCAGTACTACTTAAGAACTCCAGACATTGCATTCTAGTTGTTTCATGTTCTATACCACTGCTGTACATTTGATAAAGTTGATGAATGGATAGTTTTTTTAGTAGCCTCATTCATTAGCATGCACACAGCATATGTCTTGGATTTTGCCCTTCTTATTCTACTGTATATTAGTAGTCTGTGGATAACTCGGACTGTTTGGCACCTTAATGGTTTGTCACATTGAAAGCGTGGTTAGCAATCATTTGATATTTGACATTGACTAATTAACCTTGTTGCCTTATTTTTCATAATAATTACCATTCCTTAGATGTCTAAAAATATTTCCATTTCTTAGAGCAAAATAATTTCTATTTTGTTTGTTTGGGGTTTCTGTAGTTCTTACCTGGAGTTTTATTAGCTATTTTTGGTTGTGTTGAAGCTTTTGTCATTTCCTTTGTCGGTGAAGTTACCAACAATATTTATTTCAAAAAAAAGTTACCAACAATAGAAATTCTTGAATATGTCAAAATATTATGTCTGGGTTGTGCGCCAACGCCCACCGTGTCACAAACTAGTGGCATAATGCATAATCAGAAAAGCTAAGTGGACCGTGTACTGTGATTTGAAGGACACCTGCACATTAGATGGATAAGCCATTGCTGAATGTTCATTATTGTGTTAAGCCCGACATCTCACATCTCCATGAATGATTACAGTCTTCTTTCCACACGGTTCCTTTCTCCTTTTCTTCTACTAATTTTTTTGGGGTAGTTTCGATGTATCGATGTACTAATTATGAAAGGCATTGAGATAGTGTTAGCTTTAATGGAATGTGTAGTACTACTAGCTGTTCTTCTGAATAGCATTGTCACAGCCTTTTGATCTGAGCTGTGGTTTGCCATATTTGTCTTGCATTATGCATGTTGCTCCTAAGATAAGCTAGTATCTGGTGGTACTCGAGCAGCTTACTGTATCGCTTTAACTTTTACTGTAATATTCAGTATGGTGAGCACTGAGCATTTTGATTTGCGCTTTCTGCAGCCTTCTTGGTTTGCGCTTCTTCTCAAACAACTTGGTTTGCATCAAGAGAAAAGCCATTTTGATTTTATGATCTACAATGAAGAGTTGTGAGATTTAGATGATGCAACTTTTATTGCGTCTAATCTGAAATTCAATCACTACGGCTCACAAGTAAATTAAATTGAGAATTCTTGTACCACTAATTCTCTGTTATTGCGTCTAATCTGAAATTCAATCACTACGGCTCACAAGTAAATTAAATTGAGAATTCTTGTACCACTAATTCTCTGTTCGCGTTAATCGCAGGTTCCACCAGTTGCCTGAGTTTGACCAAGGAAAACGCAGCTGCCGCAGACGCCTTGCAGGCCACAATGAACGAAGGAGGAAGCCACCCCCAGGCCCTCTTGCATCACGCTATGGCCGACTCGCTGCATCTTTTGGTGATAGCAGAGGCTCCTATTTTCTCGCAAACTTTCGTATTTGCTGACCACTTTGAATTCAATTGTATTTGCTGACGTGCTCTTGCAATTCTTGCTCCAGAAGAGTCTGGCATGTTCAGAAGCTTTCTGTTGGATTTCTCTTACCCGAGGGTGCCAAGCAGCGTGAGGGATGCGTGGCCAGCAGTTCGACCAGCCGACCGGATGCCCGGTAGTATCCAGTGGCAGGGGAACCTTGATCCTCATGCTCACCCCAGTGCAGTCGTGGGATATGGCGCCCACGCATACAGTAGCCAGGGTAGCTCCGCGGCAGGGCCACCAGTGTTCCCCGGCCCAGAGCTCCCTCCGGGCGGATGTCTCGCAGGAGTCGCCGCCGACTCCAGCTGTGCTCTCTCTCTTCTGTCAACTCAGCCATGGGATACTAACCACAGTGCCAGCCACAGCCAGGCCGCGGCCATGTCCTCTTCCGCGGGCTTTGATGGCAACCCTGTGGCACCCTCCGTCATGGCGTGCAACTACATGGTGCCTAGCCCCTGGCCTGCTGGTACCCGGGGCCATCATTTGCCACATGAAGTCCCGCTCAATGATGTGCACCCGGGCTCTAGCCATCATGGTCAGTTCTCAGGTGAGCTCGAGCTCGCTCTGCAGGGGAACGGGTCAGCCCCGGAGCCGCGCATCGGTCATGGCTCCAGCAGCACGTTTGACCAAGCCGGCAGCTCGACGAACTGGTCTCTGTAGGGGCCATTTGAACTATCCTCTGTCGTAGTCGCGCAGAGAGACATGGAACTGAGGAGCCTGATGCTGTCTTGCCCTTTGGTAGCTTTTGATGCCCTGTATGGAAGGGAAATTCTAAAGTGCCAGGCGATTAATTTCTTTGTGATTCATAATGTCCATGAACTAGTTGCGTCTATGTAAACTTCGTGAATTTGAAGTATCAGTATGCTTGTCGAGGACTTTTCAGTCGACATATTATTCTCTAATCTTTTGCTTGCCCTGTGGTTTGGCCTGTTCATTTTCAGGCTACTCATTGTCGACATAAGATAATATGTTCTTCATTGTCAAAGATAGATTCTTCAGTATGCCTGTTGATTTATGTGGTTGATGAGTGTAAAAACTAGATCCATCTTTTAACTATGGAACAGAGATGCTTTCAGGTGAAGGGACCTCAGAAGAAGCAAGCATGGTTTTCATGCACCATCTCTACTTCAAAATGCACTTAAAACTGTATACTTTACATGCCTAATCTTTTGTGATCTCCCCTCTCCTGTTGTGTGGTGTCGCCAAGAATCAGTTCGAAGGGCGTATGTTCGTGTGTTGTGAGACCACATGCACAGCGTTGCTTTGCAGCAAGCTCTCAGCACCAGTGGTGTGGTGTTGTGTTGATGGGCTGGCTGAGGTGAGGGAATGAGATCTACGCAGCAGTTTCTTTTCTCCAAAATTCAGATCGGTGAACAGTGGAAAATTCTGCCCAAAACGTGGACACTTGCTTTTCATTCGAGGGAGATTTCCACGGAGAATTTGTTTCAAGCATCTCTACTTTTTCAGTCAATGTTTGCTGCGGTGCTGTTTCGTTTTCTTCCCTGTTAGTTGGTTTGGTTTGTGGTTGTAAGGACTGAAGCTTTTGCTGTTTTCAAACAGTGTACCTCCAGGTCCCAGCAGAATCAGGGAGCCCACGTTATTAGAAAGGAGAACAAAGTAATTGCCAGAGGCAGGACACATCCAGCACACTGATGCAGTCATTATGACATAAGATTTGACCTCAAGATAAATAGTACTGTAGCCATATGTTAGCCTGTGATCAACAAGCAGTGATCATGGATCATTAGATCACATGCAAGATTGACGCCATTGCACTGTACAGAGATTCCAGCATCGTCGTGTATGATGTGTATGCTCGAACCAGAGATAACAGTGCCAGACTGCCAGCCTTGCCTGCCACACCACCAATTCGAACAGTTTCGTCGATGAATAAAGCCCCTCGGTCAGAAAGTAGAAATGGAAAACGTTTGGTGCAATCTGCTGACCGTTTTTGCAAGCCGGAGCTCCACTTGTTTCTTCACCATTGAAGGCTCCTCTTTTGGCCCCAAAGCACCTTGATTCGGATTTCTCAAAGACGTAACTTGTGCTTCTTTCTTCTGCACGAACGAGCCGTGCATACGGTATGCAAACTCTTCCCGAAGCCTCCCATTCCATCTCGGTAGCTTCAAAATGCGGCAAAAGGATTAAGCATTGTTTGTGATGTTGAGATATTTAATATTGAGAAAGTGATCCACATTGTAGAAGTTCACAAAGCACGGGCTTCCAGCAAATTGCAGGGGTCCAATTTCTATTTGCCTGTTAACTTACAGAGTTCATCACTTCCTACAGTAAATGGCTATCAAGTATCAACTAGTGATTGGGACTTTAGGGATAGGATAACCCAAACACAGCCAACTAATCGAGATGTTCCAAATATCACCTTTACCGAACCTGTATGACAAGGACAAGAGGAAACAATAAGCTTGCAATGCTCCAGTGTATTAGGAATCCAATGTGATACGCAGATCATTACTGAAAATGATTGCAGTGCTTATAGAACCACACCTGTAGTAGCAACCACAATTTCTTGTCAACATTGAGAGAGTGAATCAATGGTCATCTTCATTAGGCCCAGGGCATTCATTTGCCAGCGCTTCTGCTGATTCATACTGAAAAAGAAGAAAAGAGAAGACATCCAAATTTGAAAGCATGGAAAATATAATAGCAAAATACACTATTTCCAAATGAAGGGATAATAAAGATCAACTAGAATATTATAATTGCAGTTTCTGATCGTAATGTTGTACTAGGGCGGAGGAATTCACAACAACACTAGAGCTCTAATAAAACATCGATTTTACTTTATTTTCCAAAGAAGCAATGTCATTACAAGATGAGGATCAAATACGGATTTCCTCGAGAACTTGTGTGAGTTGTGTCCAGTAAGAAGCAGACCTTGCATCCACAATATAGGCAATAGTGATGTTGATTGCGCAGCTTAGCTAATATATTGTGCAAATCCTGCAAGGCAAAAAACATGTTAATTTCGTTCTTCAGCAACACTTGCACAGGGTTCCCTTAGATAAAAAAATGAAGTCCAGGTGAGAACACATTGCAAGAAAAAAAATCATGTTAAACACTACAAAATTCATAGTTCAGAGCCAAGAACCACTGCCCACTGCCTTTCTCACAACACAATGTGAATAAATAAGCATACCATGAGCTCATAACTTCATAACCATTTACAGTTAACCCTTTTTAGAAACCAAATTGAAAGGATCCAATTACATTATGCATCCCGATGATCATGATAATAATCCTTATTAGAAAGGAAATAGGGAAGGAACCAATCATGTTGTGCATCGCACTAGTCATAAGTCATGATCATGACAATGGATAATTGTGACAAATTGCACAAACGGTATGACAAATCCACATGGAAACCGAAAACAACTACAATGGTCGATCTCAAAGCCCCTCTTGAGTGAATCGATTTTGTCTATCAGTATCACATTTCAACGCCATGATCAACTGTCAGGACCCGAATACACAAAACCGGACCCTTTGTGTATACTGCACTTGTTCAAGATCACGCTAGTGCACACAGGCTCAACATCGGTTAATATCACAATCATACACAACGGTAAATAATAAAAGATATCATATATTAAATATTACTAATTAAATGACCTTGAGGTCAACTTACATGACTGTGCCTCGCAAGGCTAAATAACAAATTAAACTGCAGCGGAATAAAACGTAGATAAACCATCCAATATACCACAGTAACCGACAAGGCTCGCACCTTAGCAAGCTTACATTCTGGTACTCCTCCTCCAAGTCGATGTAGACTCCTCAACCGGTGATGTTGTTATTGGCAAGGATGAGTACTTAAAGCACTCAATAAATTGTGCATAGAATGCAATTCCATGTAACTATATGCAAGATTTATTCCAAAGGAATGGCTAACATGGCTATTTTCTAGTAAAGTCAGTATTTGTAAATGAATACAATAAATAGATTGAAAGACAATAATAACAATAATGGATAGATTTAGTATGTCTCAAGTAAACAAAAGTATCCAATCCTAAGTCAAGTTCTAACCTTTCATGGCAACCTACCATCCCATCCCAAGTTTTCATTTTGTAAAATCTAACTCTTGACTGTAATTTCCAAGCTATGCTCAATACCGCGAGTATGGCTATTCGAATAGATTTTACACTCTACAGAGATTATGCACTTTACCCACCCGACATGATCGTCTCTTGGTGCCTCCGGATTAACACACTTCCTTTGGTGTGTTGGCAGAGAGATTATGACAAAAGCTTTACAATGCTCTGGCTTAACCCAGTACTACCCGCTGAGGTTTCAATACTGAAGGGACTGGTTATCACAACAGGGCCCCCTTCTTGCACCATTTGAGTTTATCCGTGAAGGGACTGGTTACCACAATTTGGGACTCACACCACCATTAACAGTACTAAAGATAAGACGTTGTAAATTAGTCGGCTAGGCTGTCTTATACTGGACATGCGGTTGCATGATTGACTTAGGTCAAAGGCTTGCAAAGTTAAGTTCTCAGAGTAACTAGGGTAAGACTTTCATATACCCTTTGCCTTACTGGCCCACCTTGGCATACTACCCCTTACCACTTGCTCTAATCTAAATGATCACCACCCTAGTTGATTACCAAGCATCACATGCCATCAGTAATTCAATATCGTTACGTGACATCCATCGCCACAAACTCAATCTCATCGTGTGAAAACATTTGACACATAAATTTATAATCATGTTCTATATTCCATTAGTCAAGATTAAACTTTCATACTTGAAACACGTGCGATGATGTGGCATGGCTAAGCATACTAATACGGTGTAACCAACCCATGTTGATTTTAGTATTAACCAACTAACAATGAACCAATTTAGGGTGATAATGAGATCATGGCATACAAATGACAAAATAGGGTATAGCTCAAATGGGTAGATTAACTAGCTCCCAAACTATTTCGAAACAATTGTACACGTGAAATAACATGCATAGAGTAAAACAACATAGCGATTTTGTAAACTGGATTCAACATGATCAAAGCACAACTTGTCTTAGAAAAGCCCTTATTCTTACTCCGCACCTTGGTCTTGAGTTGATGAATCTTCCCTAACACTTGAGCAATTCGGCGCCTCACGAAAACGAGAGAAAGCCAAATAAATACCTAAATAACCGAAATAGCGATCAGAGGGGGTGAATGATCCCAACTAAAATTTTTCCCCTTTTAAAGGAAACCCAACCAAGACTCCTCTTGAAACACTAATGCACAAAAGAGCAAAATCTTGGTTTTGGCCTTGCTCATGGGGTTTTAATGATCAAGGTGATCTTGGATAACCTCCCACTTATCACAGTAAACAAGAACACAAGAATCTCAAACATGACCTATAAAGAAAGAACAAAACGATTGAGTTCTTCCAAAAGATTGCTTAGATGATGAGGATATGATCTGAAAAAGATTCATCCATCAATCATACATCCTCGACACAAAAAACACAAGCAAGTAGAAGTAGGGGAGTCAAATTCAACTTGCAAGAATGTAAATTATAAGAAATTAAAGTGTGGAATCAAAAAGCAAAAAGGAGGGGAGGCAAATCTAACTTGCGAGAATGTAAAATGCAAGAAATTAAATTATGAATTTAAAGTGCATAATTTAAATGCTGAATTTAAGACATAATTTAAGTTTCAAAATTAAATTCAAAAAAGTAAGGAAGTGAAATTTTATTTATTTGGAGGAAGATTTACAAAGCTTCACAACAAGATGGGTAAAGTTCAAAAGAGCACACAAAACCTTCAAGGGAGGAGAGCTACCCCTTCCCCTCTATTTATACTACTCATGAGTCATTTTCCATCCTTGGATGAGTATTACTTGGCCCTCAAGCAATCTCACTAAGGGTTGAGATTGAGTCATCATCCACTTTTGGATGAATTCTACGTGCCCCTCAAGAAACCTCACCAAGAGTTAAGATTCACTTAGGCTAACTTGATTGCTATTCTATATTATAAACCGCAATCCAACGGCTCTCCTTGATCCAAGAAGCCCCAAGTTAGCATATCAGTCGTTCCCTTGTCTTCTAGGCTTGCAGGACCTCCATCTCCGGTCATCCTCTGGTGATTCCCAACCGTCTGGATCTACGGCGCACCTCGCCTAATCTCAGTCATCCACCACCTCACCATGACCTGTCACCGTTGTTCTGCAACCATAAAAAAAGAAAACTCATCACATAGCAATATCTAAAATGATATACAATAATTATCCAATTGCTAAAAATAAATCATATTCCTAACTTAAATACAATTAAATACTCATCACCAACATACGTAGATCTCTATATGGTCTTTCAATACCAAAAAAAGATCATACAAACTCTAAAAATCAAATAAAATTAATCATTTAATTGATCTCAATTTAATTTTTTTAGAAATTTGAACTACTTAATCGGAGCTCGTATGAGGAAGAACGACCTCTTGGAAGATTCAAAAATCTAAAAATTAGAAAATAAAATATTAAACCAAATTATTTTTAAATAGGAAAATCACTTTATTGTGTCATGCCATCTTCACAATGATGTTAGCCTTGACCGAACTAACGAGTCATGACATGTGTCCCTCGGTCCATAGACTCGATCCATGAACATGGAAAATATAATAGCAAAATACACTATTTCCAAATGAAGGGATAATAAAGATCAACTAGAATATTATAATTGCAGTTTCTGATCGTAATGTTGTACTAGGGTGGAGGAATTCACAACAACACTAGAGCTCTAATAAAACATCGATTTTACTTTATTTTCCAAAGAAGCAATGTTATTACAAGATGGGGATCAAATACGGATTTCCTCTAAATAATTCACATGTGTGAGTTGTGTCCAAAAAGAAGCCGACCTTTCATCCACAATATAGGCAATACTGATGTTGATCGCGCAGCTTAGCCAATATGTTGTGCAAATCCTACAAGGCAGAAAACATGTTAATCTCATTCTTCACCAACACTTGCACAAGGTTCCCTCAGATTAAAAAAAAAGAAGTCCCGATGAGAACACATTGCAAGAAAAAATCATGTCAAACACTACAGAATTCATAGTTCAGAGTTGAGAACCATTGCCCACTGCCTTTCTCACAACACAATGTAAATAAATAAGCATACCAGGAGCTCATAACTTCATAACCATTTACAGTTAACCCATTTTAGAAACCAAATTGAAAGGATCCAATTACATTATGCATCCCAATGATCATGACAATAATCCTTATTAGAAAGGAAATAGGGAAGGATCTAATCATGTTATGCATCCCACTAGTCATAAGTCATGACCATGACAATGGATAATTGTGACAAAATGCACGAACGGTATGACAAATCCACATGGAAACCAAAAACAACTACAATGGTCGATCTCAAATCCCCTCTTCAATGAATCGATTGTGTCTGCCAGTATCACATTTCAACACCATGATCAACTGTCAGGACCCGAATACACAAAACCGGACCCTTTGTGTATACTGCACTTGTTCAAGATCACGCTAGTGCACACAGGCTCAACATCGGTTAATATCACAATCATACACAACGGTAAATAATAAAAGATATCATATATTAAATATTACTAATTAAATGACCTTGAGGTCAACTTACATGACTGTGCCTCGCAAGGCTAAATAACAAATTAAACTGCAGCGGAATAAAAACGTAGATAAACCATCCAATATACCACAGGCAACTGACAAGGCTCGCACCTTAGCAAGCTTCTGTTCCTGGTACTCCTCCTCCAAGCTGATGTAGACTCCTCAACTGGTGATGTTGTTATTGGCAAGGATGAGTACTTAAAGCACTCAATAAATTGTGCATAGAATGCAATTCCATGTAACTATATGCAAGATTTATTCCAAAGGAATGGCTAACATGGCTATTTTCTAGTAAAGCTGTATTTGTAAATGAATACAATAAATAGATTGAAAGACAGTAATAACAGTAATGGATAGATTTAGTATGTCTCAAGTAAACAAAAGTATCCAATCCTAAGTCAAGTTCTAACCTTTCATGGCAACCTACCATCCCATCCCAAGTTTTCATTTTGTAAAATCTAACTCTTGACTGTAATTTCCAAGCTATGCTCAATACCGCGAGTATGGCTATTCGAATAGATTTTACACTCTACAGAGATTATGCACTTTACCCACCCGACATGATCGTCTCTTGGTGCCTCCGGATTAACACACTTCCTTTGGTGTGTTGGCAGAGAGATTATGACAAAAGCTTTACAATGCTCGCTTAACCCAAGACTACCCATGAGGTTTCAATCTTGAAGGATGGTTATCTGTGAGGCCCCTTCTTGCACCATTTGAGTTTATCCGTGAAGGGACTGGTTACCACAATTTGGGACTCACACCACCACTAACAGTACTAAAGATAAGACGTTGTAAATTAGTCGGCTAGGTCATCTTATCTTGGACATGCGTTGCATGATTGACTTAGGTCAAAGGCTTGCAAAGTTAAGTTCTCGTGAGTAACTAGGGTAAGACTTTCATATACCCTTTGCCTTCTTGGCCCACCTTGGCATACTACCCTTACCACTTGCTCTAATCTAAATGATCACCACCCTAGTTGATTACCAAGCATCACATGCCATCGGTAATTCAATATCGTTCACGTGACATCCATCGCCACAAACTCAATCTCATCGTGTGAAAACATTTGACACATAAATTTATAATCATGTTCTATATTCCATTAGTCAAGATTAAACTTTCATACTTGAAACACGTGCGATGATGTGGCATGGCTAAGCATACTAATACTGTGTAACCAACCCATGTTGATTTTAGTATTAACCAACTAACAATGAACCAATTTAGGGTGATAATGAGATCATGGCATACAAATGACAAAATAGGGTATAGCTCAAATGGGTAGATTAACTAGCTCCCAAACTATTTCGAAACAATTGTACACGTGAAATAACATGCATAGAGTAAAACAACATAGCGATTTTGTAAACTGGATTCAACATGATCAAAGCACAACTTGTCTTAGAAAAGCCCTTATTCTTACTCCAGACCTTGGTCTTGAGTTGATGAATCTTCCCCGAACACTTCGAGCAATTCGACGTCTACGAGAAACGAGAGAGAAAGCCAAATAAATACCTAAATAACCGAAATAGCGATCAGAGGGGGTGAATGATCCCAACTAAAATTTTTCCCCTTTTAAAGGAAACCCAACCAAGACTCCTCTTGAAACACTAATGCACAAAAGAGCAAAATCTTGGTTTTGGCCTTGCTCATGGGGTTTTAATGATCAAGGTGATCTTGGATAACCTCCCACTTATCACAGTAAACAAGAACACAAGAATCTCAAACATGACCTATAAAGAAAGAACAAAACGATTGAGTTCTTCCAAAAGATTGCTTAGATGATGAGGATATGATCTGAAAAAGATTCATCCATCAATCATACATCCTCGACACAAAAAACACAAGCAAGTAGAAGTAGGGGAGTCAAATTCAACTTGCAAGAATGTAAATTATAAGAAATTAAAGTGTGGAATCAAAAAGCAAAAAGGAGGGGAGGCAAATCTAACTTGCGAGAATGTAAAATGCAAGAAATTAAATTGCGGAATTTAAAGTGCATAATTTAAATGCTGAATTTAAGACATAATTTAAGTTTCAAAATTAAATTCAAAAAAGTAAGGAAGTGAAATTTTATTTATTTGGAGGAAGATTTACAAAGCTTCACAACAAGATGGGTAAAGTTCAAAAGAGCACACAAAACCTTCAAGGGAGGAGAGCTACCCCTTCCCCTCTATTTATACTACTCATGAGTCATTTTCCATCCTTGGATGAGTATTACTTGGCCCTCAAGCAATCTCACTAAGGGTTGAGATTGAGTCATCATCCACTTTTGGATGAATTCTACGTGCCCCTCAAGAAACCTCACCAAGAGTTAAGATTCACTTAGGCTAACTTGATTGCTATTCTATATTATAAACCGCAATCCAACGGCTCTCCTTGATCCAAGAAGCCCCAAGTTAGCATATCAGTCGTTCCCTTGTCTTCTAGGCTTGCAGGACCTCCATCTCCGGTCATCCTCTGGTGATTCCCAACCGTCTGGATCTACGGCGCACCTCGCCTAATCTCACTCATCCACCACCTCACCATGACCTGTCACCGTTGTTCTGCAACCATAAAAAAAGAAAACTCATCACATAGCAATATCTAAAATGATATACAATAATTATCCAATTGCTAAAAATAAATCATATTCCTAACTTAAATACAATTAAATACTCATCACCAACATACGTAGATCTCTATATGGTCTTTCAATACCAAAAAAAGATCATACAAACTCTAAAAATCAAATAAAATTAATCATTTAATTGATCTCAATTTAATTTTTTTTAGAAATTTGAACTACCTTAATCGGAGCTCGTATGAGGAAGAACGACCTCTTGGAAGATTCAAAAATCTAAAAATTAGAAAATAAAATATTAAACCAAATTATTTTTAAATAGGAAAATCACTTTATTGTGTCATGCCATCTTCACAATGATGTTAGCCTTGACCCGAACTAACCAGGTCATGACATGTGTCCCTCGGTCCATAGACTCAGTCCATGAACCTCATCGGTTCACGGTGGACCTGGTCCACACGGACCTAATTGTCGCACTGGTCGTGCGCCCCAATAACTCGGCGCCAGTGCAACGCCTACGTGACACGCCACGCAAGCACCACGCGAGCAAACATGTCAACTCTGAGTTGATCTGGCCACCACACAAGCACACGTGTCACCACCGTAGCTCAGCCATGTAAGACGGCAGAGCATGCGGCCCTAGGGTCACCGGCGACAGTGAAGAGCACCACGACCAGAAAGATCTTGACTTCGCGGTTCAGTTGACGTGATTGGTTCTTTACCTGCTACCCTAGAACGTCGACGATGGCGAGGCAAACGGCAGCGGATCTAAAGCTCACAATGACGCCACACTCCGACGGTTCTTCGACTTCACAAGCATGTGCACAAGGAAGCCCCTGCGATGATGATCACCTCGGTGCTGGTCCTGATGCTACGACGATGGATCTTAGGGCTTCGATTGCTTGCAATCTGGCACACCCAATGCGTAACTTATATATCCGAGGAGTCCTTACCGCGCCCGACTTGGTTGCAGAGTCCGTCATGGCTACGGAGTGGAGTTCTGTTCGGTCACACGAAGAAGAAAGCCATCCACCATACACGTGTCTGCCATCGACGGCTTCCATCGCATCAGCGCAGTAGAATCTTGAACGTCCACGTGAACCAAATAACGACCGAGATTTAGATGACATGGATAAATCCAAAGCGCAAACGATAGCCAACGGTTGAGATCTTGCTAAGGTCAAGACGATCCGCATCCACTGTTGAATCGAAAACCGAAAACCAACAGCCCAGATCTCAGGTTCTAGGATACAGCCTAACGGCGGGCTGGACCGGGCTGACCATAGTGCATAGTACTGGGCTCAACCCACTACTTTTCAAATTTATTTACTATCGCCTTTTGATTTAAAATAATTCTCAAAAATAAAATAATTTGTTTAAGGCAATAAAAATATCAGAAAAATTCTGAAAAAATTCTCAAAATACCTTAAGATATTTAGAACTCAAATAATATATTTTTAGCCAAACTTTATATTACCTTTTATCTATAGTTAATTAGTTTTCATAAAAGGCTAAGTTACTTAATTTAAAATAAATTCAATTACATTTTAAAAAATCCAATAAATTTAGAAAAATTACAAAATGCACAAATAACAATATAATAATATTTTAAGGCAAATTTTAGGATGTTACATCAACTGATAAAAAAATATCATAGAATCCCAGATGAAGGAGATTTTTGGAGATTTACTTTAGTTGGTTCTAGTCTTCTAGGTAAAATGAGCAGTAATTCACACGTAGTTGGACAATGCTAGGATAGAACAGTGATGCTAAACTTGCAATCCTAAATATAACAAAGAATTACGGAGCAAGAATGTGCAAATCGGAGAGTATAAGAGCAACCGCTACTTCTTGAGTGATCACCTCCTCTTCTTCTCCTTTCTCCTTCTCCCCCTTCGGCGCTGGTGGATCCACCTCCTGGTTCTTCAGCTGCGCGAGCGCAGGCTCGGCCTTGCGGTAGTCCCACACCACCCTTCAACCCCTCCACTGTGTGCTCTGCCTCGCCCTCAGCTCCACCACCACCTCCTCCTCCCGCCTATGTCCCTCCCTACCGCATCCCGCGTCACCTAGGGCGGCTGAGGCTGCAACGCCACCACTGGTTCTACCCCGACGCCGACCCGAGAATGGTGGATCTCAATCTGGCCGCTCGATCCGCCACCGTGTTTGTCGGTCATACCCTATCTGCTTCAATAGCTCGAACCGACGCGTTGCTCTCGGGATGGCCTCCGAGTCATAAGCGAAGTGTCGTAGAAATTTGGGTGGGCCGAGTCCACCCTTGACCAAAGAAAAGAGTTTTCAAGAGCGCGCGACGGCTGTGAAAACTCGTAAATATCAACCGTCAACTCTTTTAAAGTAATGAATGATACGTTTTTCTCTTTTCATAGTTACATACTTATATTGCATACAATTTAAATTTCAACTATTTTACAATATATCGATAATCATAGTAATTGATTTTGGATACTTTTTTAAGCCATCCGTTTTGAAACTTTCTGGCTCCGCTACTGCTCTGAGTGCCTGGCCATGGTGCAGGAGTCCTCCTCCCGTTGCTTCCTCTCACGTTCCTGCAGCCGTCGCTCTTGCCACAGCAACCCGCGTGCTTCGCTTGCTCGCGTGCCTGTGCCTGTGCCTGCGAAGCAAGCACTAGGGGCTGCTTCCGATGCCCAAGGCTCGTTGAGGGGGAGTCGTCTGGGCTCGGCGGGAGGAAGTGGGACAAGTCTCCCATGTAGTCCTCGTCGGCGTCGGCCACAACCGCTGGGGCGTGCGGCGATCGGAGCAAAGCGAGCGTTGCTGCATTGGCGTGGTGCGGTTAGTCAAGTCGGTTTAGACTTTAGACTCCTAATTGGGCTTCTCACGGTAGAGCAATGGGCTTTGATCAATTGGGCTTTTGGATTAGGAGCAGATTGTTGTCGCTATCCATTCGTGGGAAGCAATCTTCCCTGTAAAAACACTGCAAATTAAAGCGCATGAGATTTTCCCTAGAGCAGTGCTTCTCTGTGTCACTTTTTTATATAAGTTATACAAACAAATAAAAAGGAAGTAACTATCATCTATACTTCATTTATATTTTAATATTTATACAATTTTTAAACAGTGATATATAAAAGCACCTCTTTAGTGATGAGCTCATACAGGTCGGGAGTTAATGGAGTGATCCTCCTCTCGATCTCGGCATCTGTAGTAATCCACGCAGTGCCCAGATTGCATGTTAACATCCAAGACAAATTCCAGTGGAAGTCGCACTGTGGCATTAGCGTGAATGTCATGCCACCGAGTTTTTGTCTACGAGTATTCGGGAAGCTGCCGTTCCTGTCAAGTACGTACAGCCATCAATCATGTACTAATGATGGAACCACAGACTAATAAACACCGGGCATGCATCCTCCGGATCTCCTTCACCGCGTGAAGTACAAAGCCATCCCAGTTCAGCAAGTCAGTGCTAGGGTTGCAATGGATGATCATAGGTTTTCTCTTTACTCTCCTCTTCGTGGCCCTAGCTTTGAGCGGCCGCATGTTAGAGATATACCTAAGAAATAATCATAGAGATGATTATATTTTCTTATATTTATGATTTATTATCTTATTCATTGAATAATATCATTATTATTTATTAGCAAGTATGTGACTTGTTTGTGAAACTCTATATATAACCTTATGATGATTATTTTAAAAGTGATTCCTAGTCGATAAACATGTGAGGACATATATGAATAGGCTAGCATATGTATTGGTTGATGACCATATTTCACGAATCATGGTATAGAGATATCAAACCAATAATATGGGTATATGTTAGAGAACATAGAGTTGGATCGACCCATCTTAAGGCACTACGAGAGCGTTGTAATCTCACTTGTCATCAGCTGATCTTATATATAATGTGTATGCTGTATTCTTAGACTTGAAATTGACACATGTACTCAAGATGTGAAATGACTTAGGACCTGTTTGGTAGAGCTCCAGATTCCAGCTTCACTTGAAATCTGAAACTTGTAGGCTAAAATAAAGTGAATTAAGTTTATATTTTTTATCTAAAATGTAAACAAGATGATCTATCTAAACACTCTTAATGTACTCACAGCTTCAGCTTCACGAATGTGGTGAAGTTAGAATTTTCAGTTTCACCAGATTCACGAATCTGGAGAAGCTAAATCCCTGCCAAATGCACCCTTACTTAGGGGTTGCCAAACGCTACTATGTAACTAGATAGTTATAAAGGTGACTTTTGTGTTTGCCGTAAGTATGTTGCAAGGTATGGTCGATCAAGATAGAATTTGCCCTTCCATACAATGGGAAAGATATCTCTAGGTCTCTTTGTGGTCGGATTCCAAAAATACATGGACATGCTACTCGTAGTTAAAGAGTTAACCGTAATCGATGACTTCGAGTCACATAATCGAGAAAGAGTGGTCGAGCTAACTAAACAAGGATAGTACAAACTTGCTTTGAGTTTGACCGATATCATGAGGCAAAGGAAAATGCATATAACTAAGCATTTTTAAGGTTGTCTAATATGATCTTTACATATACTCGGGAGTATGTCTAAGTATACGTGAACCTATACGGTTGTACGCTTAAAGGGTTAAGACTTAATTCGGATGGTGATCTGAATTCTGATAGGCTTTGAGTTCCTAATGGGTTAAGAGACACCATAGGAATTCAAAATTATAGAAAATTTCCTGAAGAAATTGTGAAAGGACTTAGAAGAATTGTATATGGCAAAGTCACTAACAAACTAGTAAGTGCTACAGTGACGACTGTATAGGTTGCGCATAGAGGAAGGTACATAGTTTGTTAACCATATCAATATCTTCAACAAACTTGTCAAGGAGCTAATTAGTGAGGATGATAAAATTGAGGAGAACAATAAAGTTGTCATACTGGCATCATCTCTATCATCATGAAAGCAATTGGTAATTAATATTCTCATCGAGAAAGTCACTTTCAACTTCAACAAGGCAGTTGCATATCTATTGGAGGCGGAGCCCTTGAAAAAGCCATCGGAATATTCATTATCGGGTGATCAAGCATTGACTATAGTAGGTGTTGCAAGCAAAAGCAAGAGTTACAGGAAGAAAAGGGGCAAAAACAAGGGCGCACGTGTATGCTATTTATGTGACTAGGAATGCCATACGATTGATTATTGTTGGAGTTTGAAACAAATGAAAGGTGCATACTCAATGACGGTAGCAAAAGATGATTTAATCATACTTGTTGTCAGTCAATCAGGTGCTTCTCATGGATGGATATTAGATTCAGATTGTTTCTTTCACATATGTTTGGCGAGAAAGATATTTGATGAAGGATCTTTATGCTTAGCACATATGTAACTATTTGCAAGGAGTAAGCAATTACTAAGGTGAAAAACATTGAAGATGTATGATGGAGCATGTTGTATATTGACGGGAGTTTGATATGTTCATGGCTTGAAGAAAAATCTAATATCCGTGAGGTCGCTTGAACTCGAAGGTTTTGAGGTATCACTTCAAGGTGGAGTCATGTGAGTTACTTACAAAGGACATGAGATCTTGAAAAATATCTTGAGCAATATAGGATACAATTGATCGGTAAACCTAAAAGAAGGGCAATCAATGGGAGATTTGATAAAAATCCTAATTAGGAGAAGGAAACCTTGTCATTAATGGTAGGAAATTAGATCTCAACTACAGTTATGTGCAAAACTGCAAAGACAACTGTAAAATCTACCAGACGTAAAGGTGAAGGTGTGAGCTATTAAAAGAAGGAAGATATGGTAGGACCAACCACAATGTGCCATCGAGCAAGTGGAGCTCGAAAGCGATACAAACCTATGGTATAGAGGCTATAGGAACAGAAAGTATGGTTAACCAAACTACATAAAGAAATGTCTATTAGGTAGAGGAGTTCGAATGACCATACCAAATACCAACACACATATTGTGGTGAAGTGCATAAGCCCCTATGGTGATGTCACTCCCAAAGGTGGACGGAAAATAAAAAAAAAAAACAGAGTCGCCTTGGAGAGAGTTCTTTAAGGAGCATATGACTTCAATAGATAAGAGTTAAGAAGAAGATTATTAAATATAGTAACTCATATATAGCCTTTTAGATTTAGAAAGGTGTGCTAGATGAATCCTAATAGGATTAGAATTTCTAATCCTAATAGGAGTAGGATTTCTATTTGTTTTGGAGGAGAATTAGGGATACTACATAAATCTTGAGGGTAATAATGGAGAACCCAAGTATCTAAGAAGCCATAAGCTAACTCATCTAAAACAAAAGGTGCACTAAGAGATTAGAGTATAGATTTTTGTAGCATTAGATTCTTATATAGAGTAAGGATCCGAGGGTCTTGAAAGGTTTGAGATGTTGTAAGAGAGCAATCATCCCTTGTACTCTTTTTAAGTTGTGTTTAAAGAATTTGTGATCGGCTTCATCAAATTTTTCTCTCATTGTGGTTGCTTTAACATCATTATTGTGATTATCTCTACGAGATTCATCTTCTTCATTCTTAAGATTGTGCATGATCATGCCTTATCTTACAAATATTTAATATGATCCAGTGGCTTCGGGGTCGTCAGATCGCTTTCGCTTGGACGACCACGATCGCGCCACATCGCCCTCACCGTATCGCATCAGGATTCCGCTGTCACCGCCAGTTGCGCCGAGAAATCCTCACTGAACATGCACGTCGAGGCCCTATATATAGTGTCGCCTCGTGAAACATGTAGCTGACCTTGAGCCGCCTCGTTTGCCCTGTTTCTTGACATCAGAGCTGCCACCGCCTGTGCGCAAGACCTCGCCGAAGTTCCTCAGTTCGCTGCGCGATCTTCCGTCGTTTCCATCGTCGACGTTGTTCCTCCTCTATGTTTGAGTCCGGATCTGTGTTCACCGTGTGGAGTGGCGTCGAATTCATGAAGAACTGAGTCAAATCCACCGCTACAGTGCCATGGTCACCATCTTCGTCTTCAACTCCAGTGAGTAGCACCATCGTGCCACCATTCCTCCTCAACGTCAATCTCCTCCATCGGATCTTCTACCGACGGGCACGATTGCGCCACACATCCATCGCATTGAGTGTAGCGTAGGCTGTTAGATCCGAGGTGGTCGTCGGATGGATGCCAGGTGTCTGCTGTCGGGGTAGCCACGTAGTTGCCATCTTAGCCATCGCTGTCACCGCGTTGACAACCGTCGGATCACAATCGTGTGGCTACGATTGCCCCATGAGTTTCGCAAACTGTGGCCACCCGATCAGATCCGTGCCAGTTGGATTGCACCGACGCTGCGACCAATCGTGAGCTACCACGTGTCAAGCATAGCATCCGAGGCGTCATGCACCAAGTCTACTATGAGCTAGCACAGAATCGTGTACCGGGTCTATACGCCGTCAAGATGTGTCGGTCCGTGCTTCTGCCATGTGTCCACTGACGTCATGCTGACATCATAATCTGATTTTCTTTAAAAAAATAATTCAGGTGAAATTCAATTCTATGCTCCGTACAAAATTAATTCGGTTAATTCGGAATTTATGATTTTTGTGATTTATCTTTTATTTCAAATTTAGAATGGCTATATCTTTTGCATCTAAACTCCGATTGAGGTGATTTCAGTTTCTAAAAATTTGTAAAATTATGTTCTATTTATTGGTGAATTTTATTTGATTTTTGGAGTTTATTTGCTATCTATTTTGGTATTTATTTAGTTTTCTCTTTTGTTTTGCGTAGACGATAAATTGTACGACGCATCCGAGGAAGATTCATCAACTCAAGACCAAGGTTCAGAGCAAGAATAAGGGCTTTTCTAAGGCAAATTGTGTTTTGATTATGTTGAACCCATGTTTACAAAATCGTTATATTGTTTTACCATATTGCATGCTATTTCACATGTACAACTGTTTTCAATATAAACTGGGACTTACCTATCATACCAAATTGATCTATATCCTACCATGTCATTTGTATATCACAATCTATTTGTTACCTAGATTGGTTCACTATAATTGATGAGTATTAAAGTCAAGATGGGATGGTTAGACCGTAATAGCTTGCTTAGCTATGCCACGTTATCACATGTACTTGAATTATCGATAAATAATCTTGACTAATGGAATATGGAACAATATTATGAACTTGTGTGTCATGTGTAGTCATACGATGAGATTGAGTTGTTGTGGCGATGGATGTCACGCAACGATATTGAATTGTTGAGGGCATGTGGTGCTTGGTAATCAACTGGGGTGGTTGTGATTTAGATTGGGGTAAGTGGCAAGGGGCAGTATATCAAGGTGGGCCGATGGGCAGCGGGTATGTGGTAACCTTGCAAGCCTTTGACTTGTGTCAATCATGCAACCATATGTCTGTTATGGGGTAGCCTAGCTGATTAATTTGCAATGTCGTAGCTTTAGTACTACTTGTGGTGGTGTGAGTCCGGGTTCATGGATAAACTCACATGGCGCAAGAGGGGGCCCTGTTGTGGTGGTTCAGCCCTTCAGTGTTGAAACCTCAGTGGGTAGTACTGAGCTAGGGCAGAGCATTGTAAAGGCTTTGTCATGATTTCTTCTTTGGCACACTAAAGTTGTGGGGTCGAGGATGCGCCTAGAGGGGGTGAATAGGCATTTCTGAAATTAATCGCTCACTAAAATCGATCGCTCTAATCAACCCCTATGACAAAACCTATTCAAGATAAATGCGGAAGCGATAAATAGGTTTTGACAATTAAAGCCTAAATCAACTAGGCTCACTAGTGCACTAACTAATTTATGTCTCTAAACTAGAATTGCTAAATTGAACAATCAATTAACACTAAGCAATTCTATCACAATCAAGCTATCATGAATATATCAGCAATGAATGTAAATACTTGAAGGTAAAAGAGACAACCGATATTTTTCCGTGGTGTTCGGAGACTTGCTTGGTCTCCCTAGTCCACGTTGAGGCTAGCCCACATTTGGACCGGCTCCGCTCGAGCACCGCCTCTTTTCACTAGTCGTGGTTTTCACGCTCGCGTAGGCTCAACCCGAACCTTCACAAACTTCAGCCGGGCTTCTCACACCTCGAGAGCTCCAGCGACGACGCCTCTGGCCGTCTAGGAGTCGGCAACCTCCAAGAGTAACAAGCCGCACTTTCACTTGAACTTCACCGGCACAACGGATCGCTCCGGTGATCACCAAGTGCAACACATGCACAAGGTCTCACTCAAGTGCAACACATGCACAAGAGGCTCTCAAACCACTCGCTAATTGCAACACATGCAATTAGCTCACTCTAAGCTCAAGAAGCAAAGGAGAAGAGCAACACATGCACACAACTCCCACACACAAAACAACAATTTCAAGCCCCCAAGGGGTATATATAGCCCCACCAAGAAAACTAGCCGTTTGGGGGCGAAATGGGCAAATCACCAAATCCCAGATCACCGCCCTCTAAGGGCTTCAGAGTCTGCAACCCCACCTCAACGGCCGAACGGACATATTTTGGCACTACTGCCTCTAGGGCGCGGTAGTACCGACTTTCTTGACTCCGCTCCCACCGAGCAGAGTGCCTGCCTTGCCCACCAAAAAAACAATACTCGGAGAAAAGCTACCGTAACCGGGCCGGTAGTACTGCGACTCGGTACTACCGCTCAACCACTCATGTAGTCTTGGCCTCATAACACGAAAACATCTGCGCCTCAGAAAAGAGCTATGCAGGTGTTTAGGCCGAGAGTACCGCGACTTGCAGTACTACCGCCCATGCCTCATGCGATAGTGCTTACCTCAGAGAAATTCAGACTCAACTCCGAAAACCATTTCTCCAAACACCAAAACTATTCTTTGAGCCATATAGATGATCAACACATGATCATACACACGTGCAAAACACATTTGCACCAACTTAGCTCATGCTCAAGGAATTCAAACCAAATCACGAAAACACATTTCAAACCAACTCAAGATCTATTTGCAAAACGATTAAGCGAGATCAAACTCGAGTTTATGAGATTAATCCCCTAGCCATGTGAAGGTCAACACAAGACCGGTCAACTTGCCAACACCGTTGCAAGCCCCACTCACATGCTCTCGAATTCGGACTCATAAACTTCAGTTTATTCGCACAACGAACTTGCAAATAACGCAATACACACATTTCATGCTTGAGCACTACTTTTTGCAACACATGCAAAAGTCTAGCTCCAAGCAACATCAAATCAAGATGCATGAACTCTCTAATTGCAACACATGCAATTCTCTAGTTCAATGCAACACCAAAACCAAATCACACCTATGAGCTCTTTACTCGCAACACATGCAAGCCTCTAGCTCCATACAAGCACACAAACACCAAATCAACCATATGTGCTCTCTACTCACAACACATGCGAGCCTCTAGCACATACACAACCATAAACACCAAAACCAAGCTTGAGCTCTCTCCTTTTGCAACACATGCAAAACTTAGCTCCAAGCAACCACAAGTTTTAGAAAGATTGTTTTGCGAAACCAAAGCATGAAGCTTCAACTACTGCAACACATGCAAAAGTGAACTTCACACAAAAGCCAACGCACTAGCTTATCACTTTTTGCAACACATGCAAATCAAAGCATTATGCGGAAACCAAATGCAACCAAGCATAAGTTTAACCCATTCGCAACACATGCCAAATGGTTAACCCATAAGCAAAAACCAAATCCAAATGATTTGAACTTGAGTGAACGCGGGATGAGATCACCAACACATGATGAAGCTCAAGCAAAGAGAACGACCCCTCTTAATAGCACGGCGATAAAACCTTAGACTCAAAGACTACAAAGTCCTTAGCCTATCTAGTTATACCTTCGCCGCCGCGCACAAGCAATCCCCTTTGGGGTCTTTATGATCATCGCTTGATACTCCCCCGGGATCTCTACTCGACTCCTCTTCGGGATCCACTCTTGACGCCCATCAACTCATGATGCCGTCCTTGTCCCGTTCTCATCATCTCATTCATCTTTGGACCTAACTCAATCACAACTCATACAAATAGTCAGTCCAAGATACATGGTTGTCTCAATTATCTCTTGCACTCCATTAACACATAATGGATGCCTTTAGATCAATTGAGCACAACCCTAAATTAATAGAAATGATTTAAGTGTGTCTTAAGTACAATAATGCAACTCATACTTTATTATACTTAAGAACTATTCATTTGTCCTCAATTAATCACGGAGCACCATCAACACATGATGAAGTGTTCGTTAATGATTAATAAGACAAATGAACTCAATTTAAATTATCATTTAAATTGATGTGAGTATATATTAACTACACAAGTTTTCATATACTCATGTTGATGGAAAGTAATGATCCATTATATGTAAATTGTATGGAAATGATCATTACTCTAAGTCATCAACTATAGAATACACCCCACATGTATATGTGCATAAATATAATTGACTTGGACATAATATGCACATATCCAATTTGATCGTATTGGAGTATATCCTATATTACCATGAGTATACTTATAACTAGGCAATTTAAATATATACTCAAGGATTTAGTTTCTTTGTCTTGATCCTTATATGTGTCAACAACGAATCGATCAATACAAAGAGACTTTCAAGTTAAACTACAAACTCCCCCTAAATATGTGCATCCATGTAATATATAGATTGAGAAACATAATGCACATTTTGTGGTTAATATAATGGGGACATTCATATTTCAACTTGACTCCAAAGTATGCAACTAATACTAGAATGAGTATGCAATCATACCTTGGGTTTTCCATTTTTTTCAATGCAATGAGACTAATCAAAGATACTCTAAACAAACATGTTAGTCTCGATATAGGATTTGTCATTAAGAACAATATCGTATTAGATGGATAATCGCAATATTGGATTTGTCATTAACACAAGATTAGATTTGTCATTAACACCAAAACCATAACTAATGAAGGTTGAACTTACCCGACACACCTATGTGATCGATAATTGAGACACATGGCCAATATAGTCCGTCTCCATCTATAGCTTATCTTCCCACAAGGTCGAATCGGGTTCCCTGACGAAGCTGTCGGGCCATCAGAAGATTACTTACTGGTGTGTGTTTGAAGTGCTGAGCCAACCAGCCAGGTTCTTTTCTAATGTACAGAGGCCAAAGATAGAAATGTGGCGTTTCCCACGTTTTTCCCCCCTATAAAGCAGCGGACATATTGCAGGTTGCTTGCAACCTGTGCCACCCGACAGAGCTACTCCAATACTGAAGAGTTGGGAGTGCGACCTGCCGGGATGCGTGGGTTTCTCTCTGTTCTGTTCTTGGTAGCTTTGGTGAGCAACGGTGTCCATGGCGCGTTCAACAGATACAGCTTCCCCGAGGGGTTCCTCTTCGGCACCGGCTCCGCCGCCTATCAGGTTCCATGATTCAGTCTGTCTACTTACTGCTGTTTCTAGTTGCTACGGGTGTCCAGTTCAGCACCAGTGACTAGACTAGACTCGTTGAGTTCATTGCTAGAGTAGACATAAGGGAAGGAAGAAAAAAAAAAGGAATTTCAGACTTGCCGAGTGTACCAAGTTTGACTGAAATCTGTTGAGAAACAGCATATGACTAGAGACATTGGTTTTTACTGATTTTAGTTGAATTCATCGCTATACACGAGGAAAGAAAGAAAAAAAAAAAGGGAACTGCAGCCTTGCCGACTGCGCTGAATGAATTTCACTGAATTCTGTCCTGGAACAGCAATGTTTGGTCGAATTTTAGGACGTTGTTAACTTAGGAGGCCACCAGCAGAAACAGAGTGCTAATTGCTAGCTAATGCCAGTAAATTGGCACAACTGATCTAGTTTTACTTGCTTTAGACTTTAGAAACAACCTTTTTTTTCAGAAAAGTCAGGACTCAGGAGAGCTGCGTATCTTAGGTAACCCAACAGTAGAAGCGAGCAAAGAAAAATAAGCTTCTGGCCTATCTGCAGATAAAGAGCAGAAGACCAAGAACCAAACAGTCAGAACAGAAACAACATCGTTTCGAGAATAATACGCGCATGCTTGTGCTTTGTGGTTTTCTGATCAGGATGTTCTATCCCAGGTGACTTTGACTTGTGTATTTCTACATTTCCTGCATTATTCTCTTGCAGTACGAGGGCGCTGTTAAGGAAGGGGGCCGAGGGCCGAGCATCTGGGATACCTATTCTCACATTCCGGGTCAATCTCTACCTAAATACCTAATACATTTTCCACACTGTCTTGCGAATATTGATTACTGTAAAACCATTTTCTTTCAGGCAAAGTAGCAGATGGTAGCAACGGAGATGTAGCCGTAGATTTTTATCACCGCTACAAGGTGGATCTTTTTCTTCCACTGGATCACCATGTGTGGATTTAGAGCATTGACGTTTCTTGTATCCAAATTAAACTGCAGGAGGATCTGAACTTCCTGACTGACATGAACATGGACGCCTTCAGGTTCTCCATTGCATGGAGCAGGATCCTACCAAGTAAGGACACAGTTTCATCTTGCATGAACCTGTTCCAAGTGCATTACTTAGCTCATTCTTAGTGTGATTAATTGCTTTCTTCATGCAGATGGAACCGTAAGCGGCGGAGTGAACAGAGAAGGGATCGCTTTCTACAACAGCCTCATCGACGAGGTCATAGCTAGAGGTAAAGGCGCCTAGGCGGTTCCATGCTCTTTCTAAAAGTGAAAAAACACAAATTTTAAAGAACGTTCTGATTTACAAACCACCTAGTACGCTCCTACTGACAGCGCTGCTTCAAGATTGTGCAATTTAGTTTATTTATTTATTTTATAGAGCATGGAAGCATTGTTCGAAGGCCTTCTGTCCTAGAAAATTTCCCGGATCATGAGTACATTTAAAATATTAGATTTCTGGCTAATATAGTGTTCATGATGGCACCTAGGGATGAAACCATTTGTCACGATCTTCCACTTCGACACACCACAGGCATTGGAGGACAAATATGGAAGCTTCCTGAGTGAAGACATCGTGTAATTAAGCTAAGCTAATACTACCAGCTGCAATACGTAGAGTTCTTTCGAGTGATGACATGGGTGTGTACAGGAAGGACTTCGTGGACTACGCCGATGTCTGCTTCCGGGAGTTCGGCGATCGGGTCAAGTCCTGGAACACGTTCAACGAGCCCATGATCTTCTGCGCCGGCGGCTACGGCTCCGGCACCAAGGCCCCCGGCCGGTGCTCCCCGTACGTGTCCAAGTCATGCGCCCCGGGCAGCTCCGGCACGGAGCCCTACGTCGCCGGCCACAACCTGCTGCTCGCCCACGCCGAGGCCGTGCGCCTGTACCGCCAAAAGTATCAGGTAATTAATATAGAAGAAATTTTACCTTGAATTATATTAATAGCATACAGTGAGCAGGAAAAATCTGGTCTAGTCATTGATTTGTTGAGAGTATTCATGTTACTCTACAACCAGAGAAAGTATAACAAAAATAAGATTTTCTACCATCATTAAGGTACATCAATTTTGGTACCTCTTAAGGATGACTAGTTATATGTCCATGCGTTACAACGAAAACTCAATTTGCGATAAAAAGTTTATTTACAAAGAGCATTAACAGTGACAAAAGTGGGTATTTAAGAGCACTAATAGTGGCAAATGTGGGTAATTAAAGAGCAGTGGCAAAGGTGGGTAATTTTGATGAAGTGACGTGGGAAGAAACTCTCACTTTATATAGTAAAGATAATAAGTCTTTAAAAAATATTAGATAATATGATCTATTGAATCGAAAAGAATGAACATCCGTATCGAATTTAGTTTACCTAAAAGAACTCTTAATGTGAATCCACTAGAAAAAAAAACCAGCAGATACAGGTACATGGCCGGCAAATTGGCAACCCAAACTGACAACGCAGATCAACTCATTTGAACGTTTCCTGCCGTGCTGCGTCACGCACAGGCGACACAGAAGGGCCAGATCGGCATCACGCAGGTGTCGCACTGGTTCGTGCCCTACGGCGACTCCGACGTCGCCGACAAGCACGCCGTGAGGCGCAGCCTCGACTTCATGTACGGATGGTTCATGGACCCGATCGTGTACGGAGATTACCCGGGCACCATGAGGAAGCTGGTCGGCGGCCGCCTGCCGACGTTCACCAAGGAGCAGTCGGAGTTGCTGAAAGGCTCGTACGACTTCATCGGCCTCAACTACTACACCACCAACTACGCCAAGGGCGTTAGCCGGCGCCCCAGCAAGCTCAAGCCGGCGTACGCGACGGACAACTGGGCCAACCAAACAGCGTACCGCAATGGCGTCCCGATCGGCCCGCCGGTACGCACGCACGCACGTCCGGTCTACACATGGATTTCTTTCCGTGCATTCTACATTGCTAGATTGCATCTGATTCTGATGATATATGATCAGGCTTTCACACCGATCTTCTTCACCTACGCACCGGGCCTCCGCGAGCTCCTGCTCTACACCAAGAGGAAGTACAACGACCCTGACATCTACATTGCAGAGAACGGTGAAACATTACGCGCTTGATTATTACCATCGCATCTGATTCTCAATCTGCACATTGCTCTTGCATAGTTGCAGACACTTCAGCAACGTCTTTGCTTGATTCAGGAACCGATGAGGCCAACAACAACACGATTCCCATATCAGAAGCCCTCAAGGATGACACCAGGATCTCCTTCCACTACCAACACCTCTTGTTCACGCAGCTCGCAATCAAGTACGTGCTTGCGTACACACACCTACACGCGTGCGCAAAGGAATTCGCTTTCTACAACTTCCTCGGTTGATTTGCAAAGCTTCTGCAGGGAAGGGGTGAAGGTGAAAGGGTACTTCACGTGGACGTTCATGGACGACTTCGAGTGGGGCGACGGGTACAAGGGGCGCTTCGGGCTCATCTACGTCGACCGTAGCACGCTCAAGAGGTACCGCAAGAAGTCCAGCTACTGGTTCGCCGACTTCCTCAAGAGATAGAGGCTCTCCTATGTATTTCCAGGGAGGTTTCAGCTGTATTGCTTGCACGGCACAAATAAAAGGTTTTTTGTTTTGTTTTTTTTTGTTTTGGTATTTGTTGGGGGGTGGGGGCTTGGATGATTGATGTAGCGGTGATTCGCCCGTATAAAGTACGAGGAGAAATAAAGGTCCTGGAGCCACTTGCTTTATGTTCCGTGTAACATGGATTTTAAGAATTCAGGCTTTGGTCGGAATGCAGGAATTCCTCTTCAAGTCCTGTAAAAATTAGCAAAAATTCCCATTGCTCTAAAAAGGGTCACACATCTATCTATCTAATTGTATATTATTAAAGCAGAGAAAAAAGAAGTCACCATGTTTGCTCTCGAGGGCTGGAAATTCGCATGTTAATCGGAGAAAAACAGGAAAAGGTCAAATTGTCCATCCGGCGGATCCAAGCTGCAACTGTTTAGATTAAAAAATTCAATAACAAGTACAATAAAAGATAACAGCAATCCAAAACAAAAACATAAAAGAGAATTGGCAATTTGATTTTGACACGTGCTCCCAAGAACTTCAAAGTAAAAATAAAATTCAGAATAATAAATAAATAAATAAAATTAATAATTGAACTTTTATATGGCTTTAAACCTAAAAAATTTATAATAAAAATAAAATAACCCCAAACAACTTCAAAGTAAAATTGAAATTTGGAATAAAAAATATATAAAAATAGTAGTTACATTTGTATACAATTTTAATCTAAAACTGAAATTTAGAATAAATAATAAAAAATATAGAAATTTGATTTCGATACAAACTCCAAACTAAAATCCTTAAATAGCTTACATTTAGAATAAAATGGAAATAAAAAATACCAATTGGATTCTAACATAAAAGTATAAACAAAAGTCCATGTCATAACCAATCTAACCATATGCAAATATATATTAGGAACCGAAATCTATTATATAATAAATATCGTTGATAGGGAGTTTACGGCCGCTAAGAAAAAAGTGAATATGCTAAATTTCTCAAAAAAATGAAATATTTTGACCCTTTATTTGGTGGACCTCCGTGGGATAAAAGGATTGAGTGGGAGATACATTGACACTTGTTCACTAGGCTATACCAATATAAACTATATGATGTGCATTATGAACATGTAGTGTAGACAAGCAATACAATAATAACAAAAAAATATTATGATGATATAAATAGAAAAAATGTTATGTAATGCTATGTTTAATATTTTGCTACGTAAGTAATTCTGTCAAAAATATATTCGAGGAAGAAAGATTTGGTTACAGGTGAGAACTACTAGAAAACATAATAAGTATTTTCTCTTTCATAATATATAATATTAAAATATCACAAATAGAGTTGTGCAATAATCTATTTTTCAAAAAACAAAATCACATATGTATTGCCAAGTTATTTAAACATACTTAAAGGTTGATGCTTGCACAAGTGCATTTAACACTTGTTCAAATGTTTTTCTCACATAGTAAGTACACTCAATTTTTCTTAACGGAGGATCCTGTATTCAGCTACCATATTGTTGTAGTGGAGTTGATCCTTATCTAATTTTACACTATGCAATTAGGGATGGAAATTTGGCTCATGGCTCGCAGCTCGACTCGGGCTTGGCCAGGCTTGCGGCTCGGAGCGAGCCCGAGCCGAGCCTATTTTGTGGCTCGTTTTTTCAGCAAGCTGGCTTAGCTCGGTTCGCGAGCCACTCGTTGGCTCATCCCAATTGGCCCACATGAGGAAAACTCTAAGCCCCAACCTGTTCAGCGCCTCTCCTCTAGACCCTGATCCTAGCACTCGAGTCCGTCCTCTGCCGGCCACCAGCCATTCGCGAGGAGACTAGGAGAGGGAGAGGAGTTCTCCACTTTGTCGGACCCTGGCCGCTGGTGACCCGCCTGCCTCCCGATCTCGTGGCCTGGACTAAACGCTCGCTGGCCCACCGCCAGCCATCCTCGGTCCCCCGCTGGATTGGACACTCGTCGGCCCCCCGCCTAGACTGGAAAAAAGCTCCTGTACTGTTTGATGGTCTGACTCGGCGAGCCAGCTCGTGAGCCGACCTCGAGCCGAGCCGATTTTTGGGCTCGCCTCAGGGCTGAGCCGAGCCTGGCTTGGCTCGCCACTTGATTGAGCCGGCTTGGCTCATTTCCAGCCCTATATGCAATGAGTGAGAATTTCCAACAAGTGCATGTGACTACAAGCACTATCAAGGCTATCCATTTGTTCTTAGATTTGTGCAACCTCTCTCTCTCTCCCCTCCCTCCACCCCCACTCCCTCCCTCCCTCATGAGGATTCTTGACTTGGTCAATATTTTCCTATAAAAAGTAGGCCCACATATTAAGGACCCAATTAACATAACAATTATGCCTACAAGCACGGTTCAAAAGGAAACCCCATCCCATTAGTGTTAAAATGTTCAGAAATTAATAACAACCAGTTATGATCAAGAGATGACTAATCATGAGTAATGACGACCAATAATATGGTTTCGTTAGCCCTGACTAGAATAATTGATTGAGAGACATGGTAAATTCCCACCTAATTAATGTGAGAGTGGTTATTTGTGTATCTGGTAATTTACGATGGTTAGCCAAGAAACACAACAGTTCAAGACTCAACAAAGATACAAATGCAAAGATAAAGGGTGCAAAACTGGTCTCCATACCACCAAGGCAGTAGCAAAAGCATCCTTTGAGTGGATGTGTTTTCCTACTCAAAACTCAAGGCATGGATTAAAAATATTTTATAATTATAACAAACGAGAAGTTAAAAATACTTACTTGAACAGCTGCCAGCTGCTTCGGAGGTTGAATCTTGATCAACTGGCTGGTTGGGAACAACTTTGAGTGGTTCCCCAATGACAGGTGAAATATTAGAGCTCGAAGCTTGATCAATGACCACGCCTTCTATTGTTAACCTTGTCGTCTTTTCCATTATGGTCAGATCCTGCTCAATGATCAGATCTATTGCTAGCCTCATTTGTTTTTCCCTTGTGGTCAGAGTCTGCTCGACCACTTCCTTGGAGACAATTTCACCTGCAGTAACCGAAGTTTGCCCAACTTCATCTCCTGCAAACATTCTACATAGGGAGGTTGGAGTACTCTGAGCACTTCCTCCACCACGGCCATAGGCATTATTGTCTCCTCCAAACTAGTTGGAGCCCGCTCAAATGAGGGAGTAGGCAATGGCTCATCTCAAATTTGTGCCTTTTCTCCTTGAGCTCCAACAATTAGTCTTGGGGAAGTGCTTGGTTTTTTCAATACAGATGAAAGTATAATTTTATCTATGTAAATGATGTAAAAAGTAATAATTAAAGAAAGAATTAAGTTATGAACTTACTCAAAACAGAGAATCCATACTCAAAAGAGAGTAAAGTATTGGTGGCAGCAAGTGTATAGCTACCACCACTTGAGTTATCTTCAGATACAGCCCCAATTGCTAGCACTATGGTGGATGGTATTTCAAGTGCACCAATCAAAAGTAAGCATTATTGGGGTGTTGTTTTATCTAAAAAATGATAGAAGAAAGGCGAGGATGAGAGGGAGGAGTGGGTAGCCAGCTGAGGAGGGAAGCAAGGAAAACCCTAGAGCATGAGTGTAGGTGGCACATGAGCACGTGGCAAAGCGTGGGCATGCATATGGCACTGGGGCAGCCGTGTGAGACAGGGCATGGGCACATGAAGATTGCATGGGCTGGAGTAATGTGGGTTGTGTGTGTCACGCGAGCGCATGCTTGAGCTGCAGAGGCTGGGAAGGAACTCAACCACATGGAATGTGGTTGCACCAAGGAGACCGAGGGCAAGCCAGCATGTGGACATTCAACACCAAAGCTAGCAAGAAAAGCACATGTGGGAGAAAAAGACGCTGAGACCGTGTGGAAGCAAAGGGGTTTGAGAGGAAAAGATTCTGGCCAAAATAGAAAAAGACAAGGGGGAATTCGCCAAGCCAAGCAAGGAAAGAAAGAGATAAAGCTAAATTGGATTTGAAGAAGAAAAAATTCCAACTCAAATTCACAAAATAAGCCAACATTAAAAAGACCATAACTTTCACATTCGAATTCGGATTGAGGCGTTCTTGGCTTTCCTGAGAGCTCACAACATCATCTAAATTTTACGCCATTACAAGATGTCTAGAATACATTTCCCTTTATGTTTAAATTGGCCGATAAGTTTTAGATTGAGAGAGGGAGAATTGTTGCACAAGACAAGAGAGAGAGAGAGTTGATTGCATAAGTTAAAGACTCATTGTTTCATATTGTACCAAATAAAGCCATTGCAATTCTATCTTTTTAGATTGGTTTGCAAGTTATCATTTGTGGTACTGTAAAAGATTGGGCATCTTACGCATCAATTAGCAATTTTTGCTAATTGATCCGAATCATATTTACACTAGTATCGCTTATCATAGGTATCCTCACTCTAATTAGAGGGGTTTCCTTTTCTTCTTCAACATCTTTATCCTCAACCTGAACATAGTTGAATGAAGGAAAATGACGATGATATAGATTTTGATATTTGGTCTTGTGTTTTCTCTTGTGCACCTGGGTAGTTTTCCTAACAACCTTAGGCCCCCCTTCAGGATAGCTTCTGCTTAAAAAATCGTATTATTTACCGAACGAGAGGATTCTGGACAGCCTCTCTCACAATCAGAAGCTATCCTCTATATAGAATCAGAATCTAGGTGCCAATTGATTCTTGTTGATTCTCATCAGCTTGGTCCTCCACCTCCACACGCAGCCGGTTGGCCTGATTTTCCCATAATCAGAAGCAACTTCTCCCATAATCCCAAATCTGCACAATCATAAGCTGTCCCGAAGGGGGTCTTAGGCCCCATTCGTTTCAGCTTCTACATAGCTTCTGCTTAAAAAAATAGATTGTTTGCTAAACAGGAGGATTCTGGACATCTTCTCTCATAATCAGAAACCGCTCTCTACATAGAATCAGAATCCGGCTGATACTTGCTAATTCTCGTTGGCTCGGTCTGGAACATAAAAGTCACATCTAGCCCAACCCGATTTTCCTACAATCAGAAACAGCTTCTCCAGAATCCATAATTCCAAAGTTGAAACGAACTGGGCCTATAGTAGCCTCTACAACTTTGGTAGCCTTTGCCAACTTCTCCTGTTCCTAAGGTCGATCATTGAAGTATTTCAATCGGATGGCACGAGATGGAGAAGGGGCACTGGACAGTGCAGCAATAGCTAGAACGTTGGCGGGCTACTCCAACTGTTCTGGATCTGGTTGTTGGCTTCCTAACCACCGTTGTGAAGATATAGCAACAGTGGTCTTAGCTATTTTGGTTAGAGGAGCTAGACTATACTCGACCCTGCCTGGTCGCTAGACCAATTTCTGCCATGCATCTAAGGAGAGACGACTTGTCAATTACAATTTTAGTAAGAATTCAAGATTAAGAAAATGTCTTCCTTATACATGTGAATGCATTCATCTTGAAATTCTTTTGAAGCCCCAACTAATCTAGAAGGATGGTCATCAAGAGGGATTGGCTTTGAAACAACTTTTGCCATGTGCAACATTTTAGTCGTTCTCTCCATTACTTCTTGTTGTGACAATTCTAAAGCAAAAATATAAATACATTTATTAATGCATTTGCTACAAAATAAAAAAATTGACATTAGGAAATTCAGAGAGTAAACATACCTCCATGCCTATCTTTTGTTGATTCTTCAACCCCTTCAAGCATCTAAGCATAGCAGATCCTCTACTCTAGAGGACTGATCTTGTGCATGATCTTCCGATCAGTCAATCTAGCTGCAACTAGTGAGACAACCGCAGTGACTAGCCTCTTCTCATCGGTCGTCAACTTTAAATCTTATTTTTATCTTTTTATCTATCTTGTGATGTCCACACTGGAGGAGCTTTCCCAGTGAATTCTAGGTGACTACCTTCAGGGAATTTGGAGTAAAATAGCTCCTTTTGATAATTGCGCCATGCGTCCTTAATAAAAAGGGGTGGTTGTTCTATAGCCATGTTGTCATTTAACTTAAAATGCACGCTACCGCATATCCTTTGACCCCTGTTGTCACAAGTGAATTGGAAAAAATGATGGAAAAAGATGAACAAGATGGGTAATGCCAAGGAAACCTTCATGAAGATGCGAATAGACACTAAGGATTAAAATCGAGTTTGGCTCGAGATGACAAAGTTCAATCTTATAATGATCAAGAACATCTACTAGAAGTGCGGTCGGAGAATAATCGAATCAAGCTGCCACCGTTGGCCAGTCGAAAAGAAGAATGGCGGCGGAGGAGATGGGTCGCGGCTAAGAATAAGTGAAGACAAGGATTAGTCAGTGCCCTATGAGGTATGGCAAGGCTTTAGGGCAAATAAAACTAAAGGATTAACACTGGTTTAACCTGCTTCACCGTTTTCCCCTTTCAGTTTCCTAGCAGCAGAACGGTGAAAGGGCTTCGGCCTTTTGCACCTGGTTCAGTGGATGGCTAAGGAAGTGGGTTCAGATAAAGTTCAGCACAACTTGATTTGAACTAGTGTCAAGAGTTGTTAATGTATCTTTATCTCAAGGTAGGGACATGTTTTGGTGGGATCTTTGTAAAAAGGGTAACTTCTCGGTTCATTCCATGTATAATGCCTTGATTCAGGATAACTCTATTCCTAGGAAGTCTGTCATTTGGAAATTAAATATCCCTTTGAAGATCAAGATCTTTCTTTGGTTCTTAAGGTCTGGAGTAATTCTAACAAAAGACAATCTTGCAAAAAGACAGTGGAAGGGTTGTATTAAATGTTGTTTTTGTAATTCTAACGAAACAATTCAGCATTTGTTTTTTGATTGCCATTTGGCGAGATCTATTTGGAACACCATTTTCATTTCTTATGGAATTCATTCCCCTCGCAATGTATCTGTTTTGTTTGGTTCTTGGCTTAAGGGTATTAGCTCCAAGCTTAAGTGCCAAATTTTAGTAGGTGCAGCTGCCATGTGTTGGTCAATTTGGTTATATAGGAATGATTTCATTTTCAATGAGAGGTCTTTTAACTCATTTGCACAGTAATCTTGAGGAACGTATTGGATCGTCGGGTCTCCATTGCCTAAAGAGAAAGAGAAAGGATGCTATTGAGGGATGCAAGTTGCTAGAGTCTCTTGTTTGGGAGTTGTTCGCCAAGTTTGGTTGGAGAAGGTGTCTTAGAATTGAGGCCTAGGGCCTGCTATTGTATTTTGTTGGTACTTGTTACTTGTCTTTTGATGTCTATTTGGTTCGTAGTAGAATTGGTTGTTCTTTACGTTGTATCCTGTGGGAGTTTGTAACATTGGCCGTATTCCTCCTTGAGTGAAGAGGCGGGGTGTTTCCTTTATCTAAAAAAAAGAGTGGAGGGAGTCTCAATGGCGACGCGAAGGTGGTATTTATAGCCTGGTTGAGGCGGTCTCACCAGCGCTTGAATGCACGCCAGCGGCCAATCGCTCACCAATGTAAATGGCGAGGTGGCGAGATTTTTAAATCGACCCTCATCAGAATCACTTTTCTTAAAGAACCGATTCTGATGAGGGGGTCGTCAGAATCACTTCCCTTAAAGAACCGATTTTGATGACCCATTGGGGTGTGCCATTTTTGCCAATTCTCCAAAAAAAGCACAGATTAAAACACCGTTCTAGCTGGTGATTTAAAAACACTAAATTAAGAGAGATTTCCTAGGATGTCATCCATCCTAATACCACTAATACTACTCTCGTCTAATTACCACTCGTGTGATCTTCCTAGACATTTTTAACACCACACGTGTGGTCTTCCCAGGAGGTCACCCATCCTATTACTACTTTCGTCTAAGCACGCTTACTTCAGAGTTCTTATAAGATCCAAGATTTTAACGGTGGTATGATAACATCGACATATTATGTCTCCCTCGCTTTTAACCCCGTGAAGCACCACGAACAACGATAAAGCTTTCAAATTTATTTTCATACTTTTGACTATTAATGATGCTTGCAATATATGTGTCATTACTATTCACGGTACTTGTAAAAATACCATAACTTTTGACTCGTACCTTCGATTTTGGAGTTCTTGAGCTTTCCGGAATCATCACATGATGAGCTCTCCGATTATATTCTTTTGAACACCTATTCTAGTTTGCAAATAAGAAATACGAGCACTTTTGCTAAAATGGTCATAACTTTTGACTCGTAACTCCGATCGGGGCATTCTTTTGGCTCGTAAATCAGATGGTCGGATCCTGCTGGTTTGTGCGAGTGCGTGCGCGATGACGGAATTCCAAAAAAAGGTCGTTTAGGGCCTCAAAACGGCCTCCGAAGTTTTGAATCTGTTTCGGCCGTTCTTTTTAATTATTGCAAATGGAATATTAGTTCCAATTATTTCAAATATAATATTATTTAATTTCAATTCTTTCAAATTAGAAGGCTGGAGAGGTAATTATCAATATTTAAAATTTTCTATTTTTTATTATTTGTGACGGTTTCAAATTAAAACCGTCTGTGATGTCGGGCGGCGTGGCGTGGCGTCACTGCCATGTGAAATGGATGAATAAGCTAGGTTAGACCGAAGGATTATCGATATCCGCCAGGATCCAAAACCGCCGATTTTTGGCGAAATTCGCGAAATTTCGGTTTTGGACTTCTAATTTATATCTTCCTAAATTCAAAATTTAAAAATTTGATTTTTGCTACAGATAATTTCGGATTTTCGGTGAAATTGGGCAAATTTCGAAATTTCGAGTTTTAATCCGGATTTTCAAAATAATTTAACATCATTTGTTATGTTCAAAAATCAAAAAGCAGAATGGACATAATTGGGACAATAAACTTGTTAGATTTTGCTAAATTTTCTCGAGTGTGATAATTATCTAAAATTTTTATGAAAGATTAATAACTTCCTCAGTACCATTATATAAAATTTTCAAAAATTTCAACTTTCTTGGTTTTTTCAATAAAATCTATCAATGCAGTAAGCACTAAACTTAATTTGTTGTATTATATTTCAAAAATCAATTCATTTGAGCTAAGGATTTATCAGGCAATTCAAATATTTTTATAACTTTTTGAAATTTTGTTTTTCAAATTTTTTGAGCTAAGGATTCTTATGTAAAATTTTCAACTCAAAATATTTCTCCAGGAATTTATAAAAATTCTGACATTCAAAGTACTAGTTTTCAACTCTCTCTGTTTTTGAATTTTCAAAAATTCCTCAAATTTTATAATCATCTGAAATTTTTACAGAAATATAAAAAGTATTTCAGGAATCTGAACAAAAAATTTCAAAAGTTTCTAACGTCGTTTGTACTATTTTTCATCTGGTTCAAACTTGCCGATCTACGTTTCATCTACATAGTATCACTTTTTGAATTTTTAAAAATTCCACAGATCTGATAATCACCTGAAATTTTTATGAGAACATCTGTAGTATGTCAGGAAGCTACAAAAAAAATTTGAAAATTTTTTGACGTCGTTTGAACCAATTTTCACTCAGTGCATTTTGGCCGAAAACTAGTACTTTGATGAGGGATCATTAGTATCACTCTTTTAAGAAAACCGATACTGATGCTTCATCATTAGTATCACTCTTTTAAGAAAACCGATACTGATGCTTCATCATCACTTTTCTAATAGAACACTGATGTTAGTCATTAGTATCACTTTTTTAATAAAACCGATACTGATGCTTTATCATTAGTATCACTCTTTTAAGAAAACCGATATTGATGCTTCGTTATTAGTATCACTCTTTTAAGAAAACCGATACTGATACTTCATCATTAGTATCACTTTTTTAATAAAATCGATATTGATGCTTTATCATCACTTTTCTAATAGAACACTGATGTTAGTCATTAGTATCACTTTTTTAATAAAACCGATCGATGCTTCATCATTAGTATCACTCTTTTAAGAAAACCGATCTCGATGCTTCATCATTAGTATCACTCTTTTAAGAAAACCGACATCGATGCTTCATCATCGTATCACTTTTTAATAAAACCGATCTCGATGTTTTATCATCACTTTTCTAATAGAACATCGATGTTAGTCATCAGCACCACTTTTTTAATAAAACCGACAATCGATGTAGTTTATTGCACTATTCCTTTTCGGACATCCGCAAGTTCTGAATTTTCAACATTTCATCAAAGAGAAAAATGCCATAACTTTGTCATACTTTGTCATACATTGCACTATTCCTTTGCGTAAATAAGCACCCTCGAGCGGGAGGCGTAGGTTACGCCGCCTAAACTCTAATAACAGCTACCACATGATAGCAATAATAATTCCATATAAACAGAGATCGCACTACAAAAATTAAATAGATATGTGCTTGTCAAATAAAGAGTGTGAAATCTGAAAGCACGTACACATTTTGAAGAAACCGCAAAGAGGGCAAAAGAGGGAATCTCCTCAAGATAGGGTTTCAATTTTGCCCTCTTAATACCCACCCATGAGGACTTCAAATTTTCTCACTCAAGTATTGCTTCCAACCACACAATATGAGCTATTTTCTGGGTGGCGGCGGAGAAATCTCCTCTGGAGCAACAACAGAGAAGAGTTCAAACGAGTGGTATATATAACCTAGCGAGGCACATCGAATCGGTTCTTTTCAAAAGCGATAGTGATGTGCACGGCAATCCTTTAGTAATGAGCATGAGCACATCGAATCGGTTTTTTCACAAGCGATAGTGATGTGCAGCGGTCATCACTATCACTTCTATAAAAAGAACCGATAGTGATAACTATGCGCATCGAATCGGTTCTCTCTTAAAAAGTGATAGTGATGTGTAGGTCATCACTATCGGTTCTTTTCATAGAAGTGATAGTGATGATCACGTCTTCATCACTATCACTTCTATGAAAAGAACCGATAAATGATGATCAGTAGCACATCACTATCACTTTTAAGAGAGAACCGATTCGGATGTGTCTAGTGCTACATCACAATCACTTATAATCTCAGAACCGATAGTGATTATTACTAACACCCCTCCGAAGTTACTTATCACAATCGTTTTTTTAGAAAAACTTAAGAACCGACACAGATACAGTGATAGTGATGTCTCGTTCTGTAGTAGTGTAAAGTGATAAACCCAGCTTGAACAACTCATGACTTGAATTTAATTGGCTGTCAAACCATGGAGAAAATTTTCAACACTTTTTGACCTGAGTTCCCAGATAAGACTTGTCAGCTGGTAAAAATCCTAGGTTAAAAAATCTTACCAAAAAATTATAAATATTCTAACAACAGTGACTGACCAAAAATCCTCTTTCTATATTTATTTTATTTTAAAGTTATATATTTTTAAAACTTTTTATCAGAGTTGGATTTGAACTAAGTAGGCTGCCATAAAATTTTCAAGTCAAAATATTGTACAATTATTTTCTAAAAATTCTGACATGATGATTTTTAGAGTTTCTGTTTTTAAATTTGAAAAGGCATTAAATGACATTATTAATTCCTGATATTTTTACTAGAGGTAAATACTGTATTTTGGATGTTGTGATAATTTTTACAGCTCCATATAAGGTTCGAGAATTTTGTATGAATGCTGACCATGCACTGTTTATAGTCAAAAAGTTGTCGTTTCATTTATCACCTCATTATCTAGTACATAAAAATTTATTTACTGGCTGAAATTATCTACCTGCATACATAGGATTTTTATTATCAGCTTTCCAAAATTTTACTTCTACTTTTTTTCATCTTGTTACCTTTATCCATTCACTAATTCCCTTTTATTTGATTTTCCTCACAACACACAAATCCAAGAAAAATCCAAATAAAACCAATAATATCAAAAAACTTAAAAATAAATATATTCAAATTCAAAATGTATATTTTCACTTTATTAAAATTTTCAGGATGTTACACATGATCACATCCCCTCCCTCCCACTATAGCCGCCCTTCTCCTCCACTGCAGCGCTATTGTTGCCTGCCTTCTCATCCCCCATCGTTGCCACTGCCTCACCCTTCTTCCTCATCTCTGTGGCTAACGCCACCAAATCTGTCACCACCTCCCACTTCCTAATATTTCCATATTCTTGTCATCCTCACCAACCTACAGCATGCACCGCCCTCTTCGTCCCCGGCCTCCCTCTAAGTTTAGGGGCTTCGGTGAGCCCTGAACTTAACCCACGACAACGGGAGACGATGGTATCGGAGAGGACAATGGCGAACTCACTGGAGAAGATGACCTTGCCGGCCAGAACATGAATCTCCAAGCAAATCATAAGGTCAGAAATTCAAATGTTTTGCGCATAAATTATCATTCAAATGATATCTATCAATTCAGTTATTTATTTACTCGAAATTAGAGAATATGCCATTTAAACGATCGTCCAATAAGCGATGCTCCGGATGGATCAACGACCCCATCTTATTTATACAGACAAATGCAGCCTTACCCGTAACACCGGGCTGATCTGAGCATCTAATTGCAATGGATCAACGACCCCATCTTATTTATCAGATGGATGTGCTGTTGGGGATGCCCTTGCCCGTAACACCGGGCTGCGAGAAAGGCTTCATGAGCTGGTACGGCACCATGCCGGCGCCGGACCGGTTCTTAAGCTTACTGTCCTTGTTCCTGCTGTCGATGATCCCCTCGATCTCCTTCAGCCGCGCGTTGAACCCCCTGTACGCGGCCTGCACCGCGGCGTCGTCGTTCCACGGCGCGGTCTCCATCCCGCCGAGGTACTCCTCGTCGAGGGAGTGGCTGGACAGCACGTCCAGCACGGCCATCACTAGCGTCGCCTGCACCTGCGACGGGAAGCACTCCCGGAGCGCCTGGTCCGGGTTGTCCAAGAAATTTGAGAAGGCGGCGGCATCGACGGGCTCCTCCACTGGCATGTTCGTGCGAGCGATGGAGGGCCGGTTGGGGAAGTAGCCACCGAAGTCGTACTGCCCGAAGTTGACAGCCGCGTGATGCGCCGCCGCGACCCAGATGATGGTGGTGAGCGTGTGAGCCAGGCTTTCTGGCGTTTCCAGCGTCGGCCACCACGGCGCGTCCTTCTTGTCCCCGTGGCCCATGGTCCGTACCTCCGTCCAGAACGCCTGCAGCTCCGCGTCGCCGGCCACGCTGCTGGCGTCCGGGTAGTACCGCGAGACGTACGCCTGCACCCAGCCCTTAATGGCGTCCCAGATCAGCAGGCCATCGTTGGCGAACGGGTAGTCTTCGATGGTGAGCTTTAGGCCGTGCTCTGCCTTGGGATCCTCCTCGGCCATTCCCCTGCGAACGAGGTCGGCGGGGAGGGACTCCATGTCGAAGCGCCACAGCTGGTCGTAGGCGACGGAGCTGAGCTCCATGGAGTATTTCTGTGGCGAGAAGGAGAGCTCGATGATGCCGCCGCCGTTTATCAGCGCCGAGCGGGCGAGCGCGTTGATCCGCATCGTGTAGCGGAAGTGCGGGTGCAGCAGCTGGTAGATGGGGTGCATCTCGCTGAGCTGCCGGTTCGCGGCGATGATGTAGGGCTCCACTGCGCAGTGCGTGCGCAGCCAGTGGCTGATGAGCTCGTGGTGGCCGGCGTCGTGCGCGCGGACGTGGGACTTGGCCATCTTCCACAGCCAGGAGTTGGTGGTGTCCGTGGATGGGGTGAACACCTGCCTCCACTGCGGCCTGGACGGCGAGGCCGGACGGGTGAGCTCGATGGCGAGCAGCCGCAGCGTGCCGTCGTCGGTGAGGAAGAAGATGGTGCGCGAGCCGTACATGGTGGTGTGCTCCAGGGCCCGGATCTTGTGCACGTACGGCAGGAACAGGTCGTGGTAGTCCAGCATGAACAGCCTCTTTTGCTTAACCGCCTCCGCCACCGTCATCACGTTCCCCATCTGCGCCTCCAGCAGCTCGGCGGTGATCGCTGACTCAGCCGGGCCGTAGACCGCCGGGTCGAGCTTGCTCTTCAGAGGAAATTGCTGCCGCATTTTTTTGTGCAGAAGCGGATCAAAATCTTGCGGTATAAATTGTACTACACATGAAGTTGGCGAATGTTTTCCGAGGACTCACCCTGACCAGCTCGATGGCGTACGGATTGACGCCGGCGAGCGTCTCCCTCGCGAACTCCTCATCCCTTAACCATGCAAACTTGTCCTCTGTCATGCAGTTAATGACACGCATTTAGTGTCGTGCATATGTGTACATTGCTGATCAATGGAGTAGTACTCCGTGCAGTGTGCATGTCGACGCCATGCATGTAACTTTTGTACGTACTTTGGACGTTTGCCGGGGTGTCGAAGAGAAGGACTTGGTCGCCGGGGCCGTCGCGGAGGGCCTCGAGGAGACGCGGCACGATGCTGCGGAGGAAGCCGAGCTGGTCGGCCCGCGGCAGCTCGACGCCGTCCTCGAACAGCTTGTCGATGACGAAGAAGGACGGGAAGGCCTGGTTGGGGTCGACGATCGTGGACTGGACGACCGGCACTGCGGCGTGGAGCACCGACGTGATCGTCTTCACCTGGAACTGCACGTTCTTCACCTCCGAGAACGCCTCGTCCCTCGGCACGTAGACGCTGCCGCTCCTCGTCTCCGACTTCGGATCTGCATATATAAAAACTCGTGAGCAGTCGGCCGACATGTATCTATGAGTGCTCACCCTGTGCACGATGACGAATGATTCCGTGATCGCGACGTTTTTGCGTGCACCTTTGGTGGATCGTGGCCGGCCGGTGCGGCAGCGGCGCGGGTAGGGGAACTGCTTGCTGCCGCCGAGGACGGGGCGGGCCTTGCCGGCATCGTCGCTGTCGGGGTTGCTGAGATCGTTGTACACGTCGTAGTCGTAGATCCGGTCGGTGGCCTTCCTCTCTCCGCGGCCATCGCCGCGCTTCTGCTCGAGGTCTTTCCTCCGGTAGCTCTGGAGCCCAGGAGGCGTCTGTTCCGGCAGGTAAGGCTGCATATGCACGGTCGAGATTGAGAAATTTCAGCGGTCGTTTGATCATTTTAGAAAAACTTAAGAACCGACACACGACGTACAAATGATAGTGATGTCTCGCTCAGTAGTAGTGTAAAGTGATAAACCCACTTGAACAACTCATGACTTGAATTTAATTGGCTGTCAAACCATGGAGAAAATTTTCAACACTTTTGACCTGAGTTCCCAGATAAGACTTGTCAGCTGGTAAAAATCCTAGGTTAAAAAATCTTACCAAAAAAATTATAAATATTCTAACAACAAAGGATCCATCAAAAATCCTCTTTCTATATTTATTTTATTTTAAAGTTATATATTTTTAAAACTTTTTATCAGAGTTGGATTTGAACTAAGTAGGCTGCCATAAAATTTTCAAGTCAAAATATTGTACAATTATTTTCTAAAAATTCTGACATGATGATTTTTAGAGTTTCTGCTTTTAAATTTGAAAAGGCATTAAATGACATTATTAATTCCTGATATTTTTACTAGAGGTAAATACTGTATTTTGATGTTGTGATAATTTTACAGCTCCATATAAGGTTCGAGAATTTTGTATGAATGCTGACCATGCACTGTTTATAGTCAAAAAGTTGTCGTTTCATTTATCACCTCATTATCTAGTACATAAAAATTTATTTACTGGCTGAAATTATCTACCTGCATACATAGGATTTTTATTATCAGCTTTCCAAAATTTTACTTCTACTTTTTTCATCTTGTTACCTTTATCCATTCACTAATTCCCTTTTATTTGATTTTCCTCACAACACACAAATCCAAGAAAAATCCAAATAAAAACCAATAATATCAAAAAAACTTAAAAATAAATATATTCAAATTCAAAATGTATATTTTCACTTTATTAAAATTTTCAGGATGTTACACATGATCACATCCTCCCTCCCACTATAGCCGCTTCTTCTCCTCCATCGCAGCCGCTTATTGTTGCCTGCCTTCTCATCCCCATCGCTGCACTGCCTCACCCTTCTTCTCATCTCGTGGCTAACGCCACCAAATCTGTCACCACCTCCCACTTCCTAATATTTCCATATTCTTGTCATCCTCACCAACCTACAGCATGCACCGCCTCTTCGCCCCGGCCTCCCTCTAAGTTTAGGGGCTTCGTGAGCCCTGAACTTAACCCACGACAACGGGAGACGATGGTATCGGAGAGGACAATGGCGAACTCATGGAGAAGATGACCTTGCCGGCCAGAACATGAATCTCCAAGCAAATCATAAGGTCAGAAATTCAAATGTTTTATGATAAATTATCATTCAAATGATATCTATCAATTCAGTTATTTATTTACTCGAAATTAGAGAATATGCCATTTAAACGATCGTCCAATAAGCGATGCTCCGGATGGATCAACGACCCCATCTTATTTATACAGACAATGCAGCCTTACCCGTAACACCGGGCTGATCTGAGCATCTAATTGCAATGGATCAACGACCCCATCTTATTTATCAGATGGATGTGCTGTTGGGGATGCCCTTGCCCGTAACACCGGGCTGCGAGAAAGGCTTCATGAGCTGGTACGGCACCATGCCGGCGCCGGACCGGTTCTGCTTACTGTCCTTGTTCCTGCTGTCGATGATCCCCTCGATCTCCTTCAGCCGCGCGTTGAACCCCCTGTACGCGGCCTGCACCGCGGCGTCGTCGTTCCACGGCGCGGTCTCCATCCCGCCGAGGTACTCCTCGTCGAGGGAGTGGCTGGACAGCACGTCCAGCACGGCCATCACTAGCGTCGCCTGCACCTGCGACGGGAAGCACTCCCGGAGCGCCTGGTCCGGGTTGTCCAAGAAATTTGAGAAGGCGGCGGCATCGACGGGCTCCTCCACTGGCATGTTCGTGCGAGCGATGGAGGGCCGGTTGGGGAAGTAGCCACCGAAGTCGTACTGCCCGAAGTTGACAGCCGCGTGATGCGCCGCCGCGACCCAGATGATGGTGGTGAGCGTGTGAGCCAGGCTTTCTGGCGTTTCCAGCGTCGGCCACCACGGCGCGTCCTTCTTGTCCCCGTGGCCCATGGTCCGTACCTCCGTCCAGAACGCCTGCAGCTCCGCGTCGCCGGCCACGCTGCTGGCGTCCGGGTAGTACCGCGAGACGTACGCCTGCACCCAGCCCTTAATGGCGTCCCAGATCAGCAGGCCATCGTTGGCGAACGGGTAGTCTTCGATGGTGAGCTTTAGGCCGTGCTCTGCCTTGGGATCCTCTCGGCCATTCCCTGCGAACGAGGTCGGCGGGGAGGGACTCCATGTCGAAGCGCCACAGCTGGTCGTAGGCGACGGAGCTGAGCTCCATGGAGTATTTCTGTGGCGAGAAGGAGAGCTCGATGATGCCGCCGCCGTTTATCAGCGCCGAGCGGGCGAGCGCGTTGATCCGCATCGTAGCGGAAGTGCGGTGCAGCAGCTGGTAGATGGGGTGCATCTCGCTGAGCTGCCGGTTCGCGGCGATGATGTAGGGCTCCACTGCGCAGTGCGTGCGCAGCCAGTGGCTGATGAGCTCGTGGTGGCCGGCGTCGTGCGCGCGGACGTGGGACTGGCCATCTTCCACAGCCAGGAGTTGGTGGTGTCCGTGGATGGGGTGAACACCTGCCTCCACTGCGGCCTGGACGGCGAGGCCGGACGGGTGAGCTCGATGGCGAGCAGCCGCAGCGTGCCGTCGTCGGTGAGGAAGAAGATGGTGCGCGAGCCGTACATGGTGGTGTGCTCCAGGGCCCGGATCTTGTGCACGTACGGCAGGAACAGGTCGTGGTAGTCCAGCATGAACAGCCTCTTTTGCTTAACCGCCTCCGCCACCGTCATCACGTTCCCCATCTGCGCCTCCAGCAGCTCGGCGGTGATCGCTGACTCAGCCGGGCCGTAGACCGCCGGGTCGAGCTTGCTCCTCAGAGGAAATTCCTGCCGCATTTTTTTGTGCAGAAGCGGATCAAAATCTTGCGGTATAAATTGTACTACATATGAAGTTGGCGAATGTTTTCCGAGGACTCACCCTGACCAGCTCGATGGCGTACGGATTGACGCCGGCGAGCGTCTCCCTCGCGAACTCCTCATCTCTTAACCAGGCAAACTTGTCCTCTGTCATGCAGTCAATGACACGCATTTAGTGTCGTGCATATGTGTACATTGCTGATCAATGGAGTAGTACTCCGTGTGTGCATGTCGACGCCATGCATGCATGTAACTTTTGTACGTACTTTGGACGTTTGCCGGGGTGTCGAAGAGAAGGACTTGGTCGCCGGGGCCGTCGCGGAGGGCCTCGAGGAGACGCGGCACGATGCTGCGGAGGAAGCCGAGCTGGTCGGCCCGCGGCAGCTCGACGCCGTCCTCGAACAGCTTGTCGATGACGAAGAAGGACGGAAGGCCTGGTTGGGGTCGACGATCGTGGACTGGACGACCGGCACTGCGGCGTGGAGCACCGACGTGATCGTCTTCACCTGAACTGCACGTTCTTCACCTCCGAGAACGCCTCGTCCTCGGCACGTAGACGCTGCCGCTCCTCGTCTCCGACTTCGGATCTGCATATATAAAAACTCGTGAGCAGTCGGCCGACACGTATCTATGCGTGCTCACCCTGTGCACGATGACGAATGATTCCGTGATCGCGTCGTTTTTGCGTGCACCTTTGATGGATCGTGGCCGGCCGGTGCGGCAGCGGCGCGGGTAGGGGAACTGCTTGCTGCCGCCGAGGACGGGGCGGGCCTTGCCGTCATCGTCGCTGTCGGGGTTGCTGAGATCGTTGTACACGTCGTAGTCGTAGATCCGGTCGGTGGCCTTCCTCTCTCCGCGGCCATCGCCGCGCTTCTGCTCGAGGTCTTTCCTCCGGTAGCTCTGGAGCCCAGGAGGCGTCTGTTCCGGCAGGTAAGGCTGCATATGCACGGTCGAGATTGAGAAATTTCAGCGGTCGTTTGATCATTCTAAATGGGCAGCCAGGTAATTGTTTCCAGCACAGGAGAGGACTTCGTCAGGGAGACCCGCTGTCGCCGATGCTCTTCATCATTGCTATTGATCCTCTATTTCATATCTTGCAAAAGCGTCCGCTGAGGGTCTGCTGCTTCCGCTCCCAGTTTCCTCGGCCGATAAACGAGTTCTTCTGTATGCAGATGACGTTGCAATTTTCGCTAACCCGACGAAGCAGGAGGTCAATGTAATTTCGGCGGCGTTAGTGGTGTTTGGCGAAGCTTCCGGCTTGTGTACCAATGTCCACAAATCCGACATCTATCCGATCAGATGCGAAGGCTTTGATTTGGCAGTTATTTTGGATGGTTTTCAGGCGCAGGTGAAGGACTTCCCGTGCAGGTACCTGGGCCAACCGCTCCGTCCGTCTAAACCTCGCAAGACTGACATACAGCAAATACTGGACAGAGCGGGTGCAAGGTTGGCAGGTTGGAAAGGAAGGTTGCTATCCAGGGCAGGACGGCTCATCCTGGCGGATTCCGTACTCTCGGCGATTGCCGTCTATCACTTTTCTGTCCTGCCGATATCTGCATGGGCGGTGAAGAGACTTGACAAGATCAGGAGGAGCTTTATATGGAGGGGCAAGCCTGCCTGTTCAAGGGGGCACTGCTTGGTGAGCTGGGAGAAGGTATGCAGACCTAAAAAGCTAGGGGGTCTAGGGTTAAAGGATCTCCACAGGTTTGGGCGTGCGCTACTGTCGACGATTCGGGACAGGGTCCCCCGCCGAGCTTACTTGTTGAATGAGGGATCAACTCAGGCCCCTTTTTCGCAAGGGTTGTGCGTCTGAGAGTATGCCGAGCAATAGAACAGGTATACGGACAATCGGAAGGCACAGGAGGTCGTTTTTATCCGGTTCGGCCTCGCAGGGGAGATAATGACCCTACGCCCAAAGGATTGCACTAGAATGCGAAGTGAGTTACAATGCGCTGTTCTCGGGGCCCCGAACGATCCTAAAGACTCCGTGGGCAAGTGTATATATGTAAGTGTGTGTGTAGTATGAAGGTCCAACCTCAATCCATCGTGGAGGGGTATTTATAGGGAATTACAGGAGACAAATCATTTATTACAGGGGCGCATCGAGAGGACGAGGCGCAGTAAGGCCGCCGCGCACTCACGGTACCACGCGACGCGGGTACAATGAAAGTGCACTAAGGCGGCGCGACTGCGGCAACACGGATCCCGGCGCGGCGATCTCGAGCCGCAAGATTTAATGCCACGCCGCTTTATCAAGGGCCCCGAGCTTGACTCGCCGGGACGATTTGATGGGGACGGGTAGCCCCGTGAGCCGGCTACACGGTCGGCCTTACGTGCACCATCCGAGCAAGAGTATAGCGGTCGGGCGCCGCTTCGATGGTCGCCATGGTACAAAGATATCCAATCCCGGCCGCCTAGCCCCCGAGGCTAAAGGGGAAAAGGCCTTGCCGAGGCCTCCGCCTTAAGCCTCTAGACTTCTTAAAGAGGGATTGAGTCATGCGGCAAAGAGCTATCATGTGCTCGAGCTGCCCTTGCTCGGAGTGAGGAATCTTGTAGCGAAAATCAAGATGCATGTGCTCGAGCAATCATGCTCGGGCGGAAACCTCGCAGCAAGAGCTATCGCGCATCCGAGCGGCGATTGCTCGGGATGATTCGCAATAAGAGCTACTCGCAGATCCGACAGCGCTTGCTCGGGACAGTCTCGCAATAAAAGTTATCATGCATCCGAAAGCAGCGCTTGCTCGGGGATGATTCGCAGCGAAGAGCTATCATGGCATCCGAGCAGCGCTTGTTTCGGGGACAGTCTCGCAGTAAGAGCTATCATGCGATCCGAGCAGCGCTTGTTCGGGGATGTGTTCGCAGCGAAGAGCTACGGCGTCATCCGAGCAGCGCTTGCTCGGGGATAGGTCTTCGCAGCGAAGAGCTACGGCGGCATCCGAGCAGCGCTTGCTCGGGGATGTGTTCGCAGCAAGAGCTACGGCGGATCCGAAGCAAATACTGCTCGGGGATGTCTCGCAGCAAGAGCTACGGCGGCATCCGAAAGCAGCGCTTGTTCGGGATGTGTCTCGCAGTCAAGAGCTATCGCGCATCCGAGCAAATATTGTTTCGGGACAGTCTCGCAATAAGAGCTATCATGCGGCATCCGAAAAGGCCGCTGTTTCGGGGACAGTCTCGCAATCAAGAGCTATCGCGCATCCGAAAGCGCTTGTTTCGGGGATGTCTCTCGGCAATAAGGGTTATCGCGCATCCGAAAGCAGCGATTGCTCGGGGATGTGTCTCGCAGCAAAGAGCTATCGCGATCCGAAAGCGCTTGCTTCGGGGATGTGTCTCGCAGCCGAGGAGCTACCGCGTATCCGAGGGGGACAGTCTCGCAGCCAAGAGCTATCGCGGCATCCGAAAGCAGCGCTTGTTTCGGGATCGGTCTCGCAGTCAAGAGTTATCATGCGATCCGAAAGCAACGATTGCTCGGGGACAGGTCTCGCAGCGAAGAGCTACTACGGCATCCGAGCAGCGCTTGCTCGGGGACAGGTCTCGCAGCGAAGAGCTACTGCGGCATCCGAGCAGCGCTTGCTCGGGGGAACTAGACATAGATCAAATGTCTTGGGAGAAGGCAACTAGCAGATTGCGAGCGGACTCGCACTGCCGCATCCCAAGCATGGGTCAGATACTCGAGGAACTGACAGACGAGACATGCTCGAAATGCCACATCCCGGACATGGACTAGACGTCCAGGGGAACTAACCAACAAGTCGCAAGAGGACTCATGCTGCCGCTTCGGGCGAGCCCTGAGAGTCCGAAAATGTTTTAAAGAAAGAAAAGATGCAATGAGCATACTCATTTACCTGGGAAGACCCGTACTTAAGCGCGAAACTTACCCGACGCGGAAGGGACTCGCGCCCGAGCGAAGGAGATGGATAGCCCCGAGCGTAAACGCTGCTCGGGAAGGGACTCACACGAGCGGAGGACGGTTTCGGCGCGGACATGGATAGCCCTCGAGTGAAACGCGTTTCGGGAAGGGACTCGCCCGAGCGGAGGACGTGTTCGGCGCGGACATGGTGTGGCCTTCGGATTAGTCACACCGCCACGCCGCGCCGCAAAGACACGCCATTGTCCTCCACGCCGCCAAGACGCAGAGGTCTTGATTGTCTTGAGAATTTGGCATCCTCGTGGATTCCCGCGAAGGACTCGGCCGATCCCCACGGACGGCGCCAAATTGCCGATGATTCGGGACAGGTCCCCGCCGAGCTTACTTGTTGAATGAGGGATCAACTCGGCCCTTTTTCGCAAGGGTTGTGCGTCTGAGACTGAGAGTATGCCGAGCAATAGAACAGGTATACGGACAATCGGAAGGCACGGAGGTCGTTTTTATCCGGTTCGGCCTCTCGCAGGGAGATAATGACCCCACGCCCAAAGGATTGCACTAGAATGCGAAGTGAGTTACAACACGCTGTTCTGGGGCCCCGAACGATCCTAAAGACTCCGTGGGCAAGCGATATATGTAAGTGTGTGTGTAGTACGTAGGTCCAACCTCAATCCATCGTGGGAGGGGTATTTATAGGGAATTACAGGAGACAAACCATTTATTACAGGGGCGCATATCAGAGGACGAGGCGGGCAAAGGCCGCGCTTACCACGCCGGGTACCACGCGACGTGGGTACAGCCGAAAGTGCATTAAGGCGGCGCGACCGTGGCAGCGCGGATCCCGGCGTGCGATCTCGAGCCGCTGCGATTTAATGCCACGCCGCTTTATTAGGGCCCCCGAGCTTGGCTCGCCGGGACGACTTGATGGGGGACGGTAGCCCTGCGGAGCCGCTACACGGTCGGCCTTTGCGGCACCATCCGTGCAAGAGCATAGTCGGTCGGGCGCCGCTTCGATGGTCGCTATGGTACAATATATCCAATCCCCGACAAATACGATTGCGCACTCGGGCAAAGAATGGAGGCCGTCCCGCTGCCTTTGCGAAAGGTGTCATCGATTTATGCGATCGCATGCACCTTTCTTTATTCAAGGCATGTACGCCCATTCATCTAGGTGATGGAAAGACACCGGTTCGAACTCCCATTGGCTTAATGGAAGGGCGCCATGATATTGCGCCAAATCATATGCAGACCAGCGGTGAAAACAAGATCGGTTTTCGATTTAAATAACAGATAACGCTTGGATTAGATTACTCAGAAGAATCTCAACTGTCATTCAGCTTCAGGAGTTTTTCCTCTTATGGCAGGCAGTTCACTTAGTGGTGCTTCATAACGACAGAGAGGATGACATTTCCTGGAAATGGACGACAGACCGCGATATTCGCCAGATTCGCCTACTTGGTGCGCCAGGGTCTGTGACCAATAGCAACTTTACTAGGATTTGGAAGGCAAGTGCGAAAACAAAAGTGCATTCTTCGCTGGTCGTTCATTCATGATAGGTTGCTCACGATGCATGTGTTAGCGGCGAGAGGATGGCCTAATTGCCTTTATTGTCCCATCTGCGGCTCGAACCGAATCGCGGTGCACCTTTTCCTTCGCTGTTCTTTGCTAACATCGCTTGACGCCGCATCTTCTCTCAAATGCAGCTTGGGTCCCGATTCCTGATGGCGTTCGCGGGCGTGATGGTGGCGATCATCCCACGCATAGTGACGCACCTCTCGCAAGCGTAGATGGCACGCCGATTTACACTCGGGAACTTATAGAAGGAATGCAATGCCGAATCTTCAACAACATCTACCGGTCTCACTTGATGAGGTCCCATCGGTAATTCAACAGATGTTCGAACCGAAGGTGGCCTTCAGATCGGGATTCTTAGTCCGCCTTTTAGGAGAAGGGTTTCGGTTTAGTCTCCCTACGGACCTGGTTCTAGTTGTTCAGTCAGTTTTTATTTCGGTTTTGTGATTTTCTCATTGGGCTCTGGCCGTGGTCTGTAGACCTCTTGTAAGACCCCGTCCTTTGTTATCTCTCTTTAATGCATGGCGAGCTCCCCGCCTTTTTGAAAAAAAAGGAGATCGATGCACTTTACTCAGCGCTAGTCCAAAATCGTCAACCATTCAGCCTGGCTGTTGCATGATCAGCACATTATCAGCAGATCACTTTTTTGTGTTGGGGGTGACTGGTGACGATCTAGTATACATTTAGTATAAAGCTGTAACTCCTCTCAAAATGTTTACTGAAAGTTAGAGCTAGGAAAAAACTCATTAGGCCTCAAATCAAATAAATTTCTTTCATTATATTAGTTGTTGAGTTCAAAATTGAAATGAGTCCATTTAGAAAGAAAAAATGTTAACGAAGCTTGGCTAAATAGTGGCCGTTAGGTCAAAGTTGAAATAACCACTTAAATGACCAATAAAAGGATTTTACGTTGAATTATGTCGATTTTGAAATAAACTCGACAAAAACTTGTTAAGCTCAATAGCCTGTCCTAATCAAAGTTAGAAATTAAAACTGTGGTGAAAGTATTCTTGTAGATTTGTAAAAATTTAGTAGTACTCCATAAATATAGACTACAGTGCAAAAAAGTCATTTCGAGGATATTTCTGTTGTACTGGTTGATGAGTCATGCACGAATCGATCTGTACCCTCTTTTCCTGGCCCCCTGAACTTTTGTTTCAACGCTCTCGTCACCAGGATTAGAGGAACGAACAAGCCATGACAGTCAAGCCCTTCAATCTCCTCCATAAATTATCCGAGTTTTACTACTAATATAATGAACAAGCCATGTAAGCAGCACGTACCTGCTGAGTCCTACACGCATACAAGTCGAAACAGCGTACCCAACTTACGCATCCTAGTAAATGCCACGGAATACTTCTCATGGATATCAACGTCATACCCAACTTACGCATCCTAGTAAATGCACGATTATTAATGCACACAGAGCACTCGGAAGTGTGGAGATAGTGTAATTAACGATGGCCAGTGATGCGAGATATTAATTAATGAGACTTGACCCCTCTCCTTCTCTCAATCCGGATTTAGCGTTCCGTCTATCCTAGGCCTAGATCTTCATGCACATTAAACATTACGAACTTGACTTAGATCCAGTCTCGCTTGGAGTACTAATTCGATGGATCATGTTAACTCGGGTCAACTCCTCGAAGACGTCGACAGCGCACCAGTGTTAATTTTCCTAGAGCATGTACAATGGGTTGACATCAGCTGTCTATAAGAGTTGTCATGTCACCTATTTGTTGATGTGGATGAAAGAGAAAGAGGAAAGAGAAAGTTTTGTCTATACATTTGCAATGATCAGAAGACGGAACCAAGTTTTGGTTGTGTGTAGAGATGAATTGATTGTAACACGGGAACCAAAAAAGTAATTATCTGTACCATTGTATAAGGTTGTCTATTGGTGACATGGCAATTTGCTATAGACAGTAACTGTCTATAGCATTGTACATACCCTAAAGCGACTTGACCTTTTATCCAGCTGCCAAGTTAATTATTTCAGATTTACCAGCACGTAGTGATTTTACCTTGTTGGCGAAGAAGACGCGCTTCCCCGGTGCGCCGTCGTCGCCGGACTTGGGCTGCAGCCAGGATTTGCACCGGATGGCGAGGTGGGCGGAGTTGCCGGCGTCCTCGGCGGCCGTGATCTTGACGTCCTCGAGGAACATCTCCGTGCGGTGCTCGTTGGTGACCAGCACGGCGCCGATGGGGCCGAAGCCGGCCGGCGCGTCGAAGTCGGCCTCGTAGCTCACGCTGTGGAGGTCGTCGACGGCCACCTTGTGGGCGTAGCTCCGGATGGTTTGTTTCTCCTGTCCCGTCTCTTCATCCACACAAAACCAAGCGCACAATGCAATTAGCATAGCGCAGCATTAAGCAAGTCGCACGTAGAACCGCATCCTCTGCTTAACTAAGTAGATTGTCCCAAGTTTTTAATTTCTAATCTGTTGCCACTCTTTTCTTAATTGTTAAACAAAGCATTTAGCTTTTGTTGCGGTGTGTTTTCTTGAAATGCTGCAGTAAGCTATGATGTGTTGCCATCAAGACGATGATTTTTTTTATAGCATTTTTAGCTTTCTTGTGGTGTGTTGCAACTTACTACTTGAGTATTTTTTTTTGTTGCAACAAGAGTGACATTTTGTTGCAACGTGTGTTGTTGACATGGACTATTCTGCAGTAAGTTGTTTATTTTTGTTGTGACACAGTTGATGATTTGTTGTATTTAATCAACTTATGTTGTATTGTTATTGCCAGCGGCCATGCAACAACGCCCCATGAGAGAGCGTAGAGAAGAAAGCAAAGAGGTGTATGTTGTTGAAGTATAAGTGAATTGTCCACCTTTTCTCATCTAGTTTAAGTTTTTGGGTGAACTAGCCGGTGCATGCAACTCAATATGGTATTAGAGTCAAGAGGTCTCGAGTTCAAGACCCGGTTAGCGTAATTTAAAAAAATAACTGCAGCCCGCTTCTATTCCACATTCTAGGCCTGAGGGAGCCTGCACATGAGGGGGAGTGTTGAAGTATAAATGAATTATCCACCTTTTCTTATCAGTTTAAACTTTTGGGTGAACTGATTAGTGCATACAACTCAATAGATGTGGTGTGTTTTTGTTGGGCGGAATTGAACGGTGGAAGTCACTTACGGGAAAATGTGGTAGGCAGCGTACGGAGCTAACACCCGATAGAATGTGCAGGCGCTAGTCGCTCGCATTATTTTCCCAGTACCATGATCTGGTTTGAGTTAGAACCAACCTCACATGCATTGTCACCTGGTCTAGCTAGTAGGATTATTTTCCCTGTACGTACGTCTTGTTTGCTCTCCAAAACCAAGGTAACAAAGAACTGTTCCCTTAATTTCTTTAGTAAACTCATAAAACATTGACAAATGAATATTGGATCTTTATATTTTCATTGGATAAAAAAAACTCTGTTTGATATCTACCGTGCATGCATATATATGCTCTTAATTAATTAGGTCATGAGATTTTGTGAATCAAATACATAAAACCATCCAAAAGTATACGCACGCATGCATGCCAATACAAACACTAGTACTTACTTGCGTCAAGCTCGGAGCTCACGAGCTCGAGATAGAGCGACCTGCCGATGAGGTCTTTCACGTCGTCAATCGCCCTCGACGGCCTCAGGCTGTTGAGGAGCCCGCCGACGGTGACCTTGATCGTCGCGACCGCCTTGACGCGCACCGCCAAGCCGCCGTCTGCACCTCTTCTCGCCATGGCCGAAGCAGAAGCACTGCTGCTTTTGCTGCTGCTACTCGGCGCCTCCGACGACGACGCGCACCGTATGGTCTGCCTTCCGCTGCACGCAGGACGTCGCCGCGCCCGGCCTTCGGAGAGCAACGACGGGAGGCTACACGTCGAGGAGGGGGAAGAGGACTAGTGCTACGACTTGTAGTCCTACTAATATAGTGTTGATCTGGCTTGATGGTTTGAGCTGAGGAGTGAGGACGCAACATGGCGTATGGGTATGTATCTTTGAGGTGTGCACAATTAATTCAAAGAAGCTTAGGTCTACGTGTGCTTGCTGTTGCCGTTCACTATAAGAAAACAATAATTTTTCGTCGGCCCAATATATTTTCCATCAGCTTTCAATAGACCGACGACAATAATAATATATTTTTGTCGGTCAAATTGAAACCAATGAAAATATATATATTTTCGTCGATCACAGGTAACAGCCGACGAAAATAAATGTATTTTCATCGGTTTGTTTGAGAAGCTGACGAAAACACCCTTGCTAGGGGCGGCAATTGAATTTCAAATAATTTTTGTTGGCTTCTCTGGCCGACAAAAACAGCTTGGCCCATTCGTATTATGCCACGTGGCAGCAAAACTATTTCCGTCGGCCATGACCGACAAAAATATCCAACCCTGTCACGTAGGCGTTGTTTTCATCGACCAGCCTGGCCGACGAAAATAGGGCGTAATAAGCCCCGTGGCCATCCCCTCGCGTACCCATTCACTCGCGCCGCGCCGCCTCATCGCGTTCGGTCTTCTCGCCTGCCGCCGCCGCCGCCGCCCATGCCGCTCGCCGCCACCCCACCCACACCGGTGCCCCGCCTGCCACCGCCCCGCCCATGTCAGGCCAATGCCCCGCCTGGCGCCTCGCCTCGCCTGTTGCGCCATCGCCTCGGCGCCCCCGCACCACCGCCACCGCCGCCTCCCCGACACAGCCCGCTTCCCGCCAAGCAAGGTAAGTCTTTCACTGTTTTTTTTTCAGTTCTTTACTTTTTTTACTTTAGTTTAGTGTTGATTAGGATTTAGATTAAATTTGTTGATTAGTGATGTTTTCATCGGCCGAATAGTTAATTAGGTGATTAGTTAGGCTATTTTCGTCGGCCAAGTAGCGAGCCGACGAAAATTCATATTTTATTGTATTTGGGCCATGATTAGTTTGGGCTTAGAGTCGGTAAAACATGATTCAATTAACTAGAATCGATTTAGTCAACCAAGCCTAGGCGTCACTCGTTCGGGAATGGCGCATCTCACATTTACTTGTGAGGTGTGCCGTTCTGGAATTGTCCAGTTTAATTTGGACAACCTAGGAATGGATGCTAGAGCATATGTAGGATTTATGACGAGACCAACGGTCCGAACGGAATCTCGGCAGTATGATCTAGTTATTCTCCGATGCACTAAGACTGGGCGTGCATTCGGAGAATAGCGGGGTTATGCTGCCGAAATTCTGTTCGGACCGTAAGGCTCGTTATAAATTCGTGCTCTAGCGTCCATTCTTGAGTGGATTTAGAACCTATCTTTCCCAGTAGAGCCCTTGTTCGCAACTAAGCCGATGTGGTTGATATCGTTGCCTGTGTTTAGCTTCGAGAATGGGTGATGATCGAAGGCGGATGTATAATAGTTCGAGTAAGACCGGGGAACACTCAAGAGAATGGGCGGTCATCGCACAGCGCGTCAGGACCATGCATTCAGAGGGGCCGGTGGTGTCGCAGTGCTCAGGTAGCAAGTGCCGCAACTATTCTTACCACGTTAAGTCGATGTAGAGCGCACTGTGCAAGTTTGGTTTCATGCCGACTATCTCGATATGGTACGAGCATGGTGAGGTGGAACCCATTGTTGAGTCGGACCATGAGGATGAAGACAGATGGATGAGATGTCAATGATATTGGTAGGGAGTTTGAGGTTAATTCGAAGAGGAGCCCGGGCCGAGGTGCAAAGTTTTTATAGGCTCCTTTCGCCTCGAAGAGAAATGGCATGAGTTCACCAACGTGATTGTCCTACAAACGGTGATGCGGCTCATGTCAATGAAGTCGAAGTACAACTTTTCGAACAAGTGCTACAACGATATGGTCCAACTGATCAGTGATATCCTTTCGCCGAATCATAAGATGCGGAAGGACATGTACCAATCCAAGAAGATGTTGTTCGGCCTTGGGATGAAGTATGAGAAGATTGATGTTTGCGAGGATAATTGCATGTTGTTCCGGAAGGAACATGCCAACAACACCCGTTGTAGGTACTGCAACAAGTCTAGATATGTCGAGGTGGTAAATGATGAGGGGATAACGGTGATGACAAAAGTTGCGATGAAACGGCTCCGATACATGCCAATCACGCCTAAGATTAAATGTCTATACTTATCTAAAAAAACTGCGAGGCATATAAGGTGGCATAAAGAAGGTGTCCGTGAGATCGAGGATGTGATGGTGCATCCGGCAGATGGCGAGGCGTGGAAGGCATTGGACCGCTTCGACCCCGAATTTGCAAGTGACCCTAGGAGTGTTCGCATTGGGTTGGCGACAGATGGGTTCACACCTTTCAGTACAAGTGCCACCCTGTATTCTTGTTGGCTGGTTTTCATCGTGCCGTACAACCTACCACCTGCATTATGCTTGAAGGAGGAGTATATATTTCTAGCGCTTGTCATTCCGGGTCCTGATCATTCAGGGAAGCACCTTAATATGTTCATGTGGCCGTTAATGGAAGAGTTGAAAGAGTTATGGAGAGAGGTAGAGGCATATGACAACTACGGTAAAGTAAACTTTACCTTACGTGTCGAATACCTGTGGTCGGTCCACGATTTGTTAGCATATGGCATATGGGCCAAGGAGCTCTTCAGGTAAAAGCTCAAAATCTCAACAAACCGATTCAGTTTTCATATTGCGGATCTAACACTTTAACTATATGCAGCAACTCTACGCAACTGTGGGTCCTCAACATGACTTGCCTACGCTTCAGCCTCCTCCGCCGTTCTATGGGTATCCACCACCAGGGCAAGCACCGCAGGTACATATGCTTTAGGTTAATTTGGCTTTGAAAGTTATTTGCAATTCTGTACTAATGTGAAATTTCATAACTCGTTCTTTACAGGTTCTCACCTTTCTTCGCCATGGCACTTCAAGCCGCCTCCACCACTGTGGGCAAATTCAGGTTCGAGCTCAAGACGGCTCTAATGCGTGTCGATGGCTTCTTCACCTCTGGAGGTAGTGACCAAAATTCAAACACCCCGGAGAGTTAGAATTGTAGATAGCACAATGTGATGGATGGGGTAGTGTAGTTGGATGAAACTAATTGTGATATGATTTGGATATTTATATATGTTCGTGTATTTGCGATATTAATGTGATGCATTTGTGAATTTAATATTAATGTGATTTTCAAATTATGTGATGCCATTTGTGATTGTTTTGAGTAATATATGTTGGTGTACGTGAATTTCTGCAAAAATTATACGTTCATGCTGCAAAACAAGCAAAGGTAGGCCAATTTCAAGCTGGTAAGTCCCCAGTATTTTCGTCGGCCACAGTAATGGCAAAAAATACCGGAGGTAGCAATTGGTAAAAAGCAATGGGCAAAGCGCTCAAGATCTAGTACTCCCAGACATCGAGTAGCTCTGCACTGGCAACTCTCAAGATTTTCGCCTTACCACAATAGCCAACAAAATTAGTCCGACGTGGCATGGACAGGCCAGCCATTAGCCACTTTTTTCGTCGGCTAGGCTGGGCCGACGAAAAAAAATATTTTCATCGGTAACCGACGAAAACAATGTGTATTTTCGTCTATTTAGTTTTGTCGGTCTATTTTTATCGGCAAACCGACGAAAATATATACTTTCATCGGGAATCCCCCCGTTTTCATCGGTATTTGGCCAACGAAAAAAGTTCCGTTTCCTGTAGTGGTTGGTACCATTTAAGAGGGTCATGGTTAGGAGGTTTGATTAATAAGGTTTTATCTTGATTTGATAGGTTACTATATGGGATTTCTGAAGTGTTAATCTTTAGAGTGGTATAGTATGAATTATCTTTATTATATTGGTTGATGCAAATTTAGGCGGGTTTGATTGTAGTTATTCTTCTTCGTAGCTACGACTTTCTCAAACATGGTGTTCTAAACATTCTTTTACCTGTGCACTAAACATTCTTTTACCTGTGCACTAAACACTACTACAAAAGGAGATATATTAGACATGTCATCACTGACTGTTTTTTTATGAAAACCATCTTTAAAGGGGCTTAGGCACTTCACAGACGGTTTTTAGAACCGCCTGGGATATGGAGCTCATCACAGACGGTTCCAAAATGAAACTGTCTGGGATATGCGCTCATTACAGACAATTTCAGTTTGGAATCGTCTGGGATGGGTTTTTTCACTAATGGTTGCAAAATCATCTGTGATGACTTATTGTCATCACTAACACTTTGATACAGACTGTTCGGAAAACCATCTGTAATGACAATTTAGACTGCCTATGATAAGAGGTTGTGCAGTGATGCAAAGGGCTGTCAATCTGTGCTAGTGCAACCGGTGTGGCACTCGTGACCTATGAATTAAAAAACACATTTCCACACACACCAACTATATGTAATGCCTGCGTATGTGTGCGTTTTTGAATTTGTTCTGCTGACCTCTCTATTCCTTAGCCGCCACCCTTTCGCAATGCAAAAACACACACACACACACACACACACCAACTATATGTAATGCCTGTGTCTGTCTTTGTTTTTGAATTTGTTCCGCTGACCTCTCAATTCCTTAGCCGCCACCCCTTCGCAATGAAAAAAGTAAAGGCAACACACGCAGTAGAATAATAGGCGCGAATTTGTAATTCCTGGTCCAACCGATATGATGTACAGATCGACCTTCTTGACGAGTAATACAATCTTCAGCACAGCAACCAACAAGTCGTCATATACGATGGTACACATGCATGGATATATGTCTGTATACAATTGTAATATACTAGCAACAGTACCTTTGTCAGAATTATTTAATTTTTCTCGGATCTTATCTTCTTCTGAAAATTTTATCCCATCATCCATAGCATAGGTTAACTGGTAAATAAAATTTTAAAAATAATAAAGTTGGTTTGACACCTTTATAAAATCAGAAACAAAAGACCGTGATTTATAAGGAAAAGACCGTGATTTATCTACCACGGCAATTAATCCAGCCCTGATTCGCTGCCATGGCAACCCTAGCTCAAGCTCGCCTACACCATGTGAACACAAACTGATTCTTGCGGTGCCATTTACTGTCCATCTTGTCACCTGCAGGAACCAGCTAGGCTCGCCCTGTCCTCTCCCATGGTCAGCACCGCCTTGCCATTTCGCCAATCAAATCTACTGAGCCGAGCAATTGGTCCCCTCTTGCCAACTCTGCCACAGCAATCAAGTCGAATCAATTCTTTGCCACGGAAAAGATTTCACGCATCGCTGCCACAACTGGAATAACTAGGTTGGGTTACACGCGTTGCGTTGCCGCGCCGCGAGGAAAAAATTTAGTTGGGTTGCGCGCGATGCCGCGTCGTGAGGGAAAAATCTGACTGTTCCAATTCAGCTATAAACCGTGTGTAGGGACCCGAATGTAATTTCGATATTTCTCGGAGTTATTTTACTAAAAAAACGGCCGAAAGGACCTAAACGCGAAAAAAATCGGCGAAAGGACCTATACGCGATTTCCAATTCAGCTATTTCAATTTTTTTGGGGTCTATTTTACTAAAAAAAATCGACAAAAGGACCTAAACGTGATTTTCAATTTGGCTATAAACCTTCGACGAATCTGTGTTTTTTTTTTTAAAACCGCGTTCTCGATGAATCTGCATTTTTTTTAGAAAACCGTGTGGAGGGATATAAACGAAATTTCGGAATTTTTCGGTTTATTTTACAAAAAAAATCCGATGAAAGGATCTAAACGCGATATCCAAATTGGCTATAAACATTCAATGAACCTGTGTTTTTTTAGAAAACCGCGTGAAAGGACCTAAACATAATTTCGATATTTGTTTTGGTCTATTTTACTAAAAAAACTGCAAAAAAGATCTAAACGCGATTTCTAATTTTTCAGAGAACCACTCCGTGAGAAGCGACATGTGGCACACCTCATAAACCGGGAATTCTTGCGCCATATAGCAGATATAGTGATATATATTATTGAGGGATTTTAAACCATATACTCCCTCCCGTCACACAAAAAAAACATACATAGATGATTTAATTTCTACAGTAATATATTTATAAAACCTAAAAAAATAATAATATTATTAATCCATCCAGCCAATTGGGTAGCGACCAGAAGCAGGAGAGACAACATTGTGGGGTGGTATTTGCCCTTGAGGCGCATGAAGCGGGTCTTGCACTGGGGCAATGTATTAATCCTCTTGACTGCCTTCAGCGGAAATCAGGTCCACATCTTCAAGTGCCTTGGTCAGGTGGTTGGCCACCTCACCAGTGTCACCATCACCAGCGACAAGTTTGAGGCCGACAGCTGCATCATGCACCCCTACAACCTTGGCTCGCTGCTTCTTTCATCTCTTTGGCCTCACTGTCAAGACCGATGATGACAATGATAGGCTTGAGATCTAGGACGGTGACAGCTTTGTCTTCAAGATACTCCACTCGCTAACGCCTGGCTTTGCAAGATACACTCTCATCTCAACTCACTACTGCTTCTTTGTTGTTCAAGATGGACATATTTGTCTAGGTTCACCTCTTCCTCTTCCTCCTGCTCAAATATACTCAACCACCTTCTAATTCTATTAGGTAAGACTCACTGCTACACACATAAGCAGCAACATCATAGCACAAGTTTCAGAAAAATACCTTTGTTGTAGTATTTGACAAAAAAAGCACTACATTACAATGATACTTCTCGGGCAATTCAAGAAGCATCTGTTCTTTGAATTCACCCTCAAGGTAAACCTTTGAAAAGATTTATCCTCGCATCTTGTGGCCTACAATCATCTAATGACTGATGCTTCCCTGAAATTGAGTACACCCATTGGAATTGAGCCGTAAGGCAGAAACTATTTCTACAAATGTCATACTTTACAAACTGAAGCTCAAAACACTAAAACAAATTACACAAAATAGAGTATTTGTGGAACATATATGCAAGTTGAGCATTCCTGAATAAGACTTCAGGCTACACAGAACACAAGCTAGAAACATGGCATTGTACATAGTACAGTATTACACTGATACAATGTAAAATGCATACCCAACAAAAAATAGATGAAGTTTCATATGTGCATAAGTTTTTTCAAATCAGTAACAATTTCTCTTTCAAAAAAATATGTACCAAAGAAAACACAACTTCAATTTTAATAAGTAGACCATGGCGACCAGCTCTTCCGTCACGTCAAATCCTGGGACAGCATGCTCGTGGGTGGCACGATGATAACCAACACGGACCAGCCAACTTCATTACAGGACAAACTATAAATTTGTAAGGGTAAAAGGTTAGGAAGAGCTTGCATTTACGTCAGAAGACTTGAAGGCGTAAGTAAGGCTAGAGATGAAGACGATGGAGGGGTTGTGCCCTTCAGCACCGCCGTCGGTGGCCCATCGCACCGGTGAGTCATCGTCGTTCACGTACTTCAGATCCGACGGCAGCGTGGCTCGATCTGGCCACCCCGACCACGGCTCTGTGACCTCCTCCACTCTCTTATAGCAACCTTCTATTTCCTCATTGCTCATTTTTGGTTGAATCTAATCATTTTTGGTTTGGCTCCAAGTGTATCAATCCTCTTCACTACCCTTAGCGGGAATCAGCTCCACCCAATTCACGGCCAGCCGGTGCCATACACGACAAGATGGCACTGGCCTGTAGCAACCAAGAGGAGGAAGAGGGGGAGATGTGGCAAGCCTTCCTTCTGATTTGTAGCATCCGGGCATGGAGGATCTTAGCGCCCATTCTGTTCTTGGCCATTGTTGTTAGGCCCTCTTGCAAACCATGATCATATTAGGATTCATCAACCTTTGAATACTGAGAAGGACTAAACAATCTATGCTTAATTCACTCTGAAATTAAGGGTTTACTTCAAGGACATTCCTGGTCTTTCCTCCAATGTCTTGTTCCCCCTTCTGATCCTTCCTACAATGTAGGGTTCTCTGACTTTCGGACTCGGTCGTAGGACTAGCAAGATTGAGATGGCTAAAATAGGGCATTTAGGGAACAAATTAAGCATAGGTTAGACTAAAGTGAACATACGAAGGAAGCATGCTGTCAAATGGATTCCACAAAAATAGCTGCATTTGCAACCAAAATCTGATGATGGCATCATCGATTTATCATTTGAACAGCTGTTTGATGCGCACAACAACCTTTACTTTTTGTTGTTATTGCTATCGTTTCAGAGTTCTTGAATGGCTCCTGATGAGCCCAGAGCCAGATTTCTATCGTCCTCCATGGAACCATACATTCTCGTCAAGCATTACTTTGGCCTGTTGTGCCAAAAATCCCCAGAATTAATGCTTCACCTCTTCTTTTTTCAGTGGTTCATCCTAGGATCATCATTCTAGCCACTCATCAATGTGAATAGCTGGGTTATAGGACCCTGCAACGTTGAGAGCAGATTATTCAGGAATGGGATTCAACAACTTGTTTTACACATTTTTTTATCAAATTGTAGGATTAGAAACACAACCATTTGTTCCAATAGAAGTAAGGGGAGGCATGTAGTCAGATCATGGCAAATCTAACTTGTTGACAGGATTAGATTACACTATCTTTAGTTAGTTCATGATAAATCTGATAAATGCAAATTTATCATATGCTTTTCACAGTATAAAATCACGTATCTTGAAATAGCTCAGATATGATCAACACGATGGCATTGGCAATTCTTGATAAGAAACACCAGATCAAGATTCTATAACAGATACATGAGGAGGAAAAAGAGCCCACACCTACGCCGGATCACTCGACCGGCCGTTACGCTTGGGCGACGAGGTAGGGTGTAGGAACGAGTTGGCCTAGAGGGGGTGAATAGGCAACTCTTCAAATTTTAATTCTTTGGTTACAGTTAACTATTCTATGAGAGTGAATGACTTAAAATCAGAATTTACCAAAAGTAAATGCAAATAGAAATAACAGCGAAAGCAACACAATATAAAGCAAAGAACAGAATGAGACAAGTATTTATCCCGTGGTTCGGAGCCCTTCTCCTACTCCACGTTGAAGCACTTCTCTCGAAGTATTGCTTCACCACAGCTAGTCGCAGTAGCTATGGTTCTCACTTGGCTAGCTCTTTCACCACTCCAGTGAGGTGAGTTACAAACCATTCACAATCAAAAGTGGCATTCCACAATCTTCTTTGGACAGGTCGCACTTTTCACCTCCTCCAAGCTGTCTAGGATTACCGAGATCCAAGAGTAATAAACTTTGCACAAGCTCTGTCTCTTGGTTCACTCGCAAACTACAGCATTAGACACAAGCTTGGAGCCAAAACACTTAGAAAGAATGAGGTTTTGAGTTTCAGAGTGAAGCACAGACTGCTTGTTCTGAAAGAGAGCTCTTTTGAATGCTAAAATGTCAAGGAGTTCATAAAGTTCTGTAGTAGATGGCTCAGGCAATGCCCATATACCCAATTCTGATGAATATAGCCGTTGTACCTACCACAGTGACCGTTGCACGTGTCAGAGTGTCAAATTTGAGCTAAAACACGTTTACAGCGGACTAAATGTTTTACCTTAGCGATACTGATTATGTGTATCACGGACCAAATTTACATATTTATGGCACACCAAAAAATTTGATCCGTCATGTATGGGGAATTCAGCAAGCTTGGTCCGTCAGAGGAGAATGAAGCTTACATGTATGGCGGACCAAAAAATTGGTCCGTCATAGATGGGTTATGACTGAGATCAGTAGCTATGGATCATTTTTTGACACAAAATGAGTTTAATCAAAAGATTTGAATCTGCCATGGACTAAACTTTGAATTAGCGACATTTGGTCCATCATAGATGAGAAATTTTCTGAAATAGAATATGATTTTGATCATAGATTCAAGGAATGAATATCAAAACTTTGTCTATCAGAAAAGATAGTTATTTTTGAGTTTATGCCGGACCAAAAAGTTCGGTCCGTCGTAGATAGACAACTGAGAGATTTTAGATTGACAAAGGTATGTGCATGGCGGACAAAAAAATTTGGTCCGTCATAGATGGGCAACAAAGAAGTTTTAGGTCAGCTGAAAGCACCTGTATGCCGGACCAAAAAGTTTGGTCCGTTATAGATGGGCAAAACTAGATAGCTGAATTTCTTTAAGAAATTTTCACTATGGACTTAGGTATATGAGAATATGAGGTTTGGTCCGTTGAAATAAATAGAATTTGATCAGAATTTTATTAAAGTAAATTTTGATGTTGAACTAGGCTATCTTTGGTTTGAGATAAGGACTTTGATTGGTTTGTGACAGAATAAGAAATTATCAACTGAACTTTGGTCCGTCACAAAGTTTGGACTTGTTGTATATAGGGATTTTGGTTCAAGGAGTAGAAAGACTAAATGATTTAACTCCAAGCAGTCAAGTTTTGTCTTAACCTAATGAACCAAATTACCAACTTGTGCAAAGTCCCTCTTAATAGTACAACCAAAGCGAAAAATAATCCTAGCTATTTGACTTGAATCAACTCCTAAGTCATAAACTAGTAGTCAAATACCTTAATCTTGTTTATCCAGCTAGCTTCATCCATAATTTCAGCATATGCTCTTCATAGTGTGAGGAATTATTAACTCGATTATCAACACCAAAACTGTTTAATAAAACATGATAAAAATTGAGGGGGCCTAGATGCTATCATAGGGAAGCGATCGACAGTGGAGGCTGGCGTGTTCCTGCATGTGACAGACACTGACATGGCCTGTGTAGCTAGGGAGCTGATAAGAAACACCGAATCGAGATTCTATAAAAGATACACAAAGGAGGAAAAAGAGCCCACACCAGCGTTGGATCACTCGACAGCCCATTGCGCTGGGGCGATGAGGCGAGGAAGCGATCAACGGCAAAGGCCGGTGTGTCCACACATGCAACGGATGCCAGCATGGCCTGCGCAGCCAGGGAGCGGTCGAGGAGACGACTGTCGTCGGTGAAGGGGGCGGCGCGGAGGGAAGCGATGGCTAGCGATGAGGAGTTGCCTAACAATGGCCGACGAAGGTAGCTGTGGAAGAGATGATGGTGGCATTGTCGACTAAGGGGGAGACCGCGAGGGGTGGAGTAGGAGGGGAGGGGTGGAGGGGGAAGTGGAGATCATAGGGCAGGAGGGGGAGCTGTGCACGCGGGGTGGAGAGGGAGAGCGATGCATGACGTGTCGAGGTGGATAACGGACGTATTACCATCAACTCCTAATTTAAAGTAGTAGAGAAAGTATGTCTAGCCATCATGCCTTATCTGGTCTGGGTTAGTTTAGCAAGGTGGCCTATGCTTTTATACAAATATCACTCTTAAATTATGTTTACATGTCATGGCAATACATATGCGATTTTACTTTTTGAAAAAAAGATCGTTGTACAACTTCATTTGTGATATTTTAATATTACATATTATAAGAATGAAAATACTCACTCTATTTCCCAATACTAGTCATCACTTGTGACCAAAACTTTCTTTCCCAAATACTTGCATAGTAAAATAGTAAACATAGCATGACATGACATTTTTCATTTATATCATCATCATCTCTTTCTTTCTTTGTGGCAAAGTTTCTCTATGCTACACGATCTATAGAGAATTCCTTACCTTATTTTTTTTCTCGAATTAGCATATTTCTAGAATTGTAATTCTAAACAAAACCAAAATTTTATTTTCACTTAGTTTCTAATTAAAAAACAACATCTTATTCTAAATTTGCAAATTTTTGCATTGTACTTCTTATAGGCTTTTTTTTCTGTTTCAGGTTGGAAATCATACGTCACTACTACGAAAGGATTTATATTAGACTCCTTATCACTGACGGTTTTCAAAAACCATCTGTGATGAGGTGTCATTACAGACAATATTTTGTAAAAACAGTCTGTCCAAGTCATGGTAAATTTGAATACTTAGCTAAATACTTATGGTGTAGCTTGTTGTGTATATAATTAATGGATATTCATTTCTATTCGAGTCTACTTTTCACATATATTGAAGTGTGTTAACTAAAATCTTTTATTGTATTCCGTTCATTACATTTTAATATAGTGTTTTCATTACATTATACAACTTTACACAGTATCCTGAATAATAAGGCATATAGTTTTATGTTTTTATGTAATCTTTTTGTTTCAGAGGGCATGCCATCTAGCATGACAAGGACACATCACAGACAATTCTAGGCTAGAACCATCTGTGATGAACCCTTATCATAGACGGTTTTAGCCTAGAACCGTCTGTGATGATCCCACATCACAGACAATGATCCCATATCACAAACGGTTCTAGACTAGAATCGTCTGTGATTAGCACTTTGTGATGTTAATTTTCACTGACGGTTCACAAACTGTCTGTGATGACCTATTGTCATCACTGACACTTCGGTACAGACGATTGACAAAACTGTCTGTGATGTGGTTTGTGAACAGTCCGTGATGTGTGGTTGTTCAGTAGTGCATAGATCTGGCTACTAGTTTTATTTTGAATTTATATTATATTTTTATTTTACTTGGCATAGAATTTTTTGTTTAATCATTTTATTGTACTTGATATTCCGAGTTTATATCAAGTACAATAAAATGATTAAACAAAAAATAGAGAGATTACACGTCTCTTTCGGTTCTAAGCATGGAAGTGATAGAGATAAATCTCAAGCTATTTTCTGGAACAGCACTAGGAATTCACATATTCACAATATATTCACATTTATAGTATACTCACAGATTGACAGTATATTCACATTCACAGTATACACACAAATTCATAGTATATTCACGTCCATAGTATACTCACAGATTGATAAATTCACAGCATATTCACTTGTCGACAGTATATGCAAAATTGAAAAACTCACAATATATGTGTAGTATACTCACAGATTAATGAATTCACAATATATTCACATTCACTGTACTGTTAACAGTGTTAATTTATGGATACATACTCGATGCAAAAATCAGTAGCAAGTTATGTTACAAGGATACAATAAACTAGTTAAAATATTAACAAGAATGCACTGAGAAACAACATTATTTAATAGATCAAGACAATGAGATCTTAGAGCTTTTCCATATCTAACATCATATGTGACAGCTTTCGTAGTAGAGGCTTTTCAGTTCTCCTTGAAGTTCTATAGCTCTAGCACAGTGCTTATTTATTTGACACCAATAACTGATTGACTTTCAGTCATATCTCTTAATCCCTACAAAAGCGATAATTTTGTTGTGAAAATAGGTTATCTTGGTATATTATCAATTTCTTTATATTACCTCTATAAGTTTAGCTGTGGCTTTGTCACAAGCATCTTCCTCTAGTCATTCCGACAAGAAGGATTTCAAGCAAGTTTTTAATAACTTCTAAGTAAAGGTATATATCTTATCTTATTTCTTTTAAGGAATGTTGAGAAAAGGTAGTTTTTAATTCATTTGTTATTTTGCTTTTTATAGCACTCACAAAAACTGCTCGTCCTACTAGGTTGGCAGGCGAAGACTTTGGCCAAGGTTGAAGTTGAAACAATAAGAAAGTATGAATATCCCTTATTATTATTTTTATTTTTCTCTCTTTTTTGTTCTAACAGAACTGTTCCAAAATAGACAAAAAGAACAAATAAAGGAATTGGAAAAACAACTCTTGGTGGCTCAAAATATTGCTAAGGATTATAAATTTGATCTTGTGAAGGCTATTGACAAGGTCAAATATAATGAAGAAAAAACTGCCAGACTCCGTGAAGCCTTCAAGAGAAATGAAGAGAAGGCTCGAAGGCTCTCCGAAGAGTATAAGATTACTCTTCAGGCAAAGGAGTTTGAAATAGCAAGTAAGGACTATGTCCTAACATGCTTTAAAATTATTATTATTATTTAGAAAAACTGTAAGCAACTTTTAATTTGAACTTTGCATAAAAAAATACAATAAAGGTCAGAGAATCTCAACTTTTCGAATGGGAAGAAGAGAGAATGAAGTTTTAAGAGCAAAGGTTGGTGATGAAGAATGAAATGGATAATCTGACCAACCAAATAAAGCTCTTTGTAAAAGATTTGGTCACAGTTCAGAGAGGTTGGAAAACCACTCTAAACTTCATTTTTGAGCAGCTTCAGAAAATTGCCATGAATTTAATGGGAAAAGAAGTAGAACTTATAACTCCTGATCTATTGGTTGATAACCTGGTCACGGCGGTGAATGACCAGTTGAAGATCATCCAAAGCCACACACCCACGATGGTGCAGACTATTAAGATTGCTCTGCGAACTTTGATTACTATCCAAGTGAGTGCCCTTTTCATCAAATTAAGGCACTTTTATAAAGGATGCATTTGATTTGGAGAAACTGGTGCCTGACCTGAAGATGACTACTGAAGAGAAGATTAATATAAAATGTACATAATTAGCCTTTGCGGTTGAGACATACATGAAAAATATAAAGATTACATTCAAGTAACATGAATGATATCTTTTAAATGAATGAAAAAAATCTCTTCTTATGTTATATTTTATCTTGTTTCTCATCTGCTTACATATTTTTCTTAGTATATTACTAGCTCCCAACTATTTGTGTGTTGACTAGCAATGTGTTCGTAATAAAAACAGTTTTAGGATTGATGACCTGTTCCTTTCACTTAGTGTTTTAGGATTGACGACCTATTCTTTTCACTTAGTACTTAGTATTAACCAATAGAAGATCGGAGATAAGATTATCCTAGTGAGTTTCAATGCAATAAGTATTGGCTTACAAGAAAAGTCTCTATTAAAAGTTATCTCACAATTTGACTAATAACCTCTTACGCTGTTATAAAGAGGTCGGGGTAATTTTTGACTTTTGTGATTTTCTCAGTGGATGATCAAAAGAAGAGAATCAAGTTGACATATTACAATATATATATATATATATATATATATATATATATATGAAAAAAATAGAAATAAACTTGTTTACACAAAAAAACTGCGAAGATTTTGTATGTTTCATGTGTTTGATAGAATTCGTCCATCTTTCTTGGCAAATGAACATAACTAGGTCGGGTTACTGATATCACTGTAAAAGACCATCCCATTTGAGAGATAAATTATGTAAGTTAGACTGATTCTAGATATGCCTTAGAACCAAATCTCCCACATTTAGTATTCGTGGTTGAACTCTTTTATTTTAGTAACTTCTTAAGCCTTGAAAATAGACTACCGACCTGATAAGTGCTCAATCTCGATTTTCTTCTAAAAGATTAATATCATCTTCACACTAGTCGTCTTGATTAACCTGTTCGTATAGAGAAGTCTGTGTAAAATCTAAATGAATCTCACTTGGCAACACGGCTTCAACTCTGTAGACCAATTGAAAAGGTGTTTCCTCTGTTGCTCTACTTGTCGTTGTGAATATGGCTTAGTGCATAGAGTAGAGATCATCTACCCAAGCCTCCTAGCATTTGGTAAGATGATCAAACACTCGTTTCTTTATACCTTGTACAATTTAGCCATTGGCTTGTTCAACTACTCTGTTGCTCTGAGGATGAGCAACTGAAGCATAGCAAATTTGGTAAGACGGTCAAACACTCGTTTCTTTATACCTTGTATAATTTGACAATTGGCTTGTTCAACTACTCTGTTACTCTGAAAATGAGTATCTGAGAATGAGTGCAAGAAATTCCGCTAGAATAAGCAAGGGGTGGGTGCTTTGTTGCACCTATGGGTACATTTTCTTGATTTTTTTTATCCTTCTTTGATTCTGGTTGAAGCTGATTCGGCATCTGATGGTGAGGCCCTTAATGTGCTGAAAAGAGTAAAACGGAATACCACGACGAGAATGACTTGATGAATGCCTGAAAGAACGAGGGCAAACATGCCATAAACAGTGAAAAAGCATGAAATTCACTAAATACATAGTCCGCTATAAGAAATTACTCTGTCCATCTAAGTTTATTGGACGTTTTCTTTGGGCAAATAAATCAATGAGATATAAAAAATGATTAGACCATCATTATCTCTCAGCACTATATTAAATACATGCATATAAAGAACATAAAGTAAAACTAGATATTTATTATGAATATGGAGTGAACATCATACTAATTTTACATTTATAGATAAAAAATATATATATACACACACACACACATATACATACATACATACATACATACATACATACATACATACATACATACATACATACCACATGTAGGGAGGTGAACCTCTACAACCCTGCAAAATTGAAGATGAAACTCAATCGCATTTGAAAGATATGAAAAGACAAACCCAGCATAAATAGTACTTATTAATGCTTTTGGCACTATTCTTTTGCTATTTGTCTTTTTCATATCTTTCAAATGCGATTGAGTTTCATCTTCAAATTTTGCAGGGTTGTAGAGGTTCACCATTAGTACGAAATTAGCAATGAATTCACCATTAGCATCAATATTTCTATATATATACATACATATATATATATATATATATGGTTACACCTTTATACGTGAAGAGAATGGCGAGAGGCCAGCATGGCCACGCGTTCTAAGCCTGCTTTGCAAAAAGACTCCGTTTCTTCAAATTACGATAGGTCCTTTCGAATTACAAATAGGTCCTTTGCAATTTTTGTGAGACAAAAAATATTTTCTTTCTTCGCTTTGGGTCCTCGGCGCGGTATTTTACTGAAAAAACCTTACATTAATTTCAAATCGCGAACAAACTCTTTTCTAATTTTTCGTGATAGCGAACAAGTCCAAAAATAACAAATGATCCTCGGTTCTTACGTTCAGTCCTTTCTCCGTTTTCCGAAAAATATTTTCGCTACAAAAAATCCGGAAAAAAAGTTTTCGTCACAAAAAAATAGGTTTATAGCAACTTATGGATTTACTAACGGGTCATAACCGCGGGGTTTTTTTAAAAAAATATGGATTCGTCTGAAGATTTATATGAACTCGTGGATTCGCCAAGGGTCTCTACCGACTGCTTTTTAAAAAACCGAAAAAATATTTACGCCATCCAAAAAAAAGGAAACAATGTTTTGCCGCCAAAAAACACAGTTCATCGAAGGTTTATAGCGGCTTATGGATTTGCCAATGGATCATAACCGCGTTTTTTAAAAAAATATGGATTCGTCCAAGCCGTGTATTCCGGCCGGTCCTAACGACGCTTTTTTAACAAACGCAGCCAAAAACCGAAAAATGTTTTGCCACCCAAAAACCCAAAAAATGTTTTCGTCACAAAAAACACAGATTCATCGAAGGTTTATAGCAACTTATGGATTTGCCAATGGGTCATAACGCAGAAGTTTTTAAAAAATGTAGACCTGTCAAGATTTATAGCGACCCATAGATTCGTCGGCACGTCCTAACGACCCATTTTTTTTTACAAACGCAACAAAAAAACTCCGAAAAAAATGTTTTCGCCACCCAAAAAAAACCGGAAAAAAAGTTTTTGTCACCAAAAAAACACAGGTTCATCGAAGATTTTTCACCCTTTTTCCTCTAGGCTATTTTTCACCGATGGGTGGTTTTGCGAACATGTATTATTACTCAATGAACGCATAGAGTATTAGGCTCAACAAAAGAAGGTTGTCATCTCTGATAATTTTTTCCCTTTTTTCTCTAGACTATTTTTGAGCAGTGAGTGGTTTTAGTGAAGTAAAAAATTATTATTTTCCCGAGCATATACTATCGAATTCAACCGCAAGGCAGTGGCGGCTTATCTACCTAGTATATATATATATAGGAGGAGTATACAGAACGGGTAGTGAAAGTCTCTTTGGGAATTCCAATGAAACATTCTGGTAGACGATGATTTCCGTTCTCTTTTGTGTTGTTGCCTCGTTGGTCTCCAAAATGGCTTTTAGTCTTTGGTGAAACTAATTACTTACTCTGATCATAAATAGTTATTGTTTTAGATATAGATGCCGGCAAATTTTCTGAACTTTGACAGTTGATGTATTTTTAAATATTTAATTGGATACATGAAAATCACATATGTAGATTTGTATCTAGAAGTACTTTCGTAATATTATAATTTTATTTGGTGTTATAAATATATTATAATAGAAATTAGTATGCAAAACTGTGTTTTGGAGACCATGTCAATGTTCAAATCGACGACTATTTGTGACCTGAGGAGTAGCTTGGGAATCCCAATTTGGCTATGTGGGAAATTCTGCTGGTTACTAATAAGGGTATGGTTGGTTTAACGATAAATTTGCCACACTAAACCTTACAGAAATTTGACATTACTAAAATTTGATTATCAAATTGGCTACCAATTTTTGGCTAAAGATTGACAATAAAATAAACTAAAAAGCCAAAGGAGAAGAAATCTTACTAAAATTTAGCAGCAAACTAAATAATTGCTAAGTTTAGTGAACGCTATCAAAATTCAGTAAAAGAAGCATCGGTAGGCATTGGAAGCGAACAAAAAGGCACTGGATCTCAGCCTTCAATGGTACGGTCGTACCTGACAAGGCCCAGCCAAGAGGCAGCCGGCGGCTACAAGAAAGTGGAGACGACGGGCGGAGGGATTCCGGCCTGTGGACGCTGCGCCGTTGTGGCTGGCCATGCGTGAGATGGATCCTGCTCTGCTCTGTTTGTTCCTTTCGCACTCATTTTCTTCTTTCTTTTTACACCAAGAGCTTCACATTCTATTGATCAGCAGGACTACGGTCCTGAAGCAAAACTGGGAGCATGAATCCGGGCGCTTGACCCGTCCATGAGCAAACAGGAGAAACAGGCTAGGCTTGTTTGCCGCAACACATGGGCAGCCAAATTCGCTTGTTGTTTGACAAACTCAATACTGAAAGGAAAAACATCAAACATCCTGCCTTGCCTAGCTCTTGGATATCAGCGAGAATGGGCAGAATCTCTGCCCCGATGCTCTCGTCGTGTTTTCTACAAATTCACCAGGCTCCCGGAATCGGTTTCAACGATCACCCGTTCCAGACTCCCGTCTTTGATATCATGCGCAGTCCAACCCGGCATGCTTGTGCTTCGGCCTGAAGAGCGTTTTGACACTGACGGGAACCAGCAAGCTGAAGCTCCCAGAAGCGTACTAGTTGTGTCATCTCGAGCCACTACTCCAGCCGCTCCACGCATATCGCTCCCCCAGAAAGCTCCATCATCCACAGTTTGTTTAATGGTTCTTGCTGGAGGACGACGCCAGCGGATACCTTGATGCCGTTTTGTCTCCATCGTTGACGGTTTCATAGCATGCACCAAATCAGTAGCTCTTTTTCTTCTGTACAAGCTGCTTCGAGTCTTGAGTGCTCAATGCTCTTTTGTAGTTGTAGCGCATGACAGTAAGCACTACAGCTTTGCAAGTTTTTTTTTTAGATCCGCCTGGTTGTAGCGCATGACAGGCCAACTACTATGGTTTTTTTTGCAACCTTCAGCACAGCATTCAGCAAGATGAAGAACTGTAGTATTATTATGTCTGAGCTGAGCTACAATGATCATGTATTCTCATACATCAAGATGCATCTACGCGAAAAACAAAGTCAAATATGGGAGTAGAAGTAAAAATGTATGTAATCCTTCAGCAGATGCGAAACTTCTCCGGCTGCGCAAGTTTCTATCAAGTTCTTACAGGCTAAGAAAGCATTCAGTACAGGTCAAAAGAGCACCCTACAATTTACAAAGCATGGGCACTATAAATCGTTTACATAGCTGAAGCAGGACTAGCACCAAACTAGCAAGTCATGGAGCTCCTCTTTACAGGTCGCATGCATGCACTCCTCTTCTGAGTGATTAACTATTGAACACTGCAAAAATCAACAGAACAAGCACATATTACCAAGACAGCTAAAAGTAACTTCGTCAGCATGAGAACTGAGAACAAGGCATTAAGTTCTCAAATGTGGTTGCTTTTCATTTTCCCCTCTTTCACTAGGAAAATAGCAGTGGAGACAGCACTGCTTAAAATTGTGTGGCAATCTAAGTAACCATAGAAGTGAGGAAACAAAACAGCCAGATATCTTCTCCTTACAGACTTCCTAATTCAATCTTAACCACCCCACCTCTCATATGTATGAATATTGGAATTCTAACAGGATATAATTGCTGATAAACAGATGAAACAAGCTTTATTCCCTACATTGTAGGTATACTAAAAAAGGTGAAATCTAAGTAACCATAGAAGTGAGAAAACAAAACAGCAAGATAAGTTCAGAAATTACCTGTGTTATGTCCCCAAGTATTGCATTAAATCATCATCATCCAGCAGTTCATCAATGTCAGGGATCGGACTGCTAATACCAATGAAGTCAAATGGCAGTCCTTCGAAAGAATTGCCTATGTACTTATCGGCAGAGTCACTGTGGAAAGGATCACCATGATATGATGCGCGTCACCAGCAAAAGATGTTGAATTCCCGCTGCCTGTCATATGATGACTGTATGTAATGTTCTCGGCCAATGCTCCTGCTCCCATAGTAGGCACATGATCCATAGATAGTGATAGTGATTGTTTCACAGCCGAAGTCTGGTAATCAGGTGATGAAGAACTAAAACCAATTGGTCCAAGAACAACATCCTGTTGAAAAATGTTTCCAGACCATGAGTTTGTGCGATCACTACTTTCACAAGATAAAGTCTGGTCTCCCATGTAAATGCTTGACGGAGTAACATTTGTAGCCTGGTTGCAGTTATAGTTATTAACCACAGCACCAGTGGATTGGAACTTCCCTTGAGCAGCTCCTTGGAGTTGTAAAGCTACATTTGTACCGATATGGTTGAGGCTTGTCAGCTGGTTATCCATACCCGTCAACTCCATTTGGTTCTTCCTGTTCATATCAGGAGTTACATTGCTAAAAATCTCCAGTGGGTCGTCATTTCTTTGTGTCACTTCAATCTCATCATTTCTTTGTGTCACTTCAACCTCATACTCAGCAACTGGAGAATGGCGAGTAGGACTTTTTCGCTTTTGTGATCCAGTATTTTCTTCATTGCTAGGAAGTACTTGGTTGGAGTGTTTATCATGACGTCTTCTTTTCCCCCTACTTACGGCGCCCTTCTCTCTGATCTCCACAGCTGGCTGATGAGTTCCCTCATCATCTTTGGATGATGTAGAGTGAGGCTTCTCCAAGAGGTCGACAACATACTCGTCACTGCTGCTATATGTGCCTTCACTTCTGTCCCCGAGAGCACTACGGTGAGTAATCTCTGATGCACTGTTGCCACTACTGTGAACAGACCTCTCCTCTCTTTGCAGAACTCCCAGCCAAATTAAGCTCTCTTTTGCAGTCATTTTGTCCTGCAAGCACTTGGATTTCCGTACATGGTTTCTGATTTTGTCGAAGTTTGGCGCCATGTGCTTGATCACACCAGTCAGCACACCAACCTTCCAAACCTTCTTAAGATCATGAGGTTTTTTGTATGGAGGCGCTTTTCCCTTTGGAAGGCCTAAAGCAATCCACCATTCCTCGTTCCCCGACGGCCACCATGGGGGCGGGACACCCTTATCCAGTGGGTACTTGCGCTGCTGCGGGCTGCAGTGCTGCATCAATGCCGAAAGCAATGAGCCCAGAGTGGCGTCTTGGAGATCCATCAAGCTCTGCTGGTTTGTGATTCCACTGCTGTTGGCGTTAGCCAGCATCGAGTTCTCAACCTCGTATTTTGCGACTGCTGCTGGCCCGTTCTTGTCAAACTTCACCTTCTCCTTCCACCAAGCTCGAATGTTGTCGGACGATCCACTGACAGGCTTCCCTTTGTCAGGGATGATCCCGTAAACGAACCCTCGTGCATTGCACACCTCCATCAGCTTGAGCATGTACTTCAAAATCCCATCCTGGGCTCTCGCCGTCTTCTTGCGGAGAGCCTGATCGGACATCTTCTTCGGCTTGAGCTTGTCCAGTTCTGCACGCTGCAGAGCAAGCTTCTCCTGCCTCTCCTTGATCCTCTTGAGCTTGATCTTATCTTTCCACATTCGCCGGGCCAGCTCTTCGGCCTCAATCTCCTCGTCGCTGACATCATTCTCAGTGAGGTTCTGGATGTCATCAACCTCAAAGTCCGACGCATCGCCTAACTCAGTCGCGAGAATAGCAAGATGGTCCATCAAAATTATTGCTTCCTTAAACCCGATTACAGCACCCCCAGTCAACTTCTCACGCCTAGCTGCTTTGTATCATCAAATGAGGAGTCACATTAACCTGCCCAATTGATGCATGCGGTCAAAAATATATTAAAAAAATTGCAAAGCTAGTAAGGTAAAAGAGTACCCTTTTTTTTTGAACTAAAAAAAGAGTAGCATTAGACTCGCGAGCATTCAGGGCAAATAAGCAGTATCTGAGGGAAATGCCAAAGCCCAATTCACCTACTCTACAGTAGTAATCTGCAAATTTCGTATCATGTAAACTTCTAACACGAACCTTTAAGCACAAAACACAGAATTCAACAACAACAACAACAAGCGGGAGTAAAAATAAAATAAAAACCATCGGATTCCATCCACTCACCAACAAAAACAGACGAATCACCGGCGCTGGCTGATCGGTACGCACCTCGTCAGAAGAAGGAATGGCCGCGGCGGTGGCGGAATGAGGCGGACAAGTCAAAGTTTTTTGTTTGGGGTTCGGGGATTCGGCCCTTATTTGGGGTGGAAAGAGACAAAAAAGGAGAGGAGGGGAGCGGCCGCGGTGGAAGGAAACTGCGAGGGAGCAAACGAGGAAGGAAGGAAGCCATGACGCGAGGAGGACAAGCTTCTTTCTTTATTTTATTTTTCCTAAGAAAAATCCTTTGGATTTTCCTCCGGTAAGACGGTTGGTGCTGGGATGCTATGCTTCCGGCTCACTTTGCAGACATTCCTGTGGCGCGATCTTGCCTTGGCCCTGGACACGTGTGCACCGCCCTCCGCCGCGGAAGATCTCCGTGTTCCTCCTGCTGCGCTGAGTCAGCAGTGATGCGCCTCGCGCACTTCCTTCCTTCTTCGCCGAACCACCGGATTTTTTATTTATTTTCCGGATTTTCCTCTCTCTCTCTCTTTTTGGTTAGTGATGCACCATCGTGCCTATGCGTGATTGCCATGTGGATGCAAATGATGAAAAATAAAAAATGAAATAGGTAGATTGTGTGCGTGTGTGTTAAGTGTGCGAGTCTCTCTTCTGCTCTGTTGAAAAAAAAAAGGAAAAGAATATAGAGTTGAACGGCAGGTACAAAACCTCGACTTCGTGTAGATCTAAAAATCGATTTTTTTTTAAAAAATAATATATTTCTAAATAATTTTACAAAATTAATATGTTAAAATAAAAATTACAAAAATACACCGTTATCATAATTTGAAATAGCGATAGACCCATGTCGCCAATTCAAAAGGCAATAAAAGGCTCAGCCTTATCGACGAAATAATTCGTAGCTAATTCAATTTGCGATAAAATATATCTCTGTTTATCGTTATTTCAAATGGCGACAAGGTAAATGTATTTTTGTATTTTTTTTTGTTTGAACGTATTAATTATTTAAAATGTATTATTTAAAAGAATTTCTCTAAAAATCAAAGTTTTGATCAGAGCAAGGGCTGCCAAAAAATGGAACGCGATTCATTATAATCAAATATGTATTTATAATTATTGTTGTATACTCGAAAAGATGATGCATGTTTTTTGTTGCCGTCTTGCATGACACAAATTATGTATATATATATTTTTCCCAGCTCACCACTCAATCCAATTTTGTGTGTGAAAACCGAAAAGGTAGAGAGTAATGCTAGAATTGGGATATGATCAGCGCTGTTGATTCACCTTGCATATACCGATTGTTTCCATCCATAGTAGCTGCCGAGGTTCATTGAATCTGGTCTCCCTTTTGAACAGACAAACAGTGAAGCGTCCAGGTTCGATGTAACCGAAATGGGAACCCATCTAGGAGAGTAGGCACTGGTCTGGGCCTAGTGGTAAGTCCTGCTTATCATTTCTCTCGGATCCACTAAGAGTAGCAGTACAAACCCGGCCCGGTTGGTATGGACGAAACGATGGTGTGCTGAGTGAACATGGTGACGTGTCACAGGCTAACAGCTCATGGGAGTAAGCATGGCCAGGCCAAGCCGAAGTGCGTGTCTGGGTCTCTCAAGTGTCAACACGTTGTTGTCATGGACTTGTACTGGGCTGCATGTTGGGCCGTGGCGCACCTGGGCTGGGCTTGGTCTGGCCCAACAACAAGTCCGTATTACAAAAAGGAGCAGCACGAAAGGAGAGTGCTAGGAAAGTACAATCTACCGACTACCACAGTACTCCCTCAATTTTTTTAAATAATATATGTTTAATGAAAAAGTACAAATAATATGCCAAAAAATAACAGTTTTGCACACTTATCGCACTTCCAAATTGCGATAACCACTCTATCGCAATTCCAAATTGCGACAGAGAGCTGTGTTGCTAGACTCTTTGTCGCAATTCTAAATTGCAGGACTCTCTGTCGCAGTTTGGATTTGCGACAGAGAACATAAAAACTGCAGCCCTGACCTTCAGCCTCATTTTCACCAAGCGCCCGAGCCAACACACCCGAGAGCACGCGTAGAACTCGCCGGAGAAAGAAGAGAGGAAGGGGAGAGGAAGAAGATGAGCAGGAGGAGGGGGAGAGGAAGAAGATGAGGAGGGGAAATAGAGGAAGAGGAAGAAGAAGAGGAGCAGGGGAGATTTGTCGCATTCTTGAGGTAAATCTTGCTTTATTATTTTAATTTAGAAATTAGTGACCAAATGAAATAGATTGTTAAGTAATTAGGTTTTGACGAGGGTCGGTACCCTTGACCAAATGGAGTGTGGTCAAGAGATTCCCATGCTCGGAAGGCCCCGATCACGACTGGTACGATCAAGGCGCTGACCACGAAGCCTGGGCGCACCCGAGCTCTCGACCTTCGACTCGAGCTCGAGCGGGTCTCGCTCAAGCCCCGGGTCCGCCTCTAGGATTTCTGGATCGCATTTGACTGCGGAGCGGAGAACGGTCGTGGGGTGATTCGAGAGGCGCCAAGAAGTTCGGGGCGATTGTTGCCAAATCAAGGCACGGAGGCCCCTTTCCGAGGTTTGCTCCCTAATCGCTATGCATAAAGGAAGTATAAAGACCAAGGATGCATGAGCTCCAGAGGGATTTAAGACAACACAACACACACAAGCAATTTCGAGTTAGGAATCACCATTACCGTCTTAAGTTGTAAACACCGCCTGTACACCCATATAACAAGAATCACCGCCATGAGGCGATCGGAGTAGAGCTATTACCTTCACGGGCTCGAACTAGTATAAACTCTTGTCTCGGCTCGTTGTCGCCTTTGTTCGACCATCGCCTGATCGATTTTCTTCCTTCGCTCGAGTAAACGCAATGGGTCCCATAAACTCTCGACCCCTACCTCTTTTTGCGGTTGACGATCCCGATCGCCGACAACCGGGCGCCAACCGTGGGGCGATTGTTTTGTTTTTCGCAGAACGACACCAAGACTCCAGAGCATGGCGCCTTCATCGACGAATTTTCTTCGAACGGACTCGACTCCGTCCTCGTTCACGCCGCCGCCGCCGCCGAGCAAAGATGTTCGTGGCGGACGGCAAGGCATTGAGGAGATGCGATGACCTTGATCCGCAGACTTTGAAGACGCCGTCGGATGGTGCAGTTGCCATCAACCAAGCCATAATAGCCTCTCCCACGGAGGCCCAGAGAAGGCCAAGACATCTTCGGGCCACCCAGTTCTTCCGGAGCGCCTCGCTTATCGCCGGGTCATGGCTAACCCCGATAGGGCGAGGTCGAGTTTTGGCCGAGCCCGTCGAGGAGCTCGATCGGCTGCGACCGAGGTGGCACCTCCGCAAAGATCAAAGTCAACACTGGGACCCGCCCCGAGAAGTAATGACAACACGTCGCGCCATCGACCGCGCCGACACCTTCGCGACAGAGTTAGCCTCGAGCAACAAAGCTCGGGACGAGGCTCGACGCGACGCTACGGGCGTCCACGGCACCGCGCCACCAGACCAGTTCGAGCCGGGCCGCCCGAAGTCGACCGGCAAAGAATTCATGGACCTCCCGGACGCGTTCGCCCAGCGCCGCAGGTACAGACCGCCGCGTTACTAACCGGATGATTCTGCGTTTCGCACCATGGTCGTTCCCGACGGAAGTTTGCCGCCGGGAGCTTTGACTCGAGTCCGCAGCGTAGGATCTTGTCGGCAATGACCATGACCGGCGTGGCGTCATTCCGCCACGGCCAGATGGCGACTCGACGGCCTTCGTCGCAGTCACGATGGCCTCGGTTCAAACCCGCGCTAATCGAAAGACTTCGACGGGACCAAGAACCCCGACGAAGTTCCCGCCCATCTATTCGACCGCTATCCCGCTACCGAGGACGAGCTCGAATGGCAAACTACCTCCCGATCGCTCGGACGGGCCGCTAGGACTGGCTCTTTAATCAAAAGCCCGACTCTTCCAGTCGTGGCGCGCCAGATCCAGAGCGCCTTCGCTCCAACTTCCGTGAGTTATTACGAGCGGCAGGCAGGAGAAAGACCGGATCGTGTCATCCAGGGAAGAACGAGCCATCAAAGCAACTTTGTGCGGCGATTCATCCGCACAAGGAACCCGATCCCGAGCATTTCGATGAGGCCATCATCAAGGCCTTCAAATTCGGGGTCCGTGATCGACGACTCACCAAGACCGAGATCACCTCGAGGCTCGGCCACAACAAACTTTTCCACATGGCGAGCGAAGACGCGGACGCGACGATGCCGTCCACTGAACGCGACTACGACCAAGGTAAGCTTGGTCTAAACCAAACAGAGGCCGCCCGTCCAACCTGTGGGCGCCACCAAGGCGCCACCACCAAGAAGCGAAGCGCCGATCGCAGAGGTGGCGGAGGGATACCGCGAGTGATCGCCTCTACGGATGGCCAACCGCGAGGTCCTCGAGGTCCGAGGCCAAGCTCGAGGACTCTAAGCCTCGCCAAGGTCGACCCCGATCAAGACCAGCGGAAGAACCAAATTTCAAAGCAGAGGGCTAACGTCTGGTCCCGACGACGGCGATGCTCGGCAATGGGGTCGAGGGGCGGGGTTCAACGAAACAAAGTTCTCGCTTTTTCCACAGGCGGCCGCCACGATCTACTTGACTGCAGGCTTGGCGTATAGCTAGACGCCTTCACGATGGGCGGGTGAGATGCCCATGCTCCGGCGGTGACGACCACCGACCGGGTGAATGCGGCGCGGAGCGGACGACGACCTCGACCGAGTTCCAGCAGGCAAGCGCCGGATCGACGCCATCTTCGGGGCTCGTCGGCCTACTACCCAGCGCGAGGTCAAGGCCGCCACATCACCATCTACCAGTCGCCATCGGAAGCCCACCGAGCAGTACCGCAAGTGGGCGGTGCCACCATCACCTTCTCCCCGAGGATGCTCTCCGTGTATGGCTCGAGACCTAAAGACCGCTTTGGTCGTGACTCCGACCATCGAACACCACGGGCGGTCGCGTTATGGTCGATGGCGGCAGCTTCTTAACTTATCGCAGTAGACCGCCGACCGGATGCGATTCCCGATCGAAAGTCAAGAGCATCACCATACCGTTCTTCGATAGTCCCCGAGTTCGACCACCCCTTGGGGCGGTTGTCTTGCCAATACCACCTTCGGTGGCTCGACAACTTCGACCGAGTTGATCACCTTCAAGTGGTCGAGGGTGACCTCCGCATAACGCCATCCTCGGGCGACTGCCTTGGTCAAATTCATGGTCGCCAACCATTATGGCCATCGATGCATGAAGTTACTCCGCCCCAACGGTGTCATCATCGCGCATGCGACCTACAAGCGGCGCGATGGTCGTGAGACCAAGGCCTTGGTCCTTGCAGCATCATGCCGCCCAAATGCGGGTCGAGGAGACGACGAAGAACGCCGCCGTAAGGCGGCGATACAATTTAGCGGGCAACGAGGGCCGTGGCCGCCGACGAGAGTGACCCGACCAGTGTGTCCACGCTCCGATGAGCCGAGTCCCAAATAGGAACTCGAGCTCGCCACCTTCCTTCGCGCAACAAGGGTATATTCGCTGGGGAGCCCGCGATATGCCCGGCCCCGAGGAGGTGATTGAGCACAAATCGCAGGGATCCGGCCCGACCAGGCGCCAAAAGTCGCGCCGCTTATCTCCGGAGAAAGTCGCACCATCAAGGAGAACTCGACAAGCTCTTGAAGGCCGGCCATTCGTGAGATCAACTACTCCGAGTGGCCGCCAACCCGGCCATCGTGCGTAAAAAGGGAGGAAAGTGGAGAATGTGCGCCGACCATACGGGTTGAACTCGCTTTGTTCAAGGACAATTCCGCTCACAAGATCGACCGGATCGTGGACTCCACCGCTAATGCTAAGATATCGAGCTTCTTGGATGCTTATTCGGGTACCACCAGATCAAGTCGGGCGGTCGACGACGAAAAGCAAGACCTCCTTCATCACGCCGCTTGGCACCTATTGCTATATACGACCATGTCATTTGGTCTCGCGTAATGCGGGGCCACTTTTCAACGCCCGATGACCAAGACTTTCGAGCTCCAGACGGGCGGAACCTTGAGGTCTACGTGATCTACATCATCGCCAAAGCTCCGCCGAGGGCGCACCACGCTCATGACCTCGAGGAGACCTTCGCCAACCTCGAACAGCACAAGATCAAGCTCAACCCCGAGAAGTGCGTGTTCGGCGCGCAGCAGTCCCAGAAGGTGCTCTCGGCCACATGATCGGGGCTCGGGTTGGACCAAACCCGAGAAGATCGAGGCGATCGAAAAGATGGCACCCCCTACCGATCAAGCAGTGCAAAGCCTCATCGGCGCATGGCCGCCCTCAGCAGATTCATCTCGAGATACCTCATGAAGCTGCTCCCATTCTTCCAAACCTTGCGCAAGCACGGGGGCTTCGAGTGGACTCCAGAGGCCCAGCGATCCTTCGACGACCTGAAGGCATACCTGTCGTCCCCACCCCTCCTTACAACGCCACAACCTGGTGAGAAGTTACTGCTATACCTCGCGGCCACCCCCCATGCTGTTAGTGCCGTACTGGTAGCGGAACGGGGGCCTCAGCAGCACCCCATTTATTATGCCAGCGAGGTCTTGCACGGCCCGAAGGAGCGCTACCCGCAGTGACGGTGCTGTATGCTTTCCTCATGGCTTCGCAGAAGCTCGGCACTATTTCTAGGCACACTCAGTGGGTCGCCCCGAGCAACTTCCCCGCCGGGGACATCCTGAGGAACCCGGAGGTCGGCGGGCGAATCGCCAAGTGGGCCATGGAACGGGCGGCGTTCGACGCCCGTGTCGTGGCGCGATGACCATAAAGTCGCAAGTGCTCGCCGACTTCGTGGTCGAGCAGACGCCGCATTTCGCCTCCGAAGCTTCAGTCGAAGACGAAAAGCCCGGGTCATGTTCTTCGACGGCCGAGATCCTTCAAGCGCCGGGCGGGATCCTTATCCTCACCACGCAAGCATAAGCCGAGGTACGAATTGCGTTTGGCTTCTCGCGACCAACAATGTGGCGGAATACGGCTTTTTGGTCGGTTATGAAGCTTGCAAGGCCTTGGGAGTACGCCACCGGTCGTGAAGGGCAACTCCCACCGTCATCATTCAGGCCAACAAGGACTACCAAGGTTCGGAGACTCGATGATTAAAGTACTCGCCGAGGCGCAAGATGGAGAAGTGGTTCCGAACTTGAGCTCAAACACATCCCCGTGAAGGACAACTCCAAGCATGGACTCCTCTCCAAGCTTGACTCCTCCGACGACGAAGTCCCACCCGACGCTATCCTCGAGACACTAGCGGCCCACAATCTCCAACAAGGAGGTCGCGCCGCCATGGTCGGCTGTACACCTCCCGGCCGAGGCCATCTACAGCTTCTTTGCTCGGGAGACTCGCCACCCGACCGCCGGAGGAGCCGGATTGCTACCGGGCGAAGTCCAGACACGCTTGTCAAGGGAGAGCTTTACAGACGCAATGTTTCCTGAAGATCCCGACGCGCATCTCCACGGAGGAGGGTAAGTACTTACCGCATGACATTCACTCAGCCTCTTGTGGGGCACACTCTTCAGACAGACAATGGTCGGAAGGCCTTCCGCATGGGTACTATTGGCCCTCCCGCCAGACGCCAGATATCGTCCGCACTCGCCGAGCTCGCCAATTCCACGCCCGAAGTCGCGATCAACCCGCTTACGCTGGCCTGCACTATCCCGCCAGGTGGCCCTTCGACTGGGGCCGGATATCCTCGGTCCTTTTCTCAAGCAAATGGAGGAAGAAGTTTCGTCGTCATTTTACACTTTCACCAAGTGGATAGAGGCCGAGCCGGTTCGACCATAACGCGCCGGGCGGCTCATTTTTTTCCGCTTATTCGTGGTCACCAGTGCACGGGTTCCATGCAAGATTATCACCGACAACGGTACTCGGTTTACCAAATGAAGTTGTTCCAGGAGTTTTGCGAGGAACTTAAGATTAAAATTTGCTTCGCCGGTGGCTCACCCACGAGCAACTGAGCAATGGAACGCGCCAACCGCAAATCGCTCAGTATGGCCAAGAAACGAGTCGCAGATGAGCTCGACCGACACGGTAAGGCCCGGTGGACGAACTTCCCACCGCCCTATGGTCTATTCAGACACAACAAGCCGAGCCATTGTGGTCCACACCTTCCAAACTGTGTTCGGTGACGGCCGCCCCGCCTCCCGAGGTCACGCTGGCTCGCCAGTCGGCTTTGGTCGACTAAGTCGACTTTCGAGCGAACGGTCTCTCGACCTCACCCTCGCAGAAGAAGTAAGATGTCGTGGTCGCTACGATCAACGACTACTCAAACTCTTCGCAGACATGCGCCTCGGCTCGAGACGACCTAGGAAGCTCCTTGTTGGGGACTTAGCCTCGAGGCGGATTCAGAGCTCGGCCCAAAGACTAACAAGTTATCCTCATGTGGGAGGGCCCCTATAGAGTTGTTTCAACAGATCGACGGGCTTACTGGCTAGCGATGCCCGACGGCAGAGAGCTCTCTAGTCGTGGAATATAGATCACTTCGAAGTTTTATGTGTAAACCCTATGCCTCACATTTCAATAAAGTCGATCTTTCATTTTCTATGTTCCGCTCACGATGTTATCGCTTATTTCTTTTTTCGAATCTGTTCCTCATTTGTTTTTTTCTCGAACACGACCTCGCGGCGCGAACACATTCGCTTCCTCGTCTAAGCGACGCAGTTTGACGCTCACCACCAAATAACGAGCTAAACGTAGTTTAACCTCTTCGCACTCTAGTTCTTCCTCGTGTTTCGGGCTCGAAGCCGAGAACCTCGCCGCTTTAGCCGCCGAGCGATATGCATGGTCGCAAGGACCGCTCGAGCACTAACGATGACCGCTTCGCGTCTTCTACCATTGCGAATTGTTCCTCCACTTTGCGTCGTGGGCCTTCGTCCATGTTTAAGTCTTGTGCCCGAGGCACGCTGCGCTCGACCTCGACCCAACGGGCCGGTAAGGCTACCCTATTGGCGCCACGACCTAGAAAGCACGGAACGACCAATAAGCAAAGCAAGGAAGACTTCAAGTATCCCTAAGCTACGGATTTACAACAGGACGAGGTTTTTTGTACACCAAAAACAAACCACTTTTGTTAGTACATTCCGCGCTTTTTGATGTTTCTCACAGTGTCGGCCATCTCATGCGTAAGCTGCTTTCGCCGAGCCGGGCCACTTTGCCTTTAGGGTTGCGATCTCACCTCGAGCCGAGGGCTTGGCTGAAGCATCCACGGCCGGCGTCGTTCGCCTTCAAGCCGGGCCAGGCATTCTTCGCCGCTACTAACGCTCGAAGTTTTTGAGCCTGTGGACCTTAGTCCTGCCCAAAGCGACTCAGCGAGAACCTTCTCCAGCGCCTCGACTTTTAGCGCTCGACCTCGAAGCCTTGGTGGCACGCTCGAGCTTCCCCTCAAGCTCAAGGATTTTGGCCTCGAGCTCTGGGACGCCTGCCCTAGAATGTGCTCGCTCCGCAGCTGCCCTCTCTGTGTCCTTGACCTTGGCTCGCTTTCGGTTTTAAGTGTCTTGTTGACGCTCCCAAGTTCCTTCGAGCCGGAGTATTTTGGCCTTGAGCTCGAGTTGACGCCCGGAAGCCTTTCTCCAGAGCCTTGATCTTGCCCCCGCCACCTCGAGCGCCGTGGGCTGAACGCGGCGCGGCCTCGCTTCCACGGCCCTAACACATAAGTTATGTTCGAGACCTCGTCCGCTCGAGCTCTTCCGCTGGACTATCTCCTGCGCCCTCATCGTCCCGTGTAGATCATCGAGTTTGGGCCTTCGCCGAGCTCCTCGCCGACTCAATGGTTCAAGACGAGCCGACGCTAACCTCCCAAGGCCCATCTCTGCCGAGGAGACCCCAAGACGACAAAGATACTCTCGGGAGGCCTTGTAACCCTCGAGAGGCACAAATGATCACCTTCACGACGAAAAAGGATGGCCCAAAAGTGAGAGGGACAAGGAAGTCAAATCGCGAGCTACGGTCACGGAAGACCCTCACCGCCGAAGTCGCCTCCAGCGCAGGCGCGTGAAGTCCTCACGGCCGCCAATACGATCGCGAGGGATCTCCTCCTCTCGCCGACCGCCACGCCGTGTCGGATCGACCACGACCACCGATGGCGACTTGGGCCGGGACTCGAGTCCCCGGGCGGCAGTTATCCGCCGCCTCCGGTGGGTCGAGGCGTGCCGACGGAGGACATAGCGGCAGAGCAGCCCCAATCTCCACGGTCGGGGTCCCGCTTCGCCTCTCCGCCATGGATATGGCCGGATCCGCCTCGAGATTCTCGACCAGGGCACAGGGTGCCGCAGCCTCGACGCCGCAGACAAATACACGGCCGGGAGGTCTGGTGGAGCCTGGCCCGACGCTTTGGTGACCCGTGAGTCAAGGCCTCGGCGCCCGAGCGATCGTGGTCAAGGGGTCTTGGAGGCCACTTCAATCGTGGCCTCAAGGCCCGAGTATCCTCACGGAGGGCGCTGGGGAAGCCTGTCCGACAAGATTCGCGCGGGGCCTCGCCTGTCGTAGTCCGCGCACGATCAGGCTCGTTTTCTTCGGACGAGTCGCCGAGCCCTTGTAGAACTCGCCGACCAAGGGTTGGCCCGAAGAAGCGCGTGTCCCACGACGATCGCGGCGTGGTACCAGTGGGCGTTCTCCTCCTCGGACTCGGACTCGCCTCGACAACGACCATCGTCAAACGGGCAAGTTTCGAGCTCCGGTGCTCGAGGTCTGCGATCAAAAGCATACACTAAGCCGTGAAGGTACGAAGGGGCGGCACAGACCGGATGTCGGGGCTTACCACGGGTCACCGCCTCCTCGTCAAGGTCGCCGAAGGTCTTGTCGCCCGATGTTGAGGGATGTCACGCTTATGCGTCCTCGCGACCGAGGTCTCGGGGTCCGGAGCCGGCCGCATCACCCGCCGCGGCGAGGCTCGCTCGAGGCTCTGGGGTGTACTCGAAGACTGGCGGCGGCAGTACAAGGCTCTCATTGCTACACGAAGGAAACTCACAAAACGGCAAGGCGCTGGAAAACACAAGCCCGGCTCGACCGTATGGGCTCCTTACCATGGCACCTGCCTCCCCACTCGACATGGCGCTCTTCGCCCGCTCGCTTGGTCCGACCGGAGGAGGTCGCTTTTCCCCTTTCTGCCCCCGCTTCGTCGGGCAATGGAGCATTCTCTCGTCGGTCCAAGAACTCCCCGATGGGCTGCGTGCGGCGCGGGGCTCAGAAGGGCTCGTGGGTATAAGACTCGAGTGCTTGGTCGGTGACCTACCTCGTCCTTTCGACGGAGTACATTCTTCAGACGGGTTGTCGATAACGACTTTCAGGCGCCAATTTTCCCAAACATCTCGACCATCCCGGCGAGACCCAGATTCTTTCGCAGATCGCAGACAAGCGGCCACAAGAGAGGATCGGCGGGGTGCGCAAGCCGCACCTTGAGACAAAAAGACTTACTAGACGTGCTCTCGGGTAGCATCGCTTTGACCCTCGATCTCGGAAGAAGGGTGCTCCTCCGCCGAGAGGGGACACGCGTTCCGCAGAAATCGCATATCGCCGCTCATAAGACCGCTATGTTCTTGATATGGATGAGGGCGATGGCCTCCTCGTCGACCTCGAGGTCGTTTCGCCTCGAGTCTCCTTCTTGCGGTTGGCGATGGGGGTCCTTCAGACACCAATTCGGCCTCGCCTCTTCAGTAGAACCAAGCCGCTTCCACCGGCCGAGGGAATCCCGGCTGAACTTAGGAAGGCCCACTTGAGCCCGACCCGTCTTCAAGTAGAGGCAATCGCCACGGGTCCTTCCCGGAGCGGAAGAGACCTGGCACGAAAAGAAGAGCGAGGGGTCGAGAATCCCGTGAACCCCTCGCATAGATGGGAAAAGATGGTGAGGAGAAGAACGGAGTTTGGCGCCAGATTGATGAGCTCGATGTCGCAGCCGGAGAGGACCTTCATGACGAACTCACTCTCCGGTCCGCAAGCCAAAGAGGACGTGGTGCTCGGTGCAAGTGACGATCTCATCGCCCTTGGGCGTGGTTTCGGCCTCGTTGCGGCGGCACTATACAAACGGGTCCAAAGCAGTCTGTGGACTCGAGCTCTCTCATCCTCGAATCCGACAGAGTGCTCCTTCCTAACTTGGTCATGGCGATCGCCCGTTTTGTCTGAGGGAGAGGAGGACCTTGCTCGGCGAGAGGACTTGGAAAATGAAGGGCTCAAGGGCGAGAGCTTTTCTTCTTTGAAGATGTGGCGCTGGATTATGAACCGCAACACGGTAAAATCCAGCCCACGGCGCCTTAAAAGGCGTGCTAACTATGACTTGACTGTACCGTGATTAAGGCTTGGGCCACGGAGTCGAGACGCCGCCAGTGCCCACCAACCGCTCACATCCGCATTCAACATCGAAATCCAAGGTCGCCAGTGTCGGCTAAGAGACTTGCCTTGTGGTCTCCGCCCGACTCGACCAAGAAGTCAAGACCTATGAAGGTTTTTTTTTTGCCTCAAGAATGCATTTGTAGAGCAATAAATATTTAGAAAGATAATATAGGGACGAGATTAATTAGGGTTGTAGTTAATTAGCTGTGTAGACTGGCAATAGTTTATTTAAATTGATGATTTAGTGATCAGATTGTATAGATTTTTAATTATTTAGTTGTATGGAGTTATAATAATTATGGATATAGAAAACTGCAAGAATTATGAAAGATACAATGCGTGCAAAAATTACACGAGATACAATGTGATGCATTTCTCTACGGAGTGGGATGCGTGTCAGTTCGATATATTGGTGGTCAACGAGGGTGAACACTTCTCGTGGCAGTCGGATCGGAATAAGGTAAGGCAAGGTGCTATTTACAAGAATAAGTTTGAGGTTCGAAAAAAGATGATGGCATGGGCAAGGCTTGCTCATAGAACCTTTAAGGTTGCGAAGTCAGACCAGTGGGTGTATGATGTCAGATGTCAAATGGAGGGTTGCCCATGACATGTTCATGCGTACCAACTTAAATGGGATACCGTTTGGAAGTATTCTATAGTCGTCCCACACACATGCGTGCTGACGGAGTCTGCTCAATCGTATAGAAATATATCTTCAGGTTTTGTTACAAATGCAATGTATGAGGAGATTGTGAGCAATCTAGATTTAGAGCCACGTGCCATCATATTTGCAATCGAGTAGAGATTTCAGTACACCATAAACTATGCGAAAGCATGGAGAGTGAAGCAAAAGGTATTGGAAACTAGATTCGGTACATACGAAGACTCATATCAGAACCTACTAGGTATGTTTGAGGTGATCAACGAAAGAAATCCTGAAACTTATATCGATATTTGTGAGCGACCCTCGCAGCGTTTCCTTGGGAAGATGGTACTCAAGCGGGCATTCTTTGCTTTTGGTGCATGTGTCAACGCGTTCAGACATTGCTATTTATTATTATGTGTGGATGGGACATTCTAGACTAGAAAGTATAAAGATCACATATTGACTGCCATAGGAGTTGATGGCAATAATCAAGTTCGTCCAGCGGCGCTCGCATTTGTGGAGGGTGAGAACACAGAAAGATAACTATGGTTTCTAAGGAACGTGAAAGCTGGCGTTGTGGATCAGTAACCTGGAGTGTGTTTTATATACGATCAGCAACCGGGCTGTTGAAGGCGGTCGTGCGATTGCAGAAAGGTGCAGAAGATCGAAACACATCCATGACCTGATCTGCAAAGTAGGTGGTGCAAGCGGCAAATAGGTGCTAATTTCTACAAGCAGTTCAAGAACAAGGACCTTATGAAGCTTTTTAAGAAGTTGTACGATCAGACCCAACAGAGAAAATTTGATGCACTGTGGAAGAAGTTGGACGAGCTAACATCAAGGCATATAGCAGAGGCAGCGAAGAGGCCAATGCCTAGCACAGAGGAAGCCCCAATAGTGTTGGAAGTGTTACCCACTTGGTCCGAAGGAATGGAAGATCCACAAAATGCTTCTCCGAATGGATAGAGCATGAGCCTAGGTAGAAATGGGTATTACTTTATGACACCGATAGTGCCCGGTATGGGGTTATGACGACAAACTTGGCTGATGTTTACAATTGGGTCATGCGAGGCTTGAGACCCCTTCCTCTTGTTGCTCTAGTGGAGGGCGTTCTTCATGGTGTTGCAAAGTACTTTGTGGATCACCATGCTAGGGCGTTAGTCCACATGAGTGATCCTGATGTAAATACTCAGAGGTGATCTGTACATATATAGAGGAGAAAGGGAAAAAGGGGGAGATGCATAGAGCATTGAAGATGGGCATGAGGGAGCTTCGTTTCGAGGTACTATTTAAAGAGAAAGTCAAACGTGAGACGAACCGGCGCAAAGTTACTCATGAATGCATTCTACATCAGCAAACATGTATCTATAGCTGCAACAAACCTTGTTTCTTACACAAGCCATACTCGCACATAATAGCTACCTGCTCAACAATCCGTATGGATCCAGGAATATTCTTATCATAATTCTTTAATAAAGAAGCGGTGACGACAACTTAGAGCGAAGAAATGTATGGCTTTCAAGTGGTGTGTTTGTTCACGGAGCATCAGAAATGGGAGGATACACGGTGGGTTCCTGATGTCAGAAGGTCAAGGGCGTAGGCTGACAACAAGCAAGACGTATAAGGAACGACATGGACGCTGCAGAAAGCGGGCATCGTGTGAAGAAATGTTCAGTTTGTAAGGAGATGGGACACTCTTTCAAGTATTGCCCGACAGTTCACAGGGCGTGACATTGTTGTATGGGCTTTGCATATGAAATTGAAGTAGTTTGCTCGCATGTCAATGTGATATGTTGAATTCCTATATGTAATGCATGTATGGACATAGAATGTGTAATGCATGTATGGATGTTGGATGTGTTATTATCGCATTCTATTTGGTTCGAATTTGTATGTGTGATGCATGTATGGATTTCAAAGGTGTTAGGGTTTGTGGATTTTAATGCCTAGTCCCTTTGTTGTATTCAAATTCTATTTCTAATCACTGTATTCAGTTTTATTGTGCATTTGATTTCGTAGTAATGTTGTTTTATTTAATTGCAGGTTTGACGAACTTCAGGGAGTACGAGTTGTTAGACACAGTGATCGACGTGACTCACCGGAGTCGCTTGGCTACCTTGCCACCTCCAGACGGGGAGCCACCGTTCAAGCTTAGTGCCCTCCACTTGTGAAACCTGATGAGAGCATGGTGGGTTGACCCGCGATGGATTCCCAGGTTCGTGCACTTTTCCCAAACTTTCCTTACTATATCTTGTATGTGTGAACCAATAGTTGTTACAATGTTTTCCTGCGGACTGAGAGCAGCAATGTTACTACCTATAGCAAGGATGGTGGAGGTGACTGTCGCCGACGCGCAAGATTGGCGTGGTGCCTCTAGGAGGTTCCAGTACGATAAGAGCTTGCTTAGCGCTTTGGTAGATCGCTGGCGACCGAAGACGCACACGTTTCACCTCCCGTGCAGTGAGATGGTGCCGACACTAGAGAACATGAGCTACCTTCTGGGCCTACCTTGCACCAGAGATACTGTAGTGCCTGACAACGTCCACCCGGAGTGGCGGACAGAGCTCCTAGCCCGGTTCACGGACGTGCTACCCGCTAAGCGTGGCTACACACCTTTCACTTCTGTGCACGGTCTGACGCAGAAGTGGCTGATACAGTTCTACGTAAGTGATATTAACTTTGTCTAAATTTTATTTTCTTATCTCTTAAAGTTGTGAAGCTGACCATTACTTTCTGCATCCCGAGAGGATGACAGATAGAGTAAGGGAGTATGTTGTTAGTCGCCACTTCGAGGCATACCTCTTGTGGCTCTTGGATTGGGTTTTGTTTTGCTCCTCCCACGGGGATACCGTTGACAAGCATATGATCCAGTACGTGAGGTCGATCGCAGTTGCCGACATCGAGTAGATCCCGAAGCTAGCGTGGGGATCGGCTATGCTGGTTGCCATGTACCAGGGTCTTTGCGACGGTTGTCGTCGCGTGGGGGACTGGTCCATTCTCACGGGGTGTCCTCTACTACTTCAGTTTTGGTCTTTCGAGAGATTCCAAATTGACCGACCGCAGATGGATTTAGGACCCTATAGAGCAGGCTTCTACGGTGCCCCGAGGATGACATCGACGTCCTACCATGGGGACGTTGTGGTGTCGTCGACAAGTTAGTAAAATGACCTTTACCTTGAATTATGCAATAATTTCAAAAAATTTGTCTAACTTTGGACTATTCCTATTTTGTAGCCGACTTTCACGCTTGTCACGTCACATGCTTCATATCTCGAGTACGTAGCGATGTTCGACCAGCTGACAGATGATCGCATCATCTGGCGTCCTTACCTCCCGGAGCTGGTAGGCACGTGAGCACCTCATGGCCTCTCCCTGCAGTGCACCCATGACACCACCTTCTGGTTGACACGACGCCACCTGGTGTTCGACGTGTACGTGCATCGTGTCATGAGGCAGTTCGGCCTTCGCCAGGTCTTCCCCGTCCCCACTAGTGAGGTTATCCCACTGAGCGTGCACATGTGAATGCTCTTCTACGTCAATTCCAATTGCATTATTTTTTGCGATTTGCTCACTACTAACGTCAGTGCTCTTGTTCTCATGCAGGGTTTCACAAAAGGGTTTTGTTGGTGGCGCGAGTTGGGCATCATGTATATTCCCTCATGCTCATCAGTGGGTGCAGGCATTGGTGGACGTTCACGAGGAGGCTGCCCCATACGACCTCGGCAAGTACGACGAGTACATCCGATGGTTCAATCCGCACACACGTATTCGCGTTGTGCCTGTCGTTGACTCACCTCCGAGGCACATTCCCTCCACAGCGGATACCTACCCCACGCAGCTGGACTCAGCGTTTCATCGCTCGATTAGTACTTCTTTGACATGCCATACAATATATCGTTACTGCAATTGTACGAACTAACTAGCATTTCAATGCATGCGTAGAGTGACCTTGCTAAGGAGACCATGGAGAAGGTGGATGCACTGTTGGCAGTACAAGTAGACCGGACAAATAGGCTCGAGGTCACGATGGACTTCCTGAGAGGGACATTGTAGCGTATACGCCAGATGGCCGCCTGCATCGTCCAGCTTACGTCCTACAGGAGGCCTAGTGACGATGACATCGTACAGGTTCATGGACGTGCCTTAACTATATGGGGTCGACACGTGCCACAAGCCGCAGCTGGACATCATGCATGCAGACGACCCCCTCCTGATGTGCCGGGGGGATCTAGTTGGCAGTGTTCAGCGCCGTACGTCCCTATGACTATAGGTACACCACATGATCTCCTTTCATCTATTATGTTCTTCATATTATGTGCTATGCTAACATGAAAACTTTGTCAACAACGGCCCACCTAGCACCAGACTAGAGCGCGAACACCTCTGCTGACTTCTCTCCGCTCGCCGACGCCGACTTGGACTTCTTCGTAGATCCTTACCAATAGCCCACGGGTGCAGTCCTTGGTCCCTCCCAACTCGCCGATCGCTCGACTGAATCACCAATCACAGACGCCTTTGCTACTCAGACAAAGACCAAGACAACTGCTAGAAGTACTCGTGGGACGTGCTCTCGACCACCGACGTATCCCTCTGGGCATGTGCAGCGCCATAGGAGGCCTGAGACCACACAAAGAGTAGCACTGCGTAGGGCCCCTAGTTAGTTTCTTTCCTTTCATACATGATGTACTAAACATAATATGGTACTTTACTTTCTCAGATTATGTAACATTAAGCTATAATATTTTGTTTTCTTAAGTTATCTTCTATTGCGATATCATTTATGTAGTACGATAATGCCTAACAAATGGTAAAAATATCCCCTACGGTGCAATCGCAAACTTAAAAGAAAACTAGACCGCAACCGTGTAAACTGCATGATCACTTAAGCCTTTTTGGCAGTCCATAAAATAACATGTTTAAATTTCCAAATTATCGATGAATAGCCCACAAACATCCTTTCATACATGTATTACCATCATCTGGAAAAAAGATCCTACGTGAACTTGCTTTGCATCTGCATCTTGCCAAAGCAAACACCCTAAAGCATTCATCACCTTTCGAAGTGGAAAGTGACAACACTCTACACACCGCTTTCAACTTTTTCAGTCCTATTGGACAACACGTTGCTAGCAACTTTCTCAATCCGATTTTAGTATTCGGGGCAGCGTGTTGTCAAATCATCCTACAAAAGCTACTGCCAGCCTGTTGTTACATCAACCTGAAAAGTCGAGGTGGCAACACGCTGTCTATTGATTTCTCAGTTCGATTAGTCACATTCGCCTGAAAAGGTGATGAGACGCGACGCCCGTTATCACATAACGACATACAACACACTGTCTGTCTCAGAGTGAAGTGACAACACCCTGCAACCCATCACTTTCTCCAACCAAAACGACAACACGCTGCAGTCCGCTTCTTCATACCTAAGTGAGTTATAAAACCACTCACCACCCAAGCTGCCCTTTGTCCCAACTTCAATCTGCACCCCATTGCAACCATAGACCGAGGAGAAAGCTCAAGCCGTGGGAGGGGTAGACGGGGAAACTGCAGGCACACATACACAGCTCCCACTCACACTTCACCATGACTGGATCCTCTAGCAGAGCATTCTCGTGAACACCAGATATGAGCAATGTAGCCCTTCATTACACATTAAAGGTTACACGTAATGGGAAGGATGATCTGTTCAAAGATGAGAACTTAAGTACAGTAGTGTCCAAATTGTAAGAGTGGTGTCTAAAATTATCGAGGCATAGCGTAACAACCTCTGGCTTAAACCTTGTGACCTCCGACGACCTTAAGGCGCACTTGCAATGGTGGCGTCAAAGGTATTTTAGAGTGTGCGAACTAGCCGACTACCCTCTGCTGCAGGTTTCTCTACGAGACTTTATAGGGTACTAATACTGCCCGATTAGTATGCAAAGCATATTAAGGTTAGTTATTTCCTATTTGTTTACCCTACTAATCTTTTTAGCGATATCCATAAGTTCACTAATTAGTATGCTCACCTTGTGCGTTAGTTATTCCCGGAGGATGAAGAGTTGCTGAACAAAGATATCCTATAATTCGTGATGATATATATGCTCTTTGGTAGTGGTGTGATGCCTGATTTGTGCTGAAGACACAGAAGATGATCTAACTGGAGGGGTAGAGGTCTACATAGTACTATTGCAGCAACAAGTTCAAGAGAACCCCGAACCACCACAGAAGGAGGCCTTGCTCCAAACTATGCAAATGATGATGATAATGACGATTTCATGCCACATAGACCTCGACGTTCAAGCACTACCACAACAGGCTGTTCAAGCACTACCACAATAGGCTGTTCAAGAAACAATGCAAGAGGATGTTCAATCAGCACTGAAGGAGGGCTAGCTTCTAACCATACAAGTGATGATGATGATTTCATACCACCTAGGCCACGAATCTTACATCCTCAAAGTTCTTCGAATCCTGACGATGATATTACATTAAGCCCTATCAGGTATCCAGATGTAGTACCCTGTCAGGAACTAATAGATAACTATCGTTGTTTTGACCATGCCCTATTCCAACAACTATGGCCATAGAATGTGTGGTTTTGTGACTTAGTACTTGACCAGAGGCCGACGCGACTCGATCAGTTCCGTCCACGTGGCGCGCATCGAACGGAGCAAGACGAATCGGACGGCTAAGACACGGTGGAGCAGTGGCGGCAAACTCAATGGCGATGCAGCGGCTGCGTGGCCATCGGAGCTAGGGAAGAAGGCTTTGGTCGAGCACAAAAACTCGAAGAGACGGCACGGGGCTTAGGGCAAAAGGGAGAGGGCGATGCAAGCAGTTCAATGGTGCAAGTGACGGTGGCAGAGGCTCACCATGGGTGAAGAACGGTGGCGAAGAAGTTTCTCGGGACAGCGAAGCAATTCAGCAGCTAGGGTTCGAACTTTCACGGCGCACGAGTAATGAAATGTGACAAAAACAGAGGGAAAAGAGGTGGCAAATTTTATAGACGCGAATCCTCGAGGAGTTTGGCCCTGATACGGTGTGGTCGAAGAGAAAATTGCAGTGGCGGGTGCGTGATTCGAGCGACGAAATAGATTGACTCGGAGACAACGATGCCAACTACTGACAAGCGGGGCCCACACGTCAGTAGCGCGCGACGTGGAGATGAGCCGCACAGGCTGGGCCAGGAAAGGGAGCAGCAGAATGGGTCACGAAGCAGAGTCAAAGCTGAGGCAGGCGACTGCCCAGGAAGAAAGGGAATTGGCTGAGCGGCAGCGTAACAGGTGTGGGCTGTGGAAGGAATTCGTCCCACATGAGATTCAAAGAATTAAAAAGATTTTTCTTTTTAGAAAATTCTAGAAAAGCAAAAATACTAAAATAAATAGCAATTAAATTAGGAAAAATTCTAGAAAAATCTCAAAAATACTTTTAAACATTTGAAACCCAAATAAATCATTTCCAACTCATTTAAACTTATACTTTTGATTCAAATAATTTGCTTACACTTGAGAGCTCAATTCAAATTCATAATTTTTAAAAAAACTTAAAGAAAGTTTTAAAATGCTAAAATTTGGAATGTTACAAAGTGCCAACACGGCATCTGTCAGAGAGCTCCACTGTCTCCAAAGGCCTACCTCAAGCCTTGAGGTCACAACAGAGGCGGATTTGGCTCCAGGAATAGCGATGGAGGAAGATATGGCTCCAAGAAGTGTAGTGGTGTCGCGTGGTGCGGCATGTCACATGGTGCACGATGGTGACGCTCGTGGATCCTCTGTAGTAAGGCGAGTGTCAGATCATGGTGGACGTGTGGGCCCGGTTGGTGGGGCCCATGTCGATAAGACGGCCCTCTCGCTGATCGGCAGAGGATGCACGTCCGATGGTGACTCATCCTCAAGTGCAACGCCTGCGGAGAAAATCAATAGGATCTTTGGGGGTGGCGTTTGCAAACCGTAGTAGCCTGTTGGTGACGGCGAGGAGTAGCAATTGTAGGGTTGCACCAATGTATTGGGTTTGGATTTTATGATTTAGTAGTTTTTGAATGAACTAATGCTTTGAAGGAGAGGGGATCGAGGAAAAGAGAGAGATGGGTGAGGTGGCACACTGGTAGGGAGGTGGAGATGAAACTGACTTACTGAGGTTGTTGCCAATGTTAGGGTTGGGCGGTGGTTGGCAGCGGTGACCATCGGAATAGGGCGGAGACTATTATTTCATTTTTTTAATTTTTCCAAAGCAATGGCATATACTAGCATTGCAACTTGCAATTCTACATCAACAAGCTTATGCTATTGGTAGCATTGATGTTGAGCAATTGAGGGTTGGCGGTTGCCACATTGTCCATATAAAAGCTTGGTGGGCAATCGCGGTGTCCACGTAAATGCTTGGCAGCTGGTGCGGACATGAGTAGGCTAATCGGCACCCGTCCCACTTTCATCCCGATTACAGGTGCTCGTGAAATTTCCTCTCAATGTGATGTAAGCATCTCTTTGAACTTGGAGTTGTGGCAATAGCATCTCTCAGTTATCACCTTTTTTTTAATTTTGACATGTGGGAAATCTGGTGACGTGGAAGATCTACACCCACCATTCCAGGTTGTCCAGACTACTCCCAGTACAATGTAAGCTTACGTCACTAAATATCTCGCCTCGACATCAACCATCATATTCTTTTCAGAGAACCTTTTTAGTGCAATGTTGAAAGATGATTGATATCTTTCTAAGCCCTGCTTGGAGCACAAGGATTTCAAAAAATTTCACATGAATCAATTTAATTCCTATAATTTTTTTTCATATTTCAAATGAGGCCGGCCAAAGAGGCTACCAAGGCTCTACTTGGTCCAAAGATCCAATTTGCAACTACTTGTAATCTTCTGAAACTTACTGGAAGAATCTTTCTTAAAGAGGCTCGTCTCACAATACTCCCTCAATTCAATGGCTCCCTTTGGTATAATACCTTTCCTAAAGATTGAAGAGTTACCGGCCTGCCGTCGCTGCCATGTCTGCGCCGTACGCAAGCGAGCCTCCCGTTTTGCGTTCTTGTGGCTCAGCCTCGGCTCGCCTCTCGTTAGCATCGCCTCGTTCCTTCCGCCTGCGCCGCTCCACATCGTGCCCGTGAGAGAGAGTTTAAACCCGCTCTTCCAATCAGCATACGCCGATCGCCGATCGCTTCGGCTTCGCTTCTTCCAATCGCGTCTTTGTCCTTCCGCAATTCTTGTTTGCATTCGCTCCGCAGCGACTGGCTGCTCAGATCCTGTTTGCTTTGCCCGTGGCGTTATTTGCTGTTGATGCCACGCCTATTGCCGTGCGTTGTCGATGTTCCATTGTTCCATCCTCTTATTCGTCGCTTCTCGATTTCTATTTGGTCAAATGCCCTGTTTCGCTTCTGTTTATCCTTCTTTGCTTACCGTCTGGTTTTCCCCGCTTCTTCTGTTTGCTTGGCGTTGTTACCGCTCCTGTGGGTGTTTGCTTATTCGGCGTTATTCTATGGATCTTGTTTTTATACCAATTGTTTGCTTTGAGTGGGCGTGGTCTGACTGGGGCTCCAGATCAATTCCCATTTCTTCTTACCTCTCACCGCTCAAGCGTCTGGGCGGCAGGGCGAGTGGCGGCGACTTCGACCTCGGCTAGTGATTCGGCTCTTCTTGACTCTCCTCTGCCGGCCGGCGCTGGCTACGCGTTCCTTCCTCGCCCAAAGGCCGAGTGACCTTCTTCCTCGCCTGGTTGGCTCGTCGGCCGAGCGGTCGAGCCGTCAGAAGCTCGCAGCCCACGTGTGTTTTCGCTTTCCCAGTCTTGTCCCGCCCGGCGTGGTGGCACCGAACCCGCCCCGCCCTCGCCCAACATGTAGGGGCAACCCTCGAGTTTGGAATTGAAGATCGAAACCCTCTCCCATGCGGTTCGGCTGGCGACGCTCTGTATCAGTCAATAAGGTCTCAGACAGTGTCCTTTGCCTTTGGCCCATGTGGTCTTGGACCACCGGTTGTCCGTTCTAAGCCCACTGTGCACCAACCCATGTCCGATGTTTGATGCTCAAGTTTGAAATCAATGTCTCAAGTCTCGAATGTCTGATGTTGTTGCTTGCACGGGGTCGAAATGCCGCCGGAGACTAGGATCCGGGGAGGGTCCGTCGTGACGGACGGCCAGAGGTGGGTTGGCGCCTAACCCGCCTCCCACGATACTACCACGATATCGTAGTATGCTCAAAAGGATAAAAAGGTATAACAACATCATTTAAGCGGTATACATAGAGTGGAAGTACGTAATCCCACAGTATAAAACCATTTATGCGCACGCGTTAGGAAGGGCAGGCAGTTGCTGTTGCATCTAGCCACATAGTCCATGACAGCCATACACGAACATTTGCACTTTATTAAGGCTCATTTAAGATCGATGTGTTTTGCGTACCAATCGCAATGTCTTTATGAACCATGTAGTAGCGAAGAATATTCATCATATCCAATAGAAAAAAATTATTACTAACAAGTCTATATATCATTTCGAACTTTAGTCAAAAGTCCATCTAATACTTCAAGCCATGAAATTAGACATTTGACTCCTAAACTTTACAATCCGGTTTAAATAACATCATAATCCAAATTCGCATAATGGTATTATTTGTGTAGCGTAAAAAGTAGTTAGTTTTGCTATATATGATGATACGCTGGTTAAGTTGGACCAATAACAGGTGAGGCTCATAGGAGCTTCTCCATTATCGAGCTTCCAACCATACTTCCATAGCTGTCATTCTTTTAGCTCTTCCACTTTCTGTTTCGATTTGGGCAAAAGCCCTCATGGGGCTTCCCTATCATTCACCTAAACTTACTCAATATGTTATCCTATATAACAAAACTATCCACTCATTACACCACGCGGCAACATATATGCAACATCCAGTAATGCATCCCTTTCGGACTTTCCACGACCCAAAAACCCTAAAGCTCTTAGGAGTAAACCAGCGGGCAGGGGACACCTTCTCGTCGGCAAGAAGCACAGCGGCCGAGGCCTTAACCGCCCACGCCGACGCACTAGGAATCGCCTTCAGAATCCCCAGCCATTGCTCCAAGAAAACGGAAGGCGAAGCGACAGAGGCTACAATGGCCGCGAGATTGTGGGGGGTGGGGGGAGGAGGAAATGGAGAGGCAGAAGCTGGCACCGCTTTAGGCCAGAGGAGTGAAGAGGGAGGTGGCGGCCGCGAATCATCTCCTCAGTGGGGATGGATGATGGCCATAGTGGGCTAGTAACTTCTAAACTTGCTTTTTTCTAAAAGCAGTCGTAAGTTGTGCCAAAAAAGCTGATTTCTAATTTAGTTTCTTGCCTAAGTCTAAATTTATTTGTAAAGAGAGAAAATTTTGCAAAATAGTTTTTCACGGTAGCGAGGTGGAAGTCGACTTTTACACAAATTCAAACCGTCCAAGGGGCTAATATCTTGCTCGAAAATATCTCACTCTGACTAGGAGCGAGGGCACAACCGTAAATCCCGCCTCCACTTCACAGCCGCATCCGAAGCAAGGAGAGCAACGGCCACGGGCACCCTCACTCGCGGACCCCAGAAAATATCTCCTCCTCTCCCCACGCACCTCCGCTTTTGCGCTTTCCCCCGGGCTCGCAAGCGATGGCCACCGGCGAGCCGCGGGCGGCGCTGCTGCGGCAGATTACGGAGGAGGGGGGCTTCGCGTTCGTGGCCTCCGCGGAGAAGGCGGCCGCGGGGGACCTCCGTGCGGCGGAGGCGGCGCGGGAGATGGCGTGGGAGCAACTGCACTCGGGGCCGTGGAGCGAGGTGGGGCCCGCGTGGCGGGATGCCTACGCTTTAGCCTGCCTCCACGTGGCGAGCCTCCGCGCCGGCGACGATCGCCGCGCCGCGCTCAGGGCGCTCGACATGGGCCTCATAATGGGCGGCAACCTCCTCCGCGCGGAGCTCGAGGCGGCCATCGCGCGGGTCGTCGCCGACCATAGCCGCGACGGCGACGGCACCGGAGACGCCGGTGGAGATGTCGAGAGGTGGAGGGAGGGGCTCGGTAGGAACCGAGACCTCGCTGATGTGAGTATCGCTATTGGTCCGGCTATCGCCTTTCTTAAAACTCATCTCTGCTCGTGGGTTACTTGTGAGTTTTTTGGGATTGGTGCATGAAACTGTAGTGCTAGAATTAGATAGAGTGGAACTGTGGAAGACGTTGCGGATTTTGCACGACGGTACAAGTGGTATCACCGGTGAATTGTTCTGCCAAGTGGTTCACATAAGAGATTTTCTTCTATCATTCATTGCATCCCTGGCTGGGAAACCTAGACTGTGCCACTATCCTCAGTGCACTGTGCACTGTGCAGGCAGCATTGGTTTTACACGAGAAGATTGCATCCCAGGTTTCGTAAGTTTATGCAATTGTTCCTGTTTAGGTCCCTAAAGCTCAATCTGTCCCATAAATGCTGAATTTGTTCTGTTAAACAGGTTAGTCATTTTTGCAGATGGTGAGGACTTATATCAAGTTTAGAGAAGTATCGCAAGTTCCAGCACCTAGCAGTGACTTAACGACCATAACTGTTGGGAAATTGGGGAGGAAAGACCCATTAAATTTCAAAAAATTATTTTCTTCCTGGTCCGATCGCATGCATTAGAACTAAGATTTAGAAAATACCAAAAGCAATAAATATGTACCGTGGTCCTGAGAGCGCAAATACAAAGTTTTTGCCAAAGCTCTCCACGAAACTCACAGCTTCAACGCCTGGACATAGCAGTGGAAATGGATACGTCGGATCTTTGTGGCAGTATCAGCCATGATCTTCAGATATCCACACGAACAAGCAGACGACACCGTATGCCGGTATGCTAGTACCGCCCAATATGACTCTTGCGACCTTTGTCTGGTTTAGGTGAAACTTTTTTCACCTTCCTTTATTTTTCCTCTCAAGTTTTTTCTCTTCATTTTTCTGAACCCGAAGACACAATATATAACCAAAAGTACTGTAGCAAGGCGGCTGCTACAGTGACCACCACGTGATACTGTAGCAAAACCGGTTGCTGCAGCACCAGGGACACCTAGCACTGTAGTGTCGATTCATTAGTCGCAAGCAGCTTCTACCAGAACATAACGACTACCCAAATTGCATGAATGTCATTTATCTGACAAACTTTTAATGAATACATATCGGTCCTTTTGTCACTTTGATATCATGGTTTAACTCAAGATTGAGGCCTGTCATTTTTGCACTGTTAAACCGATTTTCTTGATTCTCTGAAATAGACTAACAAGATCGATCAATTAACAACTTTAATCGTTCGGGCATGGCCATGCACATTCATTAGTCTATTTCATCGAGTGGCTGACTGATATCATTCCCTCAGTATGTGGAGGATAAATTCCATTTTGATCATACATTTCCCTCTACATGATTCAAGGTATACCTAAGTATTGTCCTTATAACTATCCAGTTACGGACAATGGTAGACAACATCAAAACTTACCATCCTCATGTAGGAAACTATGTTGATATCAGGTCTAAGAATTAATCATTATCATTGTATGAAACAACTTAGACACTAATCAAATCCTAAAAAATGTTTCATAAGCGGGTCAATCCAATAACATGTACACTTACATGTATTCACATGACTGAATGATATCCATACCCGTAATCCATGAAACGTGATTATCAATTAATTTATGTGCTTGTTTTGAATAAAGTTTATTGGTATCCCAACCATATACAAGGGACAATTTATAATAATGTTATAATTAAATTACAAAGTTTCACGATTAAGTCACATACTTGATGATCTATAACATGACATTATTAAAGGAATAACATAAACATAAATACAAAGTAATCATCTTTATGATTGGCCTCTTGGGCATATTTCCAACAATAACGACCAAAATGACTAACTTGTCGAAGGTGAGAAGTTTAAGGACGTGCTAGATTAAATTTCAGGTAGCATGTTGCATGAGTTATGGAACTACTGAGTGCAATTTACTCTTTCTCGGTAACAGATGTCCAAAGAAAAAGGTGATGTACATCCTATTAGATTAGAATATTAATGGCGCTATTTGGTGACCTAGGCATGTAGTTGATATGCAGCTTTGTGATTGGAACATGGCTGCAATGAATCGTTTTTAACTTGTAAGCTGTGGGTGATTTATGTGAAGGGAAAGCTAGAGCATGTTGTTCAGATTTCAGAATACTGATAAGATCATTAAGTACCGTGTTGCTTCATTTCTCTGAATTTATTGTTATTTGGATAATGATGTTTCATTACCTATTTTGTTATTGCACTGCTGTTAATGATAAGCTGTTTCAGGTGCTCAAAGTTCTGCCAGTGAAGTCCCTATCTTGTAAGCAAATCGAGAGGCGATCATGCATTTCTTTGGAGGCATTTATACGTGATTACTTTTTATGTGAGTCCCCTGTTATACTGAGTGGCTGCATTGATCATTGGCCTGCAAGGACAAAGTGGAAGGATATAAAATACCTAGAGAGGATAGCTGGAGATCGCACTGTTCCTGTTGAGGTGACTACATTTTTTTTCAATTAAAAAGTTTCTAATATTGTGAAGCCGACTTTGCCTCTGTCAGACAATATTAAAACTAAATAGATAATGATACTGTTACTAAAAAAACAATATGACATTTCATTCAAGAAATGCATTAAAAGATTAAATCTGATTCTACAGTAAAATGACCAGTTTCCAGTAAGTGGCTCATATACTCAAATTTTGATCTTCCGGACTTGAATTCATCTTATTTTTGGAAGTATTTATTATGTTAGCAGCTTTTCTATCCCAAATTTGTGCTTTCATTATTTTACCTTATGCTCCTGTTTAAGACGTAAAGGTGAGATGTGCGACCTAGACTAATTTTAAATTGCAGGTTGGAAAACTAATATTCTTTCTTGCAGTTAGAACACTTGGCAGAATTTCTCTTTTAGACAGATTGATTCATATGTTTTACATTTGGGTGTTGGTATCATCTCCTATGTTCTGTACTTCTGTTTGTGTTTTTTATTTTGTGTTTTTTATTAGTTTACTCATGTTATTGATTAAAAGTTCTAATTGTTGGAACCAACTTTTGTAAGCCATCTATCTAATACTGTTGTTTTTTTCATATAGGTCTAGTTTTGATTTTGACATCATTTTGCCAAGTCTATGTTTGTAGCATTTTTCCTTACTATTCAGTATTGTATGCATATTGAAAACCCACCTTCCTGAAAGATTCAGCTTGAATATCTGATATATCTTCCAAACATCTGCATAAAATTTTCTGTTCATGCTATGTACAAAAATGCCTGTCTTTAACTATTGTTATTAAGTCCTGTCCATTAGCAATTGTTGCTTTGTAGTTTGTATTGCCTGTACAAGTAGCTTGGTTTGAATAAGCTAGGTCATCTTTTTTTAATATTGTTAATACACATCATTTTCCCTTTTGTTATATATGTTCTCAGTGCACTGATATAACTAATAGTGTCTCAGGTTGGAAAAAATTATGTGTGTAATGAGTGGAAACAGGAGCTCATCACATTTTCTCAGTTTCTTGAGAGAATGTGGTCACCTGATTGTTCTGCAAACTTGACATATCTAGCTCAACATTCATTGTTTGACCAGGTATTCAATTCTCGAGAAGCTTGACTTCTGCATATGCGAACTTAACAGTTACTTATCTAATTATTGGACTTTATTTTACAACATTTGGCAGATAAAACAGCTCCGTGAAGACATATTGGTTCCTGAGTACTGTCACGCTGGTGGTGGGGAACTCCAATCACTCAATGCTTGGTTTGGCCCTCATGGGACAGTTACACCGTTGCATCATGACCCACATCACAATCTGTTCGCTCAGGTATTACATGAATATTGTTTTATATTAAAAAAAAAGATAGTCCATTTTACAACCCTCAACTATAGCCCAAGTCAGATTTCAACCCGGAACTCCAAAACCATTTACTTTACACCCTTCAATTGTCAAAACCATGCGAAGTTACCCCCCAAGGTGGTTTCATTGGTGGTTTTTGCCCTGTTGGCAACCATGTCACTGGTGTTCGCCACATTGGCAGCCACGTTACTACTTTTTTGCCACACCAACAACCAACTCAGTGAAATAAATAATAAAAATCTCACTTGCATCTCTCTTCTTCTAGAACACACTCCTCGCTGCATGTAGCCATGCGAGCTTGATCTGGAGCCCTGGCCGCCATTGCTATGAGCCCCAACTCCAGCACCTTCCCACTTGTTGTCTTCGTCATCTGCTTCAGATCTTTCTTTTGCTTGAGACACCCCACACCAAAACGAAATTAAATCCAGAGCATGGTGAAGATGGAGAGGGAGGGGAAGAGGTGAGGCACCATGGTGACTGTGAGTTGCGAGAACAGCACCAGGCTGCGGGACAACAGCTCTGATCACACACCTCCCATGGAGACCTCTGCATCTGGTTGATCCCCAATGCTAGTCTGCTCATTGCGACGAACTCTTCCTTAGCCCCGTTCCTTAGAACCATCAATTGCTTGAGCCTGGAGATCTAATCGAGGCGGGGATGTTGAGCTGGAGTTGAGGGAGAAATGGAGCGGTGATGGTGTGGTGGGATCTAGGCTGGCAATGCTGATACATCTGACGAAGGAAATGTCTCGTATGGTGGACAGCAACAGGTCATGTGGTGGATGGTGTGGCGGCTCAGGTGGTGGATGGACGGTTCATCTACTACTCCAATTTGACCTCAGCAGAGAGTGACTGAGGGAGGGGGAGGAGGATAAGGCAACTGGCTGTGAGGGTTGGCAAGTGGCGGTCGGCGGCACGAGCTGAGCCTAACCTAGCCAGCTCGGGCTTTAGATATAGAAATATGGTGAGGAAGGAGGAGGATATGGCATCACACGTGGGCCAACTAAGCTTGTCCACGTGGACATTACGTTCATGAAATTTGGATGCCGTGCCAACGAAATCTTGACACATAAATGCCATATCAGCCAAAACCATGGTCGTTTCGGGTTAAGGCAGTGTTTTGCATTAGTTTTGAGAACTTGAGGGTGAAAGGTGAACAGTTTTGGAGTTGGGGGTTGTTTTCCGGACTCGGTCAATGGTTGAAGGTTGAAAATGGACTTATTTCTTTGATATTCGTTATGTTGAGTAATGTTGATGCTCGATAACCAAATAGGTGTTACTGCAAACTAGTGTTGTGATTCTTTGCTATGAATAATAATGATTGTTTCCCGTGCCATTTTTCAAGATGTCTGTTTCAATTATTGTGCCCTTGCCCTTTTTTTCTAATGTGGTACTAATCTTTTTTCTTTGTATTGTAACGTACTATTGTTTTGTGAATAGTGGGGTTGTTATGTACTCTGCATAGTTACGCATGGTGAGGACATTTTTAAATGAGTGATTATTCAAGGTCAATACTCCATATAAAGAATTTTTATCGGAAATATGGATTTCAAGGAAGGTGCAGTCACACAAAAAGTCCCACGAGGATCATTGGATAAGGGATGGATGGATTAGACTTGGGATGGGTTTGAGAAGGTGGGAGCCCTCATAGATAATTTTGCAACATGTGAGGGGGTTATTTTGAAGATTATCAATCATGTGACCCTCAAGTTCCCCTAAATCTGATGTATCCATCCCTTATCCAATGATCTCTGTGGAAACATTGCACGATTGCTCCTAGATATGAGTTTGTACTAGATATGCGGCATATGCCCCCTTCAAGGAATACATTGAACCAAGTTGCCTTCTTTGCTGTTTTCCCTGCTTTCAGCAGGCAGGTCCTACAGAAACCAAGACCTTATAATCAACTCTGACAGAAACCACCTATCTCAGTTTATAAGGCTAAACTTAAAACAATAGGCCTCTAATACAAACAACCAACCCGTCTTATCGCTATAATATGTGTCTTGTCTGCTTGGTACACAAACATTTTGGAGAATGGTATGCTTCACTTGTTTCCATTTTTAAAAAGCAGTACATATTAAATAAGACAAGGACTGCGCGATTACTATTGTCAGTTTCCACAACAAACCACGTTTCCTTAATACTTGTGGAAAGCACCGGTATTCATCCAAGCTATTTAGGCGATTCACACTGTTTTAAATCCACTGAAATGTGCTTAAGTTTAATTTGCTATGGCTGAATGTAGGCACCTATTCCTAATGGGTTGCGGCCATATTTTTTCCACTGAAATGTGTTAGCATGTTCTCATATTGTGCTTAAGTTTAATTTGCTCCCAAAATAGCTACATGTAAGCGCATATTCCTAATGGGTTCTGGCCATATTCCAAGATATTGCTAGGTTGTAGCTGCTGTCAGTTCCTTTAGCTATTCAAATTAGCCACTAATTAATTGTTAGCAATGAGAGTGACAGATTAGGTTCAGGTTCTAAATAAGCTGATATATCTGGTTATTACTTCTTGACAGGTCTTGGGCAGGAAGTATATTAGACTCTATCCTGCTTCCATCTCCGAGGATCTGTACCCTCACACAGAAACTATGCTAAGCAATACTAGTCAGGTGCGTAGTCTGTTTCAGATCACTATGTACTTATAACAGAAGCATTTTCAAGATCAATGATGTTCACAGTCTAGAGCAGTATGTGAATGAAAAAATTGACTGGCCAAGAAATGAAGCTAGAGCTCTACCTTTCTAGCACATAACTATTTTCTTTGGTTGCCTTCCGTTATTTTGTGGAAACTGCAGTTTCAGATTTTCATCTATGCACAAATCTGTTCCAAATCTTCTGTGAGCAACCTTTGATTCTGAGATTCTGAAAAGTGAGCAAGTTTAATAAACAATATTTGAGAAACTATGTTACCAGATCTTCTTCTGATCCTCCTGTTCAACCTTGCTTTCTAGCTGTCCAAGTTATCCATTTCTCTGCCCTGAAGCTCTGTGCTCTATCATTTACTTTATGAAATTGAGCTTAACTGAGTGATATTGCAAACAAAGTTGATCTGTATAATCAATGTCTCTGCAGGTAGATCTTGACAACATTGATGTAAAGGAGTTCCCGAGGACAGAAGATCTTGAATTCATGGACGGCATATTGGAGGAAGGTGACCTGCTTTACATTCCACCAAAATGGTGGCATTACGTGAGATCTCTTTCTATTAGTTTCTCTGTTAGCTTTTGGTGGCGAACGTCAATTCTTCCTTCACAGGGTTCGTAATGTTATTGTTTTGATCATCCATGATGTTTCTATCATTGGATGTGGTAGAAACTTACCAAAAAAACTTCATTGAGCCCATGTTTCATGATCCGCTATGTGTGGAGATGGCCTTTGCTACCTTGGGTGTATATCATTATTTTACGACAATAATTTAAACATTTGATTGCTAGCATACTAAGTTACTACTAGCAGATACTAGCGTGAGTTTTGCCCTTTTCAACTTGTATATCCCTCTACATTATGGCTTAAATGTGCTCACTAACCTTTTTTCTCCTTTTTTTTGAGGAAAAGATTCCACTTATCTCCATTTTTGTGACCAAAAAACAAGATAGTGGCAAAAGGAGAAGTTTAATTTGCCATATCTGGCTTCTAAAAATTTGAGAAAATGTAATTTGAGAGCCAGCTACTACATGTAAGATTACGTTATTAAGGCATGCTCGAGAACCATTAAGCAATGTTAGGGCATGTACAATACAGGTGCTTAGCAATGACAAGCTGATTTTTCTTGTCACAAGGACAAATAAGATGCTTATTTTGTAGCATTGATGCTTAATTAGGCATCGGTGCTTAGCAGGTGCTTATATGTATAACTATATCTAATTAGTAGCTAATATGACATCTAAGCATCCACAAAATAAATGCTTGTATTGGAGCAAATGACTTTTACATGGGTACTTGATGACATGGGTATATTAGCTCTTTAAGCACTCTATGTATAAACATCTTACATATCAAGCTAGAATGGTTTCATTCAATTATTCTGAATATATCTCACGTCTGCTGCTTCATGTCTTTCAGATGAACTATGGAGCAGGTTATTTATTTTACTTGGCAGTGGATTTAACGTTTGTAATTCCTGAGGATAAAGCAGTAACCCTAGTATCCACATTCCATAATCATCTCTTCTGTTGATGCTGCGGTCCATACCTCGGGAGCTCGGTATGGCAGTGTGAAGTAATTCTGGCTTACGTACCCGCAATTAAGGAAATTTTAAGAAATTTGAAGTTAGTTTCCACAAATTAGTAAATTCATTTAAATTAGATCCCAGTCAGTGGGCCTCTTATCGTCCCCCTTTAGTGCCCATTTGGTCCGTAAGTGGGCCATGTTTCGTATCTGTTCGTCGCCTCCCACGTGCAGCTCCAAACTCCTTCAGAACAAGCAGAGAAATCGTTGTCTGTGCGACACGAAACTTGATAAGCTGCTTCACAGCCACAATTTTTTTCTTTCCGAGGACTTACAGCCACAGTTGGCCGATACTGGATGAACTGGTAGTGATTAATCTATTTAAACTTGTTGGTCGACACTAGCTACAACATTTCTATTTCCGGGGTTTAGCCGACGCAATTTGGGCAAACATTTTTTGAAAAAAATACAATTTATGTCAACTTTAGAAGGAACGACTGCCTCCGATAGGTGGTTCGGGTGCAAAAGGCCAAACTTCGACTAACTTTTGGTTGCAACTGAATGTGGACACGCCTTATCTTATTACCTCCCAGAAATTTTACAGCCCCATCGAACTAAGCGGAACAGATCAACAGAGCGCATCATGCTGCAGCAGCAGCGTGATGTAGTAGATTTATAGAACTAGGCGGAAGCAAACAAGCGAAGAAGGATCTGAGAGAAAGACAGGCCCACCCGGCACTGGACGGTCTGGGCCCGACAGGCCTTGGTCGCCCAGGGGACAACGAAAAAGAAGCCGCACCACTAAAGTTTGCCTTTATTTTTTTTTAAAAAATAGCTTCCTTTTTAACTGCGATAGATGCAATAATCGACATGTTGTTGCTATGCTCTTTTACCGTGGAAGCACCTACCTTGCAGTGACAGCTTGGTAGTATTTAGGGCCTATTTATTTTAGTTTTGATTCCTTTAAAAGTAGAATAAAAATAAACAGCGATTCTAGAGATTCTTAATTCACTTACCCATATACACTAGAATCCAGTATTTAGGAGAATCAACTTCAGCAATGGTCGCTTTTAAAGCCGAAACAAACAAGCATCCATGGTTCGATCGGTTAGGTAAGCCACTTAATTAAGTGATTTAATGAGTAAAGCGAGTAATTAAGTGGTTAATTAAGAGATTAATTAGCTAGTTTTGATGGGGCATATTCTGCGGAGTAAGGGGAGCTCTGCAGGTCTTTTCTGTTGTACCAAAGCATTGTGGTGATCTACATAATTAGTTCAGGGTTACGACAGTAGCATCGCTATTACTCTGAGTTAATTACATTGATCTCATCATATTAGCTAACAAAATATCGGACGCACGTGACGCTTTATCATTCAATACACCGTGTTTAGAGTGTTGTAGTGGAACAATAATTAGAGACTGAAATGGAAACTTATTACAATCAATTACTATGCAGGCTATAAGTCCATAGTTATCAAATCTTATATGATATATAGTACATGAACAAATAATTTACATAAACACTAAGAATTTAATGGATCAACGATAGCTATCGTACGGTCCACTACTCCACCCAGTCCTCCTAGTAGTCCTTTACCACCTTGTCCCTATGGAAGATCCTCAACCCATGCCTCATTGACGAATCCATAATGCCTAGCTTCTAAGCAAAGGAGTTAAGTAAAGGTGAGTACAAAAGTATTCAACAAGCATTAATAACAAAATGCATCATATAATTTTTTTCATCATTCATCACATATCCATCTCTCTCTCTCTCTCTCAATTCCATTTTTAGGAAAATATGGTTTTATTAGAAAAACGTGGGTTTCTGATTTTAATATTTCAAATTGCTACTAGTACTCGTATATGAGGCAGACTTAGCTTTCATAGCCTCCAATCCAGGAGATAGGTATGAATTCATGATTTTATCTTGTGCAGGTTTATATCACTTTATTCATAGTGAACCCAATCTCAATCGAGAACCTAGAACGTTTATCACTACTCATGTATTAGATCTCCAACCTTGATAGAAAACGAGTCGTGATGTCTTCGACTGTTCCTCACCCACTTACAGCATACCAGTTGTACCCTAACTTCAATGCACATCGGTGGTACTTATCTCATGGTGTGTGTGTGTATATATATATAAAGCCTTTTCTGTATTCTTGGGAGTATATATTCCCATCTTCAATATACCATTTAAACAAACATGTTATACTTCTTTATCACTTTCGGTATACTTCAATAATAATTCTAAGGTACTTCAATACGACATAGTTAGAAAAAAAATTCATCGGAGCCCTTCATTTTGCTATATACCCTTTTCTATATGTAAAAGGAATATATAAACAAATTATACTATAAAGGGTGGATTTTGATGAAATTTTTTGTGGAACTCACTTTAGAGTATCTTATAATTAGTGTTATAGTATACTCAAAAGGATAAATATATAGCACACACACCATTTCAACACAATAATAATCAAATCACTAAACCATCTTTCCAACACACTTTTGATTTATGGTTTTCTTAAAAGATCTTTCCCATGTTTTGGTGATATCATGTTTGATTTAAAATATTTAAATATGATCAAGAGGTTGCTTGACTGGATTTTGGTAAAAATAATTGTCCTCACACAGTTGCTGCTAAAAATCACTGCGACGGATTGGGTTTAACTCCTGAAATTATAAAATACTATATTTTAAGTAGTTAATAGATTTTTGCATGTTTTATGACCTCCTCACAGATTCTTGCTGAAGAGGTACCTGTTCTAAAATTTTGGAATATTAGTATGTACACTGTGTGTTTTAATTTTAGGTGTATTTTAATTTGATGTATTTTAACTAGACATATTTTAGTTTGGTAAGATTTAATTTATTATATTTTAACTTGGTGTATTTTAATTTGGGACATTTTAACTTGTCATGTTTTAAAATACATGTTGCTTATTAAAATTTTTGGATTATGCTTTTATTCCCGTAGGGCATTATTTTTCTATTTTAATTGTTATAGCGGTTGCTAATTTTTATATGCTACTTTATTTATCTATCAATTGGCATTATCCTCTTTTAAAATTTTGTAATGTCACTATGAATTTTTATTAGTGTTATTGTTGTTTATTATATTTATATTTTTTGATTAATCTTTTTCTTTTCTTCTCTCTTTTCTTTTTCTCCTCTCCTTCACCTTATCCTCATCTTCGTTATCCATCATGGAAATCCATCCCCGATCCACCGTCGACCCTCTCCCGGCTGCCGGTCTCCCCATGCTGCCTCCATCAACGCTAGCCCTCTTCTACTCCCTCTCTTCCTTGGGCCCCGCTGCCCCCACAAGCTCCTAGGTCACCCTTGTTGCCGCCCGGGCCGCCCCTTGGCCCGCTGAGCTCTCAAGATTGCCTGGTCGCTTAGTGCGCCACCTCGAGCCAACTTGCCTCGGCCACCTCAGGCTCCCTACGCCTCGCTATTGGCTCGCTTAGCCATTTAGCCCCACGCATTGCCTTGGTCTGCTAGCATGCTGCCCGTGGTCTTCCTAGCTAGGGGTGGGCATTCGGTTTTTTCGGTTTTTGAATATCCAAAACCGAAACCAAATAACCGAAAAAACCGAACCGAATAAATCGAAATAATTGGTTCGGTTTTTTGCTATTCTAAAACCGAATTTCCAAACAAAGACAAAGCTCAAGAACCAATACGGCAATACATCCATTGTCCAGTTACTTATTCCAGTATAGCAATACAACCAATACAAATAACAAGCAATTAGCACATGACAAGCAATTAGCACTAGCAATACAACCAATACAAATGAGTAAATGACAAGCAATTAGCACATCACACATTGTCTAGTTACTCCAGACTCCAGTAACCTCCATAAATCATCATGCTTCCACAAAGAATTGTAGCTCAGATTCACAATTACAAACCTAAGGTAAGGAGCCAAGTAGACGGCAGATAGGCGATATCGCCGCTTCATTGCTCTAGCCACGCTAAAATCCAGCTCTAGTCGCAAAAGTAAAAGGTCAATAAAACATCAAATCCAAGGGGGAAGGAACAAGAGGAGCACCAAGAAAGCTTCCGCTCACCGGCCGATTGAAGTAAGGCAGAGAGAGATGATCCCTATCACGCCATCCTGTGTCCGCTCGACCAAACTCCCCGTCTCGCCCTCTTCCCCAGAACTCATGCCTCTGGGTGGTGGGAGCGAGAGAGGCGAGCACGCAGTTCGATGGCGGCGGGCGACGTCTGCTGTCAGCCTCAGCCTGCTGAGGCCAACGTCCGGCGGGGCACAAAGTGAGAGGGTGATCCCAACCCCACCTCCATGGGAGGCGCCACGGTGCGCGGCGCGAAATGGCGTGAGGAAAACGGCATGGGCGACGGCGAGCATTGGGGTTGGCGCAGGGCGAGAGCAAGCAACAAGGTGGTTGGTACGGGCACAACCGCACAAGACTCATTGATTTGGTGATCGCGCTAAATTTGGCCGCCAAGGGGAATTGGGGAACTAGGGTTAGGGTTGGCCGCCCGCTCTGGCTCTTGGTCTTGGGGCTTTTGCGATTTGCGAATGCAATGAATGGTTGTTCCGCCCGGTTGGCGGCAGCGATCGAGTGGCGACTTCTAAGTCCGTGACCAACAGAGAAATCGGTGTTTCGGTAAACCAGTTTTTTCGGTTTTTGAAAGAAGAAAACGAATCAAAACCTTAAACCAAAAAACCAAAATTTCGGCTTATTCTGTTCGATTGCCTCGGTTTTCGTTTCAGCTTAAAAGTGCCCACCCCTATTCCTAGCCTCCGCCATCGGCCTCCTAGGCTCCTAGCCTGCTACCCTTGCTGTCAATGGTCTTCCTTTGTTGCAAATTTTTACATGTATTTATTACTCCTAAATAGCATCATGATTGTCCATCAAAAAACTGGTGCCCAATCCAACCCAAATAACGTACAACTGGTCAAAATAGTATGCATTTTGGTAAAAATAAGCGAAATTTCGACGAAAATTACTGTAGTATTTTAAATTTTTTATCTAATCGAGATTTTGAATCTTATCGCCGGCCGAAACCTAAGAACTCAGTCGAAATCTCGCTTGTTTTTGTAACCATGGCCGTTATAGCACATTCCCCTGGGAGCTGGTGGGCGGAATCATTCGGTGGCATTTTGGGTTAAATAAACGGAATCATCGTCGAGCAGAGACATCTCCTTCAACCGTTCCACGTACTCGTAGAACAACGCCCGAACTCTGCACCATCCGCATGCCTCCTCATCCCGCTACTGATCGACAGCTGTTCTTTTGTTGCTTAGCTTGTGTCATGACCAAAAAAAAAATGTAGTACTTGATTTGGGTTTTGGGTGGTTGCTAGCCAGTGCCTGTTGCCACTCCATCTTGGCCGGTGCTGCTGCATCTCTAAGACAACAAAAAAGAACTAGGCATCATCTTGGCCAGTACAACACAGCTTGGGAGCAAACAGTGGCCAACCACGATGAGGAGGCTGGGAGCGACCGGCTTGTCCGTCACCGGAGCTGTGGAGCAGAGGAGCTGTACGCATCCAAAAACATCGATCGGTCAGATGCGTCATAATGAAGTGGCGCCTGTCCTGTGTGGATAAGTGCGAGCTGGGGCGTTTCCGCAGCATCAATTATTTCTTCAGTCCAGCCACTACTTGCGACCGCCCTGCCTGATTGGACTCCGTTAGGTAAATATTGGCTCGTGATCCACTCTTGTCTGGCCCCTCATTTCGACAGGGATATATCAGGTCATGCGTGCATCGTGCAAAATAAACTCTTCCACTGCGGAAATTTCACAGAAACTTTGTTTGAAATTTTATATGACACAGTTTAATTTGTTTCAGTGAGGGATATAACAAGGAATTTTTTTTCCCGTGTTGCCTTGTGTTGTTTCATTCTAACTTTCAAATTTTGTTTGTAAATATATATCATTCTACAATTTCGATGTGATTTTTTATCCTTTTTCTCTTATACCTCTCCCCTATAACTATTTTTAATGTCATTTATTTTCTAGAATTGAGTAAAATATATAATCTAAAGATATAATAAAAAGAGATGTTACAGTCTTTTTTTTAATGTGATTTAGTAGAAGTGCGACTGACATAAAACGCATAGTCGTATGCTACCATCGTATGCAGATGTCAGTTAGACAAGAGCCATGATTCACGAAGCACGCGCACCTGAAAGTCAAGAGCACACAGTGGGGGTGCAGTGTCACCAATCAATTCAGTGCGTATGTGGGAACCATCTGGCCGTGCTCTGCCTGTTTTCTCTGGCCGCTCCCATTTTGCAGCCATCGGCTGCTCAAATGCAGTGCACACTGCACAGCAGGCTGTCTGCTTGTCGATGACTAATGACAGTTGCAACTGTAAATTGTTCATATAGAAGTTCAAGTGTTCAACGACCTAATTAGTTTATTGCTAAAGAAGCAACCAAGCACGAAGTGCATAGACTGGAGTGTGTTTGGTACGGCTCTGGTAAAGCTGAATATTCTTAACTCTATCAGATCCGTAGAGCTGAAGTTGTTAGTACATTAAGAATGTTTAAATAGATCATCTTATTTATATTTTAGATTAAAAATATAAATTTAATTCACTTTATTTTAGCCTACAAATTTCAAATCTCAAGTAAAACTGGGATCTAGAACTCTATCAAACAGACCCTAGGAGTCGTATCCATCCTGCCCGTACTACACGCTACCATGCAGATAGAGAGGAAATATCAATGTCCCAGCCAGGGATTACAAAACCGAATTTTGAAATTCGCGGTACGGTTTTCGCAAAAACCACGCGAAAAACCGCTCGAAAACCGTCAAAAGCCGAAAGGTTTAAAAATAAAAAAAATTGAAAAAAAATCGAAAACCGTTCGGTTTTCAATGAAAACCTCTCAGTTTTCTCGAAAAACCGCTCGGTTTTTTACAAAAACCGGCCCGGCCATTTGAATGTTCTTCGAAAACGGTTTTGAGCGGTTTTTGATGAAAAACCGCTCACATAAATTTTTTCAAAATTTTTAAAATTTTTTTTAAAAAATTTAATTAGAACGGTTTACCGAGCGGTTTTGGGTTTCAAACAGGAGCGGTAAGATCGAAAACTGCGGTTTTCATCGGTTTTTTGAACCATGGTCCCAGTTGCTAACCGCTAAACTATTAGTATATATACCAGTAAGTTAAAAAAAGAAATTGGATTATTGTATAGTACTACTAAGAGCATGTACAATGCAGAATAGCATAGTTGCTTAAGTACTTGTGCTTAACAGATACTTGTGTGTATATATTAATAGCTTAGGGGTGTTTGCATAGAGGGAAATAAGGTGCTTAATGATACGACTATATTATTGCTTTTTTAAGCGCTCCTGGATAGTAAGCTCTTGTATTTTACATGTCCAAACTTTTATAAAAAAAACAAAGACAGGTCAACTCAACACATTTTTTCCTTTTAGGTGATGACACATGTCACACATACATGTCTTCTCCAAAACCAATGCAACGCTGGTCCTCCGTCCCTGTATTAGTACTGCTCCATCCTTCGTTTTCATAAGGTTTATCTTTTAAATAATTTTATTCATAAATATAAGTTTTATATATAGATTTAATGAGACATTTTCTTTCATATCCTTATTTATTATTTCTTAATCATATGTATTTATTTATTAAACCCATACAAAATACATGTTTTATCTTTTAAAACAATTAAATAGGAACATCTAACTTATTTTTTCTCGTAATTTTCTTAATTTCAACGCAACAATAAGCTTTATATAACGTTAAAATATGTCTTATAAAAATAAACGGAGGGAGTACCACTTACCAGTCCGATTGCTACTACAACACACACATAAAATACATATCCAAACAGACAACAACCTAAAATACACATCTGGTGAGTTTCCGGAACCTTTCATCTTTGAAAACAAAACAAACAAGAAGCCATAGTTACTTTCTTTCCCCTACATTTTCAGGCTCCCAGAGGCCAAGAAGAGAACTCCCTCCTCCGCTCTGCTGTCACCAGCAGCAGCACAGCTCTGCACAAAGCCGAAGCCAAGACGCAGCCTTTGACCCACTCCTCGCGCCGGCGCCGGCGGCATCGCCATCGCCATGGCCGCTGAGGCCACCACCTCCTCCTCCTCCCACCAACCGCTCCCAATACCAGCCACGCGCCAGGACATCCAGGCAGCCATCGCCAAGGCGGCCGAGCTGCGCGCGCTCCACGCCGCGCTCCTCCAGGGCGGCGCGCCCAGCGCCAATGCCGGCGCGTATGCCGCCTACGCCAGCGCCAGCCGCAGCCCCGCCGTCATCCGCCTCCCGCCGGACGTGTCACCGGCGCTCCCTAGGGCTGCCGCTGCGGCCGCGGCTGTTGCCGAGGACTACCCCGTCTTTACTCCGGTGAGCAAGCTCTTGAGCGCTTGGCACTTCTTGCAACCATGTGTGATGCCTTAGGTTGTACTGTCGTGTACTGTTTCTTGGTCTGATGAGTAAGGGCGTGTGTGAAAGGTGGCTCCTTTGTTGTTGGATTTGCCTGTTCTGCGTGCAATACTACCCACTTATCCGACTGTTGCTAAGCAATTTTGGAATATCAAACGGACCTCCCCAGATGGTAATCTTAAAGTGGCCAATTTTGTTTTGAACATTTTCCAACAGTTTGATGCTAAGTTGGTGCTGGATTTGCCTGTTCTTAGTGTAAGGATGTTTTCGTGTAAAGTTGCTGCTAACTCTCACGTACTAAGCACCTTGTGAAGCTAACTTGCTTTCTATAGTAGGTTCTGGCTTTGCTGATGGACCTTGGTGGAAATGAAAGCTTAACCGGTGTTGGTTGGATTTTACTAGGGGGAAGCTCTATCTTGATCCTTCTTTTTTAGGATTGCTCTAGCTTGATTAATATGGTGAATCTACTGTCTAAGCATGTTCATTTACCATCTAATACAAAGGGAACCAAGAAATTATGAGGATTCCTATTTTTCTGTACTTCGAGTTGCAAGGATCTTGTCAGCTAAATAAATGTCCACACTGTGTTGAGTCTGTTTTAGTTTGCAACATTCCAGAGCATCCTACATATGCATCTAAGCATCTTGCTATAAATTAACCGAGTTTTTACTAAGCTGTTATGGTCGCTGTGAATTTGGCTTGTTACAAAGTGGTAATCGATGGTGACTAGAAAAATCAAACAAGATATGGTAGGAAACTGTTAGATTCCAACGTTTTGCAATTTCATGGTGTTATGGCCGGTTGCGATAGGGTATTTGTAAGACGCCGTGGACCTTTGGTTGGGAAGGAAGCCCACGGGCGGGCTGCATGAATTGTGCGGCTTTTGTTAGGGCAACCGGCTGTTAGTTAGGAAGGAAGCAATAAAATAGGATCTAGATTGCATGCAGGAGGGGGAGGAATAAAAGGGAGGAGCGGCCATCAGGCGGGGGACTTTTTGCTCGGCAGAAGATTGCATGCGGTGGCTCCGACAACAGCCCTATCCAAGGCGCCGGCAGAGGCGAGGAGTACCTCGACGACTTGCCTGCGACCCGGGCTGCGGCCAGGGACCAGAGCCTTTGAGCTTGCGCGTCGTTCTGCGTCGGCTCCTAACACATGGACTTCCTGTATATTCCTAAGTTGTGCAGAATTGATTGACTTAGTTCTTACATGTCTCTACTCAAACATTACACCTAAATTGTGTTGCTTTCTGGTGTCTCATTTTTCATGAGTCATGCTCATTTTGCTCAATGTTTATGTGCTTTCCGATTCATCTTTCAACAATAAATCTTATTGCTTGTATAATGAATTCTCTCAGACTTATGATGAACCTTTGGGTGGAATGGACTATATTCGCCAAGACAACCGGAGCCTATCTGAGAACTGGAGCGGCATTGGTTTGGACCATGAAGGTCAGGAAGATGAGGTGGCTTTCTCAGACTTTGACAATCACAACATCTTCTCTTCATCAAATAGCGAGCTCCACTTCTCTTCCTCAAACGAGCATATGCGGAACAGAAAAGCGTGCAGAAACCATCCTTCCTTCCTTCAGCCTGCTCTCTCTGTTGACAGTTTCCTCAAGTCGACCAGCAGGAGGACAGATTTGGCAGAATTTAAGGCTGTGACAACATGCAACACTTGCAAGCCTGCAACAATCAGTAGGGACCCTGAAACTGATGTTAAGGCTCTGAAGAACCTCAGCAGTGGAGTGCCGCTGTCGAACTACCACCCCTCCGTCTGCTCGAGGACAAGGCAAAAAGGGCCACACATTCTCTCATGGCTCTTACCCAAGTCGAAGACGAAGCCAAAGTCCGAAATGTCACCAAACTCCATTGAATGCGAGAACATGTCACAACTTCTGAAGGAGTGGGGTGTGTTGTCACTAGAGTCTCTGAAGAAAGAGCTTGTTGAGGCCAATGAGCACAGGGATGCCGCTCTGCAAGAAGTCACAGAGATGAAATCATCTTTAGGAGAACTGACTACCAAGCTAGTGAGCTTGGAAGCATACTGCTCAGAACTTAAGAAGGCTCTAAAACAAGCAACGAGCATGAAGAACATGCAATCTCACTCAAAGAGATCAGCGAGATCAGTTGTTGTCAGTAGGGAGAATTCATTGCCCGTCAGTTATGAAGTAATGGTGGAAGGGCTCCTGCAGATAGTATCAGAGGCCCATCTTTCGATCAAACAGTTCTGCAAGGTACTGATACAACAAGTTGAAGATTTTGACAATGGACTATCAGAGAAGCTAAACTTACTCCTACAGCCATATCAACTCACGCTTACCGACAAGCACTCAAAAGTAGTACTTTATCATCTCGAAGCCCTCATGAACCAAGCGATGTATCAAGACTTTGAGAACTGCACATTCCAGAAGAATGGGTCGCCCAAGTATCTCGACCCTAAGCAAGATCGCCAGGAGAACTTTGCTTCATTTGTTGAGCTGCGCAACCTTGGCTGGAACGAGGTCTTGAAGAAGGGCACCAAGTACTACTGCGAGGACTTCAGCCGTTTCTGCGATCAAAAGATGAGCTGCATCGTGTCCACGCTGAACTGGTCACGGCCATGGGCCGAGCAGCTGCTGCAGTGCTTCTTCGTGGCCGCGAAATGCATCTGGTTGCTCCACCTGCTGGCGTTCTCTTTCACCCCGCCATTGATGATACTGCGGGTTGAGGACAACCGGGCATTCGATCAAATGTACATGGAGGATATCCAGGTTGACAAACGAAGGTCTCAGAACCCCTCTCAAGTAAAGATCATGGTAACGCCTGGGTTCTATGTCCAAGATCGAGTGCTCAAATGCAGGGTACTCTGCACGTACAGCTAGACCCGTAGCAAAATGCTGAGCTGAGTACAGCTCTTACTTCTCGTCTGATCGATTGTTGTTAGTGTAGTGTGATGTAGCATTTGTCCGTTGAGTTACTAGCGAGTTTCAAATTCTGATTTCGGACCACATATTGGAGGCAGCCGAAATCCGAAATTTCGGCGAGATTTTAGAATTTTGGCCGAAATCCAGGTGAAATTCAAAAAACAAATTTCAAATACGGCAAATTTGAGACTAGAAAAACCGAAACTGTAGCCAAAATCATTGAAATCTTGGCCAATTTGAGCCACCGATAAAATGGTCGCCTGAGGTTAGCAAAAATTGGGAAAAAATATGAAAAAAATCGTGCAAGCATTCATTTACATTTCCTATATATTTTAATGCAAAACAATAAGTATTTGCACATAAAAACCCTAAATTTAGAAATTTCCGCAAACTTACAGCTTTGACCGTGGAAACAGTATTGGAGTAAGAGAGGCTATTGGCTCTGATGATTTGTACTGTCCTACATTTAATTACTCATCGTCTAGGGCTCTTCTGGTATAGAGAGATCGTCCAGCGCATTGGAGATACCTGTCATAGCTATCTATATATTTTTGAAAGGAAATGGCAGTAGCTCTGCCTTATATTAAAGAAGGATAGTCAGGAATACAGCAAGAACATAAAAATTAGGTCGGGTAACGGCCACTGCGGGCGAGGAAATGAAGACAAGACTATTTCGCCAAATCCAGCCCTATGCGTCAACCCTCAACAGCATCTAGCGCCTAGCCTCTCTACGTATGGCGGATGTTTACAGCTATCCGTCGACTGCGAATATCATCAACCGCGGCGTCGGCGACGGAGTCCACGGATCTGTACTGATTACTGAAGATCCTGCCGTTCCTCTCCTTCCAGATGTTCCATGCTACATACATAAAGGTGCAATCGCTCTGCATGAATTGTGGATCGATCATGATGCGGTCGATCTCCACCAAGCTGCTATGTCTGTCTGGACTAATGCTGGTTGGATGGTGACGAAACTTATATTCATGCGGTGGAAAACCTTTCGCGAGACCTGCTTTGCGAACGAGCATAACAGGATGAGGTGTCTGGATGACTCTGGTTCGAGTCCACACAACGCACAAAGTGTGTTATGCGGCCATCCTCTAAGAGCCGGTCCGTCACCGTGAGAATTTCATCTGTAGGAAAAGCCGGTGAAGAACACGCATTTAAACCCGCCGTCGCTTTCCAAATCATCTTGTAGTTGGGGTCCGGAATGGTGCCAATGAACGTACCTGTAAGCCGTCCCTGTCGAGTAAATCCCATGTCTGCGTCCATTTCCATGAGATGCCGCCTGTCGCTCGGCACCGATGAACTTGTGAGCGCTGCCAAAGTTGCACCAACTCAGATCTGCGTGGTCGAGGATAGCCTCGCAATGGTCGCAGCCAGTTCTCGACAGCAACTCGCCCTGACCGACGCCCTTTTCTCCGGACTAGACGATAGCAATTTGGCGCTATATCCCTCGGCGATACCCCATTCAACCAATTGGAGTCCCAAAAATTCGCAGTCTCGCCATTCCCTAAGGTAATCTTAGTGCTAGCTCGGAAGAAACCGTGATCAGATTCATCACAGGGGACCATCATCCCCGCCCACGGCCTATTACGGTCATTCCAGGCATACCACAGCCAACGAAGACGAAGCGCCCGACCGAAGGAGTTGAAATCCTTAATTCCAAGCCCTCCCAAAGCCTTGGATCTGCAAACCGATTTCCAATTGACCAGACAGTGCCCCCCAGAACATTCCTACTCGCCTCTCCAAATGAAACTTCTACGGATTCTATCAATTTTCTTTGCGACCCAAGCGGGTAGCGAGAACACAGTCAAGTGGTATACCGCGAGAGACGTGAGCATGGAGTTTGTTAGCACCAACCTGCCCGCCCTAGAGAGAAGTTTTCCTTTCCATCCCGCCAACCGCTTTCTTACTTTGTCAATGAGAGGTTGAAGGTCGGAGCGCTTGAGCCTGGTAGGACGCAAAGGTAGCCCTAAGTACCTGCAAGGGAAAGACTTGGATAACGTGGGGAAATCCTGTAAAACAGCCGCCATGTCCATTGAGTCACATCTGATAGCGTAGACTTCGCTCTTGTGGATGTTTGTGTGAAGTCCTGTTGCCCCCCCCTAAATAAGTTTAGAAGCTCTGCATTAAAAGAAGTTCCTCCCGGATTGGCCTGACGAAGACGACCACATCGTCGGCATATAGGGATATCCTCATCCTAGGAGGCGCGGAAGGCACCTGCGAGAACAAATTGTCCGCCTCCGCCTTGGAGAAGAGGGCCCGCAAAGGCTCCATAGCAAGAATGAAGAGCATAGGGGAGAGGGGGTCCCCCTGCCGCAACCCTCTTCTGTGCTGGATCGGTGGACCAGGCACACCATTAAGCAGCACTCTGGAAGAAGAGGATGCAAGGATTGCCGAGATCCAATCTCGCCAGCGGGAGCTGAAACCTAGATGACACAACAGCTCCAGGAGGAATTCCCAACTGACGGAGTCGAAGGCCTTCGCTATATCCAGCTTTATCAAGAGAGCCGGAATCCCTTTCCTGTGCAGATCGGAGACAAGATTCTTCACGAACAAAAAATTATCATGGATAGATCTGTTCTTTATGAAAGCGGATTGATTGGCTGGCACCAACTGGTTGAGGTGCGGTGCTAGCCTGGTCGCTAAGATCTTGGAGAAAATCTTTCCCACACTATGGATGAGACTGATAGGCCTGTAATCTGCTATAGACACCGCATCTTGCTTCTTTGGCAACAGAACAATACTGGAGGAGTTGAGGAGGCATAGGTTCCGAGCATTTAGGCAATAAAGGTGTGCCATGGCCTCCATGAGATCATTTTTGACAGTCTCCCAACAGCTCCTGTAGAATAGTCCTGAGAAACCGTCAGGCCCCGGGGCCTTTTCAGGTGGCATTGAAAACACCGCATCCCTCACCTCACACAGCTGAAAAGGTTGGTCAAGACTGCTCAAGTCGTGCCGAGGAATGCCCAACAGCTCCCAATTAAGGGAATGAGCCCTGTGCCTTTTGGTGCCCAGGAGGTTGAGGAAAAAATTGTGGATCTCATCCTGCTTGCTTTGATGATCTTGAACCATGCCAGCGGGTAGTTGAGATGGCCTGGATGTGGTTCTTCCGTCTACGCGCATTTGCTTTGAGATGGAAGAATTTTGTGTTTGCATCTCCCTCCCGAATGTGAGTTATTCTTGAGCGTTGCCTCATCCTGGCTCTTTGAATGGCCGCTATACCTAGCAATCTTAGCCGGAGCTTTGCCCGAAGATCTCTTTCATCAGCAGCCAACTGTCTTGTCTCATGCGCCTTATCAAGTTGCAGAATAACCTCACCTGCGATTGAGAACTGCATCCGAAGATCCCCTATAATTTGGCGGCTCCACCCCCGCAGAGCCCGAGCAGCTCTTCTGAGCTTTATGTGTAGCCTGCGAAGGGCATCGTGAGTGCTCGTCGCCTTATTCCACGCCTGACTTACAACCTGCTGAAAACTAAGCATGGTGGTCCAAAAGCTTTCAAACCTAAACGCAGAGGATTTGCCGGCTGATATCTGTCCCAGAAGGAGCAAGGGACAGTGATCCGACACCAAGGAAGACAAGGCCTGTAGCCTGCACTGTGGAAACAACATGTCCCAATCGCTTGAGGCGAACATGCGGTCAATCCTTGTTTGGGTTGGATTTTGCCTGTCGTTGGACCAAGTGAATATCCTGTCGAGAAGTGGAAGCTCCCTGAGCTCTGTGTCTTGAATGACCTTGGCGAATGCGCCCATGAGTCTTCCATTTACATGACCATTGCTTTTGTCCCTTGCCTGGTAAATCAAATTGAAATCCTCCAGGATAAGCCATTCCTTACGCATGAATTCCCTGAGGTTTGCAATTTCTTGCAAGAACAAAATCTTATCGAGTCATGCTGCGGCCCATATACCCCTGTACAGGACCATGCCGCCCCGTCTTTTTTCATGCGCACTGATGCGGAGATGCTATACGTCCCTGTCCGGATCTCGGATAAGTCGAAGTGATCCGAGGAGCATGCTAAAAGAATGCCTCCTTTTGTGTGGTTGTAGGGTCGAGGATGCGCCTAGAGGGGGGGTGAATAGGCGATTATAAAAATTCGATCCCTCACTAACAATTCGCTCTACTCCACCCCTATGTCAAAACCTAATCAATTTATATATGCGGAAGCGATAAAAAGGTTTTGACAATTTAAAGCCTAAATCAACTAGGCTCACTAGTGCACTAGCTAAATTATGTCTCTATGTATGAATTGCTAAATTGATCAAATCAATAATACTAAGCAATTCTAATTCAAGCAATCAATAATATGCAAAAGATAAATACTTGAATGTAAAGAGACAAGAGACAACCGATATTTTTCCGTGGTGTTCGGAGACTTGCCGGTCTCCCCTAGTCCACGTTGAGGCTAGCCCGATCACTCGGACCGGCTCCCGCCGAGCACCCGCCTCTTTCCACTAGTCGTGGTTTTCACGCTCGCGCAGGGCTCAACCCGAACCTTCACAAACTTGCGGGGCTTCTCACACCTTGAGAGCTCCCACGCACGCACGCCACGCCAGTCTAGGAGTCGGCAACCTCCAAGAGAATAGGCCGCTCCTTCACTTGAACCTCACCGGGCACAACGAATGCGCTCCTCGGTGATCACCAAGTGCAACACATGCACAAGGCCTCCTCAAGTGCAACACATGCACAAGAGGTACCCAAACCACTTCCTAATTGCAACGAATGCAATTAGTCTCACTCTTAGCTCAAGAATCAAATGGGGAAGAGCAACACATGCACTTCACCCCACAACCTCAAAACACAAAGAACAACATCATTTAAGCCCCCAAGGGGGTATTTATAGCCTCCACCAAAGAAACTAGCCGTTGGGGCTCCAAACGGGCAGAAACAGCACAAACCCGGTCCGACCGGACCTCCTCCGGTCCAACCGCCCCTCACAGAGCAACGGTCGGATATTCGATCACAGACGGCCGTGGACAGCGCCTCGGCCGCGACCGCTCGAATAAAACTCAGTAAAAACAGAAACCACACGTCTCTGGAATAAACACATCGCGGGGCACCGCACCGCCGGGCCGGTCCGACCGGACGGGCGGTCGACCGCCCACGCCAGCAGAAGCACCGGTTGCACCGCCCGGCCCGACCGGCCGGCTCCTTCCATCTACCGCCTGCCGGACCGCTCTGCCGGAGAAAATGCGCCCGGCCAGACACACACACCTGTTGCCGCCTGGATGCAACCCTAGGGCCGGTCCAACCGGTTGCCAAGCGGTCGCACCGCCCAACACACGGAAAACTCCAGATTCTTTGCAATCTTTTTCTCCAAAAATCAAAAGCACTTCTTTGAGCCTCAAAGATGATCAACACATGATCATACACCCGTGCAAAACATATTTGCACCACTTTAGCTCATGCTCAAAGAATTCACCCAAATTGCGAAAACGCATTCCACAATAAACACCGAAATTACGAAATCAACCCTCTAGCCATGTAAGGATCAACACATGATCCCGACACTTTGCAAAACACATTTGCAAATGCCAACACATGCTCTAGGATCGACACACATAATTCCAACGCTCATTTGCAAAACACATTTGCACAACCGCAACCAAAACCAAATGACGAAAACACATTTCGCCAACAACTCAAGATCTATTTGCAAAACGTATTAAGCAAATCAAACTCGAGTTTATGAGATTAATCCCCCTAGCCATGTGAAGGTCAACACAAGACCCGGTCAACTTGCCAACACCCGTTGCAAGCCCCACTCACATGCTCTCGGGATTCCGGACTCATAAACCTCAGTTTATTCGCACAACGAACTTGCAAATAACACATTAAACCCATTTCATGCTTGAGCACTACTTTTGCAACACATGCAAAAGTCTAGCTCCAAGCAACGTCAAATCAAGATGCATGAACTCTCTAATTGCAACACATGCAATTCTCTAGTTCAATGCAACACCAAATCGAACTTCAACTCAAACCAAATCACTTGTATGAGCTCTCTACTCGCAACACATGCAAGCCTCTAGCTCCATACAATCACACAATCACAAATCGTGCTTGAGCTCTCTCCTTTTGCAACATATGCGAAACTTAGCTCCAAGCAACAACACGGTTTTATAAAGATTTGTTTCGAACCAAAACATGAAGCGTCAACTAATGCAACACATGCAAAAGTGAACTTCACGCAAAAGCCAACGCACTAGCTTATCCTATTTGCAACACATGCAAATCAAAGCATAATGCGAAAACCAAATACAACCAAGCATAAGTTTAACCCATTCGCAACACATGCCAAATGGTTAACCCTCATGCAAAAACCAAATCCAAATGGTTTGAGCTCGAGTGAACGCGGAATGAGATCACCAACACATGATGAAGCTCAAGCGAAAGAGGCAACCCCTCTTAATAGTACGGCGGTAAAACCTTAGACACAAAGACTACAAAAGTCCTTAGCCTATCTAGTTATACCTTTCGCCGCCGCATAAGCAATCCCCTTTGGGGTCTTTATGATCAACACTTGATTTCTCCCCCGGGATATCACTCGACTCCTTTTCGGGATCCATTCTTGACGCCCATCAACACATGATGCCGTCCTTGTCCCGTTCTCATCCATCTTTGGACCTAACTCAAATATAACTCATGAAACTTGTTAGTCCAAGATGCATGGTTGTCTCAATTATCTCTTGCACTCCATTAACACATAATGGATGCCTTTTAGATCAATTGAGCACAACCTAAATCAATTGAAATGATTGTAGATGTGTCTTAAGTATAATAATGCAACACATGCTTAATTATACTTAAGAACTATCCATTTGTCCTTAATTAATCACAAAACACCATCAACACATGATGAAGTGTTCTTTAACGATTATCAAGACAAATGAACTCAATTTAAATTATCATTTAAATTGATTCTTCAAATTAGAGTGTGAACTCCCCCTAAATATGTGCATCCATGTAATATATGGATTGGGAACATGATGCACACTTTGTGGTTAAGTTAACGGGGATATCCATACTTTAACTTGACTCCAAAGTACGCAAATAATACTACGATGAATACGCATACATACCTTGGGTTTTCCATTTTTCAATGCGATGAGACTAAACAAAGATATTCTAAACAAATGAGTTAGTCTCGATATAAGATTTGTCATTAATAACAATATCGCATTAGGGGATAATCTTAATACTAGATTTGTCATTAACAATAGATTAGATTTGTCATTAACACCAAAACCATAACTAATGAAGGTTGAACTTACAATCTCCCCCTTTTTGGTGATTAATGACAAATCCAAGCTTAATCGGCACATTTGGATTAAAACTGACATATTGAGAGAATTTAAACTATTTGAATGCATATGCACATTTTAAACAATATAAGCATTGACAATTTTGAATGCATATGAGAATCAATTCTCCCCTTAATCATATTAAGCTTACTTTAAACTATTTGAATGCATATGCACATTTTAAACAATATAAGCATTGACAATTTTGAATGCATATGAGAATCAATTCTCCCCTTAATCATATTAAGCTTACTTTTTAAACCAAATGATATTAAGCTTTCTAATTCTCCCCCTTTTGGCATTAAACACCAAAAAATGGAAAAACAATAAGATTTACTTGAAAAACATTTGCCCTTTTATTCATATTATTCTCCTTTTTGGCAAACATTTTAAATATTCTCTCCCCTTTTGATTATTCAATTATTCTCCCCTTTTGGCATTTAACAATCTCTTTTAGGGGTCATATCTAATGAAGGTCATATAAGAATTAGAGTGCATACTTATGACCTTGGAGTGGAATTTGAAGAACTTAAGCCAAATGAACAAGATAGGCAATGAAATCCCAAACGAAAAGGATATTCAAGGAATAAAACAAGTTTTCATTTGAAATATGGCCTGATACCAAAAGAAGAAAATTCGAAAAGAGACCATATTCAGGATTTTGGATACCACTTTAAAAGAAATAAGCACTTTGCAAATATGGATACCACTTGTAAATACAAATAAGCATAAAAAGCAATGAAGGGTATCGCACGGTTTATTTGAAACGCATTCAAATAATTCACTCCTCATTTTATTAGGCTTTGCAAATTTCAATATGATTCTTTTAAAGAATCCAACACTTTGCCTAATAGGGACAAACGAGGAACCCAAAGGAATAGATACCACTTGAGACAATAGATACCACTTGTAAAATTAATCTCAAGGGTTTGCTTGAAGATCCAAAGGAAATGAGCCTTTTCAAATTTTGATTTAAGAACAAAGCTCAACGATAGATTTTCCTCTTTTAAGTATTTCAACACATAAAGATTCTCACACGAGAAGTCTTAGGCGGTTGAACTTACAATTTGAATTTGAGAGGAAATTCTTAATCAAGAATGTGGGTATCGGAAAGATACTACAAAGAGGCAATGAAATACCACTTATAGGAAATAATTGAATTCAATGATACCACTTAAAAGGAATCCATATAATCAAGGATATCTTATAAGAAATGAGCAATAAAGTCCAAGATACCATTTGGAGAAAAGAATCTCAATTATATCACTTGTAAGCATATGGATGAATAAATCCTCAATTGATACCACTTAGGATCAACTCACGAAGAATTGATACCACTTGAAATAATTTATCGATAAGATCGATGGGTATCAGAGCAATATAATCAGAGCATCATATACTCACGGGTATTAAACACTCAAGAAGAATCAATAAAATCACAGAGATTTAGTATCAGAGCAAAATAAAGATATGAATTCACTTGGAAGCATATAAGTGCCCAAAACTTGATATGAATAAACTCCCCAAGATATTCAACAAGTGAATTATGGAGTTATTTGCATTTGAATTGCACAAGTTTTGTCTTTTCAAAAGATTAAGTGAATATCACTCTTTAAATCAATTAAATGCTCTTAAACTGATACCACTTGAAAACATGATCAAATAATTTTTAAAACTTTTCAAATTTTTCACAAATAAACTTTGGGATAGTAAGAATCATTTCCAAAAAGAATTTTTGAAAAAGGAGGTTCCAATCAAAAGATATCCCAAAAGAAAACTCGGAAAAATCTGAAATTTCAGAGCTCAGCATTGCCATGGCCGGTGTGACCGCTCTAGGTCCGGTCCAACCGGCCCTGAGGGCGGTGCAACCGCAGGGGGGGCGGTTTGACCGACCCTGACAGGCTGAAAAACCCGACTTTTTGCAAATTTTTGGCAAAAATGATTCAAATGAAGTCCAAAAAATTTGAAATTTTGCAGAAATTAACTTTGGACTAATTAGAAGATTTTGCAAAAAGAATTTTCTCAAAATCAATTTTATTTTAAAAGATATGGCAATTTGCGCTTTGAGACATAAAAGGAAATCGATTTTCACAAAAAGCCTCAAAATGCAATTCAATTTGGATTTCATGCAATTTTGATTTTCATGGCTTAGATAGGTGTATCAAGATTGTTTATAGCCAAGATTTGATATGAAATCCAACTTGAATGCCATCATTTTGACATATTGCTAATCTAGGCTATTTTGGTTCAAATCAAATCGTTTTTTAGCCAAATTAGATTTTAACATAGAATTTTTATTTTGAAAGCTTGTAAAACATTTGGAATACTTAGTAGAATACTTTTTCAAAGCTTTTTTTATAAATTTGGGCCTTTTAAATATGATTTTGACTTTTGATCCAAATAGTCCAATTTAAAGAAGCAAAGTCAAATCCAATTAACACAAGAATTCAAATTAAGCATGAGGTAAGATATAGAGATTTGAATTATATGTATGAGTATAAATTACCATTTTGAATCACAATTCTACACAAGAATGGATCCAAATGGAGAAACTCACTAAGTGCAAGAGTATGACCAATTATGGGTCAAGTATAATTTTCCATGAGTTTCAAAATCAAATACCTTTTGCTAGGTTGGTCTTTTGAAAATCTTTTGAACATGAAACTTGTTAGGAATGACCAACTCTTGGTTTTTCGTTTTGGAATTTCTTTCAAAAACTTTTTACATTTAATTTTATGAAAATTATAAGTTTAAATCAAAATCAAGATACTAGTAACTAGATTTTGGAGTTAAAACTCATTTTCTTTTTAAAATAGATTTTGTGAAGCCAAAACCTTTGAGAAACATTTCAAAAGCATTTTTATACATTTTAAACTAGTTTTTCATAAGATTAGTAATAGAGTATACAAATTTTGAGTTTTGGCTAAATGGCTTGATTTTGAAAATATATATGCACTTATATTAATATGGGCACACGAGGGATGTGGTACACATGAATATGAATTAGCACTCCCTAAATGTGCCACTACTACACTTGCTCAAGATTGGCAATTAAGAGAATAGATAAGAGGCAAGAGCAAGTGGCCATAACAAGTAATCTAAATTGATTTTAACATGAATATTACAATATAACCTACACAAGGCTATAAGACATAATAGTAATCAATTTAAATACTTGTTACCGAGATGGCATTGGCTTATGATGGACATGATTATCTTCATGCTTGACACCACTTGTAGATCAATATAATCCTTCTCCTCCATGAGTGTGCAAGCGTCCAATCCATCTCTTATCACCTAAAAGTCTTTTAGGCGATCTTTGGTACCCAATCCTTGTTGGGTCCGACAACGTTAGTCACAATTGATTTAGGAACCCAAATGGTCCTAATTTTAGCATTATTGAAATGACTAACATGACTAGGAATAGTTTTGCGATTTTTATTCCTCCTAAGCAAAGTATTTGGATTTAAGTGAGAGGACTTAGGAGGGCATTGATATTTTGCAAAACCATTTCTAGTTTGATCTCTTCTAAGCATATGATAATTAGAATTATGCATTGGCTTAGAGGATCTAGCAAATCTAGTAAACGTTTTGCTATTGTTATTTTTCCTAAGCGTATGATCATCACGAATTTTCTTATTCTTAGGAACTCTAGCATTTTGAGCAAATACATTTCTAGAAATACTCTTCCTATGCAAATGAATATCATTTTTAGTCGGCATAGGGGACTTGACAAGCTTGGCAAACACATTGCCATTCTTGTCCTTCCTAAGCAAATAATTTTCATTAATACTGAATAGGCTTAGGAGTTATACCTTTGGGACAATCCTCACGAAGTGTCCTTTTCCGACAATTGAAGCACGTCACGCTATTTGGCCCTCTCTTGACCGATTTGACTTGCTCCTTGCCGGTTTGCCTCATGGTTGATGCTTGTGGCTTGTCATCCACTTGATTAGGGCATACGGAGGCGAGGTGGCCCTTCTTGTTGCAAGCGAAGCACTTGATAGTCTTCGTGTGTCGCGCATTGTGCCTCGTCTTGCTATTCTCCTCTTGGAGTTATGGCCGAGTCCTCGCTTGTCTTGGCGCCCTTGGCTTGCTCAAGATTTCGTCGAGGAGGGCTTTTCCCTTAATGCACCTCTTCAAGTCATCTTCCAATTTGATGACTTGGGCCTTGAGCTCATTGTTTTCCTCTACAAGGTTAGCATCTAAACACATAGAGGAACTAGTAGCGATATCATTAGAGCAACAAGGTATATTAATTAAATCCTCACAAGAGGTGGACATATTAATTTTTGATGACGTATTTGAATTGACATTTAAGCAAGACATTTCATCAATTAAATTACATGAAATTCCTATATCCACCTTAGACTTATAAATTTCTTTGAGAAGGAGGGTTTCATGATTTTCTTTAAGCATATTATAATCACTTTGAAGTGATTCATGTTCAAGCTTTAAAGTCTTATATTTAGTTTTCTCCTTCCCAAGATAATTATTGAGCTCCTCTAACATATCCATTAAATCATTATAAGAGGGCTCATCATCATTTTCATCATCACTTACCTCATTTTTACCTTTTGCCATGAAGCAACGAATTTTTGATATAAGTGAAGATTCGCTGCATTAAGCTTGAGGCGAGGTTGAGGTTGATGGTAATGCCGGTTCTTTACTTGATGAAGGCGATGAAGAATCATCAACCGACATATCCTTTTCAATGCAATCCTCAATTGATGATGTGGATGATTCAAATAAATCTTGAAGCTTGATCCACATATCATGGCGCTCTTGAGATTGCATATGAGATTAAATATTTCTCGCTCACAACACTAAATAAAGCGTTAGTTGCTTGAGCGTCGAGATGTAGGCATTTCTCCTCTCCTTTAGTTGGAGCAATATCATTAATTGGAGAAGAAATGCGACATCTCGATCCACCATATTTGTGGGCTCATGGATTTAAAATGACTAATCATAAATATTTTCCATGAAGCATAATTAGAGCCATCAAATATATATGAATCGGTGGAGTGCACTAAACCTCTATTTGCTATCATTTTTACTCTCTAGACGGTTAAGCCTAAAATGAGAGTGACCGTGGCTCTGATACCACTTGTAGGGTCGAGGATGCGCCTAGAGGGGGTGAATAGGCGATTATAAAAATTCGATCCTCACTAACAATTCGCTCTACTCACCCCTATGTCAAAACCTAATCAATTTATATATGCGAAGCGATAAAAAGGTTTTGACAATTTAAAGCCTAAATCAACTAGGCTCACTAGTGCACTAGCTAAATTATGTCTCTATGTATGAATTGCTAAATTGATCAAATCAATAATACTAAGCAATTCTAATTCAAGCAATCAATAATATGCAAAAGATAAATACTTGAATGTAAAGAGACAAGAGACAACCGATATTTTTCCGTGGTGTTCGGAGACTTGCCGGTCTCCCCTAGTCCACGTTGAGGCTAGCCCGACCACTCGGACCGGCTCCCGCTCGAGCACCGCCTCTTTCCACTAGTCGTGGTTTTTCACGCTCATGGCGTAGGCTCAACCCGAACCTTCACAAACTTGCCGGGGCTTCTCACACCTTGAGAGCTCCCACGCACGACGCCTACGCCGTCTAGGAGTCGGCAACCTCCAAGAGAATAGGCCGCTCCTTCACTTGAACCTCACCGGGCACAACGAATGCGCTCCTCGGTGATCACCAAGTGCAACACATGCACAAGGCCTCCTCAAGTGCAACACATGCACAAGAGGTACCCAAACCACTTCCTAATTGCAACGAATGCAATTAGTCTCACTCTTAGCTCAAGAATCAAATGGGGAAGAGCAACACATGCACTTCACCCCCACAACCTCAAAACACAGCAACAACATCAGCCCCAAGCCCCCCAAGGGGGGTATTTATAGCCTCCACCAAAGAAACTAGCCGTTGGGGCTCCAAACGGGCGGCTTGGCCTAAACCGGTCCGGACCGGACCTCCTCCGTCCAACCGCCCCACAGAAAGCAACGGTCGGATATTCGACAGTTGCCGCTGACCAGACCAGCGCCTCGGCCGTCGCCGCTCGAATAAAACTTCAAGAAAAGCAGAAACCACCGCTCGGAATAAACACACCGCTGGGGCAGGTGGCACCCGCCGGCCGGTCCGGACGGACCGGGCCGCAGACCCCCACGCCGATCATAAGCACCGGTTGCACTGCCGGTCCGCCGGCTCCTTCCCATCACACCGCCTTGGTCGGACCGCTCTGCCGGGAGAAAATCGCCAGGCGCCCGGTCAGACCACACCGGTTGCACCGCTGGATGCAACCCTAGGGCGGTCAACCAAGGTTGCCAAGCCGACCGCCCAACACACGGAAAACTCCAGATTCTTTGCAATCTTTTTCTCCAAAAATCAAAAGCACTTCTTTGAGCCTCAAAGATGATCAACACATGATCATACACCCGTGCAAAACATATTTGCACCACTTTAGCTCATGCTCAAAGAATTCACCCAAATTGCGAAAACGCATTCCACAATAAACACCGAAATTACGAAATCAACCCTCTAGCCATGTAAGGATCAACACATGATCCCGACACTTTGCAAAACACATTTGCAAATGCCAACACATGCTCTAGGATCGACACACATAATTCCAACGCTCATTTGCAAAACACATTTGCACAACCGCAACCAAAACCAAATGACGAAAACACATTTCGCCAACAACTCAAGATCTATTTGCAAAACGAATTAAGCAAATCAAACTCGAAGTTTATGAGATTAATCCCCTAGCCATGTGAAGGTCAACACAAGACCGGTCAACTTGCCAACACCGTTGCAAGCCCCACTCACATGCTCTCGGGATTCCTGACTCATAAACCTCGGTTTATTCGCTGACAACTAACTTGCAAATAACACATTAAACCCATTTCATGCTTGAGCACTACTCTTTGCAACACATGCAAAAGTCTAGCTCCAAGCAACGTCAAATCAAGATGCATGAACTCTCTAATTGCAACACATGCAATTCTCTAGTTCAATGCAACACCAAATCGAACTTCAACTCAAACCAAATCACTTGTATGAGCTCTCTACTCGCAACACATGCAAGCCTCTAGCTCCATACAATCACACAATCACAAATCGTGCTTGAGCTCTCTCCTTTTGCAACATATGCGAAACTTAGCTCCAAGCAACAACACGGTTTTATAAAGATTTGTTTCGAACCAAAACATGAAGCGTCAACTAATGCAACACATGCAAAAGTGAACTTCACGCAAAAGCCAACGCACTAGCTTATCCTATTTGCAACACATGCAAATCAAAGCATAATGCGAAAACCAAATACAACCAAGCATAAGTTTAACCCATTCGCAACACATGCCAAATGGTTAACCCTCATGCAAAAACCAAATCCAAATGGTTTGAGCTCGAGTGAGCGCGAATGAGATCACCAACACATGATGAAGCTCAGCGAAAGAGGCAACCCTCTTAATAGTGCGGCGGTAAAACCTTAGACACAAAGACTACAAAAGTCCTTAGCCTATCTAGTTATACCTTTCGCCGCCGCATAAGCAATCCCCTTTGGGGTCTTTATGATCAACACTTGATTTCTCCCCCGGGATATCACTCGACTCCTTTTCGGGATCCATTCTTGACGCCCATCAACACATGATGCCGTCCTTGTCCCGTTCTCATCCATCTTTGGACCTAACTCAAATATAACTCATGAAACTTGTTAGTCCAAGATGCATGGTTGTCTCAATTATCTCTTGCACTCCATTAACACATAATGGATGCCTTTTAGATCAATTGAGCACAACCTAAATCAATTGAAATGATTGTAGATGTGTCTTAAGTATAATAATGCAACACATGCTTAATTATACTTAAGAACTATCCATTTGTCCTTAATTAATCACAAAACACCATCAACACATGATGAAGTGTTCTTTAACGATTATCAAGACAAATGAACTCAATTTAAATTATCATTTAAATTGATTCTTCAAATTAGAGTGTGAACTCCCCCTAAATATGTGCATCCATGTAATATATGGATTGGGAACATGATGCACACTTTGTGGTTAAGTTAACGATATCCATACTTTAACTTGACTCCAAAGTACGCAAATAATACTACGATGAATACGCATACATACCTTGGGTTTTCCATTTTTCAATGCGATGAGACTAAACAAAGATATTCTAAACAAATGAGTTAGTCTCGATATAAGATTTGTCATTAATAACAATATCGCATTAGGGGATAATCTTAATACTAGATTTGTCATTAACAATAGATTAGATTTGTCATTAACACCAAAACCATAACTAATGAAGGTTGAACTTACAGTGGTTTGCACCTAAGAAACAGAAATTGTCCAGGAAAGCTCCTCCCAATAGCTCTCTGACGATACGGTTGTCCACCTGTTGGAGCTTTGTTTCCTGGAGGCACACTATGGTCGCCCTCGATTGCGCAACCAATTCTCTGATGATAGCTCTTTTAGCTGGGCTATTTAGCCCCCTAACATTCCAATTTAAAAGTCTTGTGTCCTGCTGGGCCATTAATAACCTGGGAGGAACGCACCTGTGATGAATGACTTTATCCTGCGTTGCACGTCTTGTACCTGCGAATATTATTGATAAGCCACGTGGAAGCACCAAGCATGCAGGAAAGAAGACCCATATGCAGAGACCAGATTTGGGATTGGAAATGGGGCACATGCATTGCCATTCCATTGCAGCAGCTAGGAGGAAGGCCATTACAAAAGGACCAGACCGGATACCATTTCTTCCACGGCCGGCCGGCCAAGAGACACAGCACAAATTCTAACATAGGACTGAACTGGACACAGCACACATAAACGAGCACAAGACCACCTAGCCCTGACAGACTCCAGGGACCCGTCTCCTGCCGGATCAGGAGACAATTACAGATTAAGCAAAAGGAATTACAAACTCTTCTCAGCATCAGGAACTTCCTCCCCCCTAATATAACAGCACTAGTGAAGACTCTAAGACAGCCTCCAGTGTCCAACACAACGCAAAAGGGGACACAGAGGCACTGCGAAGAGCTGGGCTTCATTCGTTCGGCTGAACCTCCCAGGAAGATGAATCCAAAGCATCTCCCAGGCTGGGCGCATCCTGAAGACCAGCCAATTCAGCTATGGCCTGAATGTTCTGCGGTGAAAGAGCCTTGTCGAACAGACGCAGATATCTCTGCACGACCTGGTCATCCATCTTGCCATTGGGCGGCAGTAGACCGAGCTTTTTGATCAGCTGGAACTGTGCCTTCTCTGTTGCATTCATGGACGCAGTCGCCGACTTGATGGCAAGCCGAGCGCTTCGCCTACCCTGGCTCTTTTTGGAGGTGCCGGGTGACACCACTGAAGGCCCAGCGGAGATGATTGGCGCCGGAATCTGGCGCTTGATCAGGTTGACGAAGTCCGTCTGACTGGCCTGCTGCGAATCACCATGGACCTGCACCTGCGCCCTGGAAGCCGGATTTTTGTTGCGATTGGGGAGCTGATTTGAATGTAATTCATATGCTTCTCTTCTTTATTCATCTGGCATGTCAAGCATCTTGCTTTCACTGTATTAGCAGAAATTATTGAGCTTTTACTACTGTAGTTAATTTATATCTATTGTATCTTTGTTTTATCTTGTTCCTTTTATGTCTTTGTATTCTTCTCCAATCTCCAGCATTGGATTGTTGCTTGTGTTTACTGGAAGTCTGAAACTTTGTTCAAATTCAGTTTGATGCCTTGGTGCATATAAATTCATGCAATATTTTCTCGGCATCAATCACTAGATACATACATAGCTTAATGATCAACAAAGTTAACGATCTTGTTAGCTGACTCACGCGCAACAAACTTCAATTGATCGATGAGGGATCCTTCCCTCTTTCCTGACCAGAATGCCTCAATTAGCTGTACCCTGGTGTACTTGATGTTGATACAGTGCACCATCTGTGCTCATTCCATCTTAAGGTCAGCAACATCATGGCCTTGTGAAGTTATGCTCTCTGAAATCTTTATTATCACTTAGATACCAAATCTCAATTGTCTACAAATTAGCATTACTATAATACAATATCTACTACTTCTAATTAGGAGTTGATGGCAGTTGTCCGTTCCCTACCACACACGGTAACCTACCCACGATTGGAAAAAAACATCCGCGCCCCCACCCCCCTGCCTCAGAAAAAAACTTCTCTGCCCACCCCCCGTGTCCTCCCGATCTGCGCCGATCTTGTTCGCTCCGCCCGCCCCCTGCGGCCTAGCTTGCCCCCTCCCGATCTGCTCCGGCCCCTCCTGATCAAAGCAACCCTCTCCCCGGTGGTGGCTGCACATGAAGGGACGGAGATGGGGCGGCAATGCAGGCGCTACAGCAGGAGCTGGCGCCTCTGAATTGGGCAACGGCGGACCACCGCTCATGTCATGGCATCACATGCACGGGAGCCGAGGGCGCGGTCACCGTGATCGATTTGCTGTGCCGAGGGCTCCGCAACTAGTTCTCAGCGACCGATGGGCTCCACGCGCTGGCTCGGCTCGACCTCTCCTTCAACGCGCTCAGCAGCGGCGTCCCTAAGGTGCTTGGACACCTCGAGTTCCTCGGTTCGTGCCGCGGGAGACGGCGTTGGAGTGGTTTGACTACCTCGACAAGCACATCTCATGGATGTGCCCCACCATCCGCATCTTCGGCTGCTTCGACGTCCAGGTCAGTGCCATCTCCATCTCCCATTTCTTGCGCTTCATTCGGTTAAGTCTTGGGGGTTCTTGGCATTAACATTGTTGGATTCTAATTATTGCGCACGAAATTGGTAGCTCTGCTGTGTTGTTTGGGTAAGAAATAAGTGCTAATCTTGCAAAAAAATGTTTAATAGGTTTGGTGCACGATTGGTGTTTATAGGAAAGATCGGATCTTGCGATGGTGGGTTGGAACTTGGATCGTAGGTGTGGTTCAACACTTTGCTCATGATTTAGGTAGTAAATATGGTTTGTTTGGGGCAAGCAGTACAATATGTAATGGTGGGTTTAGCTGAAACAAAACTGGTTATGTAAAGCGATCAAGGTTGTTATCATATGGAATTAGTATTATTTGAATGTGTCTTGAGGTTGGGAACCTACAAATTTATTTCTGGGAATCACTGTGTCTATTTAGACCGAAGGTGATTCTTGTATACTGGACTAACACTGAAAGGAGAATTAGGCTATGTGTTTATGGACTAACATTAAAAGGAGAATTAGACTAGGGGACGCTACTAGTCTATTTCTGGGAATCACTGTGTCTATTTAGACCGAAGGTGATTCTTGTATACTGGACTAACACTGAAAGGAGAATTAGGCTATGTGTTTATGGACTAACATTAAAAGGAGAATTAGACTATGTTATGTCCAATACTATTCTCTTTCAATGACAAGTGTCACATTGATAATATAACCCTTGTGAAAGCTTCTAGCCCAAGTAACTGATCCTTACTAATTCCCTGTGCTCAAGGGTATCTTGAACGCTGATATGAGGCCCACAGCTGATCACGTCTACTTCCGGCGCCGCCGCTTGAAGGGATTAGCAGAGGCGGGCGCGCCGGATGGGACGGAGGGTCGCTGTGTAAGGGCCGGATGACAAAAGGAATAGTAGAGTCTAGCAAATAAGTAGTTGCTGCTTTATGGCAGGAGAGTCAGTTCGTATCTTTTCCTGTTTTTGAATTAGTTTGTTTCCGGGATTCTTATCCCCTGATTAGTTGGAGTCAGTTAGGATCCTACGCGATCCATCAGAGTCTTTATATATAGCGTTCAAGGAAATAAAGAAGGCAAGCTTGAAGTGTCCAGACTTACCTTAGGCGGTGGCTCCGACAAAAGCCAAGTTACCGGCTACTGTCGCCTTCGGCGAATCCTCGTCGACGGCCGCATGACTTCGCGATCGCTCATACCGAACCCGATTGTATGAGAAGGTTCATCCTGAATCGGTTCATATCAATTTGGTATCAGAGCCGGTCATGTCTCGGAGTATGGCGGCATCGAGGATCGACCGTAACTCTGAAGCGAGAGATGAAGGAAGTAAAAGGCATGCTGGCCAACATCACCAGGCTATTGAAGGAGAAGGACCCGATGCAAGAGTCCAATGGGGACGAAGATGGCACGGGGCGACGGGACAAAGACTCACAAGAAGACTCAACGCGCCTGGGCAAGGCCGAACGGGCCGAGCGCAGGAGGGCGTGGTGCTAGGAGCAAGGAGGCGAGGAGAGAACGGAGTGGAAGAGGAAGACAGTCGTCGGTGGACACCTCGCCCACCACGATTTGATCTTCCAGAATACGATGGAAAGGACGATCCCCTGGGATGGCTGAGAAGATGCGAAAGGTTCTTCCGGATGCATCGCATTCCTGAGGAAGAATACGTGGAGTAGCGCAGGTCAGTTCATCGTGGCGGCGAAGCAGGAGGTGCTTGACAATTGGCAACAAGAAGAAGTATGGATCTCCTAGGAGGACTTTTCAGAATCATTCATCCAGCGTTTCCTTTCGACACAAGCGTCGGACATTGGGCGTCTCCGTGAACTTGAAGCGGGCGTTAGCGGGTGGATGAATATGCGAGGGAGTTTCAGCGACTCCTGGCGCGTACTCCAAGGATGAAGAGGGCGGATCAGATCGAAGCTTTCGTAGCTGGGTTATCCATCGCGCTAGGAGCGGAAGTCCGCCGCGAGAGGCCCAGGGATCTCTCTGAGGCGATCGGTTTTGCAAGAGAAGCGGAAGCAAGGATCGCATGGATTGCGGAAGCTGTTCAAGGGATGGCGGCTGCAGGCAAGAGTCGCGGTTCCTTTAATCGGGGCTGGCCGACCACGGGCACATCCCATCAGATAGCAGGGAAGCCACCTGCATCAACTGCTGGGGTTGTCTCCCAAGGCCGGACATTCGGGACGACGACAATCGCTCTGGGCAACAACGCAACACAGGGAGGGGGCGGCGGAACTCCGACAGGAAGCACTCACCTCAGCACCAAGGCCGCTCCAGCCGCAAGCATGCAGAGTAGTGCGGCCTCAGCTCCGGCACGACGTCGCCTAACAGCGGACCAATTAGCAGAGAGAAGGGCGAAAGGACTTTGTTACAACTGCGATGAAGTCTACCGGAGGGGTCATCAGTGTAAGAGGTTGTTTCATCTGGAGGTGGAAGATGAGGAGGTGGAGGAAGGAATTCCAGAGGAGGAAGTGGTGGTGGAAGCTTCATTATCAATGATCGCCGCACTCGGACCCAAACGGGGGAACACGATGCAGTTACCAGCACACAGGGCGGGCAAGGATTGGTTGGGCTTGATTGATAGTGGGAGTACGCATAATTTTCTGAGTGCTTATGCTATAAATCAGGGCAATTGGAAGGAAGCGGGGCAAATGGAGGAGGTGAAATTTCCTCAATAGGGCGTGTAGCAGGAGGTTCATATTTGCCATGTCTGGGCAAGATTCAGACGGCATTCATGATCCAGGGCCAGAAGTTTACAGCCCCCTTCATTATTCTTTCGATCGATTTGTTTGATGTAATATTTGGGCGTCAGATGGCTGCGACATTAGGGAACATCCGCCGGAATTTTGAGGAGCTATCAATGGAGTTTGAAAAGGAGGAGCTCGCGTCGGTTCTGAGAAACCGGCGTGATCCAAACCCCACCGTGATGCCGCGAGGACAGAAGAAACAGGAGGCATACAATGCTTTGCGCAGAATATGAGGACATTTTCACGAACCCGGTGGACTACCTCCTCGAAGACAATGCGATCACCGCATCACTCTCATCGAAGGCACCAATCCGGTGGTAGTGCGCCCCTACCGGTACCCTTACCGTCAGAAGGATGAGATTGAAAGGCAATGTGCGACGATGTTGGAACAGGGAATCATTAGACCGAGCCACTCACCCTTTTCCTCTCCAGTTCTGTTGGTCAAGAAGGCGGACGGGTCGTGGCGTTTCTGTGTGGACTATCGCGAGCTCAATGCGAAGACCATAAAAGACAAATTCCCAATTCCGGTAGTGGAAGAACTTCTGGATGAGTTGGGTGGCGCAAGGTTTTTCACTAAGCTGGATCTACGCTCCGGCTATCACCAAGTCAGGATGTGGATGAATGATGTGCCCAAAACAGCCTTCCGGACACACCACGGCCATTACGAGTTTCTCGTCATGCCCTTTGGCCTGACAAATGCGCCGTCCACTTTCCAGGCCTTAATGAATGAAGTGCTACAAGACTTCTTGCGCAAATTTGTTCTTGTCTTCTTTGACGACATATTGGTTTATAGCCAAACCATTGAGGAGCACGAGGAACATTTGCGTCGAGTGTTGGACAGCTTACGGCACAACCGACTCTTCCTCAAGCGGACCAAGTACGCCTTTGCTCAGGAGAGTGTCGGATACTTGGGCCACATCATCTCTCGAAGATGAGTCACGATCCAGAGAAACTCCGGGCGATCGATGGCATGGCCTCGACCGGCAGATTTGATGAGCCTTCATGATTCTTGGGATTGACAGGATATTACAGACGCTTTGTCCAGAACTACACCAACATAGCCGAGCCACTCACAGCGTTGCTACGACGCCATAATTTTGAGTGGACAGAGGCCGCTGTAGGGTCGAGGATGCGCCTAGAGGGGGGTGAATAGGCGTTTTACGAAATTCGATCGCTCACTAAACAATTCGCTCTAATCAACCCCTATGTCAAAACCTAATCAAATATATATGCGGAGTTTATAAATAGGTTTTGACAATTAAAGCTTAAATCAACTAGGCTCACTAGTGCACTAACTAAATTATGTCTTTAAACTAGAATTGCTAAATTGATCAATCAATTAACACTAAGCAATTCTAATTACAATCAAGCAATTGAACAATATACAATAAATGTAAATACTTGAAAGTAAAAGAGACAACCGATATTTTTCCGTGGTGTTCGGAGACTTGCCGGTCTCCCTAGTCCACGTTGAGGCAAGCCCACACTTGACCGGCTCCGCCGAGCACCCGCCTCTTTCCACTAGTTGTGGTTTTTCACGCTCAGCGTGGGCTCAACCCGAACCTTCACAAACTTCGCGGGCTTCTCACAACCTTGAGAGCTCACAAGACGACGCCTCACGCCGTCTAGGAGTCGGCAACCTCCAAGAGCAACAAGTCGCTCCTCGCTTGAACTTCACCGAGCACAACGAATCGCCCCGGTGATCACCAAGTGCAACACATGCACAAGGACCTCACTCAAGTACAACACATGCACAAGAGCCTCTCAAACCCACTCCTAATCGCAACACATGCAATTAGTTCACTCTTTAGCTCAAGAACCAAATGTGAGTGTGCAACACATGCAACACTTCACCCAAACACTCAATAACACCAAAGAACCGCGCCCAAGCCCCCAGGGAATTTATAGCCCCCACAAGAAAACTAGCCGTTTGGGGGCAAAATGGTAATCAAGAATTCTGGTCCAACCGGACCTTGGTCGGTCCGACCAAGCCCTCACAGCCAATCTGGCCGATTTGGGACAGATATACGCACGGTCAGACCGCGACCACTACGGTCAAGATCAAGACGATGAGCTGGCCGACCGCCCAACAAAACTTCGACAAGACACGCCTGGAAAAATCACACTGAGGTGGGGCGGTTAGACCGCCACGGCCGGTCAGATATGCGCCGGCCGTCAGACCGCTTGCACAAACACCGAAAAGCACAGACTGAAAAACTGCGCGACGGCCGAAGCTCGGTCGATTGCCGCCTTCGGTGTGACCGCATCAGATCGGCCACACCGCCAGACTACAAGAACGCCGAAGTCAACCACATCGCACCTCCGGTCCGACGGACCGGCCCCAACCGCCTACGGCCAGTCACTGCAAACTCAGGCCGGCCACACCGCCGACAGACTCAAACCGGTTTTCGCGCAAACTCTTTTCCGAAAAACCAAAAACCATTCCTTGAGCCATAAGATGATCAACACATGATCATACACACGTGCAAAACACATTTGCACCAAATTAGCTCATGCTCAAGGAATTACAACCAAATTGCAAAAACACATTTTGCAATCAACTCCAAATCTATTTGCAAAACGTATTAAGCAAATCAAACTCGAGTTTATGAGATTAATCCCCCTAGCCATGTGAAGGTCAACACGAGACCCAGTCAATTTGCCAACACCCGTTGCAAGCCCTACTCACATGCTCTCGAATTAGGACTCATAAACCTCGGTTTATTCGCTGTTGAACTTGCAAACAACACAATAAACATATTTCATGCTTGAGCACTACTCTTTGCAACACATGCAAAAGTCTAGCTCCAAGCAACATCAAATCAAGATGCATGAACTCTCTAATTGCAACACATGCAATTCTCTAGTTCCATGCAACACCAAACCAAACATCAACTAAAACCAAATCACACGTGACGAGCTCTTTACTCGCAACACATGCAAGCCTCTAGCTCCATACAAACACACAAACATCAAATCATGCTTGAGCTCTCTCCTTTTGCAACACATGCAAAACTTAGCTCCAAGCAACCACAAGATTTTGAAAGATTGTTTTGTCTGAAACCAAAACATGAAGCCTCAACATTTGCAACACATGCAAAAGTGAACTTCACGCAAAAAGCCAACGCACTAGCTTATCCTATTTGCAACACATGCAAATCAAAGCATTATGCGAAAACCAAATGCAACGAAGCATAAGTTTAACCCATTCGCAACACATGCCAAATGGTTAACCCTCATGCAAAAACCAAATCAAACTAAGATTTGAGCTTGAGTGAACGCGGATTGAGATCATCAACACATGATGAAGCTCAAACGAAGGGAACGACCCTCTTAATAGAACGGCGATAAATACTAGACTCAAAGACTAGAAAGTCCTTAGCCTATCTAATTATACCTTCGCATATAAAGCAATCCCCTTTGGGGTCTTTATGATCTTCACTTTGATACTCCCCGGATATCCATTCGACTCCTCTTCTTTATCATCTCATTCATCTTTGGACCTAACTCAATCACAACTCATAAAATAGTTAGTCCAAGATGCATGGTTATCTCAATTATCTCTTGCACTCCATTAACACATAATGGATGCCTTTAGATCAATTGAGCACAACCCAAATCAATTGAAATGATTTAAGTGTGTCTTAAGTACAATAATGCAACACATGCTTCATTATACTTAAGAACTATTCATTTGTCCTCAATTAATCATGGAGCACCATCAACACATGATGGAGTGTTCGTTAATGATTAATAAGACAAATGAACTCAATTTAAATTATCATTTAAATTGATATGAGTATATATTAACTACACAAGTTTTCATATACTCATGTTAATGAAAAGTAATGATCCATTATATGTAAATTATATGGAAATGATCATTTCTCTAAATCATCAACTATAGAATAAACCCCATATGTATATGTGCATAAGTATGATTGACTTGGGTATAATATGCACATATTCAATTTGATTGCATTGGAGCATATCCTATAATTCCACGAGTATACTATAACTAGGCAATTCAAATATATACTCAAGGATTTAGTTTCTTTGTCTTGATCCTTATATGTGTCAATAAAGAATCGATCAATACAAAGAGACTTTCAAGTTAAACTACAAACTCCCCCTAAATATGTGCATCCATGTAATATATGGATTGAGAAACATAATGCACATTTTGTGGTTAATATAATGGGGACATTCATATTTCAACTTGACTCCAAAGTATGCAACTAATACTAGAATGAATATGCAAACATACCTTGGGTTTTCCATTTTTCAATGCGATGAGACTAATCAAAGATATTCTAAATAAACAAGTTAGTCTCGACATAAGATTTGTCATTAATAACAAAATCACATTAATGGATAATCTTAATATAAGATTTGTCATTAACACCAAAACCATAACTAATGAAGGTTGAACTTACAGCCGCCGAGGGAGCTTTTCACAGCTTAAAAAGGAACTTGATGTCGACTCCAGTCCTACAAATGCCAAACTTCGAGCTACCCTTTGTGGTGGAGTGCGATGCATCGGTCGAATATCGGCCGTCTTCGCAGCAACAAGGTCACCCAATAGCCTATTTCGGCAGAAATTGGCGGAGAAACATCTGGTCGGTGCGTATGAGCGTGAGCTTATCGGACTATCCAAGGCGGTGCGGCATTGGAGGCCATATTTGTGGGGTCATCCATTTCTAGTGCGCCTGAACCATGGCGGTCTCAAGTTTTTATTGGAGCAGCCCTCGTGGCGCCACCACAACACACGGCTTAGCAAGCTCATGGGGTTTGACTTCAAAGTGGAATACAAGCGGTAGTTGCAATGCTTGCAGATGCATTATCTCGCATGCCGCTTGAAGACCTTCAATGCGCAGCGCTCTCGAACTCGGGACGTGACTCGCTCCCAATGGTCGGACGAATTACGCAAGGATCCGAGAATTCAACATCCGGTGTCGGTGGAGCGCCACCATCTGCAGAAACGAGTTGCCTGAAGCGATCTGCAGGAAGCGGTGACAAGGGCGAAATTTGGTCGGTCGGTTTCCTCGATCGGAGGAGCGGTGCCAATCCCGAACAAGAAGGGACGCGCCACGATGGAAGGTGCAGGATGGCTTGGTTTACCGTAATCACAGATTAGTGGTACGGCTACATCACCTTTGGTGAATAAAATCATTGCCTCCATCCATGACCTCACTCACGAAGGGGTTGAAGACTCTTCATAGACTCGAGCGGCATATTTTTGGAAGCAGCGAGGCACTCGGTGGAACAATCGTGGCGGTTGTGGAGTGTGTCGGCAGAACAAAGCCAAGATTATGTCGCCTCACGGGTCTTTTGCGACCACTCTGGGTTCCACATCGTGCGGGCAGATATCTCCATGGACTTCATCACGGAGCTTCCCTGATCCCAAGGCAAGACAACCTTGTTGGTCGTGGTCGACCGATTGTCCAAATATGCACATTTCATTCCGATGGCACGACCGGCGACCGCCGTTAAGGTAGCTCAACTCTTCTTTGATAGGGTGGTCCGGCTTCATGGCATTCCTGAGTCGATCGTGTCGGATCGCGACCCGGTGTTCCTCAGTGCATTCTGGCAGGATTTGTTCAAACGGAGTGGGACTACTCTGCTTATGTCCACCGCATACCACCCTCAAACCGATGGACAAACGGAAGTAGTCAACCGCACTATAGAAATGTACCTTGTTGCTTGGCGAGATCGAATCAACGACACGGGCGCAATGGGTGCCATGGGCGAGTTACGCTACAACAGCTCCTATCACTCGCCCTCCGATTGACACCATTCGAGCTAGTTTACGGCGAGAAACCACCACCTCACACCATATCGGCAAGGAGCAACAATCATCAATACGGTGGATTGTGCATTGGTGGAGCGGGATGCCATACTAGCTCAAGCTCGGCGGCATCTGTTGGAGGCACAACACAGATGAAGCGAGAGGTATGACCAAAGCACCATCGAGAGGTGGAGTTCGCGATGGGATCTTGGGTTTGGCTCAAACTCGAAACATCGCCCGACGACCGGTTCGAGGAAACCACAATTGGTGGCCCCGTTTTATGGTCCATTTTAGGTGCTCGCCAGATTGGGCCCGTGGCATATCGGCTTCAACTTCCTGCCACCGCCGACTTCTAGCGTGTTTCATGTGTCCTTCTTGAAGGAATTTCGTGGGCGCCGTCGGACGGATGGCCGATTTACTTCCGCCAGTGCAGCTCGGCATAGAGCGGTCGCGGCCGAGCCCTACAACATTTTGGCGCAAAGGTTTGTTCAGAACAACGCCAATTCTCAGTGCATTAGGCGGCGAGCGATGGAGGAGGCGACATGGATGGATCTTTGTCACCTTCCGTCGTTCTTTTCCGATTGCAAGCTTGCGGACAAGCTTGTTGTCGAGAGGGAGGTGATGATATGAGGCCTGAGCTGATCACGTCTACTTCGGCCGCCGCTTGAAGGATTAGCGAGGCGCGCCACGGATGGGACGGAGGGTCGCTGTAAGGGCGGATGACAAAAGGAATAGTAGAGTCTAGCAAATAAGTAGTTGCTGCTTTATGGCTGGAGAGTCAGTTCGTATCTTTTCCTGTTTTTGAATTAGTTTGTTTCCGGGATTCTTATCCCCTGATTAGTTGGAGTCAGTTAGGATCCTACGCGATCCATCAGAGTCTTTATATATAGCGTTCAAGGAAATAAAGAAGGCAAGCTTGAAGTGTCCAGACTTACCTTAGGCGGTGGCTCCGACAAAAGCCAAGTTACCGGCGCCTGTCGCCCCGGCGAATTCCTCGTCGACGGCCGGCGACTCGCGATCTGGCCTGCGCCCTAGAACCCGATTGTATGAGAAGGTTCATCCTGAATCGGTTCATATCAAACGCGGTAAGAGCTGTGCCAAAGTGATTCTTTACATCGCTATGTGTTAATTGGCAAAAAACAGCTTGCATTAGGAGTATTTGAAAAGTATTCAGTAATTTGCATTTGAAGTGGAGAATATCCACATTCAGCCTTTTCAATGATTTGTTGGTTTGTGTATGTTCATTGGGTTCATGAAGCCTTAAATGGGAGCTATTTTAATAGCTTGCTCCTGAACAGATACAAGACCGGTTCAGACTATGTTTCATGGCATGCTGATGATGAGCCACTCTATGGACCTACCCTGGAGATAACATCGGTCATGTTTGGATGCGAACGCCAGTTCTTACTAAGAAAAAAGCCTACCAAATCACATGGTATGCAGTACACAAACTAAAAGGAATTTCCAAATTACCAGCTCCATTGGTAGATTTTGGAGTCTAGATTATAAATCATCGCGGCATCAAAAGTTGATTCATGTTAATCATCTCCCAGCTGCTACTGGATTTGGAGAATGTTATGTGGGGCCGCACCTACTGCCGCCGGCACAAGGCAGGTTAGGAAGGCTAGCAATTTGGGGTTTTTGATTATGGGATTTGATGGGATTGGTATTTTGGGTTTCCTTTCTTACAGAAGTTCATTAGGAAAGGCATTAGCCTATTTATGGGATTGGTATTTTGGGTTTCCTTTCTTACAGAAGTTCATTAGGAAAGTTGAGTAAGGCATTAGCCTATTTATGTAGCCGCATGGCATTTGATCAAGCAAGCAAGAATCAAATTACTTTCTACCTATTCTGCTGTCTAGTCTCCCTCCTGCTGTCGCCATTGATCGGGCGCCCGGTAAGCGATCATTACCTTCGAGGAGCCGGGGCCGCTCCTCCATCTTGCCCCTTCCACTACAAATGACGGACTATAGGTCCTAACACTTGGTATCAAAGGTCACCGATCCTGTGGCTTCCGCACCCACCATGGCCGCGACTGACCGGGACAACGCTATCCTGGAGCAACTCGCCTCCATCACCCAGCAACTCGCCAAGCTAGGCTCCCTCGAGACGGCTATCACCCGGATGGAACAACAGCAGCAGCATGATCACCGCGCCATCGAGCGGCTCGAGCGCACCAACAACGCCGTCATCATCCAAGGCAACGACGGTGGGCGCGACGGCGCTTCCGGGCTGGGGCATCATGCCGATCGACCTCCTCGCTTCCACAAGCTCGACTTCCCCAAATTCGACGGGAAGACGGACCCCCTCCTCTTCCTCAACAAATGTGAGTCCTTCTTCCACCAGCAGCGGATCATGGAGGAGGAGAAGGTTTGGATGGCGTCATTCAACATGGATGGGCCTGCCCAGCAGTGGTACATGCGACTCCAGCGGGAGGAGGGCACACCGTCCTGGCGCTGTTTCTCGGAGCTGCTCCACCTCCGATTCGGACCACCTATCCGAGCCAATCCCATGGGCGAACTCGCTGCTTGCCGCCGCATGGGCTCCGTCGCGGAGTACAGCGAGCGGTTCATGGAGCTCCTGGCGCGTGCGGGCCCTCTCACCGAGTCGCAACAGATTCAGATGTTCATGGCCGGCCTCCAAGAACCCCTCAGCATCGATGTCCAGCTCCAAAATCCAATGTCCTCGAGGTCACCATCGGCTGGCTCGGGCGTATGGCGGCGGAGTTATGGTCCAGCGGCGGCCGCCGCCAGGGTATTCTGCCCACACCACCACCGCCACCGCCCTTCGCCGCCGCCAAAGACCAACCCCACGGCGCCAAAGACGATGGCATGGCGGCAGAGCCGTCACCTCACGCCGATCGAGATGGATGAACGCCGCCAAGGCCTTCGCTTCAATCTGCGGCGAAATACGTCCGGCCATAATCGTTTTTGGTAAGCGACTCTTCATCTTGGAGATGGCCTCGACGACAATGACGACGACATCACCGACGTCACCGCCGACATCGGCGCTACACGGACGCCGAACTCGCGTGATCTCCCTCCACGCTATCTCCGAGTCCGCCTTGCCGCCTGATCACGGTGCTAGTGCGATGGGGTGCCGCCACATTCGAGCCCTCCTCGACTCGGCTCCTCCCACAACTTCCTTTCGGTAAAAGCAGCTGCACGGACGAGGCGTCTCCTTTGATTCCCGATCCGGATGCAAGCAATGGTGGCCAATGGCGAAAGGCTCGTGTCTTGGGGTCTCTGAGGCGCCACCTTCTCCATCCACGGCGAGCAATTCGAGAAGGTCTTCGTCTTTGCCATTGGTGGGCTATGACACGGTGCTCGGCCCGGGTGGTTACGACCCTCGGGCCCATCTGTGGGATTTCGAACCCTCACCATGCGCTTTTGGCTCGCGACCACAAGGTCCGTTGGCGAGATTGGCGATCGCCACATCTCCACCAATTAGCGGCTGGGTCCGACCTCATGCTGCTCTCCTCCAGAGTTCGACGGCCTCTTCACGGAGCGCGTGGTATCGCCTCCACGCCCGTCGCGACCATCGCGCCACCTCCTACCGACGTCTCCGATCGCCGTCGTCGCATCGCTACCCGCCATGCACAAGGACGAGCTCGAGCGGCAGTGCAAGGACATGCTCGACCGCGGCATCATACGTCGCAGCACGTCCGCCTTCTCGTCGCCAGTGCTGCTCGTCAAGAAGGCCGACCATTCTTGGCGCTTTTGCGTCGACTACCGGGCACTCAATGAGCGGACCGTGCGGGACACGTTTCCCATTCCGGTCGTGGATGAGCTGCTCGACGAGCTCCATGGCACCCAGTTCTTCACCAAGCTCGACCTCCGCTCCGGCTATCATCAAGTCCGCATGTTTCCCGGCGACATAGAGAAGACGGCATTTCGTACACACGACGGCCTCTATGAGTTCTTGGTCATGCCTTTCGGCCTGACCAATGCGCCGGCCACTTTCCAGGCGTTGATGAACGCGGTGCTCCGACCATTCCTCCGCCGTTTCGTCTTGGTGTTCTTCGCCGACATCCTCATCTTCAACAAGACATGGTCCGAGCATCTCCAACACGTCCGCGCCGTCTTCGCCGCACTCCGCGACAACGCTCTCGTCCTCAAGAAATCGAAGTGTTTTTTCGGTGAGTCCTCCGTCGCCTATTTGGGCCACGTCATCTCTCGCGACGGCGTTGCCATGGACGCGGCAAAGTCGAGCCGTCGTCGTGGCCGCCGACGCCACAGACGGCAGGTGCTCTCCGCGGCTTCCTCGGGTTGGTAGCTACTACGCAATCGTCAAGGACTACGGTATTGCCGCACCTCTCACCGCCTCCTCCGCAAGGAAGGTTTCGCTGATCATGGAGGCCGCCATGCCTTCCGATCCCTCAAGGAGCCTTGGCGTCGGCGCCATCCTCTCCTGCCCGACTTCACATTGTCTTTTCGTGGTGGAGTCGACGCCGGCTTGGCGCCAGTGCGGCAGTTCTTCACCAACAAAGGGACCCGTGGCATTCTTTAGCGACCTATGGCCCCATCGCCACCGGGTCTCATGACATCTGGCCTTGGTGTCGATCTCGTCGTGCCGTCGCCATTAGCGTCTTACCTCTGAGGGTGGCTGTTAAATCGTCAAAATGCAGACCACTCTGACCTTAAGTTTTCTTTGGACCAACGCCTGCGCCACCATTCCACAACATCAATGGGTCACAAATTGTTGGGCCGACTTCACCGTCAGTACAAGCCCGGCCGCACCAACATCGTCGCCGACGCGCTCTCCCGCCGAGACATGGAAGAGGGCGCTCTCATGAGCATCTCCGGGCCGAGCTTCGACATCGTCCAAGACCTTCGGCAGGAGGCTGACCGTGACCCGGCCATCATCACACTGTCTGCGCAGGTGGCCGATGGAACGCTCGGTGCTCCTTGGTCAGTGGTGGATGGCATCCTCTTGCATAGCGGCAAATTCTACCTTCCGCCGGGCTCCACGCTCCTCCAAAAGGTGCTCCAGGGCGTCCACGACACGGCACACGAGGGCATCGAGAAGACGTTGCGGCGGTTTCGCCGGGACTTCCACACGCCAGGCGATCGGGCGGCCATCCAAACCTTTGTCCGCCACTGCTTGATCTGCCAGCGCAACAAGACGGAGCATCTCCACCCGGCCGGCTTGCTTTTACCTCTTCCCGTGCCATCCTCTGTGTGGTCCGACATCTCCATGGACTTCGTCGAGCACCTTCCTAAGGTGGGAGGCAAATCAGTGATCCTGACGGTGGTGGACCGCTTCTCCAAGTATGCGCACTTCATTGCATTAGCGCATCCTTATTCCGCAGAGTCGGTGGCTGCCGCATTCTTTGCGGACGTGGTCCGCCTCCATGGAGTTCCCACATCCATCGTCTCCGACCGCGACTCAGTGTTCACATCCACATTTTGGCAAGCCCTCTTCACACTTTTGGGCACCAAGCTTCACATGAGTTCAGCCTTTCACCCGCAATCGGATGGACAAACGGAGGCTGTCAACAAAGCAATAGCTATGTATCTGCGGTGCATGACCGGGGATCGGCCACGGCAGTGGCTTAAATGGCTCCCTTGGGCGGAATACCTCTACAACACTTCCTTCCATTCGGCCCTCAAGGACACGCCATTCAAAGTGGTCTATGGCCGAGAACCTCCCGCCATTCGGTCCTATGAAGCTGGGGATTGTCGGGTGCCCGCAGTGGCCGCTGCCATGGAGGACAGAGATTTGTTTTTGGCCGATGTTCGCGCTCGCTTACTGCAGGCCCAAAGTGTGGCTAAGAAGTTCTACGATCGCGGGCATCGCCATCGCCCTTGCTGTGGAGATTGGGTGCAGGCTGCAGCGTCGCCATCGACTCGGCCACCGCCCGCCTCTGCCCAAAGGCAAGCCGCGCCCATGGTACTATGGCCTGCATCAGTTGTGGTGTGATCAATGAGGTGGCTTACAAACTCGCCTTGCCTCATAAGCTCGCCTCCATGATGTGTTCCATGTGGGCCTCCTCAAGAAATTCCCGGGTACTCCTCGTGGCTCCCGCCCGCCACCCATGCATTTTGGTGCTGCCCAAGCTACTCTGCCCGTCTTTGTCAAGATGCGCCTTGCAGTGGCGTTCGCCAAGTCCTCATTCAATGGGAAGACCAACCACGGCAGCCTACTACTTGGGAAGATGTGGGCGATTTTAAGTGTCGCTACCCCCACTTGGCGCTTGAGGACACGTTGCTTGTCGAGGGGGAGAGATGTTATGTGGGGCCGCACCTACTGCCGCCGGCACAAGGCAGGTTAGGAAGGCTAGCAATTTGGGGTTTTTGATTATGGGATTTGATGGGATTGGTATTTTGGGTTTCCTTTCTTACAGAAGTTCATTAGGAAAGGCATTAGCCTATTTATGGGATTGGTATTTTGGGTTTCCTTTCTTACAGAAGTTCATTAGGAAAGTTGAGTAAGGCATTAGCCTATTTATGTAGCCGCATGGCATTTGATCAAGCAAGCAAGAATCAAATTACTTTCTACCTATTCTGCTGTCTAGTCTCCCTCCTGCTGTCGCCATTGATCGGAGGCGCCCAGCCGACGATCATTACCTTCTGAGGAGCCGAGGGCCAGCTCCTCCAGTGCTGCCCCTTCCACCACAGCGACGGACTATAGGTCCTAACAGAGAAGCAGCTCGAAAGCGGCTCAAGATCATTGTCCCTCAGCAGCACACTTTTCTTCTGAAGCATTCCTTGCCCCTCAGCAGTAAGCCTCTTTCGGCAAGTGTGAGCATCATGGTCTGTCCCACACTCTCACCAAACAGCTGCAACACTTTTTTTATGTGATGTTCCAATTCCAATTGTTGCATGTATTCTCTTCTCTTTGACTCCCTTTAGTTGTAGAACTTGGGTGATCTCTTACTTGAATAGCACTAGATGATTGACAAGCATCAGTGCTGATAGTGGCATTCACATTTTTTTGTTTTAGCCCTTTTCTTCTCTTTTCTTTTAAGAGAAGCAAGCTCAGAACTGCATAGCCTTCATGTGTGAAATCGCTATGTGGTGTGCTTTAGTGCTTCTTCTGAAACTAATGCTTCTTTAGCTATCTTAGTAAAAGCACTGCACAAGGTTGTGTATCTTAAAATTTTTCGTGATTCTTCTGGCATCAATCGTGCTTCTTGAGGGTTCTACGCACCAGGGTCAACTAGGATAGCATATGAATCCTAGGTCCACCTTTGCATGATGTAGTTATCAGGGATCCTATGAACACACACCTGTGTGATAACTTTCAATACATGGCAACACAGTATACCATCTCTTTCAAATTTTCACCACTCACATCTTTAAAGACCATCCAATACATGCACTTCAATGGTGTATATTTTTGAGCCATAATTGTCAACTCGACCATAGTTGGAAATAAGCTCATGGAAGTAACCACCCACAACTGAACAATCCAAGTGGAATTTGTTAGTGTTACCAAGGACTTAACAATTCAAGAGAAATTCATCAGCGATTTGTTCTTCAGTTGTGTGCTTGTGATATTTGTTTCTAAGTTGTTCATAAGATTTTTGTATTTAATGTTGCTAGGCTGTTCAGATGTATTAACTACCAGAACTGATAATAATGCTTTGTGACCAAAATCTCTTGTTATCTAGCAAGCAATGCCATGTTAGGCCCATTTGGGACAATGAATTTTGTAGGATTCCTTTGGGAATTACATTGTTTCCTATGAAATTCATGCATTTCAAATGGGATTTTATTATATATCCTTGTTTACTATTCTTTGTGTTTGTACATGAGTAGTACTTATATGCATCTAAAATTTATAAAGTATTATTCGGACATTGCACATTTAGAGTGAACAGTATTATTTGGACACGGTTAGTGTGCATTGCACATAAATCTGTTTGTCATAAATTGAGTTTTCGTTGCAACACACGGGCACATAACTATTATCATCTCAATTGTCACATTGCTCCTCAACACACATTGCTTGGTCCAATTCTCATGACAATTCCACCAAATCAAAGATCTATTAATTTGTGTATGTATTTTTTTTGCAAAATTTTCACATAAATTCCTTATAAAAGGCATTACAAATCTTTATAAAAAAATTTGGAGCAAATTAAATCCAGTCCTAAAAACATCAAAACCGTCGAATTTGTGTCAATTTCGGTCCAAAATACCAAAATCTTGGCAAAATTTGATGAAATCTCCTGAAATCACTGTAACAATTTCAAATTTTTAATTTTTTTATTCCATCAAGATTTGGAATCTCGGGCCCCTCTGAAATCCGAAATTTCGCCCAGATTTTGAACCCTGTTACTAGTACTGGAGCGTACAAAGACTCGCTAGAGAGATGCTTCTATACTTTTTTAAAAAAAGTTGTATAAATATTAAAGTAAACCTTAGGATCTAGATGGAAATGCTCAAAGTACGGTCACGGTTGCACCATGTATAGGCCAGACATATATATAGTCACCATTGCTGCATAATGAACGGTGAAACTCACAGAAGAATGCCTATCCAGTACACGGTTGATGGCAGAGCCGAGCTGGCGTCGCCTTCTTGAAGTGCCATATTTCTCCGGGATCCGGCAATGTGCATTGGGCAGGCAGGCAGGCCCTGTGACTGTGCCACGGCCGAGCCGATCCGGCCTCACCCACTAGCCCGCAACCGGCAGCCAGCGCGTCTACCACCGTCGTCACACCGCGCCGGGCGGAGAAGCGGCTGCGGTGCCATCACGTAACCTCGGTCCACGGACTCCAACCGCCGCGCGCGCGGTGGCGCTGGTGCAGGTTGGCCGCGCGCCCGTACTGACACGACAACATGCTAGCTCATGCACCGATCTCCGCCTTACGGCCTTAACTCATCGCTAGCATGAACGATACGCTAATCCGCACGTACGGCATGCAATTGATTCACGTCGAGGTCACAGCGGTGGGATCAATCAGACATGTTCAGCTCCTCGGCCTGCCTTCTAGCGCGGTCACGCCGAGCAGCCGGGCTACACGTCGCATGTAGACCGACCATTACAGCATCACTTAGCTTGCATGTCCGCAACTGATTCTTGCCTGGGCGCTAGGCAGGCACTACAGGATCAATGCCGTCAAATTGCAGCCACTACAACACAAGATCTTCTGATCTTAGCGCCCGTTCGGTTCAACGTCAATGTAGGCATTTATGTGTCACCGATATTGCTATGGTTTAGAGATGCAAAAATGGGACACAAGACTTTACGTGAAAAACGGCCGTAAGCCGGCTCGCCGGGCCGTGCCGGCGTGACCTGACTCACACCAACGTCTGCATCCCAACCCGCGCGTCCGGCGTCTCCGAATCCCGGCAGCCCAGGCGGCGGAAGCCGCTGCGTGCCAATGCGGCGTGTCGTCAGATTACATTTCACGCCGCGACTCTACAGTCTACAGTGGCACATGGTGGATTTTACGGCTTTGCTGCTTTGATCTGCCATCAGTCGTAATGTACATTACTTCCTTAATTAGTTCCTTTGGTACAAAACAGGTGCTTAATTCAAGATTGTTGGTTAGAGCAACTCCAACCCAAACCTCTATATTTACCCTCTAAATCACTCATTTAGGGGTGGTATAAAAATTAGGGGTACTCTATATCAAATTTGTCTCCAACCCATACTCCCTATTACTCACCCCTATTATTTATCTACACATTATTATTACTTTGCACCCATGAACTATTATTTTAAAATGAATAAAAAAATGCCAAAGAAAATAATAGGGGCAAAGAGAAGCCCCCTAGATGTAGGGGTGAGAGAGTACCTCTCTAAAATAGGGGTTTATAATAGGGGTAGGGTTGGAGCTTATATTTTTCTAAGTCTTTTTATAATTTAGGATAGGGGAGGTTTAGGGGGTGGGTTGGGGTTGCTCTTATAATCTGCACTTGCGGCCGACAAACTCTAAATACAAAACCAGGTTCCTTCCCAGACGGCGATTTTTCTAGTCGGTTTTGTTTCTTGACCAGTGCAGAAAGTAGTAGCATGCGCCGGATGGAGGTGGCCACTTATGTTAGTGAGCTAGGGCAGGCGAAGAACGCTCAAATATTCTTTCATAAGGTAGTTAGTAGTACAGACAGTGTTTGCCCATGTGGAGTATACAGCGATCTTTCCAGTGCTACTGGTACGGTGGTACCAATAAGCATCTAGTAGAGGCATTTGGTGTATATAATGGATAGGAAAACAAAACATCTCGGTGCCACATCTGAAAACAAACAAGCTGAAACGTCATCTATTTGCATGGTTGCATCGGAGGAAGTACTGAAGATTGTCGCTGCGCTTCAGGTTGTTCGTCCAACCAAATTTTCAGGGACGGCCGCAATTCCAGTTTCAGCGGCGGCGTTGCATCTGGTGCGGAACCGGGCGCGGAGCCGCGGAATGGATCCTGGCCGGTCCGTCCGACCAACCAAAACCGGGCAACGTTAATGCGGCTGCCCAGTTGCATGCAGGGCAGTAGCTCCTGCCGGCCGGACGCTCCCAAAACAGCATTGAAACGCTCTCCATCCAACCATTCTAACCGGCCTCCATCTCCTCACTGGAGCTTTAACACTAAATTACCCTTAAAATATCTTTTAATGTCAGCACCTTTTTAACTTTTACAGTTTTTACCATCTGACTATAAGATATCACTAAATTACTCTTAAACTCTAGTAGGTACCTTCATCGTTTAAACTTTTGATATCTCTTAGTACTAACTTAATATATATTCTAGTACTTCCCGATGATAATAATAAAAAGGTCTTTTAAAACTTTCGATGCTTAACTGAAGGGATATTTCAGTGCGTTCTGTATCTTCTAAGAAGGGTAAAAAAGTCTCTCTCCACAGTCCACATCGCCGTGCCTGCGTACACGCGTGGTCCTGTCTCCACTCCTGACAGTGATCACTGCCTAGCATGATAGCATCTATCTCACTCACTGTACACCCGGCTACTAGCTAGATTAGCTGTAACTCAACCAATTCCGTAAAGAAACCTTCTCATCTCCATGCCGCGGACACCACGGTACCAAATGAGGCCATGTTAACTAACACCTACTGTGCGCATGTAGGCCTAATTTTATACCCATTTTGTTTTTTTTAAACAGCCGAGCTGTGATTATATTAAGAAAGAAGAGAGGTACAGTGGTTTAGATATTACATGGTGCAGCATATTGCACCCAAGACGTAGAAACGAGCGATAACAAGTGAAAGAAAAGAAAAAAAACAATACGAAACGAAGCTAAGAGATTGCTAAGGTATGCGGCCTAGGAGATTTTTAAGGTACTTTGCTTCTACGAGAATCCAGTTTGTAGCTTTATCTCTAACCGATTGCACTATTTCATCATGAGTTGTGAATACCAAACAGAAAATTCTACTATTGCGCTCTTATACCCGGTTTGTGAAAAAAGCTGCTGGATAGCATTGCTTCTCCATGTTGTCTCCACGGCTCCACAGCGGACGAAGAAGTCATTGCCGACTCCACTTTGGCGCCCGCTTTCACCGCGGCCATCATATACATCCCCCGTGAGAATGCTTCCGACGGAGGCAACAACCGCGATCTAGCAAGTGGCCACATCGGACTCTCCCACTGTTCACTGTTAGTAGTACTGTACATTACATGCGCGCGTGCGTATACGATGCGCGCAGTAATATGGAAAGGCAGGCGTGTTTTTTTTAAAAAGTCCCTGGCTTCTTTTTTTACAAATTTAACGCACATACAAATTTAACGCACATACAAATGAATTTGTAAAAATGATCATCTCTTTAACTACGAAAACAACGGGATATAAAATGTTTCATCTGTTATGTTCGTGTATCACGGTAGGGGGTTAAGATCATGATAAACCTGCCGCGCTGGGGCACCGCGACAGACCCCCACCACACTACTATGCTGCCATGCTGCTGCTCCTGCTGCGCCTATGGTGCTTGGCAACTGGCTGCCAAGCCCGTGGTCCTCGGCACCTAGCTGCCGAGCTGAGGGAGTATGGCAGCAAGTTTGCCGCGGTAGGCCCACCAGCTGCTGCCACGATCGATTAGCCTTCTACTGTGATACACGAACATAATAGGTGACATATATATATCAGAGAGAAAACTATTTTCTGTATTATATATAATCATAGACGGTTTTTAAATAGAATCATTTGTGATAATAGATTATCACAGACTGTTTATTAAAAACCGTCTGTAATCAACTTATATTACAGACGGTTCTATTTAAGAACTGTTTGTGATCAACACATCACATATGATTCTAGTTTAAAACCGTGTGTGATATGTAGTTTCACGGTCGGTAGGGAAACCGTCTGTGATGTGTGTCGTATTATCATTGACGTATACTTACAGACAGTTCAAAAAACTATCTGCGATAATGTTTTCGAACTAGCCTTCTCAACAGTAGTGTATGTACTTGGGGCAGAAATTTGCAGCACAATGTGGTTGGTGCTGCTCCGCGCTAGGCGGCTGGCTACAGCTTCTTCCCCTTCTCAGCAAGAAATAAAAGTTGCAGAGCCAACCGGCCAAGCTTGTTGGTGTTGCTCGTAGCGTTGAGTTTGTGGCTGCGCCTCCCTGACAAGATATCACCTGTGCCTGAATTTTTTTACTGTTCTAGTCGGTTTGTGTAATTTTTTTCATAAATAGCCGATAAAATAGAACAGTGAAAACTTGCACGGGAAGCGCTGAAATTTTTTTTAATCCACATCCGCGGCTTTATTTTATTATTTTTTATTTCCTGCAGATTGCAACCGCTGAAATTTATTTGGAATATTTTGCGGATGGGAAAATGGTTTTTTAATTTTCTGCGGAGGTAGTGCGCTGGAATCTGGAGAAATTCGAGTTAAACGAGCCAACTCGCGAGTTTAACGAGTCCTCCAGGTCAGCAATTATAGTTGTATATGTGTGAACCGAGGATGATAACATATAGCATACCATATAGTCTCAATAACAATCCTCCTCTCAGAAGGTAATATCGAGTTTAACGAGTTGAGCCGAGCTGAGATTTGAGCTCTTTGATCGAGCCGAGTTGGCTCATTATCCACCCCTATCTTCAGTTTTGTTTTAAATTTTGTGTCGGCTGGCACGCTTGCAGTTCCAGCGGTCTGGAACCACTGGATTCCTCCCGCGATTCCAGTGCTTCCAGACCGCTAGATATCTCCGATTTCCACCGCACTCCCTCCGCAGGAAATTAAAAAATTATTTTCCCATCCGCAAAATATTCCAAATAAATTTCAATGGTTGCAATCCGTGGGAAATAAAAAAAAAAAAAAGCTGTGAACCAGAACCGTTGGATGTGGATAAAAAAAAAATTCAACGCTTTCCATCCTCAGGTTTTCACTGTTTCACGCTATTCGTGAAAAAAATTATACAAACCAAGTTAGAACAGGAAAAAATTCCCAATGCCCTGCCACTTCAGCTGTTTTGTGGCACAATGTGGACTGTGAGATCTCGCCGTTTCATGTCGTCGTCGATCGAGGCGCTCATGGGCTCTGGATTATGTCTTGTTTTCACCGGATCATATATATGATGCCTTTTAATTAAGCTTTAATAATGAGTGCTACTACGTAGTAGTACGGTAGTAGCATCAAATCAAGAATTCTCCTTGCTCATTATATATATGTTTGGGAATTGGGAGTTGCGACTGACTTGCAGCCGGTTACAAGTTTAGCTTAGCCAGGGTGCACGTATGTACTCGGCATCGCCGTGAGAAGGCCCAGGAAGCTTCCAATGCACCCAATGGCACATCGCCGGAGTTGACTCGGGCGTATGATCGAGCTGACATTTTTATGGGGTTGATAAATTTTATGCGTTGACAATTAGCTCTCTCAAGCGGCTGGCTAGTTTCATTCATAAGACTTTGACTTTACGTAACATAGCTTACTTGACAAGAATGGATTACGCAAATTGTGAGGCTTTCAAGTCGGCAACCTAATAATGGCTCACGAAGTCATGATCCAATGAAGCAAGCCACCACAGCCCAGGGCCCAGGTGCATCGCATGGGAGTTGACATGCAAATTAACAGGGAACAAACACGTACGGACGGTACTAACCGCACAATAATGCGAAAGAACGTGTGGAAAAGGGCAAAAAGGAAAACATTGTTGGCGATCACAGCCCAAAAGCTCAGTCTGACTTTTTATCTTTCACTGACCTTTTGCCTTTTTCCCCCGCACCTCTTTTCTGTCTGCTTCTTGAAAGCAATGCAATCACCTTCTGCAAGAAAAATCAGGTAAACTCACACTCACTCTTTTTTAAATTGTCATGAGTACTGGCATAAGAAGAAAAAAAACAACATACGAGTTACATATGCACACGCACGTACATACACACACGCACCTGCACTCGTCTCTACGAGAAACACCGGGTTTGAGACTCGAACCTGGGTTGGCTGCACGACCTCCTGCGTCCCTCGCCACTAAGCCATGCTCGGTCCTCAAAATCACACTCTTAGTGGCATGTGCAGTATCTAATGAATTTGTCACATTTAAGGAATTTCTACATTTTTATTCTAGTATTAAGATAAAAAGAGTATATAACAATAATAGCATTGAACATTTTTGTTATTTGCAAGTTGTCGTTTTCTTTTAAGTAAGTCGAGTTTCATGTTTGTTAGATTATGTTTTGATAGGTACATATACCTGATTCTAACTTTGATTGAATTGTTCAAACATATGACTTGAGAAAAAAATATATGTTACCTCTGTGCATAGACAACCCAGATATCAGCACGGACCTTAAAATCCACATTTGATTATTATTTTTCCAATTAAATATTAACACACATCCAAAAAATTATCATAGAAGCGTTTTTGATGAAAAAATCTACCTATATCAATTTTTATATGAAAAATCCGAATACTTTGTCTATACCCACTAAAATTTAAAAAAACTTAAGGACACAAATCCTGGAACGATACTCCGTCTCGGTGCATGCATGCAGTAGCACTGGAAATGCCAACTTACGAAATTTTTTTACCCGTACATGGCAGCAAACTCCTTTTCAAAACAAAAGGTTTCAAGGATAACGCTGGTAAAGGTCATTAAACGTGACAGCCAGCACTGAAGATAAGCCAAGCTTTTGGCCGCGACAGCGCCGTCAAAACGGCACTTCGCCACAGGACCCAAAGGCTACACGGCTAGCAATTAGGCTACACGGCCAGCAATTGATGCCGGGGCAGAGACGCGTCCCTCTCGCCGCTGCCGCCCCCGCCCTTTCGCGGAACCGGACAGGCGCCACCTTTCGCCCACGGGATCCCGCGCTCCCGCCGTCCGATCCGCCCGATCGCACGGGCCCGATCCCTCCCCTCGTGCCCGCCGCCGACGTGCACTGCACGCACGCCGCGGATCCGCTTCGCCTTGGAAAACGCGGAGTCCGCACGGGGACCGCGCGCCTCGAACATACTCGTGAATTTCTATATACGTGCACTAAAAATGATTTTTTCTTGTTTGAAAAACACAGGTGGTTGAGACCTTATGCACATTTCTATGATTTTTAAGTACGACCTACAGTTTCATCGGACCAATTTAGAACCAACACACGCCTCAACGCGAATCCAGAGTGAAAAAAAGGACTTAAGAGTTATGTCAAACAAGTCAGGTACATGATTTTTTTTTTTTTTTTACAGTTCAGTGGTGTTGGCCTTAAGCTGATTTCTGGAATCAGATACTCTTGTCTCGTGTGCGCCCTTTCTCTGGTTAGCCCTTTCCATGCTCTCCATATCTTTTCCTCAGCTCTCGCTAGTCCCTATCCCCTATTAAACAAAGATTTTGTGCCTTGTGAAATGCATACAGCTGCTTTCACAGCTGACGCCCGTCGAATTCTTTCTTTAAAAAATATATTTTTAAATAATTTTACAAAAATAATACGTTGAGAAAAATTACAAAAAAATACTCATCTGTTGTCATTTCAAATGATGACAGAGGTGTATTTTCGTAAAAAAAAAATAAGCATATTATTTTTTGCAATTTTTTTTTAAAATATCTTATTAAAAAAAAATCGACACCCATCCCTCTCTTCTCCTCACACTATTCCATCAACTTTTATCTTTCGTTTTCCTCCCCGATGGCTTAGCACTACTAGAAAGATCAGGAGTATGAACGGGAGTGGAAAACCATAGCCCCAAACATTCGGGAGTTTTGAGCGTTCCCATTGGTCCATTGGTTTCGAGATGAGAATTGAGATAGACGTCGTGTTTTTGGTTGGACGAAGGGACAATGACGACCATTCACAGAAAAATAATTGGCACAAGAACCCTGTATCCTCAGTTCGTTGAACCTTCCGCTATGCTCCGTGAACTCACCGGCCTACCTTTTCCGACCGAGCTCGGCATCACGCAAAGGAAGAAGAAGAAACGCACAAAGTCACACCGCCTTTCCTTGTCAAGCCAGTCTTTTGAGCAGAGACTATTATTGTATACATCTGAGCTAATCGTTCAACTCATCAAGTGTTTGAAAAAAAAAGCTAAGCAAAAAGACTTCTTCATATACTAAGCGAGTGTTAGTAAAAATCCTTTCACCACTTCATGAAACCCGGCTCATATACTCCTGCAGCAACCTGACCGCAGAGCGAGTAAAAAAAGCCGAGTGTTTTATTGATGAGGAGTAGGTTGGTGTGAGCGACGGTGTTAAATGAGAGGCGCTACACAGCCTACAGCTAGTTGCAGTACTAGTCGTAACATACTATGGAAAATGCACCGGACAGGGGCATGCAGGGTATACATAGCAAAGTTACAACAAACCTATACAATTGTTTCTCCCCCCCTTTCTCCCTCCATTCTTCTCCTTTGTCACTTGAATCCTTGATGATGCCACTGCTCCATTGCCCTTTGCTTATACACTGCCTGGTACACAAGCCTTTCAGGCTTCAGCTGCCTACTCGAACCCAAAGAAATGGAAACTACAATTACATCTCTCCTCTTCTACCCAAAATAATCTTTGCATCTAAAGTCTCCAGGTCTTGTACAACGCGGGGTCTCGACTCTCGAGCTTTTCAACCAGAGTACTGCTGATGCTTGCTCGCTGAGCAGGTGCAATTAGCGCGGCTTTCGTTTAATACCTTCAACGAACAGACAGGTTGCGATGAGTTACTGTCAAAAAAAGTGCTCCGGATCATGTAATTCATATAAGAGTAATAAAAGTATCGTTCGCCCTCAGTCATAGGGCAAAGTAGCTGCTTGATTTTGACCTTACTGGCCCGAAATGGTTGACCCCCTAATTAAGCTACATATATGTGTTTAATTTTTTTCTAAGGAAAAATTATCATAGTCCGAGAATATGAGTACCTTAGCCTGCTTCTGGAGGTCCTTGATGTAGTCGACAGCCAAATCCAACATGTCAGCAGTGTTGGTTTGCTGCAGGAAATGGAATTGCAGGTTGTAGCCAAGTTAATTTTGGAGTGGTCCTCGCATAGCAAATTTGCAAACGACACACTGTTCTATTGCCTACTGCCTACTGGGGAGAGAGGTGAATGGTGCACTGTGCGCAGTACCTTGTCCATGTTTGGGACGAGTTCTTGCAGCTTCCTGATTCGCTCGCTGATCTTTGTCCTCCTCACCTGGGCAAAGATCACCACATCAACCTCTTGCTAAGCTTGATGATCACCAAAAAAAACTAGCAATTGTGTGCAAGAACAGCGTCAATTTACCCGCTCGGCGATGCTGCGCGGGTGTGTGGCGCATCCCCGCTTGGCTCGGATCTTGCAGGGAACGGCGTCCTGGAACTGGAGGAACTTCTCGATGGCGGCCATCTCCGACGAAGTCTTCGGCAGGCTAAACTGATGCGCCAGGCCGTTCTGCACAGAAATCCTCCTTAACTCAGTGCTTCTGAGGAATGAAATGCTAGTAAGATGAAGTGGCCGCGACGGCCGGAGACGCACCTGCGCAGGCTCCGACGAGTCCCGCGGGCGTTTCATCCCAGACAGGTTCTCCGACATCAGCGAAGACTCCTCCCACCCGGAGCCCATAGGGTAGCCAGGGATGTAACCCTGACCGCCTCCGGCGGCCTCAGGGCTGCTGCCTCCGAGCTCGTCGCTGCCCATCTCCGAGATTTGCGACATGAGCGAGCCCTGCCGCGACGAGAAGCTGAGCTGGCCATTGAGCCTGCCCGAGCCGCCTCCGCCGCTGGAGGAGTCGGCGGCCGCCGCGTTAGTGCCGTTCCTGAAGCCCACCCCCATGCCCGCCCTTAGCATGCTACCGTATCCTGAAATTGAACAGCGTAGGACACAGGATTCAGTTCCGGAAATAGAAAGGTTTCCACAAGGACTCGTCAGGAAGGCAAGAACTGCAATAAGTGCTGCGTAGCAAATACGAGCGGCAACTACCAGTACCAAAAGAAGGCCGAATTAAGGAAGTACTAACCGTTGTCCATGTTCAAATGATTGAGGAACCCGGCAGGGGAGCTGCTCTGCCGGATCAGGCCGGCGCCGGCAGTGGCCGCGGCGGCGTCCATCCCGGCGTTGCTGACGGTGCGGTAGAGCCTCTCGACGGAGGCCATCTGCGGCTGTTGCTGCTGCTGGGAGTGGAACATCATCTGCTGCTGCTGCTGCTGCTGGGAGGCCATGGCGGCGTCATCCGGGAAGTGGACCGCGGCGGCAGCAGCGGGAGGCGGAGACGGCGGCTTGTCCCGGATCTGGTGGTCAGCCAAGAACCGGGAGAAGACGTTGTCGGCGCCGCCGTCGGGGCTGGCAGCGCTGGGGGCGGACGGGAGGAAATCCTCGCAGACCTCGCCGAGCAGCGTGCTCGGCGCCGATCTGTACCTCAGCAACCCGGAAGAATTCATCGGCGGCGGCGGCGGCGGCGGCTGGGCCGGCAGGTTAAGATCCTTGGAGACCGGCGAGCCGTACATCACCTCCCCCCCCTCACTCTTTCCCCAACAATCCCCCTCTCCTCCAAAGGCCAAAACACCAATTCTCCCCAGAAACGACCAAATCAAGAAACCCAGGCCCACTACCTCCGCCTCCTCGCCATGACCGCGCACACAGCACACAAAGCCCACGAATCAATCCGCCAATTCAGCGACCCCCAGAACCACGAAAAGATCGGAGACTTTCCAGCTGACGAACAGAAACACTAGATTACTTTTTCTGCTCGATCTCTCCAGCCTCTCAAGCTACTCCCCCTCTATCAACCTATAGCTTCTTTACGTCGAGGGAGGGAGAAGAAAAGAAGAGAGCAGCACACCAAGAAAGGAAGTGGTGGTGAACGCTTTTTGTGGGAGTAGTTTTAATTGACGGATTGGGGCTCTGTGATTGTGTATTCGTGTGTGCGCGGAGCAAATTTTATATAAGTGGGAGTGAGAGCTCTCGGCTATGGGGTACAGAGGAGGAAGTTACGAGAATGCCCTCGCCGTCGCGGTTTCCGCGGCTCTTCGGAGGAAGACGATACCGGGGATGGCCGCTGGCGGCGGGACTCGCTGTGATGCTTTCGCTTGGTGTGACCGCCCGTGTGTGGGTTTACCGAATGGAAAAATATCTGTGCAATCAGACAGCCTGGTGAAATTACGGTGCAATTCAACTAGAAAAAGTTTCAAAAAATTCTGAAAAAAATCATGGATATACATCTCAGCTTACCCCATCTACATATATAAATTTCATGATCAAATTCGTCCTGTGCTAAGAGTAATAAAAAAGACAAAGTTGATCATGAACATTAACAGTTACTGTTCATGATCAACTTTGTCTTTTTTATTACTCTTAGCACAGGACGAATTTGATCATGAAATTTATATATGTAGATGGGGTAAGCTGAGATGTACATCCATGATTTTTTTCAGAATTTTTTGAAACTTTTTCTAGTTGGGTTGTACCGTGGTTTCACCAACTCTCTGGTTGCACAGGATATGTTCCCTTACCGAATTGCCCCTCAGTTGACAATGCGGCATAACGATGTCCGGTGTGTTGAGGCTCCTGCCTCTTACTTACGAGTGAAAACAGGTCGAATACAGGTGAATATTATTTTGTCTCTATTTTAATATATATTTTTTCTTTAGATTCAGAATTGGATACGAATATGGTTTATTCGGGATATAAATACAGGACGGATATGTAAGAGATTCAGATCAAAAACAGATAAAAATATATGAATAATGCATACATATATAGAGTAATATATGATGAATTAAAATCATACAAGACTAGGAGCAAGTTATATATCAACCAAACCCAATAAACATCATAAAACTCGAAAAACTTACACTTTTATAGTATGTTATACAACTCGATAGAGCCCACGGACACTGCAAACACATATGCCATACAGTTCTACTCATCAAAAGGCAACAAATAGCATAGACTCAGATAGCGTTTTCACAGTAATGCTGTGAAAGGTCCCAAGTAATTCACGTCTGATTTCCACATGACAATTACCTAAATAAACATTACCAATACAACATTAAATTTCGTTAGATAACGGTGACAAGGAAAAAAATTACCCTCAATTTCATATTTTTCACTTCCTTTAATTACTTTCAATGCACTTGATCTTTCAATGAAGTGAACAAACCCAAAATCCCTCTTATGCCCAGCCTTAGCAGGTGGTAAAACGATTTTTATGACTTCTCTATGTCTTTCAAACAGTTCCTTAATCTTCTCTTTAAAAACATTCTCTGGTAGATTCTTCACATATATGGTCTTCACCTGCAAATCAAAATGTGATTGAGACAAATAGTCCCAGTACTCAACAAAAAAAAATAATACGGTACTAAGGTATTTTGATGCTAATTTATGCTTACGAAAAGAAAATCAACAGGTTTAAGAGCGCCTTAAATAAATAGGAGATTTCATTCATAATAGAATAGCTCACAAAGAATAAGCCCATGTCAGAAACTAAAGTCATAATGCTAAATTTGTAGCGCACAGATACATTACGAAAAAGATGGTTAAAATTTGATTTAACAAACTTAACATGCAACAAGATGTGAATGGAACCAGTCTGCAATCGAAAAAATTGCATAGGCTCCCAGTCGTTATCATCATCTTGAAGAATTAAAATGAAATGAATATATATCCTATATATGGTTATTTTCCTGGAATTGAAATGAACATGTGTGTTATGTAACAGAAACATAACCAATTTTGATATAGCCTCATATGTCATAACCAATTTGCATTTGCATGCATATACCAAATGTTCTCTTGCTCCCGAAACATGTAGACTAACATGAGCACTAAAACTAACATATAGACTAACACATGCTTGCTGCCGAGCACACGAGCACTAAAACTAACACAAATAACATGAGCACTAAGTCCATCCGAAAGTAAAACCAAGTAGCTCCTAACACTAACACAATCATACATGCCACTAACACAAGAAGCTCCAGCTAGATCCCCAAGTGATGAAACTATCCCCAAATCCTGCTAGATTCAGCCATGAATCAAACAAATCTGCCATGTACAAGCATTACTCTGGCCTAAGATGACGAAATCTCGAATAAAAATGATGAAATTTCAGACAAGAAAACTGAAATTTCATACAGAGCTAACACCTTTGGGAGGAGCTTAATCTCGGTGAAATTTCAGTGCAAATGGGCGAGATCTTGGTGAAACTCGTGGAGATTGGCTTCTCCCAGATGGGACTTAGTCAGAGTAGCGCCGCATTTAGCCGAATCCCCACTAGAACTGAAGGCTTCCTATTCGGGCTAGCGAGCGAGAGATTTCAAGAGAGGGTGGAAAAAGTGAGGCCGTGAATGAGTGACAACACTGATTTTGAGTTAGCTGCTTGGGGGTTAGCTATGTGGACAGGGGGAGCGCCGACCAACGGGAGGCGGAGTCGCCGCTGGGGTATGAGCTAGAAGGGAAGGAGGAACTGGTCGGGGGAGGGAGATGCCGCTGGGGCCCGAGGAGGGGGAGCGCCGGCCGGGGGAGATCATGGGCGCCAGGGCTGGGGGACATGAGCGTTGGGAGGAGATCTGAAGATAATCAGATCTGGATTAGCACACGGGATGGGAGGACATGGCTTGGGCCTTGGGGTCATGGGGAACGGAGGCACCTTGGGACCAAGATGCCATAATCGGATATCTGAATTACCCGATTACCCGATATCCAGTTTCCGATTCACATTTTTTCGGATAGTGTACACTTTGAATCTGATACGATATCCATTTTCAACTATCCGGATCAAGATCCAGATCCAAATCTGACCGATATCCGATTTACTTCCCGGATCCAGATTGAACGGGAACTATATGTCCCATTTTCACCCCTACTCTTACGTCGTTCTTACGAGGTTACAAATTCCAATGAAAATTAACAAAATCTCAGTAAAATCTTGGATTTTGGTTGGAGATAAGATTCAAAATCTTGTTTGAATAAAAAATAAAATTACTATAGTATTTTAAAAGTTTTGAAGAGATCTCGGCAAATCTCACTGAAATCTCGGGATTTTTTTACCAAAATTTCAATTTTTTGACCGTATTTTACTAGATTTGGCCCAATAACCCTTAAAAAAGTCATCTTACATGAAATTTGTTGAAAAACCAAAATTTTAAGAAGTTTTAAAATTTTGGCAGAAATACTATCAGATTTTTATAAAATTGTACAAGGTTGATCATGCTTTTAAAAAATTATGATACTATCTTTATAAGTGTAGGATCATACAAATTTTTTTAAAAAATAATTTAAATGTATTTTTATATTTAAAAAATAAAAAAGGAATAAACATAACTCGAGATAGTAACCTTGTTTGAATTTTATAACTTTTTCTCAAGAGTGATGTGATCCAAAATTTTTATAAGAGCTTACTAATTTCCTCAAAACCCTTCTCTAATTTTTTTTTAAAATTTAAACTTTTTTGGTTTGCCCAATAAGATCTATGGATGCATTGAACTTTATTTGTTATCTTTCAAAAATAAAAAACGTAAGGAACACAAATGGTATAGTACCATTGTAAGAATTTTATAAATTAACTGGAGTATGATCATTATCCAAAATTTTTATGAGAGCTTTAGCATTTCCTCAAAACCATTCTTTAAAAGTTTCAAAAATTCTAACCCTTTTTTTGTTGCTCAATCAAATCTATTTATTGATTATCAGGCTTTTATCAAGACAGTACTACTATCACAATTTTTTAAAATTCATTATTCTTGATAATCATATTAAAATTTTATGTGAACATTAGTGATGCTTCAGAATAATCCAAAAAATTTCAAAAAATTCTAATGGTGTTTGAACCATTTTTCATTCGGTTGAAATTTGTCAATCAGCCTTTAGTAGCACTGTCCTAATTTTTTAAAATTTCTCAGGCTTGATCATCATCTGAAAATTTTATGCAAACATTAATGATGCGTCAGGGCCATCTAAATTTTTTTAAAAAATATTCTAATATGGTATACACTATTTTTCATTTAGTTGAAATTTTATCGGTCAACCTTTTATCAGGACAGTAGCAAAGCTTCGAAATGTACCCGCTAACAGAATCAAAGTGGTCTTGTGTGACTTGTGTCATATTAGCTCCATTGGTAGAATTAGAATGTTTGTTTAGGGAGCATATCTTCTACAATTAGGGAAAGGATTCAAGTGTTGAGTGTCCACTAACAATGATAGAATGCATGCAATGGTCATTTTAGCAACAGGTGTTTTTGAAAGAACAGTTGTTTGTTCAGAAGGAAAGAGCATCGTAGCACTTCGTTTTTTGTAAAGTGCATATGCAGCACCAGACAAGCAATCAACCAAGACGGCTAGGAACAAAACAGCTAAAAACAAGTAAGTAACAAAGGGAGAAAAGGAAAGGAAGCCAACCAGCAAGGCTATAAACAAAATATGAGTGACTAAGAAACGACTTAACAGGAAAAAGGTTCTCAACAGGGATTTAACACAAACAATGTTAAGGGTGGTAGGGCCCATCACGCCCATGGGCACCTGAAAGGCATAGTACAGAAAACCGACCGGTGATATACCCGATGAGTTGCTGGTTCAGCGGCTCAAAAGAAAATAATGAAATAGTAGTCATCGCCAGGTTGGTAGACAAGAAATGGGTTCACTATGCTTCTTTTGCCTTTAAAAGTAACAAACTAGCTTTGTTAAGTTGCTGAGGTGTAGCCAGCGGGACACTATTAGGCTGGAGTGCAAGCATGGTCTGAGAAAAAAGAAACTTTATTAGGTGTATAAGCTACTTTATATACTATATAGCTTGATAAACCGTTGCTTATTGGATACCTAATTTGACGATGGGTGACTCCGCTTATTGCTTATAGAACTATACTCAAATCGTAAATACACGCAAAGATCACGGAGCGAGAGAGGGTGCGGCTTAATACCTCTTTTTCGCAAGGACATGGTAGCCCACCGAGTTAAGTCACTTGACATGTGTCACAGAGAGTGAATGCTGGGGAGCCAGCGAGAGCGCGAGCATGTAGCGTCGGACAACTCACTGCGACGATGGCGAACGGACAAGGAAGGCAACGCAACGTAAGTCAGCGAGTGCCTGACTAGCAAAGTGGGCTAACTAAAGTAAACAAATAGGCAATGTGAGTATCTCTTCTGATTTATAATTTTTTTTATCAATTGTAACTATGTAAATAAGTTGAATAGAGGCAACAACTGATTTATTTGATTGATTGGTGTTAATTTGTTCATAGATTTACAAAAATTTGACAAGCGAATGTTGTACAAATATTTTTTTTAAATAATAAAGTATTATTAATAACCCTCGAACCGATAATAATGCAATCCTGTTTAATATCTCTACTAATATAAATTTACAGTTGATGGCAACAGTCCGTTCTTCTTAGCCCCCCATATCTCTAATAATGGCCAGTCGTTATAGCTAATTATTTTTCTCGATTTACAATCAGCCATATCTCTCTAAATATGGTGATTATTATTCTAAAATCACGATTATTCTTTGGTAATTCATAACCACCAATCATTCCTTTTGTACTCTATATATCTTTGTCTGATTTTCACATAATCAATCAAGAGAATTCATTCAAGATCTCCCATGTCGTGTCAGCCAGTAGCAAATGAACTCAACGAATCGATCAACAAGTGACGATGACGTACATGGTCTGCGAGCCGCAGAGGCCGAAAGCGCCATGATCGATAGTAATCGCAGCTAGAAGGACAGCCAAAGCTTGACGCCATCGGGTGACGTGACCCCAGCGCCGGCCAGTTAGATGTGAACAAAGCATATGACGCTTCGATGCGGTTGCCCGGCGACACCGGTGGGACGTTGTCGGTAGTGAGAGAGTCATTGGTATAACCTTTAGAGATAAACGGGTTGATCCAGCTGAACGTCGCAAGAGAAAGGAATGATGCGGCTGCGCACGGCGTGGCGGGCGCCTCGGCGCTGGTGTTTTCTGGTTCACCTTCATGAGCTACGGCGTCATGGTCGGTGAAGCCAGTGATGGTTAGATACGCCAGAGGCATGGAGACGAGTAGGCCGGTAAAGGCGAGAGGGTCATCTGGGAAGATCAGCAAACCGTCGGCACAGCGGACCACCGCCGAAGCGAAGAAGAGCGTGGCGCTAAGTGTGGTGGCGATCCAGAAGACGCAGAGGTGCAAAGGCTGGGTGGAGGCGATGGCCCCTTTCTCCGAGGCGATTGACCACGCGGCCATAGCGTGCGCAATGAAGTGGGCGGCGAGAAAGGCGGACTCCACAGCACACCATGGCGTGCTCGGTAGGAGAAAGAACGCGAGCACGAGGAGGACGGCGGACGCCGCGGCGAAGACGGTGGAAGCCCTGAGCGCGATCGCGTAGCGGCCAGTGGTCCGGAATGGCGGTGGTTTCGGCAGCAGCGCCTTATGCTCGGGGGAAGTCCCCGTGTCGCCCCTGCGAAGGCGGTAGATGATGAGGACGGGCAAGGCGACGTGGAAGACGAGGTCGACGGCGCTAAGGAGCGCGCGCTGCGGGCATAGCGAGAGGAAGAGGAACGCGAGCTGGTAATATAAAATGAAAAAAGGAATAAAAATGATTGATTGATTTTTGAGATTGGTAATATATATTGCTACGTACAATATATTTAATTTTAATTCATACCGGAGATGAAATCACAAAAACTTTTGTAATCAGGAGAAATAGATGTTTGATCTTGTAGCACAATTTTCTTTTATTACTTGACTTTTATGTTTCGTTACTAATTTTATTTTTCATAGTAACACACGGACGCTGATCTAGTGTATATCTCAATTTAATCTATTTCTTTTAGGTCCATACTCTATTTTCCCTTGGCTTCCCCACCGTCCGCTGGACTCCGGAGTGCTCTAGCCTCTAGCGCACTTCGGATGGCTGGCATCAGGTTTGTTAGGGCTTCCGCTTCCCGCGGTAGGACCATCCCGGCTTTAATGTCGGTTCAGTGCAAAACCGACCAGCCTAACCTTTTTCTCCGGTTTACAGCGGCTCGCTTGAAAGGTTTGCTCCAAACCGGCCGTCCAGGCACCCGCGTTTTTCCGGATCGGTCCGTTCCGGTCCGGTTTTCCGTACCTTGCTTGACGTACGTTTGCTGTGGCAGAGGACCAATTGTGGCCGTTTTAAGCAAGGGCAGCGCAAGCTATTTTGGGCAGCAAGCAAAGGCTTGACGTTATCAAAAGGGCTGTATGGGGGCCGGGATGGATTCCGTACCCAGCGAGGCTACTTGAAAATTTGGCACGAATATATAAGTTTTACACGTATAACTCTACAATACTATATAGTGATTTCATATTATAACAAATTTGATATAATTTACTATAAATACAATATAAATAGTTTCTGAACGTGTGAGGACATTACAGCAGCATCATGTTATCCAAAATGATCGACTACGAGTGGATGTGTGGGGGCGGGATGGGATTTCGCACCCAATGAGGCTACTAGAAAAATTGGTATGAATACGTAAGTTTCACGTATATAACTCTATAGTATTATACGATGATTTCGTATCATAGCAAATCTGATATATATATATATATTTTAAATTTACTATAAATACAATATAAATAGTTTCTGAATGTACGAGGATATTACAGCAGCACCGATAAAGATCCGGCCCCCATAAGGATAAGGATTGGCGCATGCACCCCGTTCTCTCACTCTCACATCTCTCTCTCTCTCTTGTCTGTTCCATGCCTTGATTTGACGTGTCCTTCTTCCCCAGGTGCAAAATTACGGTAGCCATTTGCTAACAGAAGTACATAACTCATTATTCGGACGGAGGCTCGCCCGTAGGCCCCACTCAGAACTTTGCATCGGAGGTTATTTTTTTTCCCAACTTTTTGGCCTGTCCTAGCCTCTATCATTCTATGGTCACCGTTGATGGCAAGATAAGCACCGTAAGCTACCACATTTTTTATTTTCAAGTCCGACGGAGAACGCAGTTCACACCATGAGTGCAAAGGGATGGTTAAAAGAACACGTTAATAGAAGTATAGAACTCTCTGATCGTGGTGATGTGTTTCCAACCTTAATTCTTTTTATAACATGTGCTTCTTGCTTACAGTTGTCACTACGGTGCATACTTTGGCATCTAGCAATGTAATGCGATGTAGAGGTACACATTGGCCATCTTATAAACACAGACAACGGATGATGAAACAACCACCACCACCACCATGTACAGTGGGATGGGTACATGCAAACAAAGACGTAGTTATCTTGTCACCGGTCCAATCAGATTAAGACCTGCAAACAACAGCACCATATTTAGAAGCAACAGATGCAGAGAAACATCACAGTGCAACCAAGAAAAGAAGGTTTAATACTACAGACCAAGGCATGACATTGGCGGCGACATTAATTGATCGTTCGTTACAGCAAACTGAAAATCAAAATCTCCTGCATGCTGTTATGTCAAAATAGCCACCGCATGCTGCTAGATTGCTAGCTAATATCGGCATAAAACCCCTGCTAATACTGGTAATTAGGAATATTCTTGCAGTTTGCAAGTGATTAGATAGGGGCATTGCCTCTATTCAGTGCTAGTACTACGCGTTAGTCAATGACTCGATGATTTTGGATGCATACTTGCGTAGGACTACTAAACTACGATTTTTTTTAATAATACATTTGTAAAATAATTTTACAAAAAATATTCTATTTTCTTATAAAAATATACATCTATCACCAAATGAAATGACAATAAAAGATCTATCGCCAATTCAATTAACGATAAAAGAATTGTCGCCAAATAAATTAGTAACAAGCTTTCAATCGCCAAATGAATTGGTGACATATTGCCTCAGTCTGTCAACTAATTGAATTCACGTCAAAACAATCTGTCGGTCAATTTATTCATTGACAAAATAAATATTTGTCGCCAATTGAATTGGCAACATTATATATTCTTGTAATTTTTTGGGTATTATTTTTGTAAGAATATTAAAAAATGTATTGTTTTAAAAAAATCACCATACTACTCCGGACTCCGGTTGTTTTTATTTGTCACCATGAGGTCCACGAGGAGGGATTGAGTAGTATTTTCTAACGTCAGCTGTGCGCAACTCAGAGTTGACTGGCCACAAATGATTGTTTATCTGAGTTTTATTTCAGAGGGCTAGTAGCCTAGTAGTACTCTGTTAGTAAATGATTTGACCACACAGGTAAGCCTAACAGCAGGTATAATAACAAAGTTACTGATTATTCCATCTCTCATCTATATCATTTAGAGTAAATAATAAAATCAGTTTGTACAATAACCATATCTAAAGACTGTCTCTAGAGAAACAGTAAAGCATTTAATTTGAGTATTTAACACTAATTTCATCTTTGTGGCTATGAGTAAAACACTAACTTTAACACTAAGAACTGTTCGTGCTGGTTCCAACACCGGCTTTTAGCCAGCGATAGCACCTATATTCTTGTGCGATGCTTGCTACTATAAGAGTCGACTTTCTTCTCTCTCCTATTTTCTTACTCTTCTATATAGGATAAAACTGATATGTACATACTAAGAATATGTTGAGGTGGTCTTATTTTACATGCCCTAGTATCCTTGTTTCCACACTCCATATTAAATATAGGAAATCAAATGAATTCTAAAGGAAATTTTATATCCAATTTCGATGGTGACGGAAGTATAAGAACTTTGTGCAACAAATAAAAATAAAAAATTAGAGATTACAAAAAGAGGCTCTCTATAACAAGGCGGAGCTTGTGTGTATGAAAGTGGGCGGCAGTCTCTTCGATTTTAACAACTTTTCATGAGAAGCCAATGGTTTGTACACCGTGTTGTGCTAAAAATACGATAGTTCTTTTACCGTGATTATGCATAAGGCAAACAAGAAAGTAAAATTTTTTATATGTTATCGCAATTGTTCTGAATCCATAATATGTTTTCACAAAACGACATCGCTCTTCCATACCACTCCATTTTACAAATTTTTCTTTTTTACCACCACCGCCAACTACATTATATATTTTTTAAAAACTCTGTTACATTTTTTAAAATATCCTAATTACCCTAGTCTCCTTTCTCCTCCCTCCCCCCCTCTCCCTCTCCTCTCCCCAAAATTACATCCACCGGTCACATCCTCACCTTCCTCGCCCCCTATCTCGGCCGCCTCCCATCTCACTCAGCTGTGCATCAAGCCTGCGTCCTCCCCCTCACTGTCACCTTCTTTGTTCCCTGCGCCATCGTGCGGCACAAGCACCTGCCTCCTCCCCACGCAAGAACTACCCCCCTTCGGCTCTACGCCAGTGCCCTCACCCTCGCCGCTACCTTCGTTGTTGTAGGGCTCCCTGTTCCTGCCCGTGGACTGGCACCTCTCCTTCCCACCGGCCCTCACGTGGATTGGTAGGAGAGGGGGTGGCAGTAGCGGAGTCATAGGCAACATCAATTCATTCTTGGAGAATGCAATGACACCGTCGCCCATGGGCTCCAATGCCGGTGTCTTCTTGTTCTTTCCTTGGTCAAAGTGGCTGATGATGCCCTTCACAGGCCCCACTACCATCGGCAGTGTGATGATCATAGAGAACAGAGAAGGGTTTGAGAGGAAAGGAAGAGAGGGGACGGAAGAACAGATAGCATTTTAGATTTGGCATTCTATTGTTCTCCCCTTACACAAGTCATGCCCCTCTATATTTAAACTCTCCCGCTACTAGCCTATTACAAGAGGGACCCAGAACTCTACACCATTCCATACAACTCTGAACTTACACTATCCGATCCTGCGGACCATCCAACATTGAATTACTACCGACTTGTCTAGCCGTTGCTTCCGCCTGAATGCTATGTCATATTCACCATCTGGCACGCAACATTTCCTCCCCCTTGAAACACAGCTTGACCCCAAGCCAGTGCTAATGGAAACTGACATTGAATAGCTGCTGTGTTTTCCCATATCGCCAGGGACGAAGGCAAACCTAACCACTTAACCAGAACCAAAGAAATGACATGATTCCCCTGCTTGATCAGTTTACTCTTCAATACTTTCGTTGGAATTTTATTCTGCTCCATATCCAAACAATTAACAGACAAATCAACATTTACTGTGGTTGATGGCGGAATGTGTTGTTTGAGTTGGGAAACATGAACCACCAGGTGAATCTTGCTGTTTGTTGGCAACTCCAATTTATATGCAACCAAACCAATCTTCTCCAACATACGATATGGTCCATAAAAGCAGAAACAAAGCTTTTGATTACCTCTTGTTGCAATGGATGTCTAAATGTAAGGCTGCAACTTGAGATATACTTTGTCTCCCACTTGGAACACTCTATCCGATTTGTGCTTGTCGGCTTGAGATTTCATTCTCAAGCAAGCCCGCTCTAAATGCATCTTCAACAACTTGGTCATCATTGCCCTTTGGTTCAACCAATCCTTCACATCTGTCATCGCACTCACCTTCAAGTTGGAAATGCCAAAGTGCCTAGGTGGGTAACTGTAGAGTATCTCAAATGGTGTTTTGGCCCTACTATTTGATATGAGGTGTTATACCAATATTCAGCTAATGGAAGCCAATCAAATCACTTTTTTGGACAAGCATGAACAAAGCATCTCAAATATGTTTCCAAGCATTGGTTAAGGCGTTCGGTTTGGCCATCGGTTTGAAGATGATATGATGAACTCATATTAAATTGAGTATCCAATAATCGAAACAATTCCTGCCGAAAGGTGCTTGTGAAGACCTTGTCTCTGTCAGATATTATAGTTTGCGGAAAACCATGCAACTTGTATATGTGATTGCAAAAAATCTAAGTCACTTGTGAAGCTAAAAACGAGTGAGCTAAAGGCAGGAAATGGGCATACTTAGAAAATTTATCGATTACTACCAATATGGTTGTATACTTGTGTGATAAAGGTAATCCCTCAATGAAATCCATGCTAATTATACTCCACGCTTGATTCAGTACCGGTAGGGGTTGGAGTAATTCTGGTAACTTTACATGTTCAATTTTGGCTTGTTGGCAGATTCCGCAACTCTTCACATATTGTTCCAATGTTGTTTTTAGTTTGGGCCTTGCAAATAGAGCACGAACTTTGTGATATGTTGCCTGAATGCCGGAGTGGCCACCTATTCCACTGTGATGCAAAGCTTGTAAAATATGTTGTTGGGCTAAAGAATTGTTGCCTACCCAGATTTGTCCCTTCAAACGAATAACTCCATCTTGGAGTGTATATCCTCGGTCATTTGACCCTACCACACTTAGTTCAGTTAGTAATTCCTTGGTCTCTTCATCTATTGTATATCATGCTACCAAGTTTTCAATTCATACGGGAATGCTCATCGAAATTGCCTGAAGATCTTCTCTATTTGGCTTTCTGGAAAGTGCATCGACAGCTACATTTCATACTCCTTTCTTGTACTGTATCTGGAATTGCAAGCCCAATAGCTTCACAAACGCCTTTTACAAAATTCCTGTCATCAGTCTTTGATCCATTAGATGCATTAATGCTTTCTGATCGGTTCTGATGATAAACTCCCTATGCTGCAAATAAGAGCGCTAACGCGAGAGCCAACAATATAGCCAAACATTCCTTTTCATACGTTGACAACCCTTGATTTCTAGTGCTTAATGCCTTGCTTAGAAATGCTATGGGATGTCTATCTTGCATAAGAACCGCACCAATGCCACCATTACTTGCATCTGTCTCTAGAACAAATTGCTTGGAAAAATTTTGCAATGTTAATACCGGAGCTTGTACCAATGCCTACTGTAATGTTTGAAATGCTTTTTCCGTGACCGATGTCCATTGAAATGGTATGCCTTTCTTCAATAGTGTTGTTAGAAGTTTACAGATGATTCCATAGTATTGAATGAACTTCCTATAATACCCCGTAAGTCCCAAGAATCCTCTCAGCTCCTTCAAATTCCTGGGCACTGGCCAATCCAATACTACCTGTATTTTAACTTGATCTATGGAGACACCGGGCGGAGTGATGATATGCCCAAGGTACTCTAGTCTCTACTGGCCGAATGAGCATTTTCTATTTTGATGAATAACTGATGTTGTTTCAAAATCTAGAAATTTCTCTGATATGGTCTACATGCTCCTTTAGAGTTTGACTATATATTAGTATATCGTCCACAAACACCAAAACATAATGACGCAACAGTGGAGCAAAAATCTGATTCATCACACCCTGAAAAGTTGGTAATGCATTTGTGGGTCCAAATGGCATCACAAGAAATTCATATAATCCTTGATGAGTATGGAAGGCGGTCTTGTGTTCTTCTCCTACAGCTACTCGTATTTGATGATATCCTAAGCGTAAATCCAACTTCGTAAACCAGCAAGCTCCTTCCAACTCATCCAACAATTTATCAATGATAGGCAGGGGATGCTTGTTCTTCACCATGAGGGTGTTAAGTTTGCGGAAATCTACACAGAATTGCTAGGAACCATCTTTTTTCTTTACCAATAACACAAGTGAAGCAAAAAGACTCTGTTGAATTATCCCCTTCGACAACATTTCGGCGACCTTCTTCTCTATTTCATCCTTTTATTGCGGTGAATAATGATATGCTCTAACATTTACCGGTTGAGCACCTGATATAAGAGGGATGGAGTGGTCATACTTACGCCTTGGAGGTAGCCCCATGGGTTCCTTGAACAGGTGCTCAAATCTTTGCACCAGGTCGGCTACCTCTTTGGGAATGGGACTTGCCTCATTTTCCTCTTTTATCTCCTTCTCTTCACTTGTATCCTAATATATTTATACCAAATGAGTTACTGCTCCCCTTCTCAACAATCCCTTCAGCTCCTTGGCATTGATGCCTCTGCCATCCTCCTGACCATCCTTTATGCCTTGCAAAGTGATTCTCTGGCCATTATGTGTGAATTTTATATATTTATTTCTCTAGTGCACCCACATCAGACTATGCTCCTCTAACCAATCGGCTCCCATTATCATATCATAACAGCCCAAGGCTAGCACCCTAACATCCTGATGGAATGAGTGTCCCTGTATCCACCATGCTAAAGATTGTATCATCTTGTCACATACCATTAACCCTCCATCTGTGATTCTTAACTGGACAGGTTCTATACTTGTCTAATACTGCAGTTTGTGCACTAGCTTTTCACTGATGAAAGAGTTTGTACTTCCTGAATCAACCAAGATAAGTATTCTTGCTTGCCAATTAAACCTTGTAACCTTAATGTTCTTCGTTTGATGCTCGTGTTGTTCTATTGTGCAGTGACTGATAGCAACTCCTCACCAAATTTGTCTTCTATATTGTCACTCTCAACCTGTGAAGCTGATTGAATTTGCAATACCTTGATTAATTCCTCAATTATGTGTAAAGGTACCTAATCTAGGCATTTGTGATTCTTTCCCCACTTCTCTCCATAGATAAAGCAAAGCCCATTCGCTTTCCGATAAGCTTGCAATGCTTCCAGTTTTTCTTCCCAACGGCCATTCATGGTCTTCTTCTGATCCTCAGCCCTTTTGTTTTCTTCTAGTTTGGGTGGAAGTTTAAACTTATCCATAAATCTACTACCGCCCTTGCTGAATTCTTTACTTTCCGTTCTGTGGTATGACTTCTTCTTACTGTTGTCCAATTCTTCCTCTTGTAGCAATGCCAGAGAAATCATCATTTCAATATCTTCTGGATTATGGAGTATTATTGTCGTATGAATCTCCTCCCACAGATTGTCTAGAAAATGCATAACAAATTATCTGATGTTTGTACAAATTTTTGCCAAACCTCTTATCCACTACATCACAGAGAGCATCCTAGTCCTCAGTCCTCCCTTTAACTTCCGCATGTTGCAACGAGAGAGTTGCATTACCAATGAAATGCAATGATGTGAATCGAGTGCGCAACCCAGGATGGACACCCAATACCTCAAAATAGGTCTCGCACCTTTCTCTCCATAACCTGGGATTTTCCCTATCAAACTTGGGGAATTCGAGTTTTGGCAGGGACTTATGTGGCTGCCACACCGAGTTGATAGTCTGTCCATTTCCCATGGTTATCCCTTCCCCATTCCTCAAATCAAACACCTAAACTGCATCCTGCTTCCCATGGCCGATGACTGTGGAGGAAGCCCTAGGGTTCCCTTCCTGTTCCAAGTTCTGATCTTGAACGCGAAATCTGTTAACCAACACTGCATCTTCTCCTAGAGATGATGTCAACACTAACGTGATCATTGGAGTCACCAAAGACACGCCTTGGTTCACCGTCGGATGTCCAGCGTCGGTCGTGACTCCAGGACTTCCACTCTTCCTCACACCACTTCCACTGCCGATCGAACCTCCCCAACCTCCGCCTTTACTCCATGCACATCATCCAAGATCTGTTTCAACAACACATTGATTCCTTCAAATTGATTCTCCACTAACGCCATAGTTGCAATCATCTTCTCCTCCCACTACGTCTGCTTCCTTCGTGGCGCCAGAACGATGGCTGGCTTTAATACCAAATGTGATGATCATAGAGAACAGAGAAGGGTTTGAGAGGAAAGCAAGAAAGGGGACGGAAGAATAGATAGCATTTTAGATTTGAAATTCTGTTGTTCCCCCTTTACACAAGTCTTGCCCCTCTGTATTTAAACTCTCCTGCTGCTAACCTGTTACAAAAGAGACCTAGAACTCCACACCGTTCCATACAACTCTGAACTTACATTTTCCAGTCTTGTGGACCACCGAACACTGAATTACTACCGACTTGCCTAGCCGTCGCTTCCACCTGAATGCTGTGTACTGTTCACCATCTGGCATGCAACAAGCAACTTCACATTTCCCTCCTCACCATCATCACGGGCGCTCTCCTTCTCACTGTCATCACGGACGCTCACCGGACTAAGCAGCTCGCCGTGGTCCGCTGATGCGAAAAGAAATAAGAAACAAGAAGACAAGGTAGGGTAAAACGGTATTTGCATGGCTACTTAACAGCTTGATTAGTCAACCATTGAAATAAGGGAATGTTTAGAAAATGCGATAGTATATAAAGCATATATCACTTTACAATTGCAGATAAGTGATCCGAAACAATTCTTTTTAACTGGGATTATTCCACATAATGGAAACATAATCTAAGAAAGCCAGACTCCCATCCTATTATAGTTTTAGCGCAGGTAAAAAGAACAGCAGGCCTCTACCATGGTACCACCTAATGAGCATTACTGGGTCATTGGTTCATACTGAACATTAATAGCATTTAGGATATCCTTGCCTAGGAATGAGAACCGGCAAGATATTTGTTGCGACCAAATCTAGTCGAAATTAGATTTGATTATTCGATCGGATTCGAGACGGGATCCTAATACTTAAATTTAGATTTGGGATCGGATTAGAAGCAACCAATATCCGATAAATACGGGATGAGATTCGGATCTCCAAAATTTTCCTATTGGGATATCAGCAAGGCCTAGCCTATTTTCATCACATTTTTTTCATAGCAGCCCATTTATATTGACAATTAGCTAGTTCTATTGATCCTCAAATAGCATACTTTTTCTATGATGTCTATTGGGTTTGATCTATATATAATTTGCTACTATGGTTATGTACTCATATGGTTTTAATTCAACATATATTACTCTATATATGCATGTATTATCCGTATCCCAAATAACCTAGATTCGTATCCATATCCGGTTTCAAATCCGAGAAAAATATGGGTTAAGATACGGAAAGAGTAATATATGTCCGTATCTGATCCATTTTCACCCCTATCTCCGTCGATGCCTTTTGATCATATTATTTTTAGTTAGCAGTTAGCACAGCATCATTTTTGAAGGAAGTTTTGCTTTCCAAATTTGTGTCAAATTAGGGCCAACTTCATTTCCACAATAATTTTTGTACATAGATCTGGAACACTAACAATGATATATAAATAATAATAATTTTATACATAGATTACAATGGTATATAAAAACATTTTGAAGGAAAAATATCTCCCTTCAATTGAAGACTGGCAGGATAGCTAATACACGAAATCCTCAGTCGCATCATTGCACGAACTTCCTTTTCTTTTCCTTGCTCACGTCAAACTCACCAAGAAATCAAGTGCCCCGAATGTGGAGAAAAAGTCCACCTTAAGCACCAAAAGTCTGCGTCAAGCAACTCACGTACAAAGGTAGTGGGACAGATCGCCGACATGGGCCGTGGCTGTGACGCGTCCCACCAGCAGCCCTTCTCATGTCCCTCCCGCGGCTGCCGCTCACGGGGTGCCTGCCCGATGGCAGGCGTCGCTTTCCCCACCACGCGCGCATGATCGCTGCCAGGCGCGTGTCCCCTGTGGGGAGAAAAAATCGCGCTTTGAGTTAAACCCACGGCCTTGCCACCCCCTCCCTCGCCGTGGTGTGCACTAATCATCGTTTTTGTAGGTAAGAATGTGACGAGTCATGGGGGCAAGCAAGCAAGCAGAGCGTGTGTGACGCTTCCGCGCCCAGAAGCAGCCGACCTTTTGTGTACTTCGAAGATTCATCGTATGGGTAACCCATGCATCTGCTTCCATCGTTCTCGGTTCGGTTAAAGTATCGTTGCAATTTTTTTAGGGCAATAAGCTAGCACACAACTCACTCACGCCATACTTACGCACCACACACGCTTGTGCGTGTTCCCTGCACATGTTAAGGAATTAATTAGAGGCTTCATGTCTTTCGGAGCTCGGATACACGCTATCCTATGGAACGTACATGTGTGTATACCTATTTTTTAGTCATGAGAACTAGTGTTGTCGAGCTAGGCTCGAACGTTGATGGGCACGGAGTGACACTCGCTCTTGGCCAACTACGCTAGGCTCAGATCTCACGTAGCATTGCAATTTAAGTTCCAAACTGCTCACTGCTAACATCGATGATCCTAAGTTTCGAAAAAAGAAAACACTAATGATCCAAAGATGTGCTATGCTATGCAAACCATTTTCTAGATGAAACATGAGAGGCAACTAAATTGCTAAGATTGTACGAGTCACATCTGCGGCTGTACTCCTCTTAACGTAGTATATACTGTGTAGATCTAGTTATGAATCTATTATAGTTGGGAGATGAGATGACCTACTACTAAAAATTGTTGGACTGAACAGGTAACAGAACCTATCGATTGTTCTGTTCCAATGATGGATGCATGTGGCACTGTTCCATGATCCATCCCCCAGCATCTGAGATGTATCAGATGTGGGGGACAAGGGGAGAGAGAGAGCAGGTGGAAGCCATTTTGATTCAAGTGAGTGTTTAGGGTCTCTGTTCTTGGGTTTAGGGGCAGGCGTTTCGAGGTCAGCTCACTTGTCAATGGCTGCTTAACTCGCTAGGTGGCCATGTTTCATGTCCGTAGAATCTTTTTATGTGAGATCATGTGGAGGTTATCTCATGATTTGTGACTTATATTTCACATTCAAAGTGCTAGTTCGTGGAGTTTGTGTTGAGCCGAAGTTGTGATTTCCTAAAATTCCAGTATTGTCGAGTTAAGAAATGTACTATCACCATTTAAAGTGCAGTAGCACCAATAGGATGGGTAGCACTGCACATTGGTTGGCGGCAGATATTTTCGATAGAAAGTGTTTTGGTTGAAGGTTGAGAAAGGTAGCACTACCAATGAAAGTGTGGTAGCACCGGTATAATTGGTAGTTCCAAAATTAGTGATAGTACTGACCTTGGTCAAAATTGTTGAGTTGTGAATTGGTTTAAGGTGTTGAGGATAAGTCTGTATGTAGTGCATAATGTGTTTATGCATTGATGTGAGTCATGTTGGAACGAACTTAGTGTCTAGAAGTGGTTTGCTTGGTCTATATTGTGCAAGTGGTTCTGGAGTAAAAAATAGTCAACGGTGAGAAGAATCAAAACTTGGTTGGGAGAACCAAGGTCCAATGCAGTCTTGGAGGTCCGGTGATATAGTTGACTCAACCAATACGCAAAATAGACAAGGATCGTTGAAGGCACAAGTAGTCCAGGTCAAACGAGACATGTGGTGTACCAAGTGACTTATGTCCGTTTACAAGTGAGGAAGGTTTGGTAGGATTTGGACGAATGAGAGGTTTGATCGGAACTCATTAGGGTCATATGGAAGATGAAGCAAGGACAATGCTTCGAGGCGAAGGAATTGGGAAGTCAATTGAGGGGCAATCTTGCCATTAGCCCAAAACAGAAAAGTGAGCACAAACTGTGGTGAAGGGCTAAGCTGATTAGTTATTGGAGCAAAGGTTGAAAATGTCGCTTTTAGAAGCGTGTTTGTGTGAATGGAAAACCCATTATGTGTTTAGTTGTCTGGTTTGTCCAAGTGTTACTAGATGAAATTCACCTTCTATCCATATTTTAGGGTTTCATGTGAATCTCTACTATATAAAGGGATATTAGCGAGAGAGATAAGTAAGTTTTGCATTTCAGCTTCCTAAAGAGAAATTAGCATTTGGGTAAGATATCTAGGTATTGCCCTTAGTGTGTTGTCCTTCAATTGAAGTTTCTCTAATCCTTTTTCTCTAAGTGGTAATAGAAGATCAAATTGGTTTCTTAATGTTCTATTTGTGTTTTCTTGATTTTTTTTGCATTCTTGAGGTGTTATTGTGGCTCCTTGTTCTACCGTGTTCTAGTTTGATTTGTGGTGTGATTTAGTTTCCTTGAATGTAGGAACTCATCTAGGATCATCTTTGTGGTCTAGAATCCACGAGCTTAAGTAGAACATGTTTTTTTTCTCTTTTGCCCAATTTTTGAGCATTTCTTTCTAAAGTGGGTAAAGGTTAGAACTTTGATAATAATCCACATATTTGTTGATTGGAATAGATTCTTGGGTCCAAAGGAGGCTGTGTTTCAAATTTTAGAAAGTTTGGTCTTGTGATTTGAAAGTTGTGCTTTTTTTGTGTTGCTTGAGGTGTTGTTTTTATCTCTGTTATAAGGAATCAGTGCTACTGCCGTTATAACTATGATAGTACTAGTTCTATAGGTCATACATCACTTTGGTTGGTGGTAGCACCGATTTCGAGACTTATTTTGCTAGTTCTAGGTTGTGTGTTTCGATGTGCACTCTAGCAAGTTGACCTTCTTATCTTCTATTACATTTGCCACGCTAACGTAAATGTTTGCACCGAGTATTTTTCTTCTTTTCGTTTGCTCAGAGTTTTCTTTTTAGACTTCCATGGAGACTTCATTCGCTGAAAACTGATTGCGAGATGCGATCTTAGGGTCTACTAGGATAGTTTTCAGGCGTAATACGCCGCGCGTATTGTTTTTTCCACGAAAACAATTTCGTTTTTTTATGTCGGCGTTTTTTTTAAATCATTGAGGATACACGCGAAACGGTTAAAAGGATACAAACGCATCCATAATAACACTAAATCGAAAAGGTCCTTTTCGTGAAAAATAGTCGGAATGGTCCAAACGGCACTACGTTTTTTCGGTATTTATTTAGGGTCCTTTCGCGAAAGATTCATGATTTTTCTAAACCAGAAGGTCATCTTTGTAAAAAACCGCGTGAAGGACCTACACGTAATTACATATTTTTGAGGGACCTACACGTGAAAAGGAAAAAACGTGCCAAGCCAGCCGGTCGTGCGGTTTTTTTTTGCGGAAACAATTTCGATTTTTTGTCTATTTTTTTAATCGTTGAGGAAACGCGAAAAACGATTAAAAGAACACAAGTACATCTGCGATTGTGCTAAATCGAAAGGTTGTTTTCGTGTAAAATAGCCGGAATGATCCAAACGTCACTACGTTTTTTCGGTATCTATTTAGGGTCCTCTCATGAAAGATCCGCGGTTTTTCTGAACTAGAAGATCCTCTTCGTAAAAAACCGTGGGAAGGACCTATACGTAATTACGGATTTTTGGAGGGACCTAAATGTGAAAAAAAAATTGAGCCAAGCCGAGCCGCGCGGCCAGCTCGGCTCAAATCAACGAGAGCACGCAAACTCTCCCAGAAATAGAAGAGGTATTATTCTGAGAGAGAGTAAAAAATATATTAGCTCCATTGTACAACTAGTGCCGAACTGTCCTTAACTAAGACGACACACACTACTAGTAGGTTAACAAGAAAAGAGCTCCCATCCAATATTGACTCGCGGTCTAACCGAACATGACGAAATGAAAGGAAGAAAGATGAGACATGGGGACACGGAGATGCAATCTCTTACGGTGTGTTTGGTTGATAGGATGATATTGAATGGAATGGGATAATTCTATACCATCTGGTTCCATTGTTTTGAGTGAATGGAATGGTTCAACATCTACAAGGAATATTTCTTAAATTTATATCCCACCATCCAAGACGAGATGATTCCATTCAAACAACTAAACACATAGATGATATTTTTCTTAAATCATCTCATATATTTGTTGGGAAAAATGCTGTTTTCCTGGTTTCTTGAAAACCTCTGCTGGGCTGGCCCGCTTCTGTTCATGGGCCTTAAGGCCGGCCCATTAGGGATGTCGACAAGGGAGCAGAACAGGAGAGGATCTCCTCTTCGGGTCAGGGCACCGTTCTCTTCTTGCGAACGATGCGACTTGCGTGGATCTGAACGATATGGCTAGGGTTGCACTGAGTCTTCGGGGAGAAGGTGACCAAGTCTCTGGGGAGAAGGTGAGTGCGCCTCGCCGGTTAGTATGAAGAACGGGTCGCAAGATCGTTGCGGCTGGAGGTATTCCTCTCCTATTTAACCATGCCCTAGCACATCATCCAAATGTGTGAAACCATGTGCTGAAAAATTGGCTTAATGATGAAATTGGCATTGCAAAATGGTTGTGATCATGGCATGTGTGGTGTTCGTGCATGTGTTGTTTCATATGATTATTTGATATGCTTGTGATAGCATGATAATGGTTTTACTTGATGCAACGTGCTCATGTGAGTGGTTGCATGGATTGACTATGATAATGGTTTTGCTTGATGCAATGCGCTCGTGTGAGTGGTTGTATGGATTGACTTTGAGTCAAGTCGTGGACTTGTAATTGGATTCGTTTCTTGTTTATTCATGTGCAGGTGTTGCTCGAGGGCGAACGTGGTCGATGACGGGACTGGAACTAGGTTCGTGGATGAACTGAGGTTCGGGACTAGGTTCAGAGAGGAATCGAGGTCTTGGTGGTCGAGGTCTCGAGGATGTCATGCGGGACGTTCGGGCTAGAGAACAGTGCACATGGAGGTTAGTTAGTCACGTGAGTATGGCATGTGGGCTGTACATGCGTGCAAAAGTTGTATTCATCCATGTTGGGCCAAGTGGAGTTGTATACAAACTCTTTCTATGTTGGGTGTGGAGTTGTATCCAAACTCTTTATGTTTGCTCAATATAAATAGGGAGAGGTGTCTCCTGTTTATTGTGAGATGGGCATTAGGGTTTGTATTCTTTTGTTTTGGAGTACTGTAATCAGATTGGACAAAAAGAAATAAAAAATCTTTCTTTCGGCTAGAGTGAACTTTTGTGGCTAGGTTTTCTTGCACCTTCTGTTGCCGGCGGCTGTGCAAGCGAAGGGCGGTAGGACAATTGCTCTTGGCGGCTTGAAGCAGGCGACTAGAAGTTGGATTGGCGCTGGACTTCTAAGTGACGAGTCTTTTGTTTTCCTGCGGCCGGAGAGCTCCCATGCAACTGGTGACTAGATAATTGAGTTGCTGATTGCTTCCGGCGACGCATGCATACATGCAAAGTAAAGGAGCTAGGCCGACTAGAAAAGAAAATCACGGCTAGAAAGTTTTGTGTGCTGCATGCAACTGCAAGCTTTTGCACCTTGAGGTCCCTGGCGCTGTGATCTGAAGCATCTTATGAACACATCTTAGCATAAAGATCAAGATTTACAAATTGATGTGCTGATAATCTCGTTCTTCGTTTTCGTTATTCATTTACATGGCTGTTTCCTTTTTAGATTGATTCATAGTTTCACCATAATAATTTTGATTTGATCCATTCAAAATCTGTCTAGGGAATCAAGTGATTGATCTGAAAAGTTTAATTGGTTAATTCCTCATTGATCATTATTAATCTCGTAATTAGGGTTAGATCAATTTTCGTCATTATTGATATAGTCATCTTGCAAAGGTCATAACTATAGATCTGTAGATCCGATCGAGTTGATTCTTATTGGGTTAGTTTCAAAATTGAATCTAGTTTCTACAATTAATATTTCACTTCAATCCAATGGTGAGATCTTTAGAAATTACTATTTTAGTGCACATATATCATGCTGTTTTTGTCAAATCCGAATCAGGCAATTTGAGTCCGAATTAGGGGTGTTTCAAAAATCATCAAAATTTTGATTTTAGCTTCCGCGCAATCATTCACCCCCCTCTGATTGCTAGTTTAGTGTATATCGATCCTACAAAATGACAGAAAAAGTAAGAAATTCCCATCCCTAGCTTTCCCTTCTTGATCTTCTCTGGAGCACCGATCTAGACTTGGGAGGTAGTACTCCAGATCTGTGATCTGGTGTTAGTCTGGTTAGGTTTTCTTCCTAGCCTGCGGCGCCCAGATTTTGATTCGTGCTTGATTAAGCTGGTGAAGTTTTGGTTCCTGAGGCCGAAACTTTGTGAGGGAATTTTGTTGGAGCATTTGATCCTGTGCAGCTTCTTGTGAGGCTTGATTTCGTGATTGGGGTTTCACAATCACAATCTGGCGGCATTGTATCTCCGAAAGCCTGCCTTCTTCCCGTGGCACTTGCGGCGGCACTTGGTTTTCTGGGACAGTGACTTGAGTCGTGCCTTGCCTCAATCGTCTGAGTATCTTCGAGTGCTACTCTTCTGTGAGTATTTCAGAAACTTTGATTTCTGGTTCGCAGTGTGGTTGCCCCTGTTGCTCGATGATGAACTTAGGTAAAAGAATGATCAGAGCATTTATCTCTGTGGTTTAGGCCTTGAATTATAGTCTTGAATGCTTGAAAGAATTAATTGTTTAGCTGTCCAGATTATACATGTCTGATAACCTGTTATTGCTCATATCTTTCTCTGTCAGTACTACTCATATTGCTAGCTCCTGCTTGCTTTGTTGTTAGATTCAGTCACCAATTGCTCTGATTCTTGTATAGTCTTAATTTGCTCTAAATCTTACATATACTTGATTAATCTGTATCTGTTCTGATTATTGCACATATTTAAGTAATCTGTTTCATGCGCAATCTTTGCTTGGTCAGTAGTTGTGTAATCTGAACAGATATCTTAATTAATTTAGTTCATGCTACTGGTATGGTTAAACCTGATACTCTAAATCGTTGATAGTGGTGACTTGTTGAACTTGCATTCTCTTGCTGATCTGGAAGTACTGTCCTGTTTCGGTTAGCAAGATTTAATTCAGGTTATAATCTGAACTGTGTATATTTCTTGGCAGTAGAATTCTTTATTGCGCATTTTAAAGTGGTAAGAATTCAAGACCTAATCCATTGAATAAATTGTTAGCCGATTCGTGATTGTGGTGAAAATTCTAATCTTCACCCAAACCTAAGTCCGAGAGCACAAAATATATATATCTCCTCTCTTTGAGGCAGTAGACACAATTCATATCATGAATGACATAACATTGCTTAGTGTTATCTTGTTTATGTCATTCTTGCTATTTATAGATTATGTATTCTCAACTACAATGTTAGAAAGAATAATAAATAAAATCTTGCTCTTATTATCACATCTTTTCCTACAAAATATACCACTTGATACAACAACTAAACACACCCTTGGATCTCCCAAACGTCCTGAGATCGGTAAAGCAAGCATGGAGTTCACGTGGGCTGCACGTGCGGTCAGGAAAGAAGAGGAGGATGCCGAGGGTACCGGAGGTCCTAAGAGAAGCTTTTGGAGCTTGCATCTTGGCATATGCATAACTGTACTGTACTCTTATAATCAAACTCATTTCACTAATTAAAAGCGGTTGCGATCGTATACAGTGGGCCCCTAAGATATTAAACTCACTTGTAAGTGGGACCTACTGACTCTTCGATGATTCAGTCTCCTTTGGTACGGCTTTTAGTTGACTGCCATGAAAAATCTCTTTCTAGATGTTTTTGTTTCACTTCATAAATGGACTTAGCATGAGCAAAAAATTGAACTAAAAGTTAGTTATTTGGCACAATCTATAATTTCTTCTAGAGAAAAATCAATCCAGAAGTTGTGCTAAAGAGGGCCTCTGTCATAGTGGCTAATAAACAGATCGAACGACTAGAGTGCACAGGTTTGTTTTCAGAGGTTGAGGCAATGCTAGGGTACTAGTCAGTTGAGTCCACAGGGGTCTCTTTCCCCTTTTCACTTCAGCTTAGTCCTATTTGGGACGGTTTCAGTTTTGGCTTCTCCTCTCTAAAAGCTAGAAGCTGTCTCAAATAGTTAGCTTCTTCGTAGCCAGAAACTAAAAACCAGCAATCTATTTGTACTAAAGAAGTTGAAAGCCAAAAGCTGATCTGGAGTAGTTTCATACGGCTTCGGTGGGTTGGGGTTCTGACTTTGTCACTAAAATTGAAGAAAATTAGCCCCCTTCTACTGAGTGTAAAATTCCAAACATTACCCCTCTCACTCTTATTCTCGACCCGCACCCTTCACACCTAAAAGCCAAGCTGCTAATCACCAAATATCTTTAGCCCAGCCGTTCAACCATATATCTCTTTAGTCATGCAACCCAACAAAAAACTATTTCTTACAAAAGATACAGCCATACTAAACAGAATCATATCTAGCGCTAGTGCAACGATTGTTTGTTACCATGATCATCACTATCACTTCTATGAAAAAGAACCGATTACGATGACCGTGCACATCGATATCACTTTTAGTAGAAACCGATTACGATGTGCACATGGTTATCACTATCATTCTTTTTATAGATACGATAGTGATGACGATCTGCACATCACTATCACTTGTTGAAAAGAACCGATTACGATGTGCTCGTGCTTATGTCTAAATGGCCGTGCACATCGATATCGCTTTTGAAAAGAACGGAATTACGATGTGCCTCGCTAGGTTATATATACCACTCGTGACCGAACTCTTCTCTGTTTTTGCTCGAGAGGAGATTTCTCATATACCGAGAAAATAGCTCATATTGTGTGGTTGGAAGCAATAGTTGGGTGAAAAAATTTGAAGTCCTCATGGGTGGGTATTAAAGGGCAAAATTGAAACCCTATCTTGAGGAGATTCCCTCTTTTTGCTCTCTATTGCGGTTTTCTTCAAAATGTGAGCGACAATTCTTTAAACCCTTCAATTTTGCTCTGTAATTTCAATATGTAAATCAATAAAGTTTAGGTTGCACTAGAATTGTGTATGCGTGCTTTCAGATTTCACACTCTTTATTTGACAAGCGCATATCTATTTAATTTTTGTAGTGCGATCTCTGTTTATATATATGGAATTATTATTGCTATCATGTAGTAGCTTGTTATTAGAGTTTAGTAGGCGTAACCTCGTCTCCCGTTCGAGGTGCTTATTTATAAATATCTTTGAGCGAAAGGGCATATTTATAATGGCGATCTCGAATTGTCCACGTTTTTGGACAATTCGAGGATATATAGTTCGAGCAAGTTCTGGTAGCATGTTGTACAACTTGAGTAGATTTGGTGGCGTCTCTCTGGTGTTCTCTGGATACACACCCTCTTGACTGTTGTCGAGGCGTGTATCCGGAGAACGGCGAGGAGATCTTCTGAAGTTGAGTTGTACAACAACAAGAACTTGCGAACCATATATCGAATAGGATTAGGACCTAACCTATGTAGAGATTAGGAGTCATCGTTGGTACCCTTGATTTGTTTAGTTGTAGTAGAAAGATTTGCAAGCTCTTGCACTAGCTATATAATTAGATTATTTGATATCGTTGTTGTTGTTAAAATTTATGTCTCTTATGTAGGGAATTGGCGGAAGCTTTAAACCGGGGAAGAAGCTAGGTATCGATCGTGAGTACATTTATATATCTTGGAACACATCCACTATTTTGCAAAGGTAATATTAATTGAAATGATGTCTCAATATTTAAAATAGCTATAGCTAGTTATCGCTCGATTTTTCCTTAATTTATTGTGCGAAATTTAATTGCGAGATGGACCGTGAGGAATGGATGTATCGGAAAAGCCGTGTGAGTGCTGAATTTGGAGGGTGTTAAGGAGTTCAAAAAATTGCGAAGATCGACATGGTGAGGAGGGTGTAAACTTCATATATTGTCCTTGCATTGATTGCACCAATCGAGGAGATTTAACAACTCATCTCAAATTGAGGACCACGATTCGACGTGGCCGTGAGGAATTACACATGTTGGATCCATCACGGGGAGGCGGTAGTACCACTCCGATATACAACGAATCGGTGGAACCGGATGGCGAGTTCTGATGATATGTTTGAGGAGGATAATTTGGAGCAAATGTTGCGGGATGTGGAGGTAATTACGGAAGAGAGTTTGAAAAGTTTAAAAGCTTGATAGAAGGCGATGCCAAACCCATTGTTCACGAGGTTGCAAAGCGGAATACACCAGGTTGGGTTCGGTCCTTGCATTGTTCGAATCAAGGCAAAACACGTTGGGCGGATACAAGTTTCAATGCACTACTAGTTCTTCTATCGGATCGCTTCCTGGAGAAGCGAGTTGCCAACAAGCATTTATGAAGCGAAGAAGCTACTATGTCCCATGGGAATGGAAATAGAAAGGATACATGCATGTCAGAATGATTGCATCTTGTCTGTAACGCACATCGGGGGCTGCGTTTGTCCGGTTTGCGGTGTGCCGGTACAAACAAAAGGAAAGCGTAACGACAAGAAGCGTAGGCCGGGAACACGACGGTGAAGAGGTCATCACTAAAGGTGCACCGCCAAGGTATTGTGGTACTTGCCCATCATTCCCGTCTGGAGCGGTTGTTTGCAAATCCGAGAGAGGCAAAATTGTTGCGTTGGCATTACGAGTCTCGAAAGGAAGATGGCAAGTGAGACACCTGCTGATTCGGCTCAATGGAGAAACATCGATTGGAAACATGAGGAGTTTGGTGCGAAATGAGGAACATAAGATTTGGGTTGAGTCTGAAGCGGAATGAATCCGTTTGGTAACATGAAGCGATCGTCCTGACACACGGCGATTCATTGTGTATCTACAACCTCCTCCTTGGTACATGCATGAAGCGGAAGTATATCATGATGTCATTACTAATCTCGGGACCCAAGCAGTAGGAAATGATATTGATGTGTACCTTGCACCATTGATCGAGGATTTGGTAAAATTGTGGAATGAGGGGGTCGTGCGTGTGGGATGCGTACAAAGAGAGTATTTCACCCTACGGGCTATGGTATTTTGCACCATAAATGATTTCCGGCCCTTGGTAATTTGGCGAATTCTGATCTGAAAGAGCCAAAGCGTGTCCTATTTGTGAAGAGGCGAGAGTCTATGGTCGCCGAATTCCAAAAAAGCGTATATATGGGTCACCGTGGGTTTCTACCTCGAAGTCATCGATCTAGTAAGATGGATGACAAATTTGATGGAAAGAGGAAGCCCGTTGACACCATGACCTATGAGTGGAAGCCAAGTGTATTCACGTGTAGAGGATATCGATGTTGATGCGGAAAAGCCGTAAATCTGTTAGTCCTAGGACCATTTGGAAGAAGAGGTCAATATTCGGGACTTACCGTCTTTGGAAGGAGTTAGATGTCGGCATTGTATTGATGTCATGCATGTTGAGAAGAATGTCTGCGACAACTTGGTTGGCATCTGCTTGAACATACAGGAAGACCAAAGATGGTGTCAATGCTCGTCGCGACATGGCCTACATGGGAATCGGGCCCGACTTGCGGTGATAGAGGAGGATGGAAAAGGCCGTACATCCTGCTTGCATGCTACACCCTATCCAAGAAGGAGAAAGAAGATCTCTGCAAATGTCTCCAAAGTATTAAAGTTCCATCGGCTACTCATGAACATTAAAAGCTTGTGTCTATGGATGATTTGAAGTTGTTGGGCATGAAGTCCCATATTGCCATGTCTTGATGACCCAAATGCTCCCGGTTGCAATCGAAATATTCTCCCGAGAGGATGTCGGGTTGGCAATCACAAAGTTGTGTTATTTCTTCAATGCGATCTCTGCAAAGTTATTGACCCGATGTACTAGACAACTTACAGAGTGAGGTGGTGCGGACTCTGTGTCACCTTGAGATGCATTTCCCACCGCGTTCTTTGGCGTAATGGTCCACCTTGTTGTTCACCTTGTCGAGAGATTAAGATATGTGGACCCGCTTTCCTCGTTACATGTATCCGTTCGAGAGGTACATGGGTATATTAAAGTAAATGCGTGAGGAATCGGTCGAAGCTTGAGGTAGTATTGTTGAAGGTTATGGGGTGAAGAGGTTATTGAGTTTTGCGTGGACTACGGGTAAAGACAAGCAATCGGTGTTCTGTATCTCGTCATGAGGCGGACTTCTTTGGTAAAGGAACCGTTGGGTCCAAACTAATGAGTCAGGGTTTGATATGTATTGCAAAGCGCATTTCACGATCTTGAGAATAAGCGCAGATTAGTCCATACATCGGCGGCATAAGTTGATATTACGGAAGAGAATCCACAAATGGATGAGCTTTCCATCGCACAAAACACAATGATCGATTCCTCACATGGTTCAAAGAAAAGCGGAGGTCTCCTTCTTGAGAATGTAAAATGGTTGGTGACGGACCAAGATTTAATGTCTGAGACATGGCGAGTGCGATATTAATGGTTACACCTTTTACATGAGAGTCAAGATGCCAAAGTCTTGTCCAAAAGCAGATGGTGTGAGTATAAATGCTTTCTCGATGATCATCACTCAAAGCAGTCTCCCCAACCGCAATGAACTCCTACTATGGGATGATCGAAGAAATTTGGGAGCTCGATTACGGAATATACCAAGTTCCATTGTTCGATGTAAGTGGAGTGCGACTTTCACATGGAGTGAAGGTCGACAAGAGAGGCTTTACTATTGTGGATCTCGATGAGACTACGCCTACAAAGATGATCCGTTTGTCCTTCGAAGCAAGCAACTCAAGTCTTTTACGTCTTGCGATCCGGCCAATCAAGGTTGCCGTCGTTCTTCATGGCAAGAGGCGGATCGTAGGAGTTGAAGATGTTGTAGATGAAGAAGAGTATAACTAATTCGATGAGATACCTTCATTTGCAGATGGGGCTTGTCTTAGCGGGGATGGCGACACACATGGAGCCAATTACATGCGAGTAGATCATCATGAAGGGCAATATTGTAAATAAATGGACTATTATAATGTATGTAAAATAGTATTGTAAATCCAAGGTGATTAATTCTTTGTTGGAGGCTTCGATGGAAATGCATGCAATTTCTCTTTATACTGCACTTTGTGCCATAATTTGTGAAAGAAAATTCTATTTGACAAAATTATTGTTGGGAAAGCTTGTAAATAGTCAAAAGTTCATTTACGGAAATTTTAGTACAATTCAGATTAATTTGAAAAAGTTTTGACTTTTCTCGCTTCTGCACAAATCATGTCTCTGAAATGAATTTTGACATATTTCTTGAATGAGGTCGCTTTTTCCAAAAATTATTTTATGAAAAGTTTTGCGGTATCTGAAATATGTTTCTTCAAAATTTCTAATAATTTCAACAATGTATGACAAAGTTATGGCATTTTCTCTCTTTGATGAAATGCTGAAATTTCAGAACTTGCGGATGTGCGAAAGGAATAGTGCAATAATGGTTAAGCATCGATGTCGGTTTTCTTAGAAGAGTGATACTAATGATAAAACATCGATATCGGTTTTATTAAAAAGTGATACTCTTGACTAACATCGGGGTTCTATTAGAAAAGTGATGATAAAGCATCGATGTCGGTTTTATTAAAAAGTGATACTAATGGTTAAGCTTATCGATGTCGGTTTTCGAAAAGAGTGATACTAATGATTAAGCATCGATGTCGGTTTTCTTAGAAGAGTGATACTAATGATAAAACATCGATATTGGTTTTATTAAAAAGTGATACTAATGACTAACATCGGGGTTCTATTAGAAAAGTGATGATAAAGCATCGATATCGGTTTTATTAAAAAGTGATACTAATGGTTAAGCATCGATGTCGGTTTTACGAAAAGAGTGATACTAATGATTAAGCATCGATGTCGGTTTTCTTAGAAGGGTGATACTAATGATAAAACATCGATATCGGTTTTATTAAAAAGTGATACTAATGACTAACATCGAGGTTCTATTAGAAAAGTGATGATAAAGCATCGATGTCGGTTTTATTAAAAAGTGATACTAATGGTTAAACATCGATGTCGGTTTTACGAAAAGAGTGATACTAATGATTAATCATCGATGTCGGTTTTCTTAGAAGAGTGATACTAATGATAAAACATCGATGTCGGTTTTATTAAAAAGTGATACTAATGACTAACATCGAGGTTCTATTAGAAAAGTGATGATAAAGCATCGATATCGGTTTTATTAAAAAGTGATACTAATGGTTAAGCATCGATGTCGGTTTTACGAAAAGAGTGATACTAATGATTAAGCATCGATGTCGGTTTTCTTAAAAGAGTGATACTAATGACTAACGCAATTCTTAAAACCGGCCCATAACCATTCGCGCATGACCTTCTCCCACGCAGCGCCCTAGCCGCCATCCGCCTTCTCGCCTCCTTCCTGCCGGCGCTTAACCCTAGCCCTAGTCTTGGGCGCCCGTAGCCTTCACGCCTCCCGGTCGTGACGCCAGCGCTACCCTAACCGCCCGAGTGCTTGCCGCCGCCCTTCACGCCTCCGCCCGTCGCCCGGCCAGACGCCGCCTCCCGCCCGTCGCCGTCGCCGAGGCCCCACCCCACACCGCCCGACAGCCACGCCGCCAGCGCCGCCCCCACTCCCGGTGCCCTTCAGCCCGGCCGACGCGCGCCACCCGCTTCGCTCGAGTGGTACCTCGGCTTCGCTTCGGCGCGGCTTTGTCTTGATCAAGAGCATCACCGCGCGCCATCTTCCTTTGTCGCCGGCGTCTCCTAGCCGTTTGCATTTAGATTACGCCTTTGTCCGTAAGTATTTTATATACATGCCTTATTCTTTTAAGTGAATGCAAAGGGCGATCTATGTGTTTGACTTGGGGACCTTGCATGAGGGCTTAAGTGTTACGTGAGGATATCTCGGGGATGGAATAGATGATTTGTGACAACAAACTTGCGATCTGGTATATATATATAATTGTGATATACTTGGTTAGTGTAATTGTCATTCACGGTGAAATGCTTCTTGGTAATATTCACTATATTGCTTCTTGGTAATATTCCTTTGCTTAAGTGTTGCGTCACGGAATTGGTGTGGATATAGCCATATAGGTGTGTGTAAGCGTCTTGGCGTCCTTGTTGTCAAAAAAGCGATCGTTGTCGATCCAATTTACTTTATATTATTTTGTAAAGACATTTGACTTGGCGACAATTTCTTTGGATAGTGCAAATCGATTATATTGACTTGGGGACCTTGCATGAGGGCTTAAGTGTTACGCCACTATCGATAAAAGTAGTTGAAGTGATTCTGAGCTGTGCATGTTTGGTGACATTTGATTAACTTAAAACACATCAAGTATTGAATTGAAATTGTGGAAAGGTTGTCACAAATCTATCTGTTTCTCGTCTATTGTGGCGAGAGGGCCTCTTAAGGCAACCCGACATCTGAGAACACTCTAATAATCAACTTGAGCTCTATGTTAGTTGATTTATACTATGAATTGCATACTATGTTCTTTAGCTCTTTGTTACGTCTTCATCACTTTGTCAACAGAGCACTCTAATAATCAACTTGAGCTCTTTGTTACATCTTACATCCTTTGTCATTTCTTTAGTTCTTGCTTCTTGGTAATATTCACTTTTAGCATATTACTTTTGTTTAGACATGTGTTTACTTTCAACATATTACTTTTGTTTTATCTCGGCATATGTTAGAGTTTAGGTTGCGTAACCTACATCTCCCGTTAAAGTGCTTATTTATAAATATCTTTGGAATAGCATATTTATAATGGCGATCTCGATTATCCACGTTTTTGGACGATTCGAGATATGGGTTCGGACAAGTTCTGAGCTATGTTGTACAACCGAGTTGATTTGATAGCGTTTCCTGGTGTTCTCCGGATACACACCTCTTGACCTATTGTCGAGGCGTGTATCGGAGAACGGCGAAGATCTTCTTGAAATTTTCTCTGGTTGTACAACGACAAAAACTTGCGAACCACATATCTCGAATGAGATTAGGACCAAACCTATTTAGAGATTAGGGGTTATCGTTGATGCGTATTTAGTTGGTCGTGAGATATTGCATGTTATGTAAACACTAACTTGACCTTCTTGTGTTGCTATTCTTGCATTAGTACTTTAATGCTCATATTCTCTGTTGATGTTATGAAATCAAAACTTGTTGGTGTAAGTAAACATCTGCTAGTGCTAAATTCACTTGTCATATGGAATGGGCTTTTGTTTTTATACGAGTTGGTCAATAGATAGACTTTTGTTGAACAATTGCATACTATGAATTATCTGTTGATCCTTTACAAGATTTATTGTCAAGTGCATATAGTAGCTTCAAATTGCTTTCTCTCATGTCACACATATGACCTTATCGGATAAGAAAACTCAAAATGTCGCAACTAGAGAGCATCGGCTCAAATCGCAGATGACAGTAGAAAGTCTTCTTGAGGGCGAGCATGGTTCCAACTACTCAAGGGCGAGTAAGGTGAGGAAGAGCGAGGACCAAACAAAGGGGCTACAAGGAGAGCGCGCGGGTTCTCGCTTCAATGCCAGTGCACGGGCCCTCCTAAGTACAAAGGCGATCTGGGTCATTTATTGGCCAATTGGTGAGGAGAGAGTGCCCATAACAATTAAGGATTGGAGAAAGGATGTCGTGGCGGCGAAGAATCGGTTGTGGGGCGAGGTTAAGAGTAAATGGATTATAGAGCGGAGACGATGAACCCACGGCGAGGCAGTGCATTGAATAGGATGGGTGTGGCCTTGAGGCACTTCAAGACCCTTATGCACGGTGAGTACGTCTTTGAAAGGCCGTACACCATTAAAGTATCCATTTGTGACCCACGATATTTGGGCGGAGTTCACGAGGATGAAGAGATGCCTTGAAGCGGCCTTGTGAGAGAACACCGCTGTCCGAGGCTTAACACGCACCGCACCACCTCGGTACATGCGGCTATGAGGGGAAGAAGGCGGTGGTAGCGACAAGCCGAGAGTCGCTCACTCAGGGACGGTGATGCCTTACTCCCACATATCGAGGAGGCAGACGCATAGCGGGTATTAGCGAGGACAAAAAAACCCCTGACAGGCAGCTTGTAGTTGCAAACCACGCTACCGCTCAAGTCGTCTCTACCATCGTAAGACATCTAATTTAGTACAATACAATTGACCCAACTTGTTGTATTTCAAATCTAATTACGTACTAAGCTTATTACGGGAAGAGGTAAGCGGTGAAAAGAGCAGGGGACCTTCTGAGCCAAGGGTCGCAGGACATCTGTCGTCTGCGATCGGGAAGTCCGACCATAAGGCGGGTGCTTGCCGTGAGGCGGGATACGAAGAAGTCCTACTTTCAAGATGACTCTGCAGTGCCAACTCAAGGTCATGGCGAGCACGTCTTGGGCGCCTCAACGCACTAAGGGAGCGGTGAGGGAGGAGATTAAGGAGGAGATGAGGGGAGATCTTGCACGTGAGGAAGAGATAAGAGGGAGATGAGGGGAGATGGCGGCGCGTGAGGATCGCCTGAGGGCGAGATGATGGCGATGATTTCCAGTCGAGCGGATGCCCTCGACTCTCGTAGAAGTCTGTGCCCGAACTATCATTGCGGTTCCAAAAATGATCTGACCGGTCCCGGTGAAGGTAATAATTAATTTTTCACGAGTTCAAGCTACGAGTGTAACTCCATAATGTTTTTCCTCAAGTTGTACACTTCTTGCGGTGCTGCGAAGTGCCAGCTCACCATCTTGACGGAGGATGGATTTCCGTCGAGTTTGCCGCTGGGTTGCATTTCCATGCAGCAGAGACCGACCTTGTGCATGGTCGACTGTGGGGAAGGGCTACATGAGGGTGCGGTGGACTCGTCCACGAAGACTTCTTATCACATGTGCTCGATTTCCCCCCAGCGAAGATATCACCACTCTCGGGCAAGCACGCATATCGTTCATCAAGTGGCCCACGACGGGTGTCGTCTTGGTCAAGGTAAAAAGTCCCTCCACGTCTTCTCTACCATTCCAATACTCTGCGATAAGTTAAATATATCGTGCCGTAGGTTCCTCCTGCGCTGCTCCCTCTCCTGCTCCTGCGCTCTGATCCTCACTTTGCTCCTGCTTTGATCCTGCTCTGCTACACCACACGCTCCCTGCTGCAGCTTGTGCCTCCTCCTGCTCTGCTCCCTCAGAACCACAGAGGCCTCAGAGACTCCGTACAACCACAGGAGGCCTCAGAGACTCCTTCCGCCAAGAGGGCAAAGGGCAGAGGCCACAGCGCCCTTAAGGTACTGAAAAGCCCTTGCCCGACCTCGAGACTCCTTGACCCAGAAAAGAAGAGTCGGCCACAGACCCTGAGCACCTGTATGATTATAAGGCCTCTGAGCATGGAAAGCCCCGATTGCATCGCCTGAACCGAATAGAGCTAGGCAAGTGGACTCGCCTCCTCCATGGATGGTACCTTGATAAGGTGAAGGGGAAGAGCGTCGAGTCGACTTCAGCGTGAAGTATAAAATGGTACATTTTCACCGTGAGGAGAATGGAACATTCCCGTCGGTTTGAGGATCTATTCGTGTGTACCAAATGAAAGCCGTCGATATTTCTACTTTACGATCATGGGCCTTGTGAGTATCACACCATATAGCTTGCGCTCATGACTTTTATAGGATTTTGTATTATGTTTTCTCACATTCAACACGAGTTCGGGATAATGAGACAACGGCCGTGGCGAATCTACGAAGTTGGGTTTGTCGACCCGAGCTTGTGTCTGCGACCATGGCTAGGCTTCAGCAGGGGTTCGTTGCTAGCTACATCAAGGGGTATTGCAAAGTTGAGTCGAAGAAGGACTTCATTGTATTGCCGTACCACGAGGAGTAAGTAGTACTTTTCGATTCAATTACTTATGCGCACTTAAAACCGTCGTGAACTTATTTCCTTGCACTACATTTTATTTAATAAGCAACCATTGGGTTCTACTCGTCTTCGTTCCGAGTGAAAAAACAGTGTACACATTTAACTTTCGATCGAGAAGAGGCCGATGGCATCTGCGATCAAGCCTCCTTTGAAGTAAAGCGCATTATTGAAACCTAACACATCGAGGAATTTAACTCGTTTATTTTTTTGACTCAATGGTGCTCTCCAATGTATGTAGGGTTTCTCGGACTATGTCGATGAAGGAGGGCATACGGACGACAAAAAGGGCAAGACAACTGCGATATAAGCGATTTAAGGTACAAGTGCCTAGCATATATATGATTAATTTTTTGACATCTAATCTTCGTGGGCTGAATTTCTTTTCTTTCTTAGCGATTGCCATCAGCAGACAGCGGTGACCATTCTTGACTTCTATGTCATGCGATACATGCTCATCGTGATGCGCAACTCACACCATTTCCCTAAGGTATAATTTTCTATCTGACCAAAGTATTAGATTTATGAAGTAATACAAAATAATTCTATTGGAACACTGCCATTATCTAAAAGCACTAGTATTAGTTAGCTCTACATGAAACACTAGTGTGGTCCAATCCAAAAGCGTGAAGCTTCTAAAAGGCGGTTGCTACATGACGAATATTGTTCCATTTGAATTTTAGTAGAAAATTACATCACTATATTTTTGCTTGGCCTTAGGAGTATCTGTTTTAAAATATTTGTTATTTGAGATTCAAGAAGGCGTTATCGTAATGTTTCCACTCTTGACCCTATTTAAATGCTTTAAAAGAGATTAAGTGGTTACGGTGTGTTATTTATTATTAATATTTTCTTAGATTTAGTACTTGTTGGTTTGTGTGTGTACTATGTGTTATGAGATTAGGACTCTAAGCGAATTGAGTTTAGACTCTATCTCTTTATGGTGTGGTCAAATCCGAACTCCTCTCTCATCTTGTTATATATATCGGTGCTTCTCATTATAAAGATAGACTCAATAAAAAAGCGAGAAGAATTTCACTTCTTACATTATGTGTCTATTGTTCTTGATCCATGATTGCGTCTATAATTTGTGATTGATGGTAGGCGTTAAACAACGTTTTACAACGCTATAGACAAATATAATGTCATGAAGGAGTAGCTTTTACATTTGTCCTTTCAGCGCATTGAGGCATTACTCAATGTCTTTACTAGAATATTAGCTTCTCACATTTGGATTTTTTTTGTTTTGAATTAATCTTTTATAATCCAAATATTTTCTAAACTTCCTTTCGTAGTTCTGTCTATTTTGTGAATGCCCCTAATACTTATCTATGTTTCCCTAATTTTATGTACGTGCATAATAATATACTTAGCCTTTTACATAGAAATTTTGAAACTGAAATTAATATAGTCATTTACATTTTTGCGAAGATCAATATCCCCGAGAAGAGTTTAGACAACAAAGCACTCAACAATTTACTGAGACCACTTATGCGATTGTCTTGGTTAGAAGTTATATCGAGAGGATGGCGGGTTTAGAGATCTGGCGCATCGTACTAGTCCATATGTAAACAATATTAATAATATATGTCAATGTGATATGTATCGGAGGAAGTCCATGTCTTGATTGTCATGTTTGTGTTGTCTATTGTGAGCGACTATGATATATATGTGTTGTAATTAAAAGCGTTTACATTCTCTGAATGTGATATATGCATCTGTCTTACGTATTGTGAATGTGATGATATATATATTGTGCATATTGTTTTAATCATGCTTTTTTGGAGAAATTGCAAAATGGCACACCCCAATGGGTCATCGAGAATCGGTTCTTTAAGGGAAGTGATTGTGATGATACCATCATCGAAATCGGTTCTTTAAGGAAGTGATTACGATGACCACCTCATCGAAATCGGTTCTTTAAGAAAAGTGATTACGATGACACACTCATCGAATCGGTTCTTTAAGGAAGTGATTACATGACTATCATCGAATCGGTTCTTTTAAGAAAAGTGATTACGATGACACACTCATCGAGAATCGGTTCTTTTGTGGAACCGATTACGATGAATGTGTCATCGAATCACTTTTCTTAAAAACCGATTCGATAGTCATCGAAATCACTTCCTTAAAAATCGATTCGATGAACGTTTATCACGATCGGGTCAAAACCGATTCACGATAGCTCCACCTCATCACTATCTAAGGACATCATATCGCGACTAGAACCGATTCTAATGCTAAAAAAGAACCGATTCTGATGTGCCGTTCTGTAGCAGTTACCATTCCAGCTAATCCTGAGCATAAAGTTCAACCTGTTCATCGCCTGCAGTCAGCCAGTCAGCACTAAAAAGTGAGAGGCTTAGAAGCGCAGTTGATATAATAATGAATTGTACGTTTTTGTTGCCAGATAATTCCATTAGTTCTCTCATGAATTGTTTACTGCAGGAGTTGAACAATTTTACGTTAAATTCCTGTATTTTAAGCGGGGCTTCCGATTTCCGAACTCGAACCTCCTAGAGACCGTGGAACCAGACTAACTTCAACTACACCAATTTGATTTGCTAAATGCTAAAGTTGTAAACCGTATAGATGCTCGCCAAGTGCACCATCCGAAAGCGAGAACTCGGAAAACGCTTGATTTTGGCATCACTAACTTTCGAATAAAAATAGGTTAGTTCCGACTTCCGAGGTAGGTAGGTAGACCAGCCTTAGTGCTACAAAGAACGAAGAACTAAAGGTCTGTTTGGTAGAGCTCCCTCTGATTCTGATTCTCTGTTAGAAGTGATTTTTCGAGAGAAGTGATTCTGTCGCTGAAAGTGATTCTCTAACGAATCTATAGGATAAACTCTATGGAGCCCGACTCTTTGTTGGGAGTGAATAAGGAGAAGCGACTTTTTCAGCTCGGCTCCTAGTTCATTTCGAGAATCACTTCACGAATTACCCCGAGCGATTATCAAAAACCTCCAGATTCACTCCGGAGAAGCCGGAGCGAGCCTAAGAGTGAGTTTGGTAGGGCTCTAGCTTCCCCAGATTCGTGGATCTGGTGGAGTTGTGTATTTCTAACTCCATCAAATCTGTAGAGCTGAAGCTATGAATACATTAAGAGTGTTTAGATGAATTATTTTGTTTACATTTGAGACTAAAAATATAAACTTAATTCACTTTATTTTAGTCTACAAGTTTCAGATCTCAATTGAAGCTAGGATCTGAAACTCTATCAAACATGCCCTATGTAAATGTTGGCAACCAGGTACTGAAAACCGGCAACCCATACCTTGGCACCGTCATCATCTTGTTGAGAACTCGCTGTTAGTTGTGATCTTCGGTTCAATCAAAAACAGAAAGTGCCGAACATTAAGGAGGACAATCCGAATAAATTGACACGCTCTGATCGGGAGCATTTTCCATATTTTGGTTTTGGTCCCGATAACCTGCGCCATATAAAGGGGAGAGGCTGGCACTCAAAAGGTGTGAGAAAAACTTTGAGCCTTGCCATCTCCCGTACATCCCTTCCGATCTAGGGTTTTACGGCGGTTACGAAGAACCGAACCATCCTTTGTGAGGATCACGGTGAGCTCCGTTCTTCTTCATCGGCAGACGCGTCTTTGCCTCATCTTCTTCACCGATCGATTTAAACCCTAATGACTTCGCATCTTCACCGGGTTAGTCAGTTCATCTAAATGATTTATTTCCGCATATTATTTAGTGATCATTCTTAAGGCTAGCTAATGATTCATGTTAATCAAGTCTTAGATTCTAACACTCGCATGTACTTGTGCCTAACCTTTTCATGGGTTCATAAGCTAGCTCTACTAACCTTGGTCTTTGCAATGACCCCACTGTGCAATATAAAACTGCCTGGATCTTGCTCCAAATGCTCGATAATGATGCATGATCGGCCATTGTTATGTTATCTCCGACGACACAGATCAGGAGGATTTTAATACGATTCTGCCCAGATGGAATCCATCAAGCTAAGTCGTGTCCTTTTCGCCCGAGGCATAAGATATTGCGAGCCATGTGGCTCCACGTGTGCATGATCGTGTGAGTGAAACCCCTAAAGTAACCTTGTTCCCCTACTACAGTATTCTGCTAAGCTTCTGCTTCACTGTTTGTTTAATTTCTGCACCAAACGTTGACCAATTAAAGGTAAAGGAGAAATTCTAAAAAAATGGAGTAAAATGTCCTATGTGGCACCCAGTTTAATTTGTGATCTAGTACTAATAGCGATCAAAATTCAACATCTTGTACACATAATGGAGCACCACATCATAGAAGCCCTAAAAAAGGGAAGGGGATATGCCAATATGACATATGTGGTACGTGGAATAAGTTCGACGATAGTAGCTTCTCGGCCCAACCCATGATGTTCTTCTGCCTTAAGACGCCGACCTACTTTTCCTTCAGCGTCTTCCAACATTTGCGGATCGGTACACACCAATCGACCGGATTTGTTTGGCTCAAATTCGGCCAATCGTATTATATAGTTGTCGTCTTGTCGGATTAGGCATCGATTTTGGATAGTTGATTTCATATTCGGGAGATCACTGTCTGTCGGATCGAGATATTCTAATTATATTTTCAGATAAATTTCAGATATCCAGAAATTTTCGGCCTATATTCTAGCAACTTTAAATGGACCCAGCCAAATAGCCTAAGCTAGGCCCTTCCTCCATGGCTCCACCCTCTTGCTGTCGTCCCATCTGTCATCCTGCCGGTCGGTGCCAGCCACCACTAGAGCTTGACGTGTAAGAATATACTTTCACTTACCTATATGAATATCTGGTTTTTTTTTTGCAAAACATAAAGAAATATTTCATACTTTTGGAACTTTGTTGGACTACTTGATAAAATTACTTATTAAATTGCTATAACCTGTTGTATGGTTAACTCATACGGTTGGTTACTCATTGCTATATATGTGCTATACACGGTATCTGTTTTCGTGTAATATCCTGTAAAAAATATTCGATACCGTATCGATTCCGCTCTATATTCGCTTCTAATTCATGATCGATATTATCCACATTGTATTCGTATCCAGCACTATCTGCATCCGACTCTGAATTTGATAAAAATTATAATTTAGAATACAAAAGAGCAATATCCAAACAAATTCGAGCCGATTGCATCTCTAGATTGAACCGGGTACTACTGTAGAATTAATATGTGACATGAAATTTATAGCACACTGCATGATCTTCCTGGTCAAAGAACAGATAAGATCAAGGAACTAGCTGGAAGACGTGCAGCGATTGTTTCTGAAGAAGATGATGATGATCGTGTGCATTGATTAAAGAAACTATCATCCTCATTTATAAAAGGATCTTTGAGTTTTCAGAATAGACGAATTTGACATATAGTATATGTATCTCCTCCGAAGAACAGGCGCCTTGAGAGTCGTGCGCCGTAGATAGGACTTTGTGTGTGTCATATCGGAGGATGCTATTCTTGTGCTTTCTTTCAGAATGCTACTACCACGATCCACAGGGCCAGGTCCCATGTATGAACGCACAAGAGAATATAATTATTGAGATGAAAAGAACTTGGTGGGGGCATATATAAGCTTAAGCTGTCTTGATCCAAGAACGGCTTTGAAAGGGCAACTATCGGACGAATAATTAGCCACTAGCGATGTAGCCGTGTGATTCGTTATTTTTTTTCTTGGAAGCTTTGGATCTTCCCTTTTCTGTCATAGCATGTGTCTGGTGTGTGTCATGGGTATGGACCTTGCCGTGCTTGCCAAGCACGATCAGCCCACCGTGCCGTATTGGCACAGACCGGCTTGCCTACGGTGAGCTTAGGCACAGCCCATTGTACGATATGTCGTGCCAGTCCAAGTCTAATCTATCTGCACTATGGACTTCTCTCTTTCCTAGTAGACTACCATAGTCCTACTCACCCACGCCGGCCAACACCTCTCCAGTGCCACCATCGCAGCGCTCAACTTTTCCCCATCCCAAGCTAGTCACCACCCCCACCACTCGGCCTCCAAGTTTGATGCGAGGAAGCAGCCGCGCAAGCAGTGAGTGAGGGAGTCGGTGACGTCGACCTCTAGATTTGGCATGGGGAGGCATGGGCAATGAGCAGGGATCTATCGATGTTGAACTCAAGATTTTGCATGGGAAGGTGTGAGGGGCGAGTGGAAGGCGGCAACGTCGATCTCCACTCGAGGTGATGGCCGTGCGGGGAGGAGAGATATACACCACCTCTATGCCAATGGACTTGTCCATCGAGGATGAGGGGAGGAAAGAGGAGGGAATCGTGATGGTAGGAGTGTGACCGGCAACACATGGCCATGGATAATGAGCAGAGGTTAGTGGCGGCATTAGGCTGGTCAGGTGGAGGCAGTGATGGAGGTGATGAAGGTGTGTGGTAGGGGGTTGGGGGACGCATGCTAGCGATGAAGGTGGGCACTAGAGTGTTGGGGACTTGGGTGTGGGGCGACGTGTCGGTGATGAAGGTGGGCGCTAGAGTGTTCAGGACTTAGGTGTGGAGACGGCAGGCCAATGACAGAAGTTGGTGGCAGGAGGGCAGCAAACCACGAAGGTGGTTTCTCTCTCAGTCACTCTCCCTTGTTTGTCGATCTGTGCACCTATGATAGTGCGGCCTACTACGCCAAACACTAGAAAGGGAAGATAATATGGATAAGTGAAAAGTAAAAGTTAAAAGGAAACCATTAAACCTTGTGTTGGTTGGACTAGTAGCAAATGTTGGGTCGGTGTTCGTGCCGTGCTGCCTATCGTGCTTGGTTCTTAAACCTATTCTAGCCATGTTGTTAATGTCGTGCTGACCTATCCCACCACCTTTTGTGCCATGCCAGGCCATAGGCTGTGCCATGTTATCCTTACCTCATGTCAGCCTATAAAAGCCCAGCTCGACGCCCACTTTAGTGAGAAGCAATGTTTCCTTTATTCAGAAATGGATATAAACATGAACAGTAGTACAATCATCAGTATTAATCGCTAGTTTAGTGATTATCATTTTTGGTCGTACAAGTATAGCTAGGCAAATATGTGTAACAACCCAGCACTTCATGTGCTCAAAATATTACCATATTTATATTTTTGTATCACTTTACCATGATCTTAGCCATAATTTCAATAAGCAACCTAAATAATTATCACCATTACTTAACCAACAATAACAATAATTTGCATAACCATACAAACAATAACAAAACAATAATAACCTTAGAACTACGTGTTTAAGAATGTCTGAGTCCACGCGCTCAAGAACACTCAAGTCTTCACACTTAGGTATGCCCGGATCATAAGCATACGGGAACAATTTTTATCTTTTGGTAATGATGATGATTTAGAATAAATAAACAACTAAACTTTTCATTCAATATAAAACCGACTAAGTTTACATGTCCATTACTACGATTACGAAAGTCCATCAACTAAATTGCTAAGCACTTTATTTCTCATGAGTGAACACTAAAACTAGGTATTTGTGAAAGATGGCACTTTAATACTCATAAGTGAACGTTAAAACTAGGTATTTATGAAAGATGGTGTAAAAAGTAACACAATAATGCTACTTCCATCCCATGTATGTCGCCTTTAATAATCACCTAAAATATTAAAATAAGCAATAGTGAGTCTACAACTCAGTAAGTACGTAATAAAATAATAACATATTCACTTTTCACATTCATCTCATTAATCATGTTTAGGTGAGTCCACAACTCAATAACATAACCATTTGTCACATTCATCCCACTAGCCATCTTTTATCATTAACGATGCAATTTAAATGTGTCTTCAAGCTAATATATTCATCACATAACATATATCGGTATCACTGAGTGAACACTCATCGATGTTGCACATTCTCATACACTCCATCCGCTGGAGGTGCTTACGGATGTAGATTTTTCATGTCTACACCAAGTAGATCATAGAGGCCCACATAAGTCACATCTTCCATCATGAATGCATATATACAAATGATATAAGTCATTAACATGTTCCATCATCTCCATTATTCTCATAATTATAGCATATCATTTTTCATAGTAAATGAAAGGAATCATGTAAAGTATTATGATAAGAAGTTTCCAATAAGAATAATAAAAATTAATCATCTATGTTATAATTCTATCATGCACTTGCCTTTTTACCCACAAGGAACGAAACGGCGTACGTTAAAGCCAAAATCATAGTCACACCTCCTGCTATAAGTAAACTTATCTAAAAAATTATACCATAATAGTACATACATCAAACATAATATCATCGCTCCTACGCATAACCACTGACTTAACTTTCTCCCTCATCGGATAATTTACCATTTGTTGTCCCGACGATCGGAATGCCATAACTTCTAACTCATGAGTCCAAAGATAGCAAATCATATATTTTCTGAAACCTACAGAAGATTACCTATAATTTTCTAGTTGCTCATATTTTCCTATTAATTAATTTAACCCTCGTTTTTAGCCCCAAGACCGATTTGTTGTTTTGTTGGACAACAGAATTCAAAATTTTATAACTATTTTTATACAGCTCCGAACATAGCAAAACATAATATCTTTGAATCTATGGAAAATTTAGTTTTTCCTAGTTATGGACATAATTTAATTTGATCATTATCTAGCTCTAAACAGCATATTAACATAATTGCTCTTAGTAGCGACATTTTCTGGACAGCAAGTTTCTACATGTTATAACTTTCAAATCACTTAACCAAATTTTATATTCATATGCTCCAATTAAACGTTAGATAATAATCCACATTTTTCATAACTTGCAGAAGTCATGAAACCGACTGTATGAATCCAAAAACTCGACCCGAACACAAAGACCACTGTTAAACGAAATACCATTATCTCCTAAAATCCATTCCGGTGCTCTCCAACTACCACACCTATCATCAAAATGACTATAATATAGCTCCACTGTTGCACCGATATACCCTACACTAATCTATGGCTTATACCTATATCTCGAAGTTCCATAAAAAATGGCGATGTTGGCGATCCTCGATCCCCTTGTGTTTCTTGCTCCTTCATGATTCCCAAAACTCTGCACCACATCCTTTTGATCCTTGTCACCTCTGTGCACACGATAACGCGAATGGATTTTAATTTGAGTGAAATGTTTGACGTGGAACACGAAAAGAAAAAGGCGAGACATCGGCGGTGGTCTTCTTGCTTTATTGATGGAGCTGCCGTGAAGGTGGATTATTGGCAAAGCGACTCTGGTGGTATTGGCGGCGGGGCGTGATCTTTGAAAAGACCGGGTACCCTCCTTGCCCCCCTATCCCTGGCACGGATGCCGAGTCCGGCCAGGCCACGAACCGGCTTGGTTCCACCTGGCCCGGCCCACATTTTTCTTTAATTTTCGAATAATCACAATATGTATCTGCATTATCATCTGAGGTAGTTCGAATGCTATGTCACTGTGTCAGTGCTGTTGTTCGTGGATGGTCGTATTCCTCACTGCTGATAAAACCGAAGCACCTCCTCTCTCTCTCTCTCTGCTTTCTATGTTTCGAGAAAGGCACTCATCGAGAACACTGTTCGTTTGGCAGTTGTAAGTGAGTCGTGGCAGGAATTGTATTCCTCTCATCACATAGAAGCACGTAATAACATTTGAAATTCTTGGACCCTTGGAATCTTGGATTGCTAAATGAATGGAAGAAAGCCATGTTACTTCCTAAAGTTTGGTATTGCAGTCATTCGACTCACTTCATCCCCTGAATTAGAAAGTCCCTAAACTATTAAAATCAAAGCACTTATAACACATAAAGATTATTTTCACGGTGGTTTTGCCGGTGTGGTGCTTGCAAAAGGCTATTTTTCCATGTGTGCTCTTGCCTAAGCCGTTGTTTTTGCCACAGTGCATTTGAGTCGGCAGGTTAAAACGTTAGATATGAAAAAAAAGGACTTATTCTCCTCTCGGACACAGGCATCGTGATGTCTTGGGTGGCCAAACTTATACGCATGATGGGTCAGGGTCCAGAACTATGTCGTCTTTGCCACGAGCCTAGCCACCGCCGACTAGGTTCATCTCTAGCAATCGACTCATCTCTGGCAATCTTAGGCACGGTCTATTGGCAAGTTATGCCAGCTTCATACCGTGCTAGTCCAGGTCTAGTCCATTTATACTATTGCGATGAGAAGAAAATAGCCGGAGACGCACAGAGTTAAAGTAGTAGACACAATTATTTGAGGAAAAAGAACTAAATTTTATTAATTCTCCGCAAAAGGCGTGTTAAAATAGTGGTTGATCACTACTCGTAAATTCTATTACGACTTACTCAGCGTTTTGAAAGAGGAATTAGATACCTTGCTTTTTAGTTTCTTCCACACATTTAAAGTGTTCGAACCGCTCTACATTTATTGCATTGTTGAGGCAGTTCTTCTTACTTCATTTCTGCTGCCAAACCTTTCATGATTTTTGTTGAAACTGTAAACAAACTTATGCTAAAACTGTGTCGTGTTTGCGTCGCGCCCACAGACTCTATAGCGTGTTAATGCCCGTCTAAGCATAACCCTTCAAAGCGTGTCGTGTTGTGTCGCTTATAGGCCTGTTTGGTTGGCTGCATTTGGAGAGAATTGGCTCTGTAGATGCAAGTTTCCACTGTTTGATTGGCTTCTTAGGTATCTGAGCCAGGCTCTGTAGATCTGTGCTTGCCCGAGCAGGCCAGTGAGCGAATTTTTGGGCGTTTCTAGCGGGCCTGGCTCCGCAGATGCAACATTTCTCCCAGCCGCCTCGCATTCGCACGGAAGGGTTTCTCCCCCACGCCTCCACATCTCGCCCAGCCGCCTCCTCTCACACGGAAGGGTTCTTCCCCACGCCTCCACACCCAATTCTCCCCCACGCCGCCTCCTCTCGCACGGCTCTCCCCCACGCTGCCTCCTCTCGCACGGTTCTCCCCCACGCCTCCGCTCGTCTCCGACCGCCGGCTCTTCTCCGATCCGACCGCCGGCTCTTCTCCGCTCCGACCGCCGATTCTTCTTCGCTCCGACCGCCGGCTCTTCATCCTCTCTCGGTGGCCGCAAGGTGAGAAGCAGATGTGCGTGTGCGTTTGATCAAGTAGACTTGTGATTTCTATTAGCAGATGTGCGTGTGCGTTTGATCAGTGTGAATGATATGCATAGTTCATGCCACTGGCTTATTTTGTGGATAACTAATGTTTAGACTTACGCTTAAGGTGCTCATCAGTGTGAATGATATGCATAGTTCATGCCACTGATCTGCTTGTTTGATTCGGTGCCAATTGATGTGCGTTTCCTGGCATTGCTGGCATTGCTTAATTAATGTTCATGGATTTGTGTCCTGATCTGTTTCCTGAAATAACATGGAGTTGAGTAGTAGCCAGGAATTGAGTAGTAGCATGGAATTGAGTAGTAGCATTGAGTAGTAACTTGAAATAACATGTAGTTGTGTCCTGATCTGCTTGTTTGATTCGGTGAAAAAAGATGTGCGGTTTTACTCGTGGCATATGTTATGGTGTGCTTGATTTATGGTGTACAGGAATATAATTTTTCATTAACATATAGTCATCTATTATTTGTTAGATGGATATGCGAAGCCGACGAAGAAAGCTTATTATTGAAGCAGTTGCACTTCTTACGGTCATGCATGCATTTTTTGTTAATAGACTTAGATTGGCTAGATTAACTAGACCTACAATCACCTATGGTCCTATGTGCAATAGAGACATTGAACGCCAAGCCAATCTAAATCTAATTTTTAACTCTAGTGATATCGAGTGTGTCAATATGTTGTGCATGAGAAGAGCCCCTTTTTTCCGCCTATGCAACCTATTTAGGGATAGGAATCTCCTGCGTGATAGCATACACACATGTATAGAGGAGCAAGTTGCAATGTTCCTCCATGTAGTTGGGCATAACCAAAGATTGAGTTATCCATCACACATTTAGTCGATCCATAGAAAGCAGTGAGTCGGTACTTCAAGGAAGTGTTATATGCTATTGAGAGCTACGAGGTGAGATGATTAGGCCCCCTCAATGAGACACCCGTAAAGATCAGCTCGAGTTCGAGGTGGTATCCCTATTTTAAGGTCATACATGCGACATTTTGTTAGGTTTAGTTTGTGTTGTTTGCTTATATGGTTTGTAATAATCGCTTTGATTGATATAGGACTGTGTGGGTGCTATTGACGGTACTCATGTGCGTGCAAGAGTTCCAAAGGCAAATGTTGCTGCTTTTAGGGGTAGAAAGCCATATCCCACCCAAAATGTGCTAGCCGCTGTCGATTTTGATCTAAGGTTCACCTATGTACTAGCTGGTTGGGAGGGATCGGCACACGATGTGACAATCCTTGCCGATGCATTAGAACGAAATGATGGGTTACGGGTTGCACCAGGTAATGTTTAACATAACTAGTACGTGCATTTGTTATTAAGACCTATTAGAATGCAAATCAAACTAATTTATTTTGTTGAATTCATAGGGAAATGGTACTTGGTAGATGCTTTGGATATGCATGTCGACACGGTTTTTGCCACCTTATCGGGCTACTAGGTACCATTTAAATGAGTACTGACGGAAGGAACTATCCTACCAATCCAAAAGAGTTGTTTAACTTAAGACATTCAGGCCTTCGTGTCATGGTTGAGAGAGCTTTTGGGGCATTGAAGAATCGTTTTTGCATTTTAGACAACAAGCCTTTTCACCCATACAAGACCCAAGTGAAGTTAGTTTTGTCTTGTTGCATTTTACACAATTGGATTCTTCTACACGGGCAAGATGAGATGGTTCCGACAGAGGAAGATTGGGTGCCCAACAATGATATCAGTGTTGTCCAACATGACAATATTGAGGCTTCCTCTTACGAAGATAACTCGCTTGGGCGCCAAGAGGATGAGTGGGCTAACGCCATGTGGGCTAATAGAGGCAATTCTCATGTGTGATGAGTTATTGTAATAATTCTAGTTATGGGACTGCATTTTGGACAACTATTGTAATATTTATTAGACTTCATTTTGGACAACTATTGTAATTTTGTGCTCCTCTAATATGGTTAAGTGTTGTGTAGTCATGTTTTTGCTCTCTAATATGGTTAAGTGACGTTTTTTGTCCAATCATGTTTTTGCTCTTTCTATTTATTTCAGACTATGGCTGAGGAGATTATTGATATTGGAGGTAGTGCCGATGACAATGGGAAGTCTGGAAGGGTTCAAATGAGGTGGACCAATGTGACGTCTTCATTTCTCCTCCGTCGCTTGAGTGAGCTTATAAAAAGTGAAGTAAGAAGTGATAAAGGATTCAAGGAGGTTCACTACAACACAGTGGCGAAGGATCTCAAAGAGTTCACTGGCAATGATGTGAGTGGCACACAAGTGTACAATCACCTTCGTAAGTGGCGTCAAAAGTGGGTGAAGGTTACTAAGCTTAGAGATTTGAGTGGAGCACACTGGGATGAGGTTAATCACATGATAGTGTTGGAGGAGGAGCACTATATGGGTCACGTTAAGGTATGTCATTGAGCCTTCTTACTGTTTCAGTTTTCTAATTAATATTTATGCCTTCATATATAAAGCCTTCTTACTTTTTCTTGTATTTGTAGGCACATCCTAAGGATGCTGAGTATCTGAATAAACCGATCGACAACTATGTAGCAATGATGGCTATATTTGGGAGTGGTATGGCTACTGGGAAGTATGCCATGGGATCTAATGAAGCACTTGGGGACCCAAGCGACTTCATGGACAATTCAAAGGACGAGCCTAGCAATGCAAGCCACGAGGTTTCAAACAAGACTAATCCACAAACTAAAGATTCAGGTAGTGCATCCAAAAGTGCTAACAAAAGGAAGAGAAAGGAGATGTCGATGAGGATACCCTTACATTTATGCAGCATGACCGAGGCGATGAATAATGTCGCATTGCCATTAGAGAGACCGCTGCATGACGTGCATCTGACTTGTATGGGGCTGTCATGAACATGACCGGTTTCGTGGAGGATGTCTGTTCTTTGCTTTCTCTTATTTGGTGGATAACGAGTATGCAAGGTCTTGCATTTGTGACTATGAATGAGAACCATCGTGCTATGTGGCTATGGTCATTTTGTGCGAAGAATAACCTCTGAAAGACTGTGATGTGGCTATGGAAATTTACATTTTGCCTTCTAGATGGTCCTGAACCAAGTCTTAATCACTGTGATGTTCATATGAACTTTTATATCATTTTGGATGTTGCTAGGAACTTTTATTTTGCTATGACTAAACGTTTTGGATGGACTTGGAATGTAGTACATGACTAAACATGTGTTGTGGATGGCTATGAACTATTATATTATTTTGGATGAACTTTTATTTCATGTGTTGTGGATGGCTATGTATGTTATGTGCTTCTGGAATGCTATGTATGTCTGTTCTCTTCTTTTGGTTTCCTTTTGATGTTTGTAATTACTGTTGATATGATTTTGAAAAAGAGGTGATCTTGAAAAAGAGCGAGAAGCAATGTCAGTTCTCTTCTTTTGTATGTCAGTTCTCTTCTTTTGTATGTCAGATGTTGAAAAAGAGAATGTGAGTATGACCAGAAGATCTCTGTAGATTTTTCTTGTTGAACTTCATTGTTTAGGAAGGAGTTCTCTTCTTTTGTATGTCAGATCTTGAAAAATAGAATGTGAGTATGACCAGAAGATCTCTTCTTTGTGTATTCCATGTTTATTTCAATTGTTATTTCGAAAGTGAAAACATTAATTGGTAGTAGTTTGCGTTTGTGCCAGTGGCTAGTCCGATTCTTGAATATTGGAAAACATATGTGTCCGATTCTTGAATATTGGAAATCTATATCCTGACAAATGGTGCTCATGTGGCTTTGATCAGATCATGAAGATGATTCGATCATTCGTGTATACAAAGGACGCTCACAGATCATGAAGAAGCACTTGTTTTTTTTAATCCATCACCTAATTCCCTTCACAGCCTGCACCACATCATACAATCAATCAAACAGCATCTCTTCTCAGCCTGCACCACATCATGCAATCAACCAAACAGCATCTCTTCTCAGCCTGCACCAGCTCATGCAATCAACCAAACAGCATCTCTTCTCAGCCTGCACCAGCTCATGCAATCAACCAAATAGCATCTCCTTGCATCCACTCAGCCTGGATCTCACCAGCCTGACTCCACTCATACAGCCTAGCTGAGTTGAGAAGGCAACCAAATAGCCCATATGTGCTGGTCACCAAATCCAGCACGGCCCTGATAATCATTCCGTGGTGTGCCACAGACCAGCTTAAAAAAAAAAACCCTGCCCAATGCCCATCTCCTCCCCACTCGTATCTCTCTCTTCCACGCACAAGTGTTGCCGCCGCGTGATTCGCCGGACTGGAGCGAGGATGCCAGGACGGCGTCGCTGCCAGCGGTTTCCCGTGGCCAGACGAAATGGAGACAATGGCCTCGAGCTCCTAGGTGGCGCAACTCACATGCCTGCTAGCCCGCTGGTGATGATCCTGCGGCGACGACGAAGTTCAGACGACGATGTAATGTGGCAATCCAGCAACGCAACGCTGATCCTCACCCGAATCCGACGACGACCGTAGCAAAGATAACTCACAAGCAAACACAAATCATTCGTAATATGATAATTCGGCGTCCTTGTGAATGAACTAGAAGGTCCCCTATCAACAGAATCACTATGCCATTTGAAGAAGCAAGAAATTAGGAATAACTTATATGCTCATCCCATTCTGCTTTGCCATACCATGGCAATGCAATCCTCTCCTTCCTTACTACGCTGCTCTGCCATCACATCTGTGTTGAGTTACTCCTGCCCTCACTTGATTCATCATGTATCGAGCTTTGAGATGTAAAGCTCCAATTTTCCGCGCTGCCGAGCTGTGACAACACGCAGAGGAGAAAGATACAGGATAGGAAGCGACAGCAAGTTATTTTTTTAGTTTCGTTCGCTGAGTCATCGTAATTCGTAATTATCCATGTTATCATCCATGTGTATGGCCATCTATGACGAATTAATTGGTCAATACCGTATTCTATGTTGACAAAATAACCTCCAAAACTGATATGGGGTATTATTTATTCTGATATTAGGGCTTTAGATGTTTGCATCTAAGTTTTTAGTTTAGGAGGTTAAGTTGACGGAAAATCAAAGTTCAGGAGATAAAATAGACTTCTTTCTGTACAAACCATTGTTACTATCCCATCGAATTAGTGTCACATCCAGCCCATGAGCTACAGAATAGAAAGGCTTTGCAAAGGTAGCAAAAATTGGGCCTAAATTTTGGACAAATTAAAGCCCAGTCCAAAGACCAGCTCAATCCATCAAAGCGGAGGCCCACTACATTATCCATACAGTTTTACTTGGACCTTATCCCGGATTAGTGAGCTCCGCCGCCGTCGAGGGAAACGACATGGAGGTCGGCTTGCGGCTGCGCGCTCTCGGCGACTGCCGCGGTGGGTTCCCGGCGGCGCATGGAAGCCGGCTTCGCCGCCCGCGCCGCGCGGCCTCCTCCCCCACTGCCTTCTGCTCCCGTGCGTGACGAGCTCGTCTCCTCCTCCTCCTCGGTACGTTTGCGGCCGGCCCTTTCGGATGTTTCCGCGCTTGCGCGTTTGCAGTTTCTGCGAGTGGCAATGGAGCCGCGTTTGGTTGGGGAGCGGCGCGGAGGTTGCTCGCGCCCAGAGGATGCTCCATGTGGTGCTGGTCTCCCCTCTGGTAACTGCTCAGTTTGCACCTTCTTATCTGTGTTCGACTGATGCTGTATGGATGAACATGTGGGTTGTCTACTGTTGATGGTGGCTGTGAATGCAAATTGTTGTCACCGCTACTTTGCTAAGTTCAAAACTGAGAGACATTTGGCTTAGAATTAGTGCTAGTACACTCAATGGGTTTGGTCTAGTGAATTACTTGTCTATCACTGTGCAAATGAACGGGGCAATGAATAGTGCTGCCTCCATCTAAAGTTTATATTATATATTTCTTCTTAGCATGTAGACTAAGAAAGTATTAAAAATAACTAGATTACTTCTAATTATTATCGCTAAGTACTATATTCAATGCATTCAATAGAGAATATGAAGTAAAGATGGATATTTCTTAGGATTATATAGAAAACATTACATTAATTTTGTATTAGAATATGAAATACAACTTATATTTATAGATAAAATCATTTAAAAAATAAGTCTTATAAATTTGGACGAAGTATATCCTACTTGCATCGGTCTTCTGCTATATGGAATAATGGAAATAGAAAAAGCAATGAGCATTTCCACTTCTAAGAAATGAACATTTGGCAAGTTGAACTACTGAGTTGATCATTTGCCATTTGGGATTTTGGGTTGGTGGTTTCACTGAACTGTAATTATACTTGACAGATCCCAGGAAATACAGGATCAATTGCGAGGACATGTGCAGCGTCGGCAGTTGGCCTGTATCTTGTCGGGGTAAGGACGTAAGGTTATCGTTGATTGTTGATGTTACTAGGGATTGGATGTTATATTGCCCATCTACCATTGAATCTTCATAAATATAGTTATTTCACATCGTGGGGTTTTGTTATCAGACTTGCGCAACATATTACATGTAACGGACCGCCCTTTTCAGGGGATGCGTATAAATACCCTCACAGCTACCCAGGAGTTTAGCTGTAGGTAATCAAGCGTACATTGCCAGACATAAACGCGAATGCGAATATTTGATAGATAAATTAAGAGCCTAACGGCCAGAGTTTTACAAAAGGTGTGGCAGGCACCAGATACATTACCAAAACAACCACAGGAAAAGCTTGAGCAGATAGACCAAGGCCTTCAAAACCAAATATCAACGCCATCTACGCTCTTTCGGTGCTCACCAGCTTCATTGAAATCTAAAAAGGGGGATTAGGAGTAAGGGTGAGTACACAACCGTACTCAACAAACCACACGGAAATTCTGAATATTACATGCACGGAATTTCAAGGAATTGGCATTAGTTTAATTATTTGGTGGGTGCATGAGCTATGATTAAGTATAGTATAAAAGAAATATAAATCAATCAATCATCATCATTATCACAACACCACCACTGATTTATTAACAAAATCCAGGTTACGACAAGTTTATTATTAAAACTACTCAAACTCGATTCTCGGAATCACCCAAATTAACTTGACTTCATTAGCACCTAGCACTGCAGATTCAATACCATTTAGATCACTCTGTGAGCTACTCAACTTTACCCACAAGATATCTACTATTAGTTAGTGCGGTCTAGAACAACATGCAACTTTTATGCATGCGGCCGGACCGAGATTAACATAACCTTTCATTGAATTTTCCCTCTTTAGCTCCTATCCAGTAGGTTAACTTTTATTCCTGACCTCCGGTGCCCACAATCTGCCAGCGGCGCGCGTCTTTGGTCAACCGAGAATACCTACGTTATGAGAACCCAGCAATGGCGGCACCATTCCGTTCCACCCCAACCCACGCGATACCACCAGTAGGTATTCCAAGGGGAAAAACAATATACTTAAGACTCGTTGGATCGGTCAATGAGGTGACCGACCCAACTTGTGGTTGGGAGAGGACTAAGTTATTTACTTTGCTCGAGGGTTGATCCCAAAATCGAAGACACGACCTCAACGCACAAGACCACACGGGTACCACTGTACCCATCACATGTCGCACTTGGGTTGGCCATCAATTGGGGGCTGGGCCGCAACCACCTTCCGTGGTCCCCCCAGGGTGATCCCCCAACCGTAGCAGATTTAAAAACAAGTTTTGAGCAGTAATTAAAAGTAGTGATTATTTATTATAGCTAGCCTACGGTAGTTCGTTAATGATAACCTAGGGTCGACAAGTGAATATGGCGTAGTCAACATAGTCTTAACAAGGGGGTAGGATTTTAACTAGTCATGTCTTTCTAAACTAGCTCCTTTTTAAATTGCTACTCTATTTACAAGCAAATGCAAGAACTACATACATACAAGATAATTATCACGGAATAATGGGATCAAATATGTTCAAGAAGTGTGGCTTGCCTTGCGAGGTTAGAGGTTAAGCCTAACGAGAGAGTTGATGATGCCGTGGTGCAGTCCCGAACCACCGCTCCTAGCACGGCTCCAAGAACTCTCGACTCGGTTTCACTCAGAGTTGCTTCAAGTCGGATCTAACGCGAGAAAATGCAACCAATAAATAAGCGAATAAAAACAACAAAGGAAAAGCGGAAAAAGGCAGGAGAAAATGGCGGATGGAGGGCATGTGCTGCAGATAGCTAAGCTCGATAGAGATGTGTTCACCCGACATGATGTATGCGCCCACGGCCCAAACCAGATCTGATAGCGGCGAGGCTCAGGGCGGGATCACGGTCAAGGTGAGCTCAAGGACAACAGCTTTATCTAGATCTAGCGATGGAGGGGGAGGGCAGCACTAGTGGTATAGGTTGAGGAGGGAGAAGACTTTAGGGGGATCACGTGGCGATGGAGAGGGAGAGAGGGAGGACTTGAGAGATCGGACTGCAGAGCAGAACTAGAGCACACCAGAGGTGGACACTGCTAAACCAGCCGAAGCTCGCTAGAGTCTATGTGTGTGTAGGGAGGAGGAAGAAGAGGAGCTGGATGTTCTCCACTGCATGAAGAGAGAGCAGAGAGGGAGGGGTGGTGAGTGGATAGGGTGTCACGTGTGTGGTGTGGGTGAAGTAGTTGATGAGAGCAGCAATAGGAGTAGGGAATGGCCTCCAATAGAACTCAGTTAGGGTCTCATATGAAGAGAAGAATCAGGTGCTTGAACTCTATCAGTTACCAAAAGTTAGACCATCGAATATCGTCTCTTTTTTCCTGTATTGTCATTCATCTGGTATTATGTGTGAACTGAAATGATATTTTTGTGAAAAAAATTCCAGCCATTAGGTTATAAGGTAGTTGATACAAAACTGAAGCGTGCCAATTGGATTATCGGCCATATCCTATGGTTGGATGTTGTCGAAGCTTAGAAATCGACAATGAACTTATAGTTTTGGATACGTTCAGTTACCAGAGCCAAACACGGAATTGAAGGCACACGATGTAGACAGGTTCGGGCCCTTGGATGGAGTAACACCCTACTTCCTATGTGGATGATGTATGGAGTTAATGAACAGAGTATAAGCAGGTCGGTTAGCCCTAGTCACAATGAGGATTTGAACGTAGGCAATGACTAAACTATAGCTAGAGATTGACGAAGCGTAGCTTGTCAGCTCCTAAGTGCTCTGCGTAAAAGGTCTTTTTGTTTGGAAGCTCTCCCTCTTTTTTTGAGGGTCCTATCTGCACGGTGGAGCCAAGAAGCGAGGCGGGTTCCTGGCCCAAGCAAAAATAAGATCCGATAGATAGTAATTAGTAGTAGCTAGTATTAGCAAACAACAAATAAAGGTCTAATCCATTCCCCAGCGGGTAAAACTTCTATTTTCTCAACTTGATGTATGCAATGCTTAATTTCTCTTGCTAACTTAACAAATGGACTATATAAAATAGGTAAAACTTCCTATTATTCAATGGTTGATAGGCTGATACAATTGGTCATAACTCTTAGATTATAATGACAACCACGGCGAGTATTTTCAACGATGAAACTTGTCAAGACCCACCTTTGAAATAAAATAGGAAATGACTTTCTTGACATTGCATGATAGTTTACATTGAAAAAGAACTAGCGTAAAATTAGTTCAGATGAACTTATTAACTTATGATCTTCTAGGTAGTAAGTAGAACTAAATTTAAGTTAATAGAGATGTAAGTTTCTTATTCTAAAAAATGTCATATTTTTCTTGTGGACATATGGTTATGCTATTTTTAAATTTAAATGCATCGATATTACTATGATATTTTTTATGGATACTATGATATTTTTAGTTGATCCGTGGCCCTCTAATCCGAAATCTGGCTCACTTGTCTGACCTTATATATAATCGGAATAGCCACGTCTCTAGTCGAGTTGTAGTGGGTTTGGGATACAGTTGTAGCCAATAGAAGTCCATCGTCGCGTGATCGGACATATCCAAACTTCCACTGGATATCGGTTTACTCGAGGTTGGTTTTCTTGTAGCAAAATGTCGAGTCCTTCCTAATATGGAATTATCTTTGTTGTGTATATCTTATCAATAGAATTAGAGTGCGTGATATCAAAACTTCTATATGTTGTTAGAACATATTCTTCATGTATCCTTAACGTACACATATCACATATTTAGATATTAAACGGTAGCCCGAACTCGACGATTGGAGGGTCTATTTAAAGTGCTTGGAATGATTCACTAGGTTTTGACTTGGTGATAGCAGCCGCTGCTTGCGGTTGAGCGATTGAGTAGATTGAGAATTACTAAGTATCAGTAGGGACATCTTTGGGTGGTATTGTCATCGACCCATCTCGAGTCCTTAAAGAGCGATCTAAGTTACTCAATGTGGACTTATTGACTCGACTCTGGCGAGTTGGAAAAAAATTCAAAAATTCTAAATGTTGGGCGGTTGAGCATTTATTGCTCTCGTCTGCCTGCTGAAGATTGGTCTTGGCGCCATCATCCCGCTTTTCTTCTTGATCGGCGCCGTGCGGTGAGAAAGTGAACAGATTAAGCAAGAGGGTTTTGGTTTTATAAATTCCCAGTGCGGAACTATAACCATTCCTTTTGCCTTGACCTTATTCACGAAACCTCAAGTCCACTCCTAAAGCCCTAAGCATTGTCGAGTATAAGCGAGAGGTAGCGGTATGCTCACACAGAGACACTAGACACAAAGGGTTTTGGTCTTTGCGCTAGAATGGGTTCAAACTTTTACGGTTTTCTTCTTTATTTATACCTGACTCAATGCTACAATTTAGAATGAGATAATCTCCTCATTAATGCTATTAATACAGTATGATTATGCCTATTTTTCTTGCGATTTCTTGCTAAAACTAAGGAAAGAATTAATGAAAGAAACTAGAAACCGTCTTGGACACACCGGGGATTACTTCCAACAATCTCCTACTAATCCTTGTGTATTGCCTTGGTGTTAATGTGGACCATCAATCACAGCACGAAGGTCATGGAACATTTCGTAAGTGCCTTAAATACGTAGAATCGTGAGCTAGTCTTTAGTGCCGATGAAAGTAGCACTAATCCTTCCATCATCCAAGCATTCCACGATGAAGTGGTAGCGCACATTGATGTGTTTGCTAAGTTCATGGAAGGCAGGATTCTTCATCGGCCTTCAAAGTTGACTTGTTGTCGATCCTCAACTCGATGGTGTCGGCGTCCTTTCCCAGAAGTCACAAGAGTAACGAACCCAACCACTGCTTGCTGTGTAGATTTGTGGTGGCAGCAACATACTCACGCCTCACAAGGCAGAGCCACCACCTTGGCGAGGCGTGCCAACTCCTGGTTTGTTGCCGTAGAAGAACAAGTCATGGGATGTACTTTTCCTAGTGTCAACATCACAGCCGTGAGTGTTGCTTCGATTGTCTGTGAGCCGTGCCTCCCAATCTTCCGTGGTGGCACCCAAGATTTAGAGTCCGGCCACATAGCGAAGGATCCTCTTTACCTCGGTCATGTGTTCTCCGTAGAGTCGCTCCATGAAAGCGACTCATGTACCTGGCCTGAAAGCAAGATCCGGCCGTGTGTGGATGAGGCGGTTTCTGCGAGTAACAATGGGCAGCGTTTGGTTGGGGGCGTATGGAGGTTGCTTTCGCCAGAGAGGATGCTCCATGTGGTCTTGGTCTCTCCTCTGATGCCTCTCAGTTTGCACCTTCTTATCGTGTTAGAAAGATGTTGTATGGATGAACATGTGGGTTGTCTCTCTGTTGATGGTGGTACTGTGAATTCAAATTGTTGTCAGCTACTACTTGCTAAGTTCAAAGCTGAGAGACATTTGGCTTAGAATTAGTGCTAGTACACTAAATCGGTTTGGTCTAGTGAATTACTTGTCTATCAGATGCAAATGAGCAGGGCAATGAATAGTGCTTCCTCCATCTAAAGTTTATATTATATATTTCTTCTTAGCATGTACACTAAAAAGTATTAAAAATAACTAGATTACTTCTAATTATTATATAATAAGTACTATATTCAATGCATTCAATAGAGAATATGAAGTAAAGATGGATATTTCTTAGGAGTATATAGAAAACATTACATTAATTTTGTATTAGAATATGAAATACAACTTACATTTATAGATAAAATCATTTAAAAAATAAGTCTTATAAATTTGAATGATATATCCTACTTGCATCGGTCTTCGCTATATGGAATAATGGAAAATCGATATTACTATGATATTTTTATGGATACTATGATATTTTTAGTTGATCCACGTGGCCCCTCTAATCAAATCTCGCTCATACCGTCCCACCTTATATAATCGGAATAGCCCTGTCTCTAGTCGAGTTGTAGTCGGTTTGGGATACCAGATTGTAGCCAATGAGGAGTCCATCGTCGCGTGATCAGCATATCCAAACTTCCCTGGATATCAGGCGTACTCGAGTTGGTTTTCTTGTAACGGGAAAGTAATCGAGTCCTTCCTAATATGGAATTATCTTTGTTGTGTATATCTTATCCAATAGAATTAGGTACGTGATATCCGAAACTTCTATATGTTGTTAGAACATATTCTTCATGTATCCTTAACGTACACATATCACATATTTAGATATTCGACAGTAGCCCCCGAACTCTGACCAGTGGAGGGTCTATTTAAGTGCTTGGTCGATTACTGCTAGGTTTTGACTTGGTCGAGTAACGCTTCGCCTGCTTGCGGTTGAACGATTCGAGTAGATTGAGAATTGCTAAGTATCGAGTAGGGACATGCTGGGTCGGGCGCCCTGTCATCAGCCCATCTCGAGTCCTTAAGGCAGTCACAAGTTACTCAATGTCGACTTATTGACTCGACTCGAAAGCAAGAGTTGGAAAAAATTCAAAAATTCTAAATGTTGGGCGCTTGAGCATTTATTGCTCTAAATCAGAAGCGCTTGAAGATTGGTCGGCGCCATCATCCCGCTTTTCTTGCCGATCGAGGCGCCTTGCGGTGAGGGAGTGAACCGTTAAGCAGAGGGTTTTGGTTTATAAATTCCTGTGTCCGAACTATAACCATTCCCTGCTTTTTGCCTTCAGCCTTATTCTCGAAACCTCCGTCACACTCCTAAAGCCCTAGCGCTGTCTGATAGCAAACAGAGGTAGCCAGGTATGCTCACACAAGGACACTAGACACAAAGGGTTTTGTGTCTTTGCTAGAATGGGTTGCACGACTTTTTCGGTTTCTTCTTTATTTATACACAAACTCAATGCTACAATTTAGGAATGAGATAATCTCCTCATTAATGCTATTAATACCCGTATGATTATGCCTATTTTCTCACCGATTTCTTGCTAAAACTAAGGAAAGAATTAATGAAAGAAACTAGAAACCAAATCTGGACACACCCAGGATTACTTCCAACAATCTCCCCCTAATCCTTGTGTGTTGCCTTGGTGTTAATGTGGACCATCCCAATCCTGGCACGAAGGTCATGGAACCTGACTCGCCCAAGTGCCTTCGTCTGTATGTCAGCGAGCTAGTCTTTAGTGCCGATGAAAGTAGCACTAATCCTTCCATCATCCAAGCATTCCCTGATGAAGTGGTAGCGCACATTGATGTGTTTGCTACGTTCATGGAAGACGGGATTCTTCATCAGCGCTAAAGTTGACTTGTTGTCGATCCTCAACTCGATGGTGTCGGCGTCCTTTCCCTTGAAGTCACCGAGTAACCGAGCCAACCACACTGCCTGTGTAGCTGTTGTGGTGGCAGCAACATACTCCGCCTCACAAGACGAGAGAGCCACCACCTTCTGCTTGAGAGCGTGCCAACTCACCAAGCTGTTGCCGTAGAAGAACAAGTCGCCGGATGTACTTTTCCTAGTGTCAACATCACCAGCGAGGTCGCTGTCGGTGTACGCGAGGAGCCGTGCCTCCCCCGTCTTCCCGTAGTGGCACCCAAGATTTAGAGTCCCGGCCACATAGCGAAGGATCCTCTTTACCTCAGTCATGTGTTCCTCCGTAGGTCGCTCCATGAAACGACTCATGTACCCCACGCTGAAAGCAAGATCCGGCCGTGTGTGGATGAGGCGGTTTAGAGTGGCAATGGAGCAGCTTTGGTTGGGGAGCGGCGCGGAGGTTGCTCGCGCCAGAGGATGCTCCATGTGGTGCTGGTCTCCCTCCGGTAACTGCTCAGTTTGCACCTTCTTATCTGTGTTCGACGATGTTGTATGGATGAACATGTGGGTTGTCTACTGTTGATGGTGGCTGTGAATTCAAATTGTTGTCACCGCTACTTTGCTAAGTTCAAAAGCGAGAGACATTTGGCTTAGAATTAGTGCTAGTACACTAAATCGGTTTGGTCTAGTGAATTACTTGTCTATCATTTGTGCAAATGAGCAGGGCAATGAATAGTGCTGCCTCCATCTAAAGTTTATATTATATATTTCTTCTTAGCATGTACACTAAGAAAGTATTAAAAATAACTAGATTACTTCTAATTATTATCGCTAAGTACTATATTCAATGCATTCAATAGAGAATATGAAGTAAAGATGGATATTTCTTAGGAGTATATAGAAAACATTACATTAATTTTGTATTAGAATATGAAATACAACTTACATTTATAGATAAAATCATTTAAAAATAAGTCTTATAAATTTGGACTAAGTATATCCTACTTGCATCGGTCTTCGCTATATGGAATAATGGAAATAGAAAAGCAATGAGCATTTCCACTTCTAAGAAATGAACATTTGGCAAGTTGAACTACTGAGTTGATCATTTGCCATTTGGGATTTTGGGTTGGTGGTTTCACCGAACTGTAATTATACTTGACAGATCCTGTGAAATCTGGGATCAATTATGAGGACATGTGCAGCGTCGTATTTGTTGGCCTCGTGTATCTTGTCGGGTAAGGACGTAAGGTTATCGTTGATTGTTGATGTTACTAGGGATTGGATGTTATATTGCCCATCTACCATTGAATCTTCATAAATATAGTTATTTCACATCGTGGGTTTTGTTATCGAGACTTGCGCAACATATTACAATAAAGTGCAAAGTGAAATACAATAAAAATTTTGATTTTAACATGTGAAATATTTTGATTTTGAGTGTGCAACAAACTATAACTACAATTACAATATTGAGAAAGAATTTAAAAAATTGAGTATTCAAAACCAAATCATCATCTTACAAAAGGATAAAATCCTCTAATCGATAGCAGCACATCCAAATTCGATGTTATTGTAGCAAAAATTGTGAAAGTGAAACAATGATTTCTGAGCTTGCACCAAAAATTCCTTCGATTGCAACAAAACATTTGTAACACCTGTTGCAACAATACAACAACACTGATGCAACAAGAAAATACCACAATGCAACAAATCGATGATTCCACTGCAACAAAATACCTCTTACTAAAATATTTGAGAAAGAAATATTGCAACAAACAAAATCGCTTTATGTAACAACGAGAAAAACGTGTTGAAACAAATTCGAGAAACATATGCAACAAAAACATACTCAGATGGAGGGCATGTGCTGCGAGTAGCTAAGCTCGATAGAGATGTGTTCACCCCAACATGATGTGTGCCACGGTGCCCACACCAGATCTGATTGCGACGAGGCACAAGGACGCTGGATCCGGTCAGAGGTGAGCTCAAGGACAACGGCTTTATCTAGATCTAGCGTTGGAGGGGGAGGGGCGGCACTAGTGGTATAGGTTGAGGAGGGAAAAGACTTTAGGAGGGATCCTGTGGCGATGGAGATGGAGGACTTGAGAGATCGGACTGCAGAGTGAACTAGAGCTCACCAGAGGTGGACACGGCTGAACCAGCCGAAGCAGAGGAGAACTAGAGCTCACCAGAGGTGGACACGGAGGAAGAAGAGTTGGATGTGCTCCACTGCGTGGAAGAGAGAGCAGAGAGGGAGGGGTGGTGAGTGGATAGGGTGTCGTGTGTGGTGGGGGTGAAGCAGTTGATGAGAGCAGTAATAGGAGTAGGGAATGATCTCCAGTAGAACTCAGTTAGGGTCTCATATGAAGGGAAGAATCAGGTGCTTGAACTCTATCAATTACCAAAAGTTATAGACCATCGAATATCGTCTCTTTTTTCATGTATTGTCATTCATCTGGTATTATGTGTGAACTGAAATGGTATTTTTGTGAAAAAAACTTTAGCCATTATGTTGTAAGGTAGATGATACAAAACTGAAGCGTGCTCGATTGGATTATCGGCCATATCCTATGGTTGGATATTGTCGAAGCTTAGAAATTGACAATAAACTTATAGTTTTGGATATATTTGGTTACTAGAGCCAAGCACGGAATCAGAGGCACACGATGTAGACAGATTCGGGCCTCCGAATGGAGTAACACCCTACTTCTTGTGTGGATGATGTATGGAGTTAATAAACAGAGTACAAGCAGGTCGGCTAGCCCTAGTTACAATGAGGATTTGAACGTAGGCAATGGCTAAACTACAGCTAGAGATTGACGAAGCGTGACTTGTCAGCTCCTAAGTGCTCTGTGTAAAAGGTCTTCTTGCTTGGAAGCTCTCCCTCCTCTTTTTTTGAGGGTCCTTATCACCGGCCTTATATAGTCGGGATAGCTCTATCTCTAGTTGAGTTGTAGTCAGTTTGAGATACTAGATCGTAGCCAATGAGGAATCCATCGTCGCGTGATCAGCATATTCAAACTTCCCTGGATATCAGGCGTACTCGAGTTGGTTTTCTTGTAACGGGAAAATAATCGAGTCCTTCCTAATATGGAATTATCTTTTCCATATATATCTTATCCAATAGAATTGGGTCTGTGATATCCGAAATTTCTATATGTTGTTAGAACATATCCTTCACGTATCCTTCGCGTACGCATATGACATGTTTAAATATTCGACAGTAACCCCCGAACTCTGCCCAGTGGAGGGTCCACTTAAGTGCTTGGTCGATTACTGTTAGGTTCTGGCTTGGTCGAGTAATGCTTCGCCTGCTTGCGGTCTAACGATTTGAGTAGATTGGGAATCACTAAGTATTGAGTAGGGACATACTGGGTCGGACGCCCTGCCATCTGCCCATCTTGAGTCCTTAGGGCAGTCACCAAGTTACTCGATGTCGATTATCGACTCGATTTTAAATAGAGTTGGAAAAAAATTAAAAAATTCTAAACGTTGGGTAGTTGAGCATTTATTACTCTCGTCTGCAACACCAAGATTGGTGCAGCGCCATCATCCCGCTTTTCTTGCCGATCGAGGTGCCGTGCGGTGGGGAGTGAACCATTCACTTGAAGGGGTTTTGGTTTATAAATTTCCAGGTCTAGAACTATAACCATTCTCTACTTTTTGCCTTCAGCTTTATTCTCGAAGCCTCCGTTGCACTCCTTAAGCCCTAGCATCGTCACCTTCAAAGAATTCATCTCATAGCTTTTTCAATGGCGTCCAGCCCTTCCACTAGTGCCGGAGTCCTATTGTCGAAGAAAAACCTAAGACGACCAAAGTGGTCTTTGAGGATGAGACCTTCCAAAGGGTGTGGCAGAAGTCGATGATGACGGAGAAGCGTCTTTCTGAATTGGGGAAAGATGGCTTCGTTCCTCCTCGGGTGTTCTTCTAAGGAGGTCGTCACTTGGTGAGTTATATCCCACCCCCAAGGATGAGGATGAGACTGTTGTGTTCAAGGTCTTCTTCTGCTGTGGACTCAGTTTTTCCCCTTCCCAATTCTTGCTCGACGTCTTGGACTTTTATCAAATCCAGCTTTTTCACCTGAGCCCCATTCAATCACGATGCTTAGCATATTTGTCCACCTCTATGAGGCCTTTCTAGGTATCAAGCCCAGCCTCAATCTCTTTTGCCACTTCTACAATCTAAAGAGGGCGACGAAAAATGATGCCATAGGGGGTGCCAGTTTCCATCTCCGCAGCGAGTGTCTAGCTTGTATATCCTTGTTCCCGTTACCTCTTCCTAGCAATCGGACTGGAAAAAGCGATGGTTTTACATCACCTCTTCGGACACCATGAACTGCCCTCTCGTCTATCGACCACTCCTCAATCCGATCGACCTCTGGACGAAAGTCCCTCATTCGACTGCTTGCAATGCCCATTACATCCGGAAGATCGAGGAGTTGAGGAAGATCGGGCTGACTACGTGGCATGTAGCTAGAGATTTCATCATGCACTGAACAAGTTTGCTAAAGTGCTGGGATCACCTAGCCTGGGACTACTCTGGGGTCGATGATACTACCAGGAACAATCCTGGAAGTAAGCATTTGTAATACTGTTGTTCTTTTTGCTTTAGTCGATGAGTGGTGAATTGACTTTCTCTTTGCCGATTTGTCGAACTCGACGTCTCCTCCAAACTGAGCAGAATGTTCCAGGACTCGGAACCTGGCGCTTGTGGCATTGAGGTATATTCACTCGCCAATCTTTGGCTAGAGGTGAGTACTGTGTCGAGGTTTGTAATGCATCATTCGTGCATCTGTCATCCATTTTAACCCAGCATCTCCTCAGGAAGCAAAGTTCAACGATTAAAGTGGGCCGATCGAGGGAGTCATCGGTTTGGAGGACGATGAGCCGATCTAAACGATGATCAAGCGTCGGACCTTGTCTCCGCCAATGCGGGCTCTCCTCTGGACGACCCGGCATCTATTATCGTCCCCAGCGAGGGTGAGGTGGCCCTGGAACCAGTTGTGGTCAAGTCCCCTCGAGCGAGGAGGTCGGTGTCTCCAGCGCACCATCAACCAGCCAAACGGCCTCGGACTTCATCGTAAAGGCCATCCAACCAGGTGATCTTCAATCGCTTGCTTGGATGTTATGAAATTCCTTCTGATGTAATCCAACAAATATTGGACGACCAGCGGGCTTCTATACTTTGGCCTTTTTCTCGAGGTATTGCAACTTAGCATCATGCAAGACCTCGCTAACGTAGAACACCGGCTTCTGTACTTTGGCCTTTTTTTTCGGGCAATCACGCTCGACCACCAGGACTGTGCTTACCACTTGGGGGTAGCTGCAATGTACAAAAAGAGCTCCTCTTTTTCGTTAGACGAGGTTAAAATTGACGGAGATGATAAGTACCCTTTCAGATCTCGGAAAGCTTCTTCTACCTCCTTGGTCCATTTGAAAGTGTCCTGCTTCTTGAGCAACTTGAAGAAAGGCAGTCCTCGCTCACCCATTCGAGAGATGAATCGACTAAGGGCATTGATGCAACCCGTGAGCTTTTGCACTTCCCTCAACATTTGCAGAGAACGCATCTGGTTGATGGCCTTAATTTTACGCGGGTTGTCCTTGATGCCTCGATTGGACACCAGGAACACGAGAAGTTTGCCGAATAGGACGCCGAACGTGCACTTCTCGGGGTTAAGTATCATTCGATACTTCCTAAGATTGTCGAACGTTTCTTGAGGTCACTAATTAAGGTGCTTCCGGTTTTTGACTTGACTACGATGTCATCGACGTACGCTTCCACATTGCGTCCGATTTAAGATTTCAAGCAATTTTGAATACAACGTTGATACGTAGCACCAGCACACTTTACACCGATATGTATCTTAATATAACAGAATACACCAATGGGGATAGTAAAAGTAGTTTTCTCCTCATCTTATGTGGACATGCTAATTTGGTGATACCCCGAGTAGGCAACTAGAAAACTTAGTAGTTCACATTCTACAGTAGAGTCCGCTATCTGGTCGATGTGGGGAAGAGGAAAAGGATCTTTAGGACAAGCCTTGTTGAGGTCGGTGTAGTTGACACACATCCTCCATTTGCCGTTGGGTTTCTTGACGATGATAGTGTTTATCAGCAACGTCGGGTGACGGACCTCTCGGATGAAGCCAGCCTTCAGGAGTTTACCGATCTCCTCTTGTATGGCCTGCTTCCTATCTTCCGCAAATTTGTACTGCTTTTGCACCACAGGCTTGGCGCTAGGTTCCACAGCTAGTTGATGCTCGATCACCTCCTTAGGGATCTCGGAAATGTCGGACGGTTGCCATACAAACACGTCGCGGTTCGCCCGAAGAAAGGTGACGAGCTCGAATTCCTACTAGGAGTCAAGGTCGGCACCTATCTTGACCGTCTTGGAGGGCTCCGACGGGTTTAGAGGCATTGTCTTGACGCTTCCTTCAGCCTTCTTGTCTTTTTTTTAGGGTTCCTATCTCTAGCCTTATATAGTCGGGATAGCCCTGTCTCTAGTCGAGTTATAGTCGGTTTAGGATACCAGATCGTAGCCAATGATGAGTCCATTATCGCGTGATCAACATATCCAAACTTCCCTAGATATCAGACATACTCGAGTTGGTTTCCTTGTAACGGAAAAGTAATCGAGTCCTTCCTAATATGGAATTATATTTTTCGTGTATATCTTATCCCATATAAATTGGGAACAACATATCCTTCATGTATTCTTCACGTACACATATCCCATGTTTAGATATTCGACACATGTATTCCATTTATATGATACTTCATGATTTGTAAGCACTAAAGCTCAGATCCCTGTACCTACTTGTCTGTTAATGTATCTATGTTCAACCTTTCTTTTGAAAGGTAGCAAGTCTCTATGTAACTTAACTAGTTTTACTAAGATGTGTTGTTGTCAAGATTCTTGACTCCTGTGATGAGTTCCAAGATTATTTCATGAATCTGGTACTGCAGTTTTCTCCTCCTCCATCAATATAAGTATATAACCACTGAATTAATGTTAAGCTTCAACTAGTGTTTTTCTTTACATCAGGATGGAGAAAAAAGGTTATTGGCATTTACAAAAAGAGGCACAAACATCCATTCAGTGAGTAGCTAAATTAACCATTACGCTTGCTTAAAGTAAATCCGCAGATATTTGGATGTGCGTCTCACTTTTTCAAATACTTCAAAACACTGAAATAACATAAACTGTAGCTAACATACAACATCAAGTCCTCAACTATTACATATGCGATGATTCTCTTACATATCCGATATGGACAAATGGGAATTTGTAGAATTTTTCACTGTTCTAGCCCCTAAACTTTTTTTTTTTTGCAGAAGTAGCCCTGGTGTGTTTTTTTTTTTTGCAAAAATAGCCCTCTGGCACGCAATTGCCACACACGAGAGAGCGAAAATCACCATGGTGCGACACGTGGCACATTTCTGCGGAATGGGGGCATAGGAATCCGATTTTCTGTGTACTAGGGGCATAGGAAATCGTTCCGCACGGAATCCAGCGACGGTGCGCCATTCAGTGCATTTACCGTTGAGGGGGGTGCGAAAATCGATTTTCCGCAGAATAGGGGTGTGGAAATCCAATTTCCACGGAATAGGTGCACTGTAATTGGGTTTCTAAGGAATGAGGGCTCAGGAAATTGGTTTTCTGCGGCAGGGGCGCACGGCAAATCCAATTGGTACGGTATGGTGGGCCAGCAAATTCCGCGCTCTCTATGCACGGAATGAGGCTATTCTTGCAAAAAAATTTCCACAGAAGCTAACTCTATAAAAAAATTTTTTTAAGGACTAGGCAGTAAACAGTTCGAATTTGTATCGGGGCAATATCCACTCTACCACATTGATGTACAAATGCAAATTAAGGTAGATGTGCATTTGTTTTATTATTGTTAACATTTGGTTTAAGATTTCTCGTATAAGCCAAGGGACTGGCTAGTACTGGGCTCTGAAACAAAAGGATTACCCCAGTCCGCTGTCCGCCCTCGAGGATTGCTGTAGAGATGGCCTAGGGGGTGGAAACCTGAATCTCTGTCAGCGTCGGGAATCCTGGGATAGCGCTGTATGAAGCAGCCAGACAACTGAAGTTTACTCACAGCTCCGGTATCAACCAGAGGGGGACTATTCCCAACAGATAATTTTTATGCATGAAAACACTTGTCCCATTTATCCGGATCGAGATGACGAATAGTCCAGATCAACTAACGGAGACAAGCTACAGCTATTGCTACAGTAGAAATCAATGCAGTGTTTTTCCTACCATATCCACGTGCAAGGCTAAAATTGGAGTCACCGTGCGACTGGATATCTCTCTGTCTGGGAAATATTTGATGGTACGTTCATAGAGCTGAAAAAATGTTGCTTCTGAATTGCATATCTCAAGAGTTTCTACTATGTAAGTTTCTACTTTCTACTATGTGCTGTGACTTGTGAACATTTGATGGGCGCAGGAGGGCCCCATCGGATTCTCTTTGCAAATTCAATTCCAAACCGGTTTGGTGTCTGTGGTGTTCTTCACACTGCTGGTATAATCAAAGAATCGCGTCCTTAGTTTTATACTACTTGCAGTCAGAAGGTAAACAGATATGATGTGAGGCCTCTTCTGACTTACACGCTGAGCTGTGCGCTTGTACTGAGCCATAAGTTTGTTAATTTTCATGCAGATGCTGTGTTGTTTTGTTTCTGTTAAATGTGGCGAGGAAGGTTGTTGAAGAAATTTACTGCTATTTATAACTTCTGTCTGCTCACGAGCCAAATAGTCCCCTTGCCAGCGGCTGTCCTGTTTTAGTGAATTATTGAAGCATTGGCTGCTCAGGAGGATTAAATGTCTAGATCATTAGTAGTTGGTAACTTTGGATGAACGCTTTATGATTGCGTGTAGTGTTGTATTTGATGTACTTCCAGAAGAGATGGAATGGAGTAAGTACTCCTGTCTCCATTTCTTTTAGGGGTGAATGCGTCGGAAATTTGCATCTCCATTTTTCTAGCTAAATTGTCGGTTTCTGATTCTCTCTCTGTGTCAATGAATAGACGTTATTTTAGGTTTTTGCATTTTCGCTAAAATATATTTATAAAAGACTATATTAGTTATCTTTATTATATTTATAGATAGTATGTCTTATTTTAGGGTCTGTTTGTTTTTGCTGTGGATTCTTCAAAAGCTAATTCTGGATTGTGACTATAGAGAAATTGATTCTCCAAAAAAACCGAGTCTCCAAAAGCTGAGTTGTTTGGCATTCTGACTCTAAGGGGCTGTTTGTTTCAGCTTTGGATTCTCTAAAAGTTGATTCTGGATTGTGGTTGTAGAGAAGCTGATTCTACAAAAGCTGGAATCCAGAAGCACATATGAAGTAGATTGTGGATTCTAATGTATATGGGTGGGCTGGATTGTGAGAATTGGATTCTAGAATCAGGCTGTTTGTTTCTGATTCTGCTTTTGAGGCTAGAATCCAGAATCAGAAGCTAAAACAAACAGGGCTTAAGAAGGGTTGGCTAGTAGATTTTGAAGTGTAATGTTTGTAATACCCTTAACTGTTATGAGTGGAATGTATATGTAACAATCCTATGTCCATATTTTAGTTAGTTGTTTTAGTTAGTTGAGTAATACGAATTTATAGACATAAAAAGAATATGAAATAGTAAACGGTCCATCATTCTCAAAAATAATCCGTCATATAATACATCACAAAACGTAACAACTTATCCTTTCATAGAAAACAAAGCATTAGCAATACCATCACAAAAGGTATTCATGTCCATGGGAGTATTTGGTTGTTTGGATGAGATTGGATGGGATATGACTATCCAACCTGGATAGGATGGAGTCATCTAGGTGGTCGTTTGGTTGGGTGGATAGGGATAAGCCAGTTTTTTGTTTGGTTGGATGTAGGGGTGGGCAAATAAACCGGAAACCGAAAATCGAAACCGTTAAAATCGGAACCGAAACCAAAAAAACCGAAACTGAATTATTCGATTGTTGATTCAGTTAGTTGTATGAAATAACCGAACTTTTTCCAGTTAATTCGGTTTTAACCTTCGGTTAACCGAACTAACCGAACTTTGGTAAAGAGACCCACCAAATCGGAAACATATTGAAAACTCCTCATCTGTTTGCCATCGCTATAGACAGTCAGAGGCTCCTTCCTCAACGCTTGAAACCATAATTACATAAGGAGCATTTCAGTATGAAACAAACAACTGGGTTGTCCTTAAATTAAGATGTCAAAAGAGAAGGCTACAAACGGTGGCTACTTGAGCAACAAAGTTGATGACGATACGGCCATCATCAATGCCAAGTTCGGTTAATTCGGTTAAAACCGAAACCGAAACCGAAACCGAACTATCGGTTAACCGAATTGTCGGTTACCGAAATTTTCAAACACAATTCAGTTTCAATTTTGAAATAACCGAATTTCCAAATAAACTGAAACCGAAACCGATTTTTTCGGTTAAACTGAACGCCCAAGCCTGGTTGGATGGATGAGAATGGATGGGATGAGTCTATTTTTTGTTTGGTTGGATGAATGAGAATTGATGGGCTAGCGATGTATCTACCATCGGCTGATTCTTCTTATCGTCCGAGTGAAAAGTCGTATTTGCAAGCATCGTCGTACGCTATACCATAAAAGAAACATATGTACGAGTAGCACTCGAAATTGAATTGAGATCAATGATGATAGACAGATTCGGTTTTGGCTCCAAGGAGGAAGGAGATGCACCAGAGCAGAGCAGAGTACCATAATAAAAAGGAGGCATCTGCAAAAGGCCAAAGCAAAACCACCACTGCAAACATGCATGTTTCCCCAACAAACTCATCCTGAGGTTCTGAAATGAAAATTTAACCAATGAACGGATCATCTAAAATAAGCTTCAATGTCGGGCACAGAGCGACTATGCATGCATTCCTTGATTCAAAGCACAACCAGTATATACCTAGAAACTCACCTGCTCAGTAAATAATTCCTGTTATTACTAAAACAAGTTCGACAAAGTTGCAAGCTACTGTAATGGGCCAGAGATGCCCTGATAAAACTAAAGTATCCGCCAACCTTTAGGTACAACATAGGTAATAAAATAAGGTTATTTATCTCCCATTATACAACATTTGAACAAACCAGAAATCACAATTAACCAAATTAGTTAACAATCCCGGTGCACAAAATTCCATCATATTGCATATGCGTCTAAGATATAAAAATTCCATCATATTGCATATACGTCTAAGATATGAAAATTCCATCATATTGCACTGCTGTGAATTTGCAACTAGCATGAAGGAATCCATTGCAGTTTTCTTCACAAGCAAATATAGGAAAATGACAAAATAGTAATTATGATCCATACACAAAATAGCAACTATGATCCATAAGGAAACGAATAGATATTTCAGAACTACAAAATAGCATAGCGGGAGGTGACGAGGCCGTCGAGGCGGACAATGTTGCGGTGGTCGCTGAGGTGACGGAGCAAGGCGATCTCCCACGCCATGAACGGTGCGCTCTCGGCCCCGCCGACGCCATCCACACGCACCTTCTTCAGCGCTACCACACAACTGCTCTCCACGTCGATCGTCTTGTACACGTTGTTGTACATTCCCAACCCAATCTGCACAAAAAAAATGGCAACTTTTGTAAATGTTTTGCTCGAATTCATCATGAAGTAGTAAGCAAATTTGGATGGTTTCCTTTTTTACCTTCCACAGAAACAATTGGATTTTCAAGAACTCAAACTACAAGTTCACAAATTATTCACCTCTTTGCAAACTACGATCACACACACATGACAACTATGAAAGACCACGACAAAATTCGTAGAATTAGAAAAGGAAAGTAAAAAAATCTTTCGCACAACAACTATGAAAGACCACGACAAAATTCATAGAATTAGAAAAGGAAAGTAAAAAAATCTTTCCTGCAACAACCGTTTCCAAGAGGCAGACGCGTCATGTGGCGTGGGCACAGTCATCGGCAGCTGGCTGCGGTTGTGAGGGGACAAAGGGAGGTCGCCAACGGCTTGCCCTCCTCGGCGCCGTGTGGGGTGGGGACGAAGGGGGAGAGGAGCCTAGGAGGCGGGAGGAGGCGAGTGAGAAGTCATGGGCGAGAGGAGGCGATTTCTCACAGGGGCGATTGAAGACTCACGGGCAACGGGTGGGAATGGGATGGCCTTGTCTAGCTGAAGGAGACGCGCGCGATTGGGATGGCCTTGTCCGGGCAAATTTTTGAGATCAGTCCATCCGGTATCTTCACGGAATATACCTTTTTTCTGGATGGCCTCATTCACCCAATACACCCAACCAACGCCCGGATGAGTGAAAAAAAGGGATCGGCCTAACCCATCCATGTCTTGCCCTTTAACCAAACACACCCCATTTCTTTCTCTCCAGTTGCATTGCCACTACTTCTTTGAGATGACAATATTCACCAACACTTAGAGTGTAGTCTTTATCTCGATCACACATCTCAAATAGATCATCTCTCAAAGCACTTTCTCGAATGAAATTACGAAGGGCTATACATGCAATTAGGGATGAAAACAGGTCGGATATCTCCCGCCTGATCCGGGACTGGATCCGGTTGGGACCGGATTTTACCATCCGGTCGGGATCAGATTTTACTATCCGGTCGGATCCGAGACCGAATCCGGAGCACCCAATATCCGGTAAATATGGGACTGGATCCGGATATTTGAATTTTTCCTATTCGGATATCCGGATTTTTCCTATTCAGATATCAAATCGAATATTCGGATTTTTTCTATTCGGATATCAGTAAGACCCAACCCATCTTCATCATATTTTTTTCCATATCAGCCCATTTATATTAACAATTAGTTGGTTCTATTAATCCTAAAATAGCATATTCTTTCTACGACGTTTGTTGAGTTTGATTGATATATAATTTGTTACTATAGTCGTGTACTCGTATGGTTTTAATTCAATATATATTACTCTATATATGTGTGCATTATCCGTATATCTTTATCTGTTTCTGACCCGAATCCGTCACATATCCGTATCCCGAATAACCTGAATCCGTATCCGTATCCGGCTAGCCCGTATCCAATTCTAAATTCGGGAAAAAAATATAGGTTAGGATACAAAAAAAGCAATATCCGCCCGTATCTGACCCGTTTTCACCCCTACATGCAATAATAATCCTTGTTTGGTACTTGATAAGTCACTAACTTTTTCCATATCGAAGGGATGGACAGACACTGACATTTGGAGGACCGCAATTCAGATTTTCAGATGCAGTCAAGGTTAAGCACCTGCAGCTTGGTACTGTCAGTTTGCATAATTTTACACTGCAACTCCTCAAAATGACTTCGCAATTATGCTGAGGAACATCGGCCGCTAGTCATGATTTCATTGTTATGCTTATGAACACCACACGCTTTCCAACATTATGCAAAAAAAAAGAAGAAAAAAAAGCATCCATTGACTTAAACAAACGAAAATGTTCTACAGAATTTCATTACGCTTGCCAACATGTGCGCTTAGGCAAATTGCCGGGTTCGAATGTCAGTAAGCGATATAACATTTTGTAAAAGCGATACCATTTGTACATGAACCCGCATTTGTAATCTCTACAGATGGCCTTCGATTTATTTACTGAAGTGAAGTAAGCGCCTGTTTGGCAGGGATTCAGTTTTTTCAGATTTTAAGAATATGATAAAGCTGAAAATTTTAGCTTCACCAGATCTATGAAACTGGAGCTATAAGTACATTAAGAGTGTTTATATGGATCATCTTGTTTACATTTTAGACTAAAAATGTAAACTTAATTCACTTTATTTTAGCCTATAAATTTCAGATCTCAGGTGAAACTGGAATCTGAAGCTCTACCAACTAGACAGAGTGAAAGCAAATACAACTCGTAGACTTGGACGAGTGCGGCTTGGACGAGTGGATCCGGTCACGAGCTTCATCCGAGATTTGAAACTCGTAAATTAAAATAAAGTAAATTAAATTTATATTTTTGTCTAAAGTATAATTAAGATGATTTATCTAAACACTCTTACCCAGATCCACCAGATCTACCGTGGAACTGAAGCCCTGCCAAACACACCTTTAATGTTAGTACTATCATATTTGTATACATCAAAATCTGCATGAGCATACATGAACTTGATTGTGAATTTAGTGTATAGGAGTAGATTAGATTATAATAATCGATTTTTAGAATCGAACTGTTTATTTTTTATTCAGTTTTTAGGGATAGAATTCAAAAATCAAAGTAAAAAACAAAGCCCTTAGTATATATAGCAGGTGACATTGAAAATAGCTAAAAGGAAAGAGTATAGAACAGAAAAATAAAATAAAATATCACCTCAAAATTGTAGAATGACATATATTCCATAAAAAAATTGAATGTTGAAATAAAATGTATTCGAAAATGGAGAAAGTATTGTAACCTTTGGCACCATTAGAGATGATTACAATTTAATGATCTAATAGCATCTTCAATAGTAACACTTTAGCTATCTTTTAAATATATCTAGTAGTATCACTTTAGCTATCTAAATATATGGTGCTATCTCTTATACATAGACAACTTGAGCACATAAGTCAACGCAAATAACGAAGGAGAGAGAGAGATGATTTTAGAGATAAATACCGGAGATGCTGTCTCAATGTTATCGCTAGATTAATTAGAATCCTTAGAGACGATACAGACGAAGAGAAGGATTTGCTCCAAATGACCAATGATTGTGTTTTACATTGGATCCTGCCAGGATCCATCTTGGCATCAATGATATGGCCATCCTGCAGTGCAATGGCCATTGTTCAACAAGAACCCCAGGTTGTTAAGAATGATTCCTTTTCCTTTTAACAAAAAGGAACTGTACTAAGTTAGATACTAAGCTGCACTGAACGTAATCCCAATCTTCTCCAACCATCTACGGATCCAGCAATTCCGGTCTTCCCTGTCCCTCGCCCTTGCGTGCTGCTGTTTGTTATTCATGCACAGCGGCACAGGCAAAAAGACAACATACTGACCAGATGAACAACCACGCTCCTTTTGTCATCGTCCCATCTTTTCAGAGTCTATCGAGCCAAAGGTGAACAGCACAGCACACTTCCAACCCCAAGAAAGAGAAGTTTTTTCACTACAAAAGTGTAACAATGCACGCCAAAACGCGACGAAAAAAAGGCAGATAGAATTGTTAAGAAGATCGATTACATGGCTGCAAAGGTTGCAACTAAGTACAAAACACGACTCTTACCGGAGCAGATCAGCGAATGATTCTTGCTTGCTCTTACCATCTGTAACCTCACATTGGCGAATGCTAATCTACAGAATTAATAAAAGATTTTACGCGCTACTGATTGTTACCGAAAAAGCTGGGTCTTAGCTTGTAGTTAGCTCGATCAGTGACACTAGCAGCGCGGCTGCGGCCATGGATCGGATCGCCGGATTAGACGATCCGGTCGAGGTTCTCGGTGACGGCGCGCATGCGGGGGCGGAGCTCGGGGTCGGGCTCTGTGCACCCGAGCGCGACGTGGAACACGGCGAGGACCTGCTTCTTGGCGTGCACCTCGCCGAGCAGCGTCGGGTCGACCACCTCCGACAGCGGCCGCTCCTCCTTGAAGGCGCGCCGCACCCACGCCTCCAGCTCCAGCCCGCCCTCCCCCTCCGTCGGCTCGCGTCCGGTCACCGCCTCCAGCAGCACCACGCCGAACGCGAACACGTCACCCTTCTGCGTCGCCGCGGCGGCCGCACAACCTGGCGCGCGCAGCTCCGGGGCGACGTAGGACAGCGCCGACAGGGCGCCGCTACGCAGAGCGCAGGCCGCGCTGCCGAGCTTCTTGGAGTGCGCCGTCTTGTGCGCGCCGGCGACCAGCCGGGCGAGGCCGAACCCGGAGACGTGGGCCCGGAGCTCGTCGTCGAGCAGGATCTTGGACGACTTGATGCAGCCGTGCACGTAACGGCGAGGGCTGCACTCGTGCAGGTAAGCCAGGCCCCTCGCCGCGCCCTGCACGATGGACAGCCTCATCGACCACGGCAATGGCGTCGGGGAAGCAGTCGGGCCACCTGAAAAGAGAGAGAATGAGGTGTTAGTTCTAGATCAAATGCAGCAGTGATTAGCAAGACCAGATTCGCGCGTGACATTACCGTGGAGGGCGGAGTGGAGGGAGCCATTGGAGAGGAAGTCGTAGATCAGCAGCTTCTCGTCCGGGGCGTAGTAGTAGGCGCGGAGGCGGGCGACGTTGGGATGGCACGCGCGGCCGATGGCGGCGGCCTCCGCCTCGAACGCGCGGCGCCGGCGCCACCCGTTGTCGGCTCCTTCGCCGTCGTCGGGCTCGCTGAGACGGCGGACAGCCACACAGGGGCCGTGACCGGGGACGACCCTGTACACGATGCCGCCGCGGCTCTTCCCCACGACGTAGGCGGACGCGCGGAGGAGCTCCTCCAGCTCCAGCCCAAACCCGTCGTCCACCGCCACGAACAACTCCCCCTCCTCCCCGCCGCCGCGCCGATCTTCGCTGCCGGCGAGCGTCACCGCCCCGCTCTTCTCCTTCGTCGACTCCTTCTCGTCGTCCCTGGTCGTTGCAGCACATCGCCTCCGGCACTGCCACTGCAGCACTACCCCGGCCACGATGGCCGCCACCACAATGACGGCGAGAATCGGCACCGTCGGCGACGACCGCCGCTTCGGCGGCCTCCCCGCCTCCGCCGCTGTACCAGGGTTCAGACCAGTATTCGCCTCCGGTATTCTTGGCTCTTCTCTCTCTCCAGTACACTCGACCTTAAGCGGGAAGCCGCAGAGCCTCGGGTTGTCGTCGAAGGCCGTAGGGCCCTGGTTGACGAGGGATCCAACCTGGGGGATCTCGCCGGCGAGGTCGTTCCCCCGGAGGTCAAGGCTCACCGCCACCGGAATGCCACCGAACTCCGGCGGGATCCCGCCTGTGAAATGGTTGTAGCTCAGGTTCAGCACGCCGGAGAGGCGCGGAAGCCCAGCGATCGCCGGAGGCAGCGACCCGTTCAACTGGTTGGAGGACAAATCCAGGCGAGACAAAGACGCAAGCCTCCCAATCCCACCCGGAATCTGGCCGGACAGGAGGTTGTGTGCCAGGTCAAGGGTGGTGAGCATCTGCAGCGCCGTGATGGCGACCGGGATCTGGCCAGATAGGCGGTTATACGGCAGCGAGAGCGACTCCATTTCGGATAGCAGGGAAAGCTCGGAGGGCAGGTATCCCGCGAGCGAGAAGTTCGCGAGCTCGACGCCGGCGACCCGGCCTCCGCCACCGTCGGCGCAGGTAACGCCGGACCAGCCGCAGGGGTCAGCGTCGGCATCCCTCCACGTGACGAGCGCACCGTTGGGGTCGTCAGACACCGCGAACTTCAGCGCAAGAAGTGCCAGGCCGTCCGTGTTCAGCGCCGCCGGCGCCACAGCCACGGCCGCCAGCACCAGCGCCACCGCCACCGTCCGCGCAGCCGCCATCGCGACGGAAGGACTGGTCTCTCTCTCTCTCTCTCTCTCTCTCTCTCGCCCTCGCGGAGCTACTAAATTACAACCCTACCATTTCTTGGGAGTATGTGAGGTTGCAGTCTCTTGCAGAGGAGGGGAGAAGAAGACAGTCGAGGGGTAGCCGGGTAGGGGAGGAGGGGTGGGTTTAGGGGAGTGAGATTTAGGCGCAAATGACGGAAACAGGCAGCGCGAGGGTAGTTGGCTTCGGCGTTCTGACCCCTGGTTTTCGTGGTGATTTGGGAGCAAAACTAGGGGTATTTTCGGGATAGCGATTTGAACGCTGTGGCGCACGGGGAATTGCGCTGGGGATGAGGTGGACCGGTGGATTCGAATCTTTTGTTCGGTACGACTAAAGTTTAATTAAGCGTGTTTGCATGGGGGAAATCTCATAGCATCCCAATGAGGGCATCTCCAATAATCTTACTTCAAATTGACTATAAGTTTGTCCAAATATCCAAGATTTATCTTATGTGGAGAAAGAAGAAGGAGAGAGACAACCGAAATGGCGACAGCTTATCGTCGGCGATAGCTTCGATCGAGGCCAAGATATCGACCGCTTATCGCCAAATTTATCGACGAGGTCGACGATTCGCAAGCGTTTCACCTCCTCGAGGATCCTCTCTCCACGCTGCTCCGCTCCTCCTCCCCAAAATCCCGCAGGATCTCACGGCCTTCGCCTCCTCCGCGGGAACCACACCTCGCTTCGCTCTCCCCAAATCCAGCCTTGAGAACCGCCAGACTCCTCGCGCTCTCCTCTCCCCAAATCCAGTTCTCCTCATGAGATCTCCTCCTCCGCGCTCTCCTCCCCACAACCGGCAGGATCTCCACCAACCACGGCTTGCGACGGAAAGCAAAGAACGACAGCAGCATTGTTCCTCCTCCGACGAAGTGCGTGGAGAAGCACCTACTTGACATCGGAATCCCATCCTTCCTCCACTGCAACGAACCCTCCTTCGACGAGTCTTGTGGGTGAGTCTTCTTCCTTCCTCTTGCACTTCTGGTGGATGGATTTTTTCCAATTTTATGATTCCAGATTTTTCCCCAAATAATTAGGTCATCGGTGGCGATGGTCACTCGCTCCAAGCGTGAGGTAGCACCTCACCAGCGAAGGACCAATTCTCCCTCACCGGATTGGGATCCAATCCTTTGATGTCGACCTCAATGAACCCCGCACTCCTTCTTCAACCCTTGGTGGGCCAGGCAGAATCGACACAAAGCACTTTTGCTCCCAATGCTTATGGGGTTTGAGCGCCAGCTGCGGCACCTAGACCGGATGGTCGTGCGGCTCCATCTACAATTAACACCGAAGGATTGAGCTTAGATCCACTGTGTGGTAAGAATTCTTTTGTCGGATGCTTGTTTTGGTAGGAAAAATTTGTTGGCATATGAAAGATTAGCATGGCCAAACTGTATGGTTTTGTGATGCCAATTGCATAGACCAAGGAGAAGAACAAAGGACTCTCGCCTATTACATGAATTACCTTTTTTTAAGTGGAGTTCTACCGACAATATTGTCAAGTTAGGATGGTTGACAAGTGAAAACTATACATATGATGCCTTGATGTTCGTTAACTAGATGGCATACAAATCAACCTTATCATATACCTAGATGGCTAACTATTTATCTCACCACAAGAGTGTGATACAATTAAGATGTGATAAGGGTTTTATATGTCACTAAGTAAGTGCAAATGGAACGCTAAGATAGTTACATGCAGATGATAAATATTTGAACCGAACTTGCATTGAAACATTTGAACTGAACTTGCATTGATAAATATTTGAACCGAACTTGCATTGAAACATTGCAATATCATTCCAACATGAGCTAATTTAAGATATCCTAAAGTTGGCAATATCATTCCAACATGAGCTAATTTAAATCAAGCTGCAATATCATTCCAATGATTATGATGTATGTGTATTTTTTACAAAAAATTCAATGTAAAGTTATGAAGTTACAAAGGTATATATTTTTTCAAATTAATCAATATATATAAAAAAGAATTTCATGCTTACACTATTTTGATAATTTGATTGAATTTCTATGTTATTTATAGCTTCATAACTTTACATTGAATTTTTATTGTGAAAAATACACATACATCATAGTCATCCTTTTTTCATGTTAATTGTGAAACATACACATACATCATAGTCATTTGCAAAAGTGAGTATTGTCTTAATCTCGGCTTGAATTACTTCTTTTCGTTCTTGCGTATGTCTCAAGTCTCAGCCTGAATCCATCCTTGCAATTTTCTCTTTGCTTGGATTGTAGCCCTCCTGGTGGTTTTGTAAATCTTCTTAAAGATGGTGTGGAGGAAGCAAATCATGATTTAAAGACAGGACATGATGCATCTCATTCGAAGGGCAGAAAAAGGGTTATCAAGACTTCGAGTAAAGACGATGAAAGGAGTGAGAAGCGGTTGTCATGGACAACGGAGGAAGACTTAAGATTGGTGAGTGGATCACTAATATGAATTTGGTTGTTTTTATTTTGTGTGAATTATCTCTGATATTGTAATCTGCAATTTTAGGTGAGCGCGTGGTTAAATAATTCAAATGACCCCATAAATGGGAACAACAAGAAGAATGATCAATATTGGTGTGATGTGCATGCAGTTTATGATATCACCACACCCATATCTAGGAAAAGGAAAGAGAAGCATCTCAAAGACCGCATGACAAAGATTAAGAGATTAGTCGGTTTTTTTTGTGCCTCATGGAAAAAGGCTGACTCGATTTATGTTAGTGGACAATCTGATGATATGTTGAGAGACAAGGCTCTTGAATTTTATTTACAAGACTATAAACAAGGCCCATTCATGTTTATGCATTGCTGGAGGGTTCTTCGCAATGAACCCAAGTGGCTTGCTGTGTTGGAGGATCATGAGAATACAAAAAAACGGATGCTTAGTGTTGAGGGGAATGTACCAATTGTAGACATCTCTAAAGATGCAGAACAAGAGCAACGTCCGATGGGAACAAAAGAAGCTAAGAAACAACGAAATGGCAAAGGCAAGCTCAAGGTTGATGACAATGGATTGGTCAAGATATTAAAAAGTACATGGATATTCATGGGCTAAAAAACGTCATGAAGAGTTCATTGAGGCCCAACAACGTGTGTCTAGTGAAAAGGTTGAGGCCGCAAGGCTAAAGAGAGAGACAACTATGTTAGAGACCTATAGAGCCTTGATGACCATGAACACTAGTGAGATGACGGAGGACATGAAAGTGAACATGCTATTGGATTGAAGAATCTAAGGGAGAATTTATTTGGTGGTTCAAATTGAGGTACTCATCGCACCTGCACTATGTTTCTCTTGAGTTGTGCACATATTTGTTTTACTGAAATTTCACAAAATACTAGGATATTTAGGTCTTTTATATATTGCTCATAGCTTATGATTTTAAATCGATCAAGATATATTGTTCTTCCACTCATCCGAGCAAGCAAGTAAGGGTAGTGAATAAGCTTGAATCGAGTTCTCTTTGTTATCTCGTCAAGAAGTGTATGTGTAAGCTTGTCTTGTGCACCCTTCGTGATCAAATGTTATGGTTTAGAGTCTTTGTGCACCGAGATTGTGATAAGCATTTATATCTTGTAATCTGTAATTTACGGTGTGTTTGTAATTTAAACTTGATTAGCCAATCTGATGATCTGAATGGTTATGCAAGAGGTTATATTTTGATATTGGGTTGGTCTGCTATTTATGAGAGGATGATTAAGTTGTATTGGTCGATTATAAGATAGTCGAATTTTGCTTTGATTGAGTGGTGGTTTGTGATAAACCGATAATCATCTTTGTATATTTGTTTCTACTTTAAAGCATAGTCTTTCCCAAGCTCATGGCATCTTACAATTTGTAAGGATAAGAATTCCATTAGCATTTAGCGCCTTCGTAAAGAAAAACTGTGTTAGTATAATTGAATGTGTGTATGTTTGTCCCAGGTGGTCATAAACATAGTGATTTGGCATAGACTTGCGCAGAAGATCTCTACTTCTAATCTTTGAATAATGACCGATCCGATATTTTTGAGAAGATAATTTCGTGTTTACTTTTACTAGCCAATAGTTACCACCTAGGTAGTTACCATTGCTTATATGTGCCGATCACCATGCATGAGTCAAGTGCCAAGATTTTAGTGCATTTTGACGATCTATTATGTTTTTCTATCGTCAAATATTGTTAACTTACGTTAGTTTTTGCTTTATCTATTCTCGCAGTTAACATCAAGTTAATGTATGGTACTAATTTTGTGAGTTATTTGGATGTTCCATTAATGTTTGAATGTCTAGTTAATTTTGGATGTTCCATTAATTTTGAGAGTTATTTGGATGTTCCAGCTTAATGTGTTAGAGATGCTACTGAGTGGATTTTGGATGTTCCAAATGTTTGAATGTCCGATTGTTTTTATTTTGTGGTGACATGTATATATTGCTTGAAAATGTTCATGTATATTGTCGCACTTGGTTCATGTATTTGTTACACACATGTAGCCACAGTGTTGGCATTCATGGTGATCATCATCTTCTAATGTGCATGCAAATATTAAATGTTGTGTATAGATATCCTTGTAGATAACCCATTGAAAGAGTCATATAGTAGTCGGCTATAAGTGACATTATAGCCGTTAGACTATCTACACCATTGGAGATGCCCTGATACTACCTTCAATAATACTAGTTATAAAAAATATCTATATCATCTATAAATATTATATAGATAATCTCTCTAATAAATTTGGTATAGTATTATCTATAAAATTAAATATTAGCTCTATCATGCCATACAACATGACAAGGAAACCTTCCCACATCCTCCACTAGGTAAAATTTCTTGTTACCTTCCTTCCATTTCTTAGGTTCTTCACATTCCTGATTTATATTAATTTTTATTAATGCATGTAGGAAAATATTATGTTGTTGATGCCGGTTACCCAAACAGACCGGGTTACTTATCACCTTACAAAGGCGAAAGGTACCATGTTCCTGATTTTAGAAGGGGTAACGCTCCTACGGGTGAACAAGAGGTATTCAACTATCTGCACTCAAGTCTTCGTAATGTCGTTGAGCGCACCTTTGGTGTATGGAAAATGAAGTGGAGGATTCTTCTTAGGATGCCCAGTTATCCAATGTGGAAACAAAAGATCATTGTGGCAGCTACAATGTGTCTCCATAACTTCATTCGTGAAAATAATGCGCTTGATAAGGATTTCCGAAGATGCGATCGGGATCCAGATTATATACCAACAATACCTCAAAGATATGCAAGACATCAACCCTATCAAAATTCATCTAATGCGTCAACATCCGATGCTAATGACATCAATATGGACATGTTTCGTAATGATCTTGCGAGGGCAATAATACAATCTAGAGCATAGCCTAACTTGGATGTATTTTGAACATGGTTGCATATATGGCAATTTGGATGTATTATGACACCACTAATATTTTGAATGGTCAAACAGTGGGTCAATAGATTTTGTTACCAGTTCATTTTTCCATACTTTTATTTCCCATTGTTATTATTCAAGAAAAAAGCATCATATATCCAAGGGTACAATGGTCTATTCTACCATATTCTCTCTTTTCAGAAACTGGAATCCAGACAGCCAGCCAAACGGTTTCAGCAAGTGATTCTGTTTCTCCTCAGAAACGTTTCTCAGGAGAATCCGAATCTGAAACGTTCCTCTATGAATCTGGATCTCTACCAAACGGGCCCTAATAATTGCCACATCTGGTTCGGCCGTTATTTCCGTCGTTAGTGCATGCATGCGAGTCCCCAATTATGAAACTGACCGAGTTCTACATGTTTATATAACTCGCTCGACCATTGAAATGATTGAAAAAACATAATTACCTGTTGTTTGATATTCTTGCTATTATGTGAAAATTATACTGTTATAACCCTGGGTATGTTATTTTTTCAAAAAATTGCCGCTGTTATGATGAAATCACCAAAATGCCCTATGTACAGTACAATCCAGCTGACCCAGTCTGTTCAATTTTTTTTATTGATTTCCAGCGGTTCTAGTCCGCTGGAACTTTTTATTTTGTATTTTTCGGCTAAGCGAAATATTGTTTTTATTCTGCAGTTGACAGTATCCGCGGCAAAATATTTTTTTTACTTCTTTTCAGCGGAATCGAAGTGCTTAGATTTTTTTGCACTTTTTACCCAGTCGGAGTCCTAGACCACTGATTTTTTTTTGCCGCTGGATCATTCTCTGCGACAAGCAAAAGTGGAAAGCGAAAAAATTCTAGCCCAATCCAGCGGTTCCCAACTGCTGGAAATTGCAGAATCCAACGGGGGGAGACTGCTAAATATTTTCCAAAAAATACCGCAAGTCCCGTCCGCTGGAAAATAAAAAAACAGTATTTTCGGCAGTCGGCAAATAAAAAATGCTACGGACTAGAACCGCTAGAAATTACTAAAAAAATCCAGCTCTTCGTGTCCGCTGTATTTTACTGTATAGATACTATTTGTATAATTTTATCGGAACAACGGTTATTTATGAAAAACAAAACACAAACAGGGCTAAAACATTAAAAAAATCGAGTAGTTCTCCCTCCGTCAGCGTTTTTTTTAACTGTGTTCTCCGTACGTACGGGACGTATTTATAATAATTAAAGGTATTTTTGTTCTTTCGATTTACATGACAAAAAATAAGCCTCGACTAAGACAGTAGTTAGATTACTGGGGACATTGTGCAGTGAGCCTGCGGCGGATTTGGGCCTCTTCGTTCAAATGCAGGCGTAGTTCTTTGGGAACATATTCTGTACAATCAGAGAGTTGGTGAAATCATAGTGTAACTCAACTAGAAAAAGTTTCAAAAAATTTTGAAAAAAATCATGGATGTACATCTCAAATTACCCCATCTACATATAAAATTTCATGATCAAATTTGTCTTTTGCTTACTCTAATAACAGGACGAATTTGATCATAAAATTTTATATGTAGATGGGGTAAGCTGAGATGTACATCCATGATTTTTTTTTCAGAATTTTTTGAAATTTTTTCTAGTTGGGTTGCACCGTGGTTTCACCAGCCTGTCTGATTGCACAGGATATTTTTCCTAGTTCTTTTGAGATTCATGCTGGTTTTTTTGTTGTGCTAGACTAACTCTGGTTTATTTATATTATTATGATAAGGGAAAAAGAAATGAAAAAAATACGGAGTTAAGACAGTGGATACAAATATTAAGAGAAAATACTAAATTTTATTAATTCCTAAACATGTACAGAGTTAATACATCATTTAAAATTTTAAACTCAATGTGGGTTATCCTAGTGTAGAGCAGCTCGGTGCATGTGCCCGGTGTTAGTGAGCATATACTCTCCGGTCTCTATTCTATACATTTTAGTATTTTTGTTGTATTCCCTTTCTCTGCATGCGAGGATCATAAAAGACGCCGGGCGTAGTGAACCACAACATGATGCAATATCACAGTAAAGCACCCTACCGCATTGCCATGCCTGCTTCGAGCCATCGGGCCTGTTTCGTGCCTTGGCGGCCTAAGCACAGCTTAAGTATGCGTCCTACGCCGTGTCGCCCATCATACTCGACCGTAAGGCCTAGCACGGCTCTCTCATTCGTGTCGTGCTGGCCTAGTCTATACGCATATGTGTCATGACGTGCCTGTTGTATCACAGGCTGGTCAAAAAAGCTCGACCTAATACTAGGTATAGTTAGAGTGCTTGACCTGTTTGACTAGGATTATACGTCTCGGATAAAAATTAGCGATATATTTGCACTTTTGAAAATTGCCGAGATGGCTATAGCTTGAGATCTGTAACACTCCAAACTTCTAGTGTTTGTTTCTTGACAACCTATATTTTGCTATTTGGAAATAGGAGAATAGAATCATCACGATAATTTTACATAAAATGCTACGAGAAACAGTTAGTAATTTCGTAGGGATCTAGAGAGAAAAAAAATCCGGTATTGCAAACGGACCTAGGACTATACGAGCATAATACTAAGCCCAAGACCAAGGCTTTCAAAACCCGGTATTTCTAAATTAATTCTTATTAAATTATAGCGTTGTGAACCTTAGGATTTATTTGGTTGATGTCTAACTAATTTTTGCTACGTATGGTTTGTCGCACTTTTCATAGCAAGAGAGTTTGGGACAAACTTCAGGAAAAAAAAATTTGAGTCCACGGTATGTAAGTCAAGAGGCTAAAATATGTGTGATACGTCATAATTGTAGCAGGAAATCACGGGCTCACGGCTAAAGTTAGACAACCTAATAGACTACAAAGCAATCAGGCTATAAGTACGACAGCGATAGCGCCGGAAGAGAAGGTGGGGGTGGGGCTGGGGGCAGCACGCACAGGCACAGGCACACAGCTCACAAGGCGCAGAGGTTCGTACCCGTTATTTAATCGTGCCTTGTTTGTTTCCTTCGCCAGCCATCACACAGTTCTTGGCGTTCCAATAAACAATCTCCTGCACCACCCTACCGAGCAAAACCGAACGAATTGCAAACAACATAACCTTCATGCGGAAATGAGAGCACAGTTGCATTTTTACGCTGTTTGAGTGGCCGGCTGACCGAACCCAGGAAATTGAGTAAATTTCAGTAGTGATGAGTACGTAGGTAGGTCCCCCCCGGTGCGCACCAGAGAAGGGGACCCCGGCCGCAGGCCGCCCGGGCGTTCGACTTGAGCTGAGGGGCACAGGGTGGATAGGCACTTCCAGGGGGAGTGGAAAAAAAGATTCCTTCAGGGTTTTAAATATTGAAATTTTGAGCTGAGGGACGCAGGGTGGATAGGCACTTCCAGAGTTCCAGGGGAGTGGAAAAAAAGATTCCTAGTTTCGGTGGAATTATTTTTTTTAATAATACATTTTTTATTCAAAATTTCAAAAATATACCACGAAAAAAAAACAATTACAGAAATATACCCCTGTCGCCAAATGGTTTGGCGACAGGAGGCCTGTAACCAAATGGTTTGGTTACAGTTACAGGAGGCCTGTCGCCAAACCAACGGCGACGAGAGGCTCTCTTTTTACCGTCATGAAGACGTGGCGTTTTGTCGCCATTGATCGTGCGACATGGCCTCTGTCGCTTGGTTGGCGACATTTAAATGTCGCTCAACCAACCAAGCGATGTGGTATATTTCTGTAATTGTTTTTTTTCGTGGTATATTTTTGAAATTTTGAATAAAAAATGTATTATTTAAAAAAAAATCCGTTTCGGTGCATCTATATGTACGGCAGAGTTTTAAATATTGAAATTTTGATTTTTGAACGATTTTTTATTTGTGATTATCGGCAAAAAGCGACCGAAAATTGGTAGAAATTGTATGAGTTTGAAGTTAATTTTTTTGAAATCGACGGTCATACTTTGTAAAAAAAAACGACTGATTTCATCGATTTTTGAGCGATTTTATTTGATTTTTGGCACACTAAATGAAAATTGGAAAAAATTAAGAAAATTGCAAAAAATCTGAATAAATCACTATTGTTCTGTAACACACCTCAAAGAAATTTCAACAATGTTTGAATTCATTTAGTACTTCCAGAAAATCAGAAACAACAATGACAATGTTAAATTTTTATAAAAATTTACAGATCATGCTCTAAAATTTTAATGGAATCATAATTAGTTCCAAGTATCATGTAATAAAATTTTCATAAATATTATACTTCATTTAGTGCCCCTAAAAAATCAATTATAGAAGAGCATACACAAAGACACTAGCACTACTAGAATTTTTAAAAAATACACAGGTATGATCATCATCTTAAAATTTTAATTAATCATTAGCATTACCTCAGGACTTAAAAAAATCAGAAATATTAGACTTTATTTAGTGCCCCTAGAAAATAAAAAACAAAAGAGCATATACAAAAATAGTAGCACTACTAGATTTTTTTTAAAATACACAAGTCTGATAGTGATCTAAAAATTTTACAACATCATTATCATTATCTCAGGACCTTACACAAAAAAATTCAAAAAATTTTAGCACTTTTTCATAATTTTTTTCAAATTTCCTAAAATTTTTAGTTTCAATTTGAATTCCACGGGCTTATCGAGTAGTTTCAGATGTCAAACCAGCTCGATAATCACGATATTTGAGTGATTATTGATAATATTTTGATCCGTGTGTACGTTGCTAAGTCATTAAACAATTTGTATGAATCCCTCTATCATGCTTATCGTTGTCACATCAAGCTAAGCGGCGCTGCCATGCCTTGACGCCACGTCATGGATCGAGCTCGAAGTCGCTGGATTGAGCTTGGAGACAGCCAGTTTGTGCCCGTCGTCGACGGATCCATGTCGGTAGCCACTGCTCGAGGTTCATCACCTCCAGATGTTGCCACGCTTGAGAAGCTGTGACGCCATAGTTGAGATCTAGCCCAAGACATTGTCGCAACTGAGATCTCGCTGTCGCTCGTGACGCCGCGATCAGGGTCTCATTGCCATGGATGGCAGAGTTCACTCTCACAATTAGGGTCTGGCCTTGATGTCAATATACGTGGCGGCAAGGCAATTCATTGTCGGTAGACACCTTTCGTGGTGTATGAGTGCAGCAGGTGACACATTGTTTATCACTTCTTTTATGATTGGAGAGAGAGCTATTTTTGTAAAAAATATCGTATGAGAATTACATTTACAAAAAAAAATGCCCAATAAGATTTGAAAGGCCAAAATCGTTTTGTTTGGGCTTACCGGGACATGTGCCTTCAGGTTTGGGCATATTTGGGCTACGGTTCAGCACGTGGCCCACGAAAGGGCATCCACTAGCTCAAATTGGTGAAGCACCTAAACTCCCCAAAGGTAGTCAAACGAGAGAGAGAGAGAGGTAGGGGGGGGGGATGCGACTAGGGGTGGGCACTTTTAAACCGAAACCGAAAAACCGAACCGAACCGAACCGAATTAACCGAAAATTTCGGTTTTTTCGGTTTTCGGTTTACGGTTCGGTTTTTATTTTGATACTATTCGGTTTTCGGTTTACGGTTCGGTTTTCTTCTTTGGAAAACCGAAAAAACCGGTTTACCGAAAAACCGATTTCTCTGACTCGACTCAGTGGTTCACGGACTTGAAGTCGCCTCGCGCTCGCCAGTCGCCACACGGCCCAGTAGCCCACTCGTTCACTCGTGACTCGCCAGTAGCCTTCTACCCCCCGTCCTCCCCCCTTCCATTCGCAAATTCGGCGGCCAGGCCAAGGCAACCCTAACCCCAGTCCCCAGACCCCAGGCGGCCAGGCGCTGAGGCGCAGATCCGGTCTTCCCCAGGCGACGGTGTGCCAGCGCCTCTGAGTCCGGCCTCCCCACAGAGCGCAATGGGGCAGCCCTAGGCGGCACCTCTCCCGTCCTCCCATGGCGGCGTCGTGACAGCCGAGCCCGACCTACCTGCGACCGCCTTCCTCATCGCCCCGATGAGCGACTACGGGACCTCGACCCACTTCATGGCCTCGGCCTCCACTGCCACCGCCTGCCCTCGGTCGCCTCCTCCCTCCCTCTCCTTCCCTCATGAATGCTCGCCTCATGATCACATTCGTGACATGCCTGGCATGTATATATGATTTGGAGCACAAGTTTTTATCTGGGAAAAATGAAATGTCATATTAAGTTACCTGTCTAGCATGAATTAGTAACTTGAGACTTGGGTGAAATGATATTACAAGTTTTGTAGTGAGTAGTGACCTGAAGATGAAGCTTTTGGGGACTTGACTTCAGTAGTCAGTACATTTCTGGACAATGTGTGAATGTGTGATATTTTTATGTGTCTTCTGTTATACATTTGAAGTAGATGTATGTGTGATATTTGAAGTGCTATACTGATTACTGGACAATGTGTCATGTGTGATATTTGAAGACTTGAAGTAGATGGATGTGTGCTAACTGCTAGTCTGCTATACTTGAAGTAGATGGATGTGTGCTAACTGCTAGTCTGCTATACCTGATTGCCTGAACTTCTTTGTAAGTTTGTATTGCATGCATTGCTCAGATTGCTCTGAACTGAACCGTCCCAGACATGTCACATGTTCCCCTCAGAAATTCGGTTAACCGAATTACCGAAAAAACCGAACCGAATTAATTCGGTTTATTCGGTTCGGTTTTTTCGGTAATTCGGTTTCGGTTCGGTTTCTGATCTTGAAAAACCGATTTTTTCTGAAACCGAAAAAACCGAACCGAAAAAACCGAATGCCCACCCCTGGATGCGACACTCGGCGGCGAGGCGTCGCCTTCTCCACTCATCGGGAACAGCTCCTCTGCTCCAACAAAGTCCAATTTGAGCGCTCCCCCGCTTGGATATGATCAATCCCGATGCGAATGTTGCTTATCTATACTTTCGAAGAAAAATTTTATAGTGCATTATATAATATATGATGGTAGTAAAGATGAATTTGATAATGATTCATTAAAGTTATTTCTACTACTTTGCTACTGGAGGAATTATAAATAAATATTACTTCCTCTGTTTTTTTATAAGGTGTATTTTGACTTTGTACAAGGATTAAGGTTATGTTGAAATTGAGAAAAATACGAGAAAAATAACTTAGATGCTCCTACTTAATTGTTTTGGAAGATAAAAGATATACTTTGTGTGGGTGTTAATGAATAAATGCATATGAATGAAAGAAAATAAATAGGGGTATAGAAGGAAAGGTCTTATTAAATCTACATGCAAGTCTTACATTTATAAACAAGATCATTAAAAAAATAGACCTTATAAAAAAACGGAAGGAGTACTTTCCGCCCGAAGCGACTTCTCATAGCGCACTATCCGAGCCCGCCGTCGTGAGAGGCTGAGATGTCCCACGACGCCGGAACATACATGGAGCTCCGAGAATAGGCTATAACCGGTACTAGCTAATCTGATCAATTGGATTAAAAAATATATTAAAATTAGTATACCATAAAAAGGCTCTTCTGAATTGTTTGTTTGTTGGTTAGTTCGTCGGCTGTGTGGAAACCCTAGTCCGCGTGTCCATGGATATCCGGTTCGATTGATCCCGTTGTCTCTAAATTGGGGAACCAAAATTTTGGTTTGTGAGATCCATTTATTAGATACGTACAAACTGTGCCATTAGTTGTGGTGGGCCTTGGGCTGATGCCCTTATGGCCCTGCCCAGGGCCGGCCCTGGTGTTAGTCCTGATGATGTCTTACTCATAATTTGTTCTAGAAAGCCGCATTGGATCATATAATTTCTTTTGAGTTATTTTTGTCGGTGCATTTGCTAATTGTTACGTTGATGCTGTCTTTTCCATAATCCATTGGCACAAGTATTTCCTGATCTTGGCATAGTTGAGTCGACACGTGGTAATATGTCATACGCTGACTTTCTTGAGCTAGACTTTGGTATTGTCTGCATGAGTTTATGTACTTTTATATTTCTATAACAAATGTATGCATTGTTCTGCAATTTTTGCAGGAATGCTGCTTTTAAAATCCAACCATACTATCAGACGGGTTATGTATGTTCATTTGCACGCACAAACTATCGTCCAACTTTGGTGTATTTGCTGTCAATTAGATGTCCTTGTTTTCCCTATCGTCCAAAATGCACGAGGGTGGCTTGACCTCGGAGGTTTTTGGGAGGCAAAGGAAGAAGTACATCGGTTGAGACTTGAGAAAATACCAGATACCATATTCTGAAAAACCATTTACATTGTAGACTCTGCGGGAATAATCGATGAAGTGAGAAACAATTATAGAGATATTGCAGAAATAATAGGCACATTGTGGCTTAAAAGGAGTCACAACTTGTGCATTCTGATCATGAATTTGATTCCACATGGTGAACTTTACATAATTTTGTTTCCTCCTTTTTGGTATTATGCTTTGCATTTATTTCACCTATTCTCTTTTTGGAACATATAAAAGCTCATTTCAAGCCTATAACCAACATATGCACTTCCCAGAATTATAAATATCTAAAATATTCATGCCTGAAGGTGAACTGTATTGCTACTTCACAACTTATTTATGAAAAGGGAAGTTTTAAGGTGTATTCTACTACTAGTAAAGGGTGGTAGCAGAAATTAAATCAAGCCATTGGTTTCCTAAGGGCAATATAGAATGTTTTAATCATGGCTAATGTTTTCCCAGTGTGTCATTTTTTATAGTTTAACTTAAATTAAGTCCAAGCAGCATTCACAAATTCGCAAAATCTATGGCAAGTATTTTCACCCCATGTGTTTTGTCTACATATGTTCTTATGCTTTCAGATGTTTACCTAAGATTTATTATTCCATACTAAAATGCATGTAATAAATCTAGCCCGCGAGCAACCCTACTAGTTCAGACTGAACTTGACGGCATTTGTTGCGGTATCCAATGATTTTGTGTGTACTTCAAGCAAGCTAGTTTAGCTTTAGTCATGCCTGGGTTCACAATATTATCGATAATCGCTCAAATATAGCGATTATAAAGCATATTGAGCCGACTCGGCATCTAAAACCGCTCGGTAAACCGGCGGAATTCAAATACAAATTCAAAAAATTTAGAAACATTTATAAAAAAGTGTCAAAATTTTTTGTGTGAGGTCCTAAGCCAATGCTAATGATTCTATAAAAATTTTAGATAATTATCTGATCTATCTATTTCTAAAAAATTCTGACAGTGCTATTATCTTTGTATATGCTTTTCTGTTTTTGATTTTCTAGGGGCACTAAATAAAGTCTAATATTTCTGAAAATTTTAATACATGATACTTGCGAACTATTTATAGTGCCATTAAAATTTAAGAGCATGATCAAGCTTGTAAAATATTTATAAAAATCTGACACTATCTCTGTTCCTTTTCATTAATTGCTGTTTTTTATTTTTTAGAAGTACTAAATAAATTCAAAAATTATTGAAATTTTATTGAGATGTTTTTAGATTAATTTGGATTTATTCTGATTTTATTCAATTTTCCACCATTTTATCCATTTTTCCTTTTTTTCCCCATTTTTCATTTGTTGCTAATTTTTCATAAATATCAGTTGATAATTGCATAATACCGGTCAATAATCGACCATATTCACGAAATATTGGTCAATAATTGCATAATACCAGTCAATAATCAAGATTGTTTGCCCCGGTTTGATCGCGATTTCAAATCCGTTTGGCTTCGCAAAATGTTTGATTTTTGGCGATTTTCAACCGATTATCAATGAAAATTGGTACCAGTGGGTCTTCAATTTTCAATCAAAAATCGGTATTGTTAACCCTAGTCATCCCTATTGGTCTCACGAACCTTTTGAGATAGAACAGATTTGCAGAAGTAATATGCAAGTAAGTTTGGTCTTACAAACCATTCAGTTGGAACTGTGGAAGTAGAATGCGAGTATGCTTGGTCTTACTTATATTTGCCGAGTGCCAGGAGATTGTGCTTTAGTTATGGGTCATCTTCTTTCATTATGTTGAGTGATCCACCTAGACACCTAGAGGCTAGATAAAGCAATGGGGTGACAAAAATGTATAGGTCAAATATACTGCAAACCTCATGGACTTTCTGCCTTTTGAACCGTATAGTACGTTTACTTTGGGCATGAACTTTGCTCTATCTGACTAACTTTATTAATTAGAATACAACAGAAGCTCTGTTTCCGTTTTGTTTTTCGCTTTTAATTTTTTTCTAGCAGACTTATGTGATTTCTAATAATAGATATCGGGAGAGTTTATTGCCTGTCTGTTATTAAAAAAAACTGCAAACCTCATAGCCCAAAAAAAATTTTTAAATTTTTCTGAAGAAGAAAAGAAAGATCAATAATCAACGGTGCTTTTTTACAAATCAATAATCAACAGTGTTGTTTGCACGCTCAGTCGCTCACACGAATCACACCTGGGCTTCAATATTTCCGTTCTGGGCCCACTCAGCAGCGCCAGCCCAAACACAAAATGCGTTCTCCTTCATACGAGAGGTAGCCCATCAAATTGCTTGACCCGTTGGTACTCTCCAAATTACGCTTCTGCCCACCCCGCTTTCCCTCCAATTCTTCGAACCGCCTGCCCAACCCAACCAACCGCCGCGGAGCCACACAGAATCCGCCTCATCATCGCCGCGCCGCGAGATCCTCACCCTAGGGTGTCGAGCCTCGCCGCCGCTCTGGGAGATGGCGCAAGTCGCCGCGTCATCTCCCCTAGATTCGTGCCCTCGGGTTTCGAGCCTCGCTGCCACCCGGGGAGATGGTGCAAGCGGCGCGAGGACAAACTGAAGAGCGTCCGCGTTCTTGGCTCGCTGGCCACAGGTGCGTTTCGCTGCCTCCGCCTCCCCATCCGCGTTGCCCTAATTGCTGCCCCTGGTTCGGATTTCACAGGCCCGATCGATGAAGATGAGTAGTGGCCTGCAGCAGGGAGGTGGCCGTCGACTCATGGTCCGTTGCCGCGTCTTCGCTTTCTACGAGGTGAGCAAATTTCCCGCCCACGGCAAGTACTTCGCATCCTCTGTCTCGTTTTGCTGCGTCTGCTCCCCATTCCACAGTGCCTAATCGCGGTTCCCTATTGGGATTTCGCAGGCCGACCGACGAAGATGAACTCCTGTTGGTGGCCGTCAACGGGTAGGTGGCTGTCACCGGCGAGCTAATTACACCAACTAATCACTTACTGAAGTATTCAGCATGGACTTAGTATATTATGGAACCAACAGATCAAATCCTAGAAACCACCACAACACACAGAATTCTGAAACTTAGAACGTATTAAGTGCATTTTGACAAAAAAAGAGGTATAACCCCAAAATGCCAAATGTGCAAGATCAACCTCAAGACCTTTATAGTCACACATCACTCTGAAACCAAGAAATCCAAAAAAAACCCAATGCGGTCATTAACAATCATAGGATCACGAAAAGGTATCACTGCATCGTCAACCCACTTAGGTATGAACTCATTAAATCATACAAATTTAATACTAGAAACGGAAAGCTGCCAACACTTACATGCAAAATTATCAAACATGTATTGGCATGGATTTGACCCTGCTGCTGTGCTGCATCTAGAACACGACTTCATCTACTGCTAAAAACGACAACAGATATTGAGTTGACAGACGTTGTGTTATTTGCACCCAAAGGTGTATTCACAGTTTCACATATATTCTATTTCTACAACACCAACCACTCATCTAACCCTAGAAAACCAGACCTCTTTTAAATCTAAAGGTCTGTTTGGAGGAGCCACGGTTGGGCTGAAAAACTGCTTTTTGTTTGCTGAGCTGTAAAGCAGTTATAATTAGCGGTTGTGGCTTTTCTTGTTATGCTGTTTGGCAAACTGGCTGTTGCAGCTGTAGCTTTTAGGGGCCAACCGAGCGGGGAGGTCGCAACATAGCAAAGTATAGCAGCGTCTGAGTGGGGAGATGACGTGGGGACGACGAGACAGGGTGGCGGAGGTTGAGAAGGCAGAGCGACCGATGTGGGAGGTGGTCAAGCGAAGCCACAGCTGAAAAGCTCCTCCCCAACAGCTGCAGCTTTTGGGGGTGCTTCTGTTGTGGCTTAGCTTCCCATCTATTTTGCTGCCATGCTGCTTGGAGGAGTTTTTGGCCTAAAGCTGAAGTACAGCTCCCCCAAACAGACCCTAAGGTAACAACTGCACAACCAAATTTAGATATCACAATAACATCATTTCGTAGTAGTTAAGCTCATGTATGTACTACCCAATGTAACCCTAGAAATCAAATCCCCGACTCGATCCATACTAGCACATAAACAAGCAAATTTCTCCTAGAAATGTCCTGCAAAAAATCGTCCCATATCTAATACAAACTGTGAAATGGAGTTTTTTTTCACCAACTTTGTGGAAAGCGAGGTCGCGGTTGACCAATTAGCCCACCGGCGACAGCCATCTAACCGTTGAAGGCCACCTCGAGCTCATCTTCATCAGTCTGCCTACGAAATCCCAATCGGGATTTGTGATTAGGGCACCGTGGAACGAAGAGCAGAGGCAGCAAAACGCCGCAGAGGATGCGATTTACCTGCAGCGAGCTAGAAATTTGCCCACCGCGCAGAAAGCAAAGACGCGGCAACGGATCATGAGTCAACGGCCACCTCCCAGCTGCAGGCTACCGCTTATCTTCGTCGACCGTGCCTGTGAAATCCAACTGGGAGCCGCGATTAGGGCAACACGGATGGGGGAGCGGAGGTAGCGAAACGTGCCTCAGAGTAGGGGATGCGATGCACCTATGGCTAGCAAACTGAGAATGCGAATGCTCTCCTCCTCATGTTGTGGTGTCATCTCCCCGGGTGGCGGCGATGGTTGAAACCCTAGGGCGCAGATCTTGCGGCGATGATGTGGCGGCTTCCACGTTGCTCCACGACGATTGGGTGGTTGCATTGGGCGGGCAGTTTGAAAATGGAAAGGGGTGGGGCAACAGGGTGGGCAGAAGCGTAATTTGGAGAGGACCAACAAATCAATCTATTATCTCTACTACTTCTAATTACGAGTTAGTGGTGGTGATCTATTCTTCCCCCTCGGGCATACCTACGAAATCATCATTGTCCCGATCTTCTATACGTTGGCGAACAGAGAAAGTTTTAATTTGGTTGGATATGCATACATGCTTGATTTGCGGTGTATCAGATTCTTATCTCAATCACCCGATTCTGTTTTCAAATACTGCACGACCGATTCATTTTCTATATACTGCACGCATACAAAATCTGAGTTACCATGTGCCTTTAAATTGCCATATGCATCCTTTCCATTAAATATTTACTTGCATATGTAGATAAGATCATCTTTTATATTTATCTAATCACGTATGGACTTGATTTCGGCCGATCAGCATCATGCGCATGGCCATGTATGACATGACTAGATAAATTTGTTATCTCTATCTCTACTACTTCTAATTACGAGTTTGTGGTGGTGGTCCGCTCTCCCCTTCCCTCCCTTCCCGGGCATACCCACGAAATCATTATTGTCCATATCTTCTATACATTGGCGAACGGAGAAAATTTTAATTCAGTTGGATATGTATGCATGCGTGATCTGCGGCGTATCAGACTCTTATCTCAATCAGCCAATTCTATTTCCAAATACTGTACGGTCGATTTATTTTCCATATACTGCACGCATACAGCTTCTAAGTTACCATGTGCCTTTGAGTTGCCATATGCATCCTTTCCATTAAATATTTACTTGTAGGTGTAGATAAGATCATCTTTTCTTTTTATCTAATCACGTATGGACTTGATTTCGGCCGGTCAGCAACATACGCACGATCATGCATAACGCGACTATATAAGTTTGTTATCTCTATCTTTTATCGCTTATACTATCTCTACTAATTTTAATTAAGAGTTGGTGGTGGTACATCCGTTCTCCACACTCACCCCGACACATGTGCGCACCCGCGTGACTGAATGGGAAGCGGGCAGTGGCCACCCTGATAGATTGGATTGGATCATCCCATCGTAGGAGGTAAATGAATATGCATGACTCATTTATTGCTTTCCTTTCTCCCATTGATCTGGTATTTGAATCAGCGGCAATTGCTCCCGGTGCTTTTCAGATTGGATTGATTGATTCCTTTCCGAAGGAAGCAGAGCTCCGATTTATGGAGTTGGGTCTCTTCTCGCCTCTTTTCCTTTTGTTGCCTTCCTTATTCAATGATTTCTTAATCTGGATTCTATAGATATCTCATCGGTTACTGAATCTATATAACTCCACTGCTTCTTGCCTCTTCTGTAGATGTGTTGAGCTTATTCATTAAGCGGAGGTAATGGGCAACCTTCCTGATCTCGTCGATATGACGTAGGGGTAGGTCGTCGGTGATGGACGACGAGATAGGCTGGTGGCGCTGCTGGAGCTCGCCCCGGTGAATGATATCAATAAGTTGAGGGAGGCGCTCACGAGGGAGGCAAGGAGGCGGTAGAGCTGGTTGATTGCGTGAGGCTATGGTATGGTCGGAGCAAGATGTACAAACCATGCACGCCGCTGATGGTGGCAGCCACATATAGATGACGCCTACCTCTTCAACGTCTTTACGCCCGTAGGGCAACAGGTGATGCCTCTCTCGGTCGATCGATCGATTGATCTCGAATTATGGCGTTACAAATTTACAATCTTAAGTGTTGTGATGTTATTATTTTTGTGAAATTAAAGATAATTTTAAGCTCGAGTTTATAAACAGGTGTTTGAAATTTGTATGCTTCGATGAATTGATTTAAACATTTAACCATTGTATATTTAGAGTGAACATTATTATTCAGATAAGGTTAATGCTCTTTACAAATAATTTTTTTATCGTAAATTGAGTTTTCATTGTAAGTACAGGGCTAGTATTAGATAGGCTGCCTCTCGTACGAAGGAGAACGTGTGGTGAGTGGGCCGTAACGGAAATACTGAAGCCCAGGCTTGATTTGTGTGAGCATGCAAAAACACTCTGTTGATTATTTATCATTTTTATTTCTTATGAAAAGTTATCAGTTTTTTTTGGTTTGCACTATATTGATCTATACAATTTTTTCACACCGAGGCTTTATCTAGCCTCTAGGTGGATGACTGAACTTAACGCAAGAAGACGATCTGTTGAACTTTGCTTGAAGTCCCAGGCAAAATGGAATGGCGCACTCTATTGAATCGTCGGATGCTGCAACAAATGCAGTTCAGTTCAGTCTGAATCCTTGCAATGAGAAGGTTGGCTGGCTCCTGCCAAGAAAAGGGCATACATACCTTCAGGGTCAGGGACAACCGGTTGGCAACCTTGCAGGACATAGTTTTGCGACTATGTGAAGTGGCCAGCTTGGCATTTCCCGGACAAAGCAAACATTCGATCCGAACTCCAAAGGTCAGATTCAAGTCCCACAATGAAAAATGAAAAAGGTACGATCATGGTACTGACTAGATCTGAATGAAAAATGGTGTAGCATCAAGACTTGCGCAAGGGAACACCAGGGCCATTGGCAGGAAGAAGTCCACCACGTTTTATTGTCATAGCAGAATTGAAGTTAGCAGATTACAGTATGTTACAGGTCCCAACAGTGAGTGCATGAACAACCAACAAGAAGGATTCGGTCATCTCCTCTAAGGATGTAGCCTTGTTGGACGTTTCATAAGCATCTGGGGACAATGGACTGCACCGTTTTTGTTCTTTCGGTAGCTTGATACAGAGAATGAAATGTCCTGTATTTTTTTGTCATCTCGATTCTATGAGCCTGTGCCTGAAAGACAGCCATTCGAGCGATGCACTTCATCAAATGCTTTTGCAACAGTGCCTGCAAGCAAGAGTTTGGTAATGATCACAACTTTCAGGGAGTAATTTTGCTCCATCTAACAAGATAACCAGTTCCTACATCAGAAATTCGGGATTCAACACTTGTACTGCAGTACATATTTCATACATGGTTTCCTCAAAAATTATGTTTCATACATGCACTAGAATATCAAAATTTCCATTTTTGAACAATTTTTTATTTTTGATTATTGGCAAAAACCGGTTGAAAATCGTCAGAAACCGAAGGATTAAGAAATAATTTTTTTTGGAAAAAATTGAAAATTGGTCACCATTAAATGTTTCTTAGAGCTGATTTTTTTCAGTGATTTTTGCTCGATTTTCACCGATTATTGACCGGTTTACGTTACATAAATTTTTTCGAATTTTTTGATATTTTTTTTAATTGGACAGGTTTACCGAACGGTTTCTAATGCCAAACCGGCTCGATACGGCCGATAATCGCGATATTTGAGCAATTATCAACAATATTTTGAACCCTGGTTATGGACGTAAAAAGCCATGTGGTAAAATCTTGAATTTATAATCAATCAACAAAAGGAAACCAGATTCTTTAGAAAAGGCACAAAAAAGGTTTTGCAACAAAGCCATCTTGCATATCAACATAGCTAGAGCTGAAAAGCTTGGAATGTTCAGTTGTTCATTGAGGTCATACAAACAGTTGAAACAAACTTACTCTCAAGGTCTCACCCATCCATCAATATTACCATTTGAATCTTGAACCCCAAAATTCTACAGTCGTGTCTTTGGACCCCTATTTGCTGGACTCTGTAGAGCATCATAATGGCCAAAACCATGATATAGAACTTGGATCGGATCTTCTTTACCATATTGTTGGCCATATTCAGCGATTGTTATTAAACCACCCGCTTCTTCATCATGCATGTACACAGTTATTGGCATCCTGTGAACAAAGTAATGGTCTTCTTACTTCTTTAGTACTCCATGAATCGTACTGCTTTAGTACTAGATAACTGGAGATAGATCAAATTAAGGAGGGTGCATTGACATAAGACATTCTCGGCTATCTAATTTTAACTGTCATAAAAAATTTAGTCCACTTGACCGAAATTTGTCCAATCAATCTATTCTGAGAAAAAATTCTATTGGCATTTGGGGTTTGGAAAATGATTTAACATGAGAGTATTTGCAAAATTAAAAACAGCTATACAGGTTACTTAAAAAGAGAACTAGCAATATAGGCGAAAAATTAGAACTAGCGCTTTCTTCTCATATACTATTTGCATGATATGCTCTTCTGTCATAAAGCTGTCCAGCTTATAAGGATCTCACACGGATATACACTTTAGCTAACAAGAAATAGGCAAATCTTATTATGTTATAACTGGATTTTATTTTTGATATCCATGCAATTAAATGCATAAGAGATCCAATTACTTACAGAAGAACATGTGAAGCCATGAACAATTCGGGCTCACCTCCCCACACATGTGGCTGCCTAATCTGGGAGACATATGTATCGAAATCCCCCTCAACAAACCTGCAAATTGGTGTGATGAAGAAATTTAACAGTTCAAAATGTATCGATAATAACCATTGGTGGCTCAATTTAAACTTAGAACAGAAGAACAAACATCACAATAAGAAAGTGTATCAAGATATCAACTAACCATTCAGTCTCTTCCCATCTCTTAACAAATTCATCAGCAACCTGCACAGTGATGAAGTTAAATAGGAGCTTCAGAGAAGAAAGTCAATAACACTAATAACCAATTACCCATAAGCATTCCAGACATACCAGTGCCCTTAATTCATCAGCTAGCTTTCTTTGAAGATCTTCATTAGGTATGGGTTTCCCCGACCTAACGCATGCCCCATGAACCACAGAGCGGAATAAACATCTTCCATCTCCAGGAATGCCTAGGGGATCCATGTAAATCAGGCACAAGTAGTTAGATAAATGTTATGCTATGACCATGTCCAAGTTGTACATTCGAATCATATGATAAACAAGACACTGCAAGAAGTTTTTTTTCCTTAAAAAATCAATTTACAAAGCTACAAAATGCATTTCTCACCAGTCACAGAATAATCTGTGTAGATTTTTTTCCCATGAGTTGACCTGGTAGATGATGATGTAGTTTGGACGCTGTTGATGTTTCTGTCCACAGGACCCCCAGCGCTTGCTGCTATTCCAGATACTGAAAAACCTAAGCAAAGTCCACCAGCTGTTCCTCCTATTTTTTGAGTCATTCCTCTCCAATTCCAGCTGATATTAGAAATTTTTTCGCGTGAAGGCATCTCAAGCTTTATACTTAAACTGCCCTCTCTGGTTGAACTCCACAATGGAACTGTCGGCCCACTAAACTGACAAAGTACCTTGGGCTTCGCAGACCAGAAGATTTTACATACTTAATAAGAGAAAAATGAACTAGTCCTGACTTCACATGGTAACTGCTTGACTGTGACCGCGAACACTTCCACAAGGCTATGATCTATGTGAATCCTCCTTGAGAATGATTACAATGGGAATGCATGCCCCAGGAAGCCGATCACCGCAAACAGACTGCAGGTGAATAGAGCCGCATCCAGTTCGAGTATAATCTCCTGCATATGTATGGACAAATGAAAAGTAAGTACTAACGCAACATGGTGTCATTGTTCTAGTCTTAAACCTAAAATAAGAACACGCAATCAAAGTCCTAACTAAAGTAGATCAATCCTATTCCTAGTCCAGCACCAGCACAGCACAGCATAGCCATTGGCGGATCTACCATGGGGCACAAGGGGGCTGGAGCACCGGCTCCTCTCGGTTCACCCTTGGTACCCTCCTAATATCTCTGCCATCATGTGCATTACTAATCTAGTTAATTTTGTTATTAAAATTGCTACTTGTAGATACATATTTTGAGCTTTTGGAATGCACCACCCATTATTAAGACATTATCTTTAATTATTTGCTATTTTAACTTTGTTGCTCAACGATTTATGTATCAATTTGAATTGCACATGACATTCAAGTGTGTTTTTTGCTACGCTCGCCTTAATGATAGCTATTAGCTTCACCGTAGCACCCCCTCCATCTTTATCCGGAGTACGCCACTGAGCACAACATGATGTATCTTAGAATTATTATTAGAATATACTGAAAGTGATAAAGAAGTATAAAACGTTCATTTAAATGGTATATTAGAAGTGGGAGTATGTACTCCCGGGAGTACGGAAAAGGCTTCATATATATATATATATATTATTTAGAAGGGCCTCTATTTTAAATCTCGCTCCGGGCCCCTGAAATCTCAGGACCGCCATTGAATTTATGTATCAATTTGAATTGCACATAACATTCAAGTGTTTTTTTTTTTTTTTTGCTACGCTCGCCTTAATGATGGCTTCACCGTAGCACCCCCTCCATCTTTATCCGGAGTACGCCACTGAGCACAACATGATGTATTCAGACAGAACACTATCCACATATACATTTTAAGATGACAAAACATAAATAAGTAATCCAGAACAACAAAGTTGTGAACTACATGACTTGTTAAAGAACTAAATGTTTCTGTCTTATAGCGTGGTTGTCCACTACACAAAGCAACACTCATATCCTTTGCTTGCTGTGAAGAAGTTAATTCGTGCAAACTTGACGAACAAATGAAAAGAAATGACTCGTCCACAAATATTTGAAGCATTGAAAGCAAAGGATTATCAGAATGGTGTCCAACATTCAGAATTTCAGATGATATCGTATTCTTGGCTCAACCCCAACAATGATATGCGCACAAACAGAAATGTTATTAGATGGCACGAAAATGCAGAAAACTAATGTACGAAAATACGGCTAAAATCGCTTCTAAAGAACATCCCACCATGGATGATGGATCAAATCCAAAATTCTTGCGAAAGAGTATGTTAGATTTGGCGGTGAACTTTTACAAGAAGCTGTTTGGTTCTGAAGATAATTTGAACATCTCTTTAGATGAGAATTTCTGGGACCCAGATAGTAAAATTAAGGAGGATGAAAATAGGTTGTTGGAAGCCCCGTTTTCTGAGTCCGAAATCAAAGAGGCTGTTTTTGGCTCTTATGCCGATGGGGCTCCCGGTCCTGATGGTTTCTCTTTTATGTTTTATCAAAGGTTTTGGAACCTTGTTAAAAAGGATTTGATGTCCCTGTTTTGTTGTTTTCATAATGAGAATTTGAACCTTTCTAGGTTGAATTATACTATTATAACGTTAATTCCGAAAGAGAATGAAGCTAGGGACTTGAAGAAATTTCGGCCTATTAGTTTGATTAATTGCAGTTTCAAGATTTTCTCTAAAGCCTTGAACAATAGGTTGGTTAAAATTGCTGACAGAATTATTGCTCCTAATCAAACAGCTTTTATTAAAGGTAGGTTTATTCTGGAGAGTGTTATGGCGGCACATGAAATTATTCATGATGTGGCCAGTAGGAAAGACCAAGGGGTTATATTCAAAATTGATTATGAAAAAGCTTATGACAGGGTGTATTGGAGTTTCCTTGAGGATATGTTGAGAAGTAGAGGTTTTGGAGGTAAGTGGATTAATTGGATCAGTAATGTGGTAATGGGGGGTCATTTATGTGTTAGAATAAATGAGGAAAATAGCAAATATTTTAGTCCTGGTAAAGGGCTGAGGCAAGGGGACCCTCTCTCTCCTTTGCTCTTTAATTTGGTGGTTGATGTTTTCTCTCGCATGCTCATTAAAGCTGCTCGTAACAATTTGATAGAAGGTATGATGACTAATGTGTGTCAGGGGGTATTATTAGCCTCAATACTGATGATGATCTGATGTTTTTTCTGAAAAATGATCTTGAGAAGGCTAGAAACTTTAAGTGGTTGCTTTCTTGCTTTGAACAATTATCTGGCATGAAAATTAATTACGATAAAAGTGATTTGATGTGTATAGGTTTAGATGAAGGTGATAAGAAAAAGCTTGCTAGACTTTTCTATTGCAACTTGGGTTCTTTTCCTTTTAAATATTTAGGGGTTCCTTTACATTTTGCTAAATTGAGAAGGGAAGATATTCAGCCGGTGGTGGACAAAGTAATTAAAAGGGTTGCTGGCTGGAGAGGACGTTTATTATCCTATGGTGGTAGATTGACTCTATTAAAATCTTGCTTAGCCAGTATTCCCATATATTTGTTGTCGGTTATTAAATTTCCTAAGTGGGCGATTGAGGAGATTAACTCCCAGATGGCACACTTTTTCTGGAATGATAGTGCCCATAAAAATCAGTATCACTTAGCAAATTGGCAATTGATTGCTCAGAAAAAAGAATATGGAGGTTTAGGTGTTCCTGAGTTAAGGAACTTGAATCTGTGCTTGCTGGCGTCTTGGGTTTCTAGATATTATTTGAGACATAATAGTCTCTGGAGGCAGATTGTTGACGCTAAATATAACATTCAGGATCCTAACTTGTTCTGTTGTCCAATTGATAATGCTTCTCCTTTTTGGAAAGGTGTGCTTTGGGCAGCCAAAGCTGCTAAAATGGGGTACATGTGGAAGATCGGTAATGGGACAAATGTTAGATTCTGGGAAGATCATTGGTTTGGCACATCTAGCTTAGCTATTCAGTTTTGGCCTCAGATGTGATTTACTCGTAAAAATATTTGGTTAGAGAGGCTTGGGATGGTATTTAATCTGAGACTCTCCTTTAAGAGATGTTTCTCGAGAGGTTAATGAATATGTGGCATGATTTAAGAAGTGTGGCGGAATTCATTGTCTTTAATGAGGATTGTGACTCTATTATTTGGCAATTTGAATCAAAAGGGGTTTACACTGTCCAATCGCTTTATGCTGTTATTAGTTTTAGAGGTATCCAGCCGATGTTTATTCCCGCCGTGTGGAAGATTAATGTTCCACCTCGTATTCATGTTTTTCTTTGGCTTTTGGCTACTAATAGATTAATGACTAGAGATAATCTAAGTAAAAGACAGAAAGTTGAGGATATTACATGTTTGTTTTGTACAGATGATGAGACTATCTCGCATCTGTTTTTCAATTGTTGTGTCAGTAAAATGGTTTGGTTTGAAATGGAGGATGTTCTGAATTTGAATATGGGGGATTCTTTTGAAAGTGTGGCCAGATGGTGGATCAGCAGGAAGAAGCATGCGGTGGTTAACTTCTGTACATCTGCTGTGTTATGGACTTTGTGGAAATTGAGGAATGCTTTATGTTTTCAGGGGGAGCAATGGCGGGGAGTTTGGATGGTGCTGGAGCAAATCGCAAGCAGGATAAGAGGCTGGCTTGTGTTGCTGAAAGAGGATCAGAAGGCTCAAGCAGAAAATGTGGCAAGAAAGCTGGAGATAAAAGCTGGTTCGGTGATAAGAATTGGATGGATTCAATGAGCGAGGGCAGGAAACTCATATCAGTAGATTCGGCAAAGTCTGGGAGTTTTCTGTTTGCCTGTGATCGTGGTAATCCGTGAAGTATCAGAAGGCATTCAAAAAATCTGGGTTGATGGCTTGCAAAATCTGGTGGTTGTTAAATCGGTTGCTGAAAGTGGTTGGTTGCGTTCTCATTTTTCTGGAGTTACTGGAGTGAGCCTGGTGGTCTTGCCTCAATCTGGGGGAGTAGCTGCGCAGGCAATTTTGGGGGTCATTATAGGGGGTTGTCAGTCTTAAATGTGCTGGCGTAGGAAACTTTGGTTTTGGCTGTAGTTACCTGCTTTTGCTTGTTTAGCTACTCGCTGTTTGCTCAGGTGCTAGCAGTATCGCTAAAATATTTGGAGTTTGGCCGTTTTGGTCTTTTCTGTGGTGGATATTGTAAGCTGGTAAACCCAGCAAAACCATGTTTGCTTTCAAGTAAAAGCTGGGCCGCTTGGTCTGTTCTTCTAAAAAATACGGACCCAAACTAACAGTAACAACAGGTAGGGGAGATACACACGCCGAATAGAGGAAATCCAGGAAGAGAACTCCCCAGTGCTGCAAGAGATGGAGGAGGAGCGGAGACACCCGGTCTATAAGATTTTCCTTCGATGGTGGGGAGAAGTGAAAGAGAGGTGAAGGGATACGTGCTTAGATCGAGGCAAGCAGATTTTGCTTCGGGCCGAAACAGTTGGGGGGGGTTGGGTTGGGATGTTGTTATTGGTAGGAAGCTAAGTTTCCCGGACTCGAGATGATTCGCGAACCAACCAACCAACGCCACGAAGGGACGAGGAAACCGTGGACCATAGGCTCTACTAGTACGGATGGGCCTATTGGGCCTAAATTGGGTATACTTTGGGCCTATACTCTGGCCCATATACGACTTAATGGGCCTTAGAATTTGTACTTGGCAGGGCCAGTGCATTTTAGTATTAGTGCAGCTTTTTTTTTCTTTTTGGAGAATCGTCCAGATTAATGCTCCTTCCACTCACAAATATACATCGTTTTAGAGTTAAGTGTAGTCAAATTTTTGAAACTTTTGCTATCAATATCATTTTCAATATTTATATTGGATACATAAAAATTATATGTTTAGATTTGTATTGAAAAGTACTTTCATAATATCATAATTTTGTTGGGTTTTATAAATATATAACAAAATAAATTAGTGGCAAAGTGGCATTTTGGGGACTGTGTCATCCAAAACAACATGCATTTGTGACTGGAGGGAGTATTAGGAAAGTCTGAAGCTCTTCTATCAGTGTGTTCGACTGAACTCGGTTCTTCTTGCTCCCGCTGTGCACGGCTCGTGGCACTTCTTCCCATCCTATGCGCCACACTCTCTTCTCTTCCTTCCTTGCCAACGACAACCACTAGCGGCAAGGAGTTAGGGTACGGTTCACCAGCTTTAAAGGGATCATAGAGATTTCGAGGGTAAGAGGGAGGGGGATATGGTGGCCTAACAGTAGGTGGCAAAGAAGTGGTGGTGTTGCTGACCAAGGGATCAAGAAGGCGAGCGACGATCGGGGGAAACACGACATGGTGAGATGACTGAATATTAGGTTAAATAGGATTAGAGCTATGATGGTGGGGAATAGGAGGTGACGCCACAAGATGGCAATGACTGTAATAGCCAGGTTCCCTGGATCCATTCTGACCTAAATGGATGAATGAAGAAGGGGGCGAGCAGATACGACGGCCACACACACTTCTTTTTAGCCGAATAAAGCCGGATCTACTACACGGCTAGGATCAGAGAAAGATTGAGAAAGCAAGATCAAACCTGCCAAAACTTTCCTTGGGTACGAATGTAATGTTCAAAGCTGGATTCTCTAGACACCTTGGAAAAGATCACTGACGAGCTCAATCTCAAAGTGTGAATGAAAGTATCAGTTTCATCCTCTTTATGAGCCTGATCTTCAATCGGCATCAAAACTGGGTAACTACTTTCCTCGAAAGATTCACTAGAAAAAGGCCCTTGAACTTTTTTGGTTTGTTATCCTCTATTGTCCCTTGCCATCTAAGGTTCATTCTCTGGTCTGGTCTGGTTTATCATTTGCTCCAATTACTAAACTACAAATATCTAAAGAATAATGGTCTTTATCTGTCCCTCCTGGCAAGTGACTTAAAGAAAACAAGTGAAGTAAGCTCCCCCCGATACAAGCGAGCTAAGGGGCTTGAAGTTATCCCAATACCAGAGAGACACTTCACAGAGTGTGATACTAATGGTTAGGGGGATGGTAGTAACCCAACAGCAAGCACATTCACTCGCTATACCAATAGTTTTCTGCCCGCAACCCCAGCTCCTACTTCGAATGATAGAACGATTCGAAAAGGACATACGTACGTACAACACCAGCCTTACCCGCCTCAAACTAGTCTCGGTCATAGAGAGGCATTGATTTCTCCATTCAACAAAGCCCATCTCTTGTTCCCTCCCGCCTCAACAACAAAGCTAGATGCGGATACTGATCTAGATGCGAGATGATCCCGAACTGATTTCATAACCACCATCCATCACCAATCACATTCCATATCCCACTTCAAACCTTTCGATTCCTCGGGTAGCCTCCTCACTAAAGGCATTCCTGCTTCAGAGGCAAGTGAATTTCATACTTCCTGTAGAACAAAATAGCGCAGTTGTTTTGGCTCGCAATAAAGCTAGGGTCCTGATCAAGCAAGACTCCATCCTATCTATTTACCTCTCCAAACACAATATCTTGAGTACCTATGATTAGAGCAAATTCGTGTCCTCTTTAGGCGAGCTACTTCGTTCCTATTGTTCCTATTCTCCGATTCTGAATAGGATCAGGTTGTAATGAACCAAAAATACTTCGCTAAGGTTCAACCGTTTCGCTACGGTTTTCTTCCAATTTCTTCTAAGGAATCCTGATCAAATAAAGGCCTTATAAGCGAAGGCACCTTTCTCTGTATGGAAAAAGGAAGAAGATGCTGCTTCGGCTTCCGTTTCTAGCTCTGCTTGAGCTGCTTCGTCTGTTTCTCTTGATGTGGATGTCGGTGAGTCAATCTCTTGCAAGGAAAGACCTACCCATTCAATACCAGGGAGCGCCGCTATTCTCAGGGTCTATAAAAAAGGCCTATTTTCCGTTTTGAATTGAGAAGGTGAGAAGAAGCGAGTTGGAATGGAACTATCAAAAGGAGGAAAAATAACCCTCATTCAAGCCGTTCGGCAATCCCTGCCTATACACACAAGCAATGGAGAGCATACAAAGGCTTTGGAATATTATTTCCGGGCACTAGAACGAAACCCCTTCTTACCATAAGCTTTTAATAATATGGCCATGATATGTCATTATGTGCGACTATCTCCACTATAGAAAGAAGAAAAAAAAGATAGGATCAAATTACCTAGTAAATCTAGAAAAAGGGCTTTTTATTCAATTCCGTTCAGTTATTTCGCGTAGAAATATAAAATTCTAGCGATACTAAATAAAATAGTGGGTTCCATCGTTTCTATGGTTTCCCTTTTAAACGGCGTGGTCCTCTCTATACACTGGTGCCCTTTCTTTCATTTTGTCAAAAGGTATTGTGAACTTGTATAGTTCACATTCTTAGACTCTACCTATCCATTATAGAGTAAATTGCTTTTTTCACAATAACAATAAGAGTTATCCATACAGTGACGACATTTAATTATGAAAGTTGGCTAAGTAGCTAACCCTGTTAGTCTGTTCTTTTTAAGAAAAAAAGGAGCATAAGCCTTTTTCGGATTCTCATTCAGCTGTGCCGGTGTGCAAAGCAAGCACGCTTAGACAACGATGTCCAATCTTTGGTCTGCCCATTAAATTAAGGGCTGACTCTGCTAGGCAAGAGGACTACTACTGGGATTTAGTGATGGAAGTTGGGGAGGGGCTGAGAAGAAAGGAGCACAAAGTTGAGGTGGCATCGCAGTGAGGTCATGATGGCGAGGTAGAGGGGATGTTAAATATGTTAATAGGGTCCTTAATATTAGGCTTGCCTATATGTTGCTATAGATAATAACATATTAACATATTGGTAATCATAATCTTGATTTAGGTCCTATTAGGAAAAGGAATTTTAGACAAAAAAAATAGAGGATTTCAATCATAAGGAAAAATGTCTATACATGGTGTTTGGATCACTGAATTGCATCAAAGAAATTTTATATGACATGTTTTTTCTAGAAATTTTGGAGGAAACCAAACATCAAATCCAACTAAATGAACTTGCATGCCCATGCTAGTCACTGTCCTGGAAATACCTCAGCAATCAACTTGTGGAGTGATGGATATATGAGGGGCACAAATCGAGATCCATGCATGATTTGTTTGATGGTACTTGTCCAAACCTCTAGTCCATTGGAATTTCAGATCAAAATCTCAGAGGCTACAGCAACCAGCTGAAGCATCTAGACTTTCTCTTCGCTACATAATTTCATTGGACTGACTACTCTTTATTAACATGATACATAGTCAGTTTGGGGTCTAGCAAGCAAGTCCCCTGGATGCTTCAGAATCATAGAACTAAAAAAGTATTATCCAAAGTTCTAAGAGGATTCCATCCCAATATTCATGTGGCCATATGATTAAAGAAATGATTTTCAAAGTTGTTGCCTCCTTTGGCATCACCCATCAGCTCAGCTTTAGCAAAGGAAAGATAGTCTTGCTGTCACTTATCTATGGTAGATCAGAAATTTAAGAGAAATGCTAATAAAAACAACGGAATTGATATCGTACCTCCGATCTCATTGGATGTTTCCACTCCTATCACTTCCTAACTATCTGTCACTTTTACTACTTTCCAACTACCAATGACTCTCTAATCTTATTCTATTCAATGCTGCAAGAGAGCACCCCAATCATGCATTCATCTCTCTCTCTCTCTCCGCCTCCCCGAGCCATCGATGGATCGGTTTTGGTCGCACAATTTCCACCACTGAGGAGTTGCTCCAATCTTGCTTTAGTTATGGCGTCCCAAGCTCTGTCATCACTCGTGCTTGATGAGGCCATTTGCAACCGGAGCTTGCCTGATTTAGCGAGGCTGAGGCTAGAGACGGTGCGGAGATCAATAGTGAGTGGATGGCTAGTGACAAGGCATCATTGAAGGGTGGAGACCAGACACCAGTTAAGTGGAGGAGTGGGAACAGAGCATGGTGAGCTTACGGTGACATTTGGGGCCATGAGGGCAAGCGTGTAGCCATCACCGTCGAGGTCGAGGTGCATGAGTCTATTGTTTGTTGCAAGTAAATGGTTTTGTTGTATCATGTGTTTTAATATGTTGCAGATGTTTTCTGTAAATATTGCAGACTTACATATCTCGTTTAAAAGGATTGTCACAACTAGAGTTACTATTTATTGCAAATATTTTCTCCCTTTGTCGCAACAAAATTGTTTTTATTGCATCAGCTATGTTGATTTTGTTGCAACATAAGGATTATTTTGTTGCATTCAGGTATTTGGTTGTAATTGGTGTTTGTCAATGTTGCATCAGAATTCTTATACATTGTATCGTGGTGTTGGATTGCTTCATTTCTAATATGAAGTTGTTTTGTTGTGAATGCTCTATTTTTTAGTATGCTATGCAAGCTTCTATAACATGTGTCTTGCCCTTTGTGAGCTTGAGCTCCACCACCTCTACTGGCGTTGCATTGGCAAAACAAGCTCCAGGCCTCGAGTTTCTCACTAGCATGACCGCAACCTCCTCCTCCAATAGATTCTACCACTCATCGTTATCCAAGCATCTCCTTTGTTCGGTGGTAGACATTTTGCAGAAAGAGATCAAGGAGAGGGAGAGAAGTGGGTGGGGTCGTCGCCTATCCATGATTTTTTAAATAATATATTTTTTAAATAATTGCAGCATTAATACATGGAATAAAAAATTTGCAAGAATAATACTTGTAGCCAAATGGTATGGCGAAATAGGAGTTGTCACCATACGGGTGGCCGAATACCCTATTTTCACCATACAGTTTGGCGACAACTGCTTAATCTGGCCGTTACCGTTGGCTGTCAGAGCTAAATGCTACATGTGTTGATTTCGCCACACTGTGTGGCGATAATAGCTATTTTCGCTAAGCCGTGTGGCGACAACCTATTGTCACCACACGGTGTGGTGAAAATAGCTATTGTCGCCACATGGTGTGGTGAAAATAGCCAGTTAAACGGCTCGGCCACCATTCTTCCAGCGAGCGAACGCAAAAGAAGAAAACAGTCGCGCACAGCCGACGGAGAGCGAGAGGAAGAGAGGAGAAAGAAGGAGAGGAGGGGAGAGGGAAAGAGAGGAGGAACAAAGGGAGAGCTCAGGAGAGAGAGGAGGGAGAGAGAGAGGAGGAAGAGAGGGAGTGTTCGGGAGAGAGAGAGGAGGAAGAAAGCGAGAGGAGGGAGAGGAAGAGGAACGGAGGAAGAAAGAAGAAAAACGGAGGTAAAATCGTGACTTTTAAATTTTTTTGTTAATTTCTATGCATGGACAATGATGAATAATTCAAGTTAGGATGCACTATACCTACTCTTAGTTTACCTTGATTTAGGATGCACTATACCTACACTTAGTTTACCTTAAAACATGTGATACACCTTCATAATTTATGTGCTTGCCCATTAGAGATTGCAAGAGCACGAACTGAATGCAAAACTATTGGCTGTTATTTCTGTAAGAAAATAGTTTCTTCTTTATGTATTATGTCATGATGATACTACCTTGAATAGACCTAGTCACCTAGCATGTAAGGGGAATGACTGGAACAGGCCTACTAGGCTGAATTTTTGTGGATTTTACTAGGTTGCCTTGAATATTCTTGTTAATTAGTGCTTTTGCTTTAGATTCGCGAAATTAGATATGTATTGTAATATTGTAGTTTTGGTAGCAGGATAGTTAATTAGCGCTGTTTAATTTAGGTTAGCGATATTATATGTTAGTGGTGATCTAAAAATTTGTTTTGTCTATGTCGTCGCAGCAATGTCGGATCCAGTAAAATTTAGGGTATATTATGGCGATGATGAAATAAAAACTGGGCAGAATGGTGTTGATTTGAGCAGCTTTCCTGTCACTATGGTTGAACACTCGTTCCCCGATAGTGTTAGCATTTGTGATATAAAACTTTGGTTGACCCAATATTTTTCTCTAGATCCAAATGTTTACTCTGTGACCATCCAAATCTTATTCACGCGTAGTAAGGGTGATCCGACTATGTGGGAGTTGAAGAAAGTAGATCGGACATACTTGTGGCAAAAATGGTTAAGGAGGTGCAAGGGATCTCGCCTTGAATGTGTAATGCTGGTGCATACTTGCTCTAGAGAAGAGGTGAATATTAGTTGTGTGGGCGAGAGCAGCACATCGGCTATAGTTGAATAAGTTCAGGCAGTGGTGCCGGTTGAGGTAGCAGCGGGGGATGAAAACAGGGATGTAGCAAACGCAGAAGGTCAGGCCAATGAAGGGGAGGAGATCCAGCAACTTGTTTATCATTTGGAGTTGGTAAACCGTATGGCGATGCAAGATGAAACTGAAATGTTGGAGTATGATGATGACATCGACGAAGATGAGGAAGGGGGAAGATGATGATGATGAAATGCATGGTAGTATTAGGGTAACGGATGTATCCATCCCTGACGAATGGAACAGGCAAAACAAAGCTGCTATGGAAGTTTTGTGGGGCCATGAGTCACGTTGGGAGCATGGTACCAATGCCATTCGGCTGAATCAAATATTTCCAAACTATTCTGAATTGAAGTTGGCAGTGAGGCTGTGGGCACTATCGCAGCAGAGAGAGTTCCAGGTTGTCTTGTCCAGGCCAGATAGATACACAGTGAAGTGCAAACCCGAAGGATGTGAATTCCGAGTTCATACATCTAAGCCGAAGTGCGAGACATATTGGATTGCATCACGAGTAGAGGGTCATACATGCAGACTAGAAAATGTTCTGGTGAAACACCATAACTTGAATGCAGCTCTAATCGCTAGCGTGATGTTCAATAAGATCATCGAGAAGCGGGACATTGAGTGTTTTTATATTCAAAAAGCAATCTTAAGAACATTTAAATACCAGATAAGTTACTCGATGGCCTGGCGTGCGAAGCAAAAAGTATTAGAGAAGAGGTTTGGCACATATGAGGTTTCATATTGCAACCTACCTCGTGTGCTTGATGTCTTGAAGGAAACCAACCCTAGCACGTACACCGCTTTCAAACAAAGTGAAGCAGATGGTAATGGGATCGTGACATTTCGTTGTGCTTTTTTCCATTGGGTTCTTACATTGCGTCATTCAGTTATTGCCGTCCATTGCTTTGTGTTGATGGTACATTTTTGACTGAGAAATACAAGGGGCAGACACCTGATACGAGCAATGTAGCCCTTCATTACACATTGAAGGTTACGCGTAATGGGCTGGCCTGAACTTTGTGACCTCCGACGACCTCAAGGCGTACTTGCAATGGTGGGGTCAAAGGTATTTCGGAGCGTGCGAACTAGCCGACCACCCTTCTGCTACAGGTTTCTCTATGAGACTTTATAGGGTACTGATGCAGCCCGATCAGTATGCAGAGAATATTAAGGTTAGTTATTTCCTATTTGTTCATCCTACTAATCTTTTTAGCGTTATCCATTAGTTCACTAATTCGTGTGCTCGTTTTGTGTGTCAGTCATTTCCGGAGGATAAAGAGTTGCTGAACAAAGATATCCCAGAATGCGTGGTGATGTTTATGCTCTTCGGCGATGGTGTGATGCCTGGATCGCACAGAAGACGCAGAAGAGGATCTAACGAAGGGGTAGGGGTCCACCTAGTGTTGTTGCAGCATCCAGTTTAAGAGGACCCCGAACCACCACAGAAGGGGGTCTTGCTCCTAACTACGCAAATGACAATGACGATGATGATGACGATTTCATGCCACCTAGACCTCGACGTTCAAGCACTACCATAACAGGCCGTTCAAGCACTACTACACCAGGCTGTTCAAGAAACAATATAAGAGGACATTCAACCAGCACTGAAGGAGGGCTAACTCCTAACCATACAAACGATGATGACGATTTCATACCATCTAGGCCATGAACCTTGCATCCTCGAAATCCTCCGAATCCTAACGATGATATTATATTAAACCCTATGATCAGGTATACAAACGTAATACCCCATCAGGAACCAATAGATAACTATTATTATTTTTATAGCATCGGCCTATTCCGACAACCATGGCCATAGAATGTATGGTTTTGTGACTTAGTCCTCAACCAGAGGCATGTACCTATATTGTATCCCAGTTCTACGCATTCGTTCTGTACATTACGTGTTGTTCACATGCTATGCTATTATAGTTGTTGTACTTACTGCACTTTGTAATATCAATGTCGGATTTTATTTAATATTTTGTTGTGGTTTGTTGTCAAATTTGTCACACACCGAAAGAGAATGAAGATCAATGAAATATCCAAAAAGTCAAATTGACAAATAATTTTATAAAATACTACACGAATTATAACTACCAAAAGTGAATTTTCCTGATTTTTTTAACCTTGGTTTCAATTCTAAAATTCTGAACTCTGTCAAAATAACACCGACTTTTCATAGTTAATGTTCACAAATTACAGTGAATTTTTGAATGAAATAAATGCAAAAAATATCTATTGTAAATTTAATTTCCTCTACAAAATATTTTACAATTTTTATAATTTATTTTATGGACACCTATTGCCGCCATACTGTCTAGCAAGGAGGCTATTGTCACCACACCGTGTGGCGGCAATAGATTGTTGCCACACGGCTTGGCGAAAATACCTATTGTTGCCGTAGGGTTTGACGAAAAAAACACGTGTAGCAGTTAACTCTGACGGTCAACGGTAATAGCCAGATTAAGCAGTCGTCGCCATATGGTATGGCAAAAATAGGGCATCCGTCCACTCGTATGGCGACATCTCTTATTTCGCCATACTATTTGGCTATCGAGTATTATTCTTGCAAATTTTTTATTCCATGTATTAATGTCGTAATTATTTTAAAAAAATCCGCATCCATTGATGCATGAACGGTGATAGAGAACGTATGTAGTTAGTGCTCCGGTTGAATGTTCGAACGCTGGTTCCTCCCTAAAAATAATGGTGCATCCATTCATGTATAGACCGAGGCTTTGGTACAAGAAAAAAAGCATGCATGCATTGATGTACACGGCACTGATAGAGAGTCCTATATTAGTGCAATACGGATGATTGCATGAGTCAGGGATAACCGTAAAATAACTCAGTTCATGAGTTGCTCGAGCTCGGTTTGAGCTCTTAACAAGCTGAGCTCAAATAGGTTGTGAGGCTCGATAAATTTTTGGATCATTTGTTGAATGTTACTGTATGTTAACTCTTATCGAACTTACTTGAGTTGAGTTCGAGCTTAAGCTTGTTATTTTTCAAATTAGTGTATGTTGAATTATTACTATTACTGAGCCTACTCGAGCTGAGTTTGAATGTACTTGATCTTAGAATGAGCCGAGCTTTTGATTCGAACCCTAACTTAGACCAGGGTTCAAAAAATTGTCGAATTTCGGCAAAATTTCGCATTTCGACGAATCAATTATGATGTACTTTGATTTAATTTATTTTTAAAAAAAAAAGATTTTGCTACAGTAATTTCGCGAAATTTCGGGTTTTTAACCCGGATTTTGATATTTTAGGGCCGGATTTGACCGGAATTAGTCCAATAACCCCTAAGAAAGTCATCTTGCATGAAAATTTGTTGAAAAACTATTTTTTTGGGATATTTTAAAATTTGGGCAGAAACACTTTCAGATTTTTATAAAATTGTAAAAGATTGATAATGATCTGAAAAATTTATGTTATTATTTTTAGTAGTGTAGGATCATATACAAAAAAATTCAAAATAATTGAACTTCATTTGTTATCTTTAAAAAATAAAAAATAGAATAGACATAATTGGAATAGTAAACTTGTTAGATTTTTCTAAATTTTCTAGAGTGTGATCATGATCTAAATTTTTTGACAGATTAATAATTTCCTTATTACTATTATATAAAATTTTGAAAAAATTTTAATTTTTTTTGTCAATAAAATCTATAAAACCATTGAACTTCATTTGTTGTACTATATTACAAAAACCAAAAGAGAGAACATAAATGCTACTATGCCTTGTAAGAATTTTATAAATTCATTGGAGTGTGATCATCATTCAAAATTTTTATTAGATATTAAAAACTTTCTTATCACTCTTCTGTAAAATTTTCAAAAAATTTAGACCTTCTTTTGTTGCTAAATCAAATCTATGTATTAATTATCAGGTTTTTATTAGCACGTAGCACTGTCATAATTTTTGCAACTTTATAAAAACATTATTAATACATCAGGACTTTCCACAAAAAATTCCAAAATTTTCCGGCATGGTTTAAACTATTTTTCATTCCGTTCAAATTTGCCGGTAAGGCTTTTATCAGGATAGTAGTACTGTCCGAATTTTTAAAAATTATTGAATCTTGATCACCATTCAAAAATTTTATTGAAACATTAGTGATTCATCATCATCATGCACAAAAAATTTCAAAATTTTCTAACGTCGTTTGTACCATTTTTCATCCGGTTCAAACTTGCTGGTTAACGTTTCATCTGGATAGTACCAATGTTTGAATTTTAAAAATTTCACGGACCTGATAATCACCTGAAAATTTTATGAGAATATATCTAATGTGTAAGGAACCTTAAAAAAATTTCAAAATTTTTTGACATCGTTTGAACCATTTTTCATCCAGTGCATTTTTGTCGAAATTTTGGTAATTTCGGCCGAAATTTCAGGGAATTTCGGGAAATTTCGGTGCCAATCAAACCGGATTTGAATTTTTTTAAATTTTAAATGGATTTCGACTGAAAAAACGAAATTTCATCGAAATTTCAGATTTCGGAGAGGTCCGAATTTTTTGGCTCACCGAAATTTTGAACCCTGACTCAGACTCTTTGAATTTTTAACGGGCTCTAGGCCAGGCCCTTCTAGCTCGACTTGTTTACAGGCTTAGCGAGGGACGTCTCCGGATCGGTGGCCTCCTGTCTGCATGGATTAGTTTAGCCCATTTGATAATTTCTCACACTTTGGATCCTGGTTTAGGTGCCGACCCTTAACTCCGGGCCGCGCATCACATGAGGGCCGGGCCCCACCTGTCCCCCTGACCCGGTCCACCGCCACATTGACGTCGCTGCCACGTGGACGTGGTCAATCACAGGTTCAACTATCACTGGGCTTTTTCACCTAGCCCTTCTCATTTATTACATATCAACACATGATAATAATAACTGGAGTACTTTCGTAAGCCAAGCTAGCGCGTGTTCGTGGTTGCTGTGATGTGCTGTGTTGCATTTACTTTCTAATTAAAGATATTATTGTGAATTCGTGATCAAAGAAGCTATAGAACTTCTAAGAAGTGGCCAAAAGAGAAAAAGTCTGTCTATATATGACTATCTATCATTGGTATTCTAGCTATTAAGTTTTATTTTTTGCAAATCGTATTCTAGTAAGCGGTGTATTTTTTTTAGATGTTGGAAGATTTTATTAATTTCAAGAACATTACATCAAGATGATACAAGTCCTTAAAATTTCTACCTACCTACTAACAAGAAGCTATGCACTTTAAACAAAACAAAAAAGGAAAAAGAGAAGCCTTGATTGCTTACCCAAATGATCGCAGAGCTCTCCCCTTTTATTGTATTTCTTAGCTAAAAACATCATCAAATCTTCTCGCGTAAGCAATCCAAAGAAATGGATTTCCAACATTCTCGACGCCACCACCAAGAACACCGCTTATTTGAATCATTCGCTCTCAATCTTGAAGCGATCACGGACTCCATACCGTCCATGACCACCAATTTGAAATCTTAGGGACGAAGATCACCACGAGCGGACGGCGGACCACCATAGTCATGACCATTAAATCGATCGCCACTCAAGCAGCCGCTCGTTCGCTTATGATCGCTTTAAATTGATTCTTAAAGCATCGTCGCCCAATATCCTCGCACATCCGCTGCACATCGCCGAGATTGGACTCAAGAATAAAGCCAAAGATTGCCAAGAAGAGGATCGAATTTGCCTCCGAAGAAAAGGAGCCGAAAATCTCATGGACAAATGCATCTTCTCCAAATTTGAAGAAGAAATACGATACCTTGCACAATCCAACTCACCCTGCGAATTGCCCCTCCTTTCATCCGAAACAGATTTCACAAGGAAGGCCATCCGAAAAGAACGAGCACGACCGCCATAGCGTCGCCTCAACCAGGGACGAATCACCCTTCACTCTTCGCTCAAATTCACTGAAGAAATTGGCAATCTCAGCTAAACAAGATGGAATCCGCAGCGATCCAAGCGAGCGCCGCCGATCCAAACGATCACCGATCCAAGCAAGCGATCCAAGCGAGCGTCGCCAATCCAAGCGATCACCGATCCAAGCGAGATACCAATCACCGATCCAAACTTTCAAAATCAATGACAAATTGACAATGGATATATGTTCGTGCAGCAATGTATGTTAACTGTGGACGTAATCTAAGTCTTATCGTGTTGATTGCGCCGTATGACCTGCACTGCATGTTGTCGCCGAGACAGTGTGACCACAGACTCACCGTGTGCCCGAAAACCAGTTGCTTGTGCCTGCCTTCTTGCCGCAAGCCATGGAGACAACGTGAGGTGAACCCATCCATGTGCATGGCTACGTGTGCCGCCCGGCCGACCATCTCCGATGGGACGTAAATCGTCTGTCGTTACGGTAGAGTGCTGTTGAGGCACTATCGCGTGGGTCTCACGCCACGTGGCTCCACGCGGCAGTGCCTCAACGGTACTCTACCGTATATAGCAGAGAATCTGCTTCCTCTCCGATGCTATATATGCGGCATCCATGCACGTACAGTGCGCAGCATGAATGGCAGCACATGCCCTTGCCTATCTATGTCGCTTTATCCCAATCCCATCTGTAATGCTAATCTCCAGCGGTGATACATCGCAACACAATCTTCTCGTTAACTTGCCACTACTATATTGCATGCATAGATGCAAAAGACTTGCTAATTAAGACTCGATCGGCAAATAGACGCTTCTCGGGCTCAGGACACTCCTCAAGATCCCTTAATGTGACGTCAACAGGCAATAATCCGCCAGCATGCAATAGATTTGATGGCCATCCATTGGTTTCGATCGTCAGCACATCATCGCACGATGGAGGTCCGATGGTGTTTGTTGGGAAACCCGGTTGGCTCTATCCACATCTAAAATGTTATATCAATTATTTATTAAAGTGAGTTAGTATTTTAATTTTTATTTATTTATGCACTATTAATTATTGGCTTCTGGGTGACTCGGTCGCGCATGTTGCAATCGAGACCTTCATTATTCTGAGTGGCTGGGTCGCTCACATTGACCACGCATATTGCAATCGATGCCGTCCTAATTTCAAGTGGCTGAGTCGCTCACATTGGAGCTACCAAGCCGATAACGTTGAATCACGACTTAATAATGCAATGAGTACTTAAAAATAATATGTCCTAATTAACAGGGAGACTTACAATTATAAAATACTAGTTTACTTAAAAACACAAATACTATTGCACAAGAGTGTACACACATGGTTAGCATAACACTCGCACGCTACACTCACTATTCTACCGTACTCAAATGGCATGGCAAGTGGCCAGATCATGGTCTTGATGTAAAATACCTAGAACATACACACTCTTTTTTACAAAATATCTGGATACTAGAAATTTTCTTAAATTATTTAATTAGATACTGTAGATCACCTTTCAGACAACATCTTAATTCATGTTTTATGTGGAGTCCTGTGGAGTTTGCACTGTCACCGTTGAATGGTACGAGAGCGTGAGTCCCGGTGGCATTGAATGAGTAGGGTTAAAGTTAGAGATGGCAACGGGTATATACTCGGCGGGTATCACCATCTCGTACCCGTACCTGTGTTAATAAAATTTACCCGCTACAATACCCATACCCGTATATAGGTACAAAATTTACCGTGCATTCGCATGCGCATGTGCGAATGGGACCCGACGGCAACCCGCACTGCATTAATGTGTAGCTAATTCAAGTTTTTTGATTTTTTTAACATGTCAACTTGATGATATGTTTGTCATTAATGGTTGATGATTGTAACGTCCCGAATTTTGACCCGATTTTAAATTTTGGAGTTATTTGAATTTTTTTATGAATTAATCAACCTTTAATTGCATTTAATTGCATTTAATTGAATTTATCTAATTTTTCTGGGATTTATTGGATTTAATTGGAATTTATTTATATCATTTTCCCTTGAGTAATTAAATACCAGAAAATATAATTATCAAAAATTAAAACTAATATTTTATTTAGGCTCAAAATGCTCTCAAATATTTTCTAGAATTTTTCTAGAATTTTTCGGGTATTTTTAGTGCCCTAAATAATTACTTTGAATTTCGGCATTTATTTTAATTAGAAAAGCCGGAAAAATCCTTAGCTACTGTTGTTGGGCGGCCAACACCGTGGTCGGGCGCCGAACCCTAATCGACGCCAAATCCGCTGCTGATTCCCGACGACGATCGATGACCGGACGACCTCGAGGCGATCGTATCCTGCCATTGCCGCCATTGGCCGCCGCAGATCATGTCGGGATTTCTTCGCTCGAGGTCGTCCGGCGAAGTGAAATAGGCCGGGCGTCAAGACTTCACCCTTCGTTTCCCCTCTCGCTCGTTAGCTCTCGCCCACCCTAGCCTCTCGGAGCTCGCCGTAGTTCACACTCTTCCCGCCGGTTTCGTTGTGCCGCCGTTCGCCGTTCCGCCGCCAAGACCACCTCCGAGTTCACCAAGCCGAGACGCATCCGCAGTGGTTACTTTTTCCCACGAGCAGGATCTTAAACGCCGTCGCTCGTCATCTTCTCCAACTCGACAACGAAGCGCCGCTCTCTTCTTCAACTCCTCGCAGCAACCTCACCGCCGATCTTCATCCGACGCCTAAGGTAACGCCACGTAGGTTCGTGAATAGTAAACCGGAGGATCATCGGCTAAGTGTTAGTCTCTGAAAGACTTTGTTACAATCAATCGCTTTGTGTGGTGAACGATCAGATCCTCGTGGGTAAAGTGTACCTCCGCAGAGTGTGTGTGTGAATCTATTCAATAAGCCGTCCGCTGTATTGGACATTGCTCTTGATTACAAATCAAGGTTAGATTTTCAAAATGAAAATGTGGAATGGGTGGTCATGTGCCAAAAAAGCCGTGTGAATGAAATTAGAGTACATGTGCCAAACTCTTGGAAAAGAATTGAAAATTAATTATTAAATATTATTGATCTTATCGCTTTTAATCTAATAGGACTACCTATCAAAAGAAATGTTTGCTTTATGCAAAATAACCAATTAAGCCTTTCCTTGGAATAAGCCTTGCATATAGTAATAGTCTCGTGATTGTGCATGACTTGTTGAGTATGTTGTATACTCACCCTTGCATCGACAAAAACCTCGGAAGATGAAGCCGCACCGGCTTGGGAGGAGGAGTTCATTGAAGGCGGGAGGACTAAGGGGTTGGGCCACACTCAATGAGCTTTGTGGTTAAGAAGGGTCCCGCTATCGTATTTTGCTTCCATTGAATGAACTTGATATCGATGATATTTATCGCCATGAAGTATTGTAAGGTGGCCATAAGGCCATGTAACTCGTTACTATTAATGCTTGAAGTACTTATTATTTATTTCCGTATGATTGTGGTACTTCAACTGCTTATCTGTGTGTACTAGCGTGATCCTGGACTAGTGAGAATACCGAGTGTCCGAATCCGTGGGAATTCGGCACAGCGAGGATGGTATCGAGCCATCTTGACTATAGGACTTGACCCTAGTTAGGTCCGGCCGCTTTAATGGAGTCCAAAGTAATTTCTAAAGAATAAAATCGACAAGAATAATCAATGAAATCTTGACTCATCTCTTCTTCTTTACTTCATACCGCTGTTGTATTTTTGCTATTACTTTACGTGTTCTTTAAAATTTGTTGTTACGACGCTGCTGCTTTGGCAGAATGTCGATGGTTCACTCCTTTGGAGAGCGTCACGGTGGCTTCTCTGCTGCGGAGCTCGGAGGATGCTCCTGTGTTGGGAGCTTTGACCGAGCCACTCTACAAGTCCCGCGACCGATAGTCAACAGGATCGCTCGTGGATGGGAGACGACTCGACCTTATGTACGCCGGAGCATGCTCGTGTTAGTCGTCGCTTAGCCTCAAGATGAAGCAGCATCTGGCGGCATGCATGAGTGTGTTCAAGTTGCGCTAGCTGGCCGGATCGGCGGGACCACGGCTTCGAGTCAGGATACCGCCTTCGTGTGCACCAAGCCGCGGTGGACCCTAGTTCGCTTGGACACGGAGGACGACGCCGCCGTAGTACTGGGTCTTGCTGCGGCAAGACAGAGGAGGTGATGGACGCCACGACCACGAGCTTGAGCCATCTACGCTGCTATTCGAGAGACCCGCATGCACGCCTGCCCGGAGGATCGGCTGAGTGGGACCCGACGGTAACCCGTACTGCATTAATGTGTAGCTAATTCAAGTTTTTGATTTTTTAACATGTCAACTTGATGATATGTTTGTCATTAATGGTTGATGATTATGTACTTTTGTATCGTGTTGGAGAAATGAAGAAATTTGATGGATGCATGATGAACAAGTTGAACTTGATAACACTCACCTCATCAGCGAAAGTGGGTGGATCATACCCGCGGGTGAACGGGTACCCCGTGCCGTCCGTGCGTCATCTTAGATGGGTGAAGGTTTTCTCTCATTAAGATACCCATGGGTATGATTATTGGACCAGATTTGTACCATAATAGAGTAAATACCTATTGAGTATCGGATTTCGAGTACCCATTACCATCCCTAGTTAAAGTCCAGGGCAGATCACGCCATTATTTGCCCCCTCAATAGGAGAGATCTCTGCATTCTGCGGTGCATCGCCATTGCAAAGCAAGCACATGCATGGGCACATGGCAGTATGGCGCACACATACGCTGACACGCTTGTGGCAAGCGGATAAAAGGCGCTCTGAATGCCCGTCACCGGCACTGCACGTGCCGCGCAGAGACTCGTGTCCCCACTCTCATTTGACGCTTACACCCTTGTAGCTTGCTCTTATTTACTCACAACCAGGCCATTCAAAAGTACAGAAAGTATAATAAGTACCAAATTATACATCAAGCTTGTATCAAAAGTTTGTTTAAAGTGTATATGTATTAAGAGATACAAAAGTTTTAATAACAATTTAGTGATACCTTGTAGTACCTTTTAAAAATGATAAAAACTCTAAATAAGTATGACATTTGGTTGAAGGTCAGATCGCGGGTCAGAACGATAAATGTACTAATGTGAACCATAGAAAGTTCCATAAATATCTCAAAATTCTCCGGCCGTCGCCATCGGTCATGTGGTTGATTTTTGATTAAATGGTTCTTTTAAACATGACTCTACACCTAAACGATAGATCTAAATCCAACGAGGACACATTAATACGCTAAGACATGTTTTGGTACATACATCGACCCATGTTGGTCTTCTTGCTAACTGAGGTGCAAGGAACACAACATCACTCTCAGACTGCTCCTAAACCTCACTGACCCAAGGGTAAGAGCAACCCCAACCCACCCCCTAAACCTCCCCTTATCCTAAATTATAAGGAGACTTAGAAAAATATAAGCTCCAACCCAACCCCTATTATAAACCCCTATTTTAGGAAGGTACTCTCTCACCCCTACATCTAGGGGGTTTCTCTTTGCCCCTATTATTTTCTTTGGCATTTTTTTATTTATTTTGAAATAATAATTCATGGGTGCAAAGTAATAATAATGTTTAGATAAATAATAGGAGTGAGTAATAGGGAGTATGGGTTGGAGACAAATTTGATATAGAGTACCCCTAATTTTTATACCACCCCTAAATGAGTGATTTAGGGGAAAAATATAGGGATTTGGGTTGGAGTTGCTCTAAGATGGCCATTTGGTCACCGTGAACGCTGCACCATGAGCTCTAGATATCACTGTACAGTAGTACTAAGGCTAACTTATAACCGAAGCATGCAAAACGAACGCGCTTACTCAAGGGCAGAACAGTCATTTTACACACTCTTGCCAGCCTCTACTAAAATTTTAGCTCTGCAAGCTCACCACTCGGCGCTGTCCGTCCACTCGAGCAAAAGCAATGGCGTCTCCCGCTCCAATTCCGGTCACGCCGCTCCTCAAGCTCGCCACGCTTGCCGTGCTCGTCTCCGCCGCGGCAGCCGCCGCGGCGTGCTCGGCGGCCGACCGGGACGCGCTGCTCTCGATCCGCGCGGCGCTGTCGGAGCCGCACCTCGGTGTGTTCTCGTCGTGGACGGGCACCGAGTGCTGCACCAACTGGTACGGCGTGAGCTGCGACCCTACCACCGGCCGCGTCGCGGACCTCAGCCTCCGCGGCGAGGCCGAGGACCACGTCATGGCGCCCGCTGGCCGCCCCGCCTCCGGCGTCATGTCCGGCTACATCTCCGACGCCGTCTGCCAGCTCGACAGCCTCTCCTCCCTCATCCTCGCCGACTGGAAGCAGATCTCCGGGCCAATCCCGTCCTGCATCGCCACCTCCCTCCCCTACCTCCGCATTCTCGAGCTCCCAGGCAACCGCCTCACCGGCGAGATCCCGCCGTCCATCGGCAGCCTTTCCCTCCTCACCGTGCTCAACCTCGCCGACAACCTCATCACCGGCACCGTACCACGCTCCATCACCTCCCTCGTTTCTTTGAAGCACCTCGACCTCACAAACAACCAGCTCACCGGCCGGATCCCGGCCGACTTCTGCAACCTCGCCATGCTCAGCCGCGCGCTGCTCGGCCGGAACCGATTCTCCGGGTCCATCCCCTCGTCGGTGGGGTCCCTGAACCGGCTTTCCGACCTCGACCTCGCCGAGAACCAGCTCACCGGTGCAATCCCGGACAGCCTCGGCTCCGGCAGAGTGCTCACCTCGCTGTACCTCGGCAGTAACCGGATCTCCGGCCGGATTCCGGCGAGCCTGCTCCAGAACAAGGGGCTCGGGATCCTGAACCTGAGCCGGAACGCCTTGGAGGGGCCCATCCCGGACGTGTTCACCAGTCAGTCCTACTTCATGATGCTCGATCTGTCCCGGAACCGGCTCACAGGCAGCGTGCCGCAGTCGCTGGCCTCGGCGTCGTACGTCGGGCACCTCGACCTCAGCCACAACCGACTGTGCGGCACCATCCCGGCCGGTCCGCCATTCGACCACCTCGATGACGAGTCCTTGGCCAGCAACAGCTGCCGCCTCTGCGGCCGCCCGCTCGGCAAGTGGACGTGAACGTGCATCACGAGCGAGAGCGAGAGCCGTCCGATCGGAACCTGATCGATGTCAGATGATTTACTACGGTGTGGTGTGATGTAGCAGGGCCGTGTACGATGTACCAACTCTGTGTTCACATATGAGTATGTACGTCCGACGGTGCGAGGCTAATTAATTAACTTCGGGAAGAGGCTTTTCCATATCAGAAAAAGAGTTAGTTTCTTTTCTTAGCGGAGCTTCACCGAAGAATATTGGCTGCTAGTGACCTTGTACAAAAGTGAAATCACCCGAATCACATAACCACAATCTTATCCACCTTGGTGCTGTAGGTCTTGTCACGGAAGAGCAACAGGACGCCAACATCACCCATCGCCCACGTAAGCGTTTCTGCCTCATCGTGCCTACGTGTTGTGCCGAGCTAGTCTCCACGCAGGTGTTGAGGAGCTCCCCTTAGCCGGCCACCTCATCCCACAGACACCACTTGAGCATCTCAACCTCTATGACCTAGATCAGGCGTCATGCCCCTTTGCCACGGCTGGTCGGGGCGGTTGCAACGAGAAGAGGCAGAAGCGTCGGAGAGTGCATGCCATGGTGGTGGCTACCGGAGAGAGAGAGAGAGAGATGGCGAGCGGAGAAGGAGAAGGTGAGAGGCGGTTGCGCGCCATATGGACATGGTGATGGTGGAGCTCGGTAGTGTGCAACTCGCCGACAAGATTTCTAGTGGCTTTCTAACTTTTCGAACTTTGATGTTTCCTTTTGAAACTTAGATGAAACTTATAAAATCCCCTATAAAACTTGTTAAAGCTCTCTAATAGTTTGAAATTTGACTTTTGAAACTTAGTTGAATTTTTTCTTAAACTCGTTTTTATTCAAGTTTCATATTTAAAACTAGACGAAAGATTTGAAAACCATTGAAGTTTGTTGAAATCTTTATGAAACCCATTTTTAAACTCTTTTGAAACCAATGAAACGTGCTCTAAAACTTTGAAGTTTATCTTTTGAAACTTAGTTCAAATTCTTCAGAAACTCATTTCTTTAATCAAGTTTCAGATTTGAAACCGGACAAAACTTATAGTTTCATATTTGAAACCCAACGAAAATTTGTTAAAACATGATGAAACTTTGTAAAACTCGTTTGATTTTTTTTTTGAAACTTGATGAAACCTGCGAAACATGCTCTAAAACTTTTAACTTTATCTTTTGAAATTCTTCTAAAAGCCATGTTTAATCAAGTTTCAGATTTAAAAATGGATGTAGTTTCATCTTTGAAATCCATTGAAATTTATGAAAGCACGTTTGGATCTCTTTTAAAACCTGATGAATGTGGATGAAATCTATTGAAACCAGGTGAAATTAATGTGCCTACACCGTTGGGAATGATTCTAACAGTATAGCGTGGGTAGCATCTCTCTTTCCATATATATGTATATTTTATACACGATTGGATGTGATGCATGTGCATTGATATTTGTAGTGCATCCATGCTCATACATCTATTTTTCAGAAAGCCCTCATATTTCTCTTCCTTTTCTTCCCTCCTAGCTCCTGCCATTGAGCCACCGCCTAGGCGCCTACCACTCTAAGCCATCGGGAGACACACCATGCCCAAAGTCAGCCATATTGGAGCTGCGCTAGCCCATGTTGAAGCCACACCGCCAACCAAGAGCGGAGCTGGGCCTCGGGCCACTGGGGCCTAGGCCCGAAGCTAAACCAAATAACAGTGTAACTTTACTGTTCACACTAATTCAGCCTTGAGGCCTGGTAGGCATCCTGGCCCACTCCGGCTACTAGAGGAGCTCACCCTCAGGAGAGCGCACACCCTAGCCATCCACCGATCCACGCCAGTCGCGCCCGAGCCAACGAGCAGAGCCAGAGGTCACACTACCGCCGCTCACGCCTGAGCTGAGGTTTGCCACCGACCACAGTTCCTGCCCACCGGCCACCACCGCCACCACCGCTCTCGGCCACGTCGGTCGGCGCGCTTCCACCCTGGCCCTCCAGATCCAGATCCAGTGAAGCTCATCCAGATCCCGATCCAATCATCCCATTCGGCCATTCCCATGGGCCACGGCCACCGCTTTGGCCCATTCGCTGGCATGTAGGGGGAGCCGTACATGGAAACCGCATGGGGAGCACCGAACGTGGCCGGCGGCCGTAGGAGCACGTGTGACGCGCCGTTGAGGGGGTTGGCCACGATGAGCGCGGCTGTGTCCGGTGCGCGGTAGAGGATGAGACCCCCCAGAGGTGGCCACCTGAGACGCCCCCATTTTGCCTGACCAGGTCAGAACTAGTGGAAATCATCACAGAACAGAGTGCGCCAGAATCAGGCTAAGGAAAACAACACATGTACAGATAGAAACTTTCACCAAATAGTACTTAGGGATTATTCTTAATGTACATATAGTACAGTTTTAGGCCCGGCTATGGTGATTTCTACACCGCCCACCTAATATTACAGTATTATTCTAAGAGCCTCCCTTCTGATGGTGTTTTATTCTGCCAAGTCTTGGTCGTCTGTTCCCTCGTAATCATAGCCATCCACAACAACATCAACATCATCATAGTAATTCACATCATTGTGAAAATCACCATCTAACTCATCTGTGTTGGTAGACCCGATAGGTTCTGAAAATCAACAACGAAAGCAAGGCTGAGTACTCCAGTACTCAGCAAGCTATGGAAAATTTATGCGTGTGTGTGTGTATTGGCCATCGAGCCATTACACTAAAGTAGTACTTTACCAAAAATACTTATTTACCCATTTGTTAGAAAAAGTCCAGTTTAAACTTTTAAATGTACTGACTACAAGATAACATGGAGTTTTACTATGTTAGAGGAAACCCACACGACACATTTTCAAACCCGGAAGCTAGGAGTGATATCACATTTGACTCTGATCAGAGGTGTACTGCTTTGCCTATAGCATCACTTAGCTTATTATCAATAGTGCACCTCCTTAGACACACTAATAATCCAAGGAAACAGAACATTTGGCCAACTTACACTAACCTCTGCCGTACCGCCTTGCCTCACCAAAGGCACGCGGGTTGAGACTCCTCCCCCGAATTCTCGCCCTAGGGTGACTGCCCTTATCTGGCATAGTCACTTTTCTCACCTTGGTAGGGACAACTACTCGTTGATTACTTAGTTCAGTCCATTCCATACTGGGTCTATATTCAGTACGATTTGCGCCATTTTTGAAATAAGCACTAGTTTGGTTTTGAGCTTAAATGATATCCTATGTGGAGGAGCCCTGACTTTCCTAATAACCCAACTAGGGTTGTTCATACCCTGAACTCCTCCACCCACCAATTACTTCACAACCCCATCAGGGTTATGGTTTTATCACTGGATCTAGCTAATCCAAATAATGTGATTTAATTTCTTTTAGAAATTAATCTATTGGGACGAATGCAAGAGTTTCAACCAACCCAAGCCACAAAACCAGTTCACAAGATATGGTCAAAGGGCGACTTGCCTGTATGAATGATCATAGAGCTGTCGACAGTAGGGAGTCGCTCTAGATATCCTCTGATGTTATCGGGGAGATTTCCTAATGAGAGTACCAAAATTTTAATATTCATACCTTCTCAATTTGGGTTTGATTTTTCATATAACTTTTCCCATCAACGACTACGAAATAAATTACTAATATACTTGCATTTGAAATTTGTGATTTTTTATTTGTTTATCTATATATGTTTGTGTGGAAGTTGGATCTTAATTTATTTCAGAGAAAAGAAAAGAGAAAAACAAGAAAAAATTTTGATTTGTTTTCTACTGTTTTTCTTGATCTATTTTCTTATTCTACTATATTGGTTCAGGTAAAACATCCATTGTGTTATTCTGTAATTTATTTACTCAATCATTTATTTATTTATTTATTTAGTATTATCATTATATTTTTTATCTATTTTTTGTTTATTTATCTAACTAGTATTTGATATTTTCTTTCTATATGGCCAGGCCGACCTAATTGCTTCTCGGCCCACACAGCCCAGCCATCATCTAGCTTACCCTAACCCTAATCACCACCCCATCTCTCTCTTTCCTCACCTCTCTCCTGATTTGGCCGCACGCCACCCTCACCCTCATTTCCTCTTCCTCTTGCTCTCTTCTCCCCTAATCCCCCTCATGCACGCTGCCGCCTCCCAACTCTCCCCCTTCTGCCTCTCTCTCGGTGCCACCCATGGTCTCGAGACCTTGCCTTCCTCATCCGCGCTGCCGCATCCTCCCTCTCGGCCCCATGGCGTAGCTGCTCTCTTTGCCCCTCTTCTCCACATCCCCGCCAGCTCCTCCCCTACTTTCTCCATCGCCACCACTTGATGGATCCGACAGGATTTTTGCCAGATTCCACTAGATCTAGCGCCCCGAGGTAAACTTCTCAACTCTCTCACTCTAACTCTTTTCTTCCACCCTCATGCTCACCCTCCTCTCTTGTTCTATATCTCCACCATGCGGTTGCCGTCGGCTCGGTGATTCCAACACCGGTGGGGTGGACTCAGGCCCAAGAGGTCGTGTGCACAAAGGCACTATGACTGCCCACACCCTCCATCAGTCACCCTTCAGCCATCCGGCCGCACTCACCCCGACTACGGTTCAGCCAAGGGTGCAACCCCTCCTTCTCCTACGAGCTAAGTACTTGATTCCCCCCTTTTCAAGGAATCAATTGAGTGTAGCTAGTTCTAGTTCTAGATTGGGTAGACATGGGTATAGCTTTCATTATGTGGTTCATGTCTAGTTTGGCCATGGGTAAAAGGGTATTCATCACTGGATTCCTTATGCTTTTACTCATAGTTCTTGTGTGTTGTGACTTAATAGAAGTAGGCTCATTACCGCTTGTGCTTCAACTCTTCGTTGTCTATCAACTTATGTTCATGGTGAGGTTCTGTGTTTCCTTTTTAACTCTTGCGATAAAAGTGCTTACGGTTCAACGACAGAACCTTAGCGCAATGTCAATACTAGAAACATAGATATTCGGTTAAATGGCTGCTGGTGAGAAATGCTGATGCTTTGCTATCTTTGGACAGTGGGTAGTGCATGTGTTTTGAGTTCTGTACATTCATCTCTAAGGCATAAAAAGAATTTGATCCCTGTGTACGGCAGTTACTGGAAATATTTGTTTTAACTAGCTAGATGACTAATTGCTAAAGAAGATGGTAATGGTTGAGGTCAAAGTAATGAGTAATGTGTGAGATTGCAGTTTTAAATGCTCAAACTCATAAGAGAAAGAATTGATTGCTAGTGTCTCAGGTATCTATCTGATGGGTCTCAGCTAGCTATGAGCTACTATGTTCTTATTCACTCATGTATTCTTTAGTTGTGAAGTGTGACCATTGTGAGGTTTCTTTGATATGGCTCTGATAAGTCGAAACACATGCATGCTTATGGGTTGATTTCTTCCGGACTATAGACCTATAGCCATGCCTTTCCTTTTAGGGATAGAGAGTAGTGTATACACACACACATAAGATACTTTGCATTGATCTTAACTAATTATTTGCTTGCTGGTGATATGTATTCTAAGTGATTAATGTGCAAAGTTAGAGCATGCAACCAGGACTCTCATAACTAATTTTTTCCCATATTCTTGTTAGACCTTGTAATTACCTTATGATAAAAGCATGCTTGTATTTTAAATTCATTTGTGCTTACATGGTATAAGGTCAGAGGTTGACTGAGCACAGAGATTTTTAGGTATACACATATAGATATTTTGTAATTTAATGACAGTGAGAATTGCATATATTATCATATTCTACATTAATATGCGGTTAGTGTTGTAGGGTTCAAATGATTGATCTTAAGGTTTTGATGTTGGATTAAAGATATATGTGCTGATACATTTTGAAGATTAAACTCATGGAAAAGAGCATGCTTCCAGAATTTACTTATTGAGGTATCATTATATTTAGATCTATCATTCTTTTTAGATTTTTTTGCCAAATGAATTTATGCATATGTGAGGTCTGTTCTATTTACTCTAATTACTCAAATGGAATACATGCATGGCTGGTAGAATAGAAGATTGCTTAGAATATGATACTTAGCTATAACCTGCCAGTGATTGTCATTTATAGGCTAAATGCTCATGTTGTAAATGTGGTGGTCAAAATGTTTGCTCTAAATTAGTTTACTTCTTCCAACCTGTTACTGACCTTGAGGTTTGAGCAAGATGATCCTCCAATAGGTTGACATAGATATATATAGCCATAGTATGGGCCTAGATGATATATGGGCCTTAACACCCCCTCAAACTCAAGGCGGATCCAAAGCGTTGAGTTTGAGCAAATGAAGCCGATCTTTGCTCTTGAGTTTGTACTTTGGTGAAAAAATCGCAACTTGCGTGTCGGATGGCACATCTTGAAGCACAATTGTTTTATGATGACAGTGAGACCGAGTAAAAGAGGCATCAACACCAATATGCTTGGTGAGCTCATGCTTCAAGGATCATTGGCAATTTGTATGGCTCCAGTATTATCGCAAAGAAGAGGCGTGGGAGTATCACAGAAATACCAAAATCGGCTAGCAACCATCGAAGCCATACAATCTCTGAAGTGGTAGTGGCAAGTGCTCGAGTTCGCCTCTGATTGACCGAGATATGGTACTGTTTCTTGGGTTTCCATGCAAGAGGAGAAGAACCAAGAAAAATACAATAGCTAGTGACAGAACGACGATTTGTCGGATCACTTGCCCTAGTAGCGTCTGAGTAAGCATGAAGCTGAAGTGGATTATCACGAGCATAGAACAAACACTGAGACGAAGTCCCCCTTAGGTATCTTAGCACACGAAGCAAATGTCCAAAATGAACCGAGGTAGGAGCACTCACAAATTGACTCAAAATATGGACTGCATGAGAAATGTCAGGTCTGGTAACAGTAAGATAAACAAGACTGCCCACAATATGCCGATATCGAGATGGATTCGCAAGAGGAGTACCATCAGTAGGACGAAGCTGTAAATGAAGATTCATAGGTGTTGCGGTGCGTCCGATCATCGATAATACCGAGCGAACAATAAGATCTTGTATGTATTTGGACCGAGAGAAAATAGCCCTTTGCGTAATGCAAAACTTCAATCCCTAAGAAATAACTAAGAGGACCCAAATCGGACATCGAAATTGCTTACTAAGTTGTTGCTTCACATGAGAAATGTATTCCACATCATCTCCGTAATCAACATGTCATCAACATATAGAAGAAGCAAAATACGTCCACGTGGGAGAGATGAATGAATAGAGCAGATCATGATCACTAGGTGAAAAACCAAAGCACTTTTATCACAGAGACAAATCGCTCAAACCAAGCACGAGGAGCTGTTTGAGACCATATAAAGTCTTTACGAAGGCGACAAACATGTCCTAAGGAGCATCAACACCGGAGGAGGCTGCATATAAACTTCCTCATGTAAATCGCCATGGAGAAAAGCATTCTTAACATCCAACTGAGAGATAGTCCAAGAATAAGTAGCAGCTATGGCAATCAGGGTACGAACAGTAGTCATGTGAGCAACAGGAGCAAATGTCTCATCATAATCTCGTCTGAAAGCATCTAGGCCCCCACATGATTAAGGGTTTTGGTAATTAATGACAATCAAGATTAAATGACTAACTATGTTTGCGTAAGTAAGTTGAAAACAGGTAAAACTACTCTTCTATCGACATTGGAGTGTCTCAAGTTCAAAGATGGAAGGAAAACGCGCAAAAGAAGCTAAAGAAGTGAATGTATAAAACTTAGATGTATTTTCTAGTATTTTCACCGATCTCGGAGTTGGGAAAAAGATCGGATTTTTAGGATAGTAGCCGTACTATTAAGGGGGACTTGATATGGGTCTTTAAATTTTGAAAGTGCATAAGATATGGCTCAATTCATCATTCATATACTCGTGCATTCAAGAGTTAAAACGAAATCCGAAAAACTCACGTGGTGGCACTCTGGCGTGCATCAAGCGGTAATACCGCAAATCTTACTACTAGGAGTTTCTTCTGCGGTAGCTTTTTTCCAGAGAGGCGTTTTCGAAAATTCCTCGTAAGCACTCTGCTTCGGGTTGGGTAGTAGTACCACAAATCTTGATACATCAAGATATATACTCATGTAGCTTTATTCGAGCGTGTCCTTTTTGATTAAATTTGGTGCGGTACTACCGCCCCATGAGCTAATAGTACGGCACATAAAAAAAAGTCTTTATGCTGACTACGTGTCAACGATTAAATGCCCATTATAGCCGTTCTGACCAGTCTTGACTACCTGCCCTAGAGGGCGGTAAGTACCTACTGTGGCTAAAAATTGCGATAGGAGCAAATAACGGCTAGTTTGAGTTGGTGGGGTTATAAATACCCCCCAATTGCTAGGGCATGGTTGGTCACTCCATTGAATACATTCTAAGCCCTAGCAACTCTCTCCATCCATTAGAGCATTGAATTCTTGATTCTAGAGTGTTGGAGAGCTAAAATTGAGTGCATTGCATTAGTGAGCCATATTGATTGCACTCTTGAGATTCAAGCCCGCGTCAAGTTTGTTACTCTTGGAGGTTGCCGCCTCCTAGACGGCTTGGAGGCGTGAGGCACCGGTGATCTTCACAAAGGAGGTTGTGTGAAGACCCGGGCGGTTGTGAAGGCTTGAAGCTCGCCTACCCGAAGCGGGGAAGAGCTATCATTAGTGATCGGGGAAGGCTCAAGCGGGTGGAGCCGGCTTGAAGAAATTCAAGCTACCTCAACGTGGAGTAGGGGAGACCGGCAAGTCTCCGAGACCACGGGAAAAATTCTCTTGTCCATTAATTGTGGTTTGCTTGTTCTTTACTCTCGTGAAATTCTAGCAATTTGATTCTTGAGTACTACTTGCTTAGAAATTAATATACTTGCGTAGTGATATTATCGTGTGATCACTAGAATTGTTAAGTATTAAATTCGGCAAAATTAGCACTTGTTCTTAGCAATCATTAAACTTGAATTTAGTGATAGAAAATTTTAGAAAAGCCTATTCACCCCCCCTCTAGGCTCATCCTCGATCTTACAAGTGGTATCAGAGCAAGGACTCTTATTTCGGGCTTTACCGCCTAAGAGTAAGGATGGCTAGTGATGGGGTGTCAATAGGCAAGGCGCCATTTTTCGATGGCACAAATTACTCTTATTGGAAAATCCGTATGACGGTTTATCTCAAAGCTATGAGTCCTAACATATGGAGAATTGTCAATGAGGGTTATGTTGTGACAACCGGTGCCGCTTTAAATGAGGAACAAAATGAAAGATTTATTCATTTAAATGCTCAAGCTATGAATGCTATCTTTGGTATATTAAATGCGGATGAATTTAATCGCATAAGTAATTTAGAAACCGCACATGAAATTTGGAATACCTTATCGGAAATTCATGAAGGAACATCCACGGTAAAAGAAGCAAAATTGCATATGCTTAGAGTAAAGTATGAAAGTTTCATTATGTTGCCTCATGAAAATATAAATGAAATGTATTCTCGGTTAAATAACATTGTTAATGAGCTCAAGGGTCTTGGTACGACCTTGAGTGATGTTGATATTGTCAGGAAAATGCTTAGGACCCTTCCGGAGAAGTATGAAACATTGGTTACCTTATTTCTCAACTCACCGGAATTGCCAAGGATGACGCCAACCGGACTTCTCGGCAACCTCATCACTAACGAGCTTTACAAGAAAGACAAGGAAGAATTGTTGGAACAAAGCTCTTCCAAAAAGAAGAACATCGCATTCAAAGCTAAGGCGGAGTCAAGTGATGAAGACTCCGAAGATGAGGACACCGAGGAGGAGATGGCGCTTCTAGTAAGAAGAATGAAGAAATTTATGAAGAGGCGATCGAGCTTTAGCGGTCCACAAAGGTACAAGAAAGGATAAAATTCTAACACTAACCGGTATGCTAATATCCGATGTTATGAATGTGATGAAAAGGGACACATAGCCTCTCATTGCCCCAAGAAGAAGGATGACAAAGACAAATCACCCAAGAAGAAGAAGTTCTTTCAAGGCAAAAAGAAGCTATTCAAGAAATTCCAAAAGGATGGCAAGGGTGAAGCTCACATTGGGGAGTGGGACACCGAAGAAGAATACTCGGACTCCGATTCATCCGAAGATGAAGCTCCTTCAAAGAAAAAGGGGCTTGCCGGTATTGCTATCAAAGAGGCTTCATCACCTTTCGTCACTTCGCTATGTCTTATGGCTAAAGGAGAAACTAAGGTAAACTCAAATGAAAATGATGAACCATCGTATGATGAATTAATGGATATGCTTGAGGATTTGAATGAATATCTTGGCAAAGAAAAATCAAAATCAAGAGTCTTGAGAAAAGAATTTCTTTCTCTCAAGGATTCTTATGAGGAGCTAAAGGAAGCTCATGAAATTCTCCTTGCCAAGAATATTCCAAAGTCCACAAATGATGTTGGTATTCAATGCAATATTATGGATGATTTGCCTAGATTAGAAAATAGCTCATTTCATGTAGTAAAATCAAGCATATCTACTTCTTGTGATGATTTAGTTGATTTGCCATGTTCTAGTGCAAACTCATGTAATAGAAATTTGATGGTTGAAAACAATGAGCTTAAAGAACAAGTAAATAAACTAAACAAAAGTTTGGATAGATGCTTTAAGGGTAAAGAAACACTAAATAAAATCTTGGGTAGTCAAAGATGCTCATATAATAAAGAAGGATTAGGATATATCCCTAAAAGGAACAAGAAAATAAGTAACAAAGCTCCGCGCTTTGTGAAATCGAATGGTAAATTTTGTTTTAAGTGTCATGAAGTAGGACATCTAGCAAATGATTGTGCCTTGAGCAAAGCATCTAAGGATAATGTTCATGATTCATGTTATGTGCTTAAAAAGGATAGAAATGGTAAAGTCTTTGCTAAATTTGTTGGGACCCCGATAATTGGCCAAAGAAAGAAAGCCGTTTGGGTTCCTAAGACCTTGGTCACTAACCTCCAAGGACCCAAACAAATTTGGGTACCTAAAAAGGCTTGATTTTCTTTTGTAGGTGAACTACAAAACCGGCGGACGGCATTGGGTGTTGGATAGTGGTTGCACCCAACACAAGACCGGTGACCGGAAAATGTTCACCACATTCGATTCGGGAAATGGACAAAATGACAAGATCACATTTGGTGATAATAGCAAAGGAAAGGTATTGGGCTTAGGTAAAATTGCTATATCAAACGACCTTTCCATTTCTAATGTATCATTAGTTGAAACATTAAATTTCAATTTGCTATCTGTTGCTCAAATATGTTATCTTAATCTTGTTTGTACCTTCTCTAAAAATGATGTAGTTATTACTAAAGAAAATGATGATTCGCTTGTGTTTAAAGGATTTAGATTTGGAAATTTGTATTTAGTTGATTTCACTTCAAATGATTCATGTCTTCAAACTTGCTTAATGGCTAAAACTTCCTTAGTATGGTTATGGCATAGAAGACTAGCTCATGTTGGAATGATTCAACTTAAAAAGTTATTTAAAAATGATTTAGTTGTGGGCTTGAAAGATGTGAAGTTTGAGAAAAATCGACTTTGTAGTGCTTGTCAAGCCGGTAAACAAGTCGCTAGTTCTCATCCCTCAAAAAGCATAATGTCTACATCTAGACCACTAGAACTCTTGCATATGGATTTGTTTGGTCCAACAACTTATAAAAGCATTGGGGGTAATTCTTATTGTTTAGTCATCGTTGACGATCACTCTAGATATACGTGGGTATTCTTTCTAGACGACAAATCCGAAACCTCCAACATGTTCAAAAAGTTTGCAAAAAGGGCTCAAAATGAATTTGATTTTATAATAAAGAAAATTCGTAGTGATAATGGTTCCGAGTTCAAAAACACAAGAATTGAAGATTATTGTGATGAAATTGGAATAAAGCACGAACTTTCCGCAACCTACACTCCGGAACAAAATGGAGTTGTGAAACGGAAAAATCGTACATTAATTGAAATGGCAAGAACAATGCTTGATGAATATGGTACTTCTGATAGTTTTTGGGCGGAAGCCATCAATACCGCTTGCCATGCAACAAATAGGCTTTATTTGCATCGTCTTTTGAAAAAGACTTCTTATGAGCTTCTTGTTGGAAGAAGGCCGAACATTTCTTATTTTCGAGTTTTCGGTTGTAAATGTTATATTTTGAAAAAGGGTGTTCGGCTCTCAAAGTTTAAAAGTCGATGCGATGAAGGCTTTTTGCTTGGTTATTCTTCTAATAGCAAAGCTTATCGAGTTTTTAATAAAAACAAAGGTTTTGTTGAGGAAACATGTGATGTTGAATTTGATGAAACTAATGGCTCTCAAGAAGAGCAAGAGAATTTGGATGATGTAGGTGAGGAAGGCCTAAGAGAAGCAATGAAGAATATGACAATTGGAGATGTGAAGCCGGAAGTGGATAAACATGATCAACCTTCATCCACTCAAGCCGAGCCTTCAACCTCCACAACGCCAAGTCGAATTCAAACAATTAACGAAGATGACAAGAATAACGAGCAACAAGTTCAACCACTACCTCAAAGGATTCATCATGACCTCTCCAAAGATCATCCAATAGATCAAATATTGGGTGACGTGAGTAAGGGCGTTCAAACCCGATCCCGTGTTGCTTCGTTTTGTGAGCATTATTCCTTTGTATCTTCAATTGAACCTACTCATGTAGATGAAGCGTTAGTTGATCCGGATTGGGTAAATACCATGCATGAAGAATTAAATAATTTTGCTCGTAATAATGTTTGGACACTAGTCGAAAGACCTAAAGAACATAATGTAATTGGCACAAAATGGGTTTTTCGAAATAAACAAGATGAGAATGGAATTGTAGTAAGAAACAAAGCTAGATTAGTGGCGCAAGGTTTCACTCAAGTTGAAGGATTAGATTTCGTGAAACCTTTGCACCGTAGCTAGATTAGAGGCTATTAGAATATTGCTTGCATTTGCATCTAGCTTTGATATTAAATTGTTTCAAATGGATGTAAAGAGTGCTTTCCTAAATGGACAAATATCCGAATTGGTATTTGTAGAACAACCTCCCGGTTTTGAAAATTCCAAATATCCTAATCATGTCTACAAACTCTCTAAGGCGTTATACGGACTCAAACAAGCTCCTAGAGCATGGTATAAGCGACTTAGAGATTTTCTTCTCTCAAAGGGTTTCAAAATTGGGAAGGTTGACACTACACTCTTTACTAAAATAATTGATGAAGATCTCTTTGTATGTCAAATTTATGTTGACGATATCATTTTCGGTTCTACTAACGAAGAATTTTGCAAAGAATTTGGTGATATGATGTCTAGGGAGTTTGAAATGTCGATGATCGGAGAATTGAGCTTCTTCCTTAGACTCCAAATCAAGCAACTCAAGAATGGGACATTCGTGAGTCAAACCAAGTACACGAAGGATCTCCTCAAAAGATTTGGCATGGAGGACGCCAAGCTGATCAAGACTCCAATGGCATCAAACGGGCATCTCGACTTAAACGAGGGAGGTAAATCGGTAGATTTAAAGCTTTATAGATCCATGATTGGTAGTTTGCTCTATCTTACCGCATCTAGGCCGATATTATGTTTAGTGTTTGCATGTGCGCCGTTTTCAAGCTTCTCCCAAAGAATGTCATTTAGTTGCCGTAAAAAGAATTCTAAGATATTTAAAGCATTCCTCAAACATAGGGTTATGGTATCCTAAAGGTGCAAAATTTGATTTAATTGGATATTCGGATTCGGATTATGCGGGTTGCAAAGTGGATAGAAAAGCACCTCCGGAAGTTGCCAATTGCTAGCGCGATCCCTAGTTTCATGGTTCTCCAAGAAACAAAATTCCGTAGCTTTATCCACCACCGAAGCCGAATATATATCCGCCGGTAGTTGTTGCGCTCAATTGTTATGGATGAGGCAAACTTTAATGGATTATGGAATAAATTTTAAAAAGGTGACTCTCTTATGTGATAATGAAAGCGCAGTTAAAATAGCCAATAATCCCGTCCAACACTCAAGAACAAAACACATTGATATCCGTCATCATTTCTTGAGAGATCATGTGAGTAAAGGGGATATTGAGATTAGTCACATAAGAACGGAAAATCAATTAGCGGATATACTCACTAAACCCCTAGATGAGACTAGATTTTGTAAATTGAGGAATGAATTAAATGTCATTGATATCTCTAATGTGGCCTAAGTGAAATTCCTTTGGTTGCTTAAATTGGTTTTTATTTGGTATATGTTCTTTAGATGAGTCTCACATCAAGGGGGAGTAATATGCAATTCATGTATATTTTACATCCCCTAAATGTGGAAAATTGAAGATTGTGCTATAAATATCCTAAGAGATGAAACTAGACTTTATAAGTCAAAATATTTGGAAATAATCTATTTTGAATTTACAAAAGTGCAAATGGTTCTCAAATCTTCATTTAAAATTTATTATTATGTAAATCTTATTCCTTGAAACTTATACCATATCATAACCTCCTAATGTTTATAAAGAAACAAAACTTTTGTTTTAAGAGGTTTGATGAAATCCAAAAGCTTGATCTATATTGATCTACTAAAAGCACAATTGAGTTCTGCCCATAGAACTAGCATATCTTGTCTCTAGTTCCTCATGTGGTATTTAAACTCAAACAAATCAAACTATTATTTCTTTTGATTGTGTTTGAAAGTTTGTCTTGTGTTTTTCTTGTGATTGAATTTGATCTAATAATCTCTCATACATAATATAGCAAATTCAAGAAAAAAAATTCGCAATCAAATTCTCTCAAAAATCGCTTATTCACCTTTTAAGACTCTGGCGCCACGCAGCAGAGTAATACACATAAATGCGGATTATCGGGGTCCAGGAGCGGTAGTACCGCTCAGATCGCAAATTTGTGGGGCCACCTCATTTCCTGCCGTTTCTCTGCCTTCTCTCTCTCTTCTTCAATTCCCCTCAACCGAAACCGCCCCTCTCCCATTAACCCGTGCGGCTCTCTCTCTCCCTCTCAAACCCTAGAACTCATCCCCTCTGAAATCTTGAAGATTTGTGGGGATTCGTCCGTTGGATTTGATCCTTGTGACCTTCTCCTCCAAAAGGTATCCTTCATCTCCATTATTCTCTTTTGGTTCATCTCCTTGAGCATTCTAGGGTTTGAATGTATTTTTAAAATGTGTAATCTTGTTTGAGGCAAAATACTTGAGGATTAGGTGTAATCTTGATGTCCTTAATATTCCCCTAACCCTAATCCTAGTTTAAATCATCAGTGCCTCAACCATTGTCTCAATTTCGCTCAAAACCCACGCTTCGGTTAGCGCTGGCGGCACTATCGCCACCAGAGAGGTAGTAGTACCGACCTTGCGGTACTACCGGCCTCCGAGAGCTAGTAGTCTTAGGCCATGTTGTGGTCAAGCACAGATTTTGAGCATTTTTTTTTAAAAAAAATTCCCCTACATCCTTTACACATTTCATTTTCTTAGTATTCAATCCTACCCAATCAATGCTCATGTTCTCAATCCTTTGATCTTCTCTAGATCATGCCTCGCACCAAGGTTGCCGGAGTCGGTCCTTCTGGAGGGGGTAAGGGTACGAGGAAGACGACTAAAGGTCGTGGCGTGCCCACTTCGAACTCGGACAGCGGAGATAGCGACAACTCCTACACCGTCGCCATGAGGACCACAAGAGCTAAAGGGAAGGGTCCTGCCGAGCCTTCCCAGGCTAAGAAGAGAAAAGTCCCCGCTCCTGCTCCTCAAATTACTGGCAGCGACGACGAGACTGAGAGTGAAAATGAGGAGAGCTCAGAGGAAGAAGAAGTGGTGCCTCCAATCGGAAGGAACGATCCTTCTCAAATTAAAGGAGATGACTATTATGCTCGCAGGTCGAATCAAGATCTCCAACCTCGCTCCGCCCCAAATCCAAGATTCCATTCCTTGTTTCAAAGAGAGGCGTTTGAGCAAATATATCCGAGAAGGAGTTTGCCAACCAAATACTGGTCGAGTTGGAAGCACATCCGTGAGCGCCTGAGTTTGCTGGCATTCCGGAACTTTTTGGAGGAGCTGGCCTGTACAACTTCCTTGGTACAAGAACTGATTACCATGAGAAGGTCATCAGGCAATTTTATGCAACGCTCTATGTTTCTGAAAATCTTGAGCAAATCACTTGGATGACTGACACTACTAAATACACTGCTTCCAAGGACAATTTTGAGCATGCTTTGGGAATTTTTCATAGCCAGTACCCTAAAATCCATGACGAGCCTCCTCTGTCCTTGGAACATGCTGCAACCTTCTATGACCAGTCTCATACCTTCAGAATTGGAAACTCAGCCGGTCTACAGCTTCAACCAAGCATGGTGAACAAAATTATTCATGTCACTATTCATCCGAAGAGTGGCAATTTCGATGCCGTGAGAGGCCATGCTTGGAATGTCATTGCAAAAGTCATGGCACGAGAGAAGTTTGATGTGGTGGACTTCATAATAAGGGAGATGTCTCAATCGGCTAGAGATAGAGGGAAGACCATTTATTTTGCTCCTTATATCATGGCGTTAATCCGGAGAGTCGTCGAGTATAATGGTGCCACCCCTACTCCTCATAAGCCGTACAAGCCTCGTGTTGCTCCTCCTCAAGTCCTACATCACATCGCCGAGCAAGCCGCTCAAGCAAGAGCTCAAGCCGAGCAAGCAGCCCAAGCCCAAGCTCAAGCCGCTCAAGCTGCTTCCATGCCCGATGCCTACCTTGCCAGTCTTGAGACCCTCCGTTCGGACATGATGGCTGGATTTGCGAGACAAGAATCTTACATGCAGGGCCAGTTTGCACTTGTTATGGAGCTTCAATATCAGAATCGCGAAATGGTTGAGGATGTCCGTGAGCGCTGGTTCGCCAAGACCTCCTTTGATCACTATCGCTCCTACCATCAGTCGTATCAGCGTCGTCGTCCGGATAGCGGCAGTATTCCTCCTTCCCATGATCCTCCTCCGTCATCCAGCTGGGATCCTTGGTCTTCAAATCCGCCACCCAGCTCTGCTCCTGGAAATGGTGAGGAGTAGACGTTTCCGTGACGGTCCCCTTTTGGTCCTTGATGACAAAGGGGGAGAAGTATGAGTTTGAAGCACAAATCTATCTATTTTTTGTAATAAAATTGTTTAACTCTTGTGGTTGTTGGATTTGAACTCTTTGTGTTTATTTATGTTATCGTTTTGCGTCTTGTTGAATATCTATTGTGAACTTGGTCTTGAACTAATTTCTATGTTCTTTTAGCGCAAAAGTTTTATCCAAAATTTATCCTTCCTTATGAGTTTTGCATTATGTCATGTTAATTCACTCGAACTATATCATCTCTATTGTCATATAAAACTCATATACAAATGTGCAAAATTTATTGTTTATCCATGGCACATTTGTAGGGGGAGCTATTCTCATTTAGCAATATTTTCATTCAAATATCTTTTGTTCTCCAAAGACAAAATATTGCTAAATAAGAATCCCATGATGTGAGTAATCAAGTTCTTTGGTCACTCACCCAAAATCTCAATTTACTTCAATTAGTTTATAAAGATTGTCATCAATTACCAAAAGGGAGATTGAAAGCATCTAGGCCCCACATGATTAAGGGTTTTGGTAATTAATGACAATCAATGTTAAATGACTAACTATGTTTATGCGTAAGTAAGTTGAAAACAGGTAAAACTACTCTTCTATCGACATTGGAGTGTCTCAAGTTCAAAGATGGAAGGAAAACGCGCAAAAGAAGCTAAAGAAGTGAAGGTATAAAACTTAGATGTATTTTCTAGTATTTTCATTGATCTCGGAGTTGAGAAAAAGATCGGATTTTTAGGATAGTAGCCGTACTATTAAGGGGGACTTGATATAGGTCTTTAAATTTTGAAAGTGCATAAGATATGGCTCAATTCATCATTCATATACTCGTGCATTCAAGAGTTAAAACGAAATCCGAAAAACTCCTGTGGCCGGCACTACCGCGTGCATCAAGCGGTAGTACTGCAAATGCGGTACTACCAGAGTTTCTTCTGCGGTAGCTTTTTTCCAGAGAGGCGTTTTTCTGAAAATTCCTCGTAAGCACTACCTTCGGGTTACGGTAGTACAAGAAATGCGATACTATCAAGATATATACTCATGTAGCTTTATTCCAGAGCGTGTCCTTTTTCGGTCGGCTGGTGCGGTACTACCGCCCCCATGAGCGGTAGTACCGGGCACATAAAAAAGTGTCAGAACGGCTACGTGTCGTCAAGATTAAATGCCGTTATATTATTCTGACCAGTCAGATTACCTACCGTGGCGCAAAAATTGCAGTAGGAGCAAATAACGGCTAGTTTGAGTTGGTGGGGGTTATAAATACCCCCCCACCTGTGCTAGGGCATGGTTGGTCACTCCATTGAATACATTCTAAGCCCTAGCAACTCTCTCCATCCATTAGAGCATTGAATTCTTGATTCTAGAGTGTTGGAGAGCTAAAATTGAGTGCATTGCATTAGTGAGCCATATTGATTGCACTCTTGAGATTCAAGCCCGCGTCAAGTTTGTTACTCTTGGAGGTTGCCGCCTCCTAGACGGCTTGAGGCGTGAGGCACCGTGATCTTCACAAAGGAGGTTGTGTGAAGACCAGGCGGTTGTGAAGGCTTGAAGCTCGCCTACCCGGAGCGGGAAGAGCTATCATTAGTGATCGGGAAGGCTCAAGCGGGTGGAGCCGGCTTGAAGAAATTCAAGCTACCTCAACGTGGAGTAGGGGAGACCGGCAAGTCTCCGAGACCACGGGAAAAATTCTCTTGTCCATTAATTGTGGTTTGCTTGTTCTTTACTTTCGTGAAATTCTAGCAATTTGATTCTTGAGTACTACTTGCTTAGAAATTAATATACTTGCGTAGTGATATTATCGTGTGATCACTAGAATTGTTAAGTATTAAATTCGGCAAAATTAGCACTTGTTCTTAGCAATCATTAAACTTGAATTTAGTGATAGAAATTTTTAGAAAAGCCTATTCACCCCCCCTCTAGGCTCATCCTCGATCTTACATCGTCCATGAGTCTGCTGAAAACCTCTGGCAACAAGACGAGCTTTATACCTCTCGATAGAACCATCTGACTTGGTCTTAACTTTGAACACTCACTTGCATGTAATAGGTACTGCATGGGGCGGTAAAGGAACTAGATCCCAAGTGCCTGTACGATCAAGGGCAGCAAGCTCCTCAGACATAGCAAGCTGCCATTCCGGAATATGAGAAGCTTCCTGATAAGTGGAGGGCTCATCAATAATAGCACCCACACGGCCAAAACCCAACCTGTCAGGAGACTCGATAGTGGTACGATCCTGAAGATTATATCTTGGACCAACCTGTGACTCATCAGAAAAAACATGTGACTCATCAACATTGTCAGTTTCATCAAAAACAGGAACATCAGGACTGGCCGAGGAAGTGGGATTAGGCGGATGCTCAGTGGGATGGTGAGTGTAAACATGTTTGATGGGTGGTTTGTAAGGTGGAGGACAAGGAGACTCAACAGGAATGTGTATGGCAGTTGGAGGATCAGGAATGAGGGTAACAGATGGGGATGATGTAGAGATATCCTTATTGGAAGAAATAGGAGGAAGACACAAGAACGATGTGGACTCTATGGGAGAATATGAAGACCGAGTAGAAGGGTTATAAAAGAAAGGACGATCCTCAACAAAGGTCACATCACGAGAGATACGTATGCGACGAGAGGAAGGGTCATAACAACGATAACCCTTATGCTCGTAACTATACCCCGAAAAAACACACTCATTGACCGAAAGCGATCAATTTAGTCCGCTCACGAGGTGCAAGCAAAACATAGCATGTACATCCAAAAACCCGAAGATGGTCATAGCTAGGAGAAGTACCAAAAAGGACTTCACCAGGACACTTGTCCGACAATTTGGACGATGGTTATTGGTTGATAAGATAAACAGCAGTAGAAATGGCTTCACCCCAAAAATGAATAGGAACAAAAGAAGCAATCAGAAGTGTGCGAGCAGTCTCTATGAGATGGCGATGTTTATGTTCAGCAACACCATTTTGAGCATGAGCACCAGGACATGAGAGTTGAGCAAGAGTACCCTCAGAGGTCAAAAACTGGTGAAAAATGTCAGATAAATACTCACCACCAGAGTCAGAACGAAAAACTCTAATAGGAGTAGAAAACTGAGTATGAACCATGCGAGTAAAAGACTGGTAAATAGAACATAACTGGGAACGATGTTTCATGAAATAAATCCAAGTATATCGAGAATGATCATCAATAAAAATGACATAATACTTATGACCACCCTGTGTAGCAAAAGGTGCAGGACCCCATACATCTGAATGAATAAGATCAAAAGGTCTAGCAGAATGAGATGCACTAGAGGAATATGAAAGTTGTATCTGTTTGCCAAGTTTACAACCCTTACAATGAAAACTAGACTCAATAGAAGTAGGACCTAAACAACCTTTATTTATAAGTGTGGACAAACGAGATCCACATAAATGACCTAGACGATGATGCCATTTGGCAAAGGAAGAAACGGATGACGAAGCAACTGATGACACACGAGCAATAGAACCAGCGGAAGGAGGTAGGCGCAAGGTATCCAAAATGTAGAGGCCAGGAGAACCTCTACGGCGATGGCCAGTCCCAATCACAGTCCCGCTTCGACGATCCTGAATAAAACAAGATGAGTCATCAAATCCAACAAAACAGTTTTGGTTAGCAATTTGACCTACTGACAGGAGATTCATGGATAACTGAGGTACAAAAGAAACGGTTGGAACAGAAAAATGAGAGTTGCAAAGAGAACCCTGATGAGTGATATGACAGGATGTACCATCAGCTGTTTGAACAGAAGTATCATCAGAGACCGGCTTGCAAGAAACCAACTGGGATTGGTCGGATGTCACATGGAATGAAGCCCCTGAATCCAGAACCCAAGATGACTTAGAAGCACCAACAGAGGAGACAGCAGCAACAGACACAGAGTCGCTAGGGGTGGAAGTTGTGCCACGTCCACGAGTAGCACGACGGGCACGATATTCAGCCAACATCTCTGGATATTTAGCAAAACAATGTTCTGAACGATTACCAGTCTTCTGACAATACTCACAAGGCTCTGAAGATCTTCCTTTTGATGTACTGAACTTCTGAGAAGCCACTAGCACACTGTGAGGGACTGTCATATTACTAACTGACATAGTCTTGAGACGAGTCTCTTCAGCAATTAGATCAGACAAAGCCTGAGCCATGGTTACAGTAGAAGAATTATGAAGCAACCGTGTACGAATGTACTCAAAATCAGCCCTTACTCCCATGACAAAACGATATGTAAGAAACTTTTCAATGAATTTATGCACTGGACACCCATCCGCTGTGCACTGAGGTACCATAGAGAGCAATGGTCCCATTATACTTTCAAAGGCAGAATTATACTCATCTATGGACATGTCATTCTGCTCAATTGAATGAATTCTTTGCATGAGAGTATGAAGAAGAGCACCACCGTCTCCGAATATATCGCTGCTGCAAATAGGACCACATTGCCTTGGCTTTCTTAAAGGAGAAAGACTCATAATCATAGATTGCTTAACACTATTGACAATGGCAGCCATCACTTTTCCATCATTGATTTCCCAAGTTCGAGTTCAAGAGCATTACTACCATCGCCTTAAGTGCGGGAGGATCATTAGTCAAGTGAAAAGCTAAACCATATCCCCGCAATGCGCTCTCCACGAAAATGCCCATTCCCGATAATTTTGACCATCAAGAGTAATATTGATAGCAATTGCATTGAGATGTGACATACTTGAACCGCAGAAAAATAATATCGAGAGATTCACAGAGATAACCGAAATAGAACACCGGCTCGAGGAAGGCTCTGTTGAAGACCGAAACGAGGGAGGGCTCGAGACGGACGACGCGAGAAGTGACGCCCGCCTGCGAAGGCGAGACGTCACCGGCGGGCCGACGACGGCGCGGAGGAAGCGACGGCCGCGCGTGAAGGCCGAGACGTCACCGGCGGCGTAGACGGACGGCGACGCGGAGGAAGCGATGGATGAAGACCGGCGAAGCGCACGGGCACACGCGAGGGCGACGACCGCGCGCAGATGACGGGGATGAAGACCGGCGGCGGCGGGAGACGTAGCGAAGACCGGCGAAGGTGACGACCGCGCGCAGATGACAGGCGCACGAGCAAAGCAGCACACACGGGCGACGCACGCGTGAAGGCGGCGGCGAAAAATATGCCCACAGAGGCGGCTTTTGATTGGATCGAAGGTTGATTAGGGATTAGATTAACCCTAATCCTAACCCTAATGTCTGCTCTGATACCATGTTACTGACCTTGAGGTTTGAGCAAGATGATCCTCCAATAGGTTGATATAGATATATATAGCCATAGTATGGGCCTAGATGATATATGGGCCTTAACACAACCAAGTTGTATATTTAGTTCATTAGCAACATTGATCAAAAAAGTAGTTGGATACACTAGCTCAATAAATGTGGTCGTCATAACTCCTACTGAATACTGGTGGAAGAAGATATTGATGTAGATGATTGGCACCTTATTTGCAGGGAAAGCTGGAAGAAAGATGGGGAGGAGATGAGAGATCTCTGTCTTCACTCCTCCTTGGTTTGCTACTGCTTTCTTTCGGCAGAGGTGGACCAGCAAAGAACAGTTTCTACTGTGGTGGCTTAATATAGGTGAAGTAGTAAAGTTCTTTTTGTGAACTGATTTTTCTTGCTTATATAGTGCCGTTTCTTTTTACTGTAGTGTGGGACTGAACTGGCGTTGGTGCAGGAGTAAAACTGTGGGTTGGAGCTTGGTGGGAAGCATGCATGGCTTGGTCTCGTCATTTGGCATTCGATATGGGCAAGAAGGGTGCTGGCCTTAAGCTGGCAGAATGGGCAGGAAGAGAAATGGAATGGGCACTTGACTGGCTGCTAGCTGGAGAGATGGGCAGGGAATGGGCAAGGATTGCAAAGGTGGCAGTTGGCTAGCTAAATGAGTCGATTTAGAGAGCTGCTATCGGTTTGGCAAAACACACTAGTGTTCTTTATGTTTCTTTTACAAATTGTTTGTAACTGAGTGTAGTTCAGTTGTAAATGATTATGCTTTTTGTTAAGTGCTTGAGGTCTGTAGTGTATATTGATGGCATGAGATTTTCACCTGAGATGTGAATCCTATTGTAAGCTAATTGGTTTGAATTTTTGTTTAAAGCCCTTATATATTTCTCATGTGCAAAGCTCTTAAGTATTTGTTGATGACTTAGATGCTTTGCTTATTTGGAGGTGGTGTGCATTTGAGTTTTGCTAAACTGAGAACTTAAAAAAAATGTATACACTTGGATTAGTAGATGAGTACGAGATTTGATGAGAGGTTGGTATATCAAAGTATGATCATCTTTAGCATCATGAATGATATTGAGAATACCTTAGGAGGTAAGCATGGATCCTAATTTTCTTTAAAGATCAGAAGTAGGAGCTTTGGCTCAACTGATTGTAATCTACTGAACTTAAGATGTAAACTTGATATGAGTATATAATTTGAATCTCGTTTAATCTCTTTGATAAGTTGGATGTTTATGAATGATTATAATGGTAAGGAGTGGATGATCTGAAGTTTTTCTTATGTGAACATGTGATGTATTTGGAGTTGAGATTAGTATGTGACTGGATAGAAATGCGCATTTGAGTGTGTGTGTGTGTGTGTGTGTGTGTGTGTGTGTGTGTGTGTGTGTGTGTGTGTGTGTGTGTGTGTGATTGCTGGAATTCTGGGTAAAAGAGAATGTTAAATGTGCATACTGTGATTGTTGAGTTTATGGCCGAACCATTTTAGTAGAGCTGTGTTGCACTATTTTTTTGTTTTAACTTGATACGATATAGAAGATAATTTTTGGAATATCTTAACAGAATTTTAGGGAATAGGATTTTGGGTAGGTTTTTACAGCACCTGCACAGGCCCCCTCGGTAATGTCGAAAGCGATGGTAGGGCAAGGCGGCTACCACTCTTGTTGGTCAGATACCATGATGAACCACGGGTCCTGAGTGGGGACACGGGAGCAGGCGGTGAGTGACGTGGGCGGCCTCGCGCACAGTTGTAACACGCCCAGGAGGTGGAGGCAGCTAGAAGGCGAGAGGCGTGCGACGACGCACTCCGTTTGTCGTCATGGAGTTCCCCAGGTCTAGCTGACCTCTCACGCTTGAGCTTCTTCTTGCCGACGCCACCATGCCTGTTCAAGATCACGAAGCAAATAGAGGAGAGAAACAAGAAGCCGATCAAGATCGAGTGAACCCAAGCTAGTGCCACTTGTGGTGTGAGGTTGCTGGCTTTATATCTACGTGACTGGAAGGGCAACAAGGGGAGGAGAGGTGGTGGGGAGAAAGCTTTGTGGGGACTGGGGAGAGGGAGGATACAGTGGTGGATGAGGAGGTTCTTTGGGGAGGTGAAGTGAAATGTGAGGAGGAGCTCGTCAACTTGAGGGCGTGTCGTCGACGGTGGCAATAGGGTGAATTCTACAGGAATGCTAAATTAATTAGCAAGTACAAAAGGTCATCAAGAATGCTAAATTGATTAGCAAGTATAAAAGGTCAATGAAGCAACAAAATCATTCAAACAATGCACCACAATATCTAATCCCAATGGTCATTTTCTTTGATATTAAGACTGCTCTCGGTGACAGTAAGTTTAACTAAAGTGGATGATTTGAACAACTTATATGTTCCATGATTAATCGATTGGACTCAATTTGATGTAATAGAAATACATGATGAAGATATTGAAGACATTGCCATTTTATTTTGTGTCCGATGGATCCGATGGACTCAAAGCCTGCACAAGCGGTTCGTCGATTGCGTGAATTAGCTCGACTGCACAGATAGAGAGTATTCTTGATCCAAAAGCCTTTATTCTTGATACTGATATATTAGTTTAATTTTGGCTCCATTGGTTAAGCACAATGTTCTCGATCGAAGAACCCTGGCATAGAATAATTAGTTTGTTCAGTAACTGGTAATAATTAGCTAGTTAATTCCATGTTTTTTAACATTGATAGTAAGAGATAAGCATTGATTCTATGTTCCTAAATTTAGGAGGATCTTGATTCTTCTGTTTGATGTCTTGCCTTTTGTTGTATTTTGGTGTGGACAGTATTTGGTGTTAGTTATTGCCGTTCGATGTCTTGCTTTTTGTTGTATTTCGGTATGGATAGTATTTTGTGTTAGTTATTGCCACTTAGTTTTCGATCCGAGGCTTAGTAAAATCATGGCTCCGCCACTGCCGCCAACCCATTAGAAACCTCGCATCGCCGCTCTGGAAACCTCTCCGTCCATCATAAACCTCTCAAAGCTAGGCTGTCGGTTGCATGGTATCGAGCCGAAGAAGAGAGAAAGAGAGAGTTGGAGAGAAAGAAGGAAAAGGGGAGGAGAAAAAAATGAGGGTTTTAAAGTGTAAACCTGAATCTCAATGCCCGTATAAGGACACCGCATGTACACAGAGTACATATGATTTGACATTTCCGTTAACTGACTTTCGGGTATAGATTAAGGGAGAAACTAGTGCTCGGATGTTCGATTACTGTGCATTCGTCGGATGTCTCTTGCAATATTTTTTTCAACGCTTGCAATATTTTTTTCCGAAGTGTGCAACATTTTTTTGCAACGCTTGCAACATCTGTTTACTGTGCCGCATTTCTACTATTTGTCGAAGGAAAATGTTGCAAGCGTTGTAAAAAAATATTGCACGCTTAGGAAAAAAATGTTACAATGTGTCCGAAAATTTCGAACGTCCGAGCTGAAATCATTCCGATAGATTAATAGATTATAGAAGAAGATAAATACTTGTGGTGTACCGATGTTTGTCTGAGCGAGAAAGCCGCGAGGGAGAGGAATGATTGTTCCTTCCTCCCTTTCTCTTCTTTAATCTCTCTCTCTCTCGCCAGTGATTTACTTGGCTATCACAATGCTGCTGCTTTAAAGTTTGGATCGTACAAGCAGTGTCGAAAAAAGCAAAAGAAATAATGTGATCTTACCTTGTATGAGAAGCTGTTGATAAAGTATATAGTGCTACGTAATCAGATATGGGTTAGGTTGTGATTGATGTTAAGCGATCAGCTAGCTTGTATTAACATGCATTACAGACCTGTTGGGATATAGAGATGCATTGCATCAAAGACCAAACAAACACGAACATGCGAATACTGATTAAGATGTGCCGCATAATCATCAGATTGTGATTTTGTCCCGTATACCATTCATTTACTCTCGACGCTTATCTAGCCCCGTTTCCTGGTCCATCCCGCCTCGTTCCCCTGCCCCCGTTGTCCTGTTCCTTAACCTACACTATACTACACAGTAATTAAGTCAACTGCTCAACCCATTGTTAAATGCTTCACCTGTCCTCCTCCACCAACGTATGAATGAACAAGGCTGTATGGTGCACTACTAGCCACTAGCCACCATACACACTTGGATCAGGATTTCGGTCCAATTTTCCGACCATCTGCGTAGATCGCGGCTAGAAATAGATTATTGAGTAAATTTTATAAAATTATAGGCTTTTTTACAAACAGTAAGAAAATTACAGATTTTTACTTTTAATTTACAAAACTACAGATTTTAGAAGAACTTATTCCGTAAAACTATATGTTTCTTGTATAAATTATCAGAAAATTACAGATTTTAGTTTCTATTTCACATAGCTACAGGATTCAAATCTCACCGAAATTTCGCGAGATCTTAGTTTCTGGACGTGGACGATTTTTGAAATGCCAGATGGAGTAAAAAAATTCAAAAAAATTAAATTACTACAGTAATCTTAGAAATCTCAACGAGATCTCATCATTTTTTTATCAGAATTTGATATTTGATGATCAGATTTGGCCGAAAATTGATCAATATTTACACCCTTATGAGCGGAAGATTTCAAGCCCAACCGGCCTAGCCACCTGTCAACTTGCGGATTTTGCGAAAAAGCCCCTCCGTTCCTTCAAATTACGGATAGATCCCTGTGCATTACGAATAGGTCCTTCGCGATTTTTTGTGAGGGGAAGATTTTTTTCCATTCATCGCGTTTGGGTCCCTGACGCGCAGTTTTACGAAAAAAACCTTTCGTTAGATTCAATCGCGGACAAGCCCTTTTCTAATTTTTCAGGATAGCGGATAGGTCCAAAAACGTAATAAACAGGCCCTTGCTATTTACGTCTAGGTCTTTTCTCCGTTTTTCCCGAATTTTTTTTTCAGCACCAGAGAAATGTGTGCAGCTCTATATCTAGACTTTTTCCCCAACTCGATTTTCCATCTCGATCTCGATATTTTTTAAACATGTATTATTACTTCGATGAACGCGTAGAAGTGTTAGACTCGACAAAAGAAGTTTGTCGCCTCTAATAATTTTTCGCCTTTTTCTTCTAGACTATTCATGATTGGTGGGTGGTTTTGCGAAAATAAAAAATTACATCCAGGCCCTTCGATTGGTGGTTTTGCAAAAAGGGTCCTATCGTTTCGTATATTCGCGTACGGGTCATTCGCCTTTATTTTTTTGTTCCAAAAAAAAATCCGTAGTTTTTTTATTCGCGGTTGTGTTCTCCGTTTTTTCGGAAAAAATGTTTTCTCCAAGTACTATTTTTTGCAAGTCTGCAAGTCTCCAAGTCTTTCAGCCGGTTCTTTCGACCCAGGAGATTTAAAATGCTAGTTCTTTTGATCCGGAAGATTTCAAAATCGTGAACAAGTCTTTTCACCAGTTATTTTGCAAAAGATACCCCGTAATTCCGCAAATTCAGCACACGGCCAGTTCTTTCGACACGTAAGATTGGAATTACGTTCATAAATTCAACGATAGCTTCTAGCCACCAGTTTTTTATAAAAAAACAACACCGAGAAAGATGAAATTTCATTTTTGTACAAAAATTAGGTCGATGCCACGGACGCGACATCGCTACCATTCTACCTAGTAGCCCTTAATAAAGTCATATTATATGAAAATTTGTTGAAAAACTGATTTTTGAGATATTTTTTAAAAACTTCAGAAACACTGTAAAATATTTATAAAATTTCACATGCTTTATCTTGATGTGAAAAATTTATGGTACCATCCTAATAAGTGTAGGATTATACAAAAATTATAAAAATAATTTAACTTCATTTATTATATTTTCAAAAATCAAAAACAGAATGAACATAGTTGGGACAGTAACATTGTCATAATTTTATAAATTTTTTCGAGTATGATCATGATCCAAAATTTTTATAAGAGCTTAATAATTGACTCAGTACCATTCTATAATTTTTTAAAAAAAAATTTAACTTTTTTGTTTGCTCAATCAAATCTATGTATGTATTGAACTTCATTTGTTATGTTTCAAAAATCAAAAACAGAAAGAACATAAATGGTACACTGTACTTATAAGAATTTTATAAATTCACTGAAGTGTGATCATGATTCAAAATTTTTATGAGATATTAATAATTTTCTTATAACCCTTATGCAAAATTTTCAAAAAATTTAAACATTTTTTGGTTTCTAAAGCAAATCTATGTATTGATCATCAAGTTTTTATGACGATGTAGCACTATAGGAATCATCGATGAAAATTTTACAAAAATATTTATGATAAATTATAACCTTCCATAAAAAATTTTAAAATTTTCTAACGTGGTTTGTACCATATTTTATTTAGTTGAAGTTTACCGGTAAAACTTTTATCAGCATAGTAGCACTTTCCGAATTTTTAAAAATTCATGATGCTTTTTTATCATCTGAAAATTTTATGAAAATATTAGTGATGCATCACAACCATGCACAAAAAATTTAAAAATTTTCTAACATAGTTTGTTTTATTTTTATTCAATTCAAACTTGCCGGTTAACGTTTTATGAGGACAGTAAAAATGTTTGAATTTTTAAAAATTCCACGAGGCTCATAATTTTCTCAAATTTTTGTGACAATATCATTAATGTGTCAGAAATCTTCAGAAAAAAATTATTTTTTTTAAAATTTGTTTCAACTGGATTTCGCACCGTCAAATTTTGCCGAGATCTCGGTAAATTTTGCCGAGATCTCGGCAAAAACCGGCAAGATTTCGTTTTCAAATTTCGGAATTCAAATTATGATTTTGCAATTCAGCTGAAATTTATGTCAAATGGTGAGATATCATCGAGATTTTATTCTCTAGCCGCGGACAAAATTTAGAGCGAAATCGTAATTTGAATCCTTGCTCCCATGTCCCAAGTCCCAACCAAGACATGAGCGGAGAGGCAGTCACAGTCACAGACCAGAGATGACAACAGCGAGGAGGATTCGAAGTTTCAACACGGCCAAACGAAGCTTTGACCGGATTCATTTTACTTGGAGAGATTGCTGACTGACTCAGACGACTCGGGGTGTAACATAATGGGAACCGGCTCCTCTGTAGCACAAAAGGTACTATACCGAAGACCTAGAATCATCGGAAGTCACGCTACTGTGCTTGTCTGACTTACCTCAGCATCTAATCCCAACCGTTCCTTTTCTGATCGGACCGCCTAGAATCACCGAAAGTCGCCCTACTGTGCTTGTCTGTCTTACCTTCTGCACATGAGAGGATCCAAATCCGTATTTCTGGGTCTGGGATGGTACTGACCGTGCTTGCAGTCTGTACCATTTTTGCCGCTCTTCCTTGCCAAGCTGCTGGCCCTTTTTTGTTGTTACTTTGATGAACTTTGACTGACAGCCTACTGTTTGGTACTAGTTACTGCTTTACTAGACACTCCAATAGCTGACGATCTGAGCAATGGCTCGTGCTTGCAATGGACCACTTTTTCTTGCGGTTACTAGGCATTTTTGCAGATCAAAGCAAAACATCTTCAGCAAAAGGGACAGCTTTGGAAGTAACGCCATGTTTCTACAGTGCTATTGCAACGTAGTCTTCGTAGGCCTTATTTAGAACTTCTTTCTCATTCGTACATAAATTTTTTGTGAAATTTTTTGGTTAAAATTTTGTGAACATTTTATAAAACTAGTTAAGTGCCCTTATGTTGCAACGAAAATATATTTTTAAGTAATAATAAAATCATAATATGTGTTTTAAAAAAATAAAATTACACTCTTGTGTTTACATGGGAGATAGAAGTAGGTAATGGCATGAGGAGTGGATGTTGACATGAAAAAAGAGATGTGGTTGTTTGTTTTTTAATTTACGGCCTATATGTTAGCTTGCTGCTTTTTTTAAAAAGAGAGAATGGATGATCACTATTAACTTGTATTTGTATATAGATTAGTCATGTGACCGTGTGTTGCTACGAAAACTTAATTTGTGACAAAAATTTTATTTGCAAAAAGCTCTATCTTTAGTTATGTTTTAATAGTAGAAAAAGCTTGTTCATTCGAAGAGATTTGATTATCCAGTTAAATTCTCTTCCATCTCAGATTCGACAAATCAAATACTTTGAAGGAAAACGGACGACCACCACCAACTTCTAATTAAAAGTAGTAGAGATAATCATCCACCAACTCGTATTTATATACGGTAAACATAAAATTCACGAGTTCCATACGGGCGTAGACAGTACAGCTGCACGCGGAAAAACTCACAAGCATCTCAGCCGGCCCACTAAATCTTCTTTTGAGAAATCACGGCCCAGTATAATCAGTATTATTTTTTTCCATCTAAGCCCAGTAAACTACTAGCCCAATCAACTTCGTAAAGCCCATGTCTCCAGATTCCAGTGTAGCACAACTCCTCTCCAATCTCGGAGGCGACAGTGCGACACACACCCACCGAAGAGCTTCGATGCGGGCGATCTCGACGACCGCGGTGGCGGGGGGCATGCTGCGCGCGCGGCTCCGCGCGGCGTGGCGCGTGCGTGGTGGGGGCGGGGACGGTGCGGGGCGTTGGACGACGCCGGGGCACGAGGAGCGGCCCAAGGGGTACCTCTTCAACCGGCCGCCGCCGCCGCCCGGGGAGTCGCGGAAGTGGGAGGACTGGGAGCTGCCCTGCTACGTCACCTCCTTCCTCACCGTCATCATCCTCGGCGTCGGCCTCAACGCCAAGCCCGACCTCACCCTCGAGACCTGGGCGCACCAGAAGGCCCTCGAGCGCCTCCAGCAGCAGGAGCTCGCCGCCACCGCCGCTAAGGACGACGCCGGCGCCGAGTAATTTCGCCGGTCAGGTCTCCCGAACTCTAGATTTTTCTGTCTGTTTCGTTTCCAATAAGACGGTTAGTGTGTGCGATTCCACAAATGGATGGACCCCAGACTGAACTGTTTCCTTGTTCCTGTTTCCCTGGAGGATGTATAGTAGAGTATTTGTTGTTTATTCCATGGTGGAGAAAATGATATAAAATATGAATGTTTTTTTGCAAATATATTTCTTCCATGCTTGATGCAGTTGAATTGTTCGTGGCTATACTTAGGCTTGCTGAGGCTGCCCTTTTTAGATTGTGTTGATTTGGTTTTGTAGTGCACACTGGAGAGTAGAAACTTTGCATCCAAATATGCTTTCATGGTTTCCTTGAGTTAAATATGATACTCATATTTAAACTAGATTTACAAAGTTGTTCAAAGCTGATAGCTAATTGTAACTAGATTGTTTGAATGGTCACCCTGTTGCCCTCGTTTATTTTGGAACTTACAAAAAGTTCTGTGTTAGCATTATACCTACAGATAGGAACTTATGCAGTTATTGAAGAGATTTGATTCATGAACTTATGCAGTAGAAACTTTGCATCCAAATATGCTTTCATGGTTTCCTTGAGTTTTGTATTTTGTTTCAAAAACTATATATGATCATACTGTCATTGTGATCTATCCAACTTACAGAAATGCTCCTCTTGTACTCTTGAGTTCCATGAAGATTGAGCAGTGAGTAGCTGGTATAGCTCTGGAGTTACGTGAATCGTAAAAGCGCTTTCGAAATCAAGTTTTGTATAGCTGGAGTTCTGTGAATCAGATTGAGCAGTGAGTAGCTGGTATAGCTCTGGAGCTCTGGAGTTCTGTGAACCATTTGTTGCCGGCTTCCATTTGTTGCAGGCCGAATCAAGTTTTCGTAAGGTATGTCTTCTGCACGATGTATCCTTTCATGTGCTCTAGCTTAATTGAGTACCTCTTCTTGTTTTAACTTTTGGAAATTCTCCCATGTAGTTTCTAAAATTTAAGGTTCTTGAGTGCTAGTTGATATGAAAGACCTTACTCTTACTGACTCTGAGGAAGAGGAAGATGATGATATGATGCTACTTATTTTGCCTGCATTATATTCAGCTTCTACCGTAACTAAAACTCCATGTCATACATCAAAGCTTCTTTGGAGCAGAATATATTCTTGAGCTTCTTGAAGGTCATCCACGTCATTATTATGAAAATCTTGAATGGAACCCCATTTTTCCAAACACTCTCAGACTATCTTAGATCAAAAATCTTTTGCATAATACAAGAGGTGTTCCGTGGAAGAGCAATTAGGAATTTTCATGTATATGCTTATCTTCCCTCGTTGTGTTTTGCTGAGATATTCCACTTAATGGAATGCATCATTAGTTGGCACTATCATCGTTACGGGTGATCCATTCTTCCTGCAGAAACGTGACCAAGTATTTTTTGTTTCAGAAACCTCATGCTATAGCGAGTCACAATAGGTTATAATATTGCTCAACAAAAGCTCTTGTGAGTTGCAGATGAGCAGGGAAATGCAATTGTCCGTTTAGTGTTAAGATAGTTATCAGTAAATATAAGCTCTTGGAATTCTGCGAGAACTACGTTGCAGTGGATGTTGTCATCCAAGATCAACAGTTGTTACACTACACAGTCGAATTTAGGCGATCATACGAAGTTTGAGTAATCACTATGTTGAATGTGATGATTGTTTGTGAAAATCGTTGGAACCATACTAAATTATGCATGCTCTGATATGTGTTCATGATGAACCTGTGTTATCCTTAGTCCTGGTCTTTATAGGGCATCGCTCCCTCTTGTTTTAACATAATTGAAGAACAATGCAGTAGATCACAACATTACTGTAATGGTACCACCCCCCTCTCCCCCTCCTCCCTTCTGCTGGTGGTATGGTAGTATACTCCTGAAAGATCAATTTGATAAAAAGTGTATTAGAAGATCAAGGACCTCAACTAGGATTCTAGGATTTAATATGTTAAGTTTGTAGAAATAGTACCATGTTATTCCATCAACTGGCTGAGAGAAGTGGAGGTTTTTTGTATGTATGTTGACACAGGTAGCAAGCAAAAGAAGATTCAGGTGGCTAGGGTAAATAGCAAATATAAGTAAAATGTGACTTTCCAATTGGATCAAGGATGGTTTGACAGGTTTCTCCGATTTCTTGGTTAAGAATCTTGAAATAAGATACAAATTAAGAAGGGAAAAAAACTTTGCTGTACCGGCCCCAGTTTTAGTTGTATCTTCTGTTAATAGGAATTAGAGTTTATTTTGTTCTACATGATTGGTGGTGGTGCCAACTGGTTTATCCATTTACCCAACCCCTTGCATGCTACTAATCACTTCTTACTTCTTAATATTTTATCATATCTAACACAATATTCACTTAATTGTTCTATGAAACTAAATGAATGGAATCCCTCATTTTTTGTATTAGCCTTAAAACTGCTAATACCCAAATTTGCTGATTGTGTTTGAGTAGTTTTGAACCAAGGAGGCAAGGGACTCTTGTTTGGTTTAGGTTTCTTCAACAACAATTTATAGAGCTTTTCTGCTACAAGCTGCTATGCGGGGTTTGCTATGACATGAGATAAACAATAAAATAATTGGAAAATTTTGGTGAGAAAGATTAAAACCCACCAGATAGAGAAGTTCCACATGTAAGCCAGTCAAACTCTCCTCACTTAATTGGGTAGCTATGGCTAATCTACATTAGCAACATGAGATTACTTTGGGCTTTTGGCTTCTTCGAAGCAGAAGCTGGATGGGAAGCCCCCAAACAGGTCCTAAGCAGTTTGATCTTTGGCTTAGGGCCTTTCTTTGTTGAATATAACGGAAAAAAATCTCGCCAAATGTTAAAGCTTTTAGACAGGCGGTCTGCCTGTCTATGTTGTATATGCTTTGGCCCAATCATCAAAACCCATTGGAATGTCTAACCACAAGATTGTGCTATGTTTGAGTATTTATTTGGCCCAGTTATTTTCTAGAGAAAACCAGAAATATGAAAAGGCCCATGTTATAATCCCTGTCCAGCTAGTTTTGGTGCACCAGCTCAGAGGATGGATAATGGAATGGGATGCCTTGAAAAGTTAACCACTTAACCCAAAGTCATGATTGTTTATTCCAGCATCATTGGTTGTTCCTATGCGTAATAACCTAGATGCTGTTATCCATTTGAACAGTGTTAAAATATGTGTTAATGTACCCTCCTTTTTGAGTTTTCACATGCACATGTTACCCTTGACCAAACACTGGGTACCAAAAGACTAAAAGGAATAACCCTCTTAGCAGGCATAGGATGTGTTACTACTTGCTAACCAAAATTTACCTGAAACATATTGTTTGTCTGGTCATTTGGTACTTGACGCATGAAGTGGCTCAGCGGTTGCCAAATTAATCGTGCAGTGTGAAAACTTTTCAAAATTTGCAGCTCATGGTCTCAATCTTTCTCAGAACCTTTGCCAATTTGTTGCCTCTCGGTGATCATTGTTAGAGCTACATAATTTTCTTCTGCAATTTATCTACTGTATTTTTCATGCTTTAGTAATTATATTATGCCCTGACACCTGAGCATCATGTGGTTTTGTTAGATTTGAACAGTGCCAACATCTTTACCAACAAAAGCATTTTTATACTGTCACTGCAGCTTTTGATGTCTAGGCATGCATTGTTCTTGCTTATGCTATATGGTTATCCTCTGTAGACACCAATGCTGACCCTGCAGCTTTGGTAACATATACTTCTTACCTCCGAATCCATATAACCCTGCTTGAATTTCCATGCATGCCTGTTTATTTTATGATTTGAGTATTTAACGTATAAACAAAGTTGCTATTTAGTTGAAGCATTAGATGACGTTGAAATTTTGTCAACCAAACTGCTAAATGAATTCAAGAAGCCTCTTTACCAGTTGTTGCGATTCTTAGAACTGTCAGTCTCTTACTAGTTCTGATAAATGCGCTTAAGCTTAAATTCTAACCATAACAGAATAAAATTATGTTCCTGAATTGTTGACTTTTTATTTAGTGAACAACTGAACATGATGGATTTAATTCTATTTGTTAGGGACCAGAAACATGCACACAGGCAGTGGCCTTTTGTTTAATGTCTAAAGTAGTCAGTTGAAACTGGGTTACTGTAAGGACTATATTTTAATTCCTTACAATCTTACATTCTGTTAGGTAACAAGATGATGCTACTCATAACTAAGACCACACCACAAATCTTCATACATTTAACCTTAGTGTCTGTGTATAAATATTGTTGGTTACTATTAGGAATTTCTGATGCACAGCACTGTCAGTTAATTGTTGAGAGTCGATTTCATGGAATTTTTTGGTCTACCAAACAAAGTTATGTCCCTTCACACGTTTATTGTTTCTTTAACACACCGATGTAGATTTGCTCTGCGTGCTTTTTTAGAATGTTTAAAATTTCAACCTCCAACTATGCATGCACTTTTTTGTGGTCTGTACATATCTACCTTCATACGAGTGCAGGTTTCAACTTTTGCATAGATCGAAAGCTGTGGTGTGCGCTTTAGAAAGAGCTTCTCAGTTCTTTACCAGATACCTCTTGTTGCATCTTGATGAGGCACATCACCTTCAAAGTTAGACATCGGCAGTAACTTATCTTGCAAGCTTACAATTTTTATCCTAGTTTCGCGCGCGGGAAGGCAACGAAGTTCAGTTCAAAAGACCGCAAAGACTGCAGCGGAGTGGAGCAGCCGCGACACGAAGTTACAAACCAATCTTGTTGTGACACATCTTACCTGATGGTAGCTTCGAAAGAATTGTAGGTGCCGTGTCAGTGAGGAACAATTTATATCTTTAATTTACGAGCTAAGTTCCATTCGCTGGTAGCTATTCTTCCACCTTTTCATCATGTTAGCAAAGCGGATTGATTTTCAGTGATGTTATCCTCAAGGAGAGTTCCAAAGTGCAAGTTATGGTTCTTTTCAAACAAATCTCAATTCTCAAGATGTAATTGTTTTGGTCGCGAATTTTTGTGGGAGGAAGTTTTAAGGACCCGGGGGATGATGTACGGACTTCATTACAGGCCTATCTAGAACTATAGCCCAGAAGGATGCTATATGGGTAATAGTGGATAGGCTTACAAAGTCTGCTCACTTCATTGCCATTAATCAGAAATACTCTGCTCATAAGTTGGCTGAAATCTATATTAAGAAGATAGTCATGCTTTATGGAGTTCCCAAAACAATCACATCTGATAGAGGTTCCATCTTTACCTATAACTTCTGGAGAAGTTTGCAAATTGCTTTGGGAACCACATTGAAATTCAGTATTGACTACCACCCTCAAACTTATGAACAAACTGAGAGGGTGAACCAAATCTTAGAGAATATATTAAGGGCCTGTGTGCTGAATTTTAAGGAGAGTTGGGATAAATACCTATACCTTTCTAAGTTTGCTTACAATAATAGCTATCAAACAAGTATACAAATGGCTCTATATGAGTCTCTATATGGTTGGAGGTATAGATCTCTAATTTGTTGGTATAAGGTAAGAGAAAGATCATTAATAGGTCCAGAGTTGATCCGTCAAAATGATGAGAAGATAAGATTGATTCAAGAGAGGCTGAAAACCACCAAAAGTCAACAAAAGAGCTACGCTGATAAACGTAGAAAAGACCTAAAGTTCAAACCAAAAGAGTATGTTTATCTAAAAGTGTCTCCAATGAAAGGAGTACACTAGGTTGGAATAAAAGGAAAACTCGGTCCTTGATATGTTAGACCATTTTAGATTCTAGAACAGAAATGAACTTCTGCCAACCAATTAGAGTTACTTCCTCAATTATCTAGAATCCACAATGTCTTCCATGTCTCTCAACTTCGAGCTTGTCTTAGAGAGCTTTCTCAAGTAGTGCCAAACCTTAATATTCCTCTGCAACTAGATCTAACTTATGAGGAGCGTCCACTCAAAATCATAACCACAAAGAAGTGTCAATTCAGAAGGACCACTACCAAGTTTTGTAAGGTCCAGTGAAAGCACTACACCGAGAAGGAAGCCACATGGGAGAAGGAAGAAATGTGGGATGCCTACCCGCATATGTTTAGGTGAGTCGGATTTCGGGGACAAAATCTCTTTTAAGAGGGGTAGGATGTAAGAACCCGTAAATTTAGACTAAGCAAATAAAATCATTAAGCATCTAATCAAGAAGATAATGGGAAATTAAACTTAATAACCAATGTTAGGCATAATGACCAAATGTCCCAGAGTAACTTGGTAAGAAGGGTGAGGGTAGAAAGATAAAAAGCGAACACAGTAAATAGGATAAGGGCAAGCACAATCGGTGCATTTCCTTTTCTCCTCACTCTAGTCGAGAGCCAACTAGAGAACGGGCCAATATTGCCTTCATTAATACGATATTTGACACCAAGCACAGCCATTCACCCTTCTTGCCATGACCTTTCAAAGCAGCACATACTCTTCCCCATCGCCTCATGACCAAAGGCAAAGCATCCATCATAGCCAGTCAGGAGAAGCAGTGGACCAGGTGTCAAATATTGAAAATATTAATATATATAGTATTTTAAAGGGTGTCAAATTTCAAAATCTCTCACTAGAGAACATAGTTTTGAAAACGTTACAATATCATCCCCTTGCCTTCATTAATACCATGAGAGCTAGCAACTTATCTTATTACAGCCTACTTCATTGTCGAGAAAGCCCTTTCAAGCACAGCCATTCACCCTTCTTGCCACCATCATCACCATGAGACTACTCCACAGGCCGTGGCAAAACCACACGATCATATGATGAGCATCTGATACTCTTTGAAAGCCCTACCATCGCCTCACTCCAGACCAAAGGCAAAGCATCAACCGAAGCATAGCCAGGAGGAGGTCAGGAGAAGAGCAACCAGAGGAGAAGAGCAAGGAGGAGTACAGCTAGGAGGAGTAGACCGAGCCAAAGCTCAAGGAATCGACCACCTCCACTAGTTCCTCCACCCAACCCAGCTTCTTCACTAGCAGCACCATCAACCCCAGAACAAAACCCACTCCATCAGGTGCACAAGTAAAGTAGCAGGACTAGAATGTAGTATGTAGAATGAGTAGATCGGGTAGAGTAACAAGTAGATCAGGGGAAAACCCTAGTGATCTCAAAATATAGCACTAGAGGGGGGCTGCCTTGCGCTTGCCTGGGTTCATCCTGCACTCCCCGTACGGTTGAACACCTGTATCACTACAACACCTCCCTCCCACAAGAGTTCATGTGCACCAATCATCACAAATCACCAAACTTACCTCTTTTAGTGACCTGATGTAGTAAGAACTCTAGAAACCAAACCAAGTAGAGCCATGGGAAGAATTGGGTGCAAAGCCCCGAGCCAAAATGGCAACCACCAGTAAGGCCGAGCTCTAGGTCAACCAGGAGAGGAAGAGCAAGAGAGCAATGGCCGAAACAGCAAGCCCGGTGGGATTAGGATGGTAGATAACCGGGGTTAATGAGAAAAACAGTTATATAAATCTTGCAAATATATGAACAGCTAAAAATAGAAGTTAACAGCCTTCTTATAAATATGATTGCAACTATTGGAAATGGTTGAACACCATAAATCACATTCAAATTAATTGCCATAGATTAATATTCTATGGTTTTCAGGACTGGAACTGAACCAACCAGACCACCAGCTTCAACATTTGAGCTAGGCCATACATTCAGATTTTATACCAGACAAGCTTTCTTTGATCATTGTTTTATTAAATGTTTTCGAATGCTTTTATATACTTGCTGAAAGTGCATCTAGGCACTAATGTTATTTTGGTGATTAATGACAAACGCATATAATGACAATCTATGTAATTGTGTAAATGCTTAACTTAGTGCTTAACAAATGACTAACCTCTAATATGATTATATTGCTATGAGACTAACATGTTTATTGCTAAGTTGAGTATTAGTCTCATCTATTTAGAGGAAAATCAAGTGGGATGGTTAAGTAAAGATAAGGTATGCAATTTTGGTATCTCTTCGATATTTGTTGTTGCATTCCTTTTGTGTAAATGCATAGTGAACTCCAAGTAGCATGTTGATTATATATATGCACATTGGTTCATATCATATTTATTTGTGCATACATATTCACTTGAGTTCATTATGTGCTTTGCTTTTAGTATGCATGTATTAACTAGAGTTAAACCTCACATTGCTATAGATTAAATTGGTGCATGCACGTTTTAGTTGCGTATCTTCTCATGCACTTCTCTTAGTGAAGTTTAATCTAGATTTGGATCACATATTCACTCTTATTCCAAATATTATTTGCACATATCCAATTCGTGTATATTCTATCATGTGTGTCGTTTAAGTAAAGACCGTGATCCTTTGCCATGATTTAATCGTTTCGTCATATTGGCAATTATCTCTCTAGTGCATATAGATCAATTACATATTCATCATGATGCACTTAGTAGAGAACATTTCTTATGTCAAGTGTTTCCATTTTTATTGTGCTTCTTTATATGAAACACTGGTGGTAATCAATTGCTCTTAAATATCAATTCATTCATATCTATTGAGCTTTTGGGACTAATGTCTTTCATGAGTGGTTTGGAAAGAATTAGGTCCCGTGTGTGTATGATGATCAAGATATCTTGGAGGATGATCATTAAGCCGAGGTCAACAAGACGGCGGTGTCACCAAGAGTTGAGGACTAAGTCAAGATCGACTTGGCGTGGAGATCGTCAGAGCGGATGATCAAGTCAAGGTCGATAGGACGAGAGTCTCATGAGGTGAATCGAGTCAAGTTGGACAAGGCGAAGATGTCATCAATCATTTGGTAAAAGACATCATGCACATTGCATCCACGGAGAAGACGGCATGCGGATTGAATGTAAGACTTAGATTTCTCGTTTGAATTTGAGTCTAAGGATTACCGTACTATTAAGAGGGATGCGAACGTTGAATGACTTTTAGATGTGTCAAGTGCTCGAGTGATTCATCCTTGTGAAAATTAGAGAGAAAGTGGTATTGGTGGTACCGGAAAGTAAGAATTGTAGGTCTCTCTTGGATTCTTTGTGAAATCTGGATTTATCCTTTAAGATTTGGGTAGTGAGACCTTGTTAGTTGTGTAGCCCTTGTTCTTAGCTTTCAATAGAGTCCAAAATCACTGAAATCGAGTCCGGAGTCAAAAGTTATGCCGTTTTTAAATCGGGCTGCTCGGTCTGATTCGGACTATCCGAAGTGAGTTCGGACTGTCCGATGTTGACATCGAATAGTCCGATGTGGACTTAGAAAATTTGTGAAACAGCTTTGAAAAAGGGTTCTCTCTGGAAATATCGGATAGTCCGATGTTCACTTGGAAATCTGGAGTTTTACACACATCGGATAGTCCGATGTTCCATATCGGAAAGTTCGATCTGTGATTTTTATTCAAAAGAATTTGAATTTCGTGTGGAGTCGATCTGGAATTTTACACACCTCTTGTTCTTGAGCCCCCTAAACACCACTTTACCCTTAGATCTAAGTGATCCCCTTTGTGAGAAGGGTAGGAAAGAGTTTGAGGAGTAAGGTGTTAGATTGAGTGGATTTGAGTTGTTGAGCATTTGATTTCATCTCCAAGCTTGTTCTTCGTAAGCATTTGTTACTCTTGGAGGTTGAGGACTCCTAGACGGCTAGGAGGTCGCCTCTGAGCCACCGGTACTTTGTGTGGTTGGCAGTGGGAAGTTTGTGAAGGCGGATTCCGCCTCCATGAGAAGGAATCAAAGAAGTGAAGACCGGCGAGTGCATTTGTGCAACACCGGGAGGAAGATGGTTGAAAGAGACCCCGGCTCAAGCGTCAAATGAATTGAAACCGGCGAGTGCATTTGTGCAACACCGGGAGTAAGCGGGTTGAAAGAGACCCCGACTTGAGTGTGACCGAGCCGCCTCAACGGAGACGTAGGATCCCCTCAAGGATCCGAACTTCGGGTGAAAAATCATCGTCTCCAAGTTTGCCTCTTACTCTTGCTTTAATATTTGATTTTGAATCTTGAAATTGCCCGATCTACTTTTCTAGTGAGTTTTCGGTCTTTTCTTATTGCTTTAATTAAATTTGCCTTGAAGTAATTGTTATAGCTAGCCTTCTACTCATTTGTTGCTTACCTAGTCTAGCTCTAACTTGTGATAAACTTTGTTTGTCATCGCTCGATCGGATAATCCGATTGTGCATATCGGATAGTCCGATACATATCGGATTGTCCGATATCCAAAGTCGGATAGTCCGATTCTTTTCCGCTGCGACTTAAGATTTAATTTTATAAACGCCTATTCACCCCCCTCTGGGCGACATCCCTATCCTTTCACTTGCATATACCATCACTGCATTGGAAAACTTATATTATAAATGAAAACCTTAAATCAGATGTGGATGGAAAGTATGGATTGAAAAATGGATTGATGGGTTGATAATTAGATTTTGATATTTGGATTAGCTTATCCAGCTAATGGAATGGTTGGCGTATGTTTATTATGATTAGCCTATGAAAGTATTAGAATCTCCATATTGGGTAAGAAATCTAGTGCGTACCTCTAGAATATGCCAGTAGGCCCAAAGGTGCAGGCCACCTTGGTGGCTATATATTTGAAGCCATAGGTAGAGTTACTGCCAACGGATAGTCAGAGTACAACTATAACTGCGAGTTTGTGGGACAACTTGGGATAGATGTCCCCAACTCGAGTATAGAGTTGGAGATCTAATTCTATATTAGTGATAAACATTCTGGAGCCTTACAAAATGGGGTCACTATAGGTAAAGTGGTACAAACCTACACAGGATAAATTCATGAATTCATGCCATTCTCTTGTATTGGAGACTACGAAAGTTAAGTCTATCTCATATACGGTGTAAGTAGCTATTTTAAGAAATTAAAATAGACAATCCTTAAAGAAAACTAAAAACCTACAACAACAACAACAAAGCCTTTTAGTCTTAAGCAAGTTGGGGTAGGCTAGAGTTGAAACCCAAAACGATCCGCTAACAAAGGGAGAAAGAGAGAGATGAAGAAGTAGAACAAAACCCAAAACTATACCAAAACGAGGCATAAAGCCTAATCAAGGTTCAGGTACGTGGATAGCTGCTTTCCACGCACTTCTATCCAAAGCCAACTCTTTCGATATATTCCATCTGTCGGCGTATTCCGCCTGACAGGCCCGTGATCTACAGACCGGGTTTTTGTTCGATAGGAGGGCGTCTTCGTGGCTGGCTAACCCTAGCGAGGGGAGACTCCCGCGCGGCAAATTCTGGCGTTTATGAACTATGGAACACACAGAGATTTTACCCAGGTTCAGGCCCCCTTTTGCCTTGGGTAATAGCCTTACTTCCTACTAGATTGTTTAGAGAGTGTGCAAAGCTAGTACAAAGCTCTCGAGTTACAAGTTCTCTCTTAGACTATCTTTGCGAGCTCTTGCTTGCTCGAATGCAACACTACTCGAATGCTCGACCCCTTTCCCATGCACGGAGGCCCTTATATAGGCCAAGCTAACGGGGAGTAGGTAAAAGGAGGTCATCATCTTGTCTTTGATACATTTATTACCCTTCTGTCTTGTCCGTTCCTCGGCCTCATTAAATGCCGATGCAGGCCTCTTGGGATCCGCCCGTCTGCGACCTCTCTTTGACGGTAGGTGGCGGCGTCGAGAGAATGGACTTGTTGCGTAAACCATTGCAGTTGATGGGATCGACACAAAGAACTGCCGCTTTGGTATGGTGCAACGAAGCGAGAGGCTTGAGGTGAAGCTACCTCGCACCACCTTTTGCCTTCGGCCAGGCGAAGTAGGGCGTACTACCACCCGCCGCGGGCGCTACGTGGGCTGGCGGCGGGCGGCGGCGTGCTTTCGCCCTTTCTGCTGCCGGCGCCGCGTGGGGCGCGGCGGCGGCTTGCCGCCCACTGCTTTCGCGCGCCGCGTGGGCCGACCTGGCGGCGGCCGTGCTTCGCCGCCCGACCGCCAAAGCCGCCACGTGGGCTGGCGCCAAGCGGCGGCGTGCTTTCGCCCACTGCTTTCGCCGGCGCCACGTGGACCGGCGCTGGCCAGCGGACCGTCTTCGCCGCCCGATCGCCGAGCCGCCCGTGGGCTGGCGCCGAAGCGGCAGGCGTCTTCGCCCACTTTCGCCGGGCGCCACGTGGGCGGCACTGGCGCGGCGGGCGTGCTTGCCCGGTCGCCGAGCCGCCATGTGGACATCTTTTGTGCGGCGGAGAGGGTACCCCAAATGGCAATCTGTGACACCATCCTTTTAAATCCCTTTTGATTGCCTCCTCCCAAGTCAAGTTTGGCCGGCCCCTACCTCTCTTCACATTATTGTCGCGTCTTATGATGCCGCTATGCACTGGTGCCTCTGGAGGTCTCCGTTGTACATGTCTAAACCATCTCAACCGGTGTTGTACAAGCTTTTCTTCAATTGGAGCTACCCCTAGCCGATCACATATCTCATCGTTTCGAACTCGGTCTATTCTTGTATGACCACAAATCCAACGCAGCATACGTATCTCTGCAATACTTAATTGCTGAACATGCCGCTTTTTAGTAGGCCAACATTCTGCACCATACAACATCGCAAGTCTAATAGTCGTCCTATAGAACTTGCTTTTTAGCTTCTGTGGTACCCTCTTGTCATAAAGAACGCCAGATGCTTAACGCCATTTCATCCATTGCATTTTGAGAAAAGGTGTTCATTAGATGGATTTGGATTGGAATTGAGAGAATTCATCTATTGCATTTTGCTAATAATGCTTCTTCTGTGAGTACTCTTGTACTCCCTTCTTGCTTAAACCCATGAATCTCTGGCTGGGGTGAGGATTGTCTGTGAGGATCGAACCTGCAGGAGGATGACTATTACTACTATCAGGAGCACTAGAGGGTTTAGTAGATCGAGTCCCCGTTTTGGCAGGTCGTTAGGGTAATTAGATGGCTGTAATATATTTTTGTTGTACTTGGATCGAATGTATAATTAATGTAATGGACATGTAGCCCTGCGTGGCTCAATGAATTGTAATAAAGTTTCTATTTTAGTTTTTAATTATTGTTCTGCTGCAACACTTTGAATACGGTATAGTAACTGATAAAGTGACAGTTTGCTTGATATTTTGTTAGTTGCTATGTTGAGATTCGTGTAATTAACTTGGTGTAATGGTAATGTTCCTGTCATTAGTCGATAGTTCGGAGTAATTATTATGCGGGTCACTACAGAAGTTTAGGTGTGCAATGAAAGTCCGATGACAGTTTTCTGGTTAGGGAGTCGCTGCTCACTGCTCCTGAAGCTCAAAATAACATGTACCTGGAACCAACGGGTGGGTAGAATCATTTGCAGGGCTTATGCTGTTCCATCTGATGTACAACATATAATTTACCTTTATTTTCTGTTCCCTTCTGCTTCACTCTCTTGTTGCCTATCATGATTGCATTCAAATGGATGCGTATGGTTTATGTCTCAGCTCAGCTCTGTTCATCCCTGGATCAATATACTGTATGAATTGATTTTGAGGTATGGAACAGCCATTGACGTTCAAGATGTATGGGTAAAAGCAATACGGTGGTTGCTGTTGGCATGTCCTGTTGAGTGCTGTTGCAGTCCTTGTGTGCCACTATTGCTCTTTTGCCAAAATAAGAGATTTGTTTTTTTTTGTAATATCTTTAATCTGATCTGGCCTGCCGTCATGCCGTGCAGGTACATATTTTTCAATATAGCGGAATAGCTGCATGGAACATCTGTGGACCGGTGGATGTGCTGACACCTTGTCGCTCTATGTAAAACTTTTGTGAGTATATGGATTGATTCGCCAATTCCTGGGTACACGTATAATTCCATGTGTCTAAACATGCTTTTCCAAAGGGCCTCCTGTCAGGATGAAAGGGATATTTCATGCTATGACAATGAAATCTGAAAATGCTCTCTCACCAACTTAGCAGATCCACTGTGTGCGGTTGTCGGAGCCCGACGACCAAAAGTGAATGAGTACAACTTTTTTTTTTTGGAAGACATGACATGCTCTACTTTGAACAGCATTAGCAGTGATTGGACATCCTTATTGAGACTTGACAATTTGGTTGTTAAGAGTTACTAGACATGGTAGCGTGCTAGTGCACGCTGTGTTGTGTGGACGTAGGAAAAAAATCGGCGAAAGGACATAAGCGCGATTTCCAATTCACCTTAAAAACTGTTGAAAGGACCTGAACGTAATTTTAATTTTTTGAAAGGACCTAAACGCGACTTTCGGTAATCCGTGTTTTTTTTCGAAAACCGCGTGTAGGGACCTAAACGCAATTTCGATATTTCTCGGGTCTATTTTACTTAAAAAACGGCTGGAAGGACCTAAACGCGATTTTTAATTTTCTTGAAAGGACCTAATCGTAATTTTTGGATTTTCCAGAGAGGCCTCGCCGGGGGGCGACACGTGGCCCCCTGGTTGAGCGGCTTTCCCAGGCGCTATTATATATAGTATATACTCTGGTGCTCCGTCTTAAAAAAAAAAGAGTTGTACTCTGGTGCTTAATTCAAATGTCGACTTGTTTCTTGCACAACTTGGTTTTGGAGGGCTGAGTGTCAGTTTGTTCAGAAACCTGGTTTCTTGCAGAAATGGAGATTTTCAGGTACCTTCTTGGCGCAAGGTGAGCTTCATCTTGTAAGACGAAGTTTCGAGCGCTTAAGCTCTGAGAACTTGAAGCTGAAGCGAACAAACTGCAACGTTATAGTTGGAGTAGCATAGTACTTGTACAACACTGGCTGGTGCTGTATACCGTATTTATACACATGTACGGGAGTGGCACCTGTGTTTGCCCTATGGAGCAAGTAGGTGTCATCCGATGCAGCTGTGACACGAGCCGGAAGGTCAGGGTAATCGCCATAGTAACTACTACTGTCTGTGGGCCCATGCCACTCTGATGCTCCAGCAGTCCAGCTTGCCGGCAGCCGTAGGCAAAAGGGTAACTAACCTCTGTTTAATCCGTTTCCGGCATAAGCCAATTCTGATGCGCGCGGTGACCGGAGCCGGCCGGTGGTCACCGACAGCTAACCGGACGCTTTGGTCGCGTCGGAGTCCGGTCACCACCCTTTATGAAGCTGAAAAATGGAGAAAAGAAAAGAAAAGAAAAAGGACTACCTTTTTCACATGGTTGTTTTGTTTTTCTTTGCACTAGTGTGAAGAATATGTTCTTCTTTTCTTTTGGAGATATAATTAGGACGGCCGATTTGTTCCTTCTTTGTTTGGTGCCAAGGGACTCAAGGGAGCGCGCAATATAATGCACAGCCACTGAAGCACAAAGGTAACATGGAACAGGGAGGTCTTTGTTGGTTTGAATACTTTTTATGACAACAAAATTTAGCGTCATAATTGTGGCAAAGTTTGTCAAAAAAAAAGTCCATGACGTGTGAGACATATGGCCTGTTTGGCATCATTGGGTAATGGGAATGGGCAAGGGAATTAAGCGAGACTTTAATTCCCAGGGAGGAGGCAGGGAATTGAATTCCCTACGTTTAAGTTGTAAACTCCCATTCCCTTCTCCAATTCCCACCAACCAAACAAAGGATTTTATAACCCATCTCTCTCAATTCCCATTCCCTTCGGTCAATTCCCTCCAACCAAACAGGCCAATAGGGTTAAGAAAGTCTTTCAAGCTGCAGTTATGGCAAACGAAATGAACACTCATCTAAAAATCTATAGCACATCTAAGTTTAGATGTAGCAAAATTAGCTTTAAATTAAATAAACCCGGAGTGGTGTAGTGTTGGTTAGCCTAGAGGGCAAAGGGAGAGAGAGGCCTTGGCATGTACATGTGGGACTGGGAGCACTAGTCTGAAGGGGAAATGCGAGGTGACGTTAGGTTTTACTCCAAGTAATTGTACGAGCATGTAGCAAGTAGCAACATTGCATGGATCAAGATTGTCTGGTCATTCTGTCGACGCCGCAGCTGTGAGCCTGAGATCATGAACGTGTACAAATGCGTCGTGTTCCGTGACTGAGGCGATGACTAAACAAAATAGTCTTCTTTCGGATGGTAGATACTAGATCAATGTCCATACGTAGCTATAAAAAATAAAATTAGTAATGAAATATAAAAGTCAATCAATAAAAGAAAATTGTGCTACAAGATCAAACATCTATTTCTCTCAATTACAAAAGTTTTATAGTTTTTTCTCCGGTATGAATTAAAACCAAATATATTGTACGTAGCAATATATATTACCAATCTCAAAAATCAATCAATTATTTTTATCCCTTTTCGCAATTTATATTACCAGCTCACGTTCCTCTTTCTCTCGCTATGCCCGCAGCGCGCTCCTCGGTTCCGTCGACCTCGTCTTCCTTGTCGCCTCGCTCGTTCTTGTCATCTATCGCCTTCGCAGGGGCGACATGGGGGCTTCCCCTGAGCACGAGGCGCTGCTGCCGAAGCCACCGCCATTCTGGACCACTGGCTGCTGCGCGGTTGCGCTCGGGGCGTCCGCCGTTCTCCTCGCACTCGCGTTCTTCCTCTTGCCGAGCACACCATGGCGTGCTGTGGAGTCCGCCTTCCTCGCCGCCCACTTCATCGCGCACGCTATAGCCGCGTGGTCAATGGCCTCGGAGAAAGGGGCCACCGCCGCCACCCAGTCTTTGTACCTCCGCATCTTCTGGATCACCACCGCCCTCGGCGCCGCGCTCTTCTCTGCTTCGGCGGTGGTCCGCTGCGCCGACGGTTCGCTGCTCTTCCCAGATGACCCTTTCGCCTTTGCCGGCCTACTCGTCTCCATGCCTCTGGCGTACCTAGCCATCACTGGCTTCACCGGCCATAATGCCGGAGCCCATGAAGGTGAACCAGAAAACACTAGCGCCGAGGCGCCTGCCATGCCGTGCGCCGCCGCGTTGTTCCTCCCTCTCACGACGTTCAACTGAATCAACCCGTTTATCTCCAAGGGGTATGCCAATGATTCTCTCACCGCCGATGACATCACACCGGTGTCGCCGAGCAACCGCGCCAAAGCGTCGTACGGTTTGTTCACGTCCAACTGGCCGGCGTTGGGGTCATGGCACCCGGTGGGCATCACGCTCTGGCTGTCCTTCTGGCTGCAGTTACTACTGACAGCGGCGCTAGGCCTCCTGTGCCTCGCGGCCATGTTCGTCGGTCTGTCACTTATTGAACGGTTCATCGAATTCATTTACCATGGCTGCACGACATCAGTGTTAAAATTTTCGGCAAAATCTAAAGTACTGGCCAAATTTAAAATTTTGAATTTTTTTTTGAATTTACTACAGTATTTTCAGAAATTTCAACGAAATTTCAGGCTTTGAAACTGGATTTTGATGTTTTAGGGCCGGATTTGACCAGAATTAGTCCAATAACCCTTAAGAAAGTCATCTTACATGAAAATTTGGTGAAAAACTAATTTTTTTGAGATATTTTAAAATTTAAGCAGGAACACTGTCAGATTTTTAAAAAATTGTACAAGCTTGATATTGATCTAAAAAATTTATTCTACTATCTCTAGTAGTGTCTAGTAGTGTAAGCTCGTACAGAAAATTTTTTAAAATAATTTAACTTTATTTGTTATCTTTAAAAAATCAAAAATAGAATGGACATAATTGGGACAGTAAACTTGTTAGATTTTTCTAAATTTTTTTGAGTGTGATCATGATTTAAAATTTTTATGAAAGATTAAGAATTGCCTCAGTACCATTATAGAAAATTTTCAAAAAATTTAAACTTTTTTATTTGGTCAATAAAATCTATAAAACTATTGAACTTCATTTCTTATACTATATTGCAAAAACCAAAAGAGAAAGAACATAAATGCTTCTGTACCTTGTAAGAATTTTATAAATTTACTGGAGTGTGATCATGATTCAAAATTTTTATGAGATCTTAAAAACTTCCTCATCACTCTTCTGTAAAATTTTCACAAATTTTAAATCTTCTTTTATTGCTAAAGCAAATCTATGTATTAATTATCAGGCTTTTATCAGGATGTAGCACTGTCAGAATTTTGGAACATATTCAAGCATGATAATCAAATGAAACTTTTATAAAAAAATTAATGATACATTAGGACCTTTCACAAAAATTTCCAAAATTTTTCAACATGGTTTGAACTATTTTTCATTCTGTTCAAATTTGCTGGTAAGGCTTTTATCAAGATAGTAGCATTGTCCGAATTTTTAAAACTTCTTGAATCTTGATCACCAACCAAAAATTTTATGGAAATATTAGTGATTCATCAGAATCATTCAAAAAAATTTCAAAATTTTATAATGTCATTTGTACTATTTTTCATCCGGTTCAAACTTGTCGGTCAACATTTTATCTGGATAGTACCAATGTTTGAATTTTTAAAAATTCCACATACCTGATAATTACCTGAACATTTTGTGAGAACATCTCTAATTTGTCAGGAACCTTTAAAAAAATTTAAAATCTTTTGACATCGTTTGAACCATTTTTTAATCAGTGCAATTTCACCGAAATTTCGAAAATTTCGGCCGAAATTTATGATTTTTTGCCGAAATTTCGGTAGCAAAAAAACCAGATTTGAATTTTGAACGGATTTCGTCCGAAATACCAAAATTTCGCCAAATTTTCGGATTTCAATCGTGGGCGAAATTTTATTCAAAACGAAATTTTGTTCTTTGCATGATATGGGAGATCTTGAATGAATTCTCTTGATTGATTTTGTAAAAACTGTACAGCATATATAGAGTATAAAAGGAATGATTGGCCGGCTATTAATTACCAGCAATAATCAGGGATTTTGCTATAATAATCAGTCATATTTAGAGAGATATGGCTGGTTGTAAATCAGAAAAGAATAATTAGCTATAATGACCGGCCATTATTGGAGATATGGCGCGAGAGGGGTTAAAAAGAACAGACCGTTGCCACCAACTGTAAATTTATATTAGTAGAGATATTGTCGTAGGTAATTGGGTGAGCACTACTGGAAGGGAATGTGTCTTTTGGCCGGTGCATAAACCAAAGAAACATATACTACGTGTTTTGCTTGAAAAGACTATATGATAGACTGATGTACATGTTTGGTGCATGCATGAGTGTGGAAGGATTAAGGGAAAAATAGCATGAGTGCATGACGCGACTGAGAAAATATAGGAACAGAATAAAGGGCCAAAGGAACATTTAAAAGAGAATGACAATCACTAAAGGTGACGAGAAAGAAGTTTAGGACCCACTTCAGATCAGCAATATCTTCCTTGTTCGTTTATGGTTATTGTTTATGTAATCTCAAGGCTGATAAATTCATGCGGTTCAAGTACATATATCACTTATGCAGATGTGAAAGGATGTGTTGAAGAATTTGCAGATAAAGACATAAAGTAATGGTTCGTTCCTCCCCAATTATATGACTGAGAATGATCAGGTGATGAATAATTAGCCACCATATAAATTAAAATGGAAATACAAGAGTAATCAATTTAAATAGACATCAGTAATGTTATCGTAAGAACAAGTATGCCGTGGAAATTAGGAAAACAATAAAGAAAGGTTTTCGAAAAGAAAAGTACAAATAAAGGGGAGTAGATAAAAAGGAGATGCGGAAAAAAAAGAAGAGAAAAACACACACATCTGTAAAGAAAAATGGAAATACACCATTTTATCGCAGTTGCATCTCAGATCTTAGGGCCTATTTGTTTCAGTTTTGGATTATCTAAAAGTTGATTTTGAATTGTGATTGCAGAGAAACTGATTCTCCAAAAGCTGGAATCTAAAAGCGCATATAGAGTAGATTGTGAATTCTAGTGTATATGAGCAGGTTGGATTATTACGAAAATCGGATTCTAGAATCAAGCTGTTTGCTTTTTATTCTACTTTTTGGACTAGAATCTAGAATCAAAAACTAAAACAAACAAACCCTTAATAGATGCTGGTAGCAAATGACCAGACACAACCACAACCCAAAATTCCCAACACAACATCAATATACTCCTATGAAACGTAGAAAATACATGATACAAAACTCCATTCAATTTGACACCATGAGCAGAAATACATAAGACCAGTCTCACATCACACCTCATCACGCGTATCTAAAAAGAAGGAAACAAGAACGACAAAAAGATAGAGAAAAAGAAGAAAGAAATAGAAAAACAAACAGAGTTCGTTGGTACTAAAATACTTCGCAGGAATTTTGAAAAAAAACAAAATTCAATTTCTATAGAAGTAGAAAAAAATTCGATGCACACACAGGTGTAGCTAGAGAGGCAAACCCCTTTGCTAGATGCTCACGTGAGCGGAGATAGGGTTTGTATAAGAGCATCTCCAATAGTCAAGCCTTAAAATAGAGTCCTATACCTCAAAATAGGGTCTAAACTAAAAAAATTAGGACCCAAGATAGCTATTGACTCCAGCAATTAGACTCTAAATCTCCAATCCTTCATTCATCCCTTCTTTAGGGCCGGAGAGGAGCGTTGCTAAATATAGCAACAGGGCTCCGAGTCCTAAACCTATTTTGATATTTTTTCTCAAAATACAACCTCTGTTGGAGTGCTTTTTTTTTCATCAAAACCCTATAATTACAATTAGCAACCTATTTAGGGCTCCTCTTGGAGATGCTCTAAGAGTAACTCCAACTCAAAACCCTATATTTTTTCTCTAAATCACTCATTTAGGGGTGATATAAAAATTAGGGGCACCCTATATCAAATTTGTCTCCAAACCACACTCCCTATTACTCACCCCTATTATTTATCTAAACATTATTATTACTTTGCACCCATGAATTATTTACTAAAAATAGAAAAAATGAATAAAAAATGTTAAAAAATAGTAGGATGAAAGGAGAAAGCCCTTAGATGTATGAGTGAGAAGAGATCTCCCTAGAATAAGGGTTTTTTATAAGGGTTGGGTTAGAGCTTATATTTTTTCTAATTCTCCTTATGATTTAGGATAGGGGAGGTTTAGGGGATGGGTTGGGCTTGCTCTAACAAACTTAAACAATTGTAATAGCATCGGAGGATACCTGATATGCGGCTCAGAACGTGTACTATCTTGTATACATTTTTGTTAAGACATGTACAATGGTATATATGAGTTGTCTGTGAGATTATATCATGTAGAATTTTAGATGATATAGAGAAGAGAGAAAAATGAGAGAGAAATCTGCTGTTTACTATTTAACAGACGGTCTTATAGATGGCTTTATATTTTATATACCATTGAATAGACAGTTTGTCAATTAGATGAGAGACCATTGCATATAATCATATAGATAATCTATAAATTATTTTTAATACTATCTATAAATAATATAAAAATATATCATAGATAGCTGCTGTCTATACTACTCTGTAGAATTTTTTACTGTTCTAGCGTCGTTTGCGGATTTTTCCGAAAATAGCTGTGCAGCGGACGAAATCGCAGAATTAGCCCCTACACAGTAACCTTCAGCGAATCCCGTCCGTGGGAAATTTTTAAAAAAAATTTCACGCCGAATCCAGCGGACTAGATTCACAGGAAATTTTTTTATTACCTCCAGCGAATCCAGTCCGCTGGATCTGTTTTTTTTACAACAAGACGAATTTTGAAATAAATTTTGCTACTACAGTGACCTCCAGTTGATCAGGTCTGCTGGAGGTGCTTTTTTTTTTGTTTTCCAACGGGATTCGCTGTTTTTCACAACCGACGGTATCCACAGCAAAATATTTTTTTTCTTCTTTCCAACAAAATTGATATGCTTAAATTTTTTAGCGACAATAGACATATGTGATTTCAGCGAGTCAAATTTACCACACCCCGAAAGAGAATGATGAACAACGAAATTTAATTTTTTTGTCAAAAAATTCAAATGACAAATAATTTTTTGAAATATTATATGAAACATCGTTGACAAGTATAAATTTTTCTGAATTTATCGAACGCTGGATGTCACTGTGCCAATTTTGTTCGCGTGCGAATCCCGTCGGAAAAAAAAGCAGCGAATCCCGTCGGAAAACAAAAAATAAGCACCTCTAGCGGACCTGATCAACTGGAGGTCACTGTAGCGGCAAAATTTATTTCAAAATCCGTCCCGCCGTAAAAAAAATTCCAGCGGATAATAAAAAAATTTCTAGTGGATCCGGTCCGTTGGATTCGACACAAAAAAAATTAAAAAATTTCCCACGGACAGGATTCGCTGAAGTTTACTATGTAAAGGCTAATTCTACAATTTTATTCGCTGCACACTATTTTCGAAAAAAAAAATTCCGTAAACGACCCAAGAACAGTAAAAATTCTACTCTGTATGCCCTGGACTATGCCGAGCCGGATGGTGAAAAGAAGACAAAACACATTGGACGGTCGATATAAGGAGCAACTCTCCATACGGCCCACGATCTCCACGAAGGTCACTCCGCCCACGCAGTCCACACGGGCAGCGCCAGTAGAGCCACGAGCCAAGCACGCCACGCTTGTCGTGGGCGTGCGTGCGTCGCCTCCCGCGCCGACGGCCGCACGCGGGAACCCCCGCAAGCGAGCAGCAGAAGCTGCGAAACCGCGCGCTGCTGTTGCTCTAGGGAGAAATCTGGGCGCCCGATTCCTCTCCCGCTCCGCATTGAATCGTGCGGCTCTGCGCTCGCGCAAGAGGCGGTGAGCACCGCTCTGCTCTTGTCTTCCCTTTCTACCGCTCTGCTGCTCCCGAGCCTTGGAGTCTTGCTCTTCGGAGGCTCCGCCGGATCTCTGGGGGGATTCGTGAGGGGCGTGGTCCTTGATTTGTTGCTTTCTGCTCTGGATTTGATCTCTTTCTTACGAGTAGGATATTTCTTGTTGTGGCTTCTTGATTCCTTGGAGGGGTTCTGTTTGGAGTTCCATTATCCTGCTAGTGGCTGGGATCTTTGATTGGAGACAGCAGCATTGATTAATCTGTCTCCCGATTGTCCTCGGGTTTTCGTGATGAACTGGGTATTTGGGAAGCCTGCCCAGCGTTACCATGAGCACTCGATTTGTCGATGCTTTTGCTTTTTTTCCCCTGCCATGGAGGACGAGCTTTTCTTGTATTACGAGCAAGCCGGTTGTAGATTAGGAATCTCGGAGTGGCTGTATGGTTTGATTCGTGATGGTTTGTCATCCCCATTTATGAAGGAATATACTCCACCAACTAATAATTTCTTCTTTTAAGATGTTTTTTTTCCGTGCTATTGATTGGTGAACTGACCATTTGTTGCAATTATGGGAAGCCCTGCGCCTTCTTAACTATTCCCTTGCTTATAAATAGTGATCTGTTTGTACCACTAAATTATATTATAACATATTTATAAAAATCCAATAAAATGTATCCAATTTAAATATTTAAAAAATATTGGTAGTCAAACTGTACCTAGGTTTAAAACGACAACTATTTGTGAAGGCGACAGCTATTTGTGAAGGGCGGGAGTAGTTGTTTTTCTGCTGATGATTGGTAATTTCGGGCAATGGTTAAGCTTTGCTAAGTAGTGTAAGTGTGTAATTTTTTTCTCTTTTTGAAACCTCTTCTCCTATCCCAGTTACCTGCATATGCAAAGTAGTTTAGTGGCCTACCTTTTGCTCCATTCCTGGGATTAATTTACTTTGATATATGATAATTGATATTATGACTCCTAGTATTGTAAGTAGCATTTTTCATTTTTATTCGTTGAAAATCTGCAGAATGAATGAACTTGCCATTCAGGCACAGCAGATCTTCATGGACTTGTTTTTAACTTGGCTTCGCAAAGTTAGATGGTTAGATCCAATATAGCTTTGTAGCTGTAGGATCACAGTGACAACCTTGATCGACTTGGTCAATTACATAAGATAAATGGGACGCCCAAGAACTCTTTATTTCGCACCTTGATTTCAACATCACATCCTAGAGTTGAAGGTCCCAAGGTTTCAATTGTATGGAAATGAGATTGGTCCTTGATTTGAGTTCAGAAAGTTGTATCCTCACTGGTATTAGGATTAGACAGCATATTTTGAAGGATTACTGCCTATCCCATATAATGATATATAAACCATCACTCTGTGCTGCATATGTATTGCTAATATTTTTCTTCGGGTGGTAACTCTGAGCATGCTGAAAGATTCTGTCCTTTTTTTAGTGGAAGTGTTTTCTGCCTCTCCTGTTTCTGCTGGGTGCTGACATTGATGTTTTCCCCGGTGTCATCATTGTTGGATCTTATTTGGTCATGCTTGCTTTTGCTAAGTTGATCAGCTTTTAAGTTTCTAGAACAATGTAAAGTTTTGTGCTTATGATTTCTCCAGGCATCAAGTTTCTAACAATCTAGAAGTATTCCTAAATGGGTTTCAGAGAGAATGGGGAAGTGGGAGATGAGAAGGGAGTTGGATCAGATTATGCACCGGCTAGAGATTCTCTTTCATCCCAAGGTGAGGCTCATGGCAATGAAGATATTAAAGCAAAAAGAGTTTCAGGGGTTCCAAAAAAGCTTATGAAAAAAGAGACAAAAGAAAATAGCCCCTGCAAGGCCAAAAGCAACACCAGCCGTCAAGTTCAAAACAAGCTGCAACATAAAGCATCAAACAACATTCAAAACAAATTTCAGAAACCAAGGAAAGCAGTTAATGCTGCTAAAGCTGTTGAAATTAGAAGACCAGATATTGTAGGAGTTCCTTCTCACCCTCCATCAGAATTGTCTGAGGAAACAGATGATATAGTTAGTGAGGCTGGAACCACTGATGATAAAGGCAATGAAGAGGCCAAAGAGATTGATTTGTTAGATGAAGCTCCACATTGTGACCAGAGTACTGGTACCGATGATGAAATTGCTGATATTGAAGAAAACATAGGCGATGACGGCAAATCAGTTGTATATCAAAGGAATGAGAAATTGGAGTCAAAAATTGACAAGTTGGAACAGGAACTTCGTGAAGTTGCTGCACTTGAAGTTTCTTTATACTCTGTAGTGCCCGAGCATGGAAGTTCAGCACATAAGTTGCATACCCCAGCTCGACGTCTGTCTAGGCTGTACATTCATGCATCCAAGCTTTGGTCCTCAGATAAGAGAGCTTCTGTAGCAAGAAATACTGTTTCTGGCCTTGTGCTTGTCGCGAAGTCATGTAGTAATGATGCTTCAAGGTAAAATCTGGCTATACTTTATCTCAATTTTAACTTCAGCATATGACACAAGAATCAAATTCCTTCCATTAACAATCTACTCTTGATGTAGGCTGACATTCTGGCTGTCCAATACAGTTGTCTTCAGGGAGATAATTGCACAAACTTTTGGCATCTCACGTCAACCGACTCCAACCATGATGACTATCAACATGAATAGTAGTGCAAAAAAACTTGATGGGGAATCCATGCAAATGCCATGGAAAAACAGCTCCAACGGAAAGCAAACCAAACTTGCTGTCATTCAGGTACCAGATGATTGGCAGGAAACAAGTACACTTTTGGCTGCATTAGAGAAGGTTGAATCTTGGATATTTTCTCGGATTGTCGAGACAGTGTGGTGGCAGGTAAAAGTGTGCCTTAGACTATATGGCCCTACTGTTCTCTGAATATGTCTGATTTCTCCACGCTATGAATTTCTGAGGAATGTTTCTTTTCCAGGCACTAGCTCCTCACATGCAAACCCCGGTGGAAGGTTCATCAACTCCAAAGGCTGGGAGATTGTTAGGTCCTGCTTTGGGTGATCAGCAGCAAGGAACCTTTTCTGTTAACCTGTGGAAGGCTGCATTTCACGACGCATTCAGCAGAATCTGCCCTCTTCGTGCTTGTGGACATGCGTGTGGCTGTTTACCAGTATTGGCAAAATTGGTATTATTTGACATCCTTAGTTTGAAAAGAATAAGCAATTAAGCATCTTTTGCTATTGAAAATGTCCTTTTGTATTTCATGGGCACTGCTAATATCAGGTGATGGAGCAATGTGTAGCACGATTAGATGTTGCAATGTTTAATGCCATCCTTCGTGAATCAGCCAGCGAGATACCAACTGATCCTATATCTGACCCGATTCTCGACCCAAAAGTTCTGCCAATTCCAGCTGGTGATCTAAGCTTTGGGTCAGGTGCACAGCTGAAGAACTCGGTATGTACCTGGTTCACTACCTTTTAAGTGCATCCCGAAAAAGTTTTCCTTTATTTTTTTATGCAATAATGCTTGCATGGGAAACTAAATCTTGTGCATTAGCTAGATTGTGAATATGTCACTGACTTGCCATTGCAGTTCAAACAACCAATTTATATGAAATAAATGCCTATGCAGATTGGAAATTGGTCGAGATTGTTGACAGATAACTTTGGCATGGATGTTGATGACTCTGAGGAGGATGGTCTTGGCATAGAAAACAATGATAATGAAAGAAGAGGTGCTGCTGAATCAAAGTCTTTTCAACTGCTTAATGAATTGAGTGATCTCCTGATGCTCCCAAAGGACATGCTTCTTGAAAGATCTGTCAGGAAAGAGGTCAGTGTTCATGCATAGCTCCTGACGAATTATTGTACTGTTTTTTTTCTTTTATCTAACCATCGATTGAGCTGTTGGTCTCTCTATCAGGTCTGCCCTTCGATTGGCCTTCCATTAGTAACAAGAATCCTGTGCAATTTCACCCCTGACGAGTTCTGTCCTGATGCTGTTCCTAGCATATTCTTAGAGGAGTTGAATTCTGAGGTATTATTTTCTCACTAAAATATTGTAGGCTTCTAGTCTTACAAATATTATTTTTTGCTAGCAATGTTGAATACATCGAAATACAGACACTGCAGTAGTTAACGCGATACTTTATATTATGCAGAGCTTGCTGGAGTGTTGCACCGACAAAGACGTGATCATCTCATTTCCATGCATCGCTGCTCCTGTTGCGTACCGCCCTCCCTCACTATTGGATGTGGCAGAGAAAGTGGCAGACACCGGCGGTGGTGCAAAGCTAGGCAGGAGAGCGTCGATGGTCCTGAGGAGAGGGTACACCAGCGACGACGATCTGGATGGCCTGGATTCTCCCCTCGCTTCCCTATTTGACAAGAGTGCTCCACCTTCGCCCTCTAACGGCATCGCGCATTTTACTGCTCAAAGAGGAGCATCCATGGAGAATGCAAGATACACACTACTGAGAGAGGTATGGTCGGAGCGGCAGTGACTGGTGAACCTGTAAAATCTGAAATCTCTTCTGTAGCGTACCTTACAAAGTTTGGAAAACCTACTGAGGTGAAAAGTGAAAGTGAAACCTCGAAAGAAGCTGTTTTGTAGCAGAACTAGTTTGACTGCCCCAAAATGGCGTCTCTGTGTAAACCCCCCACATATATCTTCACAGTGCAAATGCAACCCGTTCTTGTACATTCCTATATATGTTGTTCTTTTGTAGTGTAGAAGCAACTAAAAAATGAATAGTTCTGTTGTCCCTTGAAGCTAAAGATTTGCGATGTCTACGATGCAAGATTGGGGAATGAAAGGATGTTTTACCTGACCACATTATGTAGAGCAGATTCTGATGCATGATTTATCAACAATTCTATACTGTTTCTTATCGACAAATCTGATTAGGACTCAGGACACTCACGGGTGAGCAGTTTCCACTAGTCTTAACATATCAGTGTATGCGATGGCCCAACAAAAATATTTATCATCATCAGACGGCCGCCAACTATGGCGACTTGCCATCTGCAGATGCAGCTTACATTGTGTACGCCTATCAAGTATCAACCGCATTGGTCCTGTAGTAATGCTTTCACTATCAATTTAGCTTGATGTGGGATTTCGCATTAGATCAGAGTACACAGTAATCTGATCGATTCTTCTCCGGGGAACTTCATGCCAAGCAGGCTGGATGGACACCGGATGGCAGATAAGAGACGACAGGAGAGAATTTTTTTGACGATATAGTAACAATCAGAATCATTGACACCAATACGAGTATAGTTATCAAGTTATCCATTGAAAACAGTTACCAAAACCCATGTCCGAAGTCCAGGCAAAATCATGCTCGCCATTACATTTATCCAATGACCAACATGCCACAAATGATATTTCCAAACTGTCACAGCGATTGTCAACTTAAATGTATGTCAGTGGCAATGACGAACATAACATGAACACATAACTAAACCCTTGGAATTTGGATGAAGGAAAATAGATAGCTTGTGATGTACCATAGTCCAAAACTTCTGTGGGGTACAAAAAGTTTGCTGTTGCAAATACAAACTAACAAGTAACAACTCATTCTAAAAATGTGGAGAAAGTGAGGATTTAATCCGTTTCATCAACGACCTTGGTTCCCAGCCCCTTCAAACCCTCAGGAGGGATCTCAGCTACGGTGACAAGAGAGTAAAGTTCTTCCTTGGCATCCTCCTCATCGTTCCTCTTGCGGGCAATCCTCACACGAACCCTCCGTGGCACACTTCTGATCCCACTGCTCCAGATGTGCTTGTTGAGCTTCACATCAATCCTGACATCTGTGGTGCCCATAGCCTTATGTGCAAACTTCCTGATCTCCTTGATCGCATTGGGTGCCTTCTTCTTGAATGTACTGTCCAACATTAGGAAAGTGTTGAATAAAAAGGAAGCACAAGGAAAATGTACATAGGAACTGGATGTGGTACATATGTACATAAACAGTTCCGTATGATAATGAATTGTTGGACGAGAAAACTAAGGGCTGAACTACTGAATGTTAAGCTCAAAAACAAAACAAGGTTACATAGACACCAACTAAAGGGAGGTCATGTCAAGACAACGAATATGTAGAATACAAAGTTTACTTCATATAAGGCTCAGAGAAACACTGCAAGTGCTACCTAAGTTCAAAGCATAGCACTTGAATACACATTCAGTAAGAGAAATGGATTAATCTTAGAATCCATTTGGCCTAGCTAAAACTGAGGATTCCCAGTATTAAGCAACCCAGCACCAAGAAAAGCAGCTTTCTTAACTATTGATTATTGCGCTTGCGCCACCCTTCCAACCAGAGGAGGGTGTCTTATAGGGAATGTCTAAAATGGCTTTTACCTAGACAGTCCCTAAAGCTTATCTAATAAGCAAGTTTACTGATCGTATACGGTTGTACCTTCCTAAGCTAGGCCAAACAAGCCGTTTCACTACACGTAGGCATAGCTAATTTGTTGGAAAGTTAACAAGGAGCAAGCAATTGAATCACAACAAATAGCAATTCTAATAGGAAATGAAGTGTGATGCTACAGCCCTATTAGCTTCTAAGTCTCGGGTAAACGAGATTTGAAAGACATCAAACGAAACATAGCTGCCATTGCACAAAATATATAACCATAGCAACAGCGTCAGATAGTTCCATCCTTGCGTACTAATATTACGCAAGAACAATGAGCACAATTTGACATCTTAAATTAAAATCTCGCTAATGTTCAGGCATACATACAGCAGAATCCAGTGATCAATGACGTCAGATCTTGTAGCAGGAACGGAACGTGTGGCAGTAACAAACAGCAAGGTAAAAACGAGGGGAGGAGGGAGGGAGGGAGGGAAAGAAGTACCAGCCATGGAGGCGCTTGTGGAGGTTGATGGTGTACTCCCTGGTCACCACCTCCTCCTTCCTCGCAGCTCCTCCCTTCTTCTCCACCATCTCCTCGCTCGCCTGCTGCTTCCGGGTCGATTTGGTGGTGTTCCGGCGGCGCAAGAGGAAACCCTACCAACGACCGGGCGGGTTTTATATGTGTGCGTTAAGAAAACCTAAGGTGGCATTCACCGCGAGCTCCCTACAGTTATCGAAAATACAATGTCGGGCTTACCCCCTCTCTCTAGAACTACTCCCAAGGGTCTCGAGCATCTCCAAGAGGAGTTCTAAATAGGTTGCTAATTGTAATTATAGAGTTTTGATGGAAAAAAAGTACTCCAACAGAGGTTGTATTTTGAGAAAAATTATCAAAATAGGTTTAGGACTCGGAGCCCGGTTGCTATATTTGGCAACACTCCTCTCCAGCCCTATCCTATTCGTGCGTTTAGGGTCTAATTGCTGGAGTCAATAGTTATCTTGGGCCCTAATTCTTTTAGTTTAGGCCCTATTTTGAGGTATAGGACTCTATTTTAAGACCTGATTGTTGGAGATGCTCTAAACGAGCCGAACACGAGAGAGCTTGGCAAATCAGACTTAAGCTCACTAAAGGCTTAAGTCAAACTCAAGTTAGAGTTTAAATTTGGATATAGATTTGAGTAAGATTGATAAAAGTAAACAATTTAATATATACTATTTTTTAACAATAAAAAAATATCTAACCTCAAGCTTGGCTTGAATAAGCCCAGTAAAAATTAACATATGATAATATTTAATAAATAATTTATAAATTTATCAAACTCGTAAGCTATTTAAGCTCAGTTTAAAATCAAGATCGAGTTTGACTCGTTTAGAACTAGAGCAGCTGATGATCCTTTTTTACAGCCCTACTCTCATGTGATGATATGGCCGATGATAGGTTTGTGATTCCACAGACTGTGTTCTCGAGTAGCATACAAGGGCAGGTACGGCCCTAAAAAGTCTTGAATTGAAAATGCTATTACAATAGTTAATATGTTTAAAATTAAAATAATTTTATTCATGATGGAAAAAGTTAATGAGTCTTAGCTCAACAATAACTCAATTTAAATTGTAAATAAAATAATTTTATGTTCAGCTCCACCTCATAGACAGCCCCAGCGTGCCGTGCCAGACCACCAGCGTGTCCTACGACTGTCATCCAACAACACGGGCTGTGTTTATCGTAGACCGACAGGATAATGGCTGTGTTTCTACCACCGACCAGCTGATGGGCGGGCGGCACCGGTAATAGGCAGCGGCATCATGCGGAACGGACCGGAGCGAACTGTATCGGCTGCTGGGTAGGTTGCACCTCTCGGCTCACGCCGAGGCACATTCAGTTCTAGATCGCGTCGTACCGTACTGTGCCGGCTGTTGTGTTGCACCTTCGTTTCTAGGCCACATGTGGAGCGTGCTGTGTTGTGCTGGGCTCTGGGCCGCATCGATGCTCTTGTCCTTACCACTGCGTTCTATTTGATCCTAGGGCACGGACACCGGCCCGAATCCGATGACAGGTACTGTGGGATATATATACCCCGGGGGCCCACGAGGCAGGCCAGGCGAAACAAGCCCAAGCCGACTGCAAAAGGCCAGAGGCGGCCTGGGATGAGCAAGGCGTGAAGAAATCAAGCCAGATTAGGCAAGAAACGGTTGTAATCCAAATTGCTATAGTAACAGACAGATGTAGAAGGCATGGTCTCCACCTCATATCCGAGTGGGACTCCTTTTTGTAACCGCCCTCTCCTGCTATATAAAGGGAGGGACCGGGGAACCAAGATCATCAGCAAATAAGTTAGCCAATCATAATCCCAGAGCACAGGACTAGGGTATTATCTCCACCGTGAGAGCTCGAACCTGTATAATTCCCGTGTCTTGTGCTACCATCGAGTTCCCGATCCAGCGCTTAGCCCCCTTTTCATTATTGTCGGTAACAAACCCTCGACAGGTACCATGTGCAATACCTGAAAACATTCTGTACTTGGGAACACAGTGAAATGCTTCCATGCTTTCCTTTCAGATAGGATAAGTGTAAACCATGAAGCAATTGAAAAGATAAGTAATCACTAGCTAATCTTTATTTATACTTTAATATTTATTCAACTTTTGGAAAAAAATGTATAGAAACACCCCTCAAAAATATATTGTGTGCAATCGTGCAGTCACCGTTGGATGAAGCAACCAATGGTCCAGATCGAGGTGGTGGGACAGCAACCACTTAATGGCAGTGGCAAATCCAGGATAAAAATAGAAGAGGGGCTCCTATGTCGAAGTTCTAACTCAAGATAAATATACTAATGATATATGTACCGATCTATTGCCATCCAAATTCATACATAAATAGGAAGGAATCAAAGTAAATAATCAAAATATAACGAGTGTAGTACATTGCTAATGGATAGAATGACATAAATATGTGAGAACAGATCATCGACCATTTGACCTATAGATAAAAATATAAAACTCAGTGATGCAATTTCAATACGTGAATACTTATAAAAATATAAATTGAAATAATACTTACGAAGGCACTAGTACCGAGTATGATGCAATTTCACTCTACGATTTTTCATCTCTTGAAAGCAACGTTTGGTTCTTCATTTTTGCAACTTAGTTTGCTGTTGCTCTAATAAAATAAAGTGAATCAGAGAGAATAAAAAAAAAAACAGTCAATAGAATAAAGATTAGCCTTTGTCAATTGTTACTATTTGAATAAAGATTAGCCTTTGTCAGTTGTTACTATTTATCAATGTGGGCACTGGCGCGGAGAGCAATTTTTTATACCGATTAGAGTGGGCATCTAGCGTCGTGCACTCGTTAGTCGTCTAGCGCCTGGGCGATGCGATTGATTGATTCAATTCCCCATTTCCTCTGGCCTCTGGCGATGAGGCGATCTGGCAATTCAGCGGCGACTCCTTCGGCTCCTCTCCTCTATCGACCGCCGTGCCGGCGCCGGCGTTCCCCTTGGCCCCTTCCCCGCCCAGGCGTCCACCTATTCCCTCACCCACAGCCGGCTTGTCGACGTTGAGCGGCCAAGCCGTCACAGCCCGCGCGCGCTCTGGCCCCAGCCCCGGCCCTGGCGCCTAGCCGGCTCGCCCTCCCCATCCGCAGGCGCAGCATCGCAGCCCTTTGGAGTCTGGAAGTCAGAAGACTGGACTGGAACCTTCTCGGCTTCTCACCTCTCCTAGTCTCCCGTGCGGTGCGGTGGCGGCGCTACAGAACATGCTGAGTACACTCTACAGGTGAAAATCCTTGAAACTTGCCCATTGGCCCATTTTTTTGATAAAGGAAGCTTTTATTAATTTCAAGAACATTACATCAAGGAGATACAAGTCCCTGAAACTACTCCCAGCCTCTGCTTAACATGAAGCACACAGCCCATAAAACAAAAAGCAAAACATATAAGCAAAATTAATCCCTCCTCGCTAAAAACAATCAATCTGAAGATTAGACCGCCATCCAGAGGCCTGGGAGAAGAAAGCCATGGCCACTGCACCAATCGTTCGTAGCCTGCACCAAGATAGTTCGCAATTCCGGCTTCTACAAAGACAAATCCATGACGTAGCCAATGGGAAGTAGCAAAAAGAACCTGTAAAGGAGATGAGTTTGACTTCCTGTCAAAGACAATATCTTGGCCCATGTAGTACTGGTTCCAATTAAGCCCACTAGCCCAGTTATCGTTTATTCTTCTTCCCTACTCCCGCCGGCGACATGTCTGATACTTTGATGTTTTCGCTTGGTCGGGGGATACTGCTGCCTGTTGGGATCCGAGGAGGGGGGGGGGGGGGGGTTCCCGTCGGCGGCCGGCTGGAGGTGGGGCTGATGCCCCAACCCGCCCCAACGGTAGATCCGCCCCTGCTTAATAGTACATCTTGCGACACACATAAATTCACCCTCTCCCAGGATTGTTTGTCTCTTAGAGAAAATCCAATCTTCGCGGAAGTTGCATTATATACCACACGCACAACCTTTGCATGGTGTTTGGAAGAACCTGGTCAATAGCAGACCTGATGTTAGCAGCCTCATCTGTTATGAAAAAACTGGGTGCAGCTCCACTCATAGCTTTCAAAAGGCATTAGACAACCAAATGTTCGACTCGATCTTCTCATCTACTAGAAAACCAGCGTTGAAGAAAACAGATTGCATATGACAACTGACTCCGGTGAATTGCGCAAAGATCATATCGTATTAGTCAGTAGTGTATGTAGAATCAATTGACACCATGTCACTAAAATGACTATAGTTTTTCCGACCAGTGGCATCCGCCCAAAACAGACGCACCAATCTACGATCATGCACTTCATAACAAAATAAAAATGCGGGGTTGAGTTCCTTCGTTCTACCGTTCACAAACAAAAATGCACTTCATAATAAATTCACCGTGGTAAATTGTCACTTATTTGCGCATCCCACATACTCAAAAACTCCTCGGCCCATTTTATTATCTTATGCATTGGTATTTGTGTTAAATCGTGCCATTTTGTATTTCGTCCGTTTTGCAGGAATCTGGCTAAAAAGATACAGTAAAGAGCTTCTTTCAAAAAATGTGAAAAAATTGTTGTGAAATAAGGAAACCTAAACCAAATATGGTTAGGATTCTGTCTTTTCTTAATGTGGTCGAATCCGAACTCTCTCTTACATCGCTATATATATCGGGTACCCCTTCATTGTAAACCATTGAATCAATAAAGCGAGAGAGATTTCCAACCTATATTCTGTATGTTCTCGATTCTTAATTCGCATGTTCATGCATGCGTGCTGTTGATTCGAGTAGGTAAACGACGACGTTTTATAACACGTTATCAGCACGAGTCTCTACCACAAGGAGGAGGATTGTCAACTACAACGAACAATCTACTACTGGCGATTGATCGCCCGTTCCGATCTGCAATTAACTCGTCATTACGCTGACACCCACTCGGATTGCCGAAAAGATCCTACGCGTCTATAGAATTTCCCTGCAGGAGTATGGTCGATTAAATCGCGATTGAATTTAGTAGAATGGAAATTTAGGGGTTTTTACTATCGATCCAGTAGATCATTTTTCTCTATCCTCACCCGCGATCAATCAGATCAGACCAATACAAATCATGCTTGTGGTTACTGTTCATCGACAATTAAAAAAAAATTCTCTGGTCCTGTCCGGTGGCCTGAAGCCACATGCCATCGTTCGTCGGCCCGTAGCCGATTCGGCTTCCACGCCCGCGTCTCGGCCGCCATGCCCCTTGCTTGGTGGCACGCCCGAAGCGACTCGTCGGACTTCGTCGCGCCCGAAGCCGCGCCGCCGCCGAGCTCGCAAAGCGCCACGCCTGAAGCCGCGCTGCCGCCGTGTCTCCCCGGCCGTCGAGTCCGCCGCCCGCACCTCCAACGCAGGCGCCGTCCCGCAGACGTGCAGCGAACGGCCTGATGCCGGCGCCCGCGAAGCCTCCGCCGATGACCGCGCCACCACTTCGGGCCCGAAGCGCTGCGACGGCGTTCCCTCGGCTCTTGCGATTGCACCCGCGAGAAGTGGCGGCAACCGAGTCCGTGCGCATGTCGAGGGTCGCACCCGAGCACGCCGTCTCGCCTATGCCCGTGCGCCGCTGGACCCCTTGGTTTCTGCGCCTGAAGGCCTCGATGCTTCTCGGGAAGAATTGCGGTGGCGGCTAGGTTTTGGTAATCTGATGCCCCCATATGCTGCTGGTTAATGGGCCGAAGCCCATCATTACAGCTCTTGGGCCACGTGGCCCACCCTTGTTTTCAATTGTTTATATACAGCAAATCCGGGAGCAAAATCAGAAAAGAATTAATATATTCTAAAAATATGACTTTAATCACTAGAAGTTTGCTTCTCTAGGTTATGGTCTTCCGTGAAATTTGATAAATGGTATTTATCACATTTTGAAAGTTTTCATGCTCTGGATTTATTTTCTAGCTTTACGCCATGTTTAATATGCACAGAATATTTATCTTCTGTTATTTAAGTAATTCTGAAAATCATTTAGTAATTAACAGAAATGCTAAAAAATTATGAAAATAATCGAGCTATCAAAACGGTTTTGAGCTTGAGGGCATAAGTGGTTGGGTTTTTTATTTCTGTTTTGAAGGAACGGATACATGACAATTGGTGTCTAAGGAAAACACACATGAGGCTAGGTTTCTTAATTGGCACCTGAAATCGGGAAATGCTCCCTCCCTCATGTGAGCCCTCAGGGCGGGTTGACCTGACCAAGAGTCATGTTGACGGAGGTATTCATTACGTGTTTTCATACCCAACCAGCAAGGGTTACATAAAATGTAATTAGCATTATGCCAGGCTTATTTCACGTGAAAATTTATCCTTCTATTAATTAGTAATTCTGAAAATTGCTTAATAATTAGCAGAAAAAAATGTTAGAAAAATCCTGGAAAATCTGTGATAATTATCTACTGAATAGATATAGACCATACTCTATTGATTCAATATTAATCATACAAAACAATATTTTACCTGAAGTAAAATCCCTGTTTTGTTTGCATATAGGATATGTCTGACATCGCAAAGAAAGAATTTGCTGAGCTTGTCCTGAATGGCAGCAATTACCTCACTTGGACAATGGATGCCAAGATTAACTTGATAGCTAGATCTCTTGGAGCCGCAATTTCCCAGCCTGAAGCTAGTGCTCCGGCTCTCTCTGAAACTACTAAGTGCACAGCTTTGCACTTCCTGAGGCACCATCTCCATGTTGATATGCATTCTGCTAGAAGCAGAAATGCATGATGAACTTCTAATGAAGAATCATCAAGTCCTACCTAGTGGTGAAGCACATGCAAGCGCTCAGCAGGCTAGCAGTAGCCAAGGCCGCAGAAATGGCCAAAAACAGAAAGGGAATAAATGGAAGAATGACAAAAAAAATCATAAAGGAAGAGGATAATCTCATTAGGGATGAGCTAAAAGAATTCCAGAAGAATAAAAATAAGTTCCAGGAGGACGACATAAATGATTTATATGGAGACATGGAATAGTCTCCTAGTTTTCCCCTTAGAGTCGATGTCATATTATCCTTTAGAGTCTCCTTAAGAGCCTTATTTATCAGTTTAGTCTTTGTGTTCCTGAATGAACAATGGTTTACGCTCCTATTGAGCTATTATCAGTCAAATTTAATAAAGTTTGATTTTTCCAGGATATTAATTTAATTATGCTATATTTGTTCTATATTATTTATTCCCGATGCAACAAATGTTTGATTAATTTTATTTGTTTAATATAGAACTCCATGAATAATCCGATGGCGGAGGAGGAAATCTGTCTTGTAGACAGTTGCACCACAAATACGATTCTTAGGGAAACTAAATATTTTCAGACATTGATTAAGAAAATTGAAAATATTATGACCATCGCCGAAGCGATGCTCTTATTGTTGGCACCGGAAGAGCCATCATAGTTCTCCCTATGGGCACTCGTATAATTATAGAGAATGCCCTATTATACCCTGAGTCCAGTCATACTCTTTTGAGTTTCAAAGATATCCGTCTAAATGGTTTCCATATAGAGACTGAAAATGAGGATGGTACTCAATACCTACTCATGACCAAGTTTAACAGATGTAATAAACGTGTGGTTGAAAAACTTCCTTCCTTCTCCTCCGGGTTATATTACACATATATAAAACCAGAAGTTTATATTGTGATGAAAACCATAGTTAAAACTCCAAAAATATTTAAGATCTGGCATGATCGTCTGGGTCATCTTGGGTTGAATATGATGAGAAGAATAATAAATAATTTTGCTGGCCATAATATAAAAACTACAGCCTTTCCTAAACCTGAAGCTTTTATGTGCCCTGCATGTGCTAAAGGAAAGCTGATAGTTCGTCCCTCTCATCTTAAAATTAGGGCAGAATCACTGAATTTCCTGGAGAGAATTCAAGGTGATATCTGTGGACCAATTCATCCCCTGTCGGGCCCATTCAGATATTTCATGATCCTAATAGATGCTTCTACTAGATGGTCCCATGTATGTCTCTTATCTACTAGGAACCATGCCTTTACTAAATTAATCGCCCAAATCATTAGATTAAGAGCCTCCTTTCCAGAAGAAAGGATTAAGTCCATTCGAATGGACAATGCTAGTGAGTTTACCTCAAAAGCATTCAATGATTATTGTATGGCTCTAGGCATTAATGTAGAGCATTCTGTACCTCATGTCCACACCCAAAATGGCCTTGCAAAGTCATTAATTAAGATAGTAAAGCTTATTGCTAGGCCACTCTTGCTGAATTGAAGGTTACCCACCAGTTGTTGGGGCCATGCAGTGTTACACGTATCATTAATTCAACTCAGACCAACTGCATACCATGAATTTCCCCCTTGCAGCTAGTGCGTGGGAAAGAACCAAGTATTTTTCATCTGTGAAAATTTAGTTGTGTTGTATACGTGCCAATCTCTCCACCACAGCGTACCACCATGGGACCTCACCGGAAGTTGGGGATCTATGTAGGTTATGAATCTCCGTCAATAATTAAATACCTAGAGCCTATGACAGGGGATCTGTTCACGGCTCGGTATGCTGATTCTATTTTTGATGAGGACAACTTTCCGGCATTAGGGGAGAAAAGTACCACATTGAAAAATGCTAGGAAATAGATTGGAATGCAACTGGCATTCAGTCCTTAGACCCACGCACTAAAGAAGCCGAACTTGAAGTTCGAAGGATAATAAGTCTGCAACAGATAGCCGATAACCTGCCAGATGCCTTCACTGATTATAAGGGAGTGACAAAATCTCATATACCTGTAGTAAATGCACCTGAAAGAGTGGAAATACCCCAGAAGGATATTGAATCCACTCTTGCCCCTCATGGTAAAAAGAGTGGGAGGCCTCCAGGTGCACGGGACTCAGTTCCGCGGAGACGTCCGTAGAAACAGAGAACCGAGCAAAAGAGATCACTACCTAAAACAGTTGAAGAAGCTCAACCTATTGTTGAGAAAATCCCTAAAGCGAGCCATCCTGATGATGGTAATCTCCCTAAAGTGAGCCATCCTGAAGATGAAAATCCTAGTGAACATTTGCGCGCACAATCTAACGCTGGGAAGTCGGAACACTCAGACTCCATCGTTATGGGAAATCACGAGGAGCTGGAAGAAATGAATGAAGAAATATCCACCAATTATGTGGATTCGGGAGAATTATATAAAATAAAGACTACAATTGTCGACATTTATTTCGCCTCTAAAATTGCTAAAACTCTTGAACTGGATCCAGAACCAAAGTCTATGGCAGAGTGCCAGAAGCACTTAGATTGGGTCAAATAGAAAGAAACAATTGAGGCGGAATTGCACTCGCTTAATAAAAGGAATGTATTTGGTCCTGTTGACCGGACACCTCCTAAAGTGTTCCCTGTAGGATCAAAATGGGTTTTCATCCAGAAGAGAAATGAAAATAACGAGGTGGTAAGATTTAAAGTGAGGCTTGTAGCACAAGGGTTCACGCAGAGACCCGGCATCGATTACGATGAAACATATTCTCCTGTGATGAGTGGAATAATGTTCCGATATCTAATATCAATGGCAGCAGGCTTAAATTTAGAAATGCAGTTGATGGATGTGGTGACCGCATATTTATATGGGTCACTGGATTCAGACATTTATATGAAAGTCCCTGAAGGAGTAAAAGTCCCGGATCCTAATAATCGCAACATGTATAGCGTCAAACTGCACAGATTGCTATACGGATTAAAACATACCGAAGAATGTGGTATAACCGCTTAGTGAGTTCCTCTTGAAGAAGGATATTCCAATAATGATGATTGTCCTGTGTGTTCATAAAGAAATCCGAATGGATTCTCAGATCATCTCGGTGTATGTCGATGATCCGAATATCATCAGAACCACAGAGGAGATAAAGGAAGCAAGTGCTTACCTCACGACGGAGTTTGAGATGAAAGATCTGGGTAAAACCAAATTTTGCTTAGGCCTGCAGCTAGAGCATCTCCCAGAAGGAATTCTTGTTCACCAGTCTTCCTATACCCGGAAGGTATTGAAGAGGCTTAATATGGATAAATCACATCCCTTGAAAACCCCCATGGTTGTCAGATCCCTCAAAGTGGATAAAGACCCATTCAGACCGAGGATGAAAAATGAGGAAATCTTAGGACCTGAAGTCCCATATTTAAGTGCTATCGGAGCACTCATGTACCTTGCGAATTGCACAAGGCTAGATATTGCATTCGCAGTGAATTTGCTAGCAAGACATAGTTCAGCTCCAACCAGAAGACATTGGGCTGGTGTAAAGACTTTACTCAGATACCTCCAAGGTACTCAAAATCTTGGCTTGTTTTTCCAAAAGAACCAAGACTTGACCATGGTGGGATATACGGATGCTGGCTATCTGTCTGATCCCCACAGTGCCAAATCTCAGATTGGTTTTACAACAAAAATGAATTTTACTAAATGAGAAATCAGAGGCCATCATGACACCTGCCTCATCGAGACAATCGAAACACGAATATTATTTACCCGAATTGAAGGTTACACACAAAAGTTACGAATGCCGGAAGGCTTTCAGAGGTCCGACCTAGGCCAACAGGGGTTGCATGCATGGCCCTGCGCTAACTATGCGTCTGTCGGTGCCTAGAGAGTGCTGCTCACCATTTAGGGTATACTAGCTTATGTGCCTGTGCGATGTAACTGAGACTTATTTTGTGATAAAAAATTTATTTGTAAAGAGCATTAATATTATCTGAATAATAATTTTCACTCTGAATATGCAATGGTTAAATATTTAAATCAATTCATCGAAACATACAAAATCCAAGCACCTATTTACAAACTCGATCTTAAAATTATCTTTAATTTCACAAATTTAAATAATAACATCACAGCACTTGGGATTGTAAATTTGTAAAACTATAATTCAAGATCGATCGATCGACCAAAAGAGACATCACCTGCTGCCCCATAGCGCGTAAATGCATTGAAGAGCTAGGCGTCATCCGTATATGGCTGCCACCATCTGCGATGTGAGTGGCTTGTATGCCTTACTCTAGCCATACCATAGCCCCATCCCATCAACCAGCTCCACCGCCTCCTCACCTCCCCCCACGAGTGTCTTCCTCAACCTATTGACATCATCCACCGTGATGAGCTCCAGCAGCGCCGTCAGTCTATCTCGCCGCCCACCACCGGTGACCTGCCCCTGCGCCGTATCGACGAGATCAAGAAAGTCGCCTATTACCTTCGCTTAACAGATAAGATCCACATATCTGCAAGAGAGGTAAGAAACGGTGGAGTTATATAGATTCAGTAACCGAGGAGATATCTACGGAATCAAGATTAAGAAATCATCGAGGAAGGAAGGCAACAAAAGGAAAAGAGACGAGAAGAGACCCAGCTCCATGAATCGGAGCTCCGCTTCCTTTAGAAGAGAATCAATCAATCCAATCCAAAAAGCACCGGGAGTAATCGCCGCCGATTCGAATACCAGATCAATGGGAGAAAAGAAAGCAATACATGAATCATGCATATTCATTTACCTCCCATGACGGGATGATCCAATCTAATCTACCGGGATGGCCACTGCCAGCTTCCCATTCAACCACGCGGGTGTGGACACGTGTCGAGGTAAGGGGGAAAACGGATGTACCACCACCAACTCCTACTTAGAATTAGTAGAGATAAAGATAACAAACTTATCTGGTCGCGTCATGCATAGCCGTGCGCATGCTACTGGCTGGCCGGAATCAAGTCCATATATGATTAGATAAAATGAAAAGATGATCTTATCTACACATGTAAGTAAATACTTAATGGAAAGGATGCAGATGGCAACTCAAAGGCACATGGTAACTCCGAAGCTGTATGCATGCAGTATATGGAAAAAAGAACCGGTCGTGCAGTATTTTGAAATAGAATTGGCTGATTAAGATAATTAAGAGTCTGATACGCCGCAGATCACGCATGCATGCATATCCAACCAAATTAAAACTTTCTCCATTCGCCAATGTATAAAAGATTGGGATAATGACGGTTTCGTGGGTATGCCCGGGGAAGGGGGAAAGAACGGACCACCGCCACCAACTCGTAATTAGAAGTAGTAGAGATACAATAAGGTTATCTTAACTTGCTCTTAGCATATCCACATCAGTTTTGTCCTATATGAAAGGGTAAGAAAAGAGGAAAGAGAAGAGAGCTGGCTCTTATTTAGTAATAAGTATTGCACAAGAGTATAGGTAAATTAGTTATGTACAAGAGAGAAGAGATAATTAATACACAACATGTGGAGCTAACTTTTAGAGATAGATATTGTACAAGCTAGTTTAGTGCTTACTCTAGATGGTATAGATAGAAGATAGAGTAAGCAGCTGAATTTGTTATTGTACTTGCCCTTAGACCCCAAAACGTCGAAGCCCGCCTTGATCACTTATGGGAAAGCTCAAGAGTAGAGAGTCTCACGCCGCTCAGCGCACTACCTCAGGATGCCTCGCATCTTGCTGTGCAAGTTGAGACACCGCTCTCCTAAGTCTACACAGACTCAGTTCAAGACAGATTATAAATTATGAATTCTAGATTATATGAGAAGCTATTTCTAATTATGAGAGAATCGGACTAAACCGGCTACGACTTCCAGTTGGCGAGAATCAGCGAAAATCAGGTTCTAACTGGATTCTGATTCTATATAAAGAGCAATTTCTGATTGTGAGAAAAACAGTCTAAAATTCTTTGTTTAGCAAATAATCCGTTTTTTTAGTAGAAACTATTCACTGCTAGGATAGTCCAGTGCATCACAAGCACGGAGCCATGCTAAGACTATCTCCAGCGGTATCCCTTCAGACTCCAAATCCCTTCGCAGACAGATCCTAAGCACTCCAACGAATTCCCTTCACGGTTCCATTCGGAAGGGATTTGGAGAGAGAATCTCTTCAGAAAGAGATTTCTCTCTAATCTCTATACAAAACCCTTCGAGGGGATGCTGCTGGAGATGATAGGAATGAAAGGAATGAATATGGGGAAGAGAATGAGGGAAGAGAAGGGAATGAAGAGAAATTGCTAGAGATAGTCTAAGACTAACGCCGGTCGGTGCTACCCTTGCACAGAGGGGCGCTGCCCCTGTGCCGGTCGACGTCCAGGAGCTCTTTCGTCATGACGACTTCCCCCTCGATCCTCACTTCTTCCACTGTGACACCAAACTAGAAGGGGTAGATCCTATACTTGTTATCATTTTTCTGCTTGGTATGAGTGGTACTGGTGCATCCCCATCTAGTTTCTTTTACCTCACAACTCATCTTGTATGTATCGCCAAGCATACATACAAGTAATGCTTCTGTGTATTTTCTTCTCATACAGGTAGCATAAATTTTAAAGTAAAAGAAAGAATAAGTAATTAGTATTCATCCTCTATTTATGCTTTAGTATATGTGCAACTTTAAAAGATTAATGCAACAAGTCATATGATGCTTAACTGTACAATGACCAAGCGAAGCTAGTCATTGCACATCGTTACTGTAGTGTAGATCTTATCGGCCTTTCTGCCTATGACTTCTAGATTAAGATTCTGTTTGTTTAGATTTAGGTTTTTTAGCTCATAGCTTAAAGTCAGTTTTTTTGGCTTAAACAGCTTAAAAGCTAATGGCTTTTGTACGTGATAGAGGTAGATAATTTTATCTAACTTAACTATTATTAGTCTAAAACTAACTATCAATAAGCTAAAAAAGTCTCTCTCTAGTGGCTTTTGACTTTTAGTTATATAGAGACTTATGACTATTGAAAAACCCAGATAAAAAGCTACTCGTTTGCTTAAGCTTTTAAACCGATGAAGAAGCCCAAACAAACAGGGCCTAAAGATGTTTTTGTGACTTTGTCTACCTTCCCCTACAGTGGTTAAGCTAAGCTGCAACGGGAGGGTCTATCATGGTAAGATCATAGCTCGGGTCATTATGTTGGATTTATGCTCGTGGCGGTGTTGCAGTTACTAGCTAGCTTAGGCACACTCATGTGCAATGGTGGGTATTGGGCCGAGCTTTTTTTAAGTCAATACCTGACATGGTGGGTATGGTATGACCTAAGGCCCGGCCCAGCTCGTATTGGAATGAGTCGTGTCAGCACGATATGATTGACCGGACCGTGCTTGGCCTACCAACCTAACACGATGGGTGGCACGGTACGGTAGAATAGGCTATGTTTAGGCCTGCACGGCATGCCACAGTGGCATCGTGTCGTGGCACAGCCTGCCCTGCGTGCGGCACATGGCACATGCACAGCATGGCCCACACGACAGGCGGCACTACCCGTGACAGGGCCTATGGCACACGGTCGACGGTGGTGGAGGAGGGGGGATCCTGTACTCACGCGAACAGTACAATATCACTCTGTACCTATTTAAGAATGAGTAAAATTTAGTTTTTTCCTCAATATTTGTGTCCATGGCCTTAGCTCTATGCGTCTTCGGCTCTTTTCCTCTCATCGCAATAGTATAAATGGACCGGGTCTGGGTTGGCACGGATTGCAGAAGGGCCATGCCTACCGGCCCAACAGGACACGGTTTAGACACGTAGCCCGATGGACCCATACCATGTTGACCCGACCCGACACGACACCTACCTCTACTCATGTGAAATTATCACAACTTAGCCTCGTTAGCTCTTGGATATATGTGTTGGTGCATGGAACGTGCATGGAACTGGGATTTCAAATGATCACTTGCTCTAATTTGAAGTTACTCTCACTAATTCTTTGATGAGGACAGTCTTCTGTTACGACATGCCTTGGCAAGTTCTTCATTTCCTCACTTCACTTCCTCCTCAAACGGTCTCTTGTTGTGACACTTGGCAGCATCCGCTTCTTCCCCTTTTCCATCCCTATTTTCTTCCCTTCAAATTCAAAAAGTCTTGTTTTCAAAAATTTCCCCAAGTTTTTAATAGAAAGTATTCTTAACCATTTTGAAAGTTTTTTGAACAGAAATTTTTGAATTGAAAGTTTTATACTTGAAGTGCAAAAACTTTTTCATTGGAAGTGTTTGAACCAAAAGTTTTTTAATTGAAAGTTTTCAGTTGAATGGAAAGGTTTCGAATCAAAAGTTTTCGGACCGAAAGTTTTTTACTTGAAAATTTTCGAACCGGTTCTGATTCATTTGAAAAATTTAGATCGAATTTTTTTTTGTATCAGAAAATAAAGGAGTGGAAGAAGAGAATAGAAGGTTGAGTGAAAGGACAAAGCGCTCCAAATTAGCAACACTGTTAAATGATTGCGATGCAGATATATATCCTGACTCACGAGATGATATCTAGCTACTAACGGTGTGTTTGGTTGCATGTATGGGTACCTGAATCGTATGAGTGGATGCAACTTGTCGGCGTACTTCACGCCAGGGTACCCTCTCCGCCGTAAATAAGTAAGATCACGTGGCAGCCTAGCGAGCAGGCCGGCGACCAGGCCCCACTCGCCGAGCGAGCGGCCCACGTGGTGGCCTGGCGAGCAGGCAGGAGATCAGGTCCTAGTCGCCGGGTGAGCGGCCCACGTGGCGCTAAGCGGCGGCGGCGGCGCGTCAGCCTCGCCGCCGGGCGTCGGCGCGGCGGCGGCCGATCACGCCGCCACGGGCGCCGCCTCGGGCGACTGGCGGCGAGGGCGTCGAGCCCCTCCCGGGCGTCGGCCACTTGGCTGGCGAACAGCGGGCGATCACGCCGCCACGGGCGTTATTCTCCGTGGCGACTGGCGGCGGCGGCGTCGAGCCCTCTTGTCGGGCGAAGACCCACGGCGGCGGGCGGGCGGGCGGGCGACGTCGAGCCACGGGCGCCACCAGCCTACTTGGCGGCTGGCAGCGGCGGCGACCACGCCTTGCCCTCCGGCGTCGGCCTCCGTGGCGGCTTTGGCGGCGGTGGGCGATCAGCCTCTCGCGGGCGAAGCGACCCATGTGGCGACTTGGTGGGATGGCGAGCGATCGAGCCACTCGCCATTGGCGCCGCCTACGTGGCGGCTTTGGTGAGCAAGGGCGATCAAGCCCTCCGCCGCCGCATCGGGGCTGGCGGCGGTGACGTCGATCCCCTCTGCGCCGCATCGCCCACATGGCGGCGAAGAAGCGATCGAGCCACCGCCGAGTGTCGGCCCATGTGGCGGCTCGGCAAGTAAGCGAGCGATCGAGCCCCTCGCCAGGCGTCGGCCGTGGCGGCTTGACGAAAGCGAACAATCGAGCCCTCTCGCCAAAGCACGCGGCGACAAAAGAATGAAAAAGAGGCTTCGCCTCAAAGTCTCCTTCCCCTGACACGATATGTCGGAGCCTGACGTGCCCTATTAGGGCCATTGATTGCGAAGAGTTCTACTGGCGACACGACGACGGCCCATCCCTCTGACGCCTCACACCTAACCCGTTGCAGGAAAGTCACATCCCGGGCGGATCGGGCGAAGCCATACAGCGACATTAAATGAAGCTTGAGGGACATGTCTACAATGATAGGTGTAATTAATGAGTCGTAGATCAGTATGATGTCACCTTCTTACCTGCCCGAGCCAGCCCAGTCTATATAAGGGAGCTCTAATGCATGGGGAAAGAAGGTCGGGTCGAGGTCGAGAGACTTAGCAAGAAAAAAGAGAAAAACAAAGAGCATTGTAACCAACTCAATAGACATCAACAAAGATCTAGCAGGACGTAAGGCTGTTACCCAGACAGGGGGCCTGAACCTGGATACACTGGAGTGTTCTTTGATCTGTTGATCCCTGGATCCCCCGCGCGAGAGCCATTAGGGTTTCCAACTGCGAAGATGCCCTCTACCGAACCTTAACCTTCCTCCTTGGAGGACAACTTGTTCGGTGAAATACGCTGACAGGGGCGTGTCAGGTAGGGGGCTAGTGGTTGGCTCACCCAGCCATCTCCCCGGCGGAGTTCGGTCTTCTGTCTAAAAGGATCGCGCATTTGGTGATGGTGGGTTCACACTCAGCAACAAGAGGCGGCGGAGGCTAGCAGCGCCCAGAACACGTCCCGGCACTCCCGCCGGACGAGGGATCATCTCACGCTGCCCCCGCAGGGAGGCGGTGGTGCCCCCCTGGCAGTGGCAGAACATCCGGTTCGGCGTCAGCTGGCCATGGAGGCGGCCACCCCTGCCCAGAACCTGCATGCAGTCTGTCTCCTCCTGGACCACTCTCCGGTGGAACTTGCAAGAGACACCCCGGCCACGCCATGGCTGCGGGACATTGCTAGCCTTATAGACGTGGCCCAGCTCCGCGTAGGGATGCCCGACCGGTCGGGAACCGTCGGCACCCCTCGATCAAGGGTGCGTCTTGACCGCACCCAAGCTTCCAGCCGCCCGAGCGGGAAGCGTTCTAGCCAGGAGGGCCAAGATAAAGGAAAGGGCATACAAGATGAGGGTCCCGGTTCTGCCAGGAGTCGCGAGGACCTGAAGGTCCATCTAGAGAAGCGTCGGCGGCGGCACGACGATGATTTGCGTAATCACTTGCAGTGCCGTCGTGCCCAGGGGCAAAGCCGTGATAAGCGGATGGCTCCTGGGGATGAAGGCTCCTACCATGACTCACCTTCAAAGCGAAGAGGAGGTCCACTCCTCCGATTCATTGGGGAGTCGCAATCCGCACTCCCAAGACGGTCTCCAGTTGGGTTTCGTGGACGGCAGATTCTATGGTGTTGGGTGCCGGCGTTTTCCGACAAATCTGGCCGTGTGGCGTGGCCCAAAAGGTTTCATCCGGCATCCATCGAGAAGTACGACAGCACCACCAACTCAGAGGAGTTCTTGCAAATCTACACCACGGTGGTGCGGGCCGCTGGCGGGTCTGAAAAGGCCATGGCCAATTACTTCCCAACGGCCTTGACGGGGTCCACACGGTCTTGGCTGTTGAACCTCCCATGAGGATCAGAACAGTTGTGGGAGGAGTTGTGCGGCCTCTTCGTCGCCAACTTTCAAGGTTCCTACACACAACCGGGCGTGGAGGACGATCTCTACGCCCTCAAGCAGGAGAGAAGGGAGTCGTTGCGCGACTTCATCCGACGATTCAGTCATTGTCGCAACACGATCCCTTAGATTTCGGAGCAGTCGGTCGTCATCGCCTTTCGGAGAGGCGTTCGAGACCACAAGATGCGGGAGAAGATGGCCACCCGCAACATCACCACTACCTCCGAGCTTTTCTCCCTGGCGCACAAGTGCATGGGCGGCGCTCGAGGCTCGGGGGTCAGTCCCACTGCCCTACGATGCGGCGGAGACAAAGCCAGGACCTCGAGGGGTCCCAGCCCTACGAACAAGAAGGCAAGAAGGCGCAAGGCGGTTGAGACCAGGCGGGTCCTGACCGTTGAGCGCGAGCATAGGGATATCAAGCCGCGAGGGCGCGACCGCCGTGATCAGCGGGATGACCGCCATGATCGGCGAGATGATCGCCGCGATCGGAGAAATGACCTCCGCGAGGAGAAGGAGGGCAGGTCCTACTGCCCGATCCACAGGTCCAGCACCCACGACCTGGCCAGTTGCCAGGTTGTGAACAAGATGGTCGAGCAACGGCTTAAGGAGCGCCGCCTCGATGATGACGACGGGACGAAGACCTGCCTCACCCTTCCTTCCAAAGAAGACATCAAACCGTGGCATACATTCATGGTGGCTTGTCCACCTACCCCTCCAACACGACATACAAGCGGCTGAGGAGGGAGGTCTGCGCCACGGCACCGAGCTCAGGGGCGGGTCGGATGTTGAAGTGGTCGGAGGAGCTGATCACCTTCAGTCGGGCCGACCACCCTGAGAGCACTGCCGGCCTAGGTCACCTTCCGATCGTGGTTTCGCCCACGGTCCGGAATGTGAAGCTCGGGCGGGTGCTAGTGGACGGAGGGAGCTCCATCAACCTCCTGTCCTCCAAGGCATTACGGGCGCTCCAGATATCGTGGCATGAGCTGCGCCTGGCCATGCCCTTCTACGGAATCGCCCCGGGGGCTGGCTCGGTCCCCCTGGGCCAGGTGCTCCTACCTGTCACCTTCGGGGAGGAAAGCAACTACCGTACGGAAATTGTCGACTTCGAAGTCGCCAACTTCGACCTCCCGTACAACGCCCTGCTTGGCCGACCGGCATTGGCCAAGTTCATGGCGTTGACCCACTATGGGTACATGGTGGTAAAGATACCAGGGCCTGGTGGCCCTATAGTTATCCAAGTGGACAGGTCGGAAGCCTTGCGTTGCCATAAGCACGCATTGGACCTAGCCGGCGCCACTTGTGTGAAGCCGGCTGATGCCGCCTATCCGGGAGCCCCTCTAGCGAAGACCCGTGCCTCGCCCGACTCGGTCAGCGAGGTGAAGGTGGTCTCCCTCAGCGTGGGGCAAGCCCGAGAAGACCATTAACATTGGCGCCAGCCTCAGCGCCAAAGAGGAAGACGTGCTCGTCACCTTCCTCCTATCTAATTCCAACGTGTTCGCCTGACAACCATCCGCTATGGCTGGGGTCCCCAAGGAGGTGATCGAGAACCGATTGGCAATGCTCCCAGGAGTGCGCCCGGTCCGACAAAGGTCCGGAGGCAGGCACCAGAGTGACAAGATGCCATTCGAGAGGAGGTAGAGAAGTTGCTGCGCGCAGGGATCGTCAGGGAAGTCTCTCACCCTGAGTGGCTTGCCAACCCTGTGCTTGTCAAGAAATCCAATGGGAAGTGGCGAATGTGCGTCGACTTCACCGACCTCAACAAGGCCTGCTCGAAGGATCCTTACCCTCTACCGCGAGTCGATCGCATCATCGACTCAACGACAGATGCGAGTTGCTGTGCTTTCTGGACGCGTACTCTGGGTACCACCAGATTAGCATGGTGGTGGAAGACAAAGAGAAAACCACTTTTGTAACCCCAATGGGCGTTTATTGTTATGTCAGAATGGCTTTTGGGTTAAAAAATGCTGGTTCTATTTATCAACGCGCCATGCACATTACTTTCCGCCCACAGATAGGGCGAAATCTTGAGGTGTACGTCGATGACTTGGTTGTGAAAGTTAAGAAGAGCGAAAAACTGATCGAAGACTTGGAGGAAACTTTTGCTAACCTCTGGAAGAATTGCTTAAAGCTCAACCCCGAGAAATGTGTGTTCGGCGTGCCCTCTGGGAAACTGTTAGGATTCCTTCACTACAAGAATCCAGTTTTGGGGCGAGTGTGAAAATAACAAACCGAGTGCACACTCGGAGTAGATCAACCTATGCCGAGTGTGCTCTCGTTCTAGCCACCTCTCGGACAAAGAACTCTATTCCGAGTGTGCTCTCGCAATACAGAACATCTATTCCAAGAGTGCACTCGAAATATGACGTTTTCATCCACGTAGGATGACCAGTTGCCATGTCAGGAAAGGCAGTGCACCATATCCCTAGTGGGCACTCGGTGTAGATTACAAATAGCCCGAGAGGGCACTCGGCGTACATATTTACCGAGAGTGCACTCGGAGTAGACTCGTCCAGATTCAAATGAAAACCCCCGCGCGGCGGCTAGGCCAAACTCTAGCCCGAGAGGGCACTCGGGATAGGGGTTAGTTGCTCTAGACCGAGAGGGCACTCGGGATAGGGGTTAGTTGATTTTTTTTCAATCTTTACTTACAATCAATATAGTTCAATTTAGCTAGTTCTCATCAATAACATAGCATTGATGACAGGGCCTGTGTTGTTTACTAAACATATCGTTTTCTATCAAAGAATTTTTGTAAGAGGTAACATGATAGTCGAACAGGTACAGTTTTTGGATCGCCATCACCTATTTATCAAGTTCGTCATCTAATTGCAAATACTTTTGTTTTTCTTTAGGTTTCTTGAAGCACCGATGAAAATTATGTACAACATGGAGATAACTGAATATTGTTTCACTTTATCAGGTACCAATGGACATTATTTGTTGAAATTATTTCTTTTTCTTCTGTTGTGCTTATTATATAATTTGTCAGCAGAATTCTTCAGAGGAGCTGTATTCATTGTTTGAACATTTTTATGACCATTTCCATGCAAATCCACAAAATTCTTCACATGGAAAATTTATCTCGTCACATTCCAATAACATTCATGCTCTCGATCAACTCCGCACCATTAAAAACAAAGCAAGTAGCTCTTGCAAGAAGTTCTCACATGGAAATTTTGGTGAACCATTTTAGTTTTAGGTTCCATTTTAAATGTTCTCACAAGAAGTGAGAACTTGCTTTTGTGCCAGGACTGCTACCTGGCCCGAGTGCCCACTCGGCTCCGCCACCTGGCCCGAGTGCCCACTCGGGATATACCCCTCTGCCACCTGGCCCGAGTGCCCACTCGGCTCAGATGCCGCGTAGTCTGCTGGCAAACCTTACGCGCGCGTATGTGCAATGACTGCCACCTAGCCCGAGTGCCCACTCGGGAAATACCCCTCCGCTACCTGGCCCGAGTGCCCACTCGGGAGATACCCCTCTGCCACCTAGACCGAGTGTCCACTCGGCTCAGATGCCCGCAAACCCTAGGCTCGCTCGCATGTTTTAGGCGCCACCACCTAGACCGAGAGGACACTCGGGAGAGAGCCCTCCGCCACCTAGCCCGAGTGCCCACTCGGCTTAGATGCGCGAATAGGCATCGATCGGCTCTCACCCCAGCGCGAGAACTTGTCTCGCCACCAAAAATTCAGTAGCGAGTTTTCCTCCGGCCACCGCCCCGCCGCCATCCGCCACACCTGCCGCCACCTCTGGCCAGACACCTATGCCGGCCACTTGGGACCGCCCGCCTCCCTTGGGACCGCCCGCCTGCCACAGGTTTCCCTCCTCTCCCTTGGGCCGCCACCTCTCCCGTCTGGGCACGCCCTCCCTCCCGCCAGACTTGCAAAGAAGTCTGAGGATACATCGACACACCAAGACATTCCATATAGGTAAAAGACGCCATTGTCGATCTACTTGAAATACTAGTTGTCAGTAACTTTTCATTTTTCTTTTCCGCATTTAAGAGAATTGAATCCATTCCGTAATATATGTTAGAGTTATCACTTTGTACTTCTAATGTCGCCACACTTTGGGTGGCATAAGTATTTTATGTTCATGTGTGAGCCTTGTACCAATCGACCTTGAAATTAAGTGGACAATCTATTCTTAGTGTCATACAACAAGACAACACTTGCAAATAAAACATATGATATTTATCTATATAATCACAGAGAGAACAAGAACTTGACGGAACAAAGAAGATATGCGAGTGTAAACACCCATCTTGGAATTGGTAAGTTTACTTGAGTGTTGGACATGAACTCCTTTATTCTCAGAGCGGTACCTAAATTTAAGGCATGCAAGGTTATTTATTCCTAGTAAACTTCTCTTACCTTTCCATGTATCCTCTTTAGATATCATAATTTGATTTTCTCGCCACTCCATAGAACAAAGCCGAGGGATGACATGGAGTCTCTTGGATATGTACTTGATGTACTTCTTAAGAGGAAGGTTGTTTAATGAAACCTCATGCAATTTCTTCTTGCGTCTTTGCCTCTTTGGTGTACTTTTTAAATTAACGCATGGTATTGTTGTTGTCGGTCTTCCATGGCAGGGTCTAAAAGTGGGAACAAGAAACAAAAGTACGAGAAAATTAGCGAAAGGAAGATTGCTACTTCAACCGAGGTAACATGTTCTTTTACAGAACCTGCATTCTCTACCAATCGACATATTGATTGTTTTAATCATATTATCTAAATTGTAGGCCCTCTGTCAGGATATCCTCTTGAATTTGCATCCTACTTCCATTCTTGCCGCTCATCGCGCTTTGAAGATGCACCGCACTATCAAGACCTAAAGAGATTGTTCGAGACCTTTTATTCGAGAGGGTTGTTTCTTTGTTTGCATGTTGTAAATATACTCAAGATTTAATTTAATGACTAAGCAATGTTTATATATCTTAATGCTACAAAATGGTACCTCTGGAAAACTCTTGATAGAGCAATTTTTTATGTGCAAGCTTCAGTTTGATTACGTTTTTGACCTGACAATTCTTAAATATCAACAATCACAGATGATCGATGCTCCACCGCGTGCCATTGTCGATTGTAATGCAACCGCCCTCCTCCTTTCTTCAATGCGTGTGCATATGTGGATTTATGTCGATTGTTTGCTCATGTACTCTTATGTTAGGCATCGGCGCAGGACAAAGCTCGGGATGGCTCTGTGGCAAATAATAATAGACAATCAGTATTATATACCAATCTCAATGTGGATTCTACAAGAGCTTCTTAGTTCTTTTGACATAAATAAGTTGTAGGCGCTTTTTTTAAATAGTTTATCAATTTGTGATCATATGAATATTCATTTTTTAAACAAATTATCAATCAGAGTAGATTGAAGCGTGGACTCTTTAAGTAAATGGATGGTATTTTCGTAAAAAGAAGTTGTTGACTTGAATGAGTTATAACCAGGGTTGTTGATTACAAAATGGTAGTAATAATCGGAGAGTAGGAATCAAGCTCATTAGCTGGTCCTTTGGTCTTTTAAGTCAAGTTAATTAATTGTATTTATGGAAACCGCTTAAATGGTAATCGATAATCAAATGAAAATACATGAATGTCCATTGTACCGTGTTGAGATTTTTGATTCCATAAAGTATGGTCTTCGGATTTGCAAGCTTGCTAGGTCTTTGTAGGTGGTTAACTGCTCATGAATTGATGTAGCCACCGAAGAGGGAAGGAGAAGTGGCCGGTCCGACATGGATCGATCCGGCGTCGGTTCCACCTCCAAATTATAAATGCAGCACTTAGCGGCGAAGTCCCTCGTTGGACATGACCAATCCACTTCGAAAGATGCTGTGGTGAGTTCTTAGAGTTTTGTGTTGTCGGATGTTGCTAGTAGGGGTGAAAACGGCACGGGAAATTCCCGTCCGATCCGGAGCCGGATCCGGTTTTGACCGGATTCGGGAAGCAAAATGGATATCGGGTCGGATCCGGATTCGGATCTGGATATTTGAAAGCGAATACCGGATCGGATTCGGAGCGCCCACTATCCGGAAAATATGGGTCAGGAAACGGATATCGGGTATTCGGGAATTCGGATATCCGGTTTGTCTCATGACTCATCAGTCATCAGGTCTCGGGTCTCCTACTCACCTGATTTCCCTACTCACCCGTGGTCTCAAGGACTCAAAACACATAAACCCTAAGTCCACAACTCCCTTCCCCTCCCCACTCCCCAGCAGGCGGCGCCCCCATCTCCAGTAGGCGGCGCCTCCCCTCCGCCCTCCCCAGTCCCCACTCCCGGCCAGCGGCGCCTCCCCGCCTCCCCACTCCCAAACAGCGGCACCCAGTCCCTTCCCTTCCCACTCCCAAAGACGGATATTCTTCCTGTGGTCGTCTCTAGGCTTAGATCCGATCGCCTCCCGCCTCCGATTCCCTTCCCAGCCAGCGTGGCAGCGCTCACCTCCCCGACCAGCCGGTCCTCGGCGGCCGGCCGCTTCGACCGGCGGTCCTGGCGGCTAGCACTCCCCTCCTCGACGGCATCTTTTCCTTCGGCGGCTCAGCCTCCCCTCTGCCATCCCACGACCGTGCAGTACCCCCGCGCCCACGCCCTCTCCGCCCTCCCCGACCGTGGCATCTTCTTCCGGTGGCCGGCGCTCCCCACCCTCAAGTCCTCAACGTCAGCTGCTTCAATTCAAAGAAGCCAGGTGAGGAGAATGATAATATTGGCTATGAATACTGGCTGTGAATATTCTCTGAAGATTAATGTTTGTGATTGATGTTTGATGTACTGACTGTCTGACTGATAAGAATATTGGCTATGAATATTCTCTGAAGATTGTATTATTGGCTATGAGTGGTGTGCTAGCACTGATACCATTATTAGTAAGATGGGATTGTCTATGCATGCTAAGTTTGAAAAGTACTGGAAGAAGTCAAACATTGCTCTTGCTGTGGCTTGCTTTCTTGACCCTAGGAGAAAGAGGAAGTGTATAGAATTCTATATGAAAAAGTTTCACGGTCAGGTGTTGTATGAAGTTGAACTTGAAGAATTTACTAAGGTTGTCAAGGAGTTGTATAATGCCTATGCTTCTTCTTACTCAAAGAGTACTAGTGCACCTAGTGTGACTTCTGAACCAAAAGAGAGCTTTTTGGAAGAAGATGATGAACTTGAGAACTTCTTGTATGATACACATGAGACTGATCGAGGTGATGCAAATGACTTGGATAAATACATGGCAGAACCACCACTAAGGCTTGCTAAATCCAATAACAAATTTGATATTTTATCATGGTGGAAAAATCAGCAAGATGTATATCCTATTCTATCACAAGTTGCTCGTGATGTATTAGCCATGCAAGTGTCAACTGTTGCTTCTGAATCTGCGTTCAGTGCTGGTGGCCGTGTCATTGATCCATTTCGCAGCCGCTTAGATCCTGAGATTGTAGAGGCATTGATCTGTACTAAGGATTGGGTAAAAGCATCTAGAAAAGGTGATAGATTTTATTGTTTCTTGGTCCATAACATAACTATGTAAGAAAGTCTATTATTTACTGATGTATGTAGAAAGTCTATTATTTACTAATGTATGTTTCTTTAAAATTTTCAGATTCTGGTAACAAGGTTGCATCTATAATCAATGATCTTGAGGTTGTGGAAACTCTTATTGCGAATATGGTGATTGTGGTATGGCACTCTTTATTTCTTTAGTTAGCATTTGCTTCTAACTTATATGTTTATTTATAGTTTGGCATAACAAAATTGTAGGATGATGAAGAAATAGCTAATGATGAGGATTGAGGAGTCCAGGTAAGTGGTTCTCAAACGTTTCTTGTTGTTAGGTCAATATCTTGTGTTGTCAGAAAAACTTATCTCTTGCTGTGTTGGTTGGCTCTCTCCATTACCTTGGGATCTTTGCATGCATGCCTTCTTAATTGGTTCCTCAAAGAGGGCCATGCCATTGCCATGCCCTACTTGATTCCTTGGCTGCTTGGCTCTCATGTTTAAAATAAGCACTGGATTGGTAGTACCACTTCTCTTATACCCGCTACATACGGTTGTGCGGGCGTAGGCATGCATGGAAAATGCACAACGATTGAACTACACATCATACAAAGTTAACATTAAAGAGTTCTGAACCAATCAAGAAAATTTGTCTCATGGAAAATTTACTTGTTAGGAGCGCCCTTATGTGATCACTAATTGCTTTTACAAAATTCCATCCTTTTGCTTTCTTTAGCATGATTTTTCAAGAATGGATTATCACTCCTTGTAGATCCTATGTATCTCCGGATTTTTTTAGCATACCTTTTGTTAGAACCAAATCTAGTTAGTGCTCACAATGAAACAAATTTGATTGCTTGTAAGCATCACTTTATTTCGAGATCATATCATTGTAAGTATTACTTTTGGCAAGATCAAATTTCATTTCTTACTATGTTGGCATTTCCTCTTAGTTTATTGTGTACAATACTGAATGAAAATGGGTAGCTGAATATATCTCAATATATTGTAGATGGATGGGCCATGCGTGCACTCTGGGAAGAAAATAGAGGATCTTTGGGTCCAGAGCATGAGAGGAGCAACACGGTCCGAGCATGTGAGCAACACGGTCTGAGGCTCGAGCATGTCGAACAACGGTGCTTGTTTGTTTCCACTTTCCAGCCGTTGAGGCTTTGTGTGTGATCTTCGTGATGTGGTTGTCATTGTTATTTGTTGGTGCTTGGTGCTTGCTCGCGTGGTGTGATGTCAAGCTGTCAAGGATTGCTTACTATTATTGTCATGTATTTCAAGATTTGTGTGGTTTAATCCAACATATATTACTTTATGTATGCGTGTATTATCCGTTCCCGAATTATCCGTTTCCGATCCGTTTATGTCATATATCCGACCCGTATCCGTATCCCGAATTATCCAGATTCGTATTCGGATCCGGCTAGCCCGTATCCGGTTCCGAATCCGGGAAAAAAAATGGGTTAGGATACGGGAAGAGCAATATCCGCCCGTATCCGATCCGTTTTCACCCCTAGTTGCTAGTGTGATCACAAAATATGTGGACCCCTGAAGTGTTTCTGTATATGTCGTTTGTGATATGTGAATTGTGGCTTGATAATGTGAATGTGAATTGTGGCTTGAAATGTGAATTGTGAAATGTGAAATGTGGATGTGAATTGTTATTATTGAATTGTGAATTGTGGCTTGAAATATTACTAAAATGTGTATGTGAATTGTGGATGTGATTGTTATTATTGAATTGTGAATTGATAATTTGAGCTGGCTGTTTTGTGGCCAGGGTCTGGTACCTATCCCGAGAGTGCACTCGGGATAGACCGCAACACCCTATCCCGAGAGTGCACTCGGGATAGACCGCTACACCCTATCCCGAGAGTGCACTCGGGATAGATGTCGACGTGTCACTGCCTTGTCCGCCACGGGGGCAGCCCTCAATCCTAGCGCTATCCCGAGAGTGCACTCAGGTATATATTTTTTTCCCCAAGAGTACACTCGGTATAGCTAACTTTTCCCGATAAAATAACACCGAGTGCACTACGCCGAGTGTGCCCACTCGGGATAGGGTATCCCGAGTGTTTTATCCCCTATCCCGAGTGTGGAAAACACTCGGGGAAAATATCCATCCTTGTAGTGCTTGTGTCCAGTTGAGGTATTGAAGCCAATCCTGACAAGATAGCGGCCATCGAGCATATGAAGCCACCGGTACGGCTCAAGAAGGTGCAGGTTCGGTGGTCGCTCTGGCCTCCTTGGGCGATTTATCGCCTGGTTGAAGAGAAAGAAGCTCGCCTTATTCAAGTTGTCAAGAAGACCAACCACTTCGAGTGGATGAAGAGGCTCAACGAGCATTTGAAGACTTGAAGCGATACCTCTCCTCCTTGATCGGGGTCGCCCCAAGCTGGCGAACCATTGCTCTCAGACATCGCCGCTACCCCTGCAGTGGTGAGCGCAGATCGTGGCGAGAGGAGGGCGTCCAAAAGCCGGTCTACTACGTCAGCAAGGTACTACACGAGGCAGAAACCAGGTACCCGCAAGCACAGAAAATGTTGTACGCTGTACTGGTGGCATCCAGGAAGCTACGGCACTACTTCCAGTTGTGAGAGATCACGGTGGTCACCGCCTACCCTCTGCGAGAGATCCTCCACAACCAGGAAGCTGAAGGCCACATCGCCAAGTGGTCGGTGGAGCTGGGGGAATTCTGTCTCAAATTTGTACCTCGTACCGCTATTAAGAGCCAAAAGCTGGCGGAGTTTGTTGCCAAATGGACTCCCGCTGTTCTTGAAGCTGAAGACATGCCCGCGCCTTCTCCTTGGACTTTGTTCTTCGACGACTCCTTCAGGCTCGAAGGCGCGGGGGCTGGAGTTGTCCTGGTCTCCCCGACCGGCGACATCCTCCAGTACGTGGTCGCCCTGGACTTCAAGGCCACCAACAACATCGCCGAATATGAGGGCCTGCTGGCAGTGCTGCGTGCTACCTCGGCGTTAGGCGTCCGGTGCCTTCAAGTCAAAGGCGACTCTCTGTTGGTCATCAACCAGGCGCGAAAGGAATTTCAATGTTCTGATCCCACTATGGCCGCCTACTTGGCGGAGGTCAGAAAGATGGAGCGTCACTTTGAAGGACTGGGATATATCCATATCCCCCGACGCGACAACCATATGGCGGACGGGCTTTCATAGCTTGCGTCCTCAAGAACCTCTGTCCCGGTCTGGGTCTTTGAAGAAAGACTATCGCGACCGTCCGTCGCTGCCCCCATTCAAGATGGGGACGACGGTGCAGCAAATCACGACCTCGACTTCAGTGGGGAGGCGGTGCGGTGTCGCGCCTCAATTCGAGGAGGGAAGGCAAGACCGCCGCCCTAGCCCTAGGTCCGGGAGGGAAGGCGGCGGTGTCACTGGTGTGGCACCCAAGGAAAAGTTTGGCCAAGCGGAGTACCCGGGCGATCACCACATGATCGCCACACTTGGCCAGGAAAGGCAGTGGATGGATCCTATCCTAGCCTTCCTGCGAGATCAAGTGATCCCTGACGATGATGCGTCAGCTGAGAAAATTGCACGCAAGGCCAAGTGCTATACTCTGGTAGGTGGGGACCTATATCGCCGGAGTAGAAACGGAATTCTACTGAAGTGCATCACTCGGGAAGAGGGGAGCAATTTGCTCTCTGATATCCATGGAGGCATGTCACGGAGCCATATGTCCAAATGACGCCGGTCGACAAAGCATTCCGCCAAGGATTTTATTGGCCTCGCCCTCCGTAATGCTTATGAAGTGGTGGAAATGCGAAGCATACCAATTCTTCGCCAGGCAAATCCACCGACCAGCCCAAGCTCTGCAAACCATCCCGCTCTCTTGGCCGTTCGCGATCTGGGGGCTGGATTTCCTAGGCCCGTTCCCGCGGGCCACAGGGGGCTTCACCCATCTATTCGTCGCCATCGACAAATTCACCAAGTGGGTTGAAGCCGAAGCAGTGCGCGCCATCACGACTTCCGCTGCTATCAAGTTCATTCACGGAATCTTCACCCGCTTTGGAGTCGCCAATCGTATCATCATCGATAACGGCACTCAATTCACCAGCGCGGCCTTCCTGGAGTTCTGTGACTAGATGGGTACCAAGGTATGCTTCGCTTCAGTGGCCCATCCAAGGAGTAATGGCCAAGCGGAGCGTGCCAACACGCTGGTGTTGAGGGGCCTCAATACCAGAGCATTTGATTGGCTCCATAAGCGGGGGACACGGTGGACGGAAGAACTCCCGGCTGTGCTGTGGTCGCTTCGAACCACACCCAGTCGGGCGACTAGAGAAACACCTTTCTTCCTGGTCTACGGCACAAAAGCTGTCTGTCGGGACCCGAATATGCAAATTCAGACCCTTTGTGTATTCTGCACTAGTCCAGGATCACGCAAGTGCACACAGTCTCAACATAGATGATTATCACAATCATACTCAACGATGACATAAATAAGACTTTATCAAGTTTAATATAACTATGGAATGACCTTATGGTCCACCTTACATGAGTACGCCACGCAGGGCTAACTGAATGTAAATAAATAAACTGTAGCAGAAATAACAAAAACGCATAGCAACCCTTCAACTGCCACAGGTAACTGACAAGGCTCGCACCCTAATTGTTTGTCTCATCCTGGAATTCCTCCTCCAATGCAGGCGTTACTTCTTCCTCAACTGATGATGTTGGTGGCAAAGGGTGAGCACATAAGCACTCAACAAGCCGTGCACAGAATGCAATTCTACTTACTATATGCATGGCTTAGTACAAGGGAAGGCTAAAAGGTTACTTTGCATAAACAATATTTATGAAAGAATAGCATAAATAGATTGAAAGACAGTAAAACAATAATAACAGTAATAACTTTTGCATTTGTTTTCAATGTCAACCCATATCCTTATTTCCATATTCCAACATCCCATCCCCACATTTATTTAACAAAAATCTAACCCTTGACTGTAATCACCGAGCAATGCCCAATACCGTGAGAACGGCTATTCGAATAGGTTTTACACTCTGTAGAGGTTATACACTTTACCCACAAGATATAATCAAACACCACAAAGGCGAGTGACCATAACAAAGCCTTTCTAATGCCTATCTAAACCTAGTACCATCCGCTAAGGTTTCAACTCTGGTGGGACTGGTTACCACATCCAGAGCCCCCCTCTTGCTCCATGTGAGCCAACCCGTGCGAGGACTGGTTACCACTACCCGGGCCTGACACCACCACGATAGTACTGAAGTTTAGAATCAACCAATTAATCAGTTAGGTCTGTCCCATTCCAGACTTGTGGCTGTATGAATGACTCAGTTCAAATTCTTACAAGGTTAAGTCCTTAATTGACCAAGGCAAGACTAACCAAAAATCATCAAGTCATTAACATCATAAAAAGCAAATGCGACCACCCACATGCCAACCTTGGCCCACCACAAAATCATGCCACATGCCTCGGTCTAAATCATTTTACCACCCCGGTTGATTCACCATGCACCATGTACCATCAACAATTCCAATATTGTGTGACAACCCGACACACAATTAGTAATCATGTTCCATAGTCATTAAGCAATATTAACATTTGATCATGAAGTAATGACTCGTTGCATGGCTAAGCTTTCTACTTGCGTTCTAACTACCCATATTGGCATATATAGCTACCAATTACTATTAAACCATTCTAGGGTGACAAATGATTTACGGCATACGACATAGCAAGGGTGAAAGTATCTCAAATAGACGATTAACTACTCCCAACATATAGTGAAAATTTGATAATAGAAATAAATGCAATACGTTAAAAGAACATAACATTTAAATATGGGTGCAACATGGTCAAAGCATGACTTGCCTTCGAATGGGTCTGGATCCTGCTCTGCAAACTGATCAAGTGCTGGCTCCTCAATCACAAACTCTCCCGGCAACTCGACGTCTACGCGAAACGAAGGAAAAAGCAATAAATAACCAAAATAGAGAGCAAAATCAACTCTAAAAATTAAATAAAATTCACCAATAAATATATCACAATTTTATAAATTTTTAGGAATTTGAATCACCTCAATCAGAGTTCGAACGCAAAAGATATGACCTTTCAAAGTTTTAATTAACTAGAAAACCCTAAAAATCAGAAATTCCTATTTATCCGAATTATTCTTATACGAGAAATTTCTATTTATGACATCAGCATGGCCTCTGATGACGTCAGCGCTGAAATGAATTTTTGGCCAAATTATTTTTATACGAAAAAATTAATTATGACGTCATTGCTGACGTCAGCATGACACGTGGCCCAATCACACGCTGACACGCGTCGCAACCAGAGGCTGCCAAGCGTCTCGGTGCATGGACCTAGTCCACGGCACGGCTCGGGCGCACGGTGGACCGACGGCACTGTGCTATGCACTGGCTAACGCAAGCGCCTGGCGTCATTGGTACGGCTGGACCAATGACAGCACGACACGCGGCGCAACACTATTAACCGAAACTCAAATCAATCTCGTCCGTTCGATTCAAAATGAACGATCGGGATTGATCATCACGAAGCGGCTCGGATCTACTGCGGGCACGACACGACGCGGCACGGCTACCCTCGGATCTAGATCGGACAGCACAGCAGGTGAAGCGGCGAGGCGCCACGCGGCACGATCGAGACCGATCGACGCGCATCTGACGGCTACAGCGACTACGCAACATGGCAGCGCTAGAACCCTAGGATTAAAATCTAGCAGCTATGATGGAATCAACACAGATCTAAGCGATGAAATCTAGACCGTTCGATCTAATCCAACGGACGAGGATTGAAGATGGGGTTTACTGTTGATGTGGTGACGTGGCGAGATCCGGGGTGTCGATTGAAGATCCGACGGTGGACGGAGCTCGGCTGGCGGCGATGGCACGGTGGCGCGGTTCTTGCCGGAGGGGAAGAAGACGACGTGCTATGCGGCGCTGCGGGGTGATTCCGGCGACAAGAAGTGGCGCGGCTGGAGCGTCTCGACACGGGCAACTTGGCGGCGACCTCAGGCTCGGCGAAGCGTGACTGACGGCGGCGCAATGGACGGTGGAATGCTTTGGGACTCCGGTGAGGTCGTGCGGGCGAACGGCGGCGCCTCGGGCAACACGAGCTAGGGCAAAAGGTGCGGCGCGACTAGTGCTTCCCGACACATGTGGCGGCGCACTAAATAGTGGGCTCGGAAGGCGTGCAACAGGCTCCAAAATCCTCGGGGATTTGGCGGCGCGGCGGAGTCCGTCGGCGGCATGGCTTGGGTGACGTGGCCGCATCTCGTGCGTACACGTCGGCTGGATCGGACAGCGCAAGGCTCGGGCAACGCGGCTTGACGAGGACCGACCGATCGAATCGAACGCAAGGCGCTTAGGGTTCGGCGTGTGGGCTGCTGTGAGGAAACGGGCGGACCTAAGATTCGCCCAACACTATTGAGGGATTTTAATTCATTTCCAAATTAAAACAAATCAGGAAATTTAATAAAGCCAAAAGAAATAGCAATAAAATCCGAAAAAATCCAGGAAAAATCCAGAAAATACCTTGAGACAAATAGAACCCAAATAAAATACTTCTAATAAAAGATCATCAACCAATTGCTCAAAACAAATTAAGAACAGTAAAGGCTCAATTAAATAAATGCAAAAAGAAATAAATAAAATCCCAGAAAATCAGATAAAATCAAGAAAAGCACAATAAATCTGAAGAAGCATAATTTGGGATGTTACACTGTCCTTCCGTCCGAGCTGTCGCTCGGCTCCCCACGCGTCTTGGCGTTCAGCGAGGAAGGACAAGAAGACCACCGCGGAGAAGTCAACCTTCTGGAGAAGGTGCGTAACCGGACGGCACTGCGTGCCACTCGGTACCAGCAAAGTCTTAGGCGGTACCACACCACCCGGGTCCATGAGAGAACACTGGCAGTGGGCGACCTGGTCTTGCGCAGAATCCTGTGGGAGGGCCCCTTTAAGGTGGTCTTAGTCTCTCGGCCCGGGGCGGTCCGGTTGGCCACTGAGGATGGCCAAAGTCGGCGAATTCCCTAACGTGGAGTTGTTCTGAAAATTTTATCCATAAGAACTGTAAGTACTCATTGATCCGCCCGATCAATTTGTAAGGGTGAGGCTTTCCCTAGCTGATCGGCGACTGCTTATGTGGCTGCGTGCAATCACAGGTGAAGTGTTGAAGCACTGGCCTAATTTAAACGTTCAAGATCACATCACGGCAAGCCTGGGGGCTGGTCGCCCGACGGTCTATGATTAAGATAAGTTGTTTTGCATTGTGTATTAACGATCTGTCTTTCGTATTTGCACCCTGTTGGGTCGAGTTGTGCGTGGTTGTCGTTAGTGCCGGTAACCTAACGGCTCCTTGCTGATAAAGGGAGACACCCAGCGTTAGTGTCGGGTAAGGACAGGAGACCGGAGTGCGAGTTTGGCACGGTGTCCAAACGTGGCTAGCGCACCTCGGGTTGCCACTACGGGCACCGCTGGCCTAAAACCACTCCTGGGAACCTGTTGCCTTGCCGCGCTGCGCTGCGATCTGGCTCCGAGGGATCGCTAGGATCTAAGTTCTAAAGGGGCATGGGCCAGTGACAACCTCGCAGGAACCTAAGAACATATTTGTCTACATTTTGCGTGTCCCGCATAATCTTTGTTTGCGTTTGTAGCGGTTGCTTACAATCACCCAAGAAGCGCCGAAGTATCAACCTAATCTAAGTGTTCAGGTTCGCATCGTGGCAAGGCTGGGGGCTGACCACCCGGTGGTTGAGTTGAACAAACGCAATAAAAACGTAGACCAACAAACACGCAGGTAAAATCAAAAGATGCCAATTTCATTACAATTACTAAGATAGTTTTGGTATACAGGAAAGCAAAACAAGAACAAAAGAAGAAGAAGATAAGGGAAGCGGCCCGGGCCATCAGTTGTCGTTGGCAACTTCGATGTGCTCGGAGACCTCCTCAACTTCTGCCTCCACCACCGTTGCGCCGAGGTCTGGGTCCTCCACCGTCATCATCCCGGCCACGTGCTTCGTTGCCTCGCGCACGTGTGCCTGCGCCCGGGCCTCGTCTCCCTCGATGCCGGCCACGACGGCCATTGGATCAAAGGAGGCATCGCGGCTGGCGCAGCACGCCAGCATGAACGTTGTGGTGGCAACTGCGACTTGCCGTCCTTCCTGGGTGGAGCGGGCAGACAAAGTGGCGGGAAGGCCGGAGAGCGCCTCGGCAACTCGGGTGATGCAGTGTGCGTACTACATCACCAAAGGCTCCAGCGGCTGATGCAGCTCCACCCCCAGCGGTCACAGACTCCTGGCCATGCGCTGGTACACCAGGCGAAGCATCACGCTGAAGTTGTGTCACGTGCGGTGCAGTTCATCCTCAGCCTGCTGCTGCGCCGCTTTGGCCTCCTGCGCTCGAGCAAGCAGGACCGCTCCGTTCGCCCTCTCCTGCGCCAGCAAGGCCTCGCTCCTCTCCCTTTCCTGCACCCGCTCCTCCCGAAACGCCGCCATCTGCCGAGTCATGTGGACTTCACGCTGGGTGGCCGCGGCAAGGAGGGCGCCCGAAGACTCGTGCATTTTGCCGAGTTCGGCGAGCAGACCCGCCAACTAGGAGGTAGGGGCGAGGGAGATGCTTGGGGTGGGGATAGCGAAGGTGTTGGCACTGGCGACGTCTACTTCGGCCGCTTCGGACGTGCGGGGTTGCCCCTGGGCAGAAGTCCCCGCTGCGTCTATTAGTGCTGCTGATGTCTGCTGGGGCTGGGTCCCTGATCACCAAGGGACCGCGGGCCGACAGCACCGCAGGGCCGATGGAGTCCAGATCGCAGAGCGGCCGGGCCCCAGCAGGAAAATCCAGGCCGCTTGGCGTTGGCGGGAGCAGTCCGGATAGCCATTTTGAGATGGCAGGGCCGTCTAGGTTTCCCTCGCCTGGCGAAAAAATAAGACAGGGATGTTGGTTGATGGCGACGACCACAAAAGGAAATATGTATTCATAAGAAGAATAAAGAAATTACGTCCTGGATGCGTACGGGTCATGTCATCGTCGTTCGTGTACTGCCATGCAGGACGGGCACGACGACGAAGGGGGCCGATCCTCCGGGCCACGAAGTCCTGGACTACCAGTGCCCCGATCAGCCCGACGTCCCGCAGCTGGTTAATGCAGGCCGCCATCGCCAGGAGCTCTGCCGTCTCCTCGACGGGCGAACTCCAGCTCTCGTGAACTTCCGCCTGCGCGCAGGGCATCCAGAGGAGGTCGACCCCATTGTCGTCGCCGACGTAGAGCCAGTCGCTCCGCCACGACTTCCAGTTGGATTTTGGCTAGAAGGGAATGTAGTGGGGGGCCAACCCGTCACGGAGACGGAAATGGCAGCTCCCCGCGATCCCGCTGTCAAAGGAGCTGCGACAGATGTAGAAGTAGCGGAAGAGAGGAAGATTGGGTATTACCCCTACGAACATCTCGCAGAGGTATGCGAAGGTGGAAAGAATGAGAATGGAATTGGGAGTAAGATGAAGGTGGTGGATTTCGTAGAAATGAAGGACAGTGAGGAAGAATTCAGAAAATGGCGGCACCAGACCCGCCAGGAGTCCCCAGGCGAAGACGACAATCTCCCCGGATTCGCACCGTGGTGCGAGAGTTCCACGGCGAAGGTGGAGGGAACCCTCGGGCGCCATCTTGGAGAGCGTCGCCACCCTATCCTTGTCAACAGTGGAAGGTAGAAAGAGTTGCGCCATTGGAGCAGAAGCAAGGTCTTTAGACGAAGAAGATGAAAGGGCAAAAGAGCAAAGTTCGCAGAAATCAGAAGGAGCATGAACTGCTGGTCAGGGGTGCGCATATATATAGGCCCCTCACACAGACGGTTCGCGAACAGGCAAAAGTACGCGACGTTTTAGGTCCCAAGAAAAATCGGCGGAAGTGGGAAGGACCGAGACGGTTGCGTACTCAGAAGTAGTGGGCCTATCCAGGAACGCACTGATATTAAATGAGGCCTAAAAAGAAACTGGCGAGCGTTCCAGGATGGACCCGGGGGCTACTATTGGCGTACTTCACGCCAGGGTACCCTCTCTGCCGTAAATAAGTAAGACCACGTGGCAGCCTAACGAGCAGGCGGGCGACCAGGCCCCACTCGCCGGGCGAGTGGCCTGGCGAGCAGGCAGGAGATCAGGCCCCACTCGCCGGGTGAGCGGCCCACTTGTCGACCTGGCAGGCAGGCGGACGATCGAGCCACCGCCGGGCGTCGGCCCACTTGGCGGCTTGGCGGGCGAAGCGATCACACTCGCCGCCGCGCCGCCCACGTGGCGGCTTAAGCGGCGGCGATCACGCCGCTCACGGGGCGTCGGCCGCCGTGGCGACTGGCGAGCAAGCGGGCGAGCCCCTTCGCCAGCGAAGCGACCCGTGGGTGGCTGGCGGGCCGACAGCGATCAGCCTCGCCGCCGGGTGCCGGCCTTACTTGGCGGCGGCAAAGCGGGCGATCACGCCGCCTTGTCGGGCGTCGGCTGGCGAAAGGCGGTAAATCTGCCCTCTCGCCGCAAGCGACCACGGGCGGCTGGCGGGCGCGCGAGCGAGCCCTTCGCCCACCGGGCGTCGGCCTTACGTGGCGGCTTCGGCGAAAGCAGCGATCGAGCCCTCTCGCGGCCGTTGACCCACGTGGCGACCTAGCGGGCGGCGGCGATCACCGCCACGGGCGTCGCCCACGTGGCGACCTGACGAGCAGGCGGGCGATTAGGCCCCTCTCGCCAGGCGTCGGCCCACGTGGAGGCCTAGCGAGCAAGCCGGCGATCAGGCCCCTCTCGCCAGGCCACGCGGGCGACCAAAAGAATGAAAAAGAGGCTTCGCCTCGAAGTCTCCTTCCCCTGACAAGGTATGTCAGAGCCTGACGTGCCCTGTCAGGGCCATTGATTGTGAAGAGTTCGACTGGCGACACGACGACGGACCATCCCTCTAACGCCTCACACTTAACCCGTCACAGGAAAATCACATCCCGGGCGGACCGGGCGAAGCCATACAGCGACATTAAATGAAACTTGAGGGACAAGTCTACAGTGATGAGTGTAATTAACGAGTCGTAGATCAGTATAATGTCACCTTCTTACCTGCCCGAGCCAACCCAGTCTATATAAGGGAGCTCTGGTGCATGGGGAAAGGAGGTCGGGTTGAGGTCGAGAGACTTAGCAAGAAAAAAGAGAAAAACAAAAGAGCATTGTAACCAGCTCAATAGACATCAACAAAGATCTAGCAGGACGTAAGGCTGTTACCCAGACAGAGGGCCTGAACCTGGATACATTAGAGTGTTCTTTGATCTGTTGATCCTTGGATCCCCCGTGCGAGAGCCATTAGGGTTTCCAACCGCGAAGACGCCCTCTACCGAACCTTAACCTCCCTCCTTGGAGGACACCCTGTCCATTGACAGGGTCCTGTCCGGCGAAATACGCCGACACAACTGTACCTGTTAGATACGTGTTTGGTTTTCTGCTCATCCAGGCCAGGTGTATGCAATTGTACCTACTCATGCAGGATGGAGGAAACACAAAAATTGAGTTTCCCTCTAATGCAGACCCGTGAGATACATAAACAAGCAACCAAACAACTCAGCTTGCATCTACTCATGTAGACTAAAGTTAACCTAATAGCTCATACGAAATAAGGTAGAATGATGCAGACAACTAAACACACCCTACGTGATCTCTAGGGACAAAGCAATTCATGATGCGCCATGCGTGCCCATGGAACTTAGTTTGGTGCCTGCTGATACAGCTGGCTAGCTGGGCCTTGAGCCCTTGACATATGCATGCATCTTAGCCAAAGCTCTCCTGCTGCTTCACAAGAAACCTAGTCAAGCTACAATGCTAGAAAACATAGGCAGCTCTTTCCAGTTTCCACGATGATCACGATGATATACAACATGCATGCATGCATGTAGTTAGCTTAGCTAGGCCACTGCAGCAAGTTCTTGACAGGTCAAGTACACGTGCGCATCAGATCAGAAGGTGGCGCGCGTCCTTTTGGGACGTACCACTGTCGAACTTGACGTCCAGCTTGTCTAGTTGTCTGGGTGAAACTGTGAATCATGTGGCGTGCAGACAGCAAGAGAACAGATAGAACAAACAAGCCCACTGCCCACGCATAATATATCAGGAAAGCTCTATCGGTACCATTTCCCCTGACAGCTCAATCTTCGTCGATGCGTAATGCGTTTCCTTACCCTTTTTTTCCCAGTTACAAGGAAAACATGTATACACATGCGAGTATGCTCTCTTAGCATATATCTAAACAAATGGAGACAGGAGATAAATTTAAAACCTCATAAAATACTCTCTTGTGTACAACAGAATGAGTAACAGAATTTAATCCCTAATGCATGGAGTTATGCACCTATAACCTCACTACCCCACCAAAAAGTGGTTCTATGTGCTTTTCCTTACTTAATTATGCACTTCCTCCCTCCAAGTTCGTAAGTCGAATTTTTTTTAAGGACATAGACTAAGAAGGTATTCAAAATAACGATATTACTTCTAATTATTATCAATAAGCACTATATTCAATGTATGTATGCAAAAAATACGAAGTAAAGATGGATATTTATTAGGGGCATATATAGAATATCACATTGATTTTGTATTGAAATATGAAATATATCTTATATTTATGGACAAGACCATTTAAAAAATAAATCTCATAAATTTAGATAAAGGGAGTGCTTCTTATCACATATCAATTTTCTATGGAATATATACTCTCTGTGTGTGCACGTTTTCAACAAACTAAAGGTTCCTCTTGCAAACGAAAAATATTGCAAACCACAAAATATAAAGTTACAGGAAGCTGATAAACCTCCACCAAGTATATCATCTGGTGCCAAAGAATTCAAGGATAAAGTAAGATTCAGTGTACGTAGATCTAGTAGCTTACATCGATCCGTCAGCATCCGAGATCGACTGCAGCAATGCACACCTTTGATCTGAAACTGTGTGGCATATGAACCAGAGGTGGTGCTAAAAGGTCCCAGTTGCTAACCCAATAAAGTAGCCACCCAGAGGAGACCTGTCGTGGCCAGCGAACGCGGGAGACCTCCTCCCACAATAGGATGCTCAGTAAGAGATTACATTTGCAAAAAAAAAAAGGCAAAGGGCTAAAAAACAATCACTTCATAGCATACGGAATGTTCAATAAAAAATAGTGTGTACCATAGGTGTGTTTGGTTAGTACGATAAGATTGAATGGGATAGGATGGTTCTGTACCATTCGATTTCATTGTTTTGGGTGAATGAAATGGTTTAGTATCTATAGAAAATATTTCTCAAATTTGTATTCCACCATCTAAGATAGGATATTTACATCCAAGCAACCAAACACATAAATGATTTTTTTTCTTAAACTATCTTATACATGTATCAATTAGTACAAACAACCAACCACACCCATAATATATATGTTTGAACCACAGCCCATAGAAATGAGCAATTGGGAAAGAGCAAGGCAACATAATTAGATACCAAATTAATGTTGTTTAGTTGGTAAATAATATTGGATAATCCAACCAGTATAGCACCTTAATTTTCTGGCTAATGACCACGACGATTTTACTAGCTAGCCACATGTTAGATGAACTGGGTCTTCGAATGTTCATTGCAATTAGTTAATCCGTGGTGCTATTTTGCGACTGAGTGTAGAAGAGAAGATATTCTATACTTCGGTTGTAACTAGAGACATGCATGTGCCTGACTACAACCCACCTGCGTGTGATCCTTCGGCAGTTTTCGATCATCGTTGTCCATGTCATGCAGTTTTGCCGTTTCCCGTGCGGAGTGTGATGGTGACAGTAAAATTGAAAACCATATTTACAACCAAATACATTCCATTTTATGGCTAAATAAAACTGTTTTTACTGTATTGACGAATTTGTTGGATGCGTCATTAGAGTTTACTATCACACCTACGCACGCTGGCCATGTGATGACGATATTAAAAATAGAAACCACGTTTATGACTAGATACATTCTATTTTATACTCAAATAAAAGTGCTTTATACTATACCAATGAACTTACTGATCAGGAGGAGAAACCAAGAAGTCAAACACGAAAACAGAACCTAAGAGGTTATACGCTATCACGATCAATTTCATCCTCAGAATCGATAGTGATATCAATAACATCACTATCTGTTCTAAGATCAAAACTAATAGTAGAATATCATTATCGGTTCCGATCTCAGAACCGATAGTGATGACTATCATAATCACTATCAGTTCTGATTTCAAAACCGATAGTAGGTTTTAAGATCAAACCGATAGTGATGTTTTGTATCATATTTCTCACCCATGTCGAATTATATATCACTATTGTTTTTTCTGAAAAGTTAGAAATCAACTTAGATGAAGAGGTGATATTATATCATTATGTAGTATTGTCATGCATAACGACCCATTAATACCATGTAACTCGGAGAAACTTGCGACCCTTCTAGGCATTCGCGTTTTTACGCCACATGCTCTTCCCCTGTCGCTAACTTTTACCTCCATTGTTTGTGTGGTTTATACGCGAATCAACAAGGAAAATTGTAGTTGGTTGGATACAGTACTGAAAAAAAGAAGAAGCTCATTACGGTTTGAATCAAAGTTGTTTTGATTATAGTAGTTAATAGAATTAAAATTAAATTATGTCTATTTTAAGAAAAAAGGTTAACGACGTTTACTCGAACTTAAAATAATTACTTAAATGATAAATAAAATATCTTTAATCAAACTACGTTAATAATACCTCATTAAGAATTAAGATGGATAGCCAGCCCGGATTGGAACGGACAATCGCATCAGCCAGCGCGGTGCACAAAGCTACAGTGCTAATTGAGTAGTAAATCTGCAAAGTTTGCATCAGAATCCTCTCGCGAATTCATCATTTGCGTAAACACTACAGCAAGCAGTAAAATACGCCAAGTCACGCAACCTTTTTCAGTTCCTCGCCTTCCATGCCAAGCGAAAAATACCAAAAAAAAAAAAGCCTTGGACCCAACGTGCATGTGCGCGCGCGCACTCACACAGTCACACGTGCGCAATGTTTGCACATCTCCACCAACACTACACTGAATTTACAGCCCCATCCCCTCTCCATGTATGTACGCTCACCCCCGATCCCTTTGTTACTAAATAGCAAACTACCGAGGTCCAAAGCGTAAAAGAGCCGAAAAGACCAAAGTAAGAGGGGGAAAAAACAGCTAGCCACGTTAGGAAACTTAGAACTCCGGCAACTCCGGCGAGGTCTCCGTCTCCGGAGGCGGTGGCTGGTGAAGGTTCTTGAAGTAATCTCTCACGTCAAACCCCTCGCCGGCAACTATTTCGTCGTCTGCCAGCGGCGGGATGTAAGGCGGCCGGGACACCTCCGCGAGCATGTCCCATGCCACCCCGGCGAAGAACGGGTGGGCCCGGACCTCGTCGGCGCCGCCAGAGTACCCCAGCCTGCTCTTGGGTTCCCTTTCGAGAAGCCGCGTGATGAGGTCGGTGAGCTCCGGCAGCCGTCGCTGGCTGTCCCCCGGGAACTCGAGCTCCTTATGCAGCACGTTCCGGAACGTCTCCTTCCTGTTCTGGCCCTTGAATGGCGTGCGGCCGTACGCCATCTCGTATATGAGCACGCCCACGGCCCACCAGTCGACGGCGAACCCGTGGCCCTCACCCCTCACCATCTCCGGCGCCACGTACTCCTCCGTGCCGACGAACGAGTACGACTTCCCCCACGCGCCGGCCGCACCCGAGGTGGCGAAGCTCGCGGGCTTCCGGCTCACCGGCGACACCCGCGCCGACTTTGCCTTCTTTACCAGCTCGAGTCCGTCGCTTCTCAAGAGGAACCGAACCAGGTTCTGAAGCTGCTGCCTAGGCGACGCGGCCGCGGACAAGGGCTGCTCACGCTTGGCATGGCCGACAACTGAGTCGCTCCCCGCGGAGACGCGCGTCCGACTGTGGCGGTGGAACGCGGGCGGCCGAGGAGGCGACGGCGACGTGGAGGTCGTCGTCTTGGGAGGGAGGAGCCGGGAGAGGTCGAAGTCGGTCAAGGTGACGTGGCCATCGGAGCGTAGGAGCACGTTCTCTGGCTTGAGGTCGCGGTACACGATGCCGGAAGCGTGGAGGCCGGCGAGCGCGGAGACGGTCTCGGCAATGTAGAACCGTATGGCTGCGGGGGAGAAGACGCGGTCGGGAAGCGAGTAGCGGAGCTCGTTAAGGTCGCCGCCGGGGCAGTACGGGACAGCCCAGGCGAGGAGGTCGGCCGTCTCGGTCGAGCCGAGAAGGGACGGGAGGTGCGGGTGCGCGAGGCGGGAGAGCACGGACACTTCCCACCGCGCGCGGTGGTCCGCATCGTGTTTAGAGGCCGCGGAGGAGCGCTTGTCGAAGACCTTGAGGGCGTAACAGCTGGGCAGAGAGGACGCTGCCGCTGGGTCCGCGACGAGGAAGACGGTGCCCATGGCGCCGCGACCGAGGACGCGCAGCGCGCGCGCCCGGTCGAGGTCGATGTCCATGGGTGGCCGGCACGGGCGGGGGCAGGCGCTGGTTTGTACGCTGCGCCCGCCGGTACGTGGCGGGGCGGGGCGGGGCGGTGAGGCTAAGAATAGGGAGCGGCCGGGGGACGGAGTGATGGAGAGGCGAGGAGGGTTTGGAGGCGATATAAGAGGATCAAGGGAGGGAAAAAGACGATATATATAAATCCTTTTTTTCTCATTTTATTTTTGCTTGTTTCGTGCTGCTAGCTACTTGCATTTTTCTGTGGATTTTGCAATTTACAGGTTGGATTCTGAGGAATTATGGGTAGACCTTTATATTCCTAATTTTGCTTTTACTCCTAGATCAAGCTCTGTTTGAGAAAAGGATTTTTTTATTGGAATATTGGATGAATCGCCTTGTTTCTCGTAAAATTCTCGTGAAATTTCGATGTTCCACTCTCGGTTTATTTGTAGCGAAATGCTTTACCGCTTGATCGGTTGATTGATAATCTTGTGTAATCTGTAGTTGGCATTGATGCTATGCTTTTATTGTTATAATTTTGAATGCCAATCCTGTCTAGTTTGATATTTGCTCATTTCTTTTTTATACTTGCCGTTTTGGACATCGGTATGGTCTTCAATATACACATTTGATTTCTTTACTTTTCTAATTATATGTTAGTATAATTACTAAAAATAAAATGATATAGAAGTATTTTCGATGATAAATCTACTAATATCATTCTGATGTGACAACAAATCTAAATGGTTTTCTTTATATTAAGGGTCGGAGCTTATAAAATTTGACTACACGTATTCTAAAAACAGTAATCTCCATGTATGTGAGGACGGAAGGAGTGAAAATTTTACATTTACACCAACCGGAGTGAGTAACAATGTGGCCTTTTGGCATGGCTCCGTAAAACGAGAAGTGCTCCGTCTCTGCTAGTGATTAAAAAAAAGAGCTCTTTTACAATACACTGGAATGAATATGGGTCGTTCATTTCTTTAGATCCAACGGTTGAGATTAGTTTAGATCTGATTATACTACCATATGTAGTATGGGTAGTATAACCCGTGGATGGGTAGAATGGTAAAAAAATTTCTAAACCAGCACCCAACCCTATATCTCGTGTCCAACTTTCCATACGAAGGAAGAAGACATTGAGTAATTTTGTCGTGTCCAAATTGAATACGGAACCCATTGCGTGGCATGAAATTGATTACCTAACGGGACTCATACGTGCACAGTATTGCATGGAATCGACTGACTAGGAGATTGTGTGTCATGAAAAGTATTACAATCGCCAAAGTTCTAGTCGTCGGCCACAAGTTTTTCTAGTCACAGCCTTCACGCCTCGGAGAGAAATGACGCCATGCATGCGCCGCCGAGCGCAATCACTTCTAGTCGCTCCAGCACTTTCCTGGCCGCAAGAACAACGGGCGCAAGAAACAAAAACGAGGAGGCCACGACGTCCCGCCCATAAAATTATCTAGTCGCCAGGATCATTAACTTGTGGCCACCGGACTTGGAAATTATCTAGTCAATCGATTCTTGCAGCAAGGACATGCATGCTGATGGAGTCGTCGAAAGGAACCGGGCCAGCCGGCGGCGTCGAGAGTAACGGGGAGAAGGATAGCAAGCAAATTTGAGCGGCGAGCCACCAGCAAAGGCATGAACTCCAGCGGTAACGCCGGTAAGGCACAAGGCTACGAAAAGAACCAGCGGTGGCGGCGCAAACAAACTTGACGAATCGGCAAGAAACCAGCAAAAAACCGATAGGAACCGAAAGAGATGACATTCAACGCGAAAAGCCGTTTATACCCTTGCAAATCTTCATATTTTCAAAGCCAAAAGACCAGAATACCCTTCACAAATCAACGGTCGGATCTAATTTCTACTACCGCTATATACTACCATGGTAGTGCACAGTAAAAATTCTCTAAAATAAAACATACACCGTTGTTGATCCACTAATCCTGTGAATTGGATGATGTAAAAAAAAATTGTTCTTGCTTATGTTGCATTGTTGCTTCATTAATTATTCAGAAAAGGGAACGGTGGGCGTAGAGCTCAAGGAGAGAAAGGCGGGGTTTCCACGTGTGGAAGGCAACAGGAATAAAATAAATCCATTATTGAAAAAACAATCAACCATATGATGCAATGGATTCGAAGAGGGAGAGGTATTAATTTGGATGTGACGAGCACGGGCTGATTTGTTGCACTTGCAAATTGCAATGCACATGACAAAAGGATGAAGATTTGATAGGATGCGTCGTACACTAATTTCTCGCGGCGTGCGGTTCGTAATTTGTCGGGATCTTAACACGTCCGTCCGTAAAGAATCTAAAACCGATACAATTCTGAACCAAATTTCGATGTAAGATTGACAAATTCGACCTTGATAATGAGCACGAAAACTCTGAAGCTAGCTTGTCACTGTCTGACGCCATAAAAAATGCTTTTCGCTAGGATCAGCAATAGGCATTGATATGATAATTAAGTCGTTGCATCATAGGAATTGATATTCTAATGTTAACTGACCTACTCATGGTTTTTATTTCCAGCATTCATACGTGGATCTTGTTTGATCTTTGCTTGTCTACCTGCTAAGCAGCCAGATACTAAGAGGTCCAGATGGGTATCGCTAAGGAGTGTATCGATGGTGACTAGCAACTTAGCAAGAGCATAAGTTCGTGTCATCAGCGATAATTCCAACCTGTTCCTTTCTAGCGGTTTTGTTTTTCCCAGTGACGAGAGTAATCTAACAGTTCTACATGTAGTGACATACGGCTGCATAATTGTTCAAGATTTTACAAGTAATTTAAGTACAAGAGCATGGCATTTCTGACCTGGTACGAACTGAAAGCAAAGAAATTAGACATACCAGATGGTATCAGGCTATATATATCAAGTATGCTCTTGAATATTTTCGTCTTACAGTGAAGAACTACAAGAATACCCTGAAATACTAGCCCTGTGTTCGAGTCAAGTGAGCAACTGCAGCAACCCAGAAAGAGCACATATACATAGTTAAATCGAACAACAGCGGCAGAGCCTGCGAAGACTAGTTAACTACGTACGCTTGTACGGCAAACTACAAATGAAGTGTCAGTTCACTATCCCAAATAATATGCACAGCTAGTATTGTAACCTTTCCTTCTGATAAATCGTCAGTGCAGCCCATTGTTTAAGTTCAAGCATGGTTTGCTTTACTGTTCGAATCACCTGCTGCTTTTTTTCAGATATGAATTGAGCTGCCCGATCCCTCCGATGAGCCGCCTGCGATGAGAATCATAGGGTTTGAGCTGGAATTATTCTTTGGTGACACCTAATCACAGTGTAGAATTAGATAGATAGGGCTTGTATTATATTACGACTTGTGCAATTTTTGGTTGCTCTGTGTCTACTGCTACTAGAACACCTGGTCTCCTGCTTTAGTGTGGCTGCAAGTTGCAACAGCTAGATTATATGGCTTCAGTTTCCGGCCTTCAAAGAGGTAATTGAGTTTTCTCATTTTAAATTTTGTTTTGGACATGCTCAAAATATATCAAAGTATGTGCGCTGTACAACTCTGATAGAGTGTCAGCTCTCAACCAGGGAAAGAGATCAGCGCTGCAGTGGAGCAGAGGCTTCTGTTCCATTTTGATGGGAGTTCTGATTGTTTAGGAGTATCAATTCAAATGATGATGATAGACTTTGTATTGTGGGTTGTCGTCTTCTCTGGAAAATGACGCCCTTAAATTTTGCTGGATTCCTGCCTGAATTTGAATGGCTAGCTTATCCATAGTATTTCTGTGATAACCGGGGGTTATCAGTTTATTTAAATAAGTAAAGCAGTGAATAAAGAAATAAAAAGTGATTAGGCAATAAAATAAAAATATAAGGTTAAGAGAAGTGACGTCAGTCCCGCAGTGATGGCATCGCTCATTAAGGAACCTGATCTGTCCAGAGGCCAGACAGGCACCTCTAGCTAGTTCCGGGTTCATCATTTGGCGCGCTATAGCTTACCTACTAGTTGTGGGTACCGTTAGTAATTTGAGCGAGGAATGACCAAAATGCCCATAGGGTAAATAGAGAGCAGTAAAAGCCCAAGGGCAAGGAAGGTAAAAGTGAATGCAGTGAGGTAAATAAAGGAGGTCAGGGAGAAGCCAGCGGAGAGGCCATCTCACAGCCAGCACATTCACTGCCATTGCCTCACACACAAACCAAAGCAACAATAGCCAGTGCTCCTATCCTCCCTCAAGAACACAATAACACATCCATAAGCAAGCTTCCAGCTGAAGGGAGCAAGAAGAGGAGGTGGAGGAGCTCTAGAAGAGAGGACAAGCAAGGTGACCAAAAGAAGAAGGTGGAGGTAGCCAGAAGTAAGAAGGCAGTACCACCTCCTTCCTCGCCTCATCAAACCCATCAACATCTAGCAAAGCTCCATCAACCACCCCTAGGTGCACACAACACTTCATGTTACTAGTAGCTACAGTGCAATGTAGCATGTCTAGAGAGTAGATCGGGGTAGTATGCAGCTAATGAGGTAGGGTGGAGGATAGAACGGGTTTTACCCCGTGGTCTCAGTAGTTAGGATAGCTATTAGGGCAGTGAAAGGCGTCCTAGCCCTACCCAACACTCTCTCGACATGTGGGCAAGGCTAGTGTTGCATCCTTCTTGTCGAATATCTAAACATGTGATATGTGTACGTGAAGGATATGTTCTAACGATATATAGACGTTCCGGATATCATGGACCCAATTCTATGAGATAAGATATACGCAGAAAAGATAATTCTATATTAGGAAGGACTCGATTACTTTCCCATTACGAGGAAACCAACTCGAGTACGCCTGATATCCAACGATGTTTGGATATGCTGCGAAAATCATGCAACGATGGACTCCTCATTGGCTACGATCTGGTTTCCCAAACTAACTACAACTCGTCTTGAGACAGGGCTACCCCGACTATATAAGGCTGGGGGAAGGGACCCTCAAGGGGCAGAGCGCTTCCAAGCAAGAAGACCTTTTGCGCAGATGTAAGATCGAGGATGCGCCTAGAGGGGGGGTGAATAGGCGTTTTTAAAAATTAATCGTTCTTCTAAAATCAATCGCTCTAATCAATCCCTATGTCAAAACCTACTCAAAGATAATGCGGAAGCGATAAGCTAGATTTTGACAATTAAGGCCTAAATCAACTAGGCTCATACACAAGAATTGCTAAATTGAACAATCAATTAATACTAATCAATTCTAACACAATCAAGCAATTGATAAATATATAATAATGTAAATGCTTGAATGTAAATGAGACAAGGGACAACCGATATTTTTCCGTGGTGTTCGGAGACTTGCCGGTCTCCCCTAGTCCACGTTGAGGCAAGCCCAACCACTTGGACCGGCTCCCGCTCGAGCACCCGCCTCTTTCCACTAGTCGTGGTTTTTCACGCTTTCGCGTAGGCTCAACCCGAACCTTCACAAACTTCGCCGGGCTTCTCACACCTTGAGAGCCCCCGCGCACGACGCCTACGCCGTCTAGGAGTCGGCAACCTCCAAGAGTAATAAGCCGCTCCTCCGCTTGAACTTCACCGAGCTCAACGAATGCGCTCCCGGTGATCACCAAGTGCAACACATGCACAAGGACTCCCTCAAGTGCAACACATGCACAAGAGGCTCTCAAACCACTCACTAATTGCAACACATGCAATTAGTCTCACTCTTTAGCTCAAGAATCAAATGTGAGTGTGCAACACATGCAACACCTCACCCAAACACTCAACCAAGCCAGCAACCTCTGCCCTAAGCCTCCCAAGGGGTCTATTTATACCCCACCAAAGAAAACTAGCCGTTGGGGGCAAAATCTGAAATTGGCAGAGGCCGGTCATACTGCACCCGGGGCGGTATGACCGCTCCTCCTAAACCAACGGCTAGAAAACTAGCCGTTGCTCGAAAACCCGGTCATACCGCGCCCTTGGCCGGTATGACCGCACATGGCCGGTACGACCGCAAGCACCTCCGGTCATACCGCACCACCTCAGCGCCAAAAAGCACCTCTCTGGAAAAAACACACCGCACGAGCCACCGGTACTACCGCCGGTATGACTGCATGGGGGTGCGGTCATACCGCCCCCACTGACTCCGGACACCGATTTTTCGCGATCTTTTCACCAAAGAGCCAAACACTATTCCTTGAGCCATTTAGATGATCAACACATGATCATACACTCGTGCAAAACACATTTGCACCAATTTAACCCATGCTCAAAGAATTTCAACCAAATTGCAAAAATACATTTCGCGATCAACTCAAGAACTATTTGCAAAACGTATTAAGCAAATCAAACTCGAGTCTATGAGATTAATTTCCCTAGCCATGTGAAGGTCAACACGAGACCCAAACAACTTGCCAACACCCGTTGCAAGCCCTACTCACATGCTCTCGGAATTCCGGACTCATAGCACTCAGTTTATTCGCACAACGAACTTGCAAATAACGCAATAACCATATTTCATGCTTGAGCACTACTCTTTGCAATACATGCAAAAGTCTAGCTCCAAGCAACACAAAATCAAGGTGCATGAACTCTCTAATTGCAATACATGCAATTCTCTAGTTCCATGCAACCATACCAAATCGATCACACTAAAACCAAATCAACTGAATGAGCTCTCTACTTGCAACACATGCAAGCCTCTAGCCTCATACAAACACACAAACACCAAATCATGCTTGAGCTCTCTCCTTTTGCAACACATGCAAAACTTAGCTCCAAGCAACCACTTGATTTTAAGAAGATTTGTTTTGTAAAGCAAAACATGAAGCTTCAACATTCGCAACACATGCAAAAGTGAACTTCACGCAAAAAGCCAACGCATATTGCTTATCCCATTTGCAACACATACAAATCAAAGCTTTATGCGAAAACCAAAAGCAAATACTCTTCCTCTTTGCAACACATGCAAAACAGAGTATAAACCAACAACACCAAGTATAAGCTTAACCCATTCGCAATACATGCCAAATGGTTAACTCTTATGCAAAAACCAAATCCAAATGGTTTGAGCTTGAGTGAACGTGGAATTGAGATCAACACATGATGAAGCTCAAGCAAGGACGCAACCCCTTTTAATAGTACGGCGATAAAAACTTAGACTCAAAGACTACAAAATCCTTAGCCTATCTAGTTATACCTTCGCCGCCGCATGCATGCAATCCCCTTTGGGGTCTTTATAATCTTTACTTCATTACGCTCCCCCGGGATCATCACTCGACTCCTCTTTATCTTCGGGATCTACTCTTGACGCCCATCACCTCATGATGCCGTCATTGTCCCGTTCTCAATCATCCTTGGACTTAACCTAACTCAATCACAACTCTTAAAATAGTTAGTCCAAGATGCATGGTTGTCTCAATTATCTCTTGCACTCCATTAACACATAGTGGATGCCTTTAGATCAATTGAGCACAACCTAAATCAATTTGAATGATTTAGATGTGTCTTAAGTACAATAATGCAACGCATGCTTCATTATACTTAAGAGCTATTCATTTGTCCTTAATTAATCGAGGGACACCATCAACACATGATGAAATGTTCTTTAATGATTAACAAGACAAATGAACTCAATTTAAATAGTCATTTAAATTGATATGAGTATATATTGACTACACAAGTTTTCATATACTCATGTTGATGAAAAGTAATGATCCATTATATGTAAACTATATGAAAATGATCATTACTCTAAGTCATCAACTATAGAATAAACTCCACATGTATATGTGCATGATATAATTGACTTGGATATAATATGCACATATTCAATTTGATCACATTGAAGTATATCCTATATTACCATGAGTATACTGTGACTAGGCAATTCAAATATATATACTCAAAGATTTAGTTTCTTTGTCTTGATCCGTATGTGTATCAATAAAGAATAGATCAATACAATGAAACTTTCAAGTTAAATCACAAACTCCCCCTAAGTATGTGCATCCATGTCATATATGGATTGGGAAATATGATGCACATTTTGTGGTTAATATAATGGGGACATTTATATTTTAACTTGAATCCAAAGTATGCAAATTATACTAGAAGGAATATGCATACATACCTTGGGTTTTCCATTTTTCATCCAAATATGAGACTGCTAAATATATGCTTAATAAAACATGTTAATCTCATAAAGATTAGGTTTGTCATTAAACACAGATTAAACATTAATTAATCATCAATCATCAAAACCAAGGGCTCTTGAACTTACAGCAGAGCACTTAGAAGCCGACAAGTTATGCTTCGTTAATCTCTAGTCGTAGTTTAGCCATTGCCTAAGTTCAATTCTCATTGTAACTAGAGATAGACGACCTGCTTGTACTCTATTCATCAATTCCATACGTCATCCACACAGGAAGTAGGGTGTTACTCCATCCGGGGGCGTGAATCTGTCTACATTGTGTGCCTCTGATTTCGTACTTGGCTCTGATAACCGAAAGTATCCGAAACTATAAGTTTATTGTCGATTTTTAACGTTCAACACTTCTCTTCATAAGTTAGATCAACCTCCCAATGAGCATCACAGACCCTAGATGACTCATCTTCTTCAACAACCAGTAAAATGTGAAAAGCGGAATCATAGAAATAAAAAGGGGTAGAAACCCTAGCTTAGTAGAGCGGATAGAGTAGCTCAAAAGTAGTCGTAGGAGAAGTGGTCGGCCAGTGGGGAGGCCGACCAGGCTAATTGCGGCCAGGGCCATGTGCACTGGGTAGCCATCGGCTAGTGAGCAGGGGCGGCGAGGCAGAGCCGGTCGGTGGGGATGAGGAGCCCGGTAGGATAACCGGCTGAGTGGAGGAGAGGCGGTGCCATGTGCAGCCATTGCCCAGAGAGGGAGGCGGAGAGAAGCTGTTGGCTGTCAGGGAGGCGGCAACAGGGCGCAAGGGGGAGTAGTGGCAGGGATGAGGCGCAGAGGGGACTCACCGAGCCTGAGCTACGGCCGAGTGAAGCAACACTGTAGGGAAGGAGACGAGGAGAGTGAGAGGAGAAGTAGCGACTGGGTGGGAGAAATAGCAGAGAAAGGAAGCAGGTAGCCAGATTCAAAGGGAAGGGAGATGAGTGGAGAAGCAGGCCGAATGGCTATCGGTCAGACCGACCAAAAGCTAAAAAAAAGAAAAGGACAGAGGAGAAGAAGAAGAGAAGGGAAGAAGGAAAGGAAAGAAGAGAAGAAAGAAAAAGGAAAGAAGAAAATGGAAAGAGAGAAAAGAAAAGAGAAAAGGTGAGAAAATAGAAAAATAATCCATGCCGCAGACCGTGTTGATTTTGTTAATCAATTTGTGTATCGTGTTAAGATCACCAACCTGTATTAAAATTTTGCTCAGATAATATTGAACAACAGATGAGAATTGGTTGGACATCCCATTAAAATAATTCACCTTAAATGCTCTAGTAATATCTTCTGCTTTTAGGGCTCGACCTGAATCTGCCAGCCAGCTAGATCCAACTTTCGAGCGAGATCAAACCTTTAAAATTTTATTCCAGGCAAGATTCCTTAATTATCTTTATCTAATGCTTTTAATGCTTTTGTATACTTAATCATATCATCAGTGCATTAAAACTTTATTTGCAAATTGAAATGTTGAATCGAATTTGGATGGAATAGGTGATGTGGATGAAATGATGAAGTGGTAATGTGGTTTTGGAAATGGAGTAAATGGTGTTATATCATCCACGAATGGAGTCGTGAATATGATATTAGTAATACTTATGGTGAGTAGAGGGTGCAGAGAAGATGGTGTGGTGATGCCCATGCCAGTGGACCCTCTACATAGGGTATAATATAAGGTTAAACACATATACTTGGACAATGAGTCGTATTTATAGTATCAACCATAGCGAGATAAATCGCTGCTAGAAAAGGTTGTCCTAAGAAGGTGTTATGATCTTCACATTGGGTAAGAGTAGTTACTAGAGTCAAAGTCTGGGTATACCGGAAGGCCCAGATGAGACAACTAGTTGAAGTGGATATATATATATATATATATATATATATATATATATATATATATATATATATATATATATATATATATATATATATATATATATATATATAAGCTATAGTTGGAGTTACTCGATTGGATATTGGAGTACAATTGTATTTGTGAGTGGTGGAACAATGGCCTGGGATAGGGTTTCCTCTCGAATACAAGGTTAGAGATCTAATTACCGGATTAGTAATAAATGTTTTGGAGCCTCACAGGATGAGGCCATTATGGGTAAAATGGTACGAAGCTGCGCAGGGTCAAATCTTGAATTCAAGACTGTCTCCTGGATTGGAGGCTACGAAAGTTAAGTCCGCCTTATATACGAGTGTTAGTAGTTGATTTTCAATACTTCAAATTTCCAATCTTGAAAGAAAACCAAAAACCTAATTTCTATAAAAATGGATTTGGAGGGAAAGAATTGGCTTGTTGGAGAGAAAAATTCATGCTACATGTTGTTATCTAATGCTTGTTGAGTACTTTGTACTCAATATTATTATTCCTCCTTTTCTAGAAGGTGAACTTGATGGATCATCGTATTAGAAGAAATGAAGAGAAATTATGCTAGAGATGACCTGCCTAATAATTGTCACACGGGGAGCAGAAACAAGGAATTGACATTTTTTTTTTCTTGAGAGAGAGAGTTGAAACTTATAATTGGACCGTCTCATAAAGATCTTGGCTACTGACTTATTACATGATGCAAATAAAAAGGTACTACTGACCTCCTTGAGAAATACTACGACACTGTTGACACTTTGGGTTTTACTTACAGACAAATAACGTCCTTAAGTAACTTAACCCACAGAGGAATGTTGTATTATGCTTCACAAAAAGTAACTCCCACGTGTGGTCGGCTGCCAACCCGTATCACTCTGGGGCCCGGCCACCGCGGGGAACCGAAGTTCCGGCCATTCTCCGAGCGCGGCGTACCTTCGGGCGACGCAGACTCGCGCATGGAATGGCACCCACGTGTGCAGTGACGAAGCCAGCTAAAAAAAATGGCTAAAAAAATTAGATTAAATTAAGATAGATATATTAAATAGTTCGTACTATGTGCTTATCGGTTTGAGGATTACCGATAATAATTTATTATTTGAGAAATACTTGTACGCTGTTCACCTGTCAAACATCAAATAAATTGGCTATTATCTCTATCTAGCTATTTACACGTTACAATTGATGAAAAAAAAATCATAAATCAGAAAAAAAAGTCTCACATTGCCTATTTGTTGTTTTGGTCAACCCACTTAGGGCATATTTATTTTTGTTTTGGATTCTCTAAAAGTTGATTCTGGATTATAATCGTAAGAAACTGATTCTCCAAAAACTGGAATACAAAAGCACATATGAAGTGGATTGTGGATTCTAGTGTATATGGGTAGGCTGGATTGTGAGAATCGATTCTTAAAATCGAACTGTTAATTTTTTTTTATTTTGCTTTTGAGACCTGAATCCAAAATCAAAAGTAAAAACAAAGCCCTTAGAGAGTCAAGACACTTTCTGACTCATAATACACTTCCTTCCTTGCTCGCTCGCCATCGTCATGGTGGGTTGCCCGTTATTGTACTCCCACGCCTTCACTGGCTCCTCGACATCTACTCTCCATGATGCGCGTTAAGCGTCCTTGACTCGGTGAGCTACCATATCCTCGCGAAAGAGAGACGTTGAGCCACGTCCTCTCTCTCGCTTTATAATATTTGCGTGTATCTAGGGTTCAAATCTAGTTGTGCAAGCAGTAAGCGAAGTTATCAATTGCCAAATTAGTCATCTAATAAGCAACGACCTACCAAGCCACATAGTATATAAAACAACTGATCTACCTAGTGAAACTTTTTTCCTCGAGCCACGTCCAAATATGTGTATTATATATCGCTATATTAAAAATTAAACACCAATATTAAAAAAGTACTTAAGATCTAACGGCTTGAGGGGCTTAGCCTAATGGAGCACCCCTACCGACTACGACCCTGCACGTGTGGTCAACTGCCACCCCTCTCGAGGCGTGGCTCGCCCTGCCATTGCAGGGGTCCAAAGTTAGACTATCTCCAGCGACATCCTTTCAGCCTCTAAATCCCTTAGTAAATAGATCCAAAGCACTCCAACGAATTTCCTTCACGGTTCCCTTCGGAAGGGATTTGGAGTGAGAATCTTTTCAGAAAAGGATTCTCTCTCTAATCCCTATATAAAACCCTTCGAGAGGATGCTGCTAAAGATGATAAAAATAAAAGGAATGAATATGGGGAAAAGAACGAAGGAAAAAAAGAGAATAAAAGGAAATAGCTGAATATAGTCTTACGACCAATTCATAAAGCGCAACGCACATTCAAGCGGTGCAGGATGTCACTCTGGTCGGAATTAAAGTGCCCAATTGAGGAATGACACCACACATCCCTTATAGAGGCTGACACGCCCAACCACCCACGAGGGTCCAAAGTGGTGGTTTATGTATTAAGATCGATGTACTTTATCATAATTGTTTTTACCAAAATTATTCAAGGTTAGGAAATTAAAATTAAAGCAACACTTTAGCTAATAAAAAAATTACCATACCTTTTTTAAGTTATTGGTGCGTGGTACTTGATAGTAAAAATAGGAGTCTTGCCACAAATGTAACTGTGAACTAAATAGGTGTCTAACTCAGTCAAATTTATCTAAGTTGATTTGCGGTAAGATTTGACTATGAACTAAAGCCCCTAAGTTTGTTTGGTTCGACACGCCAAAGTTACTGTAGAACCATCCGAGAATAACATGTTCTGGATTCAAAACAAATCAAGCCTCAATTTCTAATGCTTCTTAAAATGTTTCGATTTCTGTGCTTATACCATGTATAATTGTATAGAACAACCAAACTTGTCATAGCCTTCGGCTGATACTGCCCTTCGAATTTTATTGCTGGAGACAACCATATCTCTAGTAGTTTGAGCCATTGCAAAATAAGTGGCCAAAGTACGTGCTCAAACATGACAGATATGTACGTGTCATGTACTTGCATAAAAAGTTCAGAATTATATATTTTGTTTGATGTTAAAGTATGCAGAATCTCTGCTTGACATGGAATGGTCGATATGCACGGTTGTGGGAGACATGTTTTAAATCTGACTGCCGTCTGACTACGGAGGGAGCCGTAATTTTTCTAAAAACTTTTTTTTATTTTTTATTGAAAAGTAGTTATAACTTTTTATAAAAGATTATTTAACAAATAGTTAATTTTTTTTAGCAATAAATCGTAAAAACAGGTTCAATCCAGTTTTTAACTTTTGCCTTTCTATTTTTATATATAACTTCTAGATTATATCAAAAACTATTTAAAAGTTGAACTGTTTGGAGAGGATCTTCTTAGATTTTTAGAAACTAAAGTTAGCTTAAAATCCTCTCAAACAGCAGCAGAACAGTTCATTTGCCATGACGTTTAGTGTTAGGCATGCCTCGGTATTTTTTGCAACTACTCCAGTTGATCAAGAAAGAAACGATGCTGTTACATCACTTGGTAACCTGTTTTTTCGTGGACAAGTTTTTTCTGCGTTCTTTGTTACAATAGTTAACCTAACCTCAACTACTTTTTCTAGAAGCTCATGTGCTTGCTACCTTTAGAAATGATCGATGTGCCGTTTTGAGTTGCCACCGAGGATGAGCATTGACAGATTTGTGTTGCCTCTTACGCAGTAACAGCAGGGTCAGCACTTTCTCGAAAGTCTCTCTTGCGTCAGAAAGGTTCCCCTCGTGGCATGACTTGAGTTCAAGAAACATAACCTTGTTCGTTGCGAAGCGAGGTGCAGATGGAGACATGTGCCTTACTAGGAAAGTAAAACTAAATGAGTAAATGATCTTCTTGTTCTTCACTAGGAACTGTAGAACAGCCTGACATTGTCTGACGATTCTTTGTCACAACGAATCAAGAGGCTCTCCACTGCTCCAAAGCTTCTACATTCATCAGAATCACTTGACTATCTGTATCTGTATATATATATAAAAACAATCGGTGGTATTTAAAGCACCTCGTTCGTTTTAAGGGCAAAAAAATCTTACAAAAATCTTAAATTCTAGAAATTCTCACATTAATCGGAAGAAAAAGAGAATAATCTCCACCACTTATTTTGATAGGGCTAGATTATAACAGTGCAGATTAATCATACATAATAAACATAATTGTATTTCAATCATTAGAAGTAGAGTTGTATATCGAAAAAAGATCTCTACCACTTATTTTGGTAGGACTAGATTATAACGGTGAAGATTAATCATATATAAATAGAGTTATATAACAAATGCAATTATATTTGACTCATTAGAAGCAAAGTTGTATATCAAACACAATTATATCATAAAATCTAGACGCGTAGTTGCACGGATAAGTTTGATAGTTAATATAATAGTACTACTGATCATCAAGAAGCCGAAAACATAGTAGCTAGGCTACAATTGTTCCACTTTCTTTTGGACTTCCGGTAGAATTTTTTTTCCCATGCTGTCTCCTTGCAATTGAAACAACACGAGGAAGAAGCCAAAATTGCACAACAGATACGCTCCCAGCTTTGGTTGGACATGATTTGCTCATACAGCTGCCCCACTACTACAATTCCATAGTGAAATGCAAAAGGTGTAAAGCTACCATATATACTTGCAAGCATGTTAGCCCACCAATGCAAAGGCCTAAAGTAGGAGAGATTTTCATTTTTGTATGGGTAGTTCGGTCGGCCATTACATTGCAAGACATCCAATTTAGCGCATTTCTAATAGTACCATCTTAACCGTCGTTTAGTCGTGCCACATATGATTTGGGCTAATCTGGATGAGAGGAGGAGGAGAGATGATATACTCATACATGAGCTGTCATTTCTGCAACAAAATAACGAAATAACGTTATTTATGTCATTTCTCCACATATCATTTCTGCCCCCTTCATACAAACCAAGGCAAAGTGGACGACAAAATAACGCATTGGAGAGGAGATGTGTGCTCACAACATGGTTTGTGGGCCAGGCCACGAACTTCGTGATGATGGCAACGGCAGCAATGGTTGTTCTATGACGACGATGAAGTGCCAACGGACGACGGATTTGGCTGGATCCAAACAAATCTAAACTCCGACAGCTTGAATCTAGGCAAATCTAGACACGACAACAAGGATTCACCTAGCGGAGAGGGATGCGGAGGCGGAAGGGGAGACCGGCGTGGCATGGGAGGCGTGGAGACCACGGTTATGGAGGGGGAGCCTGGAAACAGCGGAGGCAATGGAGAGCAGCAGCAGCAGCGATGAAGGGGAAGGGGAGATCGATGAGGGAGATAAGAGGTGGGGAGTGGTGGTGGAGGGGGAGGCCGCGAGGGAGGTGGAGAGCATTACCATAGGGGTAGCGTTGAGGTGCTCGAGCTGGTTGCGTGGTTGGCTAGAATGAAGGGGATTGGAGGAGGAAGGAGGGTAGGATAAATTGGATTAAATTATTTGTTGATAGGTGTGTCAAATGAAAATTAAAAAAAATGTAAAACTTGGTGAGGTGAAGTGTGTGGCTAATTGTTAGAGACAGTTTATTGGAGATATTAACGGTAAAGGAGGCGCTTAATATTTGTGCTTCACTTAAATAATGGTTCTTGGCCATGTAAAGGGGGACATGAATGGTAAAGGTGTTGATTAGGGCACATTTTTGTTTTGATCTCTCCCTCTGATGTATGGTGCGCCCTTGACATCTTTTGGCTTGTGAGGATTAGATTTAAGGGGCAAGCCCATCGTCCTTGCCTTTTGGCACCAAAAAATGATGGTGGTGGTTGCTGATTAGTGCCACTAACCAGCATATTTTAAGCTAAGCAGAGGGGCCCTTCAGACCATTCGGAGTCACTGATGTACGCCAAAGAATAAAAGTCACATGGGCTAAGGCGGTTGAGAGCCGAACATGATATTCTTATAGGCCCGGAGAAGACAGGAGTAGAGCCGTAAAATATTGCGAGCTCTGCCACAGAAAAGCATCATAGGTTAACTTTTCCTAGATACGCTTACCGACTTCGTTTTATAAGGCAGTGAGTGTCATCTTTTGCCGCCATTTGTTAAGTAAGGGTAAAATGCTACTGTATGTCTGGTCAAGCATTCATGCTCGAGCTGCCTTTACTATGATTACTGCCACAAACGAGTTCGATGGCATGAATCGTGTCGCCTGCCGTGACAAATAATGATCAAACGCTTCACTGCAACGGCGCCACGAATGATTCATCATCGAGTGGGACATCCCCGCGGAGTGGAGCGAATGGTCCAGTGAGCACTGGTGCGAGTCGGCTCGAAAGCCAAGCCTCGAACAAAAGCAGACGTGCCGTGCCGGTGCCGCTGCGCCGCCGGCCGGGTGGACAAAAACGGAGCGCGCGCGTGTACAGACACGCACGCAGTGGAGGACCGCTGATAGGGGTACGCGCCACACTGCACGCACTAGCTTAGGTCATTCTCATTCTCCGTGGTAAGTTTTATTTTACGGTTTTCAGAAATATCATATCATTTAAAAAGATTTAGGTTGATAAATAAAACAAGATCTCCTAATACACAGTTTTATTTCACGGTTTCATAAACTTGCCATAACATTTAATTGTTGCATGGTGTTGTAATGAAATATTCCATTTGATATATTTTCATTCGGTTTCAGTATGTAGAATGAAACGATGCACTCTTCGTGCAGTTTCATTCGGTTTCTAATGTGTTAGAAACGGTATGCACCCAGTTTTAATCAGATAAAATTCGTCTCCTCTTGTTCTTCATAATTTTTTTTATCATGTTACCATTTTTACCGATACGTCACTTTACTCCTTTTGCGCTGCTCCTCTTTTTCTTCATAATTTTTTTTTATCATGTTACCATTTTTACACTTTACTCCTTTTGAGCTACAGGAGATCGTGGCTGGGTCTGGCACCACGGCCCAAGGAAGTCGGCACGCGCGCGCTGCGACGCCGTGGCACCACCGCAGCATCGGCACGGGCGCACGGCACGGCACGCGCGCACGCCCGCCTCGAACGAAGCGGCGAGCGATATTCTCCGCTCGTGGTGGATCCGTGGATGGGCACGGAGCCCTCGACGCGGACATCGAAACGGCGGGCGATTGCCGTGGCCCGAGCGCGCGGCTCCGCGGATCAAAATCGACCGATGTTGTCGTGTGGCGAGACCGGATGGGGGCAGCCGCGCGGATCCACCGGAACCGGCCAGAGCACACGTCGCACGATGCGTCTGGCCTCGGCCCGTTTAACCAGGGCTGGGGCAGTCTGTGTGATTGGGTATTTGGGCTTGCGCAGAACGCCGCAGCGCGGGTAGTGGAGTACTATGCTACAATGGACGACCGAGCCAGTGCCAGTTACGATCGACGCTAGGGGCAGAGTGGGTGGTTTGGACCAGATTTCTCGGCGTTTATTCGGCCGTGGGCTGATGAGAGCCTGAGATGAGTACGGTGGCCGGTTGGCTATGTGTCGGACTTTTACTTGGGCCCAAGCTGTCAGATGAACTGGGCTCTCAGCCGGCGTGATGGGCACTCGGGCCAAACTGTGGGCTGCCCAAGACCTCAACTATGCTATAGCCTATAGGCAATCTTTCTAGTTCCAATGTTAGCGACCGCCTAGGATTTTCAAAAATGAGTAAATTTTACAAAACTATATATTTTTCTTTATAAACTATAAGAAATTATATTTTTTTAACTCTATTTCACATAACTATAAATTTTAGGAGCATTTGTATCACAAAATTGTATGTTTTAAATTGATTGGTCCTTGAAACGGGTTTGGTAGTGTAGGTCTATAAGGAAGTCTCACATGTCTCCATGTCCCGTTTCAATATCTGAGGTTGCATGTGGATCCACACTATTGAGCCTGTTACTGATCAATTCTAAAATTTATAATTTTGTAATACAAATTTTTTAAAATATGTAGTTTTGTAATCTATACTTTTTCTGATAGTTTATAAAAAAACACAAAGAAAATAGAGCATCCGGTTTTGTCATGAGAACGCAAGCTTATTTCTTTGAAAGTACTACTGCATGTAGTTTACGCTGTTTCAAGCAGTCTCTCGGCTGTTCCAATCAGTCTATCCAGTCAGAAGTTGCATTGCATCAAGCCACTAATTCCGAACATGAGCAAATGCACTGAAACACAGACTCCAACCTCAAACAGGACGGAAAAGATAGCTCGATTGAATGGCGACGGAAACGGAAGGCTGTCAAGCAACAGTATAGTTAATTGAACCTGTCTTTCTAAGCTGCCCGAAAGGCGTCCCCTGAGTCCTAATCATCGTACCAAAGGCCTGTTCTGGCGTCGACCTTTTTCTTCGTCGTTTATCCTTGATGAGAGCCTTCGAGAAAAGATAACAGGGAGAAAAAGTGGGCGTTAGGTACCTGCTGGGTATATATTATATTTTATTGCATATTATTTCAGTCCGAAAATTCCTTACAGTAACCTCGTGTTCGCACAGAGGATGCTCTCCAGCAGCAGAGTATATAGCATGTCAATCATTTTCTAGCAAAAAAAAAAAAAAGATAAGCGTAACTCATAGATTGATTAACATGTCGGTACGAAGCCACTGATTAAAATCGAATTACGAAGGTAAGAATCTACTGGCTACAGACTACTCCTAAGATATAGAAAAAATAGATATAAAAAGGTAGTAAATATTGGCATGCATGGGTTTTTCCATCAATTAGTACAGGATACTTAGAGCATCTCCAACAGTGCCTAAAATCCATTCCCAAAACTTAATTTTGAGCTTGATTGCAAAAAAAATCTCCAACAGTTCCTCTTTCTAACTCCTCAAATTTTGTACGCCTAAAAAAGACCCGACTTCCTCATTTTTGTGCGCTCTGTCATCGCTCCTAATCAACATTATTTCGGCCAGATGGCCCACGGACCAATTCAAAGGTGTTTTGGGAGAAAATATAGAACTGTTGGAGAACAAGTTTATTTTGTAGACCCAAAATTTTTTAGGAAGGTCCCAATCTAAGAATATTAGAAGTCTAAATATTAGGAACTGTTGAAGATACTCTTATATCCCAAAACAGTTGAAGCAATTCTGTATTGTGTTTCGGGTCTCCTTCACATATCGGCTTAACCTTTTTCTTTGGATAGAATCCGGTCCACCTTCGAACCTTCTCGTTTTTAACCTTCTGTTGACGATTTCCTTATTTACATCAACCTGTCCTGGATGCTTATTAGCGTGGCAGATGTTTTATTTTGATTTTGGGCGAATCTTGATCCTCCCTTGAAATTATATCAACTTGGAAAAATACTTAGACTGTTTTGCCAGCCATGTGATCCGTGCAAATTGCACGCCATGTCTACATGCTCTCCATGTTCTATCTCCAGAAACAAGGAACTAGTCCAACGCATCACGCATGGATCGATCACTCGACGTGTTTCTCGTGAACCCTAAATCAAAAGGAACACAGTTTTGTCCATCATCACCGGTTGTTTATATACTCTTAACCAGCTACGGTTTCCGCATGCCAACTACGACCGGGCAGAGCTCACGAGAAGCCGAAGCCGAAAGAGCACTGCGCCCCTTCCAGCCTGGGCCACGTGGCATCCACGATGGCAAATTGGCACCTTGGGTCACTACAGGATAGGATTAAAAAAAGATTATATGTTATTGTATACCATATCTTATTACTAAAGTGTCATTTCAACCATCACCATTCTTTCTCACTCTACACATCGCTTTGTATAAGATATCTTTCTTTTTGTATTAGGCGATACCACCTTCTCCTCCATCTCCGCTCCATCATAACATGCCGCTATCATCGGTACACCACAGGTCGTCCGACTGAGCTATAATACCATCAACTTCTCCACCACACCGTAGTGCTCATACATCCTCAAATTTCTCTATTGTCGATGGAGTGTGCCGCCACCTCAACTGCGGCCCTCTTGCTTCGAATCGTCCCTGAGGACGTTGCACAGCTATTCCTGATGCACCTGCATGTCATGCAGTCGCCTCCGATGCTGTTGCACCCGTGCGCCATCGAAAACCCTAACATGAGACTATTTTGATGCAAATCAAAACTTGAAGATGTGTGGTAACGATTCTAATGGATGACACCGGTGAATCGAACAGTAAGGCAGACGGGAATCGCATAGAAACGGAACCCTAGTGGAATCTGCAAGTCATGGTAAAATTACCATGTTTAAAGTGCTAACATGTGCAAATCTATAGTATTGCTTTGGTGCAAAGTGAAAAAGATGACTAGAGTCTAGAGGAAACGGTGTAAAGTGAAATGATGTGAAGTGCCATTGTGATAATAAAACAGGGTGAAAAGCAAAATTTAGGTCTTGTTTGGTAGAGCTCTAGATTCCAGCTCCATCTTAAATCTGTAGCTTGTAGGCTAAAATACAGTGAATTAAATTTATATTTTTAATCTAAAATGTAAATAAGATGATCCACCTAAACACTCTTAATATATCCATAACTTCAGCTCTATAAATATCTAGAATTAAAAATATCCTATTCCATCAACCCTATAAATTTTGATAGAACTGAAACTATACAAACACACCTTTAGTGGGTAAAAAAGAAATGTTGCGGTACTGCCGACTTGTGGCGGTGTTGCCTTCCCAAGTGGGACCCCGGGGTGCGTGTGCCGCTGTTCCGTATTCGTACACGACGGTGGAAATTGGGAAAAGATCGGCCGCCTCCTTCGGGAGGAAAGGTCGACGCACATCTTCTGCGAGCTCGGGACCCTGATGGCTGGCCTGCCGCTGGCCGACCAAACTGTTTACTTTGATCACTACTTGCAACAAATTGGGTGTCACTGTCTCACCCAAAAAAAAAAAAAAATCTTGATGCATGTATCATGGATGCTCGGATTTGTCATCCTTGCGTCGAGTTTTCTACTACTTTGAATTTTGAAAAAAAATGTAGAATTTTCTAACCTCATGCGAAGAATGCCTTGCGGAACTAAACCAAATAGTTAAGCTAAAACTTTTTTTTGGGAACATGAACGTTACCGTTTGATGGTCTATTCGTAGTTGTATTCCTGCTGTACTACAACATATAGCCTGTTAAACACGTTGAATAACTACTTAAAAAAAACAAGAATTAGTATAATACAAGTACGCCTACCAATAATAGGCCGCCGAACTAATCCAATCCCAACCACAATGCAGCGCTACAGACGTCAATGATTGAGCTGTCATAGCAATTCACAACCAATGGAAGAAAGAAAGAAAAAAAAGAGATAGCGCAAGCTAATTATACTGCAGAGAAATGACAAATAATTTATACAGAAGGAAATTAAATTAAATAGAGATTTGTGGGACAACACACCAACCTCATCTCTTCCTCCTCTCCACCCCCAACCACCACTACAACAACATTATCATCACACTGTTCTTTCCTCCTCCATGCCTGCTCCCATCATCTCCTTTTTCTCTATGTTCTTTTCACCTTTAAGAAGCTCTCAAGAACAGCACAACAACACCCTCACCTTTAATTTTGGAAGGAACGAGAGAGAGAGGAAATTTTACTGGAGATTTCTCTCGATTTCCTCTCAAAACCTAACGATCTTGGCCGCGCGCACGACGGGGTTCTCCCTGGCGATGGCGTCCCTCGCCGCCGACTTGTAGTCGTAGCTGCAGTCGTGCCGGTCTGAGTAGCGGTGCGCGCCGCAGAACAGCTCGCCGCACCGGCACCGGTACCCCGTCAGCCCCACCCGCTTCCGACAGCTGTGGCACCGGTTGACTGACGACCTCGACGCCTTCGCCTCCGCCGGCCCCGCTACTGGCCGGTCTATGGCCAGAGGAACCGGCGCCGCAGGCGCCACGGCCGACACAGGCGGCCTTGGCTTGTCGACCAGCGGACACGCCGCCGACGAAGAAGAAGGAGACGGCGGAGAGGCCGGCGAGGAGGCCAAGAAGCAGTTTTGACACATGTTCTTGGTGGCCGGGTTGCCCGGAAAGCCGCAGCTGTTGGCGCAGAGCGTGATCTCCGGGGCGTGCAGCTCCATGGGCTCCTCCACCTTCTTGTCCCGCTGCGCCATGAGCCCCGAGACGAGAGCAAATCCGACGCGACGACTTGGTGCGGATCGAGCAAGGGAAGGGGGCGCCTCGATTCCGAGAGCAGGAGACGGGAGGCGCTAGCAAGGCTTGGGAAGGAAGGCGAGGCGGGTGGGGGGAGGGGGTGGGCGTTTTATCGCGGGGAGGGAGGAGAGGAGAGGAGACGGGCGGCGTACGCGTTCTCCCGCGCGACAGCGAGTCAGCGACGTTATTTCCAGCGCTGGCCCCCGTTGGCGCGGCGTGGAATGGCGGTGTTGCCCCCCCGCGCGCGCGGTTGGTTGAGGGTCTGGGAGGACACGGGTGGGTTTGGAAAAAGCGAAGGGTTTGCGGTAAGATGGTGGCGTGGGAGCCGGATCTTTCTTACGAAGTAAGAAAACGCACAGGGCCGTGATGCAAGGGAGTGCGTATTTGTCGTTGGGGATACGGCTGGATCGTGGAAACTTCAGATTAGCAGGTAGAGTGGTGATGTACGTACTGTCGTAGGTGGCTAAATTTTCTTAGGGATGGGTTCATCGCTAAGGATCTCTTTAGAACGTGATTATGGAAACACATACGAATAGGAAACACGTAGGAATCGGATTGAAATGGACGTGCAAAACAAAGGATTGGAAAAACGCAAGAAAACTACATGAATAGTTGTTTGGATGGTTTGCAAGAAAAAGTAGGGTACGTGTGAGTGAATTCTTTTTTTCTTCAAAATTCATATAAAAAAATAGAAAGTCAATTATTTGTTTTTTCTATAGCCGATTCCTATATTCTAAAGGAGCGTATAGTGAAATTTCCTACAGGATTTGGATTTAATGTATTTATTCTATGATCCATTGGATCCTGTGATTTGTGGTAGGTTTGGCACTAAGATTATATCGATTGTAAGTGTCGTATGTGTGAAAACAAGACACGAGAGGGAGAGAGGACGCTGGCCGTCTTACGGGCCACCGTCCGATAGAGACAAAGCAAACACAAGAGTTTATACAGGTTCGGGCACTTAAGAGAGTGCCCTACTCCTGTCGACGTGTCCCCCAGGAGGAGCAGGGAGCTCCTAGCTTGGGCTCCCACGGGACACACCAGTAGTTCGAGTTTTGTATTCAGTATGAATCTGGGTTACATGTAGAGGCTACAGCGGGGTTTTATAGGTGCCCAGCCTATTACATGAAAATACCATCCTACCCCTACCGCAGAGGCTTGAGCGAGGGCATCTTGGTCATTCTCGGGTGTCGGTAGCGGACTCCACGTCATTGCGTCGTGGGGTAAATCCCTGACGAGGAGGTCCCACCATGGGCCTCACACAGGGCATGTCCTGGTGCGCCCGCGAAGTACACCCTGAGGGTACGTCCGCTGGGTTTGAAGGGACCTCCCGCGAGGGACCCCTTCTAGGGATCGAAGACCCTAGGGACTCCTTTGAAAGAGCCACTGAGGTGTTCTTCGCTATGCACTTGTGGAAGTAGGATGGAGTCTCCCGAAAACGCCTGTGGAGGTTGAAGAGTCTCGGGCCTAGGGGTCCCATGAGAGACCTCCCTTCGGGACATCCCTTTGCAAGGTACGCTTTGGTGGTGCACCCACAGAGTACTCCCGTGGGGCACGGGGAGACCCCCGGTGACTCCGTGACATCTCTCCCTAGGGAACTCACGAAGTATGGAGGATCCGCCCGCCATTCCTCTAGTGGGCCCCCTGGGACCTGGGGTGCAAGACCTTCCATCGAGGGGTTAGTTTCTCTCAACACCTCCCGCAGAGTATGCCCTGAGGGTACGTCCGTAGAGCTTGAAGGACCCTCATGGGTATGCATACCATGACTCTTCTGGGCCTCCCGAGGTATGCCTTGGTGGTAGGAGGGTGATTCAGTGGGCGAGCCACGATGGCGATTCTTGTTGAGGCGGGCCCATCCCCACAAAAGTATCAAACCTTCCCTCCAGGAATTGGTGAGCTTTTTCCCACCAGTGAGTTTTCCTGCAACAGTAAGGAAGACGGATTCATTGTTGATCTTTTGTTGTTGACAAGTACATGAATTATGTTTTGTTTTATATATCTACCGTTGGGGTGAACATGTGATTTGCATGCTTATATTATGCAGTTCACTTTTCTTTCAGTTCAACAAAATGCCCAATTAAAATTACTTTAACAAAAAATGGTTGTTACGACCCTCGATGATTCTCCAAAAAAAGGGGTCAAAACACTATATAGTCGTAGTAGCTCATAAATAATCAACCGGGCTTACGACCAGGTACACGTTGTGCCCCGAACGGGAAAAAACTAGTATCCCAAGGGTCAGAAAGGTCAAATAGAGACCCAGTATAGATGCCATGTCATGTATCCTGGTGATTGGTACTCAAGCGTGGTGCCCCTAGACCTGGGTGAGTTGCCGCTCAAAGCAACCCAACCACGCACCGGAAACCAACGAAAAAGCAGGCAAAAAAGGCAGGAAAGAGAGCGAAAACCCATCGGCACCGCCGTCCCGCGCAGGACACACACATGACACGACGCGATTATTATAAGGCACCACGAGTTTGGAGCGGGCAAGCCGAGTGTGAAGGCGGTGGGTAGGACCACAGGAGCTAGGGGGTCAGATCGGCTTGTAGGTAGTCACCACACACTTACACAACCACCAACATCCGTTGCACATACAAACTAATCCCCATTCCTCCAACTCACGAACATTGGTACACCACGTGAGATGTTGAGAAGGTGATGGAGATTGGCTGACTAGAGACGATGTAAAGCAACAGTGATGGTCGACGATGACGAGCAATCACACCATCGAACCAGCTCGTCAACTTGTCTCCACTCTCCACTGCTCCATGATCTCAAGCAAGGTGCCATATTGCCTCTATTTCCTTTAGCTGGATAAGAGGTGCTTGCAATATCACAAGAAATCCTTCACGCCTCTCTTTACTAATAGCTTTATTTCAACTTGATTTTTTGTTATCTAAATCTATGGTAATTCTATCATTGTGCTCGTTATAGGAAGTATAAGACGAGCTTGATGTTGCTATTCATTTTGGTTTGTTTAGTGGCTTTTTGTGTAGAAACTGAAGCTTGAGTATTGTTGGCTTTTGAAGTCCTAACTATGGGAGGTTCTGCTGATGGAATAATAGCTGACCTTGAAGCAAAAGGGATGCTTGACTTTGAAATTTGGGTTGTTAATTATTTTGGTATTTGTAGATGGACTATTAAACTTAAGATGTCTAGGTGATCATTTTTTATGCGAAAGACTTTTAATGATCTGTATATTTAAATTAATATATGTCCATATAACTTAGGTCCTGTTTAGAAGGCTTTAAGCTAGTTTCAGCTTTCGAAAAGTTAGCAAATCTCCAAACACCTCAGTTTTTAAGCAGCTTTTAGCATAATCTAGGAACACCATATAGCTGGCAAAAGCTAAAAGCTGGACGAGACTTAATTTTGCAGCTTATTAATGAGGAAAATTAGCTAATTTGTGAAACGGTCTCTTGTAAAAAGTTACGGTTGTTTTTTAGCTCAGAAAAATATAAAACAACTTTTCAAAAAATCTACGTCTCCTTACACATGCCTTCAGATCAACTCAGCTCAGCGTAACTCAAGCTTTCAGTCCAGCCAAGCTGACCTAATTTTCCAACTCGCTTCCTTAGCGAGCTGAACCGAACTAAACTAATTTTTTTTTATGCGAGCCACGAGCCCAGCCGACTCCACAGCCATCGCCAGCGGGTGCCGTGGAACGGTGGAACGGAAGGAGAAAATTGACAATATGCCACTCTCAAGAGTTGGCTTCACCCAAATGCCACTCTGGACATTGAACACTATAAAATACCACTCTGTAGAGTTGGCAACTTCATTGGCATGCCATTTTGGAGGTTTAAAATGATTTTCACCCATTTTCGTGTTGAATCGACCGTTTTGCCCTTGGGCCCACTCGCGATCTTCTCTCACGGGCATTTCGCGAGCCCCAGGGATGTCGTGACGCCTCAACGCCCGGTAGCGGCGGCGCCTGCCCGGCTTCGGATCGAGTCTGCGGCGGCGTCCGGAGGCGCTGGCCGGCGTGATCACGCCGTGGTCGCCTGACTCACTCACGCCGGGCGGCGGTCGATCCGGACGAAGCGGCCATGGCGGTCGTGTTCGGGAGGACCTCAAGAACACCTCCCGCAAGATCTTCGACCCGCAGACCCACTGGCAGGTGCGCCTCAACCGCGCTTCCTCATCTCTGCATCCTCTCCATCGCCGTCGACCCCATGTTCTTCTCGTGCCCATGGTCACCGACTTGACCAACCTCTGCGTTGGCATCGGCCGCGACCTCGCCATCTCCACCACCGTCCTCCGCAGCCGTCGTCGACCTATTCTTCGTGGCGCGCGCGCGCTCGATTCGCCACCGCCTATATCGCGCCCTCCTCCGGGGTGTTCGTGCGCAGCGAGCTTCGTCATCGACACCGCCTGCAGATCGCCAGCGCTACTTTCGCCGCTTCTTCCGTCGCCGACCTCCTCTCCATCCTGCCGCTCCCGCAGTGGTCATCTGAAGTTCCTCCACCGCCCGAAAACCGCGGTCTTTGCCCACCAAGGACGCGCCGCTTTCATCGTCTTCATCGATCGTCCGCGCTGGTCCGAATATACCGCTCTCGTCGAGCTCAAGCGCACGATGGCGTCTTCGCGAGAACCGCCCTCTGTGCGTATGACCTACTACCTCTGTGGTACCCTTTCTTGACCATATGCGTCGCGTGCAGTAACCATCTTCAATTGCATCAAGCCAGAACGAGTTGATGATGGTCAAATCACCATTGATAAGTTTGGCGCTTGGATCATCAGATCGTGGGGCGTTACGGTACTTTCTTGTCGATCGGCGGGTGGCGATCGGAGGAACGCTGCAACGAGTTCCCGGGGTGCAACGAGATCTACATGTCTTTGCGAAGCGACCACCAGAAAGGGTTCGAGTGGAGGACTATCACCAGGCAGGTCATCAACGAGACCTGCGAGCCCACCAAGGGCGGCGACATGCCCCATGAGAGAAGACTGCGAGTGGGCCCAAGGGCAAACGGTCGATTCAACACGAAAATAGATGAAAATCATTTTAAACCTCCAAAATAGCATGCGGCGAGTTGCCAACTCTATAGAGTGGCGTTTATAGTGTTGATGTCAGGAGTGGTATTTGGACGAAACCAGCTCTTGAGAGTGGCATATTGTCAATTTTCTCGGAACGGAAGGCGTTAGGCCGGCGCCCGCCCCGTCCTCTCCCCGCGTTTCGCCCTCGTCGCGCGGCCGTCCTCTCACCGCCCGGGGCCACAGCCGCAGGCCGCGTACGCTCTACGCCGTCGCTGTCCCGCCCGCTGAGCTGTCCGGATTAGCGCACTGCGTTGTGCCGTAGCTCCTCTCTTCCTTTTCCCCCACCTCTATCTCATCATGCACGGACCCATGGACCCGTACGTAGGTATAATTAAGCACGTGGGTAAATTGGTGTATATGAGTATATGACTATATTATATCTACCGGTTAGTACTACTAATGTTCTTCGATTCACATCGACCCTGTAGTCCCGAGAGGTGTATTAAACAAGGAAAATATGCGCGTCTGGGATGGAGAAGGGCAGGCTACCTAACAGTCAGTCGCGGCAGGAAGGTAGGGAATAGGAAGGACTACAGGAGTACACAGTCATGCGTGCACGCTCCCGAGTCCCGACAGCCGACCTATAGCACCGAATCCTCCGTATTCCGCGCGCCCACTCGCGCCAATAATTTCCATCACGATGAGATGAGAAGCGCTGTCATATTTTTTTTTTCCTTTTGCGAACCTAGTTCTTTTCGGAGTAATAGTAAAAATAAGTCTCGTACTCGACCGTAGAACGCTAGAATGAGATATATATGTGACACCTTTCGTGCTCTAGCACCGTAGAATGGGCCATTGCCGGTATTTTCATGCTCAAGGATAGATTATTTCTACAATTATATTTGAAAGAAAACTATATTTGTAAAAAAAAATTACATGCAAGATTAGAAAAAGTGACTATTTCTTGCACAAGAGCCCTCATAATCGGCGACCCTACTGGATTGCAACTTAGGTCCGCAGCACGGGCATGTGGCCCTGTTCGAACCGTAGGGTGACAATGTGCGTGGGGCAGTGTGCCTGTGCTGCGTGTTTTCTCGGTTAAAAGCGTGTGTGTTGCGTTAGGATACAAGGTTTCGTTTCACGCTACGGTTGTACATAGGACCCTTGGGTAAGTTTGATATTGCGAGACAGTTTGGTTTACCATCATAGTCGAATTAAGCTAGCTTGACATTTCGCGGCTATTGATCGGTTCGTCGTTATAATTGTAAGGTGTTATAGGTAGAGTGTGTTTGGTTGCCTGGATAAGATTCGATGGGAGATGGTCATTCATTTATTTGTAGTTATCCAATTGTTTGGATAGGTGGATGGGTTGGCTAGGGTCATCTAGTTTCACGAAATATTCCTCCCAGATCTTTGGATCTGATGATCCCACAAAAAAAACCCTATGACCTCATGCGCTGGCGTGTGGTTCACCTTCTTCGGCATTCATCACCTCCCTCCCCCAGCCAATCTTTCCCCTTTTTTTCTCTCGAAGGAGGCGGGTGCAGATCGAGGGGAGGCGTGGCATGGCTGAAGGGTGGCACTGTAAATTCAACCTTCATTAGTTATGGTTTTGGTGTTAATGACAAATCTAATATCGAGATTATCCATTAATGTGATTTTGTTATTAATGACAAATCTTATATCGAGACTAACTTGTTTATTTAGAATATCTTTGATTAGTCTCATCGCATTGAAAAATAGAAAACCCAAGGTATGTTTGCATATTCATTCTAGTATTAGTTGCATACCTTGGAGTCGAGTTGAAATATAAATGTCCCCATTATATTAACCACAAAATGTGCATTATGTTTCTCAATCCATATATTACATGGATGCACATATTTAGGGGGAGTTTGTAGTTTAACTTGAAAGTCTCTTTGTATTGATCGATTCATTAATTGACACATATAAGGATCAAGACAAAGAAACTAAATCCTTGAGTATATATTTAAATTGCCTAGTTATAAGTATACTCATGGTAATATAGGATATACTCCAATACGATCAAATTGAATATGTGCATATTATGTCCAAGTCAATTATACTTATGCACATATACATGTGGGGTGTATTCTAGAGTCGATGACTTAGTGTAATGATCATTTCCATATAGATTTCACATAATGGATCATTACCTCTCATCAACATGAGTATATGAAAACTTGTGTAGTTAATATATACTCATAACAATTTAAATGATAATTTAAATTGAGTTCATTTGTCTTGCTAATTATTAAAGAACACTTCATCATGTGTTGATGGTGTTTGAAAGTGCATCTAGGCCCCTAATTGTGTTTTGGATGATTAATGACAAACGATTAAGGGACTAATGGCTTAAATGAGTTTACAAGCAGGTGATAGCCCCAAAAGAAGCGCATCTACGGACGTTGTTGACCCTCAAAAGTGAAAAGATGAACGGCGTCGACTTAGCGTAGATCTTTTATTTTATTGAGTCAATAGGATCGCCGTACTATTAAGAGGGATGGGATGTAGATGCTTTAGAAATAACCTCTGTGCTCAGATGAACATCTCTTATAAATTTGGTGTTGGAAGTCTCCATGCACGGCACTCACCTTGTATTTCAATTGTGCTGATATTATCGGAATGTCCGATGTTAATATCGGATAGTCCGATGATATCGGACTCTCCGGTGTGAGTGTGGTTGCATGCTTGGAAGCTCTCGGGAAAAGTCGATGTCCAGATAATTGATATCGAATTTGTCCGATGTTGTTGAAAAATTTTCTAAGTCTTTAACTTGGATCTCTCGGAAACATCGGAATGTCCGATGGTCGATATCGGATAGTCCGATGTGATCTGAAATTTTTTCTAAGTCATTGGACTGGAACTCTCTAGAATTATCGGAATGTCCGATGTTCGATATCGGACAGTCCGATATACACTTAGAATTTTGCAAAGTTGCTGAGTTCGTTGAAAAGTCTCTGGAATCATTGGAACATCCGATGTGTGAAATCGGATAGTCCGATGAGTGCTCTTTCTCAGCAAAATTTTGAATTTCTTGAGTGGAATCGATCTGGTGATTTGCACTGATCGGATAGTCCGATGTCCGATATCGGATAGTCCGATGTGGGGTCTGACACAGGGCAGAACGGCTCTTTTTTGTGTCTTGGCTATAAATACACCACCCTCTCTCTCATTTATGACCCCCGACCAGTACTTTGAGCATTTACTTCACTCTTGCTATTCCTTTGCTCTATTGCTCCATCTTGTGTTCATCTTGTGATATTTGTGAGAGATTTGAGCAAGTGGTTCTCTAGTGTCTTGAGTAAAAACCGAGAAAGTCCATTTGAGCACTAGGGTGATTTTCAAGAGTGGATCCACACTCCATTTATTACTCTTGGAGATTGAGGTCTCCTAGACGGCTAGGAGTCACCGGTGAGCTCCCGATCTCGTGTGGGAAGCCGGAGTTTGTGAAGGTTGGAATCCACCTTCATGAGAAGGGTTCAAGCAAAAAGGTAGGTGAGTGCTTTGTGCAACACCTAGAGGAGTAGGGTTGAAAGAGACCCGGCTTTGTGCCGCCTCAATCGGAGGCGTGGATCTCCTCAAAGATCCGAACTTGGGGAACAATCGCTGCATCCTTTGGTTTGTGAGGTTTTCTACTTGTTTACTTTTCACTTGGCTCAATCTTTGGGGATTCAAGTATTTAATAGCTACAAGCAGTAGATATTGGTGTGATCTTATGCTCTGGTAGTTGCCTTAGCTCAGAAATTTAATTTGGTAGAAATCTAGCCCTCCAAATTGCTCAGATCTACTTTTTAGGGTTTTCCTGCGTTCTAATCGGATAGTCCGAGTTCGCATATCGGATAGTCCGATACATATCGGATAGTCCGATATACAAGTCGGATATTCGATATTTCCGCCGCTAATTAGGTCTTAAATTTTATTACGCCTATTCACCCCCTCTGAGCGACTTTATCGATCCTTCAGTGTTCCGTGATTAATTAAGGACAAATGAATAGCTCTTAAGTATAATAAAACATGAGTTGCATTATTGTACTTAAGACACAATTAAATCATTCAAATTGATTTAGGTTGTGCTCAATTGATCTAAAGGCATCCATTATGTGTTAATGGAGTGCAAGAGACAATTGAGACAACCATGCATCTTGGACTAACTATTTTATGAGTTGTGATTGAGTTAGGTCCAAAGATGAATGAGATGATGAGAACGGACAAGGATGGCATCATGAGGTGATGGGCGTCAAGAGTGGATCCCAAGATAAAGAGAAGAGTCGGTGATGATCCCGGGAGTATCAAGTGATGATCATAAAGACCCCAAAGGGATTGCTTGAGCGCATGGCGAAGGTATAATTAGATAGGCTAAGGACTTTGTAGTCTTTGAGTCTAAGGTCTTTATCATTGTGCTATTAAGAGGGTTGTCTCCTAGCTTGAGCTTCATCATGTGTTGGTGATCTCATTCCGCGTTCACTCGAGCTCAAATCATTATGATTTGGTTTTTGCATGAGGGTTAACCATTTGGCATGTGTTGCGAATGGGTTAAACTAATGCTTGGTTGCATTTGGTTTTCGCATAATGCTTTGATTTGCATGTGTTACAAATAGGATAAGCTAGTACGTTGGCTTTTGCGTGAAGTTCACTTTTGCATGTGTTGCAAATGTTGAGGCTTCATGTTTTGGTTTCGTACAAAACAAATCTTTCTAAAACTTGTGTTTGCTTGGAGCTAAGTTTTGCATGTGTTGCAAAAGGAGAGAGCTCAAGCATGATTTGGTGCTTATGTGTTTGTATGGAGCTAGAGGCTTGCATGTGTTGCGAGTAGAGAGCTCGTATGGTTGAAATGGTTTTGGTGTGAAATTGAAGTTTGATTTTGTGGTTGCATGGAACTAGAGAATTGCATGTGTTGCAATTAGAGAGTTCATGCACCTTGATTTGGCGTTGCTTGGAGCTAGACTTTTGCATGTGTTGCAAAGAGTAGTGCTCAAGCATGAAATGTGTTTATTATGTTATTTGCAAGTTCAGATTGTCGAATAAACCGAGGTTTATGAGTCCGAATTCGAGCATGTGAGTAGGGCTTGCAGCGGTGTTGGCAAGTTGACTGGGTCTCGTGTTGACCTTCACATGGCTAGGGGATTAATCTCATAAACTCGAGTTTGATTTGTTATCGTTTTGCAAATAGATTTGGAGTTAGTTGCGAAATGTGTTTTCGAGTTTAGGTTGGAATTCTTTGAGCATGAGCTAAGTTGGTGCGAATGTGTTTTGCACATGTGTATGATCATGTGTTGATCATCTTTGTGGCTCAAAGAATAAGTTTGGTTTTGGAGAATTGGATTTGGAGTTGAATTCGGGCTTTCTCCTTGTGGCAGTACTCTAAGGGCTTGAGGCGATAGTACGTAAGTCTTGTACTCTAGGTATTTGCTTGCCGTGAGTTTTTAACAGAGCGGTACTTTTTTGGTTGTGTGTCGAAGCGGTACTACTGCCTTTAGAAGCGGTACTCACGCGCCTCGAGGGCGGTAGTCAGGGTTCTCTACATGAACAGCTAGATTTATAGCCGTTGCTATGATGGAGCAGTACTCTACTGCCCTCGAGCGATTATCAAAAGCGGTACTACCGCCTCGAGGGCGGTAATCTCGGGTTCTCTGTATAGCAGCTAGATTTATAGCCGTTGCTACTGATCAAGCGGTACTCTGAAGCCCTATTAGGGCGGTAATCTGGGTTCTGAGTTTTGCCGTTTGAGCCCCCAACGGCTAGTTTTCTTTGGTGGGGTATAAATAGACCCCTTGGGGGGCTTGGGGTATAGGTTGGCTGTGTGTGGGAGTCATTTGCATGTGTTGCTCTTCTCCCTTTGCTTCTTGAGTTTAAGAGTGAGACTAATTGCATGTGTTGCAATTAGGAAGTGGTTTGTGAGTCTCTTGTGCATGTGTTGCACTTGAGTGAGGCCTTGTGCATGTGTTGCACTTGGTGATCACCGGGAGCGCATTCGTTGTGCTCGGTGAAGTTCAAGTGAAGGAGCGGCTTGTTACTCTTGGAGGTTGCCGACTCCTAGACAGCGTAAGCGTCGTCTTGTGAGCTCTCAAGGTTGTGAAAGCCCCTGAAGTTTGTAAAGGTTCGGGTTGAGCCTACGCGAAAGCGTGAAAAACCACAACTAGTGGAAAGAGGCGGGTGCTCAAGCGGGAGCCGGTCCAAGTGGTTGGGCTTGCCTCAACGTGGACTAGAGGAGACCGGCAAGTCTCCGAATACCACGGAAAAACATCGTTTGCCTCTTGTCTCTTTTACTTTCAAGTATTTACATTTCTAGTATATTGTTCAATTGCTTGATTGAAATAGAATTGCTTAGTATTAATTGATTGATCAATTTAGCAATTCTAGTTTAAAGACATAATTTAGTTAGTGCACTAGTGAGCCTAGTTGATTTAGGCTTTAATTGTCAAAACCTATTTATCACTTCCGCATATATATTTGATTAGGTTTTGACATAGGGGTTGATTAGAGCGAATTATTTAGTGAGCGATCAAATTTTGTAAAACGCCTATTCACCCCCCCTCTAGGTGCATCCTCGACCCTACAGGCACGGCGCGGTAGATCGAGGGGAGGCTCAACGCGGCAGATCGCTAACACCACATAGCTTTTTTTTCTCTCTCTGACCTCTCTCTCTCTCTTTTGCCTTAGAAGCTTGATTGATTTGTGATTTGCCACAGAGCTGGGCTGTTTGGTGATGTTGAACTCTTTGAATCCATCTTGCTAACCGAGGAAAGGTGAACAAAATATATACACTGATCTTGGATAGTAATAGCTAATCGAGTCATATGCTTAGGCTTAACAATAAAATGAAGCAAGCCGCAGACTTTTTAATGATGTGGTATGCTTGTGATTTATGGGGAAAAATTGTATTATAGATGGACAGAGGAGAAAAAGATAGATCTTGATATTAGTGGCTGTTGTATATGTTATTGTTTCTTTGATTGCATTATGTATCAAGTCTATAAAAAGAAATAGAGAAAGAATTATATATGGCCTGATGGATGAAAGAGACAAAATAAGAATAGAGTATTGAAACAATAAAATTTGGAAGAATGATGTAACTTGTGTGAATATGCGCTATTCTACTGTTTGTGTACACTTTTGAGGGATCGAAGCTTGATTGGGACACCATACATGTATTTGTTAACGAGCAAGTTGTTTAAAAAAATTGCACTAGGAGAGAGAAGTGAGGAATGGTAAGAGGAGCTGATATGGTCCATATGGACGAAAACAGTGAGATACAGCTGATTTTATTTTTATTCACGAGAGGTGGGAAAGCATGTTGCTCTTCACCTGTGTATATGATGCACTGCTTTTCTTATATTCGAGAAGATAAAGGAAAGGATGAAGGACCACCATTAATCCATATTTATATATTAAGTAAAGAGGAGGTTCAGTGGGCTTGCCCCACAAAGCACACCAACAGGATTCAGCACCTGCAAAATCGATTTGTTTATCGATTAGGGAGGATGGGGCCGACGTGACCGCTCAAGTGGCTACTTTGATAGTAGCGTGATATTTTCAGGCATCTCTATCAACAGAGAGCCCTTAAATTACACCTAAAGCTGCTTCACACAAGAGTGAGGGCCAGGCAAAACCAAATCCAACAAGATATTGTTTTTATTGTCATCCTTGCCAGAACCGTGACACATGCATCACCATGTTGGCTTGAGAGGATGAATCGATTTTCTTTTTTCCCAGAGAGAACCATGTTCCCCTTTTTACTTACCTTAAGTAATCGATGGAAACTACGGTTTGGCTAACTGTTGGTGTATATCAATTCAAGGCAACTACTAAGACTATTCCCAGTGCATAATTTCGTTGCACTGTTTTCAAGACTACTACATCATCTTTGTCTAGCTAAACATGTATATCAGATTTCATCTAGATGAAACTCCTCTCATCTAAATGAAACTCTGGTCATCTCTCTCATCATTAATTTCTTGCCATGTCGTTATCTTTGCTTACGTGGCATAGCATTTAATGATATTGAAACTCAAATAAAATTAGCACTGAGAATAGCCTAAACGCACTTAGAAAAAAACATACAAAATGGAAATTCCGATAGATGCCTAAGGGCAGTCCCAATGCATATAGTTTCTATAACTTCCATGTCATCTAGACACTACATGTACAAACTATGCTTCCAATGGATAGTTTCTTCAAAATAAACTCTCATCCAATCTCCTCTTTTCTCTTATTTTCTCACCCAATTCTCTTTTTCCCTTTCTTGGTACTTGTATAGAAATGGTTTTCTGTATGAGAAATGGTTTCCTTCTCTTTCATTATTAACTCTACCTCCACATCACTATTTTACTTACATGACAACCTAATTAATGCTATAAAAACTATCTTAATCATCCCATTGACATCCCCTAACCAATAAGTATTCGTGAGTCTCGGAGCTCGTTCCGGTGCTCCGATTACGCGTGCTGCCACGTCCATGGCTTATCGGTAATGACGCCGTTGGATTTGTTTAAGATGTCCACAAGGCCAGGTCCCTAGCACCATCGCCCCGTGAGTGACAAAACGGTGACCCTAGGCCGCGTAGGAAAGCCCCTAGCTGCCGCCGCACTGGAGGCTCACGCCCACCGATACAAAACGCTTCACGTGCTCGCGTCGCGTCGCGGGGAGCTTTCCACGGGCCTGCATGGCGCTACAGGTACGCACGCTAGCGATACGAATTAGGCGTAACATGGTATCACTGACCGCATGGGTGTCCTCAGGCATACCACTACAACAGGCCTAAACACTCGTGCATCGTATTACAAAGTGATACGGAACAACAGATATACATACATGTATATCACAAGTATATCTTGTGTCCATACTTCAAACTAAAGTGACTTTCGAATGCTTGAGGGTACAGGTACGCGCATTAGCACTAAGCCCGTGCGCAATCTTCCACCGTGGTGCCTACGACGACCGAAGCAACACCGCCCAAAGCATTAGAAATCTCGAGTTCAATACAACTGCAATGCCGACAATTCAGGTACTAGTTGTTCCACCCAAGTGGTCCAAGTGGAGCTACCGAAAAGGTGGCCATCGCATATATCACTAACGACATAAGCATCGCTGGCAAAGTGATTAAGTCTTTAGTTAAGGGGAAGGGAATTCCACCCAGCTTACAATTAAACACGATTACAATTATATGCAAGTCACTAGCAGTTCTAATTGAACCAATACTAGCCAATAGTACACTGCCATGCCAAAAAGTAGCATCTGAATCATCGTAGACAAGGAAGTAGAGTGTACAACACAGAAACAAAGAACAAAATCAAACCCTGCATTCACAAAAACTTTGTGCAAGCAGTTGGCGAGAGGAGAGGGGTTTAACTGGAAGCATTTATAAACTTACGGAAATTGCAACTTGAAAAACGGTGTTGGTCATAAGTATGATTTTGCACACAAAATATACCTAGCAGATAGAATGCTGAAATTCTTATGGATAAGAAAGGGTGTTCCAGGTAACGTAACAATGTTTACAGAAATGAATGTCTAACTAAAAAATATGAATACATTAAGAAATAAAACAGTTGGTTCAACAAGAAATGAAACAGAGAGATACTTTTCCTTTTTTTCCATTTTTTAGTTGGGAAACGGATTGGTTCAGAGATGAAGTACAAATAGGTAGGTTTCTGTACAGTTGGGGCTTACATTGATGAAGCGCAGATTAACGCCAATATCATGTGCGAAAACTGGTCCTGTTGATCTACTTGACAATCAATCTTCATTCATGCTGATTACAGTTATTTCAAATCTGAGTAAACCCGTTTCAGATGGCTGAAGAAAACTGCTTGCACAATACGGCATCCCACTCATCGATCTGGAAGACACCTCCAAGTATCAGCATGGCAGTATATCAAATTCTGACTTCAAGCTCCTTTCCCCTTTTCTTTTTTTAATATTTTCCTGCCTTCTAGCCTTTTACAAAGCAGCATTCTGGCAGCAGCCATCTTCCCAGCTTATTGCCCTAATTCGAACATGCTGCGCGACTGGCAAGATGCCAACTGGTTCTCATTATAATCAACTATACTATGCTCCGCTAGGTGGCTGGTGGAAGCATCTGTTCAGCAGAAGACAGTGTTGTACTCATGTCAGGTTTTGCACCTGCATTAGAATCAGTGCCAGAAGGCTCACGTTTCCACTGTAAACTTCTAGCACCAGCTTTCATCAGAGCACGCCCTCTATAGGAACTACCAGGGAGAACACCTCTTGGGTATGCCATCCTACTGTGCCTAGCATACAGTGCTGATCGTCCACTACCAGGCCAACCATAAAAGTGAGCAGCTTCATGAGAACTTCGCCTAACAACCTACAATACAAGGAAAAACGACATGAATATCACCTATGCAGTGCACTCAGTACTCAGAAGCTTCGGCAATCAGTTCTAAGGCAACCCAAAAGGCCAACCAACAAAGCAACAGTGTGATAAAATGCTATTGCCATGCAAAGAGGTTTCATGAAACACTAGTTCAGAAAGATACGGTGAATGAACACAAAACTGAACTGATTACAGCTTAGAAAGTTCCATGTTCAACCTCTACTCGAGTACCAAGATAGGCAATGATGTTCCAAGAGACAAGAACCACCATACCTTGAGAATACGTGTCATAAATGATGTGCCACTTAATGACAGAGCTCGTTCAGCCGACTCTTTGTGTAAAAATTCGACATAGGCGGACCTGTATCAGATGAAAAACAATCATTGAGTTCTCTTTCAAGAAATAGACATGGCATTGCTGACTTTAGAATTGAAGTAGCTGGTTTATTGTAGTTGCAATGATGTTCCACTTAGGTCCATGAACTTGAGAATTCAGCTCCGATCAGAGCAATTCAAAGGACCTTATGCAACATACTTTTCAAACACTGACACAAATTAACAGCCTAGACAAATGAGTTCTAAATTTCGTGGATATAACTGAAACATAAGTTTAGCTAGCCATGAGCCCGTGCGTTGCAAGAAACTCAATTTGCGATAAAAAGTTTATTTGCAAAGAATACTAACAGTGGCAAAGGTGGGTAATTAAAGAGCAGTGGCAAAAGTGGGTAATTTTGATGAAGTGACGCAAGAAGAAACCCTTGCTTTATATAGTAGAGATGACCTATGGTGCCATTTCTATTTGTTCAAAGTCCTTTCCTCAGTAAAGTATAACATGTTTAAACAATTTACTTCATAATTTTGACAATAAGGACATGTCACATATCTACTGCTACCACCAACTAAATGTTATCATGCAAACCCTTTCAATTTAGATAACAAATCAACTTAAGAATTCTAAAAATCTTGTGGAGGTACACCTTGATGTGGTCTAGCACCATATAAAATTTTAAGTCAAAATTCAATTGATGGTAAGAGAAAAAAAAGCAGAGAAACTTGTAAATACTAAATTCTTTCCTTTTCCTTTTTGTTTACAATTAGCTAGATATTTTTATTTTTTGTTTATCTTGCTAACGATTGAGTCAGAAGTTTTAAGTTTCATATGGTTCTAAATCAAATTGAGATCTACCTCCAAAGATTTTTTTAAAGAATTATTTCAAGTTTGATTTGATACTTCAATCAAGGGAAGGGGGTAGCGTACTAGCATAATTGTATGATTTGAGCTAGATATGCAAACATGCCCTGTCAATTTACTTTAGACAGCCACCATACAGTTTTATCTCACGTAAGTGAATAGCTAAAAGTAACACAAATATCTTATCTCGGTAATAATGAGCATATAAATAAACTAACCCTGTTGGCTGCCCCGTTGCTGCATTAGTAACAATGACTACTTTCAGCACCGCACCAAACTTGTTGAAATGGTGAGATAATGAGTCCTTGGTTGCAGCAAAGTGAACCTTCAAATAAATTCACAAAGATAAATAGAAAAATCTAAGGGCATGAAATAGAAAGGGTGATAAGAAGACAAGGATACCCACATTGCTAACATAGAGGGTTCTGGAGTCCGCATCGTCAGTGGGATGTGCAGTGCTATATGAACTTGGAACTGCAAGGAAGGCAAGAGAAGTTAAATCGAGTAATAAGGGTGTGTTTGGTACAGCTCTAGCTCCACCAGATCCGTAGAGCTAGAGCTGTTGGTATATTAAGAGTGTTTAGATGAGTTATCTTGTTTACATTTTAGACTAAAAATATAAACTTAATTCACTTTATTTTAGCCTACAAGTTTCAGATCTTAGGTGAAGCTGGGATCCGGAGCTCTACTAAACAGAGCCTAAATGGCATTGTCCTCAAGGTGAATGCATTTTCTACTGATAATTGATTATAACAAGAACTTGCATTACAGTACTCATCGCATTTTGCTTCAATGTATTACGAAAACAATATTAAATCCTCGTACCAGATGTTGCAGACCGCTGTGAATCCTTTCGGAGTTCTCCATGACCTAATTCCTGAGTAATTTTTTTTAACAGTCAGGGCACATCTACCCAAAGATTCCTAAATAAATTTATAACATTGAGGCAATATCCACGAACAGACAAAGATACATTGCAAGGCAAATGACCAAAAGAATATAACACACAACTGATCAGCATCATAAGCAACAACCAAAAAATGTAAGAACTTTTTATTTATTAACAGAAATATTCAAGAGGCAAGCTAACAATGGAACTATGTCTAAAATTCAGGTAGCACGGATATAGCAATAACGTTGGCTATTAATCGCAAGCTTCATTTGGTGCAGGCGAATCCACACAGACCTTTGCAGTTGATCATGGAGAGATAGAAGCAGAATAAACTAAATCTGCAAAAACAACTAAACCAATCCAGTAGAGTCAACTACCGGCGAGTCAATCAAATAATAAGGTGTTTTCACATCATGATCCATTAGTCCTACTGCCCATCCATTCCATCCAAATGGCAAATAAGTACAAGTCGTCACTAGCATGTAAATATCCAATACTAGTTTGTCCTAGGATATTTGGGCAAATATCAATACTTTTATACTCCCTCCATTCCAAAATATAAGGCACGCACGCATTTCAAGATTCAAACTTTGAAATCTTTGACCAATGATTTGTCTAACTACATAAAAATTTTGTGATATAAAAGTGATACCATTGAATTCATATTTAAAAGTACTTTGTAATGATAGCGACTTTGTTTGTATGAATGATATTGGATAAGAGAAATCAAAGGTCAAAGTATAATTTAGGAGACCGTGCCAAGTCAAACCACGCCTTATATTTTGGAATGGAGGGAGTATTTGATAAAAAAGTAAAAGGATTACTTAAGTATCATGTCTGTTGTCCAGGAAGAAGAAACAGGCCATTTTCATGTGGCAAGTTATTTTGGATCTCAAAATGCAGAATAAATCCATCATAACAGATAAATATTTGTTAAAACATAGAAATATATTATTAACATTTTCTGAGGTACTGTATATTGCAATTGGTGGTTGCATAGCTTCTGATAAAAATAATCAGAACGGGTATGTGCAATGCTAAACATAGTGCAATTTATCATCGAAAATTTATTGCTCAAGGTATGAGGTGACTTACTTTGATATCACTAGCTAGAGAAGTAGCATTAGCACTCATTGGTGTGATGTCTGGCTTCTCCACAACATGAACATCTTTTGGTATTTCATATTTGGGAGGTTCCACGGTATTGACATTAACTGGAACAGCCACAGTTTTACTCCCACTTTTTGTTGATGAAGAAAAATGTTGCTCCTCGTTAGTAAAACTTGAATGCCTCGTTGCATTGGTCTCTGGTTCAACACTGCATTTTGCCAATGTATCTTTCTTCTCCATAACGGAAGAAAAGGCACCTATATGTGAATCGGAACTTTGGTATCTAGTAATTCCATCATCTTTGTTCACATCATCATCAGAGGTAGAATCAACATTCATTTCGGCTTCCCTATCTGCTATGGTCAGGTCTCCAGATATATCCTCATCATTGTCATATCGATCAGAATCATGATCATCTACAGTTGTATCTGGTTCAAAATCCTCATAATCTCTCTGCTCTTCCTGAGAACGAGATGGCTGATTCATAACATTCCCTTGACCTAATCGACTGAACACGCTTCCAGTAGATCTACCTTTGGTAGAATCAGCGGCAGCCTCCGCGGCAGCTCTAAGAGCTAAAGCAGCTCCAGGTACCTGTAGAATTTGCCTAGTTCTTTCTGATCTTTTATCATGCAGGTTGTCTGTAGACCTTTCTGATCTTTTGCCATGCAGGCTGTCTGTAGATCTTTCTGATCTTTTACTGTGCAGGTTGTCCGCTGATGATGTAGAAACTACAGAATGTAGGCGCTTGGAAGATGGTTCAATAGAGCTGCTGGTTTGCTGTACAGCTTTTACAGCATCTCGAACAGCAAATTGTAGAAGACGGCGGGAAGCACCAAGCACAGGATGAGAAGGCGAGTCTCTCTGGCAACAAATAAAAGAATTGTTGGTAAATGGCATATTGGTTTGAGTAAAATCAAATTTTATAGTATGAAAATAAAAAAATAAAGAAAAACACTATCTCAAGTGAAGACATGAAAAGTAAATGCTTATAGTTATACCAGAAATTAGGTAGATGTATTACACTGATATGCTCATCGATCCAACACATACAATTTTCTTGTCCAAATTTTAGAGTAGAATATCAACAATATTTCAGGTTGATTGCCCAAATTTTAGAGTAGCGTATCAACAATATTTCACTGACTATGTTAGTCTATTTGATGAGTTTCCCAACATCTGAAAGCTTGCAAAAACAAGTTGCTCAGTCAGTCGGTCCTAATTGGAAACGAGCTACTGTAACAAAGATAAACAGCTAAAGCTCGTATACGCACATTCATGAGAAGCAAACATTTGATTTGTTAGTAGCCGAGAATATTTTGAGGCAATGTAGCTGTTGGAACATGGAATGAAGAAAACCAAAGGATGCTGCTGTGGACTAGCACAACAAGGGCGTTAACATTCATCAGAGGAAGGTCGAACAGTGACAACTTGAGGTAGAACGGCACTAGGTGAGGAGGGCACCGATTGGGGGAGGAATAGATCTAGTCGGTCTAGGGAAAGACCACAGCACGGATTTAGGGACTAGGAACGTGTTTATTCAACTTTGCTTGATTAAAGAAGATACAATGCCATCCCTTTTATCGGAATAAATTGACTTGAACCCGAAGAAATAATCTCTAACTTAAAGAAACAAACAACTGAAGATAAGCTTCCAAACTAACCAAATCAATCTAATCCCTAACACCGCCTAAACTGCACATGTGTGCTACCGTGATCACGAACATAACATGCATTTCAGCAACGAACTTGAAACCAAATTGGTCTTCTTATATTCTTCTTGCTGATGTTAAAAAGATTGGTCAGTATTAACAAGCATCTTTGTTTGCACGATTTGGAGGGAGCACTAGTAATTAAACATTTAGGTACAGTGTAAAGCAAATTTATAAGCAATGGCAGACGTGAAGGCATGGTTAAATTATAGAACAAGTACACATGAAGGCACAATGTTTTAACAGCAGCAGATCTTTTTAAAAGATTTGATGAAGTCATCGCGCACCTTTGTTCGTTGTGGTTCATCCTCCCTGTCACGCTTTCTGCCATTCCGTTGATTAGATAATGGAGGATGTCGTATTTCATTAGACTTTTGCACCTTTTTCTCTTCCCCATGCAAAATATCCGTTAGCACACTTCGAAGTGGAAAGTTTTCATTACCCTCCCGACCAATTCCTTTCCATTCCCTCCTATTCTGACTTCTGGTAGTTGTACTTGATTCACTTGTACGCTCAGGATGAGTTTGAACTTTGCTTCGCAAGTGCACCTCCGATGATTCCTGTCTTCCGGATAGTTCCTTTGGGGTTTGATCATCCTTATTCTCCATCTGGTGCTGTTCTTGTGTTTGCACATATAGGTGCAAATTTAAAGATAGATGATCCCACAACCTACAAGGACCACATGGTATTTATATGTTCAATGTACAATTGATAAGATGATATGCATGCCAACAACAAAGAAGTGTTCGCGGTATTGGGTATTTTGTTGATGTGATATAAAAGTTTGCAATTTAATTATGAATTCAAGAGCCAAAGCATGTCTCTGAACTGCTTGCATGGGAAACAAAGGATAATCAATCCAAAATTGATCGGTGAATACCGATTAGTTTCAGTTATAAAGTAAAAAAATAAAAAACTAAGTCATTGCTGTTGTTGCTAGAGTGTGCACAGCAATAATCCAGGCCAGAAAAGGCATTTTAATAATCCACCTCTTCACGATAACAGTGAGTGTAGTAGAATAAGTAGCCAACATACTACCATCCATGAAAAAAAATGAAAACAGAAAACTTCTTTTTTTTCATGTATGCTAAATGGTTTTGTGGTGGTGTTGTGTGTGTATGTGTGTGTCTGTGTGGGTTGTGGGGGGGGGTCAGGCTGATTTGGTCGTAAACGAATTGACAATGGTTGTATGGAGAACTTTTGTTCACAAATATATTAGTGATTGGTTCAGCAACATAGTTAACGCACAAAGAAATTTAAATTACATGTGATGTGTACTAACCAGGAAACAAACGCTACACTATTATCTCCCAGAAATACATAGAGCTCCTTACTGGCCTCATCCTTGTGTCTTCCATTTCTGAGCAAGACAATAACATAATCCTGCACTTAAAACAACAATAGAAGTCCACTTATTGCTCTCTCTAGAAATATCCCAATGAAATAAAGCAATAAGAGAACAGAAAAGGGTGCTATTTAGCCTTCTAATGTGTGAAAAATAGATACAAGGTTTTAAAAGTGCTGGAAGAAATGCATTCCATGTCATTGCACGATGCTTCTTCAGATAAGAATATACTCCCTCCAATCACAAAAAAATGTTGTTTTGGACATCGGCACGGTCCCCAAACCACAACTTTGATCACTAATTTATATCGCAATATATTTATAAAACCTAATAAAATTATAATATTTTGAAAGTACTTTTCGATACGAATCTACACGCATGATTTTTATGTATACAATCTAAATATTTTAAAAATATCGATATCCAGAGTTTATAAAGTTTGACTGCACGTATCCCAAAACAACATTCTTTTGTGACTGATGGGAATATCAAATTTCACTCCAGATGATTAAGATGATGTCATTCGTTACAGACAGGCTAAGCAGCAGATTCTTCCATAGGTGTTATCGCACCTAGTGTTCCACCAGAGACATGGTGCCTAATGCCATAACAATAATGATGACATACAACATCATTTTTTATCATAGTTTGGCCATTTTTTATCGTTAAAACCTTTGGGCTAAATGATGACAAGTGTAAAAAATAGCAAACCTGAATGAGATCCTCGTAAAAAAAAGGATTGACAAGGAGTTGCTGATGAATGGACGAAAGTAAAAATAACTTTTGATGAGAAGGCAAATAATTATATTAACCAGCAAGCGCTCACAGAGACTTGACTAGTTGTATGATGGCAGGATGAGAAAGTTACAAATCCTTAAATTCACATTAATATAATGTGTTTGAAACTTTAAAGAAGCACTGCATTCTCAGTTGTATCACACCACTCCAGCAACGCATATGTGCACACAATGTGCAGCATAATTTGCAGTGAATAACAAAGGTTTCAACAATTACAATATACACCGCACATCAGATGCACTTAACTAGGGCTGTAAAAAAAGCTCAAGGCTCACAAGATACTCCAGCTTGGTTTGTTCTAGGCTCGATTCGAGCTCGGTTCAAGCTCCAAACGAGCCGAACTCGAGCTTGACCCCGAGCTCGTGAGCTTTACCGAGCCGATCTCGAATAGTTCGCAAGCTTGATAATTTTACAAATTACTTGTTAAATATTACTATATGTTAACTCTTACCAAGCTTACTCGAGCCGATTTCGAGCTGGAACATTTTTTATTGTTAAAAAATAGTGTGTATTGAATTGTTTACCGTTACTGAGCTTATTCCATCCAAGCTTGAGCCTCTTCGAGCTTGGACCGAACCGAGCTCGAGCATGAGTCCAAGCTCAAACCCCAACTCGAGATCGTTCGAGCTTAGCTCATTTACAGGCCTACACCTAACCAAGGAAGAACTGATGCACAAACATACTCAAGCAGCAAAACCAGCATAATAAGTTCAATAAAATGAGCTTCATCCGGTAATGAAATGCAACAGTAATCATAACATGACATAGTGACACATTAGCTTGCAACTTTAGTGCTTGGAAGTAGTGATTTATCGTCCATGTTACAACTGCGCCAGTGACCTAGTGAAAAGTGTCCTCCAAGGGATTCCTAGTCTCCTATCACCTTGTGAATTCCACCAAGGGAGGGAATGAAGCAGCTGTATAGAATGTTCTCAGTTCAGAAACATATTTTGCACATAATTACACAATATTCCCGTGATTCTGGCTCATTACACTAACTGAATTCACCTAACCGAGTAATCTATATGCCAGACTAACTTAGACCAACAAAAAGTATTTCAGTCCAACCCAACCCAAACTTCGGACAGCAAATATAACCAAAGATGAGAAGCCTTGAGATCTAACAAAATTATAAGAGTGATTCTACTAAGAGTGGAAAGTGGGCGGAGGCGCGGAGTGGCACTAAACAAAGCACTGGACACAGTAGCACAATTCGCACAAAGTTATACAACATATTAGCCCCTCCGGTTGCCACCAAACGGATTTCACTCAAACAGAGCAAAAACTAATTCAAAGGCAAACCGAAGAACACAAAATTAGACTAAAATCCCAAAGATGCAACCCGACCGAAGCACCATGGAGCCATGACCAGCACGGAGCTGCCCAGACGGGGAGAGAGGGGAAGAGAGCGGCGATCATCGTACCACGAGGGTGTCGTCCCCGTCGTCGTCGATGTAGTTCGTGAACTCCCGCAGCTTCTCCCGCAAGCACTCCCGCAGCTGGTCCACGCCGGCGGCAGTGAAGTCGGCTTTGAAGGTGCGGCCGTCGCCGGCGGGATCGACCGCCTCCATCGCGGCGGAGGCTTCCAGAACCCCTCCCCACGCAACCCTAGATCCAGCCCGATGGGTCCCAAGGCGAGAGGGGTGAGGACAAAGTGGAGAGGTGGCGACCTTGTCCACACCGCACTTGTTCTACCGGACCGGCAAGCTTCGGCGTCGCGGGGAAGGGGTTCGACTCGCCGTAAGGCGGCGGCGGCGCGTGGAGGTGGGGATGAGGTTAGGCGACGGGACGGAGGGCGAGAAGAGGCGAGAATTTATTGGGTTTTTATTGCTTTTGCGTGGGTTACAGCCTTACAGGTAGGGGTGCCAGGCGGCAGGACGGATGGTCTTCTCCGGAGCTTTTAATTAAGACCGAATTCTTAAGCATTTTTTAAGGGAGAAAATTAAAAATATATATATAAGTCACCCCATTTTCACTTTCCCACATGCATCTTGATTTGGTCTAGAAAACCCCTTGAGACGCGGTTTTGCCAGATCTTTACGGTGTAAGATTAGGATACTCATATACGTCTTGATTTTATCTAAAAAGCCCTTAAATACAGGGTTTTACTTGATCTTCACGGCGTAGGATTAGGATACTTACATGTACTTTTGATAAATGCTAGTTGATTTACTGCTACCAGATGCAATGGGCTTGCAACTCTTCGATTCACCAAAATCACACGTGTTGAACTTTACAGATACCGCGTGATATATATCGATTTCTCAATTCCCAATGAAAAAGCAGAACGATCTTTGGAAGAAGTCACCTAATTCCCCCTCTCTATGCATATGCAATGAGGAAAAACAAGCAAATAATGCTAATAGATGCAAAATAACTATCTTACTAATCTAGTGTCTTGTCTCTTCATAATGGACTAGATCTAAATATACAAGGAAGAAACCGGGAGCCATACGGAATTGGTTCGGCCAAGGAAAGCTAAATTGAATCATTGTGATCATATTCCAAGACAACAGAAGTTCGTAACTATAGCGTAGGGGCGGGCATTCAGTTTTTTTCATCAAAATGGTTCGGTTTATTCGGTTTTTAAATAATTTGGGTTCTAAAAAATGTCTACCGAATTTTTCTAGCCAAAAAGAAAAAACGAACCGAATTAACCGAAATATTTAGGTTTCGGTTAATCGGTTTTTCGGGCAACCGAATAAAACAACAAAGCGGGAAGACCAAAGCATCCCATCCCATTGGATGGATGCAAAACACTGAAGCCTTAGATATGCTTGAATCTCGATAACGATGGCATTTAGGATGAGTTGATGCTTCCAATGATTACATCTAAGTATCCTACTACATTAACCCAAAGTGGGTGGAATGGATAAGGAGTCATAATCAACGCAATCAACTAGAGAACGAATTTGTGTGGGTGGAATGGATACAATATCTAGGGTAGGGGAACATGTCGAGGATGTAAACACTTGGACTTGGAGGTGTCAAGGCTGTTACCAATGTTTGGGATTCAGAATGTGTGGTGCTCCTCCTAGTGATTCTGCCACCTCAGCTTGATCTCATTGTATGGGTACACCCTCCTCACTAATGCCTTCCCCGTGTCACCGACGATGCAGTAGTGGCATCAGCAAGCTCGGTATGACGAGAAGCCGCAAAGTGGAGCAGGCGGTGAGGGCGAGATGCCGCACTTGGAGTCAAAACAGTGTTTGCACCTAGGGTTGAGATTTGGAGAAATTTCATGGAGGGCGCACCTAGAGTTGAAGCGAATGGCGAGTTGGCTTCTCAATGTTTCCTTTTCCCATCTGGGCCCGGGTCGTCTACGCGTGTGGATAGTTGGGCCTAGGTCGCGGTTTGTTTGGCCTTTTCGGTGATGGGTGTTAAAAACCGAACCAAAAACCGAGTAGCACTGAAACAAAAATCGAACTGAAACCCAAAACCAAAAAAATCAAAATTTTTTATTATTTCGGTTTGGTTATTCAGTTTCGGTTAAAAAATGTCCACCCTACTACAACGTGCGATTGTAGCGCTATCATTGGTACAGTAGCGTGTGCACTATTCCGTTAGCAACCAAAAGATCCCATTCGGCTACTATAGCACAAAACAAGGTTCGGTACTTTAGCATTAAGTACTGTAGTGGCACGCCTTGGATTTTTCACCTTCCATGTCTTCTACGTCCAAACTCGGAATATAGCAAATAATATATTCGTTTTGATCGGCTCAATGAGATTTTCATAATGGTGCCATTTGTTTTGGCTTGCAACACTTCTTGCTTCGTAGCCTTCCAAACGCGTTGTTACTTTAGGCTTGTACATATCAAATATGGGCCTATATATAATTAAATAAAATAGTAGCTCTATTTCTTTATGAAAAATAAATATAGACCCATTGATATTAGAGTTCACCTGATAATATTTATTGTGACTCAATAATTCTTTCCAATTAAATAATGAATTTGATTGAAAAGTGTTAAGCTTGTGTGTGTCTGCATTACCCCTATAAGCAATTTCCTCGTTTATTTGCTCCCTCTAGTAAATTTTTCCTATTTTCTTTACTTAGTGGCCCATGTTCGGATGGTTCAAAGATGCTGATGTGGCTAACCATTCCCTAACTCATTTCCAACTCTTATGCCTTTTCCACCAATGAGCTTCACACCTCAGCGTCACCACGACCTCACCCCACCAGCATTACCACTCGTCTCACTGCCACCTCGCTGCTGCTCCATTGCCACTACCAAACCTCTAGAGTGCCGCCACATCTCACCATCTACAGTGTATTCGTCACCTCTCACTCTCCTCTTCGGGCCTCACTCTACTGTTGTGCTACTCCAGTAACATCACCATTAAGGTGTTGCTCCAGGGACTACGCAGTTGAGAACAACAAGCAACCTTTTTGTTCCCAAATAGCAATGGAAGTCACAATGAACAACGAACAAGATCCAGATGGAAGAAGAAGGGAAAGGAATATGGCAGGCCGTAGGTGTGACTAGCTATGTACATACCGACATGGTGATGGGTGCTTTCTCTCCCAAAGATTATTTCTTTTTTCGCTAGCTTAATCCATTCAAATATATCCCCTATTAATTCACATACAATTCTTATATACAGATGATGTGATTTTTTTTTTGCAATTCAATCCAATTCGAGGCCTCTTAATCTTCCTCGTGATGTGAAGGCATCAAAGAACACCACGTTGTTATCTTCTTACCTAGTTCGTTCACGACAAGGACCAAGCATGGGCCCCCCTCGCAAGGTGGCGCCAGTCCTTGCGTTGTTGCTGCTTCGCTTGAGGAGAGCCATTGTGAGGCCTGATGACAAGGCCATGACGTTGCTCTCATTCAAGTGCCAATTCGTACCCGCCATCCCTATGCCCAACCTCAGCAGCATGTTGCTCGTTGGCTGGCTTCACCTCGATGCCTTGCTTGTGCTTCCAACCAAGCTAGTGATCCTGGCAGCGAGGTGTGTAAAGGTGAGGTGATGTTGGAGGAGGAAGGGAAGGAAGGTGAGATGCAGATGAAGTGGAGTAATGGTCAGCCACACCACTCCACATGTGCACCACCTAGGAAAAGAAAATAGGAAAACATGCAAAAATAGGAAAAATGGTTAGAGGAGGCAAAAATAAATGAGAAAATCACTTGTAGGGGCTTTGTAAACCAAATCAAGATGCAATAGGAAAGTAAAAATGAGGCTGAGTTGTAAAGGGTTTTTAGATTTGCCCCTTTTGAAAGTCATGCTTCATGAATTTTTATGCTTTTCATAGAGAAAAATGATTATAAATCCGTATTTCATTTCATAGAGAAAATGATTATAAAACTCAAAACATTCATAGCATACATATTAGAAGATATTATAACAAATGAGTCAACGAAGTAACATAATTCGTGACACGTGTCATTTGATTTTAGAGTGCATGTAGCACGTAGTAAGATAGCAATAGTACATAACCACATCAAAATTGGTTGTAAGACTCGGATATGCACCTTGGAAGATATTATAACAAAATAAGTTGACAACACGATAAAATATGTGAAACACGTTAATTGTAATGGAGGGCACACAATATGTGGCAAACCGATAATAGCGTGTAACCTCATCAAATATGGTTACAAGACCCAACACATCCATAGAATATGCCTTGAAGATATTTTAAACAAATTAGCTGACAACACAACAAAACATAGGTTACCTATTAATTTATTTTTAAGATGTGTGTGGCACATGGCAAACCAACAAATATTACGTAATCTCGTCATAATTGGTTGCTAGACCCAAGACATTTATCGAATGCTCCTTGAAAAAATATTATAACAAATGAGTTGACAACACACCAAAATATACGACGAATGTTAATTGTTTCGGCGGGCACGCAACGCGTGGCAGACTAGAAATAGTGTGTAAACTCATAAATATTAATTAATAGACACAAAACATTTTTGGAATGCACCTTGGAAGATAATTTTTGAGGTAAAAGTGAGAAATATTAAGTTTGATGTCTTCCACTTTGAATAGAAAGTTACTGATTTCAATTTGATAGTTTTCAACTATGGTAGTAAAAGTTTTTAAAAAATACGTTGAAAGCTGATTTTTTTTATGTGGAAGTGAGAAACTTTGAGCTAGAGTCTTAAACTTTTGAGTTGAAATTCTTTGAAGTTGATAGGAAGAAGAAATGATACGAATCTTCGTAGGTACGCCTCTAGGCACAAAATCATGTCTATTATAACAAATGAGTTGACAATACAATATAAATGCGACACATGTTAATATCTTTGGAGGGGCATGTGGCATGTGGCAAGCTAGCAATAGTGTGTAACCTCATTAGAATTAGTTGTGAGACAAAAAATGTTTGCATAGTGCATCTTGGAAGATAGTATTATAATAAATAAGTTGATAACACAACAAAACACACGACACACGCTAAATTGGTTTGGACAGTGTGTGGCACGTGGCAATATGACAATAGCGTGTAACCTCACTGGGACATGACATTGACAACGATGTCCATGTGAAGAACTGAGTGTTCGCCTTTTAGTTTAATTATTTGGTATTAAAATCATGTAGTGTTTGTGAGAGAAAGGTTTTCTCTCTTTTTCCCAATAATTTTCTTCATAGCGTAAGTTAATAATTTCACGCCCTATGTGTCTTCTAAATTTGAGATGATACTATTTTAATCAGTGTAATGTATTGTAGTAAATGGATATGAAAATTAGACATTATCAGTGTAATGTGCTCTAGCAAATGGATACAAATTTGAAGTGTCGGCTAGCTAAATATATTTTTTTTTGTTGCTGTACGAGAGCAAATGCAGCACATCAAAGTATTTGGTATACATTTTTGTCTAAATGAAACAACAAGTTCATATCAGTTGCATAGAGTTTTTGGAGAAAAACCCTCTCATTTATATTGATAGCTTAGGTAAAGTACATAAGTAATCAACTTTTACATTGAAGATTCTAGATGAACAATATTGTAATGTCAAGTCCTTGAGTCGATAAACATGCTGAACTTCTTTATCTTCCTTGTCGTAGACTTTGTATCTTGCAACAGTATCATAATTGCCGATAATCACAACAGTGAGGAAGTAGAACGCTGATGATCTCTATTGATGTATAATACCTATGCCTTGGTAGCAATATTATTCGTCAAAAGAAAATCGGAGATGATTTATTTATACCCAACTCAGTCTGGTATTGATCTCTAGCATAGGCGTAGCAATTATCGTCCAAGTGAGACGGTTCGATAAAAACACATCATGGCTAAAGAAAATCCAGCTAAAAACTCATCGGAGAAGGAAAAACATAGAACAAATTGATATAGAAAACAAAAAAGAATAAACCAAAGAACTCTAAAATTACTTCTGGAATTCGACAGATTCCTACCCCACTTAAGTCCAACGAGCAACAACTGATTCTCTCAAACCAGTTGCATAGATGGTAGATCTTCTCATGTCTTGTACAATTTATTTTTTTTTTTTGGAGAAATTTACAAGTTGTTAAAACACTAGCAATTGGCCCATTAAGAATGGTCTACCTTAGGGCATATACTGATATAGACGGTGGTTATCTGTCCGTAATACATTCTCATATTATTTATCGACAAGACTAAAGACAAACTCGTATAATAAATTATCTATAATAGTCTTATATAATTAATATATTATCTATACAATAATATACACAGTATAAAACCGTTTATAAGATCATATATTAAATAGTAGATAGCATCTTTCTCCCTCTACCTTCTTTTTTCATTCACATTATAAGAAAAGACGTGCACACGAATACACACAACTTCTACACACACCCACACGTCTAATATAAAGTGGAGACCAGAACCTTACGGATCACAGGACTGCACTTTAACTACTGAACATATCAACTTGTGCATATATTTTTCCATCCAAAATTTAAGCCCGAGAGAAAAGATGAGCCACTTATGGACAGCTCCCACACACGAGACAACTAGGGTGCTACGCTCGACGTTCGGGCGGGGTTCACCGTCCGACCACTCGTGTCCTTGCGAGGAGTACTACGTTTACATGGGCTGCAGACCGCAATGCAATGTTTAAGCGCACGGGCTGCGCCGTGCCAATCTGCCACCATAGGCTGCGCCCAGCGTTCCCTCAAAACGGCCGTAAAGGGCGTGCCGTGGGTTTATAGGCCGGCCCGCTGATTGTCCGGAAAACCGAAGCCACCGAACGACGAGACACGAAATTTCGCTCGATGCACAGCGACAACGAAGCGGTTAGCTCTCGTCGCACCGGACAAGCCACGCCGATTTCTCCTATCCTCTCGGCAACACAAAACCACACAAGACCCGCGGCAAGGCGTGCGTCGAGGTCCACGACGGCCACCATGACCGTGCTCTCATCCCCTCTGGCACCTTCCCTCTCCTCACTACCGCCGCCTCCACGTCGTCCTCCCCCGTCTCGCAGGCACCCGCGCAAGCTGTCAGGCTCCCGGCCAGGCCACTCACCGCCACGCTGGCCGCGGCGGCCGCGGCCAGCCTCCTGCTGCTGTCCCCCTCGCCGCCGCCGTCCCAGGCCGACCCGGAGTTCAAGTTATACTACGGCACGGCCGCGAGCGCGGCCAACTACGGCGGGTACGGCGGCAACGCGAGCAAGAAGGACGCGGCCGAGTACGTGTACGAGGTGCCGGAGGGGTGGAAGGAGCGTCTGGTGTCCAAGGTGGAGAAGGGCACCAACGGCACGGACAGCGAGTTCTTCAACCCGCGCAAGCGCTCCGAGCGCGAGTACCTCACCTTCCTCGCCGGCTTCCGCGCACTGGCCCCCGTCAACGCCGTGCTCGACAACCTCGCGCTCTCCGACGTCGGGCTGCAGGACCAGATCGCGTCGGCGGACGACTTGCGGTCCACGGAGCGGACGGACGGGAGCGGGCAGGTCAGGTGTACTACGAGTACGAGATCGCCGGCGCCGACGGGCACAGCCTCATCTCCGTGACGTGCGCGCGGAACAAGCTGTACGCGCACTTCGTCACAGCGCCCAACCCCGAGTGGGGCCGCGACGAGGCCGTCCTGCGCCGGCTGCACCAGTCGTTCAAGACCGTCGACCCCGCCGGCCCGCCGCCAGCCGGGGCGAGCTAGCGCGTGTGCGCGGAGGAAGCGTATCCTCTGACGTACTGCTCTCTGCAGTACTGTGGCTGACGTGTGGGCCCCACGTTGGTGGGGCCCACACGTCAGCCGCAGTACTGCAGAGAGCAGTACTGCAGAGGATCCAAAATCGTGCGGGGACAGTCGACTAGCTAGTCATTCAAGTAATTTCTGTTAGTAATACGTAATACAACTAGTGGTCGGTGGAGCGGCTCTCTGCAGTACTGTGGCTGACGTGTGGGCCCCACGTTGTGGGGCCCACACGTCAGCCACAGTACTGCAGAGAGCAGTACTGCAGAGGATCCAAAATCGTGCGCGGACAGTCGACTAGCTAGTCATTCAAGTAATTTCTGTTAGTAATACGTAATACAACTAGTGGTCGGTGGAGCGTAGTAGGTCTGATCAGCCCGAATGGTGGTCGCGGTCCAAAAGAGGAGTAACAAGAGCTGCGAATCCTGCGATTAGTTTGGTTTCAGGAGGAGTAACAAGATCTGCGATGCGATCTGCAAGTAGCCGGCCGGTGAGCAGTGCCATTCACTGCAGCTACTAGTAGGCTAGGAGCTGCTTGCTTCCGTTTGGGCCATTCCGAGTGGGTTCCTGCTAGCTTTTCTAGTTAGCTTGCTCTCTCCTAGTCTCCTGCTTTTAATTTGCAGTTTACTTGTCACTACAATTTTACTCCTTCCATTTTTTTTGTAAGGACTATTTTTTAAATAGTTTTATTTATAAATGTAAGACTTGTATATAGATTTAATAAGGCATTTTCTTCTATATCTTTATTTATTTTCTCTCATCTATATGTATTTATTCATTACCACCCACACAAAATATATTTTTCAGCTTCCAAGATAATTAAGTGGGGGCATCTAAGTCATTTCCTCTCATATCTTTCTCAATTTCAACACAACCTTAATTCTTGTACAAAATCAAAATACACCTTAGGCTATTCCCAGTGCATTGTATCTTGTCACAATATCCAAAACTGTCATGTCATATGATAATATAGAAGATACAACTATCCCAATGCATGGTATCATGGATTATTTCTTAGTCCCTACAAGATAATTAAATGCTAGATGTGTATGAGAGTATGAATTGTGGGCCACTTAGATGATTCAAGTTTCAATGTCTATGATTTCGTGCCCAAGTGGTATCTTCCTCAAGATATCTGACTTTCTCTCCTCTTAACTCTCTTGCCACATCATCAAAAATGCTTATGTGGCATGCATTAAATGAGTATGATACCATGCACTGGGAATAGCCTTAGGCCATTCACAATGGGAGTTTCATTATCATTTAATGGGATGACACATGCAAAAATGGTGACATGGCAAAGAAATTATGAAGAGAAAGAGGAGACGAGTTTCATCTAGATGAAACCGGGTGCACACCGTTTCCAACACATTGGAAACCGAATGAAACTGCACTGAGAGCGCATCGTTTCATCCCACGCATTCCTACGCACTGAAACCGAATGAAAATGCACCAAATGGAACATTTGATCACAACACCATGCAACAATTAAATGCTATAACTAGCCTATGAAACCGCGAAATGAAACTATGCATTGGGAGACCTTATTTCATTATCAACCCAAACCTTTTTAGATGATGTGGCACACTTGAAAACTGTGAAATAAAACTTGTCACTGGGAATGGCCTTATAAAAAAAGGAAGTATCATGTACAAGTCTCCTCCCGTCTCAAGTCTCTCGACTCAGTTTGAGGGAGACAGGAACAAGGATTCAAATTTCGTTTTGAACAAAATTTCATCCACGGCCGAAATCCGTTCAAAATTCAAAAAGAAAAATTCAAATCCAGTTTTTTTGCTACCGAAATTTCGGCCGAAATTCCCGAAATTTTGGCGAAATTGCACTGACCAAAAATAGTTTAAACAATGTAAAAAAATTTTGAAATTTTTTTGAAGGTTTCTGACATATCAAGTATGTTCTCATTAAATTTTTAGATGATTATAAAATTTGAAGAATTTTTAAAAATTCAAACATTGCTACTATCCTGATAAAACGTTGGCCGGCAAGTTTGAACCAAATGAAAATTAGAACAAACGAGGTTATAAAATTTTTAATTTTTGTGGATGGTCCTTACATACCTATAATATTATCATAAATTTTTCATATGATTATCAAATGTCATCAATTTTTAAAAATTCGAACAGTGCTACTGTCCTGTTAAAAGGCTTATCGGCAAATTTGAACGAAATGAAAAATTATCCAAACCATGTTATAAAATTTTTAAAATTTTTGTGGATGGTCCTGATGTATCATTAATAGTTATATAAAAGTTTTATATGATTATCATGCTTAAATAATTTTTAAAAATTCTGACAGTGCTACGTCCTAATAAAAACCCGATGATCAATACATAGATTTGCTTTAGCAATAAAAATGGTTTAAAATTTTTAAAAATTTTACAGAAGTTTGATAAGGAAATGCTTAATATGTCATAAAATTTTGAATCATGATCACCTCCAGTGAATTTATAAAATTCTTACAAGGAGAAATATAATATAACAAATAAAGTTCAGTGCTTACATAGATTTGATTGAGAAAAAAAAGTTAATTTTTTTTAAAATTTTATATAATTATACTGACATAATTATTAATCTCTCATAAAAATTTTAAATTATGATCACACTCAAGAAAATTTATAAAATTTTGACAAGGTAACTGCCTAAATTATGTTTATTCATTTTTGATTTTTTAAAGATAGCAACTGAAATTAAATTATTCTTAATTTTTTTTGTATGATCCTACACTGCTCAAGATTGTATTATAAAATTTTTAGCTCATTATCAAGCTTGTACAATTTTATAAAAATCTAATAGTGTTTCTACCAAAATTTTAAAATGTTTCAAAAATTCATTTTTTTCAACAAATTTTCATAGAAGATCACTTTCTTATGAGTTATTGGACCAAATCCGGTCAAATCCAGCCCTAAAAGTTCAAATTTCGGTCTAAATTCATGAAATTTTGCCGAAATTTCGCCCAAAAACAAAACCAAATTTCGTTTTTACTGTAGCAATTTTTTAAAAAAAAAATCGGCCAGCCGTCTGGATTTTGTGTCCCGAAATCCAAAATTTCAGCAAAAAGGAAGCAAGTGTTGGCATTTATTCTATGCATCATCTATCCATCTCTTTTGCTGTGCTCCACTGAGGATGACTAGCTAAAGTACTACCTGTACAAATACCACCCTCTTGTGAAATTGTGCGTTTACTCTAGTCTGCTTAGCTTCCATGCTAAGCATGGCCTTCGTGTGAGCATCGGATCGAATCGACTATAACTTCTAAGTTATTAGATCTGTGAGAATCAGTAAGAATTAGTGAGAATCAGGTTTCAGTCAAGTTCTAATTCGACCTTCTACGTAGAAGGCAGCTTTTGATTGTAAAAGAAGCTGTTCAGAATTGTTCCGTTCAACGAACAACCTATTTTTTAAGTAGAAGCTAAAATGAACAGGTCTATATATGCTAGCTATAGAAGTATGCATCATGTATCATGTTTATGTATCCATCTCCCTTGAACTAGTATAATTTTTCTCTCAATTGTTGTGATGCAATATATTAATTGAGGTGTGGACACATTAATTCTAGGGCATACAGCTGGCCTTTCGCATGGAGTACATTAGTATTATTATAGTCGGGCAAACTATCCCAGATCTTGTCGCCTAGCCACCAACACCAATATCAAGGCAATTCTCTTCACCTCTCCATCTCCTTCTCTCCACCTCTCTTCGTACGTCGATTCAGAAAAAAATCTACGGCACCGAATGCCTTGTAGTATCTTTTGCAAAAGCTAGACGCATAACAAATGCAAATCTCAAAACAACTAAATCCTATTCTCTCCCTCCATATATATCATATGTCTTTATTTCAAGAAGAATACTACTGATGATCTTTCAGTTCCCTGGCTCGTGTCACACTGTGACCCTCCTCCGTGCCCATGGTGTTCCGTAGTCATACCATGTCGTGTCATGCCATGAAGCCATGTTGCGCGCCGTGCTGTTGCCTCCGTCTATCGTGGCACGATGCCGCCCGCCGCGCGAGAGCCGTGGCTCATTGGAAATCAGAATGGGAGAGGGTGCCGGAGCTGCGCCTTACCAAGGTGCATCCATGAAAAAAAAGCTTCACATGGAGAAGAGAAGGAAATGCTTGAGATTTGTGATGGTAGCTAGTAGATGGCAAGATCTAGAATAGGGCCTCTAGAGAGGAGATTTAGAGTCTCCCTAGAGAATTACCTGCTCTTTTTCTGTATACATGGCATTCTACATTTCTACCTTTTAAGTTTGTTCCTAAATATATGCTATTTTGCAATTTTGAGACAGCTTTTAATCGTTTTTTCTTTACATACCTCTACCATTTATTATTCTTAATATTATTTATTACTATAGAATAGACTAACTCACACCCTTCAAAAGCAAATAAGTGAGTTAATAAAGAAAAACGATTTAATCATTTATATATGTTACTTGGTTGAAGTACAAAAATCCTAAAATATCGCTTGTTCATAAATAGAGAGAGTATTTTTTGAAAGGAAGAAAATACTCTATCTCTTTAGGGCAAGTACAATAACAAAGTAAGCTGCTTACTCCATCTCCTATTTATGTCATCTAAAGTAAGCACTAAAGTTAGCTTATACAATAGCTATCTCTAAAAATTAGCTCTAGATCTGTGCATTAACTACCTCTTCTCTCTTGTACATAACTAATCTATCTATACTCCCGTGTAATACTTACTACTAAATGCTCCCTCTGTTCATTTTTATAAGGCTTATTTTTTGAATTGTCTTACTCACAAATATAAAGCTGGCATGTAAATTTAATGAGACTTTTCCTTCTATACCCCTATTTATTCTCTCTCATCCATATGCATTTATTCATTACCACCAACACAAAGTATATCTTTTATCTTTCGAGACAATTAAGTGGGGGGTATCTAAGTCATTTTCTCTCGTACCTATCTCAATTTCAACACAACATTAATCCTTGTGCAAAGTCAAAATATATCTTATAAAAATGAACAGAGGGAGTAAGAGCCAACACTCTTCTTTCTGCTTTTTTCTCATTTTTTCATACAGAACAAAACTGATGTGGATATACTGAAAATAAGGTAAGATGACCTTATTGTATATGTCTAGTGTTGCTGTTTGGTGCGACGAGAGATAGAGAGAGCAAATCACAGAAGGAAAAAGTACCTCGTAAATCCGACCAGAGGAGACAGGGCTGTTCCTAGCTTCTACCCCTGTTAGGGCGTGCACGAGACAGCACGTCGATTGTATATTCCTCCTGTGCTTCTCCTGGTCTCCCAGATGTTACCACTTACCACTAGTGCTCCATTTTTCAACTCGGGTTCACAAATCACAACACGCACGCACGCCACGCACGCGTGCGTGCTTGCTCGGCCCTAGAAGAATTTAAGAAAGGGTATGTGTGTTGGTCACTTGGTTGCTATGCATGTGTGCGCATTTTCAACATAGAGAATTAGTACTGGTACTGTTGTTGCGGTTTCGAGGCATTCATCTACCGAAGGATCTGAGGAAGCATCGTGTAGCTGCTAAGTGAAACATGGGGGGATCAACTTGTTTATGTGTGCAGAAAGGGTTGACCCTACCTGCGTGCATGGTGTGTGCTTAGGGAAAGGACAGGGCCCTTTTGGTGGAGTACCCCTGGCCCTAGCTCACTGATTAATCCATTGTCTGATGGGTGGAGAGAGACCTAGCTAGCATAATCATACGCAGTTCCGAGGCGATGTTTATACACAGGTTGTCATTTCTCGTTTCCCCCCTATTTTAGCCCCTTTTTATTCTATTTTAAAAATAACCTCCTAAAAGTTAATTTTAGAAATGACCCATTTTATCTATACAAGTATAAATAGTGCTGAGGAGAAACACCTCAACACCAATGATCGCAGCGTTGAGAAACCATCCTTGTTAGCAACACGGAAGATGGTGTGTCGTTGATCCGCGTCAGACCTTTTGTCGCGAAGGTGTCAAATCTAGATTTGGGTATTTTTTTGCCCCTTTTGTTTTTTGAGATTTTTGGAGTGGATGTGGATTTGAACTGATCTCCTGAGGTGGTTAGGATGACACAAAGGCGGGGTATATTTCATTGTAGTCGCATGGGACATGCAAACACATCAAAACTTCTAGTCGCCCTTGCTTTTTGCATGCGATGCGTCGGGGACAATCTAATCTTCCAGCCTCACCACAAGGAACAATCCGCCCAGGAAATAATCCAGCTTCAGGAAAGAACAACGACCGGCCGCAACAACAATTAGACGCAATAAATCGGCTTCCAATACAATCGCGAGAGGGCGTGATGCACACCGCCGCCAGAAATCCAAAGAATCGGTCGCCAAGCCTTCAATCACAATGAACCAAACTCATCAACTCGAATGTCGATGATTCAGTGGGGCGTCGCGGTGCTGGTCGGCGTGGCCGCAATGACGCCGCAAGGAAAAACCAATCACCTCGGAGCCCGGGCGTCGCTTGCATGCATCAATTGATCATCTAGTCGTCGATATCATGCATGCATGCAGAGCGCCTTTGTTTCTTGCATGCACGGCCTTTTTGTCGCCAGGAAAGTCTCATGCCGAGAGCAATCTTCAAGCACTAGAGAACTTCATGCATGCGCCGCCGGCCGAAAACGTCTCAAGCATCCAAGCAACAAATGCGGTCACGCCTGGAGACCCTTCGCCTCATGCATGCGCGACCAGCCGCCGGGAACAAGACACTCGGAATACCAGCCGCCGCCCACGGGACATCAGTGATTAGTGCATAAACAAAAACGGCCGAGACACCCATTAGCCGCCAAAACGCCTCGTCATGATGAAAACGGCCAACCTCCAGCCGCCAGAGAAAAGCTATCGAAGATCGCCACCGAGTTTGCTGAGATTGATCCTAGCGTAGCCCCTACCGCGCGCGCTAACCGCCGAGGTTTGTTACCGACAATAATGAAAAGGGGGCTAAGCGGATCGGGAACTCGATGGTAGCACAAGACACGGAATTATCTGATTCGTTCTCTCACGAGTGGAGATAATACCCTAGTCCCAGTGCTCTGTGATTATGATTGGCTAACTTATTTGCCGATGATGTTCGCTTTATGCTCCCCGCCTCCCTTTATATAGCGAGGAGGCGGTTACAAAGAAGAGTCCCACTCGGGATACGAGGTGGAGATGTATCTCTTTCCTTATCCGTTATACATGATAGCGGTTAGGATTACAATTGTATCCTTCCTAAGCGGTGGTTGGTTTCCATCTTGGGTTTCCTTGTCACGCATGGCGGCTGCCTCTGGGCAATACCCATCTTCATGTAGTCGCCTTGGCCCATCCCCTCTTGGTGGTCCTCACGCCCGCCATGCAGATATCAAGGGTCCATATACTCCACAGATGGTTTTGATGGGACACAACCCTCGACTTGGATGCTCAGGTCTTTTGTGAGGGATCCATTGGTGATGAGCTATACAAGGAGCAGTACGTGTCTAATTCAGATAGGGGCCCTCTGGAGCGGTATTGATGGAGGAGGATGCCGATGTATTTCAAAAGGTGGCTGGGCGCGATCCCCATATCTCATAATTTAAGGATCCGAGCCTAGATGGTGGGTTTATACTTGACGGTGGTGTGAATGTTAAGCGCCCTGTGCATGCCTCTATGGGGCATATCCAAAAGGGCATGATCCTCATATATCAGAATTAAGGGATCTGTGACGGAGTTCGACGGTGATAACGAGGAGTTCCATACAAGGCACAAGGTTGTTGGCCTCTCTCAGCTGCCCGATGCACTGTTGACCGATTAGTTCACCCATCCCACATGGCATCGTGTGGTGGACCAGCATTTCAACTTGCCAATGTCATTGAGGGCACACACCCACACCCACGATCGACGAAGTACATCCCAAGTGCACGATGTATGACCAATCCCACTATTTTTTATTCTAAAATGCACACATATATCTTAATTGTACTTCGGGCTTAATGGTCCGAGTATGTTGCCATTTGTATCGTAGGAATAGCGATGCAAATATATGCACTTAACCAAACACTACGCGTCATATAATTCATATCTTCATTACAAAGTGTCATGTTGGACTTGAAATGATCTATTTAAACAAAAATAATTACTCAATTTCCCTACATGCACACAACAAATTAACTCGTCAAATTCTTGGATGCCTTTCTTGTCCTCCACTATGCAGTTATGCAATCGTGTCTTAAATACCAACAGCTAAATGCAAAGCACACACTACACACTGTGCATAAGATTGTCTTGACTGAAATACTCATCTTGCAGAGCCGATTTTGTCCGAATGACATGGCCTATCGCTACACTCTTTAGATGCCCTTCTTTTTCACTACACGATTGCAGATCCTCTGCCGTAACGGCAGAGTGCCATTGGCCCACTGCCGTGTGGGCCTTACGCACGTGGGGCCCACGCAACAGTGTGCCAACGACACTCTGCCGTTACGGTAGAGGATCCGCGTCCTCACTGCACCCCCTCTCTACTATCCTACTAGCTAAGGCACCTTCAGTAGGCCTATCTAGCTTATAGCATTACACACAATCTCAAGTCTAGGTATGAAGTTCATAAAAAGAAACTTGGCATGAAGTCGTGTTTGCATACGCTGCATGCCAACTATCTCTTTATAACATTGTGCATGTAATTATGGATATAGAAAAAAGTACCAATTGTAATAAAAACTTATCCATGCATAAATGATATATGAATACTTTAGAAAAGTGTTTCCTTCTAGTTTGAGATATCAGCGCAAAAAGACCTTGGTGTAGGATTTTGAAGGACCACATCATGCACGGACTATACGCTAACATAGCACAAACCTAGACATTTTAGCCTTTGTGGCTAAAGCGGCAACAAGACTCTGCGCCATAAACCGTGGCATGGGGATCATTTTTTAAAATAGAATAAAAAAGGGAAAATAAGAAAAAAAAGCATTTCCCTATGCCTAGTTTGTATTGGGAAATGAGATGCCCCCAAGCCTTGGGTTGCATGTAGAGTTGTAAAAAAAGCTCGAGGCACACGAGCAACTCGAGCTTAGCTTAAGCTCCAAATAAGCTGAACTTGGGCTTGATCCTAATCTCGCGTGATTTAACGAATCGAGCTCGAATCAGTTGTTAAATATTACTGCATATTAACTTTTACTGAACTTACTTGCGACAAGCTCAAGCTTAAGCTTTTCTTATTATTGAAATTAGTGTATGTTGAATTGTTGATTCCTACCAAGCTTATTCAAATTTGAATCGAACCGAGCTTAAGCTCAAATCTAAACTCAGATCCTACCTCAAACTTGCTCAAGCTCAATCAAGTTTGGTTCGTTTACAGCCCCACGTTGCACGCACGCACGTATTGGTTTGGTGAAGCTAGCTCTTTACTACCATGCCTCTGTCCCGTACTGCCGTTTGAATGTACTTGATCTCTGATACTGTATGCAACATTTTATGCGCATTTTCGATGCATATATTTCTATATATTTTATTTACACGTGTCATATCGTATCATATTGAAACTATTCTAGGTACAACATAACACTAGAATTGTATTCGCGGCGCGATACATCACGTGCATTGTTTTTTTCACAGAAACAATTTTATTTTTTTTCGACGGCGTTTTTTTAAATTGTCGAGAAAACGCGCGAAACGGTTGGAAGGATACAAATACAACTACGTTTTTTCGCATCTATCTAGGCCCTCTCACGAAGGATCCGCGATTGCGCTAAATTGAAAATTCCTTTCTCGTGAAAAATAGCTGGAATGATCCAAACGTAACCATGTTTTTTTATTTATTTAGGGCTCTTTCACGAAAGATTAATGATTTTTTTGAACCGAAAGGTCTTTTTCGTAAAAAACCGTGGAAATGACCTACACGTAATTACGCATTTTTGAGAGACCTAAAAGTAAAAAAGAAAAAAAGAAAACGAGCCGTGTACGGACTCAAAGCACTGAGAAGATCGGAATCCTTCAAACTTTATCTAAGGTTATGATTTCCAATACATGGTGTTTACCAATCACTCTACTCAATTTTTTTTTTCTTTCTTACCATACCTCGTCTCTCTCTCTCTTTGAGCTAATCCTCGTCCTCTACCTTTCATGGTCCTCTCAAATATGCTTTGTCTTGCATAAGCCATTGCTTTCCTCTCTCGGTTCATTAATTCCTCTTCGTATAAGATTTGTGCTGAGTTGACGTTCTATGAAAATTGTTTACATCAAAGTTTCGTTTTTCGTCGAAAACTGCTCAACATTCACAAAATTTGCTCATACCGCTCTGGTTTGGAAAATGATTTCGTTCAGCTACCGCTCAAATTCAAATTCAAAAAATTTAGAAAATTTGAAAAATTTATCCAAAAGTTCCATAAAATTAGTATTAATAAATTTATGATCTCTAGTGTTAATAATTTTTTTTGAAAAAAAAAGTTTGGAATTTTACAAATTTTTTTTTGCAAAATTTCCCATTTTTCCCGATTTTTCAACCCGTCACCGATTTTTGTGAATACCGCTCGAAATTTGCCATTTTTCGAGCGGTTTTTGACCTTTTTGTTTCAATTTCTCTCTACGGTTTGATCAGATTTTAAATTTGTTTGACTTTCAAAACCGTTCTTTTTTTCACAAATTTCGTTTGATTTTTTGTGAATTTTGGTACTGTTGTCTCGTCGAAATTCGAGGTTGAAACTATACTATTAACCTTGTGTTACATCACTTCAGCCTCCATTACTGGAAAGCCTCGTTACTGGATAGCCTCGGGCTCTATTTAGAACGTGAGAATATATGTTAATAAAATTATGTAGATCGATGCGCAATGAATTCTTCCCGAGGACGAGAATCCTCCGAACGTATCCCGAAGGTTATATATTGTTTCATTCTGTTGGTTGTCTCTTTTTTCGAGTTTAGCACTCCTGTCCTGTCATCCTGTGTCCAAAGATTTATGAAGCTAGGAAACTATTTTGTGCTGAACTTTTCACGACAAATTAAGGCCTGAAGTTACCTGGTGATTAGATATGTCATAGCCGGATCACAACTAGCACTGTGGCTCCAGCTCGATCAGTGGCCGAGACCTGCAAGAAATATGTACGCAGGTAGCTACCTAGCTAGCTGGAGAGAGAGAGAGACAGAGAAGCTAGTGAGATGGACAGAGAGGCAAGGCGACATGGACAGAACACAGGAAGGCGTTAGAGGTGGAGAAAAGGACAGTGCAGGATCGGCAAGTGTGGAGTCTAAGTTACGTTGTTGGGTTGTCTGCTACACTGCACATATGCCCCAATCCACAGTCCATTCACACGCGAAGCCGACGCCAAATTAGCTTCTTTGTACATTTAGTCTTCGTGTGAACAGAATTACAATTGTCCATTTTCCTCACAGCTTTTGGTAATTCCCAACTTTAGAAAGAGTAAAAGGTCTCAAGATATTAAAAATAATTGTCCACTTCTATTCTACGCCCCAGACCGAGGAGCCTATGTGAGGTGTTAAAGATAAGTGATTGCCCACTTTTCTCATCGCCAAGCTTAAGTGAGTAGGATAACTCAATAAATACCTTACTTCTCAACTTTAGAAGGAGTAAAGGTGATATATGTCGCACGCTATGGTATCGAGTAGGATAAGTCTACTCGATATGCTAAGAAAGCGATAAATATTTACCGTTGCTTCTACGATCAAAAGGATATTAGATTTATAATTTTGTTTAATATAACTCAAATTTTTAAAGAAATTAATTAGGCAAAAAGCCAAAACTTGTTTACACATGGCCACCTAGCTAGCTACATAGAGAGGTGACGGTGGATTGTTCCGTTGAGATGACCCTTCAAACAGCCAATTTGCCGTCTCCCGGTTTCTGTCACCCTATCCCTCTCTGTCGTTGTGACTGCCAGGCTACGCGTTGCACACGTAAAACAGGAGGATGGAGTAGAAAATTTAGCCGCTTTTCCAAACTGCTCGATGCATGGTTTAATTTTTAAAAATCTAACCTTTCCTCCCTGTTTTCCATTCTCCCAGCCACCCAGCCACTCGGCCACACCCAAAGACTGCTGCGCAAGCACGGTTCTCCCCTGCTGCCTGTTTCCTCACCTCTCTGATCGATCGCCATCTACGTACTGACCACGGCCCCGCGCCACCACTTGCGCTGGATAAGGTTCCCGGCAGAGGCGGAGCCAATGGTTAGCACGACTGAATCGTGCACAATGAATACTTTGGCCCGCTGAGTATTGTTTAGTCCTCTGTTTGTAGCTCACAATCAGAAATATTCTTCAAAGTAGATAAAAATGCTATAATTGAGACTTTCCTAACAATTAGAAGGCGTAAGTCTGACATAAATAAGAAATAGAAACGTAATATTCTCTGAACTATTACAAAATCTTATTATTATCTTCATATATATTGTGCTTTTGATACATTCTAGGTTATATATTGTCTTACTATCTTTTTTTTTAGTTGGACTAACCTTATCTAAAATCCTAACTACACATCACTGGTTCCTGATTTTTCCTCATAGACTATAATTTAAGCTATTTTAGAGACATGGGAACGGATTGAATTTCTCAACAGTACTTTGGAACAGTATTGTAACAGCATTGCTACCATACCAAAAATCAATAGATCACTTTTTATCCAACAGTCTGTATATAACTGTTTAAATTATAGTTCGACTGTATTAGATCTCTTTCCCGCTGTGTGCTAACCATCTTTTGTTTGCGACTCACACTGTGATCTAAGGTTGGGGACCAGTACTGAAACCGTTGGTTCGCGGCGCCGCAGCGTCGCCATACAGCATACGCTGAACAAATTTGATTTCATACTTCATGTGTAGAGTGGATATAACTTCTGTAGCCACTGGTGGGTAAGTCCACATGGTCCCTGCTGTTCCTGTAACAATGACTCTTCCTGTCTATCTCCCATTATTCCCAATCTCCTGCCCGACGCCTGACAGAGAAAAACTATTCCTTCCATACTTGCAGCTGTAAGGTTATATATCCTCCTTTTTTTCTCTTCAAACACCCCCAAAATTCTGAAGTTTTTTTTGAAGAAGAAAAAGTTTTAATCAGATCGATGTCCATCCCCATCCTTCTTTCTATCCAAATGTGAGGAAAAGCACATCATTTGACACGAACATCTCATGGTATTTATGGTATTCCATCCATCAAACTTTGCCAGTACATACTTTGGTCGGCCATTCCCCAACTCTCGAGTGCGCCCAAAAGGTCGATCTCGTAAAAAGAAGGGGGCCTGGAAGCATTTTTATTGTGTTTTCTTTGTTTTTGCATGTAGGCCAATGTAACCTTGATTCCAAAAAAAAAAAAAAAAAAAACTTCATGTGCAACTAGCTAGGTTAAGCTTCTGTCGTTGGAACTTTGTCTCAACAAAAGTAGTAGTTTGGGTTGGGTTGGAAATGTCTTTAAATTTTGGAAGGATCGTATTTATATGTATCCAACTCTATCCATTAATATCAAGTGTTTTTTCTATTTTCTCTTTGTAGGGGCACACAAAATGCTTAGGTTGGCCAGTTTGCTTGCACAGAAAAGGGGAATTCATCGCTTATATAGATCTATGTTCATCGGGTTTTTTTTTTTCAAATGTAACCCTTCTATAATTATTTTTGCAAAAATAACCTCATCCCTACCGTGAAAGGGCTCAACAGGTGACTCCCAGGGAGCATTGAAACTGCTTGGCTCCGTGGCAGCGTGGGTGAGTGCTGGAGCACGTGGGCAGGGCGTAACTCGAGGCCTCGCTACTACGCTCGGATAGCGCAGAAGGCATCCTCTTGTGCTTCTTGGGCGCGGAATTGTGTCCTCATGCTCGCCTATGCGCCACAGAGCTGGGCAGTTTTTGCGCTCCCTAGATGTGATAGAGGACACGTGTCACCTACGGCGCCTTTCGCAGTGGAGGAGGCCTTTTTTGCAAATACATACGTGTAGGGCTAGCAAAAAAGCTAGTTTGGGTTTGAATCCAAATTTCTTTGATAACAGTTGTTAGTAGGTTCAAAATTGAAATTAGTCCACTTCAAATGAAAAAAGTTAATGAGGCCTGGCTCGATAGTGGCTCGTTAACTCAAATTTAAAATAACTGCTTAAATTGTAAATAAAATAATTTTATATCAACTATATCAATTTCGAAAAAAACTCGATAATAGTTCATTAAGCTTGATAGCTAGCCCTACATGCATGAGAGCAGGGAGACTAGATTTAACATACATACATACATACATATATATATATATATATATACATATATATACACATATATACACACACATACATATGTATGTATATATATATACATATATATGTGTACATATACATATATATACATATACACATATATATACATACATATATATATATATATATACACACACACATATACATACATACAACATATATATGTATGTATGTATATGTGTGTGTATATATATATATATATACATATATATATATATATATGTGTGTGTATATATATATATATATATATATATACATATATACATATGTGTGTGTGTGTAAGGCTAGATAAGTGATGAATTCGAGAAAGGGTTCGTTGACGTGGGAGAAACTTGACTGGAGACCTGGAGTAGGAAAGGTAAGGGCAGTCCCAATCCTCCACCTCAGCTGGTGTCCATAGAATTAATTACGCTGCCAACTAAGCAAAAATCTGATGTGGCATAGGAATTAAGGAAGGGAGAGAAGGAAAAACCAAGAAACCGTGTCTCATACAAGAAACTGGGTCGGCGGGGTACCAAGACGCAAGAAACGAGCAAAATCGGGGTTGGACGTTTCTGCGTGCTGACCAAGGTGTATTTGTGGTGCATGCATTGGTTTATTGCTCTCTCTCCTCTAGACACTGCTCATGGAAACCATGGGTTGAAAAACTATGCATTGACTTATTGTTCTCTCTCCTTTAGACACTGCTCATGGAAACCATGGGTTGGAACTACCCTAAGTTAAAGTTTTCCACATGCAGAGATGACATTAATGATGAACTGCATCCATGCCAATGGCAAGCAGATGCCGTCGTCGCCCTCCAATTTACCCAGTCATTATACAGTTCATAATAGATAGATTAAAAGTTTATAACTACTTTAGCCATAAAACGGTCCTCAAAACACTATTTTAATAATTATTTTATATTTTAATATAATTATGTAACCAATAAAATCCCAAAGATTATGAAAGTACCTTTTGGAAAAATCTATACATATGATTTATATATGTATCCGATCTAAATATTTAAAAATATAACGGTAGACAAAGTTTAAAAAATTTGACTACACATTTCCCAAAATAATATTCTTTTGTGACTGAAGGGAGTATATGAGTTAATTAATACCGTTGGGAGAAATTAACTGATGAATTAAGATCTATAAGAGCATCTCCAATGGTGTCACTTCAGCTAGCTATAAGGGTGCCATCTCAGTATTTTACTTAGGTCAAAGAGAGAAATGAGGAGAGAGATATACACCAGTTACTAATGTATAGACATGCTATAACTGATTTCAAGGCATTTATTATCTATTACATGTGGGCCAATATTTAATTTTATAGATAATGCTATAGCTAATCTATTAGAGAGATTGTCTATATACTATCTATAGATGACATGAACATTTCTTATAGCTAGTACCATTGGAGATGCTCTAACAGAAAAAAAAAATCAATCAGAAGTAATTTAAGAAACGGATGTGCTTAAACTGAAACTTAAGAAAGCAAAGGCTCATGCACGGACACTTGTTCCATCAGTTAATGGTGCATGTGATCGATTGAGATCACCCAACACGTACAAGCGATCGAGCAGTCAAGAACAGAACTACTTGATCGATACTAACCAACCAGCTAGAGAAAAGAGCAAGAACAGCTTCCACAAACCTAACACTAAAGCAAAAACAACAACGACGACGACGACGCCGACAACAACCACCACACAGGTATATAGCAGCTAGCTAGCTATAGTACTACTAGTACATAGTGTTTTCACGAGCGCGACACTGCGATCGATCACCAGCATGCATGTCCGTACGCCGGCGTCGAGCCAGCCGGCAATTGATTGATCGATGATCACCGCAACGACGACCTGGCGCCGGCGCAGTCCTGCTCGATCTCCGAAACGGCGCCCTCGTCGTCGTCGTCGAAGCCATCGGCGCCGTTGCATCCGAAGGCGCCGTGGCCGTGGCCGAAGGCGCGGGCATGGTCTTTGAGCGAGCGCTTGTGCTTGAACTCGGAGCCGCAGAGGCAGTACCAGAGCTTGCCGCAGTTCTTCTCGTGCGTGCGCCAGTCGCCCTTGACGGCGAAGGCCTTGCCGCACTTGCGGCACAGGAAGGGCTTCAGCCCATGCTTGCGCTTGTAGTGCGTCTGCAGCGTACGGAAGTCCTTGAGCGGCTTCGCGCGCGGGTGGTCGATGTTGTTGCGGCACCCCGGCGCGCAGCAGTAGCACGGCAGCCGCAGCATCGCCGTCGGCTGCACGCCGCGCAGCGACTCCGGGCCCTTCCGGTACTGCGACCCGTGCCCCCACATGTGCATCTGCACGCATTACATTAATTCTCACTTAACTAATTGCATCAGTTTGATTTTGGCCATACAAGATGTATAAGAATGAGTATTTACTCTTCCGTTCATAGAAATATAAAGCGTATTTTGATTATATACAAGGATTAAGGTTGAGCTGAAATGGAGAAAGGTATGAATGAAAATAGCTTAGTTCCTGTTTGGAGGCTTAAAGCCAGCTTCACCTTCTGAAAAATCAGTAAACCTCCTAAATAGCTCAGTTTTTAAGTAGCTTTTAACATAAATCAAAAGCTATATATAACTAACAAAATATAAAAACTGAAAGTTGGAATGGACCTGCTTTTGCAGCTTATTGCTGAGAAAAATTAGCTATTTATTAAACAATTTCTTATAAAAAGATAAAGCCGCTTTTCAGCTCAAAGAACAAAAAAAAAACTTTTTAGAAAACAGCTCTCCCAAATAAGCTCTTAGATACCCCACTTAGGGGTATTTGGCACAGCTCTAGCTCTACTAAAATCCGTGGAGTTGCTAGAGTATGGTATTTCTAGTTCTAGAAATTTATGGAGTTGAAGCTATACGAGTACATTAAAAGTGTTTAGGTGGATCATCTTGTTTACATTTTAGACTAAAAATATAAACTTAATTCACTTTATTTTAGCCTAAAAGCTTCAGATTTAAGGTGGAGCTGAAATCTGGAGCTCTACCAAACATGTCCTTAATTGCCTTGAAAGATGAGAGATAATAATTTGTGTCTGATGTTAATAAATAAATGCATGTAATTGAGAGGAATAAATAAGAGAATAGTAGGAAAAAGCTAATTAAATCTACAAGCAAGTCTTATATTTTGAACAAATCATTTAAATATAAGTCTTAAATTTTTGAATGGAGGAAGTAGTGTAGAACACAATTAAGAATTAAAGGAGATTGATGTGAAAGTGGACATTACTTCTAAGGTCAAATTGAATTGGCACCACTAGAATACTGGATCATATCATACGCTGAATATACGTCACATTATTTATGCATGTTTGGTGGCATAATCATGCAAAACCCTAGTCATCTGTCAATTCACTGATGACATCAAAGAGGGTGTAAGGATGTTTGGAAACTGGAATTGTAGCTAGCTATCCGCTGGCTTGTGAGTAGTGACCAGAGGCTGGCCTCCTGACTCCAAGCTCCCAACAAGTTTGCAGGGTATATTTTTTTAAATTATTTTGTCTACAAATATTATGTGTATTTCATGTTTCAATAAGAATTATCATGACATTTCTTTTATACCTCTAATAAGTACCTAGATTTAATTGATATTCTCTATATACATATATTAAATACAATGCTTAGAGATAATAATTAAAGATAGTCTAGCTATTTTAATATCTTATTAATCTATAAATCAAAGAAAATAAATAGTCTAATTATTTTTAATATCTCATTAATCTATAAATCAACAAAAAATATGTCACGTGTACTTGAACGGAAAAAGTAATAATCAGTTGCATGCATACATGGAGCGCATGCAGTGATCTTTTGAAACTGCGGGCTCTGCTCTAGCCATCAGAGCAGCCAGCCTAGCCCTTTGCCTGTGTGTTTGTGTTGGCGACTTGGCGTTGTTTCTTTAAAGAGAGCAGAGCCAGAGTGGCACTGTGGCTGGCTACAGGAAAAACACTGCAGATCTCTTGCTGTTCTTGGGAGGCGTGCAGCAGCAGCCCCATAATACTACAATCTTATGATTTCCAAAACATGGAAAGCCTGTCCTGGAATAATCTTATGCATCTAAGCCAAATCTCATGAGCCATGAGCCCATGACTGATGAGTGATCAGAACTGGGTGGTAGGCTGGTAGCCATGGCGTACTGGGGTCTGGGGGCATTATTAGTTGAAAAGAAAGTAACCTGGTCGACCAGTACTAAGGGTGTATTTATTTTTGCGATGGAGTATGGATTCTAGTTTCAAAAGCTAAATCAAAAGCAAATAGCTCGATTTTATGAATCGATTCTTATAATCTAGCTTACCCATGTATTCTAGAATCTATAATCCATCTTATATGTGCTTCTGTGGATTATAAGGAACACAAATATAGTAATACCACTGAAAATTCTAAGTAATTATCCACTAAATACCATCCTAGAATTCATAATCAACTTATTTACTACCACAGTCTAGATACAACTTTTGAAGAATTAATCCAGGTTAAAAAGAAATAGACTCTAAGACAGAGAGAGAAACAAAGATAAAATCTTCCCTGGGATCACCACTGCGCCCGCACCACTCATGAGTCATGCACACGCTGATACGCATCTCCAAAAGCCAAACGCCCAAGAAAAAGCATAAAGATGCATGTGTACGTATGCATGCATGGCTAGCTGCTCCTGGCAGGCAGTCTAGTTCAATCACACAAAAGGCAGCCACTGTGCGTTCTTCCTTTCAGCAGCTCAAGTCTATTTCTTGAGTCATAAAACATGCATCTCCAAAGCTAGCTCAGAATCAATCCAAGAAGTGAACCAAATCGTATGTCCTAGAACTACAAGAAGAGAAGCAAGCTAGAGAAATTCTGACCTGCATGTTGTTGTATCTATTGAAGGTCTTGAAGCAGACGGGGCAGGAGAACTGGGTGGGCCCGATGAGGATCTGCGACGGTGTCGGGATCCAATACTGCCCCTTGTTCAGCTTTCCGATCGGCGTCGACGGGAACCCTAGCGGCACCACCTCGTCGCCGCCGTCCACCTTGCACTCCTCCTCCTCCTCCTCCTCGTCTTCCGGCTCAATACCGGCGCACGCCCCCCTGCCGGAGAGCCCGGACAGGAGATCGGCCTCCGTGCGGCCGCAGCCGCTGCCGGCGGGCAGGCCGATGCGCAGAGCGACCGCGGCCTCGTCCGTCGCCGACGTCCCGGTCTCCACGTCCATCGGGTCGCCCTCGTCATAGCATGACGGCATGCAGTTGAGGTCGGCGAAGAGCGGCATGCGCGCGGGCATCGTGGAGCCCGCTGCCGCCTGCAGGTAGCAGTCGTCGTCGTCGTCGGACTCGGAGTCAGCGCCGTCGACGTGGGGGCGAGAGGTGGGGATGGGCGAGAGGGAGAGCAGGGGGAGCGCCTCCCGGAGCGGAGGGGAGGGAGGTGCACTGTCATGATGACGAGGATGCGGCGGCGGCGGCGGTGGCTGGAAGAAGCTGGCGGGGTACTGAGGATGAGCGGCGACGACGGCGGGGTAGAGGGTGGTGTAAGGTGGAAGCTGAGGGGTGGGATGAGGGGTGGGCGGAGGGGTGGGGAAGGAGGAAGCGCAGTAGTAATAGTAGGGGTTCTTGTAGAAGCTTGTGTAGGGGTCTTCCATGGATAGATGGCTCGGTTTCTTGCTCCGGCACTCTCTTCCTGCTTTGCTTCTGCTGTTGGCTACTGTCTTGGGGCCTTGGGGGTGAGGGTGTGGGTGCCGTGGTTGGCAGGCGGTAGTTATAGTGAGAAGGGTAGGGGCAGGGGGGAGAGAGAGTGAAGCCGAACAGTTGGATAAATTATATATGGAGTGGTATTGTTCTTCTGACGGTTGTATTCTGCTAGGGGGAATCCTAAGCTTACCCTGCTGAGATTTCACGAAGGGACGTACACGTAATGATAAGATTCAGGTCGACCAATAGAGCCCCATTCATAAATTCTCGATTTTCATCATGGAAGGTATGTTTTTTTTTTTTTTTATGAATGAATGCATGTACACGAGTTATTCATTTTTGGAGGTGTCTAGAGAGCACTTGAGTATTTTCTTATTGAATAGCACTCAAATTTTAAGCATTTCATGCATAGTCTTTTTTACATCAATTATATACTAATTTTACACACTAGGTGTCTAGAGAGCACTTGAGTGTTTTCTTATTAAATAGTACTCAAATTTTGAGCATTCCATGCATGGCCTTTTTTACATCAATTATGTACTAGTTTTACATAAATTAAATTATGTAAAAAACAATGTGACAATTTGAAAAAAAAAAGGAACAAACCAAACTATAAGGAACACAACAAACAAAAATGTGGATCACAAAGTTAGATATTGACAGTCAAAATTAGGAAGCACAACATGGATCACAAAGTAATATCTAATAGACAAAAAAATTGAGTGCTCATAAACAAAAAAAACACTCGAAGTGCTATTTAGCAATTCCTTCATTTTTATACACCCAATTTAAATATTTAACAAAATTTCTAGGAGCCGGATGTCTAATTTTTCCGGACCTGTAACATTTTTTCCTACACGTGAAATATTTTCCTTCGATAACAGTAAAAATATCGATCCAGATCATTGCAACATTTTTTTTCCTATGTGTGAAATAATTTTTCCTACATGTGAAACATTTTCCTTTAATAACAGTAGAAATGTGTGCATGAAAAAATATTGCAAACATTGGAAAAAAATATTACACCGATCGTCCGACGAAACATGTTAAGATCGGATGTTCGGGTGCTAACTCTTCGCCATATTTTAATAGCATAGTTCACCACATCTTATAAAACTTTTGACACCTACTTTCCACCGGAATAAGAATTTTAAAGGGAGAATGCTAGTTATGAGAAGCCTTTAATTATATACGTACACAGAAAGATAGAAATTAACTGCACATAACGCAAAGTAACCACACTAAGCTTTAGTGATATGAAGTCACGAGAGTACTAGTACAATGCATATATGGATGATTTATTAATTAATTAGTTTTACTTAAAAGCACATCATGTCACTTCTTTGAGAATATGTTGGCTATCTTGTCATTACGGTAATATGCTCATGTGTGTACACAAGTATGGAGTATATATGTTGTCAAAGGAAATTTCACTTTCATATGACCCACGAATCAAGAAACGTTGATTATAACGCCACAGCATGTTTTATTTGAACACCAACTATGAAATCATCAAGTAAATGCAGGAGAAGGGATGGGATAGGATTATTTCATACCCAACGTGTGTGTACCATGGTTAAAATGGTGGTATTTTATAATACTACAGGAATTACATAGAAGGTTTTCAAAAAGACAAACAAAGAGAGTAAATCACTAAAAATCGTTGCCTCCGTTGAGAAACATAAAGCCAATAATATGGATGGTCTTGTTTAGAAATACAATGATTGCATATGGATTTAATAAGACTTTGCTTACTATATACCTCTATTTATTATTCTATCTTAACTATATGCATCTATTTATTACCACATACATAAAGTTTTATCTCTCATCTTCTAAAACAAATTAAGAGGGATATCTAAGTTATTTTATCTCATATATTTTTAATTTCATCATAACCTTAGTTCTTACCCAAAGTTAGAATACAGCTTACAGGAGAGTATTTCTCAGAGGAGAGAGTATATTGTGGTTCCGAGTTTTGAGGGCGCGTGTGGGTTAAGGGGCATGTATGAACCATATTGCCCCGGCGACAGAAAAAAAAAAAGAAAGACAAAACCTAGCGTGTGCATGTCGACATTTGATTTGTTCAAGGGCGGCCTATACTAGCTAGTAGGAATTAAACCAACGGAAGGGACGAGCAAGAAAGAGTCTAACGGAAGGGTTTCGACGAAAAAAAATCATAGAGATCAAATTCGTCCTAGGCTAATTACATACAAATACAAACTTAAAAGTTCAAATGCACCTCAAATTTGTCTTTTTGTAACCGTTTTTTTTTATAAGATTTATTTTTTTTCAGAATAATCTTATTTATAAATATAAATATATACTCTCTTTTGTAAGATCTTTTTTTTGAATGATCTTATTTATAAATATAAAGTTTGTATGTAGATTTAATGAGACATTTCCTTCTATACCTCTATTTATTTTCTCTTATTCATATGTATTTATTTACTACCATCCACACAAAATATATCTTTCATCTTCTAAGACAATTAAGTAGGGACATCTAAGTTATTTTCTCTCGTATCTTTCTCAATTTTAACGCAACCTTAATCCTTACACAAAATCAAAATACACCTTATAAAAAAACGGAGGGAGTACATGCTATAGCATGCAAAAGAGGAGCCGATGCAACAACATTAAGGGTGTGTTTGGTAGAGTTTCAGCTCTATCAGATCCATGGATCTGGTGGAGTTAGGTATTTTTAGCTCCACTAGATCTCTGAAGTTGGAGCTGTGAGTACATTAAAAGTGTTTAGATGGATCATCTTGTATATATTTTAGACAAAAATATAAACTTAATTTATTTTATTTTAACCTACAAGTTACAGATCTCAAATGAAACTGGGATCTAAAACTCTACCAAACAAACCCTAATTAACAAGTCTGAGCTTTGACATCCAGACGTTATATGGTTGTTCGATCAGGGCCACATCTACGCACAACCTCTATCTAGGTCCTCTACGCCGTGCATGTTTGTTTATCCGGCGGGGGGGTGTAATTAATCTGCTTGGGACGGGAGGCGCAGGCCGGGGTTTCCACCGGCACCTGCCTCGGAATCCGTGGCGCGCGGTCGCGTCTGGCTCCGGCCGGGGGAGGCGACGCGCCTCCCATCCCGAAGGCTCGTGTTGCGCGCGCGCGCACGGGCGCACGATCGCGCGCGGCGAAGAAGGCCGGCCTGATCTGCTGCTGCTGCCTCTGTCGCGTCGTCGGATGGTTTAATTCCCGTTCTATGATCTGCTGGGAATCTATCTGCCCTTCTATTCTGCCTCGTAGTTTGTCTTCCGTGTCTGTGCTAATCCCATGCAAACCCGGCCGGCCCACTACTTCGTGTCCGCTTTTCACACTGGGTTTTTTCGTCCGCGGTCGTGCATGCACGCAGCAGCTTGTTCGGGAAAAGGGGAGAGGTATGGAATTAATGCCGTCTGAAGATCAAAATTAACGGCCCCGCCGGTTGCAAATTCTAGTCAACGAAGGAAGTGTTTGGTCTAAACTAAACATTTTGATGCTTGCTTTTCTGCAAGAGTTTCCCATGACTCCATAAGTGAGTGTGGCAACACGCACCATCTCCACCGTCCATCCTTGGTTCGAGATTCATGCCCCCCCTTCCTCTCTCCCTCTCCCCGTGTCTTCCCTCACTCTATCTTAGCAACGGCGGCTACTTCAGATGTGCTTAAATCCTGCTCTTTCCGTCCAAAAATATAAGGCGCATTTTGATTTTGCACATGTATTAAGTTTGCGTTGAAATTGAGAAAAGTACAAAAGAAAATGATTTAGATGTCTCTACTTAATTGTCTTGGGCATGGCAACTCTTAAGATTCCTTAACATGTTCATATTGTCTACGGTATCATAACCACGTTAGTCTGACATATACACAAGCTTTGAATACATGTGAGACATTATAGATGAATAAGTCCACAATTTCTATTTATACACTTCCATACTTAATTATTATTTCAATTATTATAAGAATTTCTAGCTATTTTTCTTTTCTTCGATCAATATACTCCGTAATTTCTAGTCTTTTTACTACGTACCTAGGATTAACGTGTGGGTTTACGAAGAAGCCTCCAATTGATTTATTTGCAACATACCCGATTCAACTTATCTTGGAAATTAATTATAAGTCCGACCGAATATTTACAATTAAGTTTCTTCCTAATCCGCTTTGGTCGTCTTTCATGTATGGATATATCCGTCCTACGTTTATGTATCCAATAGTAGTTTGAATGGGACTCCATCTATCAAATACCAAGGCGTCTGTGTGTTAATAATAATAGATCCATGCTGTATATATGTTGCACAAGTATAAAGAAATGGACGGGTAAGATTTTTCTTTTTTCTTATTAACAAAGGATTTTCTAGCATTTTATGATTCCCTCCGATTAATACAATAATTTCTATTGTTTTCCCTACCTAGGATTAACATATATAGGGACTTCTAGAGGAGTCTTCAATTAGTATAGATAAAGATGCATGCACTTATTTAGTATAATAATTTCCCCCAAATTTTCATGCATGTCATTATAGTTGAACTGGATGCACGCAACATATATTTTTTTTAAAAAAAATAGATGGGAAAAGCATTGCCACCAATTAATATTTACTGGTGCATGTACGCTGCTCACTGCTCCTACCATCTGCCTATTGTTCAAGGATGGCGATTGCATCACTCGATCATGCATGGCTAGCTGCTTCCGGGCAATGAAGGCCGGCCGGGCTTTTTGTAATCTAGGGTACACGCACGATCAGAGTGTATATGTTCGTCTCGATTCTTTCGAGATCCAAAACGAAAGCTCCAAGTGTAATGCAGTAGGCAACATAGCATGCACATTGATGTAGCACTAGCAGCGCTCGTCGTCCTGTGTGTGTGTGTGACCGTGATCGATTACCCCAAGCCTTTGCACTGGTGCATGCTTAGGAAAACTACTGCATGCATGCATGCAATATGCCGGCCGCATGCAAGCAGCATGATGATTATTACTGGCACGTACTACCTCCTCTCGAAAGGTGCATGCATGTAGCTAGGCTTTTGATCGCATGCACATGATCAAAACTCGAACTCTCAAGACATACGCACACGTACACACGCAGGCCTGCCTCGCATATGCAGTCACGTAGGATACAAATGCTCTCCAGTGGTATAGCGTTTGGTCTTTACAGACCTCTCCATCGGTGAACATGACATGAGCATAACTTGGCTTTCAGCGTCACATATATACATGCATTGCGGTGCATTCACTCATGGACACCTGAAGAGAAACGCCAAAAGGAAGCTACGGCCAGGAATAATTATGGATACGTGCTAGTCCATGAGTAGTTAGCAAGCATTCAAGACGTACACTGTGCGTGTACAGCTAGGCCATAGTGTCGCGGTCCATTTCGGCACAGATGGAGGCGTCGCGAGGGCGTTCAAATTAAGTAGGCGAACTGTGTGCACTTGTACTGGCACAGTGTAGTGGCCCTGACCAACCGCCTAGTGTTCCAATTGATTAGCCAGTCGGTGCGATCCCTGTACATATATGTAAACCGCACAAGCGAGCAGAGATCCTATTGCGCCGCGCTCGAGACGAGTGTACCGCGTACGTGTGAGTCCTTGTAACATTGCAGTCATCAGCTGTACTCCGGTGCGCCCAAACCCTAGCCTCTTCGGCGGCGGCCGTGTGTGTGCACACATACATATACATATACATATCTCGGCAAAAAAATAAAATAAAACTTTCTATTATGAAAAGGCTAGCCAAATTTGTCGCATAATTATGTAGCTAGATATTACAAATACATATGTTTATATTTGAAAATAGAGTTGTATTTGTTATCCAACATTTCAACTCTAACGCTCGTGATTGAAGAGTTGAATTTTCAATGAGTGGTGAACCCTAGTCTACTTCTACCTCTAGACCTCCTCTCCCTATATGGCCGATGGATGCTGGTGCTATGGGAGGCCCGGTCGATGATAGAGGATGCTCTTGATCGATTCCACCAAAATAAGTATGATTTATCTCTTTTTTTTCTTCAATTAATGTGGTAAATTTTAGCCCTTCGTAGCAAATAAGACGACTTTTTTCTTCATTCGTTTCAATAATATAGTATAGATGGAAAGATGCTGAGCCTAGCTTTGGCCACATGTTTTGAGAAACACCGTGGACGATAGGCATATAATTACGCAAAGATTGCAGACTCACCGACAAGTGACATGGAAAGGTAGAAGAACACGTATTCACCGAAGCATTCATTAATAATTCATCAGTGACATGATATACTACTGTTAGGAGGGCATGGACATTTGTTGGGAGCGGTGGTGTGCCGTGATGATAAGGTAGAGATCGAGCAAGGATATCATATATCATCGTATGATAGAGGATCCGGCCGGGCAGACAGAGTGGGTTCAAGGTATAAATCATAAACTCCAAACAGTGAGGCCATTTAATTGGAAATAGTAGCCAGAGAACAAGGGACTGGTGGTGTGATGCATACATAGTGTTGTGGTTGCACGGAAGGACAAGAGGCAGACTGGATGGCATTTAAGTCCATGAGAGAGAGAGAGAGAGCAACAACAATGGAAGGCATCGATACAATATTCTTCCAGGAGTATATCAATATATCTCAGTCGATACACACATTGCTTTCTTCTGTCCTTCCATTGATTTGCCTCAGATCACTTCTCTTGGATGTGTGGGCGAGTGATTCTTGTTGAATTCATGTGGGTAGGAGAGCGAGTGATTCCAAATAAAGGGGCTTGGCATGCATAGCTCACCGTATTTCAAGATTGGTGGGGGCTAGTTGTCCCTTCTCACGGTCGGGTGTACCACATAAGTCTGTTGTGAGGTGAGCTTCTGGCGTTTTGTAGTGCAGAAAAGGTTGTCACTTGATGGCCATGTGGATGATATCAGTTGGAGCCTAGCTAACTAGTCCAATTTGTGATACTGGTATATACTCACTACATGTATATATAGCTCATCAGATTTATCTATGTCTCAGCGTCTTTGATTCGTAGCATTCTAAAAACACGTGAAAGAAATATATATAGAATTGCGATGCCATGGGATCTTGAATTCTATAATATTTAAAACCTAGGAATTTGCAATAAAAGGTGTTTGATTGCACCACAGGAAAAATACATAAATTTTGAGATTAAATGTTAACTGATTAGAGAGAATAGAGAGGAAGAGAAAACGTGCATTGGAACTCTCAAAGGAATTTGTAACACAACGTTAGACCTTATGCTATAATTCCTCCAAAACTTATAGAAAATTCGTATCCTATAAAATTCGAAGCATGCAATCCTACAAATCAAACATCTCGCATAGGCATTTTTCCTTTAGATTGAATTCTTCCATTTTTTCTTTAAATTTATTTGAATCAAAGAGGCCGGTGCATATCGATAGACTACCATTTGTTCATGTCTTTCAGGTAAAAGGGTTCTAGATAATGTATCCTATCGGTAAATTTTTTTTATGTCCATGATGTTAATAGCCTATTCGGAACACATGAATCTAAAAATACAGGAATAGCAAAAACGTAGGATCAAAATAGCATGGTTTGTTGAATACTACAGGAAATAAAACCACAGGAATTACTCAAAAAATGTGTTTAGATACCCATATAAAAAAATGCAGGAATTTTAAGAGTACATGTTACTTGTATTTGACGGGAAGTGTGTTGGGGGGTGGCAGTGCGCGTGCTTGGACTTCTCGAAGGAAAAGATAAAATGAGGTTTGAGCTCATGTTTTTGTTTATATGAAATTGAGGGTATAGAAATGCATTCCTCTCAAAGGAAAAGATAAAATGAGGTTTGAGCTGATGTTTTTGTTTCTATGGAATTGAGGGTATAGAAATGCATTCCAATAGATTTTGACAACTTTATTCCTATGTTCCAAACAACTTTTATAGGAGAAAGTCCTAAGAATTAGAATCCTTCAAAATTCCATTATGAAAATTCTTCAGTCCAAAGAGCCCCCCTAAGCAGCTAATGCATGCATTTGATATGATCGCGTGGGCCAACATGTAATCTGGAGTATCTGGAACCGTATTGGAAGCATAGTATTTAGTAGTAGTAGTCTAGTAATCATTATTCGCCGACCCGTGCACATGTGTGCTTCTCACGAAATAATTTGACCAAAGTTACGACTTTTATTACCTACATAGTTTCCCAAATCTAACTTTCGCTTTATTTTGGGATTCTACATACATGGTTCGCCCAGTCTAGGATCTATATAGAATGCATGAATTTGAAAGTCTACCAAAACCCTTAATTCTAAATAGGGTCTTTTAAGGCTTTGGTAGAAATTCCTCGATTCGATTTTCATTAGAAGTGATTCTCCGAGAAGTGATTCTATCACGAAAGTGATTCAACTAATCCATAGGATAAACTCTATGGAGAAACTAACTCTTTGTTGGGAGTGAATCGGAGAAGCTTTTTTTTTCCTCACTGACTAGTTCATTTAGAATCACTTCACGGAATCACCACAGGAGCGATTATCGACATTGAAAATCAGGTAGAGCTAATGTAGTATTTGTCTTTGTTACTCCTTTATTCAATAATATATATTGTTTGTACATTGACGCAATCTCTAGCACGTAACTTTGTCTAGTAACTTTTATGGTAGTTAAATACATTAGCAAAAACCATGAAGACAATATACAATTAATGAAAGCACTTTTCATGATTACTCTGAAGGCAGGCCCCGCCAATCTAAATAGTATCCTGTGAATGACTCCTCTAGTCACAGAAGTGTCATTCTGGATATCGACATAATCCTCAAAACACAACTTTGATCATTACTTTTTATTGCAACAGATTTATAAAACATAATAAAATTACACTTTTACGAAAATTCTTTTCGAGACAAATCTGTTCATACCATTTTCATGTGTCCAATCAAAATATCACAAAAATATCGATAACCAAAGTTAAAGAAAGTTTGATCGCACATCCCTCAAACGACGCTCTTTTGCTCCTGAGGGGTGTACAACACCAATAATCGAAGTTAGGGAAGTTTGACCGGAAACATTCTAATTAGAATCTAAACAGGGGAGGTACTAAGCAGGTTTTTCAAAACAAAATTTTAAGATAGACCATCAGCCAGTTAATTTCCGCAAAATACACCCCTTGTTAATCAGCGCTGGCACGAGCCAAGGCCTCGGCATCTCGAGGCTTCAGCCAAGAAACAGGTAAAAAACACCGGAGTCACGCAGCGCCAATCGCGAGCTCAAGAAATGCGGAAACCAGCGTGATTTCGGCCGGGCCGGGAGAGCTATCCATCAGCCGTGCCCATCTCGCGCCCATCACAGGAGGGAGCCAACAACACGGCATGTGCTCCTCCGAGACACATGCCCACGGTGCCCACAACCCAAACGCACGGCACATTAACACGTCGGCCATTCCTCCTGCTCCTGCTCCTCCCCCTCGATGCAGCTCGAACAGTAGGTGAGCCATAAATACTACGGTTTCGATCTACAACACGACGGAACGAACGAAGCGTGTACGCCGAACAATAATATCGTATTTCCCAACATCATTAATATGGCCTACAGTAATAGCAGACAAAAGGAACAAAGTAGGCAAGTACACGGGCATTATGAGCACTGACAGCGCCGTTTCATCTTCCGAAATGATCAGGCCGGTACGCGCACCGCACCCGGCCCCCATGGGCTTGCGCCATCGCTTCGGCGTCGTGACAAATTCGGGCAGATCATGCACAAAGAGAGGACATGCCACGTTTCATCAGGCAGTTTTCAACGTTTCAACATTAACATGTGTAAGAATCCTCAAGCCGAAATGGTAAATCGAAATCACAATTTGACAGAGACTGTGGAATTACGTCAAGAATGGAATGGACGGCATGGATTGGCTTTCATGCCATCGCTGCCTGTCAGGTAAGGCAGGGATTGACTCTGCACTGTATTAGTTCCCGGATCACGGGTGTAACCTCCCGTTGAAATTGTAAGCATCAGCGCTGTTAGTGCGACCAGTATGCAGGAACTAAACAGAATATCCATGCAGCATGGCCGTGGTAACTTTCATGATGAATACCTCGGTCTGTCACTCAACTCATCGATAACATCTCTCTGTTTCAGCAACCTAGACCTTTCAGTATATTACTCAACTTACTGATAACCTCTGTGGTCCTCGCATGTGATCCAGAGAGATTTATGGCATGATACTCTAACCCCTTCCAGTGTGAAATCAATGCAAAATGTGGGCGCCGATACAAGCTGCTGATGATCTCAAGAACTTTTGTATCTGGTGTAGCTGAAACCAAGTGTGTTAGACCAGCCCCATGGGCCCCTATTACTACTGAAGCTTCCTGGATAGCAAGGAGTTGCTCCTTCATATTCATGTGAGCAAATAGACCATTGACGACATTTATTTTGCATTTCTGACCTTTTGCCCAGTTGTCAATTGCATCAAATACTTCTCCTTCATTGCTCAGTCTAGATTCAACCTTCCCACTGTGCCGTGGGTGGGCCAAGTAGTCTTCTCGCCGAACAAAGAGAACGTTGATCCCGTTTGATTTTTTAGATGACATGATGTCATCCTCTAGAAGATCGAAAGAAGCTACAAGCATCTCTCCAAATTCAGATAATCGTGCAGTTTTCTGGTGGTCCGGTTTTTCTCTAAGGGACTGAGCGGAGGCACCTTCACAGCTGAAGCTCTGACTAAGCCCCTTAAATAGAGCAGTCTCATAGCCCAACGGTGAAAGAATTACATGCCGGAAACAAACAGGACCAGAGAAGTTTTTAGCATATGTCACACTTGAAAAAAGTGCTTCCCATGTTTGCTCCAGTGGTGCCTGTGGATATCAGGTCATATCTGTTACAAGACAAGCATATACAGGGGGAGAAACAGAAATGAATCATTATGAACAAAAGTGACTTGACTTAATTAGCAGATAAAATGTAATCGGAGATAATCAGAAAATAAGTAAGCAATCGATCTCAATACGCGGCTGCTTTTGTAACACAATACTTCCATGTATTGCATGCCAGTTATCAGTTAAATAAAACCAATACCAGTGGCAAAACTGAGCAAACACATAGAACACAGCTCATGTTTGTGACTTGACCAAGAAATTTCCGTAAATTTTCAGGAGGAAGGAAATCATTGTGTAATGTTTCCAGTCAAAAATAATACTACTGACAACATTGCTGCACAGCTGGGAAACAGAATGATCATTATACTTCACTTTCCTGCTAAGTCTTCACATATTCTACTAAGGAGTTGCAAGCTGCACACACATACACACCACCTTTCAAAAGCATGGTACTGTTCTAACTATTCGATGGACAGGTACTGAGATGATTGATGAGGAGACATGCCACAAAATGGATCACCCCAGTTGACTGATTTTAACAGCTAAAACTCATAGAAGTCAAAACTCTGCCTCCCGTTTCATTTTCATGGATTATTTCAATTTTACTCTATGAAGTACAGCTCCTTTATGATGATTCTAATGCATTCCTGAAGTTTACTTAAATACACTGGGTACCGTATAACACGTTTTAAGTTGTATGTGCTGATTCTGAAAGAAGAAAGATCACATGACAGAGGAGCAACATAAAATGTAAGCTAGGCAGACGTGGAAGCATAGACATGTATAAATGGCAGAGCTTTGGATGAGGTGCCGGGACAGAGTTCTCAGGGTTTTGCAGAAGAGTGCTAACTGTCACTGAAGTAGAACAGAGATGATGAGAGAAGCAAAAGATCTGGAAGAACTTCTCATTGCAATTAACTCCAAACAGGAGCAGCAGACATGGTCCCCAATACTAAATGAGAAAAAAGTGAGCAGAAGATGACTATGTGCATACTATCAAATAAACTAACCAAACTACAAGTCAGACATAGAAATCTGAATTCAATATGCTACTACCCCAATTATTGTTGAAACAGACTAATTCACCATAGTTCATGTGGCATACCTCTCATAATAATGCAGTGCACCAATAATCAAAAGCATGCAATAATTGAAAGTGCACCACGTACCTTGCAATGCCCATCCACAAAAACAACATTAGGACGTTTAGGTAAATTTGTGACTCTGGAGCTAACATATGCACTGTACCAGTCTGTAATTGTGTGGAAAAGGTTTGCATATTCAAACCGAGTGACCAGAAGAGTCGGCTCATCAATCCACTGCAACAAATGTTATAACACAGTTATGAAGAAACTACAGTAATTCAGGAGAACAAAATGAAAATGTAACAGTGAAACATAAATGTTGCCACATTGGTCCAAAAGTAAGTCCTGCCATTTAATAAACGAAGTCATGAAACAAAGTTAACGGTCTGTTTCTTAGAAGTTCATGAGCTCCTTTGTGAAAAAAGTCTTAATGCAATGCAAGCCTACAAGGCTAAGCCTTTGAAATTCAAAAGGTCATCACCAAGGACACCCATTTTGCTCATTGACCCTGTTTGAAAACCATCTGTTCAAACAAAAACCTGCAAGAAAGTCGGTTATATCTGTATAGCGAAAATGCAACCAACCGTATTGAACCAGGTAACCGAAAGCATGAACATAAGTTACATAATAGAAACATCAACTGTGCTACAGGCCTAGAGCTGTACAAAATCATTGCAATTAACTCATATTGAACCAAATAACAAAAAACATAATCACTATCTTTATATATACTACTAATGGGCACTTGGTACTTACGAAGCTCCCACCTTAACCAGAGAAAAAAGGTAGAAGTTCCCACATTAATCATAAACATATCTAATTTTTCATTAGGCAGGACTTAATTATGATATCTTGGATTTCTTCCTCCAATTTCCTTTCTGCCATATAGGATTAGAAATATTGAGATGCATGCACCAGCCAGTTCACCCAAAAGCTTAAGCTGATGAGGAAAAGTGGGCAATTCACTTATACTTCAACACTCCCCTTCACGTACAGGCTCCCTCAGGCTCTAGGACATGGAATAGAAGTGGGCTGCAATTATTTTTTTTAATTGCGCCAACCGGGTCTTGAACTCGAGACCTCTTGGCTCTGATACCATATTGAGTTGCATGCACCAGCCAATTCACCCAAAAGCTTAAGTTGATGAGGAAAAGTGGGCAATTCACTTATACTTCAACAAGTAATCCATTCATTAGACCTTATCGCGCATTTCTTTAAATTCCTTTGTCACAAAAGATTGGAATTTGGAATTGCACGTTTCCTGATCCCTCACATCTTTAGGTCTATACTAATCTCAATCGGTTTTACCACTTCAATACAAGAAAAAAAAAACTCTCAAATTCCTTTGTGACACCAATACATCATTATTTTCCGTTAAATGCACATAAATGTATGTCTAAATATAATCTGTTATGCTTTGTTACTTTGATGTTTTCCTTTATTCCAACCAAATCTGTGGTGTGTAAAAACACTTGTGCCTTTTATATTGCTTGAGCAAGCAAACTTTGCCTTCCATGCAAATGTGTGCAACAATCCAAACTTGCTGAAGACGAGTTTATATGCAGTTGTCAAATGGGGGTTTGAAGTGCATCATGAAAAATTGTAAATTCAATATGATTAGCCCATTTGCACTTCCTCACAACAAAGTTGTTTCAGTGCTATGGTTGGCTCTTGTTGCAATTATTTTTAAGTCCTATAAGTTCTTTCTTTTCAACAATTCTTACACAAGTTATTTATATTATTTCACTTTTGCAACTCGCATCAAGTGCGCAATAGGATTTTATTTATCTGTATCTCTTTTACCTTACTACTTCCATATATGCAACCATGCCATAAGTATGAGATTATCCTTTTCATTCCAGACCTAATAACGATTCTTACCATTCGAGGTTTTTATTTTTAAGTTTTAATATAAATTGGGTCCATATTTCATACATGGACGGAATATGTACCAGATACGATCTTCAATTATGAATTTCTACTTTTGTAGCACAAAGTTTTTTCTTTTCAACAATTCTTACACAGGTTATTCATATTCTTTCACTTCAGCTGTTTGCATCAAGCACGCAATAGGGTTTTATTTATCTATATCTCTTTTACCTTATTACTTCCAATATGCAACCATGCAATAAGTATGAGATTATCTTTTCGATTCCAGATCTAATAACAATTCTTACCATTTGAGGTCTTTGTTTTAAGTTTTAATATAAATTGGGTTCATACTTCATACATGGACAGAATAAGTACCACTTAAGATCTTTGATTCAGATTTTGTACTTTTGTAGCACTTACGATCTTTTATTTCGAATATGATTCATATTCCTAGCTTTCCGGTTTCTTATATACCCTGGGTTCTTCAGAGTTTGCTAGCAATTGTTTTAGAACAATTGCTGGCGATTACTATGCGGTAACTATGGGATAAATTGTTTTCTTTTATGCACTTTACAAAGATTTTCCACCTTCCACCACTCACCCTATAAGTGCGAGTGGAGTAGCGGAGGTGGAAAATTATGTGAACTGGAGGAAGGCTGAAAAGCTTTTCTGCAATTAGAAAGAACAGTACCATAGCTTGCTGCTTACTTCTGACAATTTACTCTTTTCTTATAAACTTAACAAATATATCAAACTTAATAGTAGCAAGGTAGCATGAGAAGTTGAGGACTGGGTCCAACAGATTTCAGTTAATTCCTTGTGTTACAATTCAAACACAAAGCCATCTCTGCTCTTCACATTTTATTGGATTTCCATCTAGAATAACAAATTCTGCAACAATTTACTTCCCATCAATCATCGAAGATACTAGCTACTAGTTAGCGAGGCAAAGAGTACCTGGGTGCAGTGGAGTTCACCAGGCGACACGACCCTCGCCGAGTCGAGCAGCGCCCTCATGGTGTGCATCCCAATCCCGCCGGTGGGCACGTAGGAGTCGAGGAACCCCGCTCCCACCAAGGGCCCCGTCCTCCCCGCCGCCACACCTTCCACCTGCAACGCGCCGGGCTTGTACTTGGGCAGCTCCTCCTCCTCCGCGCGGCCCATCACCTGCTCGATCGGCTCGCCGCCGCGCGACATCGCGATGAGCGCCGGGTCGAGCCGCACCCGCGCACCCTCGCAGATAGAGCTGCCCAGCGTCTCACTGTGGTGGCACCGGAACCACCCGCCGCCTCCGCGCCCTTCGGGGAGGACATCCACGGGGCGGGAGAAGCCGTTCCCGAAGTAGGCCTCGCAGGAGTGCGGCGGCGGCGGCGCGGGGTCGGGAGTCCAGGTGAGGAAGGAGGGAAGGCGCGGCCACGGCTTCTGGGAGGACAGCGCCTGGACTTGCTCACGGGTCTGGGCCTGGGCTTGGGGCTTGCGGTTAGGGGAAGGGTGGCGGGACTGGAGGAGGAGGTAGAGCGCGAAGGAGACGGCGTAGACGGCGAAGACGAGGAGGAGGACGCGCGGGATGAGGTGGCGGAGCCGGTGATTGTTTTGGCGGTGGTGGTGGTGAGTGCGGACGGGCATCATCTCTGGCGGGCGGCTGGGCGGCGACCGCCGGAGAGTGGTGGTGGTGGTCGTCGGGGATGCCTAGATCGGAGGCAGCGGACCAGAGGCAAGAACTCGGACGAGGTCGCGATGGGGAAAGCGGAAAGTGCAAACGGGTACGCCTGGGGGGTCGGATCGGACGGTTGCTGGTGTGGGTTTGGTGCCTTTTTGACGGCCGCGATGCGGTGACACCTTTTCCTTTTCTCTTGCTTCTTTCCTTCTTTTTTATCTCGCGGAGGCGATGACCGACCGCCGGAATCGCACATCACCACTTCGGTGTTGGTTTGCCGGCGGCTGCTTGCCGATGGAGGCGGCGCAGCCACCGTAAGCTACCATGAACAACCAGCCCCTCAGGAGCAGTTGCGGCGCGGAGTAGTTTGCCAATGTGCGAGTTGGGTCACCGTGCCGGCCGGCCGCCGATGCCGACCTAGCCGCCGCCGTGACCATCCATTCACCCGAAGCACAGTGCAGCTGGCCTCTAGGTAAGTGTCATTTTTACTGCTGCATAGTGTATTTTACTTGGAAGAAATTGCATAGAATTTTCATTTCCTCGCTTGGCAAAGAAAGGAGAAAGAACTTCCGTTTGCTTGCGCGGTGGAAGAAGTACAGAGAAAAGTGGGATTCGTACGGCTCCTTTGAGGTGTATTTTAGGGATTTATGACATAGATGTGACGAGCAAGCTTGATCTTTGCATACGACAACCAAATGTACCGGATTGAGGAGGGATCAGACTCTGGTTAAGGGGATCGAGTCTTCTTCAGAATTCAGAAGTTTCCATTTAGTGCAATTGGATTGAGAAGGAGCACAGATAGTTGTGAGTAGGTTTACATCATCGATTTGACTTTGAAAATCAACCTCTCGCCGATACCGATTTTCATCTTCGCTTAAAGTCTCTAAGAGTAGTGCTTCCTCCTTTGTCGGATACTCATAAGCAAAGTGTCTAAGGTTACAACAATTGTAGCACCTCACCTTAGATTTGTCTCGACATTCGCCACGGTCACAACCATAACCTCGTCCTTGCGACGAGTATGATAAGTTCTCGGAGTCTTCCTTCGCTCTCTATTCACGACGTGTCAACAGCAAGTGCTCTTCCTCCACGGCACCACCATAGCCCGATGACTGCTCCTCGTGCGCCTTCAAAGACCCAATGACCTCCTCCACGGTCATGTACTTGAGGTCGCCAAACTGCTCGACCGTGGACACGATGTGAAGGAACTTTGAAAGGGCGGCACATAGAAACTTCTTGACGACGTAGGTCTCCTCCACTTTGTCACCCAAAGCATGGATCTTGTTGACAATCACTGTCAACCTTGTAGTGAAGTTATCAACTGTCTCTGTTTCTTTCATATGGTGACCCTCAAACTCATGCCTCAAAGTTTGAATCTTCGTCTCCTTGACACGCTCAGCCCCCATACACATGGTCTTCATGCCTCCCATGTTTCCTTGGTCGGCTCCTTTTCGGCAAGTAGGAGGAGCATCTCCTCCTAAATGCCATGGTAGATGGCCGCCAATGCCATCTGGTCCTTGTGCGTGTTGGCAACACTGGGCACAACGGCATCCCACACACCTTGTGCTTCATGTGCACCTTTATTTTGATCATCCGTGTCATGTAGTTGCTCTTTGTGAGCAATAGGTACTAGAGGGTGACAGAACCTCCTCTTGCGGGAGCTTCGGACACCGTCATGTCCACGGTCTCATCGCTTGTCATGGAATTTCTCGGTGATGGCATCATTTTTAGCATCGACCGTAATTTTGATATCAAATGTTGGAAATCAATTACTTATTTCCTTTCTTTCTCACTAGGGAATCACACCCTCACTTGTGTTCCTCACAAACACATGTACAGGAGTATGGACACACTCAAAAACTCAAAACTTTATTCACATAAGTGTTGGTTAAATATAGCTCATGCATACTGATCCAGCATCAGCCTGGACCGAAAATCACGTCACTGATCCTTCCTAATCATGCATCACTTCCTTCTATATGCAGGCAACTTCCTAATCATACATTACTTATACATGCAGGCAACTTCCTAATCATGCCAACTTGACTAAAAAACATGGAAACAACAATTAAAACAAGATTATTTCCAACAAAGCTATTATGTCAAGCTAAAGCTCTTGAAGGCCTGGGAAGTTGACGACGAAGCTGATCGGACTTGAGGGGTGGTTGTAGCTTAGGTCTAGGTGAGTGAACATCTAGCTGGTTAACGTCGCCGACACGGGGCTAGCAAGGAAATTGTTTGCCAGGGCAAGGCGGACGAGGTTGGGGTATGCGTTGTTGTTGCCAAGGAAATACGAGAACGTTGCATTGTGTTGCTGGCGTTGAACACTCAAAGGCGACAGGGGCGAGGTGTTAGCTCCCATACTTGGAGCAATGGCAGACGGAGAACTTAACCCCGAGATCGTGGAGCCAAGTTAAAATAGCTTGTGAGTTTCGTAAATTTATATATCGTTTGTTAGATATTACTATATGTTAATTCTTATCGAATTTACTCGAGCTGAGCTCGAGCTTTTCTTATTATTGAAAATTAGCTAATATTGAATTGTTGATTGTTACTAAGTTTACTCAAGATGAGCTTAGGCCGGGCGGACCTCAAGCTCAGGTCTAGGCTCAGATCCCAACTCGCAAAGCTCGAGCTTGGAAGACTAGGCTCGCTCGAGCTTGGCTCAAGTTTTTACAGAACTCGAGTTTGGAAGACCAGGCTCACTCGAGCTCGGCTCGAGTTTTTACAGAGTTCAGCTCATTTACAACCTAGGGCCATGGCCCTTTCATGATCCTAAATTTTGCATTTTTGTCATTTAAAATTTTAAGAATACTTGTTAGAATTAGTACTATTTGGATGCCTTATCAAATATTATTTTATTTTGTGACTTACTTTTTTTTAACAAAAGGTTACCCCTATTTCATTAACGAAGCAAAGATCTTATAAAGTTCCAGGTACCAGAAATAAAGAAAACGATTGAGAGTTCCCTTTCTCAACTCAACGACAAGTTTGAGATAAGGCCATGTTTGTTTAGACTTAATTTTTTTTTGCTAGCTTTTCAGTTTAAACAGTTTAAAAGCAACTAGCTTTTATATGTATAGAGGTAAGTAATTTTACCCTAACTTCAATGGTATTAGTCTAAGACCAACCTTCAACAAGCTAAAAAATCGGCTCTCCGATGAGTTTTGGCTTTTAGTTATATGGAGGCTTATGACTTTTAAAAAAAGATAGATAAAAAGCTACATATTTATTTAGATTTTAACTTTTAAACCGATAAAAAGTCCAACCAAACAGAGCCTATGAAAGACGAAAAAGAAAGAGAGCATGAGATAGAGGATAGAGCATAGATGTCACTCTGCTCGAAGGACAAGCTATCTTGCTTCCAAGTTCCAAGCGTAGCACCACTGGTGGCCACCCTTTCGCCCTGCTAAAAGCTTCTGCCGTCAGTACACATAGCCGTTTGGATCTTCACCGGAGAGTTGAGACTAGCTTTTCATTTTGCAATCTAGCTCATTAGTCAATCCAATGGCAAATAGCACATATCATACTTTAGAACTACTACAAAGCGCTATAGTGCTTGCTAGTCATCCAATGGGACAACGATTCACCGTAAGATCCAGTTCTCTTGTATTATCTCATCCCAATTTGATTTGCCCCTTCCACTCCTTTCTCTCCCTCCCTCCCTTATACTCCTGATCTCCTTTTTCACCATCTCCCCAAACCAGATGCCTCCTCTTGTCTCTCTCTACGCCGAGCATCGTTGGTCGATTTTCTTTCTTGGCTTCTTGTAGGCCTTGTCCCGAAAGAGCAACACAATGCCAACGTCGTCCATCACCTGTGTGACCATCTTCGCCTTGCCATGCATGTGCGCCACGTCGGCCTCCATGCAGGCGTCGAGGAGCTTCCCTTAGCCAGCCACCTTGTCAAGCAGACTCTGCTTGAGAACCTCAACCTCCACGAGTCGGACCAGGCACCGCGCCTCCTCCCCCACGACCTTCACCTCGACAAGCCAGGGCGACAGTGGCTAGAAGAGGCAGATATGTCGGAGAGTGCACACCATGGTGGCAGCTACTAAAGAAGAAGACCACAAGTGGAGGAGGCGAGAAGCCACATGGGCATGGTGGTGGTGGAGCTTGATAGCATGCAACTCGCCGATGAGATCCCTGGTGGCTCAATCTTTTCTGAAATTTGATGTTTCCTTTTGGAACTTAGATGAAACTTATGAAATCCCCTGTGAAATTTGTTAAAACTCTCTAAAAGTTTGAAGTTTTTCTTTTGGAACTTCGTTGAAAATTTTCTTATACTCGTTTTTAATCAAGTTTCGTATTTGAAACTAGATGACACTTATAGTTTTAGATTTAAAACCCATTGAAGTTTGTTGGAACCTTATGAAACCCATTTTGAAACATTTTCAAAATCTGTGAAACATGCTCTGAAATCTTGAAGTTTGCCTTTTTGAAACTTAGGGCCTGTTTGGTAGAGCTCCAGATTCCAGCTTCACCTGAAATCTGAAACTTGTAGGCTAAAATAAAGTAAATTAAGTTTATATTTTTGGTCTAAAATGTAAACAAGATGATCTATCTAAACACTCTTAATGTACTCACAGCTTCAGCTTCACGAATCTGGTGAAGCTAAAATTTTCAGCTTCACCAGATTCACGAATCTGGAGAAGTCAATCTCTCCAAACACACCCTTAGTTGAAATTCTTTTGAAACCCATTTCTTTAATCAAGATTCAGATTTGATATTGACTAAACTTATAGTTTTATATTTGAAACCCAACAAAATATTTGTTGAAACATGATGAAGCCTTGTGAAACTATATATATATATATATATATATATATATATATATATATATATATATATATATATATATATATATATATATATATATATATATATATATGATGAAACTTGATGAAACTTGCAAAACATGCTCTAAAACTTTTAATTGTCTTTTGAAATTCTTCTAAAAGTCATCTTTAATCAAATTTTAGATTTAAAACCAGATAAAACTTATGTTGTGAAAAATGTGATGTTTGATAAGATTTCTCTTTTTTTTGTAAGGAATAGTCCTTAATTTAAGATACAAATGAATAATCAACACTAAGAAGCATGAATATTTTTATCAAGAAAAAATAATATAAGAACGGAATTGCTAGAAATTTCTTGAATGATTTTTTTGGGATATCAATCGAATTTCTAACCTTTTGATCTACACCACGATTCGTGTGTCAATCCACCTTCGTCTCCGTCGAGGATCCGACGATCTTCTTTAAGATCGGGGTTGACTCCAGTTAGGGTTTAGGGTTCACCAGGGCCTAGATTTTGAGGGAGGCTAGAGGATTGGCAGCAGGGTGGTAGGGGTGCCACCAGCCACAGTCTTGGCGGAGGGTGGTGGAAGTTGATGGGCAACAACAAGATCGAGAGAATATTAGGAGGCGGAGGAAGGCGATGACAGATCCGAGGTGGTAGCCGGTGGAGACAGGGAAGGACGGGCAGGGGAGATGGAGGTCGGTGACGTGACATCGGGAGAGGAGGTGGTGACCGACATGGTGGTGGGAAATGAGGAAGTGGGCGGTGGCACAAGTGGGGGAGGAGTAGGCATAGAACAACCTCGCAAGGTGTTAGAGGCAACACCGGCGAGACGGTAAGGTGGCAACGCATTGGTGGCAGTGATAGTGAGGTCGGGAGGCGGCGACGGTGGGGTGGAGTGGAGCAGAGTAGGGTTAACATAAAAGGTGAGATGACATGTGTTATTGGATTTAGATCTAAATTTGATTTAATAGTAAAAAAAGAATGATTTTGTGAGATAAAATCAGTCAATTTTTGTAATAATGTATAGATAGACTCGTATAAAAAGCAGCTTGGAGCCGAGCCAAAATATACTAGTCTACAGCTAGAAGTCCAATCAGTAAAACGTACCGATTGCTTCGAGTAGATGCCTATGCCAGTGGTTTTTATGTTTACGCCTTTCCTCCCATGATCTCCTTGGTGGACATCTTTCAGTTTCAGATATGCCTTATAAGCTATAGCCCACTACTATTCCTATACGATAGTGCATTGTTGTCAGTCAATTGTTGCTAGCTTAAAGTTGTACCATGCGTAGGGATGAAAATGAAACAACTGGTCGGTAGGTGGCTGTTTATTTTTTGTTTCCATATTTTTTATCGGTAATATAAATAAATTAAAAACCCCAAAAATGATAGTGACGGAAATAGATAAGGAACGGAACAGATCAGATACGACAACGAAAGCGAAAAATTCTATCCAGATGTGTTCCCAGTTATAACATCGTAAAAATTTGTAAATTCTTGAATTGAGCATTTAATTCAGATTTTATAATTTTTTTCTAAATTTTAGCATTTAATAAATGATTTTTGCTATTTTAGATTTAAGTAAATAATTTATTTGAGAAAAAACCAAAATCTTGCTGAAAATAATTTTTCTAAGTTCAAAATGTTATAAAATATTTTTGAGAATTTTTGTAGAATTTTTAACTCTATTTGATATTTTCTATAAAGTAATATATTTATGGTATTATTTAAATTAGAAAACAGAATTTCTTGTTTTATTTATATAGAATTTCTGTTTCCGCTTCCGTCGAAACTAGCTCTTTCATTTCTGTTTCAGTTTCTGGTAAAAAAAATTCTGTTTCCATTTCCGTACCAATATTTTTCTTTTCTATTTTTTAAAAAAAAACTTCGTTTCCGTTTTTGTCTGAAATAATCAGAAATTCCGTTTCCGTTTTCAACCCTAACCGTCCGAGCATGGGCACCAAAAACTGATGTGCACTGATCGATTTCCAGACAAATGGAGAACAGAAGAGAACAGCACAAAGGCAATGCGACTCGTCGTAGATTAACCGGGCATGCAACATCTGATGTGACGGGGCCTTTATCCGAAGTGCACTGCGTCTCTGCTTTTGTGAAACGGCAATTTCACAACATCTAGAGTCGTCGAGTTGTAGATGGCGAAAATGCAAGTCCCGGGATTGGCCCATGTCAAACGTGTCATCAATGATCTCCACTGGCATTGTGGATCTATGAACTGTTTTTCTTTCTTGTGCAGCTCCTGCGTTCCAAACACTGAAACACAGAAACAGGAGAACCGAGTTAGCTCGGTTGGTAAAGAGTGGTGTTGGCCGCTTAGTCCACCCGTGATCGAGTTCAAGATTCGTCCAAGGTGTTCATTCTATCTTAAGTGCAAAGGTAGAGCTTCCGACCAAATTTTTAAAAAAATCCAAGCACAGAAAGAGGGACTTAAAGTGCCTGGCACAAACAGAGTTGGACCAGCTTAGGCCCAAAAGAGGAGCTGCCTCGGTCAGGATCAAGGCCCATACAAGGAGCCCTTATCGGGCGTGGCCTTCGAAGGTCTCAATTGGTCAGGATAAGCTCCCATGGTCATTTTGCTCATGTATGAATGAATTTTTTGGAGCAATAGTTATTGTATGAATTCATCGTGCGCCTCCCCCAAAGTCGTAAGGGAAAAAAAAATTATTTGCTATTGCAGATTTTTAGGTTCCTGATATGTCACTGTAAAATCGACTTTTTCTTATGTACCATCACTTTTAAGAAAGCTTCCACTTTATGTCGTTAGTGTCAACTTCAGTAGATTTTGCATGTCAGATTTTCCAAAATACTCACCTTACCCTTGTCTTCTCCCTTCTCCGCCCTCTTCTCTCCCCTCTCTTTAGATTGCAAGATTCAATTCACCTATCCTTTTTCTTTCTCCCAAATTAACTCTTTTTGTAGCCCTCAGAAGAAATCCCACACCTGCTCATATATTCGTGGAGACAAAGGCATCCTCCTCTTGCAGCTCCTAGAGGAAATCCCCCACCTGCTTCTTTGCCTGCTCCCACTCCTACTCCTCCAATGAGCTCACTTGTGACAACCCCATTCTCCCCCCTCTGCGGCACCTCCTCCCCCTTCTACTCCTCTGTCATGGGAAACACGCTCGAGCACCCCTATTAGGGCTGATCGATTGAGGACTAAAGGGTGCTCATCGCTGGTGACCCCCTCTTCCTTCTCCTACTCCTCCGTCACGAGCACCATGCCCGAGCCTTCCTCATCAGGCCTGAGGACTAGGAGGGTGCTCATCGTTGATGGACCCCTCCTTCCTCGACAGTGCCGCCAGGGAAGCTTCTCTCTCTCAAGTAATTTGAGTTTGGAGTTTTGTATGGGAACAAAAGAAAGGGGGGAGTAGGACAGAGAAAAAGGTAGGACAAGGGGCAAATTCCTTAGTGAGCAGAGGGCGATATGACCGGAGCTCCTACACCATGCACTCGTGACTCGTCGGAGACCTCATACTTGGCCTCGCCATAGGCAAAGGTGGAGGCGGCAGTGGGGCAAGGGCGTGGGGAGGAGGGACGGGGATGGGTGGGTGCATGGCGAGGATAACCATGAGAGAATGCTTGCGAGAGGCAAAATGGACTCTGCGTAGTTCAGGACGGCTTAAATACTCAACAACGCCATAAAGGGGAACTTTGTAAAACAAGTAGCATATAAGGAACAGTAGCAGATTATTGACATGAAAACTTTGTAGTGGCAAATAAATTTTTTGAGAACGATTAGACATCGAACATTCCAATCGGAGCGTTAATGCAACATGCAACATCATTAGATAATACGTGCAATAATTATAATTAACATGTGCAACAAAATACCCCGATTGCAACAAAGTGTATAGCAAAGCGCAACAAAAATCCATTGGATTGCAACACAAAACACAATACTCAGGCGTTCTCCCTCTACAACAATTGAGATAGCATATGAAACATTCTGATTTTGATCGTACAACATTATGCAATGGTTGTTGCAACATCAAAAAAAAATGAAAAAAATACACTGCACAACACAGCACCACAGCCCCAAACTAGATCAAATCAAGCAAACACGTCTAAAGAGTGACAAGGTGAGGTGAGGCGGGCGAAGGGGTGACTTACAGGATTGGGCGAGGAAGGCAAGGAGAAGAGGGAGGAAGGGGCGAAGGACTACTCATACTTGTACCCGTACTCGGCAGTGCAAACGAAGTGGACGCCGTCCCACGCGGCTAGGGACAAGACGACGACGGAGGAGCTAGAGAGGGCGACGAAGGGGGAGGAGAGGCAGGGCAGTGGAGCGAGGCAGAGGTATCGTATGGGCAAAAGAGTAGGTGAGAGAGCAGGGAGAGGATCAGGACCAAGGCACGGGAGGCTACGGTGAGCCAGACGACAGCGGCGAGCAACAGCCACACCGCCTTGGGTTGGAGAACAGCGGAGAGATGCCGGCGGGGTGGTCTCAGCGGGGCAAAGAGATGACAACTAGGAACGACGGCGTATGAGAGAAGAATGTGAGGCATAGGGAATTAGCAATGAGGGAAAAGTGCACGTCCGATGGTGTTAGCAAAATCGGACACATGAACTCTAGCAATTCCGAATTATTTTTCCTAAACCTCAGTTCTATTTGTGTATTTCAAGGAAGAGAATGAGTCTCTAGGATTTGAAGTTTCTCAGGTTATCATGCACGAGTGGCAGTAAAAGCCGCACATTCTGTTGTAACTAGGTATTACATACCGCTTAACTGAAAAGAAACGAGAGACCACGGATCTGGACATGTACTCGGATCATCAACGCCACAGGTGAGATATCGCAAAACAATACACAGACATAATAGCCACATATATATCAACCAGCGAACATTGACGAGTATGAGCTCCAAGGCCCCCCAATCCTGACAAAGCCGGTGACTCCACGTCAGCACTGACACTGGACACCTGAAACTCCAGAGACACATTATTGGACACACAGGCCTCACATGACACGACTCCTGAACTCGGACGACGTAGCCTACGTACATACGCACCGGCCAGACAACGACGACTCCCGAAACACGTACGGCTAAAACGAAAACGAAGCAAACTACCGTGCCGGCGTGTCATGCATGCCGTGGCATGGCACGACTCGCGCACGGAACCCTGCGCAAGATAGCTCTCGATCACACCCGCCTCATGAACTCACTCGCTGGCCTTGTCGGCCTCAGCAGCAGCAGCTGGTGACTCTGCCGGTGCAGACTCGATGGCCACGGCCTCCTCGATCTCCGCCGCCGCGGGAGCCTCGGTGGCTGTTGCTTCCTCCTGCGTTGGTGCGGCTTCTGCGTCGGCCGCGGCGGCCTCTGCCTCTGCCGGCGCCGCCTCCACGGCCACGGCCTCCTCGGTCGCCGCCGCCGCGGGAGCATCGGCGGGTGTTGCTTCCTCCTGCACTGGCGCCGCTTCTGTGACGGCAACGGCAGCCTCTGGAGCCGCCGCTACTGGTTCTGGCTCTGCTGCAGGGGCTGCCTCCTCCTTCACCTCCTCAATCGGCGTGGCCTCCGGTTCTTTTGCTTCGGCCTCGGAGGCCTTGGTGTCGGCCGGTGCCGGCTCTGCCTCGGCCTCGGCAGCGGTTGGCTCTGGATCTTTGGTCTCGGTCTCTGCCGGGGCAACCTCATGCTCTGGTTCCTTGATCTCTGCCTCGGCCGGAGCTGCCTCTGGCCCTGGTTCCTCGGTCTCAGTCTCAGCCGGAGCTGCCTCTGGCTCCGCTGCTTTGGCCTCCGTCTCGGCTGGGGCAGCCTCCGGCTCCGCCTCCTTGGTCTCTGTCTCGGCCGGAGTTTCCTGCTCCGTCTCGGCCGCGGCAGCCTCCGGCTCCGCCCGCCTCCTTGGTCTCCGTCTCAGCCGGAGCTGGCTCTGATTTTTTGACCTCGGCCACGGCCGGCGCAGCGGCTTCCTCCTTCGGGGCCTCCTCAGCGGCGACGGCCAGCTCTTCAACAGCCTCCACCACCACCACCGGAACCTCCTCGGCGGGCAGCGTGGGGGTTGTGGCTTGGACCTGCATTCACGCACGAGAAAATATTGATCGATGCATGCTTGTCATGTAAACACCACGCTTGATCTACATCTTCGATCATGTACGTGTACGTAGACACGCATACCAATCTAATGAGAAGTGCATTATTGATTTGAGTAGCACTCTACCTGGGCGGTGGCCATTGCTGATGGTCACTGAGCCGACTGGTGCGAAAGCGCCTGGCTTAGCTAGTAACTAAAGCGTATCAGTGTGATCGATGAGAGTATGTGACTGTGTTGTGAAGCAATGTGTTGAGGTAGAGGGCTATATATAGGGGCCGGCTTAGTCGCAGGACCAAAATGGGCACAAAACTCGCACCAAAGGTAAAAGGCAAGCCGGCGTTAATTTTGTGACACACAAAAATATATATCGGAATCGCTTGAAATCAGTCGAATGATTTTTTTAGGATATCAGTCGAATTTCTAACATTTCGATTTGCATCATGATTCGAGTGTCCGTTCACCTCCATTTCCGGCGAGCTTCTTTAGGATTAGGGTTCACCCGAGTTAGGATTTGTGATTCATCGGAGCCCAAATTTAGAGGAGGCTGGGACGACGGGAGGACCGTCGCCACTGCCAGGGGCGGGGCTTGGGGAGGATGGTGGATGGTAGAGGTCGGTAGGGATGACAAGATCAATAGAATATTATGAGGTAGAGGGAGACGATGGTGGATCCAACGGTGGTAGCCACCAAAGAAGGGGAAAAAGGGTAGGGCGGGGCATGGAGGCCGGCAAATGGCACCAGTGGGAGATGAGGTGGCCAACGGCAGTGACAACTAGAGATGATGAAGTGGGTGGCAGCGGTGGTGGGGCAACGACGCAATGGTGACAGTGGGGTTGCTGTCGAGAGACGGCGGCAGGGAGGAAGAGGGTGGAGTGGAGTGGAATAGAGTAGGGTTAATACAAAAGGTGAGGAGAGTGCGGACATAGGATCTATATCAAGTCTGATTTAATTGTAAAAATAATTTTGTGGGATAAAGTCATTTTTTTCAAACTGTTGTATGGACATATACCCAATATATATAGGTGAATACTAGCAATCAGATGTCCGATTACTGTTTATTTCATCAGACGCTTATTGCAATATTTTTTTCAACGTGTGCAACATGCTTTTCACGCCTCCCTTTCTACTGTTGTCGAAGGAAAATATTGTATGCGTTGAGAAAAATATTGCACACGTCGAAAAAAAATGTTATAACACGTCCAAAAAATTGGACGTTCGAATCAAGTCATTCGATATATATATATATATATATATATATATATATATATATATATATATATAGGAAAATGATTATACTCTCATGTATGTATCTCCCAACGTATACCGGTTATCTGATGTTGTTATACCTCTTTATCCATTTGAATATACTATATCTTGATTATAAGATCATCTAGGTGGTTTCATGAAAATTTTTTTAAAATCCACCCTTTATAGCATATTTTTTAGACATACTCTTATACATATGGATGAAGGTATTTAGCAAAAAAAAAAATCATGGGCTTGATGAAATTTTTTATCATATTGTATTAGAGTATCTTATAATTATTATTGAAGTATACCCAAAGTGATAAATGAGTATTTCAAATTTATTTATGTGGTATATTAGAGGTGGGAGTAACTACACCCTGAGTATAAAATATTTTCATATATATATATATATATATATATATATATATATATAGAGGAAGCCTTTCTACTACTCCTAGAGTAATTACTCCTTATGTCTAATATACCACTTTAGTGAATATGTTATACTCTTATATCATATTTGGTATACTTCAATATATAATATATAAGATACTCCAATGTGATATGTTGAAATTTTTTTAGAGGTGGTATGCATATTTTTACTATATACATTTTTTATATGTAAAAGAAATGTATACACAAATTATGCTAAAAAAATGGAACTCACTTTGGAATTTTTCCATATAATCACATTAGAGTATACTCAAAATTAAAGAGAGTATAACAACATGATAAATGGTATATTTAGATTCGTTTATGTGGAATTTGGAGTATAGAACCATTTTTCGAGTATATTTAGATTGATATATATATAGGAGTACACACACACACATATTAGATCAATGCCCGTGCGTTGCTACGAAAAATAAAATTGGTAACGAAACATAAAGGTTAAGCAATAAAAGAAAATTGTGCTATAAGATCAAACATCTATTTCTCCCGATTAAAAAAGTTTTTATGATTTCTTCTCTGGTATGAATTAAAACCAAATATATTATACGTAGCAATATATATTACCAATCTCAAAAATCAATCAATCATTTTTATCCCTTTTTGCAATTTATATTACCAGCTCGCGTTCCTCTTCCTCTCGCCATGCCTGCAGCGCACGCTGTGGAGTCTGCCTTCCTTGCCGTCCACTTCGTCGCGCATGCGATGGCCGCGTGGTCAGTCACCTCGGAGAAAGGGGCCACCGCCGCCACCCAGCCTTTGCATCTCCGCGTCTTCTAGATTGCCACCGCCCTCGGCGCCGCGCTCTTCTCCGCTTCTACGATGGTCCGCTGCGCCGACGGTTCGCTGCTCTTCCCAGATGACCCTCTCGCCTTTGCCGGCCTACTGTCTCCACGCCTCTGGCGTACCTAGCCATCACTGGTTTCACCAGCCATGATGCTAGAGCCCATGAAGGTGAACTAGAAAACACCAGCGCTGAGGCGCTCGCCACGCCGTGCGCCGCCGCGTCGTTCCTCTCTCTCTCGACGTTCAGCTGGATCAACCCGTTTATCTCCAAGGGGTATGCCAATGACTCTCTCACCACCGACGACGTCCCACCGGTGTCGCCGGGCAACCACGCCGAAGCGTCATACGCTTTGTTCACATCCAACTGGTTTTCACTGGGGTCACGGCACCCGGTGGGCGTCGCGCTCTGGCTATCTTTTTGGCCGCAGTTACTACTGACCGCGGCGCTCGGTTTCCTGCGCCTCGTGACTATGTATGTATGTCCGTTATTTATTGATCAGTTCATCGAGTTCATTCGCCGCGGCAGCACGGCATGTGAGATCTTGAATGAATTCTCTTGATTGATTCTGTGAAAACTGTACATCATATATAGAGTACAAAAGAAATAATTGACCAACTATTAATTACCAGCAATAATCAGGGATTTTGCTATAATAATCAACCGTATTTAGAGAGATATGGTTAACTGTAAATCAAAAAGAATAATTAGCTATAATGATCGGTCATTATTAGAGATATGATGGAGAGCTAGGAAGAACGGATCGCTACTACTAACTGCAAATTTATATTAGTAGAGATATGCGTGAGTTCAGCGCTCATGTGTAGCTAGCTCATCAGCTTGTACGAATCTTGGAGCTGCTGAGCTGCACATGACTACTTGTACACCTCAGTACCTCACATATAGTATTATTATTACTAAGCATCCAAGTTGCAGTGATTAAAAGGTGGCCATGCATGCATGCATGACACGGAAGCTAGCTAGGGTCCAAATCAATATGTGGTACTGCTCCTAGTGCTTCATTGTTTACGGAGTAGTACTACTAGTAGTATTTCTTTTGGTTAGGTTAGAGAGGAGAGAAGAGAGAGAGAGAAATGGATCGAGAAAAGGCCAGAGGCCGAGCTGGCCAGGCCACGAGGGCAAGCGTACCTTTTGAGTTGTAAGGATCGGGTCATCGTGCTCAGTGCGTTGCATGCACCGCCCTGGACTGTAAATGCGTACATCGCGTCAGTTGTTCGTGCACGTTCTATAGTGCCAGCCTTGTATCCTAGCTAGTGTGACTAGGGGTGCAAACGGATCGGATACGGACGGATTTCGCTCATTCATATCCTATTCCAAATTTTTCTTCGGATATAGAATCGGATCTGGACCATCTGCGGATTCGAATATGAATCTGGATTACTTGTCGCGAATACGGGCGAATACTGATCGTTCGGATCACGGTTAGTCTCGATTCTGAATAGTTAGTCGGATTATGCGTGAAAGTAGAAACCATATATGTCGTGCATATTAAATACACAAAACTTTACTAGAACCTTGGAGACATATAAGTGTTTCAAATTCAATACTAGTTGCCTTCCTATATAAGAATAATATGCACCAAATATAATTCCAATCAACATATGAACTTATATGATGTAGAATGTTTATGTTTATCGGATTTGTTATCGGATATCTATTGCACTCATTTACTCCGATATTTTTGGATATCTCGGATATGCGGGTATGGATCGGATATGGATCGGATACTTCTCTTCCCATATCTTACCCCTTCCGAAAAAGCCATTTCACCTCATCATTGGCCTTTCCAAAGTTCGTCTTAAAATTTACCCTACCCAACTGTTTCTTGTACATCTTATAAATAGTTTTACGGAGAATAATCATATCATCCATTATATTTCTACCTAGCATGAAAGTCGTCTGCGTAGCGTGCACAACATTATTAGTGGCCTTTATAATCCTGTTAGTAACAACTTTAGTAAAAAAAAATTAAAACTAACATTCAGCAGAGAAATCGATCGGTAATGTTGTATTTGTTTTGTATCTTTATTCTTTGGTAAAAACATGATAATTCCAAAATTTAAACTGAACAGAGGCAAAACGTCATTATGTTCTAGGACGACATCCCTCAAATTTCTGTAAAGATATCCTCAAATTTCTGTAATGGAGAATAATGTCCTAATAGAACATAATAGAGCACCTGGTTCGGACGGTTTCTCGACCAAATTTTACCGGTGCTTTTGGAGGTCATTAACCTTGGTAGATGGATAGTAGATCGCACGGTGAATGTCACCAGATTAATCTTTGATTTTATTTTGTACGCTCGAGAGATTAGGGAGATCCATCGGTCGATCTGCATCGATTGTGGTAGCGTTAGCACTCGATTTTGGCGTAAAGACAATGCAAGTTGAGCCAAAGAATGTGCGCTCGAATGCTGCCATTGAAGAGCGTGACACGATCTATAGTAGTAGGCATATATATCCCTTTAGATCTGCGATCGAAAGGGGTGTAGCCACCTAGAGCTATGTAATTAACGAATAGGCCATATATATTTGAGTGATGGGAAATATATTTGGAGTTTAGTTAGTCTTTTCTCCTTTCATGATGTTGAAGTAGCGCTGGACTACCGGTGCTCTCTTTACGTGTAGTGCAGTGAATCTTTAGCCGATCCAGTGCGTAACACTAGCTATATTACTGCAGAAACTATCGGGATTGACTTAGAAACAAAGAAACCCATGAATGGATGCACCTATCGAATGTCTGGATCGTATCCCAGTGCAATGATGCGAACTATAGGAACGTCGCTGCAGATAGCGTCGTCAGGTTCGATAGTAGTCCCTCAGTTTCTAAATTGACGATGTTTTAGAACTTTACACTTCAATCAAAATCAAGATACGTACAATAATATATAAATCATCTTTTTTTTATTAGCTTACTTGTATCTCTTAGATGGTGTGTTAGCGTATAGTTCTTCATCAGTCGAAGTCCGATGATAAAACAAGTTAATTCTAGTACTAGTACGTGCTGTATTTGTGTGCGTGCATGCTGCGTGAAAATAGAGCACAGGCAGGCTAGCTCACAGCGACGAGGGTTAGGAAAATATGATTTCTATAAGCACAGGCAAACCAATGCATAGTTTTCTAACCCATGGTTTCCATGAGCAGTATTTATAGGAGAGAGAGAGCAGCGACGAACACAGGATTTTGCTCGTTTTTATTGCGTCTTGTACTCGCGTCGACCGATTCTTGCATGAGTCAGCTTTGTTTTCTTCTCTCCTTCCTTAATTCCTATGCCACATCAGATTTTTGCTTAGTTGGCAGCGTATTAATTCATCGGGGTGGAAAATTGGGACTGCTCTTTGTTTTACAGCTAAAACGAGCTTTATCTTTCGGGTTTAGTGCTAGCATGTGTTATGTGCAAGGCACCGTGGGCAACAATAATTACGGCAGATGGAGGCGGTCTCTCCAAGTTCGATCTGTCAAACTTTCAGCGCCTTTCTCTAAAAGCGAGTGCATAGAAAATGGAAGCCAGTGGTGCCCGTGCCACGCCGCAGCACGACGCAGGTTTGGTTTGCATCCGTGGACGACGACGACCGATCGATCGACTCTACCTCAGCGACGAACCAGAAAAATTTTCAACAGAGGATAGGCGCTTTACATGTATATCTATATAATTTTGTATAACATTTTCACGGCACTATAAATCCAACACATATACTCGAAATTTGCTCAAATACAATACATATAATTCTAAGATCTTACAAATCCCAAGCCACGAAAATCAGAATCAACTCAATCGATAAATCTGATCAGCCGAAAAGTTGATACCCTATTCTTGGGGTGCTGGTTATTCCACCTAGGTCAGTTCGTGCTGTGGCTTAGCAAAATATAGAGGAATTTGATCACACAATGCGAAAGATGGAGAAGGCGCGTCCTGCCATACACTCGTTCAGTTTCCCGTAAGTGTTATTTTTTTTGCTCCGCCACCGGTTTTAGAGAGGTAACGCAGTAACGGGATGGAGCTGGACCTGGACGAGTCATGAAAATTGCAGAGCTAACTATCGAATGATGTGTCGATCTATGCCTGGGCAGCTTTTCTGGTGAATTTGCAAGGGTTCGGCAGTCCTGTCCATGTCCTTTTCCGTGATTGAAAAAGCAGACGGGAATGAGGACTGAGGAGGTGTGAGAATGATAAAATAGAAACACAAAAAGCGTTTGGGAATTTGGGAGTATCCATACCAAACGCCCAACATTGCCAAGTAGGATAGACAGATTTGGTGCAAAATCGCTGGGAATCAACATGGCCGGTGATCAGCTCAGGCCCCACAGGCACGCCTGCTTGATGATCTACCGAGGCACAGGCTAGACAGGGGTGTTTGTGTGCGCTCTTAAGCATGGTCTCTCTTGCTGTTGCGGACATCGGCAGCAGGGGCCTTTTGTTGGTGTCATGTGGTATATAAGTTTTTCATATTTTACATTTGCCAGCAGCATATGTATTACACGTTATAACTTGTTGATCTTGGAGAAAGATGCAAAATCGTACTAAAAATTACTTTCTTCGGTCGCAATTACTTATCGTTTTGAAAGAAGTCTATATATCGTCCTGAACTTTTGTTAAAAGTCTGTCCAACACCCTAAACTATGAAATCAGAAATCTGACCTCCCAAAATTTGCAATCTGGTTCAAATACACTATGACTCAGTTTCACATAGTGGTATTACCCGTGTAGTGCAATGAACATGCAGTTTTGCTATGTAGGATGAAATTTGCAATCCAGTTCAAATAATATCATGGCCCAGTTTCGTACAGTGGTATTGCCTATGTGACACAATAAGTGGAAGATTTTACAATGTAGGATGACACGCTAGCAGTTAGGTCAATGACAAGTGGGTCCCATATGCGCTTCTCTCCCTACTAAGCTCCTAATGATGCTTCCAGGACTGTTGGCCAATATAGATCCCCTCTCTATTTTTATTTGGAAAAAAAGTCCTGTGAGCCCTGCTTGTCATTCACCTAAATTTGCCTAGTGTGTCATCCTAAGTAGCAAAATTGCCTACTCAACAAGTTACGCGGGCAATACTATTATGCAAAATCGGGTCAGGATGTTATTTGAACCAAATTGCAAAGTTCGGAGGCTCAGATGTCTGGTTTCATAGTTTAGATGTTGGAAAGACTTTCAAGCAAAGTTTGGGGTGTTGTATGTTAGAAAATTAATATAGTTAACATTAATTTAATTCTATAGTTACACAGTAAAAACATGATGTTAAAAATTGTGTCTATAATAAGATTATTAGTAGCCAGTAAAGATCCAATGAATACAAAACATGTTAGTATGGAAGGCATGCCAATACATGCTAGATAGCCCAACATATAAGTGGATGTAAACAATACTATCATAGCAACATAAATTTTCATCAAATCTAATCACAATCGAAAGATTTCTTAGACCAACAACTACTCGGCCCGAGACACTTACAGTGGGTTTGGTGAAGAATTAGAAATTACGTAGGAGCAACGTGTCAATCGAAGATGAAGACGAACAGTCACACGGCGTGGTGTTTTATAGAAACCTGATCACTAGTCTCCTGTGCAGGTCATCAAAGACCGGCGGATCGGAGACACTGCTCTCTCTCTCTCTCTCTCATGCCCATTTCATGGCGGACGAAGGGATGGAATGACTCGGGTAGTAACAAGCACGGGAGGAAGCAAAGATTATCGGAGGAAGATGAGATCGGTTTTTTTGTCTTTATCTTTCACGTTCGGAGACGTCTCCCTTACGAAGATGCGTCAACCCAAATTCACCTCGTGAGAACTCGGATCAAACTGCCACAATTCTCAGAACTGTCCATTGGAATCTCGCACTGTGGGCGAATGGACTAATAGCACAAGAACATACATCTCGCTGAGTTCGCAGCGCTACGTCGATAGTTGAGATATAAGGTGATGTGTCACCATCGGTACACGTGGCAAAAGATTAAGTACGTTTAGCATGTCATGCGATAAATATGTGATGCACGTGTGTGTGCATGTGTATATATGGCTTAACATAGCCAACCATATATAGCTCTAGCCTTGTCACTGACTCATACTAGAGTCCATAAAAGAGCTTCCTTTATAAGTTGATTTTTCACTACTTAGCTAAACAATATGGGACTAAAATCCCATACCATAAACTCAACACCCATTTGACTTCTTCCTTTAAATTAATTCTAAAATTAATTTCAACATTATATGAACTTTCTCTATCATTTTGGACATCGACACGCTCCTAAAACACCATTTTGATTGCTAATATATTTATAAACCTAATAAATTATAATGTTAAAAAGTACTTTTCAAGATAAATCATAAACCTCGTGTATGATTTTCATATATATATATATATATATATATATATATATATATATATATATATATATATATATATATATATATATATATGATTCCATACTCACAGGTGTATGTATTCCCACCTTCAATATACCGTTTAAACGATATTGTTATACCTCTTTATCCTTTTAAGTATACTCTAATATTAATTACAACATATTCTAAAGTGAGTTCTATGAAAAATTTCATTAAAATCCACCCTTTATAGCAATATTTATTTATATATTCTTTTTACATATGGAAAATGGTATGTAGCAAAAAATAAATGGTTTTGATGAAATTTTTTCAACCATGTTGCATTAGAGTATCTTAAAATTATTATTAGAGTATACCTAAAGTGAGAAAGGAGTATAAAGTGTTTATTTAAGTGGTATATTAGAGATGGAAGTATGTACTCTTAGGAGTACGAAAAAGGCTTCCTCTACATACATACTTACATACATAGATACATGCATGCATACATACATACATATATATATATATATGAAAATGATTCCATACTCACAGGTGTATGTACTCCCACCTTCAATATACCATTTAAATGATGTTGTTATACCTCTTTATCCTTTTAAGTATACTCTAATATTAATTATAACATATTCTAAAGTGAGTTCTAAGAAAAATTTCATTAGAATCCACCCTTTATAGCAATATTTGTTTATATATTCTTTTTACATATGGAAAATGGTATGTAGCAAAAAAATAAATAACTCTGGTGAAATTTTTTCAACTATGTCGCATTAGAGTATCTTAAAATTATTATTAGAGTATACCGAAAGTGAGAAAGGAGTATAAAGTGTTTATTTAAGTGGTATATTAGACATGGAAGTATGTACTCCTAGGAGTACGAAAAAGGCTTCCTCTACATACATACATACATACATATATATATATAAAGTGAGAGTTTCTTCCCACGTCACTTCATCAAAATTACCCACATTTGCCACTGCTCTTTAATTACCCATTTTTATCCGCGTCACTTCATCAAAATTACTCACCTTTGCCACTGCTCTTTAATTACCCATCTTTGCCCGCGTCACTTCATCAAAATTGCCCACTTTTGTCACTGCTCTTTAATTACCCACCTTTGCTATTGTTAGTGTTCTTTGCAAATAAACTTTTTATCGCAAATTGGGTTTCGTTGCAATACACGGGCACATGACTAGTGTGTATATATATATGTATACATATACATATGTGTATATATGTATATATATACATATATGTATATATATATACATATACATATATATATATATATATATATATGTATACATATATATACACATATACATATATATATATATATACATATATATACATATATATATACATCTATACATATATATATATACATCTATACATTTGAATTCTTGCTGATAAATGAACTGTATATAATATAATAGCTATGTGCCCGTACGTTGTAACAGAAACTCAATTTGTGATAAAAAAGTTTATTTGCAAAGAGCACTAACAATGACAAAGATAGGTAATTGATAAAGTGACGCGGAAAGAAACTTTTGCTTTATATAGTAGAGACTATTTGTTCAAAAATAGATCAATGGTCCGGTGGTGGTAGAGAGGATGTTTATTTCTATAATTGGTTCCTTAACATTATAAGATGTGCTTTATTTAATCAAAATGCGCACGTATATATGTTGAGTGAAAAATGCGCATTTGCTATCGTGCAGCCGTGGAGCATTCGCAAAATTACTAGCCTAGCTGGTGCAACAAATGTGTCCATTGAACGGCACGCCACAGAGATTCGAGAGGCAAATTATTAGAGCCATAGCCGCAAGCGAATGGTGACGAAGCAACAGATAGGGCGGTGGAAGGGCCCCGCTAGCGTCCACCCGGACCAGAGTGTCGCGTGGATTTCCAGGGCGCCGACATGGCATGCCGCACTACACGTGTATCCAGGTCATTTTGTATCCTCCAATCGAATCTATACTTAATATTATAATATTAGGCCATTCACAGTGGAGAGTTTCGTTACACGGTTTTTAATAGTGTCACGTCATATTTAGATGTTTGGGTTGATGAATGAAACAACCTCTCTCAATGCACATTTTTATTTTGCAGTTTCATAGGCATGACATAACATTTAACTGTTGTATAGTGTTGTGATCAACTATATCATATAAATTGTGTAACCACTTGCAATTATATTTAGCACACTACAATATGGCCACGGGATCGAGAAAAGGTGTGGAGATGAAACAAATCACTCTCGGTGGGGTTTCATCCCGGTTTCAAAGCACTTGGTAACAGTGTACCGGGTTTCATCCCCATGAAACTCAACTCTCCTCTCTCCTCATAAATTTGTTGCCATGTCACCACTTTTGCCTATGTGGCATCTCATTTAATGAGAATGAAACTCTCATGAAACTTGCATTGTGAATGGCCTTATAGTGCTAGAGATTGCTGGTCATTGAGCAATGCCATGTTACCCCCTTAACGATTAGGTCTTTCGAAAAATTGCAAATTGTATTTAGATCTTTTTGGTGGTTTTTTAATAAAATATACTCGAAAAATTTTGAAATTACGTTTAGGTCCCTCCTTGTGGTTTTTAACGGAACGGACCCCGGAAAAAATAGATTATTTTAGGTCCTCTACGGTTTACGTTTAGCTCATGTCAGCGATTTTTAGAGAAGTGGACTCGAAAATATAGATACGTGTCGACAAAAAAACACAGATTCGTCGAAGGTTTATAGTAGCCTACAGATTCGCCGACAAGTCCTAGCGACTCTTTTTAAAAACGTAAAAAAAAATAGCCACGATTTTCTAAAAAAAACACCGATTTGTCGAAAGTTTATAGCAACTCGTAGATTCGCCGACGGGTCTTAGCTGCGGTTTTCTAAAAAAAACACAGATTCGTCGAAGGTTTATAGCAGGCTATAGATTTGCTGGTTGGTCCTAATGACCTATTTTTTTAAACGAAAAGAAAATCGAAAATGTGACCAAATTTCCTAAATTTTACACATTGCATCGTCGTGCGCAACGCGGTGTAGCGCGTTATTCTGGCTAGTAATACTACAAGATTGTTGTAAAACGATAGTGCCCGTCCTCGATCAACCATGGCGTACTAATAGAATAGTAAGAATAAACAGGGAGCACATACGATATAGGGAGGCTAAACTCTTTTCTCTTTATTAGATTGATTCTCTTGTACAGGAGGTTGCCATATTTATAGCGGAAGCCAGCAAGAGATATATTCGGATTTGTCTACATAGAGATAGATTCTAACAATATTTGGACAATTAGGTCTTAGAGTCTATCCATATCTCAACACGCCCGTTTTGGCGAATGCCGCGTAATACACATGTATCATTAAAACTCCTCCCAAAAAACCAATGAAAAAAGAGACAGAGAAATTAGTACATTGCACTCATGCTCCGTGTTACACTACTTGTCTTATTAAAGGAGAAAACTTCAAAAAACTTGCCAGGGGGAAAATAGTGCAACTTATAATCTTCTAGATTTAAAATAGGATCTTCAGGATCATACTAAATATCATGGTTTAGGAATTTACTCTCTCTAAACTCTATATATCTCTAAGTCATCTTATTCTAATGCCACTAACACACCTTTGAAAAATAGATTTTGACAAAGACTTAGTGAATAAATCTACTAAATTTTCACATGACTTAGTTTGCAGAATCTTTACCTCACTATTCTTCTGGAGTTCATGAGGATAGAAAGGCTCAAGGGCAATATGCATTGTGATATTGATCTTTACATAACTTATTTGTATTTGTGCAACACAAGTAGCAACATCTTCATAGATAATGTAGAGATATCGATGGTGTTAATGTCATATGACTTTTAGATATGGCTAACCACATATCTCAGACAAACACACTCGCGTGAGGCTTCATATAATGTTATAATCTCTGAGTGGTTGGTAGAAATAGCTACCAAGGTCTGCTTAAAAGACCACTAAGAAACGCTTGTATTGTTGTAGAGAAACACAAAACCAGTCTTTAATTTGGAACTGTAGGGATCAGACATAAAGCTAGCATTTTGTATATCCCACCATAATTAAGTATTGGTCCTTCCGGTAAAACAATCTACAATTTTGTGTACATTAGAGGTATCTGTTTAAAGTCTTGACACTAGCCCAATATCTTCTGGTTAGAGCCACACTGTGTATAGCTAGCAAATTTACTACGAATGCAATATCAGACCTTGTGCAATTCGTAATATTCATAAGTACTACAATGATGCTTAAGTATGGGACTTCTGGTCCTAAGATTTCCTCATTTTTCATCCTTGGTCTGAAAGAGTCTTTATCTACTTCAAAGGATTTGACTACCATAGGGCTCTTCAAAGGTGAGATTTATCTAAATTAAATATATTCAATACCTTCTTCGTATAGGTAGACTTGTTTACAAAAAATTCTCCTCGAAAATGCTCTAGCTGCAAAACTAAGCAATATTTTGTTTTATCCAAATCTTTCATCTCAAACTCCGCCGTAAGGTAAGAACTTACTTCCTTTATCTCCTTTGTGGTTCCGATGATATTCTGATCATCGATATAGACTGAGATGACACAAAATCTAGTTTAGGATTTCTCTATGAACACATAGAGACAATTGGAGTACCCTTCTTTAGGAGGAACTCACTAAGTCGGTTGTACCACATTCTTCTCTATTGTTTTAATCCGCATAGCGATCTCTGCAGTTTGATACTATACATGTTACGATTACTTTTATTACGATCCAGAATTTTAACTCCTTTAGGGACTCTTATATAAATATCTGTATCTAGTGACCCATGTAAATACGTTATCACTATATCCATCAACTGTATTGATAAGTTTAAGCTAGCTACTATTGATATCAAATATCATAACTTTATTCTATTCATTATAGGAGATTAATGAATATCGTAATGGATATCGGGTCTTCGTATGAACTCTTGTGCTATAAGCTTTGCTATATATCTCACCATTTGGATATTTTTATTTATCTTCTGAATGAAAAACCCAATTTGATCCTACATAGACCACTTTAAGAGGTGTTCGGTCAACAGGACCAATTACTTTCCTCATATTAAGAGGGTGCAATTTCGCCTCAAATGCTTTTTTTCTATTTTACCAATCTGACCGCTTCTGACACTCAGCCATGGACTTTGATTCTGGATTCAAATAAAGGAATTTTGAGTCAAAATATATGTTAATAATTGTAGTCTTTCTCTTATACAACTCTCTTGAATTACTTCAGAAATATATTTCCATTAATTTCTTTCAGCTCCTCGTGATTTCCTACAACGATGGAGTCTAAGCGTTCTAACTTTCCAACATTAAATTGTGTGCATAAATATTTGCTGAGGCTATCGTCTCCAGGATAGCTCGCTTCAGATATTTTCTCAACATCAAGTTGAGCTTCTTCTGCTGTCTCAGGTAGTATTCTTACTTGTTCGGTTATCTGTTTTTGCAGACGTTTCTGCAAAATTGAGTCACGTGCACCTGGAGACCTCCCCTTGTTCTTATCATGAGGGGTAAGAGTGGGATCAATATCCTTCTAGGATATTTCTACTCTTTTTAGATGCATTTACTTTAGGTAAATAAGACCTTATCACTCCTTTAAGATTAGTGAAGGCACTGGTAGATTATTAACTATTTATTGCAGACTTGTTCTCCTCCGAAATTCAAGTTGGATTCTTTAGTGCGTGGATCTAAGGACTGAATGCCAGTGATATTCTAATTTTTTCTTGACATTTTCTAGTGTGGTACTTTTCGGCCCCTAACGCCAGAAAATTATCCTCATACAATCAACGTGCTGAGCCGTATACAGATTCTCTATCATAGGCTCTAGGCATTTAATAATTAACGGAGATTCATAACCTACATAGATCCCTAACTTCCTGTGAGGGGCCATGGTTGTACGCTGTTGTGGTATGATTGGCACGTATACAACATAGCTAAGTTTGCACAAATGAATACTTGCTTCTTTCCCACGCACTATCTGCAAAGGGAGGAATTTCATAGTATGTAGTTAGTCTGAGTTGAATTAATACAATAGTTTGTAGCACTTCGTGGCCCCAACAGCTAGTGGATAACCTTATGTAACATCCCAAAGTTTGGCTATTTTAAATTTCATAAGTTATTTTGAATTTTTGAGAATTTTTGGAATTTATTTGGATTTAATTGGAATTTTTGGAAATTAATCTTTCTTTGGAAATTAATTTAATAATGAAAGTTTCAACAAAATATAAATGGAAATATTTTATTTGAGTTCAAAATGCTCTAAAATATTTTCTGGAATTTTTCTAGAATTTTTCTGATATTTTAAAAGCCTCAAATGATTTAAATGAATTACTAGAATTATTTTTATTCGGATAATAAAGAAAATCTGATGAACAGTAATGGGCCAAGCCCATTACTGTGCGCGTCTCACGGCCCGTGGGCAGGAACCCTAACGTCGCCGCCACCCCACCGTTCGATCCGCATCGGATGATTGGGATTTGCCGTCTTGCCGCGCCTCGCCCGTCAGTTGTTGCCATGCACGTACGCACGAGATGCGTCCACATCATCCCGAAGCGTTTCCGTCACCGCCGTCGTTCCCGGCGAGTAACCGACGCATTGAATCGCCGTTTAAGCACGCACGCCGAGGCTATAAAGCTCAATGATCATCTCGCCGGACTCTCCTTTGCCTTGCACTCCTTTTGACCCAACATACTCGCCGTAGCTCGCTGCCGTTTGCCCGTAGTTGCTCGCCGTAGTACCGAAGCCCTTTCGCCGTGTTTGCGCCTTCTCTGGTAACTCTTCGCCGTCGTCGTGACCACCGGAGTAACCTTCGCATCGGGCCGCGTCTGTGGAGCCGCTTTGTGTCGCCGGAGGGAGCCCGGAGCGCCATCGCCGCCATCATCTTCTTCATCTCTGGCAAGGACAACGCTGCCGTGACAACACCGCCGAGCCGAGCTTCGACAGCCGTCCAATCTTCAAGCAACGCCCTTGATTACGCCACGTTGTCGCATTACAGTAAGTCTTATCTTTACTTCTTAGCCATTAGATCTTTGATATACGGTCAAGATTTAGCCACGTAGTCACAGTAATAGTAAACTTCATCTTCAATTATCAACCATTAGATCTCGATCGTGTGATTCTAGTGTAGCCACGTAGTCTAATTAGCCGTAGCCGTTGGATCTGTGATATCAGCATAGGATTGAATTAATCTGGACCATTAGATCTTAGATGTGCGGTTCGGATTTGTCCACGTGTCGTGCACCGGGGTAGCCGCGTGGCCGATTACGATGCGTGATTTAGATTCGATCCGAACCGTTGATTTCGAAATTAACGTTCGGGATCACGCCAAGACCGATAGCCAATCGCGTGTGCGCGTGTTGCTTGACGGCCGATCGTCCATCGACCCGCGTCGGTCTTGCGCGTGATGTCACCCCGCGTCACGGGCTCATTGTCGGCGAGAGAGGGATTCGAAGAGTTGAATTGATCTGGGCCGTCCGTTTGATCGTGCGATCATGATGATGCCACGTGTCGGATTAGAACCGAACCGTCGGGTTAGATCTAGCCGTCCATTTAAAATCAAACGGATGAGATTTGATCAAGCCTTCGGTTGATAGTTCGTCGCCACGTGTCATGGCGAGATCGTGCCACGTGTCATCTTGGCGTCATCGATGGGACCCACATGTCGGTCATGAGTGCGATGAATCTTGGCGTCGGATGGCGTCATGCGGACGCAATAATTCGATTTTTCTTTAGGAAAATAATTCGATAGAAAATAGTTTCGGCGCTGACGTCATTATTAGGCATGCTGACGTCATAAATCTGAATTTCCCGTATAAAAATAAATAAAGAAATTTGGTTTATTCTTTTTGATTTATTTTCAAACTTCAAATGGTTATAACTTTTGCGTTTTAACTCTGATTTGAGTGATTCTAATTTCTAAAAATTTGTAAAATCAAGATCTATTTATTGGTGAATTTTATTGAATTTTTAGAGTTGATTTTTCCCTCTATAAATTATATTTATTGTGTGTATATTGATTTCGATTAAACGTCGATTTGCCGGAGAGCTTTGAGAAGGAATTTCCAGCACAAGACCTAGCTTCGGATCAGAACCAGCAACTTTTTGAAGGCAAGTTGTGCTTTGACCATGTTGCTCCTAAGTTTTGAAAATATATATTATTTCAAACTATGCATGCTAATTCAACTAAAAATGGATTTAATTATTTTGGGTGAATTAGCTAATCAACCTAATTGTTATTGCCACCTTGTCATCATTATTCGTATGCCATGATTCCTTTGATAACCTAAGTGGACAATACTAGTTGGTTGTAATGACATGCCAACACGAGAGGCTAGACCGTGAATAGTTGCTTAGCTTTGCAAATATTGTGAATAGTCTTTTTGAATACAAAAGCAATATTGACTAAAGAAATAGTGAATGCATTTTGATAAAAGGTGGAATGTTGTTGGTAATGATGTTGGAATGTAGAGGCCTGTGTGGTTCTACATGAAGGATGATTACGGGCATGTGTTGCACCGTTAAACCACTTGGAATGGAAATTGATTTAGACTGGGGCAAGTGGATCGAGGCTTTGTGCCAGGTGGGTCTTTGTGGCATTTGGGGGGTGTTGAGTGTTGTGAGGGCTGTGTACCAAATTTGAGAAAAGGATGTCTTGCCTTAGTCAGTTAAGGACTTCACCTTGCAAGCCTTTGACCTGAGTCTCTCGTACAACCACATGTCTGAATGGGAAGACCTAGTTTATTAAGATTCTGATGTCTCACCTTGGATACCTCGGGGTGGCAGTTACATGGGGGAGCGTGCTTGTGCTACGGCTTGGTACCCGTCCAACGGTGTTTGTCAGTCCTATACTTCGGCTCTGAGTGAGGGAAGTGATAGTGAAGGCAACCCGAAGAGGTTCCTAGGTGGAGATAGAAGTCTCTGAAAAGCTTTGTTACGGTCAATTGCCTTTGTGGCGTCTTGTTGTATCTTGTGGGTAAAGTGTACAACCTCTGCAGAGTGTTAAAAGCTGTTGAATAGCCGAGTCCACAGTCTTGGACAATGCTAAGAATTACTGATCAAGGGTAGTGTTTTGAAAATAAAATGGGGTGGAAGGCTGTGTGCCAGGGTTAATGATGAAAGTTGATTAGGGACTGTGTGTCTAAAATTTTGTAGAAATAAATTGAGGAGTATAATATATTTATAGGATTTTGATGCTTTCAATATAAGTTAAATATTAGTTCAAAATATTAATGCAATGCAAATCAACCAGTTGAACCATTCCTTTGTAACAAGCCATGCATATAGTAATAGAATTGCATTCTGCGCATGACTTGTTGAGTACGGTGTGTACTAATCCTTGCGGATAAAATTTACCAGAAGAGGAGACTACGCCTGTGTATGAGGAGGAGTTAGTCGAAGAGCCAGATAACTAGGGAGCAAGCCTCTGTCAAGGCGTCTGTGGCGAAGATGGATCACCAAGATGTTTACTTTCCGCTGTTGAACTATTTACTCTGATTATTGTAAGCCCTGCGTGGCAAACTATTGTAAGGGACCATAAGGTCGTACAACTCGTTTATATACTTGATTGAAGTACTTATTTGTTATTCCGCTGTGTATGTTGTGGTACTTTAACTCTGTATAGCTTGTGTGCACTAGCGCGGTCCTGAACTAGTGCAGAATACACAGAGTGTCCGAATTTGCAGATTCGGGGCACGACACCTTAATTCTATAAGAGTGGTCTGATAGTAAGTTTTATTATCTTAATTAATGACTCTACAAGGCTATTTGAGTGTGGACATGAGGTACTGAATGCTCTATATTAATACTTAAAGTCATACAATAATCATTAAATGCCTTTGAGGTGAACTCGTCAGTATTGTCCATTTGTGAAAGATCATGTGGAGGTCTATCCTTGATGGTGATGAGTATTTGACAGTATTTGAGCTTGGTATGCTCAGGTTTGAGTTTGATTTGAATTGTATTTTTAAAATGAAGCAATTTGAGTTGTGTCTGCCTGGGGGCGGCACTACTGGCCTAGAGAGCGATAGTTATTTTTCAAAGAGGGTTGTTGCTGGGGTTTTAGGCAAGCAGCAGCACTACCGGCCATATTGGGGTAGTAGTGCCGGCCGAGCGGCACTACCGGCCCTAGGAGGCGGTAGTGCCGGCCTATTGAGTGAATTTTGAATTTAAATGTGAAATTTTTATGAGAGTAATTGCATATCATTTTGAACAATGCTATGTGATGTGTTTCCTTATTTTTTATGGTTGTAGGACGACAGAGCTAGGTCATGGTGAGCGAAAGATGACCGGGACTACGCGAGGTGCGTTGGAGGTACAGATGGTCAAGGATCGCCGGAAGATAATCGGAGACGAAGTTGCTGTGAACCTAGAAAACAAGAACGGATGAGATGCTAGTTAGGAGCTAGTTGGATCAAGAAGGGTCGTTAGATCGCGGTCTAGAAGATAGAGTAGCGGGTATAGTTAGTATGCTTTAAGAAGCGTACAAAATTCGTTATGGTTGTGGGTTTCAGGTTAGCCCATATATGAGTGAGTGAGTCAATCCTAGCTCTTGATGGTGATTCTTAGGATAGAAAAAACTTATCTAAGGATGGAGGGTGACTCAAGAATAGTATAAATAGAAGGGTAGGGGTAGCGTTCCCTCTCTTGAAGGTTTTAGAGGTTTTGGTGCTCCTTTGAGTTTTGCTCACTTGTTTGTGAGACTTTATAAACCTTTATTCCAGAAATGAAAATCTATTCCTCTCAATTTTGAATTTATTTTCCACATTTACATTATGTCCTTAAATTCCACAATTTACATTCTTGCAATTTATTTTTCGCATATTTGGATTTGCCTCCCCTCTTTCTAAATGCTTATTGATCTTATGCCAAGGATGAATGATTAATAGATAAGTCTTCTTTAGACCATATCCCATTCATCTAGATAAATCTCGTGTTCTTCCTTGCAAAAAATCGATCTTTTGTTCATAAAAGGATCATTATTGGAAGATCGAGTTTTTGGTGTTCTTGTCTTGCATTTTAACTTGCTATGACAAGTGAGAAGCCATCTAGGATTATCTTGATCATCAAAAACCCGTGAGCTAGCGGAGAGCCAAGTTTTTGTTTTTGAATCCATTCTTGTGCACTCTTTCTCAAATTGAAAAACGGTTAGAACTTTGACATCGATCCTTATGATTGAAGGTTGGAATAGATTCTTGACATCCATAGAAATGTGTCTACAAAGTTTCATGGAGTTTGGATCAGCTAATAAAAAGATTTCATAATTTTTTATTTTGAACTCGTGCTAAAATTACTATTCACATGCCTGATTTTACTGTTCATTGCGGTAGTGCTGGCCTCGGGTTGAAAAACTTCAAAAACTGATTCTTTTGCTTCCTTTTGATATATAGAGGCTTTGGCTTGGTTTCTTTGGGTAAAAATTTTGATTTTGGGATCATTCACCCTCCTCTGATCGCTATCTCAGTCCATCAATTTGAATAGACTTGATCCTTTCTTTCAGAAAGGAGGCTCTTAATTTAATAATTTAGATAATTAATTTAGCAAAAGTATGGTTCCTAGTAGATAAGAGACATACATGGGACTATCTAGTAGAAATATCTATCAGTACCATATGTATCTGAATGGACCGACAAGGGGTTGGATAGGTCCACAAATTTCATTTTGAATTCTCTCCAAGAAATTATGTGATTTTCTCTAACTTTTAGATAAGAGAGTTTAATAATGAGCTTTCTTTTAGCACAAGTAGGTCATAAGAAGTCTTGAGGTCTTTAGAAGCCTATAGTTTTATACTATGACCAGCAAAATTATTGATGATTTTTCTTATCATGTTCAATTCAGGATGACTCAGTCAATCATACTAGATCTTAAATATTTATGGGGTTTTAAGTATATTTTTCATCATAACATAAACTTCAAGTTATATATATATATATATAACTCAGAGAAGGAAGGAGGTTTTCAACCACATGTTTTTGCACCCATCAAACTTAGTCATGAGTAGGTATGATGTACCATATTTGTTTTCTATCTCCATGTAGAAACCACTCAGACTGGACTCAGGGTACAATAGAGCATACTCAATTATTATACGAGTAACTATAGGAAGAACTATGATGGCTCTTTAAGTGCTAATAATGAGGGCATTGCTTCCGGCGATGGTCATGATATTTCCAGTTTTCTTGGTCAAATTTTAGAAATATTTTGTTTTTCTAAGAATTGAATTTGTTGTGCAATTGTCTACAAGACAGATTTCCTCCTTCATCATTGGATTATACTTTGTTTTATATTAGAATTATAATTTAACAATCAAGCAATTGTTGCAATAGGAATATTGCCAAAAATATAGAACTATAGCACAATAATTTAAATAACCTGGGAAATAAAAATTTATTCAATTTTAAATGATAATTTCTCATCAAGAGCATAGACTAATTATTAATTCTGGAACTAAACCTAAACTAACAGAGGAGGCTCTTAAAGAGACTCATTAGAAAAATGTGACATCGACTAGCAAAATGAATGAATATTAAGGACACTAATTTAGGTCTCTATATGAGCCGTGGGTGTCTTTTTGGGATTCCTTGAGCTCAGTAGGATCAAGAAGCAAATTATCAAACTTCTCAGTGTCTGTGTCGACAGCAAGTTGAACGGTAAAGTGTGTCTCAACTTTGTTCCCTAGGGTCTTATCGACTTTTCTAATGGATTGCATGTGAAGGTCTGCCAAATGCTTTGGGGTGAGGCAGTTACGTGACCAATTGCCACTATATCCACACCTAAAACAAGGTTATGCAGGGTTGGCAGATTTGTTGGCTGAGTCTTGCTTTTGAAAGCTCCTTAGTTCTTTACGTCTACTTTGTAACTAGGACTTGACTCTTCACTTCTGTATTGTGCTATTCTTCTATTTTTCCCTTTATGTTATTGGCTTTTTCTATAGTCATGGCTATTACTAGTCTATTGAGCATTTGCATGTGTCTCATTAGGGAGGACATGATGATTCTTCATTAGGAGCTCATCATTGGATGAGTAATTTAGTTATTACTCAAATTTAGCACATGCAATAGTTTTATTTATCCCTTTCGATTTAGCCAGAGTGATTTAATATTAAATAGGGTTGGATGGTTACAATTATCAACACTTATGTACAATATGAGCGGTATTATTGTACATAGAGGGTGTTATTGTTTTATTTTAAGTAGAAGGGAAAAATCATACCATCTCACTCTCTTTCGTCACTCCATTACAGAGTCAACAAAATAACATCTACCAATCATCTTAGGATAAAATATAAAACAATGAAAAGAGAAGACATTAAGAGAAACAAAAAATAAATTTGGTGTTCGAGCACCAAGAACTCCTCGAGATTATCTCACTCGAGCCGTGACTATTCTAGAAAAGAACACAAAACAACAACAATCAAAACAAGGTAAGAAAATGACAAAAAGTTTGGTGTCTGAGCACCAAGAACTCCTCGAGATTAATGCATTCGAGCTGTGACTAGATCTGAGGAACAAAACAATAAAAGAAATTTGGTGTCTGAGCACCAAGAACTCCTTGAGCTGCGTGCTCGAGAAACGCTTGGATTCGTGTATCCAAGTATGCCACATATTATACATCTAGGGAGCATATCCTAACCTTAAGTCATATCTTTATTTGTTGTATACATCACACATCATATTTTGCAATATGAACCCTATACTATGTCCGGTCTCTAAAACAAGTGACAGCATAATTGTTGACTAAATGAACCTATCCACTTATCATCATGTACTGAAATATTAAATAGGAAGGTAATGCACTTGATAGAATAAAATAAAGCTAAAACTACTGATACTATTTGATAAGACAAGACTTACAATATACTTACTACATATAGTTAGAAAATCTTTTTCCCTTAGGTTTTCCTACCAGTCTCTAATTATTTAATTGCATGATCCTCGTAACCATTGCTCTTATACTACCAGTGGCAACCTACATAATTAGCTCAGGATAATGACATTAACACCTGTAAGTTCAAGAGCCTTTGGTTTTAGTGATTGATGTTGATTAATATTTAATCTGTGTTTAATGACAAACCTAATCTTTATGAGACTAACATGTTTATTGAGCATATGTTTAGCAGTCTCATATTTGGATGAAAAATGGAAAACCCAAGGTATGTATGTGTATTCTTTATAGTATTAATTGCATACTTTGGATTCAAGTTAAAGTATGAATGTCCCCATTGTATTAATCACAAAATGTGCATCATATCTCCCAATCCATACATTACATGGATGCACATACTTAGGGGGAGTTTGCAGTTTAACTTGAAAGTTTCTTTGTATTGATCTATTCTTTATCGACACAAATAAGGATCAAGACAAAGAAACTAAATCCTTGAATATATATTTGAATTGCCTAGTTATAGTATACTCATGGTAATATAGGATATACTCCAATGTGATCAAATTGAATATGTGCATATTATATCCAAGTCAATCATATCTATGCACATATACATGTGGGGTGTGTTCTATAGTTGATGACTTAGAGTAATGATCATTTCCATATAGTTTACACATAATGGATCATTACTTTTCATCAACATGAATACATGAAAACTTGTGTAGTTAATATATACTCATATCAATTTAAATGAAAATTTGAATTGAGTTCATTTGTCTTGTTAATCATTAAAGAACATTTCATCATGTGTTGATGGTGTTCTTTGATTAATTAAGGACAAATGAATAGCTCTTAAATATAATAAAGCATGCGTTGCATTATTGTACTTAAGACACATTTAAATCATTCAAATTGATTTAGGTTGTACTCAATTGATCTAAAACCATCCATTATGTGTTAATGGAGTGCAAGAGATAATTGAGACAACCATGCATCTTGGACTAACTATTTTATGAGTTATGATTGAGCTAGATTAAGTCCAAAGATGATTGAGATGATGAAAACGGGATAAGTACGACATCATGAGGTGATGGGCGTCAAGAGGAGATCCCGTAGAGTTTAAGAGAAGAGTATAAGAGTGAAGATCATAAAGACCCCAAAAAGGGGATTGTTTGCGTGCAGCGGCTCAAGGTATAACTAGATAGGCTAAGGACGTTCTAGTCTTTGAGTCTAGTTTTTATCGCCGTACTATTAAGAGGGGTTGAGTCCTAGCTTGAGCTTCATCATGTGTTGATGATCTCAATCCCGTGTTCACTCGAGCTCAAATCTTATTTGGATTTGATTTTTGCATAAGTATTAACCATTTGGCATGTGTTGCGAATGGGTTAAGTTTATGCTTGGTTGTTGTTGTATTATGCTCGGATTTGCATGTGTTGCAAAGAAGAAGAGTATATGCATTTGGTTTTCGCATAAAGCTTTGATTTGCATGTGTTGCAAATAGGATAAGCTATATGCGTTGGCTTTTGCATGAAGTTCACTTTTGCATGTGTTGAAATTGTTGAAGCTTCATGTATTGTTTTCAAAACAATCTTTCTAAAACATGTGGTTGCTTGGAGCTAAGTTTTGCATGTGTTGCAAAAGGAGAGAGCTCAAGCATGATTTGGTGTTTATGTAGTTGTATGGAGCTAGAGGCTTGCATGTGTTGCAAGTAGAGAGCTCACACGTTTGATTTGGTTTTTAGTATGGTCGCATGGAACTAGAGAATTGCATGTGTTGCAATTAGAGAGTTCATGCACCTTGTTTTGGTGTTGCTTGGAGCTAAACTTTTGCATGTGTTGCAAATAGTAGTGCTCAAGCAAGAAATATGTTTAATGTATTATTTGCAAGTTCGTTGTGCGAATAAACTGAGGTTTATGAGTCCGGAATCCTGAGAGCATGTGAGTAGGGCTTGTAACGGGTGTTGGAAATTTGATTGGGTCTTGTGTTGACCTTCACATGGCTAGGGGGATTAATCTCGTAAACTCGAGTTTGATTTGTTTAATACGTTTTGCAAATAGATCTTAAGTTGATAGCAAAATGTGTTTTTGCAAATTTGGTTGGAAATTCTTTGAGCATGAGGAGATTTGGTGCAAATGTGTTTTGCACAAGTGTATGATCATGTGTTGATCATCTAGTAGCTCAAAGAATAAGTGTTGGTTTTTGGAGAAATGATTTTGGTGTTGAAAATCTGGATTTCTTCAAAATGCCGGCTGTCTGAGTTGCTTAGTGCGGTGCTACCGCTGGGCCGGCACTAGCGCTTATGGGAGCGGTAGTGCTGCACCTGGCCGGTACTGCCGGGCTTCACCGCTGGTAGTTTTTCAACAGTGCGCATGTTTTCTGGAAGCGCTGCAGCCGGTACTACCGCTCGGTGGGAACGGTACTACCACAAAGTCGGTACTACCGTGCCTCAGAGGGCGGTAGTACCGGAAATATGACCGTTGCCGACCGTTGGAGTTTGAGGGCAATACTACCGGCCCTTAGAGGGCGGTAGTACCGGCCCTGCTGGTTTTTGCCCGTTTTGCCCCCAAACGGCTAGTTTTCTTTGGGGGGTTATAAATAGACCCCATGGGGGGCTTGGGCAGGGTGTTGGTGCTGTGTGGGAGTTGTTTGCATGTGTTGCTCTTCTCCATTTGCCTCTTGAGCTTAAGAGTGAGCCCTAATTGCATGTGTTGCAATTAGGTAGTGGTTTGAGAGCCTCTTGTGCATGTGTTGCACTTGAGGGAGGCCTAGGTGCATGTGTTGCACTAGGTGATCACCGGGAGCGCATGTGTTGTGCTCGGTGAAGTTCAAGCGAAGGATCGGCTTGTTACTCTTGAAGGTTGCCGACTCCTATATAGCGTGGCGTCGTGTGCGGGAGCTCTCAAGGTTGTGAGAAGCCCCGACGAAGTTTGTGAAGGTTCGGGTTTAGCCTACGCGAAAGCATGAAAAACCACGACTAGTGAAATCGAGGCGGGTGCTCAAGTGGGAGCCGGTCCAAGGGTTTGGGCTTGCCTCAACGTGGACTAGGGGAGACCGGCAAGTCTCCGAACACCATGGAAAAACATCGTTTGTCCTTTGTCTCTTTTACCTCCAAGCATTTACATTTATTAATATATTCATGATTGCTTGATTGTAATAGAATTGCTTAGTGTTAATTGATTGTTCAATTTATCAATTCTAGTTTAGAGACATAAATTAGTTAGTGCACTAGTGAGCCTAATTGATTTAGGCTTTAATTGTCAAAACCTAGTTTATCGCTTCCGCATATATCTTTGATTAGGTTTTAACATAGGGGTTGATTAGAGCAAATTGATTAGTGAGCGATCGAATTTTGTAAAACGCCTATTCACCCCCCCTCTAGACGCATCCTCGACCCTACAACGCCATCATTACTCTGAGATAATTACATGAATCTTGGTATATTAACTAATCAAAACATCAAGCGCACCCAATGTTTTATCGGTTAATACATCGTGTTTACAGTGTTGTAGCATAATAATAATTAGAGACTGAAATGAAAACTTATTACATACTGGTACCATACAGGGCTACAAGTTTAGTACACTAATTATACGTATGATCCAAGTACAACAAAAATATAATACAAAAGTACTAATCACCCTAGGGTCCAAGAAAAGTGGGTGTATAGTTTATCCAACATCCTAACCCTCTTGGTAGCCTACATTCTTGTATATCTGATTCTACAGGTGACCCTCACCTTGCCTTGTAGGCACCCTTGGGATCCATGTCCAAACCAACCACTTGACTACCGGAGCAATTTTCTAAGCAAAGGGGGAGTTACACAAGAGTGAGTACAAAAGTAGGGTTTTTATTAGAAAAATTATGTGTTTTCTCCAAATCCATCTCATGAATCCTTCCTCAATCCTTTTTTTAGAAAAATAGGGTTTTATTAGAAAAATTATGTGTTTCCTAGCTTTTAATTATCAAACATGTTACTAGCACTCCTCACTGCAAATCTCATATCAATTGTTCCCCGACTTCAATGTACATCGGCAGAACTCGTAAAACTAATTGTACCCCGACTTCAATACACATTAGCGATACTTCTAATTCTAACAGTACCCCGACTTCAATGCACATCAGCGATACTCCTATTACCAATTGTATCCTGACTTACGAAGCACATTGATGATACTTCGAATTCTAATTATACCCCGACTTCAATGCACATTGGCGGTACTCCTATTGCCAACTGTATCCCGACTTCAGTGCACATCAATGATACTTCAAATTCTAATTGTACCCTAACTTCAATGCACATCGGCGGTACACCCTGTATATATACGTATTCATCACCTTTTTATCATCAATTCAAATTTCCAACCACATCCGATTTTGGGTTTTCTTCAAAAGAATTATTCCAATGCATCGATGATAACACGTATAACCAAATACATTTGATTAGAAATTATATGATCATGGAAACTTCCTGAAATAGAGTGTGATAATATGCATCCTCACACAGTTGCAGAAGATGATCTTCTGTCGGATTTAACTTGACTCCTAAAATTTCAAAATATTAAAGTTTAGATTAAGGGAAATTTATGGCATTTTTATGGTGTCCAATCCTTTCTTGATCTGATAGTAATTGATATAGATAGATGGCTTAACTTAATTTAGAATTTATTATTTGGTCATATTTAATTTGATTCATTTTAAATTTGAGGTATTTTAGCTTGCCATATTTTAATTTAGCTTATTCTAATCTACACGGTTTATTAAAATTTTGGGTTGTGATTTCATATTAGTAGAGACATTATTTTCTGTTTTTAATTATTATGGCAGTTGCTATTTTTAAATATCTCTTTATTTAATTATTCGCTGGTATTTATCCTCTCTTTGCTTTTAGTAAAATTTTCTAATGTCACTAAAAATCTTTATTTGTATTGTGACTATTTATTATCCAATTATTTATATATTTATTTTCTCCTTTTTTCTTTTTTTTCTAATATCTTTTTCTTTTTCTCCTTCCTTTTCCCTCACTTGGCCGGACCTTTTCCTATTATCCATTCTTCCTCTCATATATTCTCTCCTCTCTCTCCCTGGCTTCGCTCCCGATTCGACTCCTCATGCCTCCACATCGTCGGCCTGCTTTGCCTCATCATCGATCCAGTCTACCCTGTCACCGGGTCCCACTCTCGCCAGCCTCCAGCCCTCGGTGCCCAAGCCATCGCGTGTGCTTGTGCACCACCTCCTAGCTACCTTGCCTCAACCCACCTTCTAGGCCACGCCACCCTGCCTCCCTGGCTTGGCCCTAGTGCTAGCACCCCTGCCAAGCCTAGATTGTCGCCCTTGCCTGCCTACTCTTTCGCTCCCTGGAGTTTCCCCCTCTGTGCCGCTACCGAACCGGCCCCCCTACTTGACAGGCCACCCTCCTGGGCTAGGCTACCCCAGGCTCTCCCTTGCTCTGCTCAATTGAGCCTTGGGGTTCTCCTTCCTCCCCGTTATCCTTAACCCTCTATTTACTGGTTCTTTGACTCTTGTTGTGCGATTGAACTATAATTGTGTACATAAAGTTTGTGATAGTTAATGATAAAAATGGGTGGATTGCTTGGGGTTTGGCGGTGTCACGTCGACACCCACGACCTTCCATACGCTGAGGAGTATGGGGGTTTATCGAGCAAGCACGGCGCCGCCCTCTAATGCAATTGCTCACTAAAACAGCTAGTGGTTTCTACTGTCTACTCTAGTTTTCTACTATGCCTTCCTATGTTGGTGCTACTGGCATGGATAATGGATTACCTGTGATGGTGGGGATGGAATGGGGGTTAAGAAATGTGATGCTGTGGATGGTGAGGAAACTGGCAGTAATGTTGCTCTTGGTCTCCTCCTAACTCCTATGTTTTGGTCTTCTAGCTCTTGGTAGTCTGCTTGTGGCCTTCTTTGCTTCTAGTCTTGGTGGCCTCCTCTTGCTCCTTCTTGCTCCTAGGACTGTGGTGGCTTGATCTTGTGTGGTTGTGCTCCAGAGAGCTTTGTGCTTGTGCTTGGGAAGTGCTTGGAATGGGTGGCTTGCTTCTTGTGGTGTGCTCTTAGAGATGCTCTCTGGTGGTTTTGGTTCTTGGGTTGAGATGGCTTACGGGAGAAGGGATTGAGGTTGTAGGGGCTTCGGCTGGAAGGAAATGAATGGGGCTTTAGCTAGAGGGTTTCTACCCTTTTACTACAGAGAAGTTATCTTTCTACCATGCAATATTTGTGCACTATTTGTGTATGGTTACTGATACCCGATAAATGCAGATTTGTATGAGTTGAACGATGAACCCTAATTAGCGAGAGGTATCGACTGGCCCCAGATGGTTTGCTATCTTTATGAGTGTTTACTGCGGGTCTGATAGCGACTCTTTCTTTCTAATCTTTTACCATTTAGGTAGGTTCAATTTGCATAAATGACTGACATTTGCAGGGGTTCAAGACCGAAGATCAATGAAGCTTAGATTTTAGGAATTTGAGAATTTATGTACTCTTTATGTTTGATGTAATTGAATGATCATATATAATGTAATTGATACAATTGTATAATATTTGTTAATAAATAACGTTGGTGATAAATCTTGGTTGAGAGTTTGAATACTATGTGTTATTAATCTTGTTGATGATCTCATTTGCGTGGATAATGATCTGGGTTGTTTCACATGGCCAGAGAAATTAACAATTTTTTTAATGAACAGTAATAACAAAGACCCTAATTTTTCAGTTAGATTAAATTAGTAATCTATACATTAAGGGGAATTGATCTGCATGATTAAAGGATTATTCAGTTGTGATTTACTTACGTGCCATGAACTTACATATGGTTTGCAATAGGTTTAATCGCTTGATCCTGATCAAACTCAATGCAATGTAGATTGATGCAGACAGACTAACTTGATCGAGCTCGAAAAGCTTTGTTCTTTCTTTCTTTGAAATGTCCCGTCTGGTCATGTCATGCACTTATGATCTTGTTGCCTATTTGGGCACTTACCGTGACCAACGTGCCAACCAGGTAGAAGATTAGCACGCCGATGGACGGCCTCGCCGTGCCGTGCACGCTGCAGCCTGTCGTCTACAGGCGGTTGCCCAGCTCGCATAGCCCTAGGATGGGCATCGCCGCTGAGGCCAACCGCACGTGGATCACGCCGATCACCAGCGCACACCCTAGCGCCACCATCGCCGCCATCCGCGCCCTCTAAGGCTTGCTGGCACCGAGCTTGTTGCCCACCGATATGGGAGTCCGCGCCAACATTTGGTGGTGGAGATTAGAGGTGGGCGTCGTGTCGGGCCGGCCCGACACGGGCCCATCGTGCTTTGTGCCTGAACTGTGCCAGGCCACAATGGCCCGTCGTGCTCGTCGTGCCGTATCGGGCTAGCCCGACTCACCTTCGGCAAGCCCAAGCACGGCCCAATTACGCTTCATGCCTACTTCGTGCCGTGCCGGCCCAGGTCAAGCCCATTTGCACTATTGTGACGAGAAGAAAGGAACCAGAGACACACGGAGTTAAGACAGTGGACACAAGTATTATAGAAAAAGAACTAAAATTTATTTATTCTTAGAACAAGGGGGATGTGCTGAATACGAGCGAGAGAGAGGACAACGAGAGAGTGAGGAAGAAAGACAATGGAGATTGAGAGAGATGGATGAGCGAGAGAGAAATTGAGAGAGACGGGTGAGAGAGAGAGCTGACCCATCTCTCTCAGGTGCCGACAGCGGGGTGGCGTTCATGCTGTTGGGTACGTCCATAACGCTCACGCTCTGTGGGTTGGTGATCTTCATACTGAGCTTCTTCCTCATGCTCTGGGTGAAAGTGCATCTAGGCCCCTAATTGTGTTTTGGTTGATTAATGACAAATGTTTAAGGGACTAATAGTTTCAATAAGTTTATGAACAGGTAATAGTCCCAAGTGAAACGCATCTACGGACGTTGATGACCCTCAAAAAGGAAAAGAAGAACGGTGTTGAATCGGTGTAGATTTTATATTTATTTTGAGTCAATAGGATCGCCGCACTATCAAGAGGGATGAAATGTAAATGCTTAAGAAAAAGCCTCTATGCTCAGATGAACTTCTTTTACAAAGTTAGAATTGAGAGACACGAAGCACGACACTCACATCGTTGATTTTAATTTGCTGTTTTTATCGGATTGTCCGATGTGAAATATCGGATAGTCCGATACTATCGGATTTTCCGTTGTGAGTGTGTGTTCTAAACTAAGTCCTCTCTGGAATTATCGGATAGTCCGATGAGGACTTGAGAGAATTTTTTCTAAGGACTTGAAAAGGGTGTTCTCTGGAAATATCAGATATTCCGATGGTTAATATCTGACAGTCCGATATGGACTTAGAAAGTTTTTGAAATATCTTTGAAAATGGGTACTCTCTGGAATTATCGGACAGTCCGATGTTTAATATCGGACAGTCTGATATACACTTAGAAAATTTTCAAAGTGATTGAGTTTTTTTGGTGCTCTCTGGAAATATCGGAAAGTCCGATGTCTATCATCGGATAGTCCGATCTGTGTTTTTGGTTCAAAAGAATTTGAATTTCGAGTGGAGTCGATCTGAAAATTTTCACACATCAGATAGTCCGATGTGTGTCTGACACAGTACATAACGGCTAGTTTTTGTGTCTTAGCTATAAATACTCCACCCCCTCCCTCATTTAGGAGGGTAGATCTTGTGTTGAACATTTATTGCTTCTAGGCTTTTCTCTTGCTCTCTCTTTTAAGTTTTCTTTGAGATATTTGTTGAGAGTTGAAGCAAATTGAGTTCTAGTGCTAAGATTTCAAACCGTGAAAGTTCATTTGAGCACTAGAGCGATTTCCAAGAGCGGATCTGCATTCCATTTGTTTCTCTTGGAGATTGAGGTCTCCTAGATAGCTAGGAGTCGCCGGGAACCACCAAGACGTCGTGTGGTGCGCCTCGGAAGTTTGTGAAGGTTTGATTCCACCTCCGCAAGGAAAGGGATCAAAGAGTGAAACCGGCTAGTGCATTTGTGCAACACCGGGAGGAAGAGGGTTGAGAGAGACCCCGGCTCAAGAGTGACCGAGCTGCCTCAACGGAGACGTAGGATCTCCTCAAGGATCTGAACTTCGGGAAAAACCAACCGTGCATCAAATATTTGGTTTGGTCTTTTCTTGTTACTTTGATTAAATTAGTCTTGAAGTAATTGTTGTAGCTAGCCTTCCAATCACTTAGTTGCTTACCCTAGTCTAACTCTAACTTGTGATAAATCTGATTGTTCTCGCTCTGATCGGATAATCCGATTATGCATATCGGATAGTCCGATATCCAAAGTCGGATAGTCTGATTCTTTTCCGCTGCAAATTAAGATTCAATTTTACAAACACCTATTCACCCCCCTCTAGGCGACTATCCCGATCCTTCACTGGGTTATCCGGCCCGACACGGCCCGTACTATAGTGTCGTGCCGATGCCACCCATCGTGCGTGGTTCTCGGATCCGGCACGGCCCGTGCTAAAGTGTCGTACCAGCCTGGTACAGCCCACTTCGTGTCGGGCCAGGCTTCACTACTACATATATGACTATCAGTACCGGTTGGCAACAGCTATTAATACCGGTTTTTGAATCGGTACAGAGTATCCGGGACTGATGCCCATTGGGCATCAATATCGGTTCTACAGGACTAAAAATGTTTCAAAATATGTCGAGAGTGTATGAGAGAAGCGGAACTCGAACCCGTAAACCCGTTTTGAACGGGGAATTAAGCAAAGGAAAACAATAAAAGAACACAGGACGCCGCCTGTCGCGTCGAAACCAAACGAATGCTGTTTGTTGCTTGGTTTGGTGTCAGGGAGACAGGGAGTGACGACCACTGTAGATCGACCATCATTCTTCCTCCTCGTGGAAGCGGAGATGCTTCCCCTCCGGCACCGGCAGGCCTCTCAGCACCAGCCCGCCATTCTCCTTCACTGCCTCCATCTCGTCGTCGCTGTTGTAGATGAACCGGGTGTGCCTCCCTTCAAACGCCAGCAGCCCATCATCGTCATTAAACACAAGTAATCTTGCTTATCCCCTCGCAGTCTCGCACAGATCATCAAAGCAGTCATCTCCTTGCCACTCATACTCCTCCTCAGCGTACTCTTCTTCCAGCTCTCCCAGTGTCTTCACCGAGCCCATCGTCACCCTTCTCGGAGCTGGCTTGGACCTGAACAGACCAAGCCGATCGGCTGTCGTCATCAGGTGATCTGTCGCTGCTGCTTCCCTGCAACGACAGGGATGACGACACGTCGACACCACCGACCCGCTGGACAGGTCCGATTTCCCAGGGGAGTTGTCGAACACCAGCGCACGGTTCAGCTGGCATTCGCCGAGGTTCTCCTCTAGCGGCGGCGGCAGACAAGCTGCGACGACCTGCACGACAACGGGAGCAAAAGCAGCTGAAGATCAAATGCAACAACAAGCTGACGGCGCAACTTGAGCTACTTAGATGGATTGGCTCGAGAATCTTCATAGAGTTGGCATCACATTCACAACAGGCTAGATGCAGCTAGTAAAGCAGAGTAATTACTCGTGTACTTACCTCTAAGATCTGACCAATGCGGCAAAATTCCTTGCATCAAAAGTATTAGATCCTATTAGGTAATAGGTAGTGCAGAGATTACAACTATGTTTGACATGTCACTGCAACGGCAAGCGTAAATAAAAATTAATGGGATGGCAATTAAAAGACGGGAATGTACTAAGATTAACGAGAATAGCTATCACCTTGGCAATGTACCCCACTGTACTGAGAGAAGAGAAAAATCTTGGATGATCACAGTCGCATGCAAGAGTTAATTAGACAGAATTGGTCCTTGATCAGAAGTCGAAAAGAATTCATCTTTTGGTTGTTGTATTGGAGATCGAGAGATAAGAATAATTAACACCTGCAGCTTCGGAAGCCGTTGCTCCTCTTCGAGGACGCAGGGCATCATCACGAGTCCATGAGGTACAAGGAAGCCCTCCCTGGCGACGGACACTGTCCCGAGCTCTGGCGTGGGCGGAAGGAGGTGGGCGGGGGACCTCGAGAGGCCGAGGAGAGACTGGATGCGGGCCGGTCTGGAGGCGGCGATGCAAGCCTCCTCGTCGATCTTCTGCAGGAGCGCCTTGACCTGGCCGCGCAGGAGCGCCTCGCCAGACGAGGCCTGGGGTGGGCCTTGGCGGCGGGCGTCTTGTCGGCGTGGAGGCACCCTGCGGCGAGGCCGACGACGGGAGAGTCGTTGGTTCAGGGGACCCACTTGTAAACAAGTGGAGAACGTGAGGGGAGAACGGTGTAGAACGGACGCATCACCACAATTTCTAATTAGAAGCAATAGAATAAGAGCCTGTTTAGATAAATGTCAACACATATACATGGAATAGAACATTCCACGGAGTGATCAAGCAAAACCAAATTAAACCTGGTGATCAAGCTTGTAAAACATGTTACAGAGGTGCTTCAATGGCATATCTGACGGCATGTAGCATTCTAGGGCATGGACCTCAAGCCAAGTTTGGAACAGTATCCCGCCTTACCTACCTTGGCAACCTTGTAACGTGTGCATGCCACAACACATTTCGGGACATGGCTTTCATCGCATACAATCCTTTCCTTTGCGAGCCGGACATGCATCACCGCACACCAAGATTCCAAACCCTACCTGATCATATATACGACGCCCCCCGATCCATCCACGCATGCATTTCGCATCCAAAGTTGTTTCGCCTTTATAGTTCGGTCAGTCTCCATGGATTCAGCTCTGTTGTCATGTCGTCTTCTCCTTCCTCCGTCGATTCAGCGGCGTCCAAATGGCCGGAAAAATCCTGGAGACCACGGTGGCCTAGGCAGGGGCAGGCCGGTGCGTGTCAGGACATGGAGCAAGAGTGCGGGGACGAACGGGCGAGACGGCGATAGACTGCGTGGGAATGCTCTGTTCGGCGACGGAGGAGACGGGTTCCGGGCGGTGAAGAGGATCGTGAAGCTGAACTCTGCCATTCAGAACAGGAGCGTCAGGGAGCTGCTCGAGCTGATTGCCGATGAGTGCAAGTATTTCTGCAGTAACCTCCCCTCCGTTGATGTCTCCCAGTTGGGCAAGGTAAAAGGAGGATCATATCGTACTGAAAATTGAATCCTTTTTAATAGCTAAATAACACATTATGTATTACTTCAAATATATCATGGTAGTAACAAAAAAAAAAATGGTTCGATTGTATCCAAAAAGTATCTGTGTTCAGGGGTGGAGCCAGCCTCGGGCCACCTGGGCCTAGGCCCGAGGCTTGACCCAAAAAAGCCATACAATTTCTCTTGAAAATTTATAAAAAACCATAAATTGGTCCAATAATTTTTGTGCCAGCCCGAGGCTTGGATCTGAGCTGGCTCCACCCCTGTTTGTGTTCGAGCTGACCCCACGATAACTTTTTTTACTGTTACTTTCCAGATCAACAAATCCTTTTTTTTCAGCTGCCGTTTGAGAGAAACTACCTTCTTTCTATTTGACTTAGTAGATCAGCATTTTGACTCATGACATGCTTAACAGAACATGTTTCTGCTCCTCCATTCACTGATGATCCGGAATCACGTATCGTTCGTGCTCAAACCCACGGAGGATGAAGGCTTCGACCTGGGCATCAAATGGTCTCTAGGTTTGTTCAAAAACCTCGTTAGTTAACGCGGCAAAACAGTTTGATCATCACGCCGAATTACTTGCCTGCAGAATGGAAAGGCAGGAGGCTGCCTTGGGACCTAGATTGCAATGTCTCTACGACTCACGTCTACAAGGGGCTGTTGCTCATCAGGTAGCTAATTCGAGTGCCCAGCTACTCTGAATCTGGGTCAATTTATTGGTGTTTAGCGTGATACACAAACGGTTTACAACTCTAGCAATTTAGCTTTAGGAAAGGAGGATAAAGAACCTGACTGAATCGCATTTTTGTTCTATTGTTTTAGCCAAGTGAACAAGTCCTTTGTGCCACTCCTTACGAGGATTCTTCAGATCATTCACCAGGCAAGCATGATAGTGAAAACAAATACAAATCCCTGATAATAACATTGTTTGCCGAAAGCTAAACAGCTCAAGAATTTTCATCTCTCGCCGCTGCAGAATTTGGATGCGGCGATTTTGACCGTGGCAAACAAGATTCTGCCTGAAGGTACGCTTGAAGGGAAGGAGAGCAGAACGATAATTGCATGCGTCATCATTGGCCTGGTGGTCATGTTAGTGTTCTACGCCATGCTCAAGAACTTGTAGGTTTATTACGATAGCCGATAACAAAATCACAAACATGTTCTGCTGTACAGATACCACAATTTGTTGTAAATGATCAGCACTTGATGCAGAGCCGGGTGCCATAAATTCTGAAACAAGGCTAATGATAATGCATGCTTGACCACATCAATCGTCATACACCCATGCGTATGAGGAGCAGAGTAGTCATTCGTCATAAAACAAACAACATAAGAATGAAGAATGAACAAGCTGACCTTCATGAATAACATGAGTAGAGGCCAGAAATAAGAATCAACATGAGAAAAAAGATTTAACATTTTGATAACGATCTGAACTGTATAAACTAGGCATAACCCACTAACATAATATAGGGGGTACAAAGTAGCACTACTAAAGTAAGGCTTTTGGGCAACAATGGAGAACGCAATTTCTTACCATAAAACGCACCTATGGTTGCTGAATTTACATTCATCAGCTTTCTTTTTCTCTAACCGTTGCTTTGGTGCTGCTTTAATTTGTAACAAACTAAAAATTCGGGATAACCTAACACATGTGAACCTTCCGAGAAGAATCAAACTAGATAATGTGCAACAACTATCATTCCTTTTCCTTGCTACTGTTAAGAGATTGGCCTACAGCCTTTTCTCACAAGTAAATCAGTCTGATGGATACAAAAGATACAATAAACAACTTTCAGCAAATTTCTGTCGTTTCATCAGTGCCTACTACCAGGATGTTAGACCAACTAGAATCCAGTAAGACGTTTCATCTGCAGCCAAAGTAAAACACTGATCAATTTATTTATTATTAACATATCAGATAAGCTAACTAACACCTTGCACTAAATGAAACATATTGAGTAGCTAGCAGCACTCAATGAGCATTACAATAAGTAAAAATATCCTCATACCGATTCGACACATTTCTATACTCTTACCCATTGCAACATATTCTTTTAAAGAAAAAACTACAACTTCCAAACAAGGGATGGATGTCCTCCAGCAAGCAGTCAGCAATGCAAGCCTTACAAACATGATGATGTTCTTAGGAGAAATTCAATAACTAACCAGTTAGATCTTGTTAGGTTGCTTCAAAAGGTGGTGTGACAGCAAGTCTGAAACACCCAGAGCAGTTAGGCTTTCACATCCAAAGAGTTGTTTAAGTTTTGAGTCGCATAATATCATTGTGGGATTTGCTGGATCCTGCAACAAAACAAGCAAAAATAGAAATAAGGTAATCAATCCATTTGGAGATGCCTAGATTCACATGGTATTACTTTACTTAGAGCAGCAAGATGGTTGTACAGGGATTTCTTATCTGTTTTGCATAGAAGAATAGATCCTAGAAAGTGGTTTCAGTAAGGAAGAGAGCTTGTAAACATAACCAGAAGCAATTTACATAGTATGGCCTTATTTTAATTAAAAAAAAGGCAGGAAAATATTGGCTCTCTTGCCAATCAGCCAACTATTAAAGATGCCTACCTAGTTAAGCCTAGCAGTAACTAATGCCTACATCCAGATATGCTGAAATGCAGAATTGAATATTCAACCTCAACGATCATCTCCATGAAAAACATGAACGGATAGGGAAAACTGGAAGGAAGGGAGGAAACAACAAGAAGCGATGCATTATTTTACACCATGGATAAAGAAGTTTGAAAACTAAGAGCTGGTGATAATCTCATTCATATTTTGCATATGTTTCGATTTAGCATTCATAGTTACTATTCAATTATGTATGAAAACACTAAAGGGAAAGAGGAACTTATATGGGACATGTTTTGCTTATGCTTCACTCTTGTCATAGGTCAAAAGAGCATAGATGATAAACCAACTTGCATGTAGAAGCAATCTGCAAAATACTTGCATATGGCTGCTCAAGAATTATATAGGGTATAATAGTATTTGTTGCAAAGTGTATTGACCCCATGAACCAGTTCCAAGTTCAAAAATGAAAAGCACATGGAAATATACACTCAACAACTTATATCTAAAAACAACCACCATATATATCTAGATGATCAACCACCAACAACCATGTTACCAACCAAACCAAAATATAAAACAGAACAGAAAGTGAGTGATCCACCAAATAAAATTTTCAATTAATTAACAAGTAGAGCCACTAGGCTGCCTAGTCCGCAAAAGCTCTCATGAATTAGACCAAAAAAATCCCAGGTATGACAACACTGATCTGACATTCATATCTGTACAATTAAATTTTCCTCATGATATAGTGATTATAGCATCCTCAAATCAGCTAGATATGCTTCTATTACAGAAAGAATTTTAGGTACCAATTTATAACTGAGATAAAAAATTGATTTCACTTTCTGTAGTTTACCATGGTTTGACACAATTATTTTGCAATGCCCACTAGAAGTTTAATATCGCACAGGGCATTTCACACGATAACAGTGTAGCAAAATAAAAACATTAAGGTTCTGATAATAATCATTCACTAACCTCTAAATTATTGCTTTTGATGTGGTCCCAAACACGTTTGACAGCCTCAGAATGGGGCATCTTTATTTCTCCAGTTCCAAAAAAGCTAGCAAGAGCATCAGACACGATGACTGGAAGTTGGTTAGCATCAGTTTCAGCAGGAGAAACGGGTTCACTTTCCACAGGCTTCAACTTCTTCGATTCTCGATTTGAATCTTCTGCAAGAATTTTGAGCACATATTCATAAACTAAAACTTGATTATTTCGGAGAACATAGCAATTGTGAGGAAAGCCTACTTGTTGAATCGAGAGGTCTTATATGTTTAGCCAAAAGCTTGTTCATCTTGAACATATCGGTGGAATCAGTCTCAAAAACTAATCGTAGCTCATCATTGCATATGATCTTTCTCTTATTGTTTGGGTCCTGCAAGTTGTTCCTGCGAATGTATGCCCAAAGCTGCTTAACGATCTGCAATTGATTCACAATCTCAGGATTTCTGCCATGATGTAAGCATTAAGAGAAGGGAAGACATTAGAAAGGTGGACCAATAGAATGAACCTCAGTTCTAGCCATAGTAGGTTCGCCAACAATAACTTGCAGCTCAGGCGAGACACCACAGACTTTGTTCAACCCCCCTGGACCACCTCTTCGTTTCACTCCAGTACTAGCACTGGTTCATAAAGACAACCAGAACAATAAGTTCAATGAACAGACTGAACACCAGTAAAAGATAGCCGACATTTCAAAACAAAATAAGGGACACATCTATATCTCATTTAGTCCTAGGAGAGGTACCCCTTCAGATTTCATATCGGGAATATTCTTCCCTACAGAGTTACAGACAGACTGATGCGTGCTGAACATTGTTTTTGTACAAACAAAATGTCATTTGTTAAACAAAGTCGAGTAAACAGGCATAATACGGTTTAAAGGTTTCTTTCACGTTCCAGCCACGAACATAAATGGAGCGCAACTTGCAGATCCATTTGTTAAGCGCAATGAACTTTATGGTTATGCTGCTTAGTTTCTACAATGGGGTTGCTTGAAAAGCAACCATTTTGATGGGGATGACACCACGCCAGCGAGTTCAGAGGCTTTAATTCTACGTGTAAGGCTGACATAACTACGGCAGTATTCAAAGATTTTCTTCAAGTACACTACGTGATTCCACAAGCGTCCGTGGAAATTAAAGATCTACCACGAGCAGGCATAAACCAATTGAAGCGCTCAGAAACCTGTTCCTTCCAGTTTACCCCACCCCACTAATCTCTCTGAGCAATCCTGATAAAATATCTCCGTTCACCAGAAAGGATCAAAAGCCCCAATCCCTACCACACCAAAAAAAAATGCATCTAACTACCCAAAAAAAGGTAACCTTTTACACTTAATCCGACCTCAACCCACCAAACAAATCTGAAAAAGGAACGAACAAAGCAAATAGTCTTCAGAATTTTGAGTTTAGCTTCACGTAGAAGTTAAAAGAGCACACGAGCAGGCGCACCAAGCACACACGACATCTAATCAAGGCATCGACTGCTTGCAATCAGGGCTCCCGTGCAATCACCGTGCAATCCAACTAAGAAAAGTTTCAAAAAATTCTGAAAAAAATCATGGATGTACATCTCATCTTACCCCATCTACATATAAAATTTCATGATCAAATTTGAGGTGCATTTGAACTATTCAAGTTTGTCAGAAATTTATTTTTTTTGTAACTTCTAGCATAGCATAGGACGAATTTGATCATGAAATTTTATATGTAGATGGGGTAAGATGAGATGTACATTCATGATTTTTTTCAGAATTTTTTGAAACTTTTCTTAGTTGGATTGCACGGTGATTGCACGGGAGCCCTGATTGCACGCAGTCGCTGCCCTAATCCAAACCCTAATTCGAAGGAGGAAAAAAAATTGAAAAGGGAACGAAGTGTAGGAAGCATCACCTGTCCTTCTTCGAACCGGCGGGCGCCGCGGCGACGGCACGCGGACTCTCCCCCGCAGAGACCGCCGAGGCCGCGGCCGCTGCCGCTGCCGCTGCCATCTGCTGCTGTTGGTGCTGCTGTAGCTGGACGAGCCTCTGCAGCTGCGCGCCGTCGGGTTGCGGGAAGGGCTGCGCGTAGCGGTACGACGCGGTGACATCGTACGGCAAGGCGGGCGGGCCGGCGCGGTGGTGCTGGTACTGCGGCGAGGCGGAGAGGTACGACTGCAGCTGCTGCGGCGTCGGCTGCTGCGCGAAGAAGTGGAGCTGGCCGGCGGGGGTGGAGGCGGAGACCGTGGCGGTGGCGGCGGCGGAGAACGGGGGCGGAGCAGCGGCAAGGGTAAAAGGGTCTTTTCGCAAGGCGGGCGCCGGGGCGGGGCCGAGGAGCGCGAGGAGGATGTCGCGGATGAGCGGCGCCTTGGGGGAGAGGTCGACGCCGAGCTGCGCCTCGAGCTGGCGCACCACCTCCTCGGCCGATATCCCGCCGGCGCCGCCGTGGGGGAGCGCCGCGGCCTGGTGGACGAAGGACTCCACGTAGCGGGCGAGCTCATGGTCTGACACCATCGGGTCCGGAGGAGGCGGTGGCGGCGGCGGCGCGCGCCTCCTAGTCTTTTGAAAAAAATTGAAATGGGGATCGCAACTCCGCGGAGGCGTTTTGTTTTGGGGACTTGGTTGGTTGGCTCGTGGTGGTTCGGGGCTCTCAACTCCTGTTTCTGGTTTGTGGCTTTGTGGTTTTTCCGGCTGGCGCTTGGGATAGATGAGGGGCCGTTTTACGGTTCAGCGCCTCTTTTTGTTAGGGTATTGCATTTCAGTTCCTATACTATATCTCTAGCAATTTCCCTTCGTTCCCTTCTCTTTTCTCATTCTCTTCCCCATATTTATTCCCTTTATTTCTATCATCTCCAACAGCATCCCCTCGAAGGGTGAAGAGATTCTCTCTCCAAATCCCTTCCGAAGGGAACCGTGAAGGGAATTCGTTGGAGTGTTTGGGATCTGTCTACGAAGGGATTTGGAGGCTGAAGAGATACCGCTAGAGACAGTCTTAGAATTTTTAAGGATATATTTGGTTGCTTGTACCAGGGTTCAAAAAACCGACGAAAACCGCTCGAAAATCGCGGTTTCGACCCTACCGCCACTGTTCAAACTCAAAACCGTTCATTAAACCGTTCTAATTAAAAAGAAAATTTAAAATTTAAAATTTTGAAAAATTTATGTGAGCTGTTCGAAAAAACATGGGTTCTCAAAACCGCCAAAACCGTTTTTGAAGAACATTCAAATAGCTTCGGTTTCATCAAAAAGCGAAGCGAGAGAAAACCGAGCTGTTTTGTGAAAATAATGTTTCGTTGAAACCTAACGGCTGATTTTTCAAAAAATTCAAATTTTTGATTTTAAACCTTCGGTTTTGAGGTTTTAGCGGTTTTTATGATTTTATGAAACCGCATGCTAATTTCGACGCTAATTTTGAAAAACAGTTTTGTAATCCTGGCTTGTACCAAGTAGTGTGTGTGTATATATATATATGAGATGGTTTAAAAAAATTATCCCACATAACTTAGAGAAAGAGTGCCTGAGGAGTGAGTCGTGGGAGAAAATTCTACGGCGCCGGATGTCTTGTATCATCTATAGCATTTTTTTTGAAATAAAGACACGTGGTGTATATTAGAGGGGAGACCGGAAGAGAGGAAGATTTAGTTGCTTTGGGATATATATTTACTATGTGTTTAGCTTTTGCAAGGAATGTTACAAAGCTAGAAGAAGTGAAGAACTGAACAAGAATTTTGACCTTCAACGTTCATACTTGCATGGGGCAACGTTATGCAATGTCATTCTCTAGCTAAGCAAGCTTACACGGTAATGCTGCTCATTAATTGATTTTATCACATGTCCAAACAGAGTTTGAGAAAAGATAATCCTCTTTAGAGAGTACATGCTACAAAAGTTGGCACCACTTGCCCTTCCGATGGGATTCATCCTTTCCCCACCCGAATGACAATAGATTCTAGACGAATAGTGACCTGATAGTCAGCGGCAGCACCGTAAGGACATTATTATTTGCTAGCAGATAGTGGACAGGGTCCAAGGACAAACGGGTTTTGGGATATTAGCGTGGCTACGCATTTCTTTTTCGCGTCACATATTGGGCGACTGTTATCTGAAATTTCAACGAGGTTTTAGAATTTTGGTTAAAAGTTGGATAAAATTTAAAAATTAAATTTCAAATCCGCATTTTTAGAACCTTGAACCGAAATTTTCAATCGAAATTTCAACAAAATTGACCGAAATTTTGGTGGCTTTCAACCCCTTGTAAAATTGTCTCTGAAGCTAGAAAAAATTGGAAATAAATATGAAAAACTTATGCAAGCATTTATCTATATTTTCTATTTGTTTGAATGCAAAATATTAAGTATTTGCACATAAAATTCTCAGGGTAAAGTTTAAGGTTTAGGCCAAAATACAATTTAAGATCGAAATCCAAGTTAGGGATTAGGCCAAAATACATTATTTAAGGTCAAAATCCAAGTTAGAGTTTAAGGTTTAGACTAAAATACAATTTAAGATCGAAATACATTATTTAGGCTGAAATCCAAGTTATGATTTAGGCTGAAATACAATTTAAGTTCGAAATCCAAGTTAGGTTTAGACCAAAATGCAAGTTAGGTTTAGAGTTAGGTTTATAACATTAGTAACGAAATCTAAGTTAGGGTTTATTGTTAAGTTTACATAATTTGTATATGTATTTTATGTAAATTTTTCACATGTATTCCTCATAAAAGGTATTACCATTCTTCACAAAAAAAATTGGTGCGAAATTTGGTCTAAATAACATCAAAATCGGTCAAAAATCCAAAATCTCGATGAAATGCACCAAAATTATTGTAGCAATCCATAATTTTCGCATTTTTTATGCCATCGAGATTTGAAATCTCGGCTCCGACCAAAATTTGAAATTTTGGCAAGATTTGCAACCATGGGTATTAGTGGTAGCGTGTAGAGAACTTGATTTAGATGGGGTGATAAGGCGGTGGCGATGCTACCAATTGAGGGATGTGGCAATAAGTGTAGGAGGCATGGCATTCAGACAAGGGAAACTAGCGGTAACAGCACTAGCGTGTGAGCGGAATTTATCATTTTTTTGGTGTTGTGTGTAATTTTTCTTGTAAATTCAGTCTTATTTCGAATGTAATTGTAAAAATAATTCTATTCTCAACCGTAGAAGAACTGAAAGATGATATGTGTCACTTTCCACACTTTCCTAGTGTGGAAGGAGCTACCTCTCTTTCCTACCACTCTAGCTTTTTGCCAAGCTCTGAAAGAGAAGTAGCTTCTTCGCAAAAAAAAATTACATATAGGGCTAGAAAAGCAACGAGAGCGGAGGAGTGGAGCAGCAAAATGGTAGGTAGGCATCAATTGTTGGTGTGTTGCCAATGAGCCAATAAGAGCTTGTTGCAAGAACAGGAAAGTTTCTACCTGTAGTTTTTAATGAACATTTTTTATCAAGAAGTGCTCACTAGGGTAGCACGAACAGAGTTCATAATATCGAATTTTAATTTTTGATCGATTTTCCACTAGTCAAAAATTGGCAAAACCGAAGAAAACCTATAGAAACCGAACAGTTTTGAAGTCAAATTTTTGAAATCAGCAATCAAAAAGCGGCGAAAAAAATAGAAATTGACCGATTTTCAACCATTTTTTTTGAAAATTGGCAAACTAAGCGATGTCACATTCGACCATTTTCATCGATTTTTGATCGGTTTTGTTCGATTTTCAGCACACTCAAGGATAATTGGTAAAAATTCAGTAAAAATAGAAAAAAATGCATAAAATCTTAACAAATCCCAATTTATCTATAAAACACCTTAGAGAAATTTTAACAACTTTTTAATTCATTTAATACTTTTGGAAAATCAAAAACAACAATTTATGAAAATGAATAGAGACACTGTTAGATTTTAAAAAAATGTACATACTTGATCATGCTCTTAAATTTTAATGATATTATAAAGATTACCTGGGGATCATGTAGTATAGTTTCTAGAAATATTAGACTTTATTTACTGCCATGAAAAATCAAAAACTGAAGAGCATATACAAAGACATTAGCACTATCAGAATTTTAAAAAATACACATGTATGATCTTCATCTGAAAATTTTACAACATCATTATAATTATCTTAGGACCTCACAAAAAAATTCCTGAAATATTAGACTTCATTTATTTCCCTAAGAAAACCAAAAACAAAAGAGTATATACAAAGACAGTGGCACTGTTAGAATTTTTTTTAAAATACATAGGTATAATTATCATCTAAAAATTTTATAGTATCATTAGCATTGCCTTGGGACCTTATATAAAATTTTTTAACACTTATTATTAAAATTTTTCCAAAATTTTTGAATTTTTTGAATTTAAATTTGAATTGGATCAATTTATTGACCAATTTCAAGTCTCAAGCCTACTCGATATGGTCAAAAATTGTGATTTTTTTAGCGATTTTCATTGATATTTGGAACCCTGAGCACGACCAAGCTCGAAGAAACTGAACACGCATTTTTTTTACCATTTCAGCATTGATGCTTGGAAATGGCTACATTTATAGCCTGTTTGGGAAAGTTATAACTTTTTTAAAAAGTTGTTTTTTGGTTTTATAGGCTAAAAAACGGTTGTAGCTTTTTATAAGAGACCATTTGATAAAATAGCAATTTCTCTAAGTAATAAGCTGCAAAATAAGGTCCAGTCCAGCTTTCAGTTTTTGGTTTTTGTTAGTTATATATGGCTTCTAGATTATGCCAAAAACCACTTAAAAGCTAAACTGTTTAGAGAATTTACTGGTTTTTCAAAAGATAAAGATGGCTTAAAGCGCCCTAAACAAGGCCTTAGTGTTGGGTGTGGACATGAACTTAACTCGGAGGTACCATGGGTTGGTTACTAAGAGCATCTCCAACAATCAGGTCTTAAAATGGAGTCCTATATCTCAAAATAGGGCCTAAACTAAGAGAATTAAGGCCTAAGATAACTATTGACTCCAACAATTAGACCCTAAACGCGCGAATAGGATGGGGCTGGAGAGGAGCGTTGCCAAATATAGCAACAGGGCTCCGAGTCCTAAACCTATTTTGATAATTTTTCTCAAAATACAACATCTGTTGGGGTGTTTTTTTTCCATCAAAACCCTATAATTACAATTAGCAACCTATTTAAGGCTCCTCTTGGAGATGCTCTAAGGGTGCGTTTGGCGAGTTCCTCGAAATTCCTCTCATGAGAAGCTACTCGCCAAACAAGAAAAAATCAACCAGCTTCACATAGTAATCCAAGGAAGTGATTCATGTTTTTTGGCATGCAGCCTGGAGTCAAAAAAACCTACTCCCCACCTGATTCACAACCTCTCAGTTATGAAACTCCCCACTAAGTTTATATCTATTTCTCAAACAAGAATCACTTCCACCATATAATCGATTCTATAAAAAATCAGGAACTAGAACTGAAAAATCAGAATCTAGAGTTCTGCCAAGCAGACCTTAACTGTTTTCTTAGTTTATTGAAGTCAGGCCAACTAGAGAGTTACCAGCGGCAAAATTTAATTTCAAGTTCAGCTTGATTAATTTGCTAGAACTGTAATGGTCAATAGTCGAGTTATGCGCAACCCCCAGCGGTTTTTGTAATGTGATGTGTATCCATAAACTGAGATTCTATGGGGAATACTTGGCTTCAAGACATCCTTTTCAAAAAAAAAATTATGCGTACTTTTGACAACTCTATCTACATCGTAAATCGTAATATGAACATGAACAGAAACATACGCCAAATTAGTCAACAGTCACCTCACTAACAGCAACATATGAACAGAAGCTTTGGACTAATTTTGCCAGATAATAAATAACCCAGGGTCCATACTGAAAAAGAGACAAGACGACAATAAAGCTGAGGGCTTGGGCGATTAGAAGACAGTACTACCCCTCCCAAGGTGGTAGAATTACACCCAGCCCGGATAAATATAAAACCGTACGACCAGTCGTCCACCACCACCGCAACGAGCTAGACCCTACCGGAAGCAAACCCCGCTGCACCCGGTCCACCTGCGCCGTGAGGTATCTACACCCGCCGTGGTGGTCAGTGTACTTGGCCCCTTCCATACTTCTTTTTCATTTTTACCCTCTTTTGAAAGATATTATAAATTTAGAATTCTTTTCGACTACAAAAGTATTAACAGATGACATATATCATCGATCATACTTTTCTACAGCAATAGATTACCGGTACCATAAAAGATCGTGGTACTCAAACTCGGTAGAACAAGATATCACATTACTCAAGCTCGGCAGGACAGGATTGCCTCGATAGGTAGACTATAGATATTTTTGTGATCGAAAGATAACTAGATTCATGACTTTATGTCGAGAGAAGACAAAGATAACTATGGCTCTGTCTGTCAGAGTTGTAGATCCTAACTCCACCTTAGATCTAAAACTTGTAGGCTAAAGTAAAGTGAATTAAGTTTATATTTTTAGTCTAAAATATAAACAAAAAGATCCACATAAATACTCTTAATATACTTATATCCTAACTTTTTAAATTTTTAAAGTTAAAAATACCCTACTTCTCTGAATTCATAAATTTTAGCGCAGCTGAACATGCGCCAAAACACCACCATGGTGCTGGTGCGTGGGTCAAACCAACTTCCCGTGGTTGCCCGACCCCTTTTGGCGCTGGTACGCGTGCCTCACCCTCCTCCAAACCCCACTCGTCACTGACTCGTCAGTCCCTGCGCCCTGGACCGGTGGACCCCGGTACGCGCGCGCGCCACTTGGCTCACCTGCTCGCCTGCCCCGCTCACGTGCCTGGCACGCGCGGCAGTTGCGGTAACATGACCGCGTCGCTTTTTACCCGGCCGCCTGCTGCGTTTCTCGTTCCTACTACCTGAGCGCTGTAGCTCTGACCGGTTGCGTCAGTAGTTCAGTACACATTATACCATGTCTGCGAGGAGAGGCAGCATCCGATGCAATATAATGAGCAGGGAAATAAATTTCGGCGCAATTCGGTGAAATTTTGGCGAAATTTTGGATTTCGGGACAGGACAAAATTTGAAGTACCGGTCGAATGAAAATTTTGACAAAAAAAATTGAATTTGCTACAGTATTTTCGGAAATTTCGGGTTTGGAAGCGGATTTTAATGTTTTAGGGCCGGATTGAACCGAAATTAGTCCAATAACCTTTAAGAAAGTCATCTTACATGAAAATTTGTTAAAAAACTAAAATTTTGAGACATTTTAAAATTTGGGCAGAAACACCGTCAGATTTTTATAAAATTGTACAAACTTGATAATGATCTGAAAAATTTATGGTACTATCTTAGTAGTGTAGGATCATATAGGAAAATTTTCAAAATAATTAAACTTCATTTGTTATCTTTAAAAAATTAAAAACTGAATAGACATAATTGGGACAGTAAACTTGTTAAATTTTTCTAAATTTTCTCAGTGCGATGATGATCTAAAAGTTTTATGATAGATTAAGAATTGCCTCAGTACCATTCTATAAAATTTTCAAAAAAATCAACTTTTTTTGTTTGATCAATTAAATCTATAAAACCATTGAACTTCATTGTTATACTATATTACAAAAACCAAAAGAGAAAAGAACATAAATGCTAGTGTGCCTTGTAAGAATTTTATAAATTTATTGGAGTGTGATCATAATTCAAATTTTTTATGAGATATTAAACACTTTCTTATCACTCTTCTGTAAAATTTCACAAATTTTAAACCTTATTTTATTGCTAAAACAAATCTATATATTAATTATCAAGCTTTGATCAGCACGTAGTACTGTCAGAATTTTTGAAACTTCTTCAAGCATAATAATCATATGAAACTTTTATAAAAAACATTAGTGATACATCAGACCTTCCACAAAAATTTCCAAAATGTTTTGACGTGGTTGAACTATTTTTTCATTCCGTTCAAATTTGTCGATAAGGCTTTTATCAGGATAGTAGCACTGTCCGAAATTTTAAAATTCTTGAATCTTGATCACCATCCAAAAATTTTATAGAAATATTAGTGATTCATCAGCATCATGTACAAAAAAATTCAAAATTTTCTAACGTTGTTTGTACCATTTTTCATCCGGTTCAAACTTGTCGATCAACGTTTCATCTGAATAGTACCAATGTTCGAATTATTAAAAATTTCACAGACCTGATAATCACTTGAAAATTTTATGAGAACATATTTAATGTGCTAGGAACCATAAAAAAAATTTAAACTTTTTTGACATCGTTTGAACCATTTTTTGATCAGTGCAATTTTACCAAATTTGGGAATTTTAGCCGAAATTTTAGATTTTTGGTTGAAATTTCGGAAATTTTGGTAGCAAATAAACCGGATTTGAATTTTTCTTTTTTAATTTAGAACGGATTTCGTCCAAAATGCCGAAATTTCAAATTTTGGATTTTGGTCATAGATGAAATTTTGTTCAAAACGAAATTTTGTTCCTTGATAATGAGAACCACCCTGCTCGTTTGAGTTGATGACAGCTCGATGTTGATCTAAATCATATGAATACTACTGTCGGCGTATTTCATCGGACAGGACCCCGTCAATGAACAGGGTTGACCGCTCCCAGGATGAAGGGTATGGTTTGGTAGAGGGCATCTTCGTGGCTGGAAACTCTAATGACTCTCGCACGAGGGATTCTGGGGATCAATAGATCAAATGGACACGGTGATGTACCCAGGTTCAGGCCCCCAGCACGGGTAATAGCCCTACGTTCTGCTAGATCTTTGTTAATGAAATGAGGAGGTGGTTACACTGGTTCTTCTAGTCTCGAATCCTTCGAGCAGAGCTCGATCAACCCCCCTTCTCCCATGCACCAGAGTCCCCTTATATAAACTGATTAGCCCGGGCAGGTGAGAAGGTGACGCTACGCTGATATACAACTCATTAATTACACTCATCATTCCAGTCTTACACCGACCCATGACCCATTTATTACACTCGTCGCTGTAGCCTTGTCCTTCGGATTTCATTTAATGCCGTTGTATGGCTTCGCCCGGTCCGCTCGGGAAGTGACACTCCTGCGATGGGTTTGGTGGGAGGCGTCAGAAGGATGGGCCGTCGTCGTGTCGATAGCAGAATACTTCGCAATCAATGACCCTGACACAGGGTGTCAAGGGAAGGAGACTTCTAGGCGAAGTCTTCTCCTCATTCCTTTAGTTGCCTTCGTGGCCTGACGAGGGGGGCCCAAATGCTCGCCCGCTTGCCAGGCCGCCACCCAAGCCGACGCCCGACGAGCAGGGCTTGATCGCCCACCGCCGCCAGCCGCCATATGGGCTTATCGCGGCGGCGAGGCTTGATCGCCCACCGCCCGCCACCGCCACGTGGGCTACCGCCCGGCGAAAGCGAGCATGACCGCCACCGCCGCCAGCCGCCACGTGGGCTTCTTGCCCGGCGGGCAGGGCTTGATCGCCCAACTACTAGCCAGGCCGCCACGTGGGCTTCCCGCCCGGCGAGCAGGGCGTGACCGCTCACCTGCTCGCCAGCCGCCACGTGGGTTGGACCACTTTTTGGGCCCACTAATTTGCAACGGAGAGGGTACCCAGGTACAAGGTACACCGACAACTACTATATTTCTGCGTCACATTTCATAAATGATCCTTTGCTCGGCTGGCAGGGCCTTTCCCGCTCGCGCCTCATGTCTCCAGGTCTGAATCTCGGGAGACGCATACTACTATAGCTTTATGAATTACTGTGCTATCAAGTAGCATCTACATTTTTTTTCTGAAAACATAGAAGATAACATTTTTTTGAAAAGATAGAAGATAGTAAGTAGGCTTCGCTAATTTGACTAAGCTATTAAATCATATTATAAGTTTTAGAAACTTTTATAGAATATTCCTAAATCATGCCTAACCTATCATAAAAAATTCGGATCATGATCAAATTTATACGATTTTTAAAAATTCTGACAATGCTACTGACGTACTTAAAACAAGTTCGCTAATTTGGTTAGGTTACTAAATTTGTAGATTCTTTAAAATTTATTAGAAGGATTCTAAGAACATGCCTGAGCTATCATAAAAAGAGGATCGTGATTAATATTTTGCGATTCTTAAATATTACTACAATTCGGTTTCTTTTTTGTTTGTTTCCTAAAAAGATTTTCTTTCTCTATTAGAATCTTTACTTGTATCGCCGATTCTTTACAGCTGTAGCAACGCGCAGGCCCTTTGTGTACTGGTTGGTGATGATTTGTCGGTGCTCTGTGAGGAGAGAAAAAGACGTGCAATATGCTGCTGTAGACATGAAGCATGGTCCCACAGTTGAGTTTTACCAGGCCGTTAAAAATTAAAATGACCGAGTGGATCGTAAGAGAAAGTTGGGTAATTTTAGAGCATGGGTAGAAGTTCATCCACGCATCAACTATGAAAGAAAGTTGTTTTTGGGAGAGATACCAAAGGTGACTAGCATAATGCCCGTGCTAACGCTACGGCGCTATTTAGTAATACAATTCAAATAAGCAAAAGGTGTTATATGTTTTGGTAATCAAGTGTAGTAAGATGTGATTATGATAGAAGCACAAAAGAAAGATACAGAGAGTTATTATATCACGCTTTGACAGATCTAGCTCACTGGTGGTAAAATGGGTAATTGTGCCAAATAATATGCTGGATATTTTTGCATACTTGTGGAAAAGTCTTAAGTACAACTTCTTAATAGAATGTTCAGAAGATAACTGTAATGGTAATATACAACCGTAACAAATAGATCAATAGAGCAAACAATTTCATTTCTTACCATCATTAGGCATTGTTAGAATGGGTATTTGGGTAATGGAGCCGGTCCTCCTTCAATACGCCCAGACGCTCATATATGGTTGCCGATCAAGATACATATATCCAGATAACCACGCCTACCGCACCTCTTCTCGGTCACGATACCTACATACACATAAGCACAGTTCCCATGAAATGCTATTGTATTGTATATCATAAAATACACATGACAACCATTTACCAATTTATTACAAATGAACAAGAAATACATAAATGGGATATGCGAGACTAATACATTAGAATCTTACGAATTGCTATTTCATAGATAGAGAAAAACACAAAACAATGTCGGTAGATATGTCAAGGTAAATCCAACATTGATTTGCCCATTTTGGGCTGTGACGACATGATCAAATGAAATCTCATGAACTTTTCCAAGCAGATAATGACCAAACTCATGCCATTTCTGATCAGTCATCATATGAAACACTTGAAGTTTGTACAAGCATCATGCTCATGCGTGCTAACTGAAAATGTGGCTTTTCAGGTTTTAGTTCATTCAAACAGGAAACTTTGTAATCACATGGATGGCATTTTAGTTCATTCAAACAGCCAAATATTCTGCGGTTGTTAGTGCAATTCGAGGGGTGATAATACGTTCAATAGTGGGATCATTTGCCTATAAGACAAAAAGGAGCAGAGCATTAAAAATATGCTTTGCTTGATATTGGTCAAATTCTGTTCGGGATACATCTAAAACCACACAGAATCACGCTTGAAGAATTGGGCTGTTTCCATGTTCACTCCCATAGCAGCAAACACAATAGCAAAGTTGTCTTCTTCACTACCCTGGAGGTTAAAAAAAATCAGAACCAGTTTGAATCATCTCTTCTGGATAGGTTCTCTCACTGGTGTTAATAGAACTTCCTGGAATAAACATTAGAGTACATGATTATCAGAAGTGAAAGATGAGGAGGATTTAGCAGTTAGCACCATATGGATGTGGCCTGCCAAATGCTACAAATCAGATTTCTGTGCACAAGCAAAAACAAATTTTAGCATGTTTGATTGCAATTCTGCTTGGGAGATATATACGTTTGAAAATATAGAAAACCAGGTTCATTTGAAACAACAAAGCTAGGGTAATACATGCAACTTGTTGGTTCATTACTCACATGGAAACTGCGGATTTGCTCAGTTTCTTCATTGGCCACCTGCTGTTCATACTCCCTCCTTGACTGCAACAAAGTAGCATGAAAAAAAGAACTAAGATGTTGCAGAAAATATGAAGTATAATATGCATTAAGTATAATTTAAAGTCCATGCAGTTTCTACCCAAGTACCCATAATTATTAATTCTTCAAACAGCAAAGGCTAGTACTACTAACTTGGAAGATCAATCGATAGGCATACAATCATGCTATCCAAGCAATGAACTCCAGATGACTTTCCTACTTTTTTGAATTAATTTCAGTATGATAATTTTCAACTCCAGAGTCATTATTTTCACAAATCATCAAAAGTATCCGCTTCATGAGTAAATATAACAGTTACCATGCAACATTCACCCAAATTCCTTTTCAAAAGATAAGCAATAAAATTCATGTTTTCATAATGTTAACCCAAGTAGCAAATAATAATGTTCCTTCTTCTGATAATGTTTGTTATAGTTACCCATAAGATGGGAATTTCAAACTGTCGCTAAGCACAAAAGTTGATTTCCACTTCCACCATCTTATGAGTAATTGATACTATATTAACAAAAAAATTCTCTAACTACAAAAAAAGTTTAAAATACAGGATTTTTCAATTATGCATCTACATTTTATATCCTAGGGTGTCTGCAAGGGGAAGGGTTCCTGTCCTGGTACTGGACAGTGGACACTCCTGGGGAAACTGCTGTAGCAACAGGAAAGATTACAAATTTGACATAGTGCCTTATCAGACCACAGGAAAATGTCATGGGGAATGAGATAATAATCACTGTGGTGCTGGAGCAGCTCAAGTAGTTTTTTTTTACAAACTATATTAGCCAGATCTTAATTCTATTAGGATTTAAGATGCTTATCTTTTGTAAAGGAAAGGGAAAAAAAGATCTCTACTTTCAAATGACTGAGAGCAATGCAAAGATCAAAATAACAGTACTTAAATAAAGCTTTGAATCTTTGATATCTTATGAATAAACGAGCATAGACCAAGACTATCATAATTACTGCATACAGCATACAACAGATCTAGGCACACATTTTTTTAGCTCCTAATAGGTGGCATGCACGAAAATAACAAGTGCACAGGGGAAAGAGGCTTCTAGTTCTAGGCAGGTGCACACATCGATATTCATAGGGGAATATGCCAATTAAAATCCTTTTTTGCTAATGCTTCAGCCCTGAGAAGATATCAATAGCTATACAGCTGCACAGCAACATCTACCTTCAATTTCTAGCTTGAACATGAATAAAGATTTTCAATGCTAGCATATGCTGAAATGCTCACCGATGCCAGTTTGTCAAGAAACTCCGGTTCATCCTCATCTAAGGTTTTTGGAGGTCCTGAATAGAATAGATAACAGGATAATCAGTACACAGAACAAACTTTGATCAACCTCAAGCCCCATGTCCCCATGTCTTGTGCTTCAGTTATTTCAACCCAGAAATAGCAATAGCAAGGAACAAATGGACAGCATGCGAGAAACATTGTTCAGCAACAAAATTCCTTTCAAACTTATTCCCTCAAGAACATGAACAGGCTCATTTGCCTCTTTATTGTTATCCTTTTTTTGGAATGCAGTCATGTACTGCACACATGCTTCGGGCTAGGTGCTCAGTAAGCAATTTGGGCTGTACTCCTAATATTCGAGTTGTGCCTTCCAGCTCTCATGAACGAAACGTAGTACTCCTAATATTCGAGTTGTGCCTTCCAGCTCTCATGATCGAAACGTAGATTTAAGTTAGCAAGACTGCACCTTTTGTGGAAATCTTCCAAGCTCTACATGACTACATCCTTTCCTCTAGACGAGTTTCCACGCACACAGAATGAAGTAACTAAACCCTACGAAAGATAACTTCATCTCTGTTTCGCAAAATTATAATACAAGACGGGAACACGTGGAGTGGGCGGGCAAGGTACTGTGCTTGAAGCGCTCGTTGAACTCGGCGTCCTTCTTCTCCTTGTTCTCCTGCAAGATCTGCGCAGCAGGAACACCCGCATTAGCTAGCAGAGCGCGTTTAAGCTCGAGTCACTTCGGGGGAGGAGATGGCGATGGGTTTAACGGATGTGGGAGGGGGGGCGCAAACCGAATTAAGCAGAGGCAACAAGTTGATTGGTACCTGGAAGAGGGGCTTGTCGCGCTGGGCGGTGCCGTCGTCAACGCGCTCGCCTCTCGTCCGCTTCGCCTCGTCGAGCTGCGGAATTTTGCCCACCAAATTTCAGCGGTTTCTCTAGGGTTTCCCCTTGCGTTTTCAGTTCTACGTGCTAGGGCAGTAGTCGTACCACTCGTACGCAAGCGAGCAACCCTCACTCACGCCCCCGGACGCCTCTAGAACCTTCTCGACCCACGGTACCGTGCCGCAGCTCTCCTCGCAGCCTCCACCGGCCGGCCCAGCCCCTTCACCCCCTGCCCCAGCGGCGCCAGCTTCGAGCCGCCGCTCGCGACCGATCGGACCCCGCCCACGAGCCGCTGCGCCTGCTGCTGCGGCAGCCGCGGCAGCACCAGCATGTGCCGCCGCCCGGCCTCGGGACGCATGGTGGTGAAGGAACAGAAGGAGGGGGAAGAGGTGGAACGGGAGGGGTGGCGGGGATGGGAGCGCGGAGGCCGGGCGGCGGCGGGTGAGGGGTGGAGGAGGAGGCGGCGGGTGAGGGTGTGCAGGGCTCGCCGCGAGGAGGAGAGCGCGGCCGCCATGGGGTAGTGGGGGATCGAGATCGGGTTCGCACGCAACGCAGGGGAGGAGAGGAAGCGGCGTGATTGGGGGATTCGGCGAGATCTGTGCGGGGCGGGGGAGGGTAACAGCTGCGCGAGGCGTGATTAGTTACAAGATTAGAGGATAATAGAGAGATGAACCAAATGATTTGAGCCATCAGATTTGATGAAGTGGTCTGAGAAAACATCTTAACGCTTGATTTTGAGGAAGGGGTTTTTGCAAGCATATTAGGGTGGATATGAAAAAGATTTCTCATGTGGAGCAAAAGATGCGTAGATGATCGTGGATGTAAAAAAGTTTTAACTGGTGAATTATAAAGGTGTTTAGATATGCATTGACCCGTACTCAGAATTTCTTCATCTTACTAACCAGTAGTGCCTGTCCGTGGCGGATTCAACAGGAGGCTCCATCGGACTGGAGCCTTCCTTCCACACGCACCACCGTCTCGCCTTCTCCATTACTCCATAGCCTTTAGGCTCCAGTGCAGCAAGAAGCAGTGGTAGAGCCAAAAGAAAAGTGAGCATTTGCTGCCTTTGCTATCGAAGCCCATAGACCCAAGTGCCTAACAACCGCTAAGAAATAACATCCATACCACATATCCAATCCACCTCCCCATCCCCATATCCCCAAATCAATTAGAACATATCTACAGAGAAGGAGATGGTAGTACTTGGTGGACAGCGGTGGCAATTTGCGCGAGATTGTCAGGAGGCGCGAGCGCGACAACGTTCCGCCGACGCCGATGGACGGGCTACCAACGCCGCCCAGGATCTCCACCTCGATCCGGATCTCCTCATAGGAGCCTGGACCCAGCGACAGCAGGTGCTCATTGGCGTCTTCCTCGGTGTGGTGGTGGTGGTGGTGGTCTTGGTCAGAGACTGGAGATTGGAGATTGGAGAACGAGGACTCGAGGCCGATAGACGGAGAGAGTCGGGCTTGAGCCTTGAGGATGTAGATTTGACAGTGGAGAAGATGAGAATGGCTGAGATTGAGAAGTGAGAACCTTGACTGAGGAGGTGAGCTAGTGAGGTGAGTCGAGGACTCATGAGACTGTGCTGCCAACCGGACCGACTGTTGCGCCTGTGCGTTGATCCGGTGATTTGCCAACACTGTGCTGCACTATTGATCAGCATCCATTTCACATTTAGGTGTAGCTGTGCGCAACTCTGTTGCTGCCGACGGGAAAATTGTCATTGTGCTATTCTGGACATGCGGCTTCACCCAAATGCCATTATTAACGTGGCAATCGCCAAAATGCCACGTTCAATCCGCGGCAACTCGTTTCCATACCATTTTAGAGTTTTTTGTGCATTTACCGGATAAAGGCATGGGGAAATGACCTCTTTGCCCTCGGCACTGTGCATCGGGCTAGACTCGGGTTAGATGGCTCGACCCGACTGACCGGACCCCATTTCACCCGCGCCCTACCACTCCCCACTTCTCCACTCCAGATCCGGCGACGGCGACGGCGACCGCGAGGAGCACTATCTCCCATGAAGTCTCCGGTCACCAAGGCGTCGAGAGGAGGCGCAGCTGGTCGGCGATGTCGCAAGCTTCCGGCAAAAGGGCCTCCTACTACCGTCAGTTTGCTCGTAGACCGCCCTAGGTGCGGTGATTCTATTTTGGAGCTCGCTCTCGATCAAACAACAATCCCGAAGGGTTTTCTTCAAGTGTCAGAGAAATGAGCAACATGTAAGTGCTTATAGTCTTTTCTTTTGTAATTGGTTTACTGGTTTTTCTTTTTTAACTGAGATGTTTCGGTGTTTGTAGATGCATGGTAGGTGTGGATTCTACATGTGGAGAGAGCAATATGAGAACTTCATTGCTAATTCTGTTGGAACTGATGCATGCAATGAATCTGTTCATGAAGGGGTAGATGCACCTTGTAGAATGGAGAATGGAGATGCCGACATTGATAGAAGAATTTCAAGTTGATGAATATTTGTCGATTTTGGTTGTAAGCAATGTGTCGATTGCGTGGTTAGCTCTTCTTGTTGTAGCAGTGTTGATTGTGAAAAATATGTAATAGTGAGCAATGGAGTGATTTCTGTAATGTATTGCAATTCAAGAAGAGCTTTTTGTAATGTATTGCAATTCAAGCAGTGACTTGTGTAATGTTGATGACAGTTATGCAATACAATTGTTTAAGTGCCAATACAATGTTTGATTTGTGTAATGTATATCACTTACAAGGAGAAAATCAAGACAATGTTTGATTTGTGTAATGTTGGCAAGGCATTAGAAGCATCACAACATTACAGATATGAAACATTCCAGATAACTTGGTTGAACCAAACGAGAACCAAACACCCCATTTTTCCATCCATATGCATCAAGCATTCCAGATGACAACACTGTTTGGATGCTACAAGCATCACAGCAATGTTTGGATGCTACAAGCATCACAACAATGTTTGATTACAAAAGTCATTGACACAACCATCACAAAGATAAGGTTCTGATTACAAGCATCACAACAAAAGTCGTCAAGACAAATTTTTTCAAAAAGCCCATATCGTGTCGTCTTCTTCTTCTTAGGGTCAACTTTTTGTATTTGTTGTCTTATTTGTCGCCTTCTTAAAATAGGAAGATCTCTTCTTAGTGATTGTCGACATGCTTGTGAGGTACTAGCTGCTTGACTACCCGCTCGGGTACTAGCTGCTGCAAAGGTCGTTTGGTTATGCCCTAGAAGTGTGCTTAAGCGATCGAAAAAAGGAAGCATGGTATCAAAAAATAAGAATGGCATGAAATGACTAGAGAATTTGAAGCAATTACCTCCTAGTTACCACTCCGGTATGTCATGAACAGAGATCTTTGGTCAAGTTGATCACTTGTGCCGCCATACCTTTTGCTCCTAGGCTTTTTTTCCTACATCACAAGATGTTGTCATTGCAAAAAAAACAGCTTGCTTGATATACAACAAGAATTGTAGCTTGCCTTTTCTTTGTGCCGCTTAGTGGACACTTATAGCTTGCTTGTCGATGGCCAACCTCCCAAAGATCTCATACACTTGATAGGGCCTCTCAAAGATTGTTTTTTTGACTTGTCTCCTACTTGGCACCGGATCTATCGCCTCCTCTAGAAAGCTTTTTATCCTCGCTTTTCTCGCCTTCCAAATGACCTCTTTGCAAGTGGTGCACCCACTGAAATAGAGGATCCACCGTGGCGCAGTGTCTTGTTTGGCATTGGTTCAATGAGGCTAGCATAAGCACTTTATATCTGCAAGATCAAGTACTCATGGACATAATCCTCAATGTTGAATGTCCTGTGAGTAGTGATATCGCCAGAGCATGATCACAGGGCTTGCCTGTGTCGCCACTCCATACATGTACACTCATGTGAGTTTTCCTAACCACATGCTCACACCAAAGCCGTTATCCCACACCTCTGCCACTACTTGGTCTGCTTGGACCACTCTCGTGTCCCAACCCCTAGTTCGGCCTTGATCTGCACTAACACCGCCGGTAGTATCCTCGCCTTCTAACCTCTCCCCAATCCTTCTCCTTTTGGCCCAGAGAACCATGATCATCTCCCTCACCTTGTCACCAGTCAACCACAGGAGATCCTTGATGTCCCTAATCCAATTATTAAAGCATTCGCTAAATTGTTATTGATGTAATCACATTTGACATCTGGATTGAACATGCACCTCATCCATTTCAGAGGATGATACCTGCTCAAATACTCCATGACTTCGTGGCATTTTGTCGTAACATACCCCATATGGTTGTCAAACACCAACCCTATATGCCCTTGTCAGCAGGTACATTTCACCAAAACTATTTCCATGGAACTTCTTCATGAAGTTTTGCATCGTGTCTAAAGCACTCCATCTTCTCTCGCATTAGGAAAAACTCATAACTCGCATTTTCTAACCCTTTACAAGCATCTGTACATATGGCTAACAGAGGGAGGTCTCCTAGTGCTTTGTGCAAATGAGTCATGAACTGCACTCCAATTATCTTCTGTCTCGAGTCAAAAACCCATAAGCAATCGGATACATCCAGCTATGTCCATCCAAAGTCAGAGTAATGCCAAGTGCCCATTCCACCTCCCATTTAAGGCAAGTGCTATCAATGCTAAGGTAAGGTCTACATCCCCTAAGAAACCCTCATTGCATGGCCTTAGTGCACGTAAAAACCTATGAAAATACACTCTCTCATCTACACATCTAGTGTCTATTTCTACAACACTTCCCGGTGACCTATTTAAGACCTCTCGCTTCCATCTATAAAGCAATTGGAAGCTATCTTCCCAACTACCATACATCTCCCTAAGAGCTTTTTGTAGCCCTTTCCAAGCAAAGGTCATAAGTGATTGTTACCTTATAATCATCTTCGAGCTTTTTTGCAGCTCCTTGGCACCAATGTTAGGACTCCTCCTCGTAATAGGGAGAGCCTTGTCTCGCAACCCATGATTTTGTGGTCATTGTACCCTTTACCCTCATCGTTAGATGTGCATGTGTGCTCCCTTGGAGTAATCAAACCCGCAACATGATATCAAGAGGATAAAAGAAATCAACACATACACAATATTGGTCAAATAGTTAGTACAAATGCAAAGCCAAGAATAGCATAAAACAAATCAAGACAAACACAACATTAGTCAAATAGTTAGTACCATAATGGTTTTAAGATCACTCCTCCTATGCCCAACAATCCTCCAAGGGCGCCTTCACTTTGCAAGACTTCAAATCTTGTCTCGATCACTTTTTTCAACCCCCAAATCAAACTCTTCATTGATAGCATACCGCCTTATAGCAAGCCTGAACTCTTTCATGGAGGGATATAGCACACCTAGATCCATTGAGGGGTGATCCTTGTCATAAGCAATAAATAGTTCATTTGGGTTGAGATCATCAACATTAATCCTTGCATCCTCAGTATCATCAACAAAACCACTGTCCCTCGGGTCCCTCTCATCATTTCTAGCATTGTCTGTTCTGTTGTCCTCATCCCGTAATCCCAGAAGCGTATAAACTTGATCCTCACTCAACTGCTCAATTCTCCCTTCCTCATCTTGTGTCTCTTGGATCCTTATATTATCCCAATCTACAGGGGTGACCGAAATCTCTGCCGGAATGTCACGCACTGGAGTGGGCACTGGACTGGGTGGAGGCGACCAAGCCGAATCTCTGTCACGAATGTCACGGATCGGTGGAGGCGACCGCCGATCTTCGGTCACGCATCGATCTGTGGAGGCGGAGGCGACAAGCCGAATCTCGCTGAATGTCACGCGATCGGATCGGGTGGAGGCGACCAAGCTACTCTGCCATTTCCTCCCCATTTACAAGGAGATGCGCTCTTGGGTCTCCTCTTTGACTTGGCACTCATCCCGCCGACCGCAACTCCCTCCACTACCACTCCCACAACTTTCTAACCTAGGGTTTCATGCACCGGCAAAAGCATTAAAACTGCACCGTGTAAAAGCATCAACACAAGGCTAGATGGCTCACCTTTGCAATCGACCGGAGACTCGCCGGAGAGAGTGCTCCTCGCGGTCGCCGTCGCCCTCGCCGTCGCCAGATCTGGAGTGGAGGAGGAGATGGGGATTCGACTCGGGCAGAGCCTGCGTGGGGTCCGGTCGGTCGGGTCGAGTCATCTAGCCCGAGTCTAGCCCGATGCACAGTGCCGAGGGCAAAGAGGTCATTTCCCCATGCCTTTATCCCGTAAATGCACAAAAAACTCCAAAATGGCATGGAAACGAGTTGTCATGATTGAACGTGGCATTTTGGCGATTGCCACGTTAATAATGGCATTTGGGTGAAGCCGCATGTCCAGAGTGGCACAATGATAATTTTCCCGCTGCCGACAAGCAACTGCCGGTTGCTCTACTACTGAGTTGCTGGTAATGGTGAATTGTGATAATTTGCTAGGCTCTGCTGAGTGCTGACTACATTTTTAAGTCTCCTGACTAGTGAATAGTGATTAGTCCTGATTTGTGAATAGTGATTACCGAATAGTCAATTTACAGTATACTCGAATACTCAATTGTGAATACTTTTTTAAGTCTTAATTATTTAATATTTTAGGTTATATATAATTGTATACTTGTAACCCACATTTATTCATATATATATTAATTTTAGACTTTCAGCTACATAGTGCTACATTTAGTATGTTTACCTCAATTTAGTTTAGTACTTTGAGTCTACCCTCTATTTTTATTCTAGATTTGGCACTGGTGCTGTCATATTGACAAAAAGTAGTAGAAAATTTCTACGGTAAAACAGGCTAGTTCCAACCAAGGTTCCAAAAATCGGCGAGACTTTGGAAATCTTGGTCGAGATCATGGATTCTGGCTAGAGATAGGATCCAAAATCCCTATCGAATAAAAAAATTAAATTACTACAGTAATCTAGAAAATCTGGGCGAGATTTCACCAAATCTCAGATAATTTAATCGGAATTTGACTTTTTTTTACTAAATTTGGCTCAATAACCCTCAAGAAAGTCATTTTCCACGAAAATTTGTTGAAAAACTGAATTTTTGAGATGTATTAAAATTTTTGCAGAAACATTATTAAATTTTTATAAAATTTTACATGCTTGATCAAGCTCTAAAAAATTTACGATACTATCTTTTAAAGTGTAGGATCATACAGAAAAATTTTAAAAATAATTGAACTTCATTTGTTATCTTTAAAAAATCAAAAACAAAATGAACAAAAATGAGACAATAACTTTGTCAGAATTTTATAAATTTTCTCGAGTGTGATGATAATCTAAAATTTTTAGTAGATATTAAGAATTTCCTAAAAACTCTTATATAAAATTTTAACAAAATTTAAACTTTTTTGTTTACTCAATCAAAATCTATGGATGCATTGAACTTCTTTTGTTATCTTTCAAAAGTAAAAAAAAACACAAGGAACACAAATGATACAGTATTATTGTAAAAATTTAATAAATTCACTAGTGTGCGATGATGATCCAAAATTTTTATAAGAGATTAAGAATTGCCTCATAACCCTTCTCTAAAATATTAAAAAATTCTAACCCTTTCTTGATTGCTCAAGCAAATCTATGCATTGATCATCAAGCAAAAATTTAACGTGGTTTGTTCCATTTTTCATTCAGTTCAAAGTTACCGGTCAACGTTTTATCAAGATAGTAGCACTGTTTGAATTTTTAAAAATTCCTCAGAGTTGATAATCATCTGAAATTTTCATCAGAACATTACTGATTTGCCAAGACCTTCCAAAAAAAATTAAAAATTTTTGACGTCGTTTGAACTATTTTTTCACTCGGTTCAATTTCATCAAATGAAATCTCAGAAATTTTAGTTGAAAAAACATATTTGAATTTTTTTGTATTTTGTTTGAAATATATCTGAAATTTCGAGATCTAAGTGAAATATCAGATTCCGACCACCTCAAAGATATCAACCAAAAATGAAATTTGAAACCTGGTTCCAACCCGCAAGCTACCAGGCAGGAAGAGAGGTCTTGGTCTATGCAAGGTTAAAAATTTTGACGAAATCTGGCAAAAGTTTGACAAAATTTGGTAAAATTTCACCGAAAAACTGAATTTCAGGCCACCCCGAATTTAAAACTACCGGCTGGATTAAAATTTTTTTAAAAAATTTGAAAAGTCTACAGCAATTTCAGTTTTTCGATGAAATTTTGGGTTTTTTATCCAGTTTTTAAAGTTTTAAGGCCGGATTTGACCGGATTTGGTCCAATAACCCTTAAGAAAGTCATCTTATTTAAAAATTTGTTGAAAAACCAAATATTTGAGACATTTCAAAATTTTGACAGAAACATTGTCAGATTTTTGTAAAATTATATAAGCTTGGTAATGATCTAAAAAATTTATGGTATAATCTTAGTAGTGTAGGATCATACAAAAAAAATTCAAAATAATTGAACTTCATTTGCTATCTTAAAAAAATCAAACACAGAATGAACATAATTGGGATAGTAATCTTGTCAGAATTTTATAATTTTTTTCGTGTGTAATCATGATTTAAAAGTTTTATGAGAAGTTAATAATTGCCTTAGTACCATTCTGTAAAATTTTCAAAAAAAATTAACTTTTTTGTTTGATCAATCAAATCTATGTATATATTGAACTTCATTTGTTATATTATATTTTAAAAATCAAAAAGAGAAAGAACATAAATAGTATTATGCCTTGTAAGAATTTTATAAATTCACTGAAGTGTGATCATGATTCAAAATTTTTATGAGATCTTAATAATTTACTTATCACCTTTTTGTAAAAGTTTCAAAAATTTCAAACCTTTTCTGATTTCTAAAGCAAATCTATGTATTGATCATCAGTCTTTTATCAGGATGTAGCACTGTCAGAATTTTTAAAAATTATTTAAACATGATCATCATCTAAAACTTTTATAAAACCAATAATGATATATCAAGACCATCCCAAAAAAATTTCAAACATGATTTGAATAATTTTTCATTTTGTTCAATTTTGCTGGTAAGGCTTTTAATAGGACAGTAGCACTTTTCGAATTTGCAACGTTCAAGGTTTCTCTTCATAATTTGTCACGTCAATCACTGAAATAGCCCAATGATGCATTCTTCTATTTTTATTTTAACCAAAAACCTCAAAACGTAATGTCCATATTGCCTTTGGTCCGGACTTTTTTTTGGACACGCGCACACACAACACCCACTCACACACCATACACACATGCTTCCAACACACATAGAGAATTTTTGTAGAGACCTTCGGACTTCTAACTAACTATTTTACTAAAACACACGCTTGTATATACCCTAAAGAGGTGAGTAACGCTAGGTCCAATCGCAAGAATTGAACTCAGGTTGGAGACTAGGGCACAGCAAGCTCTCCCACTAAGCCAATGCTCAGGACTCGCCTTTGGTCCGGACCTGACTTGATCTAGTCGAGGCAGATCTACTCACGTGAGCTCATTAATCAAAAAACTAACTTTAAGTTATAAATAAAAAGCCTAAGCCAAAATAAATAGAAACTATGGCCTTATTTGGGAGAGCTGCAACTCCAACTCCAGCTCAGATCTGACACTTATAGGCTAAAATAAAGTAAATTAAGTTTATATTTTTAGTCTAAAATGTAAACAAGATAATCTACCTAAACACTGTTAATGTACCCACAGCTTCAGCTCCAAAAATTTCTGAAGCTAGAAATACCCTACTCCACCAACTCCACAGATTTTGATGGAGCTGAGGTGTCCCAAACACCCCTATATACGGCATTGGATTCACCGGATGCAAATTACTGAACCACCGTTAATCTATCTGCTAATCCTCACGGAACAGACGACAAGTGCAACTGCCTCATGTGCGTCTGCGATGTGGATCCGTGTCCGCTCCCGCCGGCGGTGCCGTCGCACCACTGCCCGCCGCCGCATTTTTCAAGCAAAATTCTTGCAGCATGTACGCCTCAAGATGATACTAGGTAATTTTTCGCGGCGTACACGTCGCGCGTGGTGTTTTTCGTAGAAAAAATTTCTTTTTTTCGATGGCATTTTATTTTTAAATCGTCAAATAATGAGCGAAATCGGCTGAAAGGACATAAAATTTTTAGGTGGCGTATCGCGCCTTTGCGCTTTTTCAAGGAAAATTTTCTTTTTTTTAAGCGGCTTAATTTTTAAATGTCAAGTAACGAGTGAAACGGGAAAAATAGAAAGATAGAGTCAGTAGAAATATCTCTTTCGACGAATCATTCAAAAATATTGGAGACCGAGTTGGAAAACAGTGGCGGGGAAAAAGTCTAGAGGGAAATGGGCGAAAAATCATTAGAGATGACAACCTTCTTTTGTCGAGTTTAATACTCTATGCGTTTGCCGAGTAATAATACATGTTTTACAAAATACCAGAGACCCATGGCGTAACACGCTGCACATGGTGTTTTTTCGTCGAATTTTTTTTTTGTGGCGGCGCTCTATTTTTCTATGAATCACTTAGAAAATATTGGAGACCAAGCTAGAAAACTGTGGTGGGGAAAAAGTCTAGAGGGAAAAGGGTGAAAAATTATTAGAGACGACAACCTTCTTTTGCTGAGTTTAATACTCTACGCGTTTGCCGAGTAATAATATATGTTTTAAAAATATCGAGACCATGCTACAGAACACGCCGCACATGTATGCTTTTTCATCGAATTTTTTTTTTGCGGCGGCGCTCTATTTTTCTATGAATTACTTGAAAAATATTGGAGACCAAGCTAGAAAACCGTGGTGGGAAAAAAGTCTAGAGGCAGTGGGGAAAAAGTCCAGAGGGAAAATGGTGAAAAATTATTAGAGACGACAACCTTCTTTTGCTGAGTATAACACTCTACGCTGCTCACCGAGTAATAATACATGGTCTAAAAATATTAGAGATCGAGATGGGAAATCGAGGTGGGAAAAAGTCTAAAGACGAGTTGCACACATATTCTTAGTGGCGAAAATATTTTTTCTAGGAAAAACGAAGAAAGGACCTAGACGTGAGGAGCAAGGACCTGAATGTAACGTTTTTGGACCTGACCGCTATCCCTAAAAATTAGAAAAGGGCTTGTTCGCGATTTAAATCCAACGGGAGGCTTTTTTCGTAAAATGGTGCACGAAGGACCTGAACGCGAATTTAGAGAGAAATCTTTCTCTCTCAAAAAATCGCGAAGGACCTGTTCGTAATTTACAAAAAGACTAATTCGCGAAATTTTTTTTGAGCCGAGCCGCCGGCTCGGCTCAAAGCGACGTGAGGCCGGCAACCTTTCGATCTTTAGGAAAGGTTTTATTTGAGTCTCGTTTTCCCCCCTTTTGTGGCCTGAGCAAGCAAAGTTAACTCGCGGTCAACTGTAGACTCTGACCCACCGCACATCGGTCGGCCATTGGTTTTCACGGTCGCCAAAGTTAGTCATCGGAAGTGCTCTGACAAACATTTTTTATTTTTTATTTTTCAAATTTGATCACCTCCTAGATAAAATTATAAAAATAATTCTATCACCGACCACGAACCAACAGATGATATGTGTCACCTGCCACGCTCTCGCACCGTGGAAGTACCTACTAAGCTATGGGAGCTCGTTAGGTCATTCTACGGTGCGGAGGCGCAGCAAGTGACAAGTGTCATTTGTTGGTATTACCACGGTTAGGGCTAAGAGAATTTTTACAATTGTATTAAAAAAGTTGGTTGAAGGACAAAAATAAAAAATGTGATGATTTCCAAAGAGCATGTAAAAGAAGCTACCCTTGCGTTTGTTCCAAACTCCCTTGGTGTCGACCTACCCCATTCAGAATCTGAATGGAATTCGGTTACCACGCAACATTTTCTTTAATTTTTTGTCACAAGCTCGATGTCATGACTATCAGCTGATGATTATGCTACAGTTTATATGGTATGACTGTAGTTTTTCTAAAAAAAATAGCTTTTGATTGGACTACATAGCTGAAGGGTGCACAACGGATGGTTGGCTGAAGAGGTTTGATTTTTACCAATCTGATTTTTAGGTGTAAGGGATGTAAGTCGAAAATAAGGGTGAGAGGGTGGGGTTTGTGATTTTAAACTTGATAGAGGAAGATAATTTTCTTTAACTCTAGTGGCAAAATTAGAACCCAAATCCATCGAAATCGTAAAAAGCTGCCCTAGACTAACTTTCGGCTTTCACTTTTTACTAGTACAAATGAGTTGTTGGGTTTTTTTGCTTCCAACTGTGAAGAAACTAGCCATTTAAAACAGCTTCTAGTTTTCACAGGGAAGAAGCCGAAACTCAAACATTTCCAAACACAACCTGCTACCATTGCCAATAGATCCTTTCTCTTGCGGCCTTGCTTCACGGAATCTCAGCATGGAGTTTCCAAAGCGACGAGAGTGCTTGGTTAAATAGGGGTGGGTATTTTTTAACCGAAATCAAAAAATTGAATCGAACCAAACCGAATTAACCGAAAAATTCGGTTTTTTTGGTTTTCGGTATATGGTTCAATTTTAGTTTCGATGAAATTCAGTTAACGGTTTATGGTTCAGTTTTTGTGTTCTAGAAACTAAATAAATTGTTCACCGAATTGGCACCAGATCTCTCTCGTCTCTCAAGCAGTGACGCAATCACTCTCTCTCTCACAAGTCTCTTGCCTCCATCTCCCATTCCCACTTCTCTCACCTCTCATGCAGTGACGCCATCCATTCCCTATTTGGCATTCCCACTCTTCCCCACCGCACGATCTCCTCCTCCAGATCCTTGCCCCCACTGTGCGATCTCCTCCTCTAGTCTCTAGAGTTCAGATCGATCCCTCTGAAGCATTTAGGCCCTTATTTTCGATGAGTTTGGGTAATTAATGACAATCGTGTTAAAAGACTAACAATTTCTCTTAAGTTTGTGAGAATAGATTGGTCCTCATGCCGGCATCTTGAGAAGATTGTAATTCTTGTGAGAAAAGGTGTTCATTGAAACGAACCAAAAGATCAAGGACAAGGTATATAAAGGTTAACGACATTTTATTTAGTTTTTACTGATCTTGAAGTTAGGAGTAAAATGATCGGATTAATAGGTTAAATATCGTACTATCAAGGGGGAATAATGACTAGTAGTTTGAAGATGATTAAAGTGTCATTTGGCTCACATTTTGAAAGTTAATCATCCCTAGCTGCATTAGAATATGTGCTTCAAAACAAAATTCATTTTTCAGCACAACCGTTACTACTGCAGGTATATTCTTAGTAGTACTGCAGTTTGTATTGCGGTACTTATTTTCTAGAGAAGCACATTTTTCACAAACCTTCCCAAGTTTCAATGTCGGAGCTACCGACTTTAAAACTGTGGAACTATCGCAAGTACGAAAGTACCGATATTATGGCCAATAATCATTTTACAAATTGAGGGGTTCTTGAGCTGTCTTCGGAAGCGATACTACTGCAAGTCAAAATCCGGTAGTACCGAAATCATAGTAGTACCGATATTTATGCAGCGGTACTCTTTATCCAGAATGAATCACTTTTGAGTCGATCTCTCCTGGAAAGTTGGTACTACCGCACTTTGTGCGCCGATAGCACCGGACTTCTTCCAACGGCTCTTTCCCACTACATTAAATGCTCAAAAGTGACTGTTAGGATTGGTCCGGTACTACCAAGTTTTGCATGCTAGTAGTACCAGATTTTCTAATTCTTCAGGATCACCCCCAATGGTTGGAATAGTGGATGGGGGTTATAAATACCCCCACACCTGTATAGTAGAAGTTCTTGGTGACTCATTGAATACATATTGAATTCTAGCAAGTCTCTTTTGCTCGCAAGTGCATTAAATTCACGTTCTTGAGTGAGTAAGAAGTATTCAAGTGTTGGATATAGATTTGAGCCAATTAGACACTTCATTCATCTTCAAGCAAGCACCATCATTCTATTCTCTTGGAGGTTGCTGCCTCCTAAACTGCTTGGAAATGATTGTGCGCAGTAAGCTTCTCGACGAAGATTGTGAGAAGTCCTGACAAGTTGTAAAGGCCAGAGTTAGCCTACCTAAAGCAAGGAAAAACTACCAAAGTAATAGAGAAAGTCTCAAGTGGTTGGAGGCTTGGAGCCAGTCTGAAATTATTCAAGTTACCTCAACGTGGATTAGGGAAGACCGGTAAGTCTCCGAAACCACATGATAAATTCTTGTCTTTTCTCTTGTGGTTTGAATTTTCCATTCTTAAGCTCAATTTACATTTCTAGCAATTTAATCATATTGATATTGTGCTTAGACTTATATCTTGCATATATCTTGATTATTAGAGCACTTAGTGAACCCTAGAGAACCTTGCTTTAAATTGTCAAAATTGCAATTCTTGCTTAGTGTTTTTATTAGTTGCAATTAGATCCAAAAATTTAGTAACCTCCTATTCACCCCCTCTAGTCGGTTATCCTTAATCCTACACCCTCCACTTCTCCAGATTTCTTCCTCCTCTCAGTCTCTCCTCCTCTAGATCTTCACTTCACCTCCCTACTTCTCAGCTAAGTCCCCTCCTCCAGGCTCCAGATCTCTCACCATGAACGCCCCTTGCGGGATCAGAGGAGACGAGGATGGCATCCGTGTCAGTGGTGGTTTGGTGGATGCCGACGACGGTGCAGAACCTCCTAGAGCAGAACAGCCTCAAGTGGGTCTTTGTCGCGGCAGCGGCGGCGGCGGCAAGACCACCTGTAGGCGTGTAGCTTCATCTTCATCGCCTTCGTTCGCCAGTCTGTGCTCGTCATCTCCACCGACCCCGCCCACAATCTCAACGACGCCTTCTTCCTCATCGGCCTCCCTATCATCATCGACTCATCGGCCTCACAAGTCACATGGTAATTTTTCAGATTACCTCATCGGCCTCACAAGGTAATTTTTCATATTCTTGCTAAGGCTCTGTTGATTGTTACTTAGTTGGTGCCTTTTCTTGGATAATGCTTGGCTAGTTGGCTTGCTTCAATTTGCTCAGATTTGGGCTGTTTAATGTGGAGGGACATGGTATGAATCTGAATTTACTAATAGAGCAAATTATGCAATTTGACAGGTGCGATGTTGGATCACTAATTCACTAGATGCATCGGGTGTGATGAAGAGTGTGTGCATATTTCAGTTTACCGAAAAAACGAAATAATAGAACCGAAAATTTTCGGTTATTTCACTTCAGTTTTCGATTTAATTCGGTTCAGTTTGGTTGCCAGTTTTCAAAATCTGAAATAATTTAAAACCAAAAAAACTGAACCATACAAACCGAAGAAACCGAATGTATACCCCTACGGTTATGTGGGAACAAACTTCGGAAGAATTCCACTTGAAAAAAGTTCTCGCGTTCCAAACAAGGACTTCATTATTGGAGCATGTGTTGGGCTACGCAACCAGATTCTTTCAGATTACCCATAAGTCACAACAGCTCCGTTTCAGAAAAATCACGATCGATGACTGGATAAGATTGTAAGAGCTACGAACTCAAAAGTTATTTCAGGTCTCGATTAAAGAATAGTTGTACTCCCTCCGTTCCGAATACAGTCATTTTAGCATTCACATTTTCTTTTTAAATATATATTATTCTACAATTTTATTATGATTTTTTAATTTTTTTCTTCTGCATCTTTATCCTTTAGCTATTTTCAATATTATTTATTACCATAGATTAGAATAAAATATGCCATCTAAAAATATAATAAAGAGCGATAATATAATTTTTAATAGACGTGTCTCGCTGGAATTATGTGAACCTAAATTGACATCTAGTTGGGAACGGAGAAGGTAATTTTTTGTTAAGTGTGTAGATATATTTCGACTGCGGCACAGCAGATACTTCCAATGTTGTGTTTCGACTTCAAATCAATACAGCTCACTTCGCCTGTCCTGCTATTACCTTCCTGTACGTCCACTCTCTCTCTCAGATAGGTCTCTTTCAAGACGGCTCATATTAAAAGAATACAGATTTTTGTCGAACAAGAATATTCTGAACAATTTTTTCTACAATTAGAAGTTACTCTCTATATAAAATCAGAATTCGATTGGAATCTGATTCTCGTCGGCTTGATCCGAAACCTAGATGTCACAGCTGGCCCTATCTAATTCTTTCATAATCAGAAACAACTTCTCTCATAATCTATAATTCATAATCTGTACTGTAGTGGACATAGTGCCTTTTGTCTCTAGTCTCTAGAGATTTAGAAACACGTGGAAAGAAATTTGTGTTGGGTTTCCACGGACACCGCAAAGCGAGCTGAAGGGATAAACATTCTGTGCAAAGGACGACGTGGATGCATCCACACCCATGGCTTGTAGATTGGCTCCGGTTGGACTCGAGTTAATCTGCCATTTCTACCCGAGAGCTCCACCCCTTTGCGTCAATTTTGCTCGAAAGACAGTTTCGCCCTACCAAAGGAGCAGAGGTCTAGCCTCTTCAGAGGCCTCCAATAAAATTGGAACAACAACCAAGAAGAGCAGGAGAGTGACAAAGCTAGATTGCTTTGAATAATTATCACCTCAGTCAATTGCTTTGAATAATTATCACCTCAGTCAATTGCTTTGAATAATTCTCACCTCAGTCAAACAGACTGTCATCTGTGCTGGAGCCGATTATCATCTACCTGATTAGGCTGACACTACCTTGCCATCACGTCACCATGGAAGGGAGGAGTGCACCACTCCATGGGCGAGCTCCGAGGGCCTCACGAATGCGGGCTCCCGGCAAGTCGCCTTATCTGCCACGTGGGACGGGTGCGGGGCCCACGGGAGGGCCGCCCTTTGGCCACCATGGCTCCTATATAGCCTTCGTCACTCTTATCATACCCCCAGCCTCCTCTCCTTCGCACGTATTTCTCGTACGTGCGAAAACCACTTCTCCTTCCCAACCCCCTCCTCCTGTCTACTGCTGAAGGGAGCACACAGGGATCAGGTACATCTCCGTTTCTCTTGCAGTTTCATGTGCAAAAGTATTATACTGGTTGGTCGTAGGTACCAAAGCTCCATCAGTTAACTTTTTCAGAGCAGAAAAAATACATTTCAGTGCAATATCCATGTTGTTAGAGCTGTTTGGAGAAATTTGCAAAGAATAGTAATATTTTGTTAGGGAAGAACAGGAAGGGTTCTGTCTTGTTCGTTACAAACAAAGAGAAATTAGCGCATGATTTGATTAGGATGTTTCTGAATATTGTCGGGGGGATAAGCATGTGGTGTTCTGCCACGTCATGGGGCTGCAGCTTAATGTTTTGTTCTAGGATCAGCATGCCAACTAATAGCTCCCTTGACAAGCGAATTGTCTGTACGTCCTAAGTTGACAAACTCTTCTGCATGAGTACAGCTAGCAAGTACTTCTGATTTTCGATCAAAGGAGTACTGTTATATTTAGCCTCAAAAGAACTGACGAACACATTACACACGTACGGTAGGTAGTGCAATTCAAAAAGGAACATGAAATGTTTTTGCAAATAGGGACCCTTTATAATATTTGAAGGCATGTTATAGGTCATGCTTTCGCCAGTGAAAGATTTTTTTGTCAAGAGGAACACTGAAAAAATATCTCTTCCTTTTTTTTTTTGAGAAAAAATGAGAGAACACTTTCAGTTCTAAAAAAACTTTCAGAAAAAAAGGATCCTCTGTGGGGGTTAAATGTTAATGGGCTCTTGCTTAGCATAAAAGTTGAGTTTATATACTACCCCAAAAGAGCAAAGCCTTCTTATCATTGGAGCCCATATATTGTGGGGCCCAATATTCTAGGGCAAAGAGCCCATGCTTTCTTACCTCATGTTTTCCAACTTGTAGCCAAACATCCAGGCCCAGTACTAAAAATAAATTTAACCGCGGAGCGTCTGGTTTTTTACTGTCCGTATCGCAGCAAGATGGACTACGTGTACGGGCCTGGCCGGAACCACCTGTTCGTCCCCGGGCCGGTGAACATCCCGGACCCGGTGATCCGCGCCATGAACCGGCAAAATGAGGACTACCGCTCGCCGGCCGTGCCGGCGCTAACCAAGACCCTCCTGGAGGACGTCAAGAAGATCTTCAAGACCACCACCGGCACCCCCTTCCTCTTCCCCACCACCGGTGAGTACCGACGGCCGCTGGATCCATTCTCCGCGTACGCGTCAACGTGCGAAAAAATGAGTGGTTTTGGCGTGGCGCAGGGACCGGCGCGTGGGAGAGCGCGCTGACGAACACGCTATCTCCGGGCGACCGGATCGTGTCGTTCCTGATCGGGCAGTTCAGCCTGCTGTGGATCGACCAGCAGCAGCGACTCAACTTCAAGGTGGACGTGGTGGAGAGCGACTGGGGCCAGGGAGCCGACCTCGCCACCCTCGAGTCCAAGCTCCGCCAGGACCCCCTCCACACCATCAAGGCTGTCTGCATCGTCCACAACGAGACAGCCACCGGCGTCACCAATAACCTCGCCGCCGTGCGCAAGCTCCTCGGTCCGCACCCACCCCACCACCATAATGACAACATGTTTTCATTCTTGATTTCACAGGTTCTTGACGTCTCTTACGTACGATTGAACACACTTGCATTGGTGCAGACGCGTACCGGCACCCGGCGCTGCTGCTGGTGGACGGCGTGTCGTCGATCTGCGCGCTGGACTTCCGCATGGACGAGTGGGGCGTGGACGTGGCGCTGACGGGGTCGCAGAAGGCGCTGTCGCTGCCGACGGGGCTGGGCATCGTGTGCGCGAGCCCCAAGGCGCTGGAGGCCAGCGAGACGGCCAAGTCGGTGCGCGTCTTCTTCGACTGGAAGGACTACCTCAAGTTCTACAAGATGGGCACCTACTGGCCCTACACCCCCTCCATCCAGCTCCTCTACGGCCTCCGCACCGCCCTCGACCTCATCTTCGAGGAGGGCCTCGACAACGTCATCAAGAGGCACACCCGCCTCGGCACAGCAACAAGGTCCATCCATATGATTCTCAGTTGCTCCACCGTGATCAATTAGCACTTCAATTACATTCGGTCAGAACACCGATCGATGAGCTTAATTATTATGTGTTGTTGGCTTGTTGCTGCATGCGGCAGGCTGGCTGTGGATGCGTGGGGGCTCAAGAACTGCACCCAGAAGGAGGAGTGGTTCAGCGACACGGTGACCGCCGTCGTCGTGCCGCCCTACGTCGACAGCTCCCAGATCGTCAAGCACGCCTGGAAGCGGTACAACCTCAGCCTAGGCCTCGGCCTCAACAAGGTGGCCGGCAAGGTGTTCAGGATTGGCCACCTGGGCAACCTCAATGAGGTACGTGTACTCTGTATTTGCACCCTGCCATTTTTTTTCTTGAAATCTACACGCATACGCTGCATTGCATTGCAATTTGCGACAAGGATCACCGCGTGTTGTTCCTCGTTCGTGTGTGTGACGAATGAACTCTGCAGCTGCAATTGCTGGGGTGCCTGAGTGGAGTGGAGATGGTGCTCAGGGACGTCGGGTACCCGGTGAAGCTCGGCAGCGGCGTGGCGGCCGCGGCGGCCTACCTGTCGAATTCGACGCCTCTCATCCCGTCCAGGATCTGAGCAAACCACTCGAAGGCCCGTGAATCGTGAGCAGAACATGCATTGCAGCCCTGCTGCTGCTGCCTGGGCAGAACAGCCGTAGTACACTATTGGCTATACTCTCCTGTATGTAAAGTTAATTTTTTACACAACTGTGCTAAGGGGTATAATTTTGTGAACTGCAGCTTTAATTAAACTTTAAATCGGAGTACATAACGACGACCCCTGCCTCTTTTAGCTAGATATTGATCAAGTCTGTTTCATGTTACCTGTTCCTAAAGATAAGCTGTTTCAGTCATAGAAATCTACAATCTCCGCAGCGAATTACCTTGTTTTTTTAAAAAAGAATTGAATTGCACTACATAGCGCCATCACCTATGTGAAGAAATAATACATAAATAAGTTACAATGAGGTCAGTGCAGTAGCTCAATCTGAAATTTGCTGTTACGAATCGGCAACACATTATAAACGAGAAATTTAGTTTTTACTCCAAAGGAGTATAGTAGACACCGTGTAGTGCCGGGCCAGCTACGTTCTTTAACTATGCCGTGCTACTACGGCCCAATTGGCCCACTGTACCGTGTTGTGCTGACCCGACTTATTTTTGACGAGCCCAAGTATGATCCATCTGCGATTCATGTTGTGCCGATCCAGGTTCAACTCATTTGCACTATTGCGATGAGAAAAAAAGAGTCGGAGACACACGAAGCTGAGGTAGTTGGCATAAATTTTGGGAGAAAATGAACTAAATTTTATTCATTCTTAAATAGATACAGAGTTACTACCGCATGAAAAACCTTACACTTAGTGTAGGGGTACCTTAGTATGGAGCGGCTAGGTATCAGTAAGCATGTACTCTCTAGTCTCCATTCTTTACCTTTTAGCATCCCATTATCTTCCAATTTCTCTATATGTGAGGACCGCAAAAGCCGATAGTCGTAGGACGAGCCATAACATAACTCAATATCATGGCAGAGCGCACTACAGCGTGTCGTGTCTGCTTTAGACCCATCGGGTCTATTTCGTACCATACTGATTCAAGCACGGCTATGCAGACGTACCGTACCGTGCTACTCATCGTGTCCGACTACGAGGCTCGGTATAACCCTATCTTTGTACCGCATCGATCCGACCTATACGCATATGTATCGTGCCTACCGTGCTATGGACAAACAAAAAAAAACTGACCTAATGCCCAAGTGTGGTCCAAACAAAGTACAGTGTTTGCACTTTAGGCCGCTTTAGCGAGCTGGCCGACCTCCCTGTCGACGGCCACCTTCAGGAAGCTGCCTTCCTCGATGACCATCTGCGCCAGCAGGAAGCCGAGCCCGTTGGCCACCACGAGCATGGCCTCCCTCATCTCCGCCGGGAACTCGTGCAGGTCCACCTTGCTGTCGCTGTCCCGGTCGAACCGTGCGAACAGGCCACGACAGGGTTTTTTGTTTTAGTTTGGTATAAATATCGGTTCCCACTGAAACAGCCGAAATTCTGGAAATTCGGCGAAATTTCGACTAAATTCAAACAAAAACAACAAAATTTAATTAAAATCTGGAATTCGTGAAAATTTTCACCTTCCGCTCTGAACCGAAATGACCGAAATTTGCAAAATTTCACTGGAAAAAAAAATCCATGGGCTGCGGTACAACTCCACGAGCTCGTCGAGGTCCGCGGTCGCCTCCTTGACGCCGAAGTGCCTCTCGAGGACCCTCAGGGTCATCAGCTCCCCTGCCATCTCCGCGTAGGACAGCAGGCCGTCGAGGTCGGCGTCGAGCGTCGCGAACCGGCCGTCCACCGACGAGTTGAAGGCGCCCTCGTCGTCCACGAAGATCTGGGTCGTGCCCCCGTGATCTCCACGGACCCACCCCTCACGTAACATTTTCGTGAATTTTTTGCTCTTCTGGCCGAAATTGAAAACTTTTTTACAGATTTAGCTACTGTACACTCAGAATTACAAAAATAGCCCCTAAACAGTATAATTCCGCGGTCCGGATTTGCGGAATAATTTTTTAAATTTTTTCTCAGCTAATTCCGCGGACGCCGACAGCGGAATAATTTTTTATTAATTTTTGTCGGCAAATTCCGCGGACCCACACCGCGGAATAATTTTTTTAAATTTTTTTAATATTCCGCGGACGAGTAGCGCGGAATAATTTCTTTTTTTATTTTTTTTCAAATTTTTTAAATATTCCGCGGACGCCGACAGCGGAATATTAAGAAAAGAATTTTTTTAATTTTTTTTGACCGGTTTTTTATTTTTCCCGGTTTATTTTCGCCGGTTTTTTTCCCTTTTATTTTCGCCGGAGAAAACGTCGTTGCAGACGGCGGGCTCCACCCAATTCAGCGCTTCACGATCATGAATTCGGCTCACGGCGATCCGCTGACGCCTTACATATACATGGGTCAAGGCGCCTTATACTTATGCGCGGTACGTGTAGGCGGGATGTGAACGCGCACGTGGCGAAGCGGGCAGGTTGCGCGGAGAAATTGCGACGTGTCGGTTTGGGAAAAAAAGAAGAGGGTCCGGCAGAGTGGTTCGACGTGTCGACTTTAAAAAAAAGAGGGGCCTAAGAGGTATGTCGATGAAAAATTGACACGTGGAAAAAATGAATAACTTCATATTTTCTCAAGCTGAAAGCACGCTCGTCACTACAAAGCAACGCCATGTTGTCAAGACCGAAAGCGTAAAACCTGAATGCGTGTGACTATAAATTCTCATCTGTTCGAATGTTTCGTTCGCAGAAGAAATTCAGCTCAAGAGTGAGAGAGATCGAGTCGTGGAAGAGAGGAGAGTGAGGAAAACAGAGAGGAAAAAGAGGTGGACAAGGAGATTTGGAAGTGTATTTCGAGAGAAATTTATGCTATATTTATATTTTGTACAAATTTATATCTTTGATGATGTATTCATGGTTCATATTTTACTGCAGTTGATCTGGGAGCGTTATTTCTGATTACTATCAGGGAAGGTTTTTTTGAAAGTTTCTCTGGGTGTCGCATTCATCAGTTCTTCAGAAAGGTTAGTGTAAAAATTACTGCATTGAAAAACGGTAGAAATAATTGTAGTATTAGTGTAGTGTGTAGCACATGAATGAATGATACAATGTGTAAAAAATGTTATATCTTTAGGGTGATACGTTAGCGCAATTAGTAGTATAATGGTAAAACTGTATGCAATGAACACATTAGCTAATTAGCTGTAAATAAAATAAACACATGTAGATAATGGCTCCATGTTATTTTCTTATAATGTTAGTCGGCGCGTTAACTAAATTCATTTCCTGTCTCATATTACTTGATGCACATGATTTCGCGGTATATATGAACAGCCTTAGAGTTGTTACTGAAATGCTCGTAGTACTTCTCATTCGTAACGAGATGCTTGTCTTTTAGTGTATGGAACCGGAACTATATCAGATGTCATAAAAATTTGTAACTATTATTAATGGACGCGGGATGTGATGCTTTTGTAATGACATGTCTTAAGCCACTAAGTATTGAAATCTTTTTGTTAGACCATTTGTTTTGAAACCTAGTAGCTTTCATTTTTAACCGGTTTAGGACGAAACTAGTTAGAAGTAGTAGGAAATATCATAGATATGCAACATTTTCGGGATTAGTACATGGAGTAGCACATAGATTGGTAATTTTGAGCAAAAAGTCGCATATGAAATGATGGTAGTAATTGAGTAGTAAATGAATTCAGATGTTTAATTTTTAGTGTAGTATTTCTATGATAGTAATAAAATTGCAGGATGAATGGTTTAATTTTTAGTGTAGGATATCTATGATATTAATGAAATGTTAGTTCGGTGTAATGAAATTGCTGAAGTATCCGAAAAGCCTGATTTATTCCTGACGTAGTAAGGTAATGAAAAGACAATTAAAGAAAATGAGAAAAATCAAGAGAACAAAAGAAAAGTTGGGAAGAATTGATTTTATGAATTCAAAATCTGTGTACAAATCAATTTATGCACTGATCAAAATATATGAATATCAATTTGAATATTTAAAATGAAAAAGTGGTCAATTTGACTAGAAACAGTACACTGTCCGAATTTGTGAAAAATATCCAGAGCTCATCTCCAGCTGAAAAATTTACCAAATTACCCTTGATATAGTATTTACCGCTGGTAAAAATATGAGAAGATTATCAGATGGGATAAGGTTCCAAATAATTCGAAAACAGAATCAAATAAAAGCTGAAAAATGAAGTGTCAGAATTTTTATAAATTACTGGAACAAAATATTGAGCTTAAAATTTTACATAAGAATCCTTGTCCCAATTACATTTGAAAAACAAAGTTTCAAAAATTTTAGAAAATATTTGGACCCTCTGCAAATATAAATACAGAGAAAGGAATTGTGAGCACGGTGTAATGTCAGAATTTTAATTAATTCTACCCGAAGTATTTTGACTTGAAAATTTACGTGGACATTATCTACCTCCAGGAGAGTGTGTAGAAAAAGTTGAAAAAAATCTTTGACGTTCAGTGCATTTGCCCGGTCAACCGTTGAGGCGGTTCCTTCATCTTTCACTCCGTGTTTTATGGTCTCACATGCGCGCGTTATGCGTCTTTCTCTATGGTAGGTATTTAATGGCAGAAATTCAAGATTTGTGCGTGTTTTATGGTGACGGCATTATTCGAGAGGGTCCATATGGGGTGGACCTTCGAATCGTGAAAAGAAGGTGATCCGGACTCGTGTCGGACGGAGATGAGTCTCATCGACCTCCGCGCGTCGTCTGGCGATTCGATCGGAGACCGCCGAAAGAAGCTCATAATCGAGGCGGTATATCCTAGATTCGAGGAAGGTTCCTCGAATTACATGTGGGTTCTATGCAAGATCATGGGAGGCACAATGTGGCGCGAATACATGCAAATTGTGATGAACCCCGGCGTTAATACACCGCGGCCGATGGTGTATGTGCGCTTGACGGAGGCCAAACCTCTAGTCCCCTCGGTGGAGGCGGCGTCGACGTCGAAGGTTCCTTTGGGGCTATCGGTGAGGACATTGGTCCGGATGACATTCACGCGAGTGAAGACATCGGGCCCTATTGGTCCGCTCGCATTGACTGCCACGAGCACCTGGAAGCTATGACAGATGAAGCAATGTCCGATGAAGACGAGGAAGTCGACTCGGATAGCAGCGGAGACGACGACGCTGCTCCGGTCGGTGGCATTGTGTCCACTGATGTGGAGTACGTGTCTTCTCGACTGGACGACCTGGCGGTGACGTCTCTCGTGCTGCCAGACGAACCCGGCAATGAGTGGGCCTTCGATCAAGGCACTCTTCTGGTAGGGCAGCGCTTCCCTACAAAGGGCGACGCCCAGCAGGCAATTGCTAGATACGCGGTAAACATCAGCCGCACCTACCGGGTTTACAGGTCGAACCAGGAGACCTACATTGTGAAGTGTATGGATCCTGAGTGTCCCGGTAAGATCCGCGCCCAAAAGTTCAAGGGCACGAGTTCGGGCTTCAGGATAACCGTCCTGACGGACCACACTGCGGTGATTGCCGAGCAGCCGCAGCACGTAAATGTCACGCCCAAATATGTGGCCACTGATTTCTCACTTGGTCACGGCGGACGGATCGCTTTCACCGAAGATATTGATGGCCGACGTGGTCAACACGGTGGGATATCCTGTTAGCTACGCCAAGGTGTGGCGAGCGAAGAAGAGAGTTATAGAGATGATGTACGGCACGTATGAAGAGGGGTACAACCTTGTCCTCGTGATGCTTCACCGATTGTCAAGCCAATCTCGGGCGTGACATCAACAAGATGGATAGGCCACACCCCACTAAGGGTCCCAACACTTTCATCCTCGACCGTGTGTTTTGGGTATTCGCCACCCGCTCGGGGCTTCGCAGATCGCCGACTGTCGACCATGGATGGCACTTTCCTATCCGGCAGTGCAGGGCACCATACTCATAGCGTCGCGGCGGACGCCAACGACTACTACTCCGGTGGCCTATGCAATCGTGGAAAGCGAGAACACGGAGAGTCTGGTTGTGGTTCCTAGCAAATGTGAAGCAAGTCGTTGTCCAGACCGCCCGAACGTATGCCTCATCACGGACAGCATGCTGGGTTAATGTCCGCCATCAGCACCATGCAAGGAGGGACACAACCACCATACCAGTGGAATGACGTCGACAATCGCTGGTGCATGAGACATCTTGCTGCGAACTTGCATAGGAGGTTCCGCAGCAAGGAAATCATGAAGACATTCAAGAGACTCGCATGCAAAACCAGAGGCGGAAGTTCGAGGCCATATGGAGAGTGCTCGATCAGAGACCGCCTGACCACGACGCAGCCCACGGAGGGCCGTGAACAACTTCTCGCAGGGGTGCAATTGCACGCCCGAGCTAGAGAAGTGGTCCTGTTGCATGACAATCGACGGCAAGAAGGTACGGATAATGACAACTAACATGTCGGAGGTTTACAACGGTGTTACGAAGGTGTTCGGTCCCTCCCAATCGGTGCCATTGTGGAGGAGACTCGAACAGACCGCTGGATACTTTGTGTACAGGGGATGAATGCAAAGAGGCATCTAGACGAGGGAAAGTTCCCGAACGTATGCACGCATACATGGAGAAGAAAATAGAGAAGGCTCGCTCCACGACGCCCGCACCATGGATGGAGTCAGCGAAAGTTTGAAGTTCGCTCTCACGGAGAAGTTCGTGGATGGCCATAGCAAAGGCTACCGTAAGCAAGTGTGCACGATAAGGGATGTGGCCACATGCACATGCAACAAGCCACTATCAAGGTACGCCATGCTCACATGTATATGCGCGCGCGCGCTTCTCCGTCACCCACCGTGGCATACATCTCGAGTACCGACACAAACCATCTGTTCGGGACATGGAGTTCGGAGTTTAACTCCTACGGCTTGGACATGCATTATAGGGAGCTGTGGCCGGAGCAAGTCACTTGGTGTCAGAACGATGCTTTAAAGCGGAGCGGCCGTGGACGGTGGCAGTCACGGCGAATCCGTAACGATATGGATGCAAGTCAGCGGGGAGACGGACGAGCTGCACGAAAGTGCCGTATATGTAGGACAGTGGGACATACAATGAAGAACTGCCCTAATAGGGCCAAATTCGCCGCCCATCCGTAGTGACCGTGAAACTAATGTGCCTTGATGTAATTTTTTCCAGTGCAAGTAATGCAATACCATGTACCGTTCATGTGATTTCATAAATTTGCTATGTAATATCATATACTGTGCTAATGTCAAGTCACCACATTTTATTTGTTCACATTTCATGTCATATTAATTTTTTATCTTACCTATATTAATTTCAGATATTTTTCCCGCTCGCAGGATATGGTCGCCAGCCGCAGACTTTGCTTGACCCGCACTACGATGCCAAGCATCGAAAGTGCTTTGGCCTCTGGTGTCGTGCCACCGTTTTTGTTCTCCGAGCACCGAGGAGTATTGGCCCTCGGGCGCCTTGCAGACGAGCCCACTTCTTCGAGGTCGGGTTATCGCCACCGCCCGGATGTCGCACATCGGGCAAGCCTACACTTATGACGCCGCTCTTCTCCGCTCGTTGATCGTTGGAGGCGGAGACCCACACATTCCACTTCCGGGGGAGATGACCATCACACCGCAGATCGTTTCAGACATTACCGGCTTGCCTATCGTGGGCACGCCGATAGTTCCCCACCGAGGAGTCCTGGATCGAAGATACGGTTGCAACACAGTTTGGTGATCCATCCCGAGAACACCAAGGTGTTCACTGCCGTGGCTTCGCCACATGCGCCGCTCGATGATGCTCCCGAGCTCGTGGTGAGGACTCACCTTGTCGCCACCGCTTTTACTGCTTGGTCGGGTGTTGTTCCCTACATCACAGGGAGATTATGTCAACCCCGGCTACATCCACATAGTAGAGGCTTTGGCCGACGCCAACCCCGGGCGACGCCCTCGCCTGGGCTTTGGATCGGCGGTTCTCTGTTCCACATATAGGGATCGTGGCGCCGCTTGCACGAAGACATCCGCGGGAGCCTGTTTTGCAGCTTTGCTACCGTTGCTCCAGATCTGGTCTTGGGAGCACTGTGGGACGCCTGCATTCCCGGAAGAGATTCACCGTATCCGCTTGATGATATGTACTACAGGGGACATCCTGTGGACGCTCCCACCATGGGTCTACTGGTGACACCGCCTACCGGATGGGCTAGGATAGGCCTCGCAGGTCTACATCGAAGTTTCATGACCAATTTGAGACCTTGCACGAGTACGAGATCATATGGCAACCTGGACTCTGATTTGTTGCTTGCTTTCGCACCACATGGAGTTTCAATTCAGTGTGTTCAGGACAGTGCGTACTGGTTGACGACATGTCACCTCGTGTTCGCCATATGGTAGAGGCGCATCGCCTGTAGGGTCATGCGCCAATTTGACTCCACCAGAAATCCCTCCGTGGCCGCCTTTACCAAGAAAAGTGCATGGGTAAGTTTATTTCATAAGTACGAACAGCTTATTTGTAATTTTAATTTATAACCTACAATTTTCATTCTCGCAGTCAAACTCGGAAGGGGCAAAGGAGCGATGATTGGCGCGAGGCACAGTCACCGTGGACGACATTATGGGAGCAGTCCGCCACGCAGCAGGTTGTAGTGGAGCATCGGCCTTACGACCCTCACTCCTACGTCGCATATTTGCAGTGGTACGTGCCTCGACGCGTGCCCGACTTACTGGAGCACCGCCCGCAAGGCCCGAGGAGATCTCGCACGAGGAGCGGTTGGCACTCGCCACCCTGTACACCGCGCGGCACGACAGGATGACGCGGTACGGAGATATGTTATATTAATGGCACACATTTGTTGTACTAACCATGTTTTCGTGCAGTTCGACCGTGCCACCCGCATCGTCGAGGAGGGTTCCGCCAGACTACAACGTGAGGCGACATCATCGTGGGCCGAGCCGCCGCGTTGTAGCGTTTTATGGTGGACGATGCCAAGGGCATCGCTGTCATTTATCATGCGGGAGCCACAGCTGATGTCCTCGTGAGCGACCTGCACATGCGGCCGCATTGCAGGCCGAGCGAGTTGATCGTCCGAGACACGTTGATGTCCCCGTATGTACCATGGATGTCCCCAAAGCAGCAGCCAGTGGATGTCCCAAAGAAAAGACTCGCACATGAGCTGCCACAAATATCTCCTCGCTACCGCACGTCGAAGCTTCTTCGGAGAATAACAAGCTTCGGACGATCTTCTTCCTCTCGGCAGTACAACACTTAACATTTAGTTGTCATACTTACAATTAATCACGTAATGTGACCTATTTGGTAATGCCATCTCTTCTACAGCATGAAGCGCCGGGCGATCAATCTCACCGCCTCATCGCTCAGGCCGCCATCGCTCAGGCCTTCATCGCCCACGCAGGATCAAGTGAGGTACTTTACCTTCGATCGGGTTATTATCTACCGTCGAATATAATTTTCTAGGAGGTACCTAACATTTTGTTTCAGATCACGTTCTTCTGCAGACACGCGAGGATCAAACGCTTTTTCACCGCCGACGGATGATGACGTACATACACCGACCGACGGGGATACCCTCCGAGGAATTGCCGCCAGCAGAGAGTTATCATTGGCGCGTTAGCACCGCCACGCCACCGCAGCACTCCACCTCGGCAGGTTGATTTGCGCCGCCGTATGTTTGTGCAACCCAAGTTATTCGCAACACGACGTCGTGCTAAAAGCACGCAGCGCAGGTTTCGAGGACGAGTTCTCTCGGTGGGCAACCGTGATATCGACACCGCAAGTGGCATCGGTAGGTGTTTCGCGTAATTTCTTTCCACTTTTTCACTACTGATCGACACCGCAATCCAATGCAGCCTCCGTGGTGTGGGGACATGCCGACTTCAAGAACACCGGTCCTAGCCGATTAGCGACACCTCTCGCGTGGCGAAGACACACACTACGACTTGCGCACCACGAAATTAACGAGCCCGACCGGTTTACGCTCCAGAGCACCGGCCCGCCATCGTAATGGTGATCGATTAGAGTTATGTGTCTTATGCCATTATTTCACTTTTACTATGCCATTACTTGCACCATTCACCAAGAATATTGTGAGAATGTAAGTATGTGGTTGGATGTAATATTGCTATTTTTATATCCAAAATGGTGGTTGTGGTAACGAGAACTGAAAATTTAAGTTATTGGTTGGTACTTTATGTTTATGACACGACAGGCCGCTGAATAGCCTTACTTAGTTTACTTTCTACAAGGATTTTCAGTTATAATATATATATCAATCTCTCAAACCAAAAGAAGACATTCTAGCAGATCCTTAGATAATCAATCTTATTCAACACAACCATCTTCACATTCAATCTTATTCAACACATCACAATAAGTCCATCACAAGATTCAATAGTATTACTCCACAACTGGACACTAATTAAATATAATTATGTGAATAAACAAAAAAATGAGACCTTTTTCTTCCGTATTTTTGCCTCTCTATCTTATCTTGATTTGGACCACCGGTAATGGCTATCTGCAGTCCAAAAGTCGATAATACATGCACGAACGAGGACGCCCCAGTGCCCCGCCTCGATCCACCTCGACATCCACGGGTGACACATCGTGAGCTTTTCACGATGATGCCAGCCATCAATATGGACAAGGGCTTTTCACAGATGATGCCAGTCATCCCGGTGATGTGTTTCATCTGTACCTATATACTACATCGCCTACTAGCTTTGTCACACACCTATTACCTTTACCAGATCAAACGACAACACTCGCACCACGCCGCTCGGCCGAGACGACAACACACCGACCCCGCTTTTCAAATCGAACGACAACACGCCGTGATCCCGTGATTTCAGACTTAAACGCGAACACGCGGTTTCGTGCCGTTGTATCATAATGATTTTCAAATGGGAGTTCTAAGGCCAAACGATGAAATAGCTTCTGGTTTCTCAAGCCATGCTAGGGTGGAGGCTGGGAGTCCAAACCGGCGAACTCATTTGGGTTTGCAAGACAATGAGGGTTATGTTAGAGAGATTGCTCCTGTGGTTCCGAACCTGGCTAGGATGGCAGTTGAGAACCCATCTGATCGGATCTCTTCCGAATTGCGGAACCAGGACTGCGTTGAAGTTGATACTCTGTCCAAGAATGGCTCGCTGTTGTCGAACCGATAACTGCTCAGATCAATAGTCCCGCGAGCAAATGATGTTATGGTGCAGGTTGGTAGCCCCGCCATTGTGTGCCATTTGGGTTGCATAACCATATGGAGATTGATGTTTCACCAAACAGATCATCCGTACACCTCCAACAACAGTTTCCACCCCAACACTGTGTTGGATCTGCTAAGACGGTTCAGGGAATACTGTTCCTCGTGAAGCCCACCGAGCCCTCGTGGGCAATGCCACCAAATCGCAACTCCGTCGTGTCACAACAAATGCATTGAGGAGACGGCGAGTCCTCAAATGCTAGCTACCGAAGAATTGGAGTTCGTGAAGATATTTATGATTTTTGCTTACCTTTCTTGGTGAGTTTCTATTTGGTTTATGGCTTTTTTATGATGGATACCAAGGAACTAGGTATCAATTTAGTTAAGAACAAATATTCACCCAAATCGAGTTGAAGAGGACTCCAACCTTTTGGTAGAGTTCTTCAAACTTTTTCTTCTTTTTTTTCTTTATCCAAGAGGTCAATCAAGAGTTTATTGTCTCTCAAGTACTCATCATAGCGCATTTCCGCATCGTAGTTGCATTCTCGAGATGCTTCTCTCTTGGTGAAGTAGCGCCAAGGAGCTTTGTACAATCCCTTCTAAGAAGTATATTTTCAAGTAAATGTAACTAGTTTCTGCAGAGCATACCTTTGTATCAAGCTCAATGGAAGCCATGTTCTTTTCTCGTAACTCCAATGAGAGCAACAACTTCAATAAGCAAATTCTGAGAGAATTTAAATCAAATTGAAGTAAGAACAAAACTACATGCAAAAGAACAGGAAAAAGTGTCATACCAACACGCCTTTGTATTTCTTCTCGCCTCTTCTTTTGGGACCTCGTGAGGTGGATCGGGGGGCCCGGGACATCCTCGCCTAGAGGGGGGACGCCCGTTCGCGGTTCATGAGGCCCGCCACGAGATTGTGTATGTGGCTATCGTTTTGTATTGTACTCTATTCTTGCGAAGTAGTTCATTTCGTGTAGAGGGGCGAGTTGGTCACGGATGTCTTTCAAGTGGTTTCAGCTTTGTATCCGATTTTCATGTATGGTTTTCTCGACTTAGTCCGCCACCGCAGCTTATGTACCCTATGTTGTATCCCAGCCTTTATGAACTCCCTAAGGCATTTCACTTGACATGGCATTATAGTTGTTCTACTTACTTCACTTTGTAATATCAATGTCAAGGTTCTATTCAATGCTTAACTCGACTTAACACACACTACAAGAGAATGGCGAACAACTTAAGTTCAAGATCTAAGTGACGCATTTACGACTTCGTGTCACCTCTACCTCGACGCTCAAGCACTACAAGAACTAGGCGTCGTACGAACAATACAAGAGGACGTCCGACATGCGCTGAAGGAGGGCTTGCTCCTAACTATGGCTATGACGATGACGACGACGACTTCGTGTCACCACCATCTCGACGCTCAACTACTACTCAGAGCGGGCCGTTCTACTTAACAATACAAGAGGACGCTCGACCAACGCCGCAGAGGGCTTACTCGTAACTATGGCAATGAAGATGACGACGACGACTTCGTGTCACCACCACCCCGACGCTCAAGCACTACCAGAGTTGGCCGCTCTACTTAACGATACAAGAGGACGTTCGACCAACGCTGCAGGAGGGCTTACTCGTAACTATGGCGATGAAGATGACGACGACGACTTCGTGTCACCACCACCCCGACGTTCAAGCACTACCAGAGTTGGCCGTTCTACGAACGATACAAGAGGACGTTCTACCAACGCTGCAGGAGGGCTTACTCGTAACTATGATGATGAAGATGACGACGACGACTTCGTGTCACCACCACCCCGACGCTCAAGCACTACTAGAGTCAGTCTGTTCTCATTTAACAATACAAGAGGCCTATTCCGACAACCATAGCCTTAGAATGTATGGTTTTCTCGACTTAGTCCTTCACCGGAGTTATGTACCCTATGTTGTATCCCACTTTACGGATGTCTTTCAAGTGGTTTCAAGTTTGTATCCAGATATTACATGTTAAGGTGCTTTAATTAGAACATTTCCGTGTGATTAAGGCTGCATTAAAAAATTTTACCGGCATGATTCACCTATATTACAAATTTGAAGTGGCATGATTCACCTATATTACCTCTCCACGGACGCCTTTGGGGTGGGCATCATCATCACAACAGACGGAGCGACACCACCGACGCAGCCTTAGTCAAGAAGACGTAGCGCCAAAGATCGACGCAGTTACTCAAATTTCGGCACGCGACCCCAAATAGGCAGCAGAGGCCCCACCGCGCTTCACGCAGCTTGACGTATCAAGGGACTGTGTTCGAGGAGGAGGCCTCCCGAAGCGAGGCCGATGAGTTTCTTTTGATTTTATTATTGCCAAGATGTTATGTACTAAGTGTTTCATTTGAAATATGTTGCACTTGCATTTGTATTTTTGTAAACTTAATCTTACGTGCTTAGTTGTTCCTTTCATCGCCTAGACGCTTTGTCACACACCTAGCACCTTTACTCACCGGGTAGCACCTTTACCACGAAGACACGACAACAGACGCAATAAATTTTTCCAAATATGACATGACTATCATTGCTAGCAGCTTTTACCAAGTCGACACGACAACACACGCAATGACTTTTTCCAAATAGCGACAGACTACTCATTGCTAGCAGCTTTACCAGTGAGACGACATCACGCCATTAAATGACAACACGCCGCAACACGCCATGAAATGAGAACACGCCGCAACACGCCATGAAGTGACAACACGCCGCACACGCCGCAAAGAAGAGCTGAATTGTGTGGAGTAACCCCTTACCACCACTATAAAACAGTCCGAGGGGTAGACATCCAACACAACCAAACCACAATGTCGTTTCTACCGTCACCTCTTCAAAGAAGCGAGGTCATCCCCCAATATCCGGATGCCAAGAGCGCCGACGCCTGTTCTCGCCGAGTTGCCCCGACCAAAATGCGATCGCAACCTACCGCGAAGATGATGCAATCTACCCATGGAGAGACGGCCGCCACACTCACTCATCATAGGCCGCACCTCACGAGGTAAAACCATCGTGTCCACACAATACAGGTAACACTACCATCTCATGCATCGTTTTTTCTTTTCTCAAAGACAACGACCGTGTTGCTTCTTCCAATGGATCGACGGTAGAACGACGTGATCACTTAATTTCTACAACCGCCACGACGCCTACCCCGCTTCGCCTCGAGAACTTCACCCGGGAGAGGCCGCCAGATATGTCCCATTTCTAGATCGCCAGAGCTCAGGGCGTGTGCAAGGGCCCAACCAATCGGTGAGTTTCATGCGCCATACTCTTGTTAAACTCACAAATTAGTAGTTCTAAATGCTCATCGCATTACGTGAGTTCAAAAGGACACTTGCGTAATGTGGTCAAGTCAACGGAGGAACCTCCTCCAGGGCCACCCAAAGCCCCGACGCTTATGCGACATGGCTCGGAGGCGTGGTTGATACCGCCACGGTGATCTAGCGGACCGGAGATTCTACCGCGTGCCCTTGGCCGAGGATGAACGGTCTCGGTACTTCAACCGGTGGACCCGAGACGCACCACCCACATCTCGTGCAACTCATGGGATAATCGGGGAGCAACCTCTCCGTGGTGCCACTACCGCCCGTAAAAGCCAAACTCGAATACGCCACGGTGTTATGCAACGACCAAAGCGGGCATCAGATTGATCGCAGGCACGCTCCTGCTGTTCAAGGATAAGCCTAACACAAAGCTCCTGCACCATATAGTGGAGTGCGAGCCAAACAGAGCAAAGCGCTCCGCATGTCTCCGCCAACGCCAACACAAAGAAAAGTGCAGAGGGTTCTCTTCAAGAAGAAGGACAAGGGAAGCAATGGCCGAGAACCGCAACACGCAACAAATCCTTGACTCGTTATGCAGACTATCCGGAACCCGTGGTATTAACATAGGGGACGCTGAATCGGGATGACATGCCCATATGGGAGGGCGTAAATCCACATAAACAACAACCAAAATTTAAGTCTTACACACCCGAGACGCACGGTATAAGCCACCCAATCGGGCGATATTTGGAGCATCATGAACCCCATGGAGTTCTTTCATAGTAGGGATTGAGCGTGTCCGAGGACAAATCGCAAAATTAGAACGGGTCGTAATATGCGAAAATGTATGACATCATTCATCAGCACCTGGATAGGCGAACGATCATTTGTTCCACCATGACGTAACGAAGGCTTTTCGTTAGTTAGTTCGTCCTTCGTTGTAATGCCCTTGTAATGTCATCTAATCTATTGCTTATTTTATCATCCGAACTTTCGTATGTGCCCTTATATATGTATTGTTTGAATTTTAAAAATTCTCAGATCTTAAAATCATTTCAAATTTTTATGGTAATATCACTGAATTATCACGAACCTCCATAAAAGTTTCCAAAATTTTTCGACGTCGTAAAAGTTCCATGGTTTCGTGTGTCAAAGTGCTTTTTTCCGATTTTAGAATAAAAGCGGGCAACGTCCCGCCATCTCGCCCATACGTAAGTGGTAGCCTGCATTATGAGGGCCGCCTTGATTTTTTTCAGATTTTTGGACCATGCCCTACTGTCTCATGGGCTACGAAACCCCTAAGTGGCCACGATTTCGTGGTTTCGCGGGTCATGAAAGTGCCTTTTCCGACTTCAACACAAAAGCCGGGCAACGTCCGCCGCCTCGCCCAGACGTAAGTGGTAGCCCACGCTATGAGGGCCGCCCTTGAATTTTTTCAGATTTTTGGACCATGTCCTACCACCACCACGGGCTACGAAAACCCTAAGTGGCCACGATTTCCGGGTTTCGTGGGTCATGAAAGTGCCTTTTCCGATTTTCGCAACAAAGTCGAGCAACGTCCGCCCTCTCCCAGACGTTGGGTCTCTCTTGATTTTTCTCGTATTGTTTGGACTCGATCCTACTACCATGGGTCATAAAACCCTTATGGGCTAATGATTTCCACTTGCTTAATTCCAATCCGCGACAAAATCTGCGATTATTGAGACAAAGATGTATGTCAATTTGAATTGCAATCAGACGGTATTCTGTAATTTTTACAAAAATTCCATCTAATTGCCCTCGCCCAATATTAAAAAAATACGGAAAAATAAAAATTGAAATTCTCGAATAAAAATATTATCGATAAAAATTTCCTATATCATTAAAAAATATTTTTTTTAAATTTATTCAACAGATGAAATTATAATAATTCGCGTAAAAAACCGAAAAACGAAAACGGAAAAAACCGCGCCGTCGTGTTATCTCCCAAAAAAAACCGGCGAAAAAATTCAAAAAATTTCAAAAAAACCGCTAATAAAAACCACAAAAAAAATTCGAAAAATTTCTGAAATTATTCCATGTTCGCCGCATGAATATTAAAAAATATTTAAAAAATAAAATATAATTATTCCGCTACTCGTCCGCGGAATATTAAAAAATATTGAAAAATTATTCCGCTGTGGGTCCGCTGAATTGGCCATGAAAAATAATAAAAATTATTCCGGTCGGGCATTCATGAATTAGCTGAGAAAAATTTAAAAATTATTCCACGATCCGCATCATGAATTGTACTGCTCAGAGGCTATTTCTGTAATTCTTTCTCTCGGTAGCTAAACCAGAAATAAGTTTCGAATTTCGGCCAAAAGAGCAAAAAAATTCCATTTTCGTTCGTAGCTGTGCCTGCACCGGCAGACATAGCCGCAGGCGCTGCCTGTAGAGTTGAGGCACTCGCTGTAGTTGCTGATGCACATGCACCCATAATCAGGTCTCGGCGGCTTCCGCGCACGGCGAGCAGCCGAACGCCCAGTCCAGGACGATCGGGCTCACTATCCCGCTCGCGTGTCCCAAGGCGAAAAGGAACATTCTTGAGCATGAACAGATTGTTTCCGCGCCACCACTCGCGCTCCACCGCGACCGCGCTCCCGTCCGACGTGCACTTTTCAGGCCTGACCAGTGGAACTGGGCACGGAAAGAAGTGAGACCCGTCGGGATGGGCGCACCGCAGCAACAAACGGCACCGGCTGTGGCGGAACTTCCGCGCGTCGTGTCTAGAGATGGCAACAGGGATAATCCTTATGAGAAAAGTCTTTTTATCTCTGATCTTTGATAACTATTTTTTTTTGTCCCCACCTTCGCACACGAAGCTTAATTTCCTCGATTTCCGATCTCCGACGGGTTTATGGGAACTCAACGGGGACTAATCTTCGAAAATGCTATATGAAAGACCACATATTACATGAATGAATAATTAAAGTAATAGTGCATGTGTGATTGAAGTATTATTAAATCACTAGAGTAATTTATATTTAGCATGTTTATTAATAATGACTTCACATATATTCTTTTTTTCTGTTGAAAACGATCATTTGCTCCCACCTATTAGTGATAATGCAGGAGCGGAGACGGAGAACAGTGAAACGTCTCCGGTCCTGTGATCTCCGACGGTAGACAACATTTTCCTCGATAAAATTCCACGGGGGAGAGTTCTCTCTGTCCCCATCCCCTAATGGTAGAATTCCAAGAAGAGGAGCAAGTGTTAAAGGCGTGCGCAGGGTTCACCAAACCTTTTCGCGGGCGGTTTTCGCTCCCCCGGCGGTACCGGTTTTCGCGGTTGTCGAGGTTTGTTACCGACAATAATTAAAAGGGGGCTAAGCGCTGGATCGGAAACTCGATGGTAGCACAAGACACGGAAAATTATACAGGTTCGGGCTCTCGCGGTGGAGATAATACCCTAGTCCTGTGCTCTGGAATTATGAGTAGCTAACTTATTTTCTGATGATGTTCTATCTCCCTCTTTTCCTCCCCGCCCCTCCCTTTATATAGCAGAGGAGGGCGGTTACAAAAAGGAGTCCCACTCGGATACGAGGTGGAGATTATATCTCTTTCCTTATCCGTTATACATGATAGCGGCTAGGATTACAATTGTATCCTCCCTAATCAGGGTTGGTTTCCATCTTCGAGGTTTCCTTGTTGCGCATGGCGGCCTGCCTCAATACCCATCTTCATGTAGTCGGCTTGGCCCATCCCCTCCTGGGTGATCCTCTCGGCCCGCCATGCAGATACCCGGGGTCCATATACTCCACAGTAGCCCCCGAGTGTTTTGCGATCGAATTGCCGCCTTCCCGGTCGCATTTCAACCGAGTAAGCTTTACGCCGAGTGCTTCCAGCTCTTGATGTGGTTTCCGACTTGTTTTCCTTTCCACCGAAAGTGCCCATTGTAGGCAAAGAGATCGTGAAGGACTCCAATAAAGCTCCACGCTGCTGAATTATATCCGATCGTCATGCATACAACCGGTGGTTCATCGTGGGGCATACCGTATCCCAAACGATATACAAAAGTCAAAACGCTTTTTCCGCTAAGGCGAAATTCAGCGCCGCTTTTAAATTCATTCGCCGCCGGTTGCCGATGTCGCTGCGTTGAAGCGTTGGCCCACACGCCACATCCAAATTTAGTAGCCTGAAATCATGTATATGCATAACTTAAGCCGTAAAAACAACTCACTCGGATGTGATGTCCGATCGGGTTTATATATAATTTTAGAGTTTTTACTCTTTTCTTTATTGATTTTGAATTCATCCGAGTGGTTTTGACTTTTTTTGTTTAAGCACTCGCCGACTACTCTAGCCCCGAGCGCCGGAGTCGGCTCATGGCTCTTTTTCCCTGTGCACGCGTTTTGGGTGACTAAAGTTCGCCGCTCATGGGGTCGAGCTTCACAACTCGGAATTAACGACTCGGATTCATTTGCAATCGCGGCAAAAAGAAGAAAACCGCCGGGCGCAGCGCGGGTTTTGGTCGTGCCGGCGGTGGCGCCGGCGCAGCTTAGGCTCTTGGTCGTGCCGGTTGGCGCCGGGCGCAGCGAGGCTTCGTGGCCGCCGGTTGGCGCCGGGCGCAGCGTAGGCTCGTGGCCGTCGCTGCGGGTTACGCCGGTGCGGCGTAGGCTCGTGGTCGCCGGTTGGCGCCGGGCGCAGCGTGGTTTCGCCGTGCCGGTTGGCGCCGGGCGCAGCGCAGTTCGTGGTCGCAGCCGGTTGGCGCCGGGCGCAGCGAGGCTCTGGTCGCGCCGGTTGGCGCCGGGCGCAGGCGCGGTTCGTGGTCGTGCCGGCGGTGGTGCTCGGGCGCAAGATGACTGCACTCGTGGCCGCCGGACTTAGTCGCCACACATGTCCCAATACACGTAAAAAGCATTGACGAAGAAGTATGTTCCGCCGCAGATTCTTGGATGATGAAAGAGCAAAGGTTCGGGTCGTCGGCGCAGCAGAATTAACTGACGGACGTTAGTTTCGCCAGAGCAAATAGAAGCAAATCTTCACGCCTTGATTTTCCGAGTTGCCGAGGACTCCAAATTTATGCATGCATGCAAACAAGATGTCACATGTGCATGCCGCCGACTAAAATCAATACCACGCCGACCAATCAAGAAGCGACGCCGGACCAAACCACAGAAAAAAAAGAAAATGCCAATCTTCTAGTCGCCATCCAACGTGCAAGCAAACCGATCTTCTAGTCGCCACTTCTTGTTGTCGTCGTGGGAAACCAACCAGCGTCAGGAAGTAATTTGACGCCAGGAGCAATCTCCTGGGTGCAAGGAATTTTTTTAGTCGCGAGAGCTCAAAAGCTCAATGGCCGCCAATCTTCTTTTTCTAGCCGATCGCAAGTTTCTGACGCATCTAGTCGCATGCATGAATCACAAGACCTCCCAGTCGCCAGAGGAAGCAATCAGCAACGCATCTTCAGCCGTAAAGAAGAAAACCAAGCACTAGAAGATTTCAGATTCCAGCAGCTCGCCGCCAGAGATCTCGCCAGAATGTAGGCACAAAACTAACTACCATGAGGGAGTCTCCGCCGCTAGAATTGCATGTGCACCAAACAAATCTCCAACAAGACTAGACAAGAATGCTCTTGCCGCCGTAAAATCCTTGTCATATAGAAAAACGGCCATCTCAGCCGCCAGAAAAAAGTTGTCGAAGATCGCCATCGAGCCTGCTGAGATTGATCCTAGCGCAGCCCCTACCTGGCGCGCCAACTGTCGAGGTTTGTTACCGACAATAATTAAAAGGGGGCTAAGCGCCGATCGGAACTCGATGGTAGCACAAGACACGGAAATTATATGTGTTCGGGCTCGCGGTGGAGATAATACCCTAGTCCTGCGGTTCGAATTATGAGTAGCTAACTTATTTTCTCGATGATGTTCTATCTCCTTTTTCCTCCCCGCCTCCCTTTATATATAGCGAGAGAGGGCGGTTACAAAAGGAGTCCCACTCGATACGAGGTGGAGATTATATCTCTTTCCTTATCCGTTATATATGATAGCGCTAGGATTACAATTGTATCCTCCCTAATCGTGGTTGGTTTCCATCTTCGGGTTTCTTTGTTGCATGGCGGCTCCGCCTCAATACCCATCTTCATGTAGTCGGCTTGGCCCATCCCTCCTCCGGTGATCCTCTCGCCCGCCATGCGATACCCGAGTCCATATACTCCACAATGCAGAAACCATGCGAAACCGCGAAAACCGAACAGATTGAGATTTGAAACCAATTTGAATTCGTCAAATCAAACTTGAAAACCGCAGCTTTTTGGCGAAAACCGAGCAGCTTTTGAGGAAAATCAGGAAACCTAAACCGCCGGTTTGGTTGAAAATCGAGCGGCCATTTAAAACCGCTAAAAATGAGGAAAAACCGTCAAAACCGAAAATAGGGAAAATCACCAAAAATAGGGGAAATGCAAAAAAATCTTGTAAAATTGTAAAAATACTAGGAAGGCTAAATTTTATTAAAAATATAATAATTATATAAATAAGGTATGTGAAGACATGAAAAACCTGAACGATCTCTCCTAAATTTGGAAAAAATTCAACATGATCTTTGCTATATTTTAGACATTTGAAGGGGCTTTCAGGGAGGCATAGGAGGGCAACAAAATCTCTCGACTCATGTCCATGTCAAAATGACGGACTTTCCTCTAACTGATGTTTGAAATTAGGTTTGTACATAACCTCTTTGTAGTGAGGGAATTGGTCGGTGAAGTTGAAGTGGCCGAGTGTTCGTGATTTATTCAGACCTGTGATAAGGTTATGACTTATGAGAGAAGACTAACCGAGAAACATGGCGTGGACAACCTGTTGATCGTAGGAATTCTTTATTGCTTCATTGTTCTTTTCAGATCTATTTCTTCATTCTTAATGCATCTATGTTGCTCTTATTAGATTAAGCATGTTTATGGCAAAAATACCCATGGGTCCGGTATCATGTACCACCCGATGGGTCCGGGTCTGGGTCCAAATTTGGACCCATGGGTATATTATTTTGGGTTCGGGTCTGGGTCCGGGTCCGGGTCTCATTTTGGACCCGTGGGTACCTGCACCTGCACTGCTAAAAAATCAAAATAAACGCTAGAGGTGCTAATGCACAAAAGACTCAGCTATTCCACCTCGCGCAACGCCAAACCGAGCAACACGAGCAAGACTCAGAGGCCAAACCGAGCAACACGAGCAAGACACGAGCAAGAAAGTTTTCTGGACCATGGGCCCAAGTAAGCGAGCGATGGGCCTACCCAAGTGAGCGCATGATTGGCGTGGCCTCTCCGCCGGCTATGCTTCCGGCCGCTAGTGAAGTTTAGTACCACATCGCTTAATGAGCTTGGTTGGGAGTAGGAGAAGGCTACATAGCGATGTCCCCGCATGCGATGGGTCAACGCCTTGATGCAAACTTGGGTTCTTGGTGACGGCAACGCCCCTCCCGCTTTAAGTTAAAGAACTAAATCATCGATAAAAAAACTTTATGATTATAATGAAGAATGAATGGCTAAAATTTGTGTTTGGCCGTCGGTCTGGTACCTGCTCGGTCTGATACCCATCGGGTCCGGGTCTGGTCCAGTTTGGACCCGGATTGACTTCGGTCCGGTCCGGTTTAAACTTGGTCTCGGTCTGGGTCCACGGAGGTCGGACCCGAGGTACGGACCGCTATCATCTAATCGGTACTAGAAACCCTTCCACTGATCAAGACTCTTAAATTGCACAAGTAGATCTTTAACCAAATTAAAATAAACCTTGTCTCATTTTTTTAAGTTTGTCCGTGTCGGTGTCCAAGAAGGTAGGAACCATAGAGCTTTTTTCACCGTCTGCAAGTGCATAACATGGACAGAAATGTAAGGCTTTTTCTTGATAGTCCTCACCATAACTTTTTTGTAGGCGAGCATCAAGAGTTAACAAAGGTGTTTATTAAAAATAAAATTTCACCAAATTCGTAACAATGTAAGATTAAAGAAAAGGTAAGCCAAAGACTTCGTAAATAACTACCTCTAGGAAATTGTTGAAAAACTCTCTATCAAGTGGACTTTTAACATTTGCATTAGGTTTTGCCTTCACATCAACAAGTACAAAGAACCGAGTCAGACCTTGCACTTCTTTGGTGTATCCATCCGGTAAAATATTCATCCCGCCATGTTATTTATCATCAATTCATCATGACTCCCAAATTTCATAGCACGCTTTGGCCCAAATTTCACGTGCCACCTTTTTCTTTTTTTTTTGATTTTTCTATTTTCAACATTTGTAATACCTCCAAAACATCTCCAAACATCATGTTTTTTGAACAAATTTTGCACCATAAGTAATATAGGAATTAATACTAATTTTAGGAATTTTTTGAATAAATTTTATCAAATTTTTTAAAATTTTTTGAATTTGGATTTGACTTTGGACGGTAAACCGCTCAGTTTGTATTACCGAGCCGGCTCGATAGGCTCGGTTTTTGCGGTGACCGAGCGGTTTACCGCGATGAAGTTGAACCTCGGCGCGTGCTTAGTTGAGTCCAGGAGGAGCCTGCGCTCTAAATATTTCTTCCTCATTTTTCGTTTCCTTACATCCTATTATCAATATCTTTCTCGTTTATAGGTTAGACTTTGTTAGATGTGTAGTAATTTTTTAAAAGATTTTGATATTTAGTTTAAATTTAAATAAGATCCTAAAACACTCTAATAAAATACTTCTAATCCAGACAGTCTCTAGTGTTTTTTTACTCCCTTCATTACTGCTACCTGCTTTGTCGGTCACACAGCCTATTGCCTGTTTTTTTACCCCACAGTGCCTATCCTTGTTTGCCTGGAGATAGAGAACCCGTCACTAGTTGAACTGTAGACAGGTTCTCTGTCACACAGAGAGTTTGCGTGGCGGCCACATCGGTATGGTAAGCAGTAGAGGTTCATTTTTATAATTTTTTTGCATGTTAATTCTGTAATTTTTTGGATAATTTTTAAAAAAAGCTGGGCTGATTGGGCCTCTGCTTGCCTTATACAATAGATGCAGTGTGTAAAATAAGAAACAAACTGACGAAATGAGTGCCTGACCAACATGGCTACATTTTTTTCTCGAGTATAAGACTATGACCAGCGGTTTCCCGTCCCGGTTCCCGTCCCTTCCTGATGGGAAAAAGCGCGCGACGGGAACGAGCTGAAGGCTCCAGCGGCATCCCCTCCGGGGTCCTGCGCGAATCGGACAAGGGAGAGAATCGATCGATCGAGACCTCGCTCCTCTCCCTTGCACTCGACGAGCGGTTGAGGGTGCTCGCGGCTTGCGCGAAGAGTCCACGGAGCGCGCGAACCGGGCGAGGTGTGAAGTCGGCGACGCAACGGGCATTTAAAAGCGAAGCAGTAGCGCGCTGTTGCCGAGGGAGGAACTGGCATCTTCTCCGGTGCACGGAGGTTCTCTGCGCTGCCCTCATGAGGCAAGAACTTTCCCCAAATTCCCACCGCTTTGTGTTGAATCTGCGATGGCGATTGTGGTTTAGGTTTTGGGCGCAGCGAAGGGGTCAATGGTGCACGGTGCTGTCTCGATCCGGGGTGGATTAGCTGGTTTAGGGTTTTGGTGCAGATCGGTGATGATTAGCTTCATTCCCCCCTCATTTCACCCTATGTCAGACCGAATCAAAGTTTCATAGTAATTGGCTATCAAGAGTCCTGATTGCTGGCAGAGAAACCTTCATTCTTTTTCTTTGTGTCATTGTACTGTAAGTTTCTTCGTGTACATGTATTTCAGATGAGTAGCTGTCAAATAAATTTGCTTTTTGATTACTGAAAGTGCATACTGATTCGGCAGTATCACCCCTTCACGTTATGGCGCATTCAATTAGTGTAGTTCCAGAATGACAAATGCTATAATATTTCAGATTTTGCTATAACATTTCAGATTTTGCTACAGCCATGTGCCAGACTCAGTTCGAAGTTTCAGCTTGAGTTTCTGAGTTTTCAGTTTTTGAGTTTACAGTTTCTAGTTTGTAAATGCACACTTTGTCGATTGTCTAATGCACTACTACTTTGTAGTTTCTATTTTGCTTTTTCTAGTTCCAGAATTAGTGTAGTTCCAGAATTAGTTTCTATTTTGCTTTTTCTAATGGCAGACTCAATTAGTGTAGTTCCAGAATTAGTGTGGTTCCAGAATTAGTAGTGCAGATTGATTCGGCAGTATCACCCCTAGTAGTTCCAGAATTAGTAGTGTCGATTGTGTAATGCACCACTAGTTTCTAGTTTGAAGTTTGTAGTTTCTAGTTTCTAATGCACTACTAGTTTCTAATGCACTACTAGTTTCTAGTTTCTATTTTGCTATTAGATTTCAGACAATGCACACTTTGTCGATTGTCTGTCATGAACTATGCAAAAAAATCAAATGGAAGGAACATTATGGCAATGAGATGTTCGGAAAAATGGAAGGAACATCTGGGATAGTAGTGCATTACAAACTAGATTAGTTCCTTGTGTCAGTTTGCAATGGACTCACATTGTACCTCTTCTTGAAATCTGACCCGCATTACAATTTCTGGGACAAGATTAGTTTCTTGTGTCGGTTTGCAATGGACTCACATTGTACGGTAAAATGGACTCACATTGTTCGGTAAAATGGAATAGTAGTGCATTAGAAACAAGATTAGTTTCTGGGATAGTACTGCATTAGAAACAAGATTAGTTTCTTGCATCAGTTTGCAATGGACTCACATGGTTCGGTAAAATGGAATAGTTTAGTTTCTTGAGCATTAGAAACAAGATTAGTTTCTTATGTCAGTTTGCAATGGACTCACATTGCAATGGGATAGTAGTGCATTAGAAACATGTTCGGTAAAATGGAAGGAACATCTGGGATAGCACCCTTGAGATCATGATTGCCGTGTTTGACAACCTGACATGTTCGGATTCCATTAATTCATATAGCTGCTAATTTTGCGCTCTTGTCAACCATCTGGTCCCAGTGAGGAGCTCATGACCTGCCGATAGGATGTGCCGTTTGACACTGTAAACAGCAGCTGCTTCTCCGATTTGCAACTATACACAGCAGCATTACCGGTTTTAAGTTAACCTCTTCATTTTGTGAGATGCCAGCTAAAATTAGCTACTACTCACAGCCCATAGCCGGAAAGCACGAACTCTCACATACCTACGCCTGAAGAGTGCGTGACCGCATACAAAGCGCGGTCGGAAAAGTAGTCGCTTGTATAGCCTCGCCAAGACTCAAGGTGTCCTCGGTTCACCACCGCTGCCAGGATCGAGCCCCCACCGTGGACGCTCACAGTGCCGCTACCTCCTCCTCCTCAATGGCAATAGCAACAAGCACATCGCCTTCTTCCTCCTCCAAAGACCATAAGTTGATGAGCACGCCGAGAAATGCTCTGACCACCACGAAACCAACTCATGCTTGTTGCTAGCTCTCAAATGAGATGAAGTCGAACTACACAAAACCTCCTTCAAAGCCAATGTTGTGTTGATGGTATTTGTTCACCCTGCCTCCCCTTTTTATGGAGGATGTTGGAAGTAGCTTCTCATGGAAGGAACTAGGGAGAAGTGATACCATTGCAGACAAGCCACCAGTGCAATTGATGTACCATTGCAGACAAGCCACTGTGGGCGGCGACAGCCTTCCAGACAAGCCGCCAGGCGGCGATGCTCCTTCCAGACAAGGAACCTCTGCACATGCTGCTTTTTTGTCCAGTAAGCAACACATTAAAATTATGTATCACTACTACAGAAATGATTTTCCTAGACACCAAGGATTTCTTTCCACAGCGGATTAAAAGGAGAGCCGCCAAATGACCGATCGCGGTCCTTGGGGTTAAGAACCGCCAGTAAGGTATCTTCACAGCGTGCTCTCGTGAAGAAACCTACTGCTAAAATATTGATCTCTTCACAAAGCGTGCCCTTTAGATGCCGCTTATGGAAACTATGTTTTCCCTGTGCAGCTTCTTAAGGAACCGTCGGAAGAGGCTTATCTTTACACACCGCTTTCTTACGGCCGCATGAAATCGCAGCTTCCACAAAGCAGACGTTAAGCAAGCAATTTTAGTTAATTATATTGACGCCCCAATTAATTAAGGAACCCCGTGGTGATGTTAAGTCTTTAAAGGCGTAGTTCTTAAACAAACCGCTCTGTCCAAATTTTGTAAATGTTTGTCTCGCATATCTTGTGACGAAGGGATGCCAGATGCGCTTTTATGTACGCATCGATCATCCTTTGTTCTACAATACCGCAAAACACGTAAATCCAACGCCCGTGCAATACTCCTAGATGAGTTTTTATTGATGTACCGGATCATCCGTTACGCTGTAACAATGCACTACACGAGAAATCCAACGCCCGTAAAATACTCCAGATGGTTCTTTTTTCCTTTGACGGATCATCCCAGTACTGCTTTTGCTTGATCGTTATTATTTTTCTCGCAGTCGTTGTCTTAGGGAGCCGCCTCAGGAAACTTCGCTTAAAGCTCCGAACAGATCGTTTCTCTCAAGCAGCTTCCAAGTGCCCCAAAATTGTGAAAACAAGGGGGAGCTAGGTTTTGAACTTGAAATCCTTGGAATAGTTAACTCTCTAAGGTAAGAGCATCTCATTCTTGACATTTGTAGAGGTTTATATATCTTGTGGAGAGGAAGATGTAGTGTAGATAGAATGTGCATGGGAGAGGGGTTGAAGCCCGGAGATTGGCGCCTCTTTAAAATTGTGATTCACTTTTTGACACCCCGTCCACTGTCATAGACTCAGATGGACCCACATGTCATAGACACATCACCAAAACCAACGAATTGAGTGTCATCGACTAATTTAATTTTCCGCTGAAGCCCTCACCTTCTAGATCTCAGAGACGATCTTGTATCCCTCCTCTCTCTAGAGGGAGAGAACGATCCCCTCTCTAGATCTAGAGGAGAGGACCTTACATTCTTCTCGTGATTTTAATAAAATCATTTTATAGTATTTAACTTAGGTTCTCTTGTTAAAGTTCTATCTAAATAATTGACATTTCAATCTGATTTTCTGCTTCGTGTTCAAGATGGAAAGGGCATGGATGTACAATGCCCCAAGAAATAAGGGTGTATTCCTCAAAGAGCTCAAACTTTTATTAAAGCCGCCGTATGACGCCGACTAAGAAGGAAACGGAAATACTTTGTCCATGCAAAGACCAGAAGAACAATGTAGGGTGGGGAGATTTAAGTGTAATCACAACACACCGATCATGAGAGGTTTTATAGAGGATTACACATGTTGGTCCAACCATGGCAAGCAACGACATCGCAAACAACCGATGATGTTGATCCCGATCTCGTGGATGATCGGCGCCGAGGCGCACAATCGATGGTTTGGGAGATGAAGCTCACGTGCATGCTCGCTTGCTAGATGATGGTCGATCGCCGATGTAGAGGAAATGTTGCGCCATGCCGAACCACGTGTTTTAAAGGAGATGACAGTTTAGATAATGTCGATCGCTACACAAAGCAAATAATGATCTCGTTATATGAGGAATCCAAGGGTTGTCCTCCGTAGTTTACTGTGTTGCATACGGTGTTGATGCTTCTACTGCTGAAGGCTAGCAATGGATGGTCGACAAGAGTTTCACCGACCGTTGAAGCTCTTGGCGTAAATACTTCGAGGCTAATGGATTGCCCACCTTGCCGATTTGAGCACTTATTTCGCAAGAAGCTTATCACCCGATGTCATTGGATGTGCAAAAGATACATGCATGTCCGAACCATCAGATCCTCTTCCGTAAAGATTACACGGACTTGGATCAATGCCCGTGTGCAAGGCGAGCCAGATAAGAAGAATGATGACTCCCACGACGATGATGATTCTTCACCTAGCACTACTAAGAATAAGAAGAACAAGAATAGTACTACCGTAATAACGAAGATGACAGTCTTCGGCACGGACAAGAAGAAAAGAATCCTCGTTGGTGATGTGGTACTTGCCGCTTATTGGTCACTCAAACGCTTGTACTGAATGAGAGGGACTCAACTAATGGGTTGGCATTCCGACAAGCAGAAAAGATGGAAAGATTCACACCCAAATTGATGGTAGACAATGGAGAAATTTTGATCGCATGTATCCAGATTTCGCAACGAACCCAGAATGTAAGGTTCGACCGAAAATCGATGGTATGAATCCTTTCGTGAATGGAATGCCACACATAGCACTTGGCCAAGAGTCCCGCTCCATCTACAACCTTCCTCCATGGCTATGTATGAAGAGAAGGTACCTAATGTTGTCCATTCTATCCAAGGTCCGAGACACCGAGTAGATATTGATGTGTTTCTAACCATCGATGGAAGATATGGCCATGTTGTGGCACGATGGGGTCCGTGTGGGATCGGCCCAACAACAAGATTTCACACTAAAAGCCATTATTTTTGTTACCATCGCGATTACCCCGCTCGCTAGCCCTATCGGGTCGATTAAAGGAAGACAAATTGTAGTATGCATGGATGAAACTGTCGACGCCTTCCATGCTCACGGTTAGTGTACATGCGCACCGCCGCTTTCATCAAAGCTCACAAATACCGCAAGATGGGCAAGTATTTTGACAATACGGTTGAGGAAGGTGTGGCTCCAAAGCGCCATAGCGGGAAAAAGTGTTTGAAATGGTCCGTAACATCAAGGTGGTTTTCGGAAGAAGCCGATGCAGGCCAAAAGAGGGTCAAAGAGGAAGAATACCGATGAGGAGGTTCCTCCGCTTGTTGTCCTGTTCAAAAGATGTCAATTTTCTACAAGTATTTGCCCCATCGAAGGACTTGGAAATTCGCCATAGCATCGATGCCATGCATGTCATAAAGAATGTCTGTGGAAAGCGCATAGGTCTCTTGTTGGACATTCAAGACAAGACAAAGGATGGTCTTAAAGCTCAGAAGACTTAGTAGTACTTAAAATCAGAAAGAACTACACCTCAAGAAAGAACACATGGAAAGTATTACCTTCCCCAAAGAAGCTACTCGACACCGAGGAGAAAAGATCGCAGTGTGCAAGTGCTTACGTGGGGTCGAGTCCCGCTCGTTATTCATCCAACATCAAAACCTAGTATCGATGAAAGATTTAAAGATAAGTGGTATGAAGTCTCACGATCGCCACGCCATGATGACACAAATGCTCCCAATTGCAATCGGGGTATCAACTCAACATTTGTAAAGGTGGCCATCACACGGTAGGTCATTTCGCAATGCGATTTCACGAAGGTAATCGATGATGAACAAATGAGCTATCTGCAGAACTACATAGTGGAGACTATAAACCAACTTGAGATGTGCTTCCTCCATCCTTTTTCGATATCATGCCGCACCTCTTGGTTCACCTTGTCGAGGAGGTAAAGGTATCGGGACCAGATTCTTACAATCGGATGTTTCCATTTGAGAGGTGGATGGGCTTGCTTAAGAGCTTACAACGGAATCGTGCTTACCCAGAGGGTTCCATTATTGAGGGCTACAACATCGAGGAAGTCATTGAGTGTTGCACGGATTACTTCATGCCCACTGAAAGGCCGACAGGTGCCTCGCCTCGACATGAGGGGAGGTTGACTGTAAAGGGACTAAGGGAAAGAAAAGATTCATCGACTATGAGTACAAGAATGTGGACCAAGCACATTTCACCGCCTTGCAACAAACTAAAGATAGTGGAGCCGTATGTGGAGCAACACCGAAGAGCTTGAAAGAGAAAATCCAGACGCCAAGTTGATTGGATCCTCGAAAGAGAATAAGCGATGTTTACTACATGGTTCAAGAACCAAAACATACCAGATGGTGAGGACGAAGAAACGTAAACATTGAAAATGTTGGCTCATGGCCCATCAAGTCCGGTAACATCATGGCTAGCGATGACATCAATGGGTACACGCTTATACCATTCAAAAGGACAAGAAGACGATGGCCCAAAACAAGGGCGTTTCGTAGAAGCCATAGATGCGATAGGAGAAGAACACCTACTATGGAATCATTGAAGAAATTTGGGAACTCGACTATGGAAGGGATATGCAGATCCTCAGATTTCCGCAAGAATCGGGTCAAACATCCTAATGGTGTGGAGGTGGACAACTATGGGTTCACAAATCGTCGACCTCAACAATCTTGGACACAAACCGACTCGGATACTAGCTTCAAGTCTCGCAAGTTTTCTACATAGTCTGACCCTAGTAATAAGAAAAGGAACATAGTTGTTCCCGAAAACAAAGGATCGTTGAGTTGACAATGTGCACGACGAGGCGTAATACAATCGCCGACGACCTACCGCCTTTTCGGAGATCCGGAGAGGATCAAACTTGTAGAAGAAACCCCGATATTTCAATGATGCCATATATGTGATGATTGCGCCGGAAAAAGTTGTTAAAGGCAAATAGGGACACGCTGTGTAAAAACTTAATATGTAATAGAACTTATATTTTTTATTGGAATTGAGTAAAATTGTTATGTGAAAGTGCAGGATGGTACGGTAGGTAATTCGCTATTAGGCCGGATCATCCTCAAATTGAAGCCAACAAAGGCGAAGGAAGCTAAGCACTATTCGCTCGGACAATAATCCAAGACGGTTGTTTCGCTTAACGAACGTCCGGTATGTGAATCTTAGCTTCGAGGCCTCCGTCCGTCCGAGATTCGAGAGCGTCTTTATCTTTTCCTATACGGATCGTCCGGTCTTCGTATTGTCCGCCTCATCGTTATCGTGACTCGCTAGGTGCCGCACACCGCTAGACAAGATGATCCGATTCTTTTTCCTCAGAAGTCGACCATCCCGCCACCGAAGTCGAACAGAGGCATCGATCCGGTCAGTGATGTTTCGATAACGGATCATCCGGATGATGATCTTAACCTTATCCAAAACACGCCGCACATTCAGAGGACCGCCAGGGTCTGTGGACCTCAGATATCGACCGCACCTAACTACCTCTCCATGCCGCCTTGCGCCGCAGTTCTGCTTCGTGCCTTGCGACGCCAGATCCAATCCTCCACCGCCTCGCGCCGCCACACGCCAGCCATACCACCCGCTTTTGTCGCCGCCGACAACCGAGCCAGCTGGTCGCTAATCCACTCTCCTTCACTTTGTAAGCGGTGAGATCCACATCCTCTCGTTTCTTTGGACTCCATTCAAATGCATATGAATACGATGCAAGTTCTGACATTCAACCGCAACTTGCGATGGCGTGAAAAAGGAAGGAAAAGAAGTTGTTGTGCGAAATGAGAAGGCTAAGAAGTCCAAGTTACGTATGCAAAGCAGAGCGAGCCGAGATGGCCGCAGATGCTAACTTGGCTCAGCATGCGGGCGTGGCCGCCAATTGCAGATTAGAGACACACAGAGTCAGCAGCAGAGGGGTCGAGAGGAGGGGGAACTCAATTCACAGAGGGTGGTGCGGCACCTCCTCGTCGTTCTAACTGCAGGCACTCGTGGTGGTTCGACATCTTCCTGTGTGTGCTCGCCCCAACATAGTTCCAAGATCGAGAGGAGATCATGCGATGAAAAGGAAGAGGACGAGGAGTACCATGTGCCACATCCTCGACCCCGAGATAAGACTTAGAGACCTTCGAACCTCTCATCCCGGAGGGTAAAGACCCTTCGCTTTCTCGATATCAATGTCCGTTTTCGCAAGCCGAGAATTTGGAGTTAATAGGAGGTTCTCGACGGTTCTTCAACAGAGCTTTTTATTACGCATGAGAGTTTCGGGGTCCAGCTTGAGCATGCACAGACGCCAACTTCAGCTTTTGCAGAGGGCCGTGGTGGGTGGACGTTCGAGACACTTCACCATTTCAAGGTCTTACCAGTCAAGGATGAGTTCGACACTCAGAGTGGAAAAGTGGGTCGAGACTTCTACGCTACGCTTTGATCGACCCAGCAGCACGTATATTCAATTCATGCACGACGGAGAACCCCGAGGGTGTACAAAGACTTTGCTTGAGTTGTTTGGTTTTGAGGAGGAGCCCCTAACTTTGCATCGTGGTGTACGCAGACAAAGACACCGCCTCGTCGTGCTAAGGCCGGAGGGTGTTTCCCAACAGATGACCAGATTCGCTTGCTCCAAAGCAGTTGCCCTCGTTGATCCCTTCGCCATCCGCACTGCCTCACTCCCGAGGCAAAGGCGGTCCACATGGCTTTGAGGAAGTCATCATTGTCGAGGATTGGGAATGCCGAGACGATCACTAGTTTGCAAAGAAGGGTTACTTTATTCGATCCTATCTCACGAGCCGCTCGACATTCTCGACTTTATCATCTGTGAGATTGAAGATGCTATTGCAGATGCTATGAGTTTGGCCGACAACAACCATTTGCGCATATAATTTCTTACATATGCAATACTCTTCGCCCGCATTTGAGCATCGCGAGGAGTACCGAAGGGCGAGTTCGCTCTTCAAAGACATGCCTCCATCTCTTGACGACAGACGCAGAGGACAACGCTCCATGAGGAGGGCTCAGAGCAGATACCGAGGAACCGAGAGAGACCTCTCAAGGGAGGACCGTGCACTAGCAGAGGCCGAGGAGCATGCCGGGTTGGCGCGATCATTGATATTGACCGATGACGACGACGATGAGGAGGAAGACCTCGAGTACTTTCCAAAGAAGACGAGCCCACGACCATGAGGCGTGGATCGGGCTCAGACTGAGGACCGAGACGACTCACCGCACCGCTGCAAGCAGCCCCGACGTGACACCGGTGACTCCGTCTTCGCTTTCAAATTTCACCGAAGCTTACTCACGATTTGCTTCGATTGTTGAGTTGCGTAAGTCTCGTGCAGCTTCAATTGCCCAACAATGGAGACACAGACCCAATTACTAGAGGAGATGAGGTTGCATCGCCAGACGACCCAGCAAATTTTGGTACACTGGCCGATGCAAATGGCTTAGATGTTCACTTTCTTCTCAGTCGCTTTGGTCACAGTACAATGCGCTTGGTCTTGCACACCTCCGCTACTGACTCCAGCCCACCTCCCGCCACCGCATTGCCGCCCCACTTGCTTCTCTTGGGGCTTCCTCGCCCACCCCGTCCACGCTCCCACCAGCTCCTACGATCTTGACAGGATGTTCTCATCACCCGATGATAAGGCATCCGCCCGCTGTCCACTACTCCACCTACTTTAGCGGATGCACCCACATCGACCATGCTCGCCTGCTGCTCGACCGAGATCAACATACGTCTGCATGCCGACATGACCGACGAGATGGCTGCTCAGAGTGTAGTATCGCGGAGTTCCGCGACCTATCGAAGCGGTGCCGACCCTCAAGTTGACGACGATCCACTATTGCCTCCAAGTGTGCTCCTCGTGAGTTCACCTATAGCCCCGAGGCCCCCGATGAGGATAACATCGCGCCAACATGTACGTAACATCGCCTCCTGACTCAACACACATTGATGTGATTGCTCAAATCACAGAGAATATTGCCGATACGGTGTTGTGGATCCGACCTCCGAACCTCGACAAGGCGGCACGCATGTGACAGCCCATCGACTCTTGCCACGACCAAGCCGATTGTTCAACCCCTTCACCAACAGTTCACAGCCCCTCATGAGGAGACTAAAGCTACAAAGTCCCAAGAGGAGAACCTCGACGAGCCCGACGCCAACGGTGTTGAGCGCGAGGTCGATAGGGAAGACTCACACTGCTCGATCTTTTTGGTACTAGTCCAAGCACGACGAGTAGTTCTTTGCTTAATGCGCCACTTGTCTTTTCGGTTGTTATGCACTCTAACTTGCTTGATATGTCGATTTCGATTTCACCGTGTTAGCCTAGATTGGAACGATGCATTTCATGACAATTTTATTTAACTTTGTACTCTTTCATGACAATCTGCATCAAAGCTTTTTATGGGTAGGATGGTCCCAGATACATATATTTACACATACCGGATCATCCCGATTTGTAGTTCCGCTAGAGGCCACTACGAAAGTTGTATGCATAGGGATGATCCAAGACGTTATCCTAACCTTGGCCGGATCGTCCGGCTCAGGTAATCGGCCCCGTGCTTGAGGAGAGCACCTAGAAAGACAACGTGTAGAGCTTTGGTCTCCGGCCAATCACTTTCTGCTGCGTTGCTTGATCACAGAGAATAAGGTTGCTATCGATCGACATAATCGAAAGGAACAACTACGAGTGGCGCAACATTCAGATAACTCGTCCTTACATGAAGATCCGACAAGAGCTAACACCACTAAAATCAACTCAAAGACTACGTGGTCAGACGTTTCGGCCGAATGCCCAAATATCGGAGCCGGAGCTCGATCACCTCGCTTCGCAACAGAAAGTCACGGCAGCTCGTGGAGGTCTTGATATTGAAATGGTCTACTCGCGTCACCATCGGACCGATGGGCTAGCGGTGATGTCGTAGGAGCAGTGCTATGGGTCATGGGCTTGGGGTCTCCTCGTGTTGTCTCCGCCAAGACTAACAGGGCCCACCCTGGGACAAATTTGACTAGACCAGATCATCCTCTTTGTACTATCGAGAGGTCGATTTCAAGGCTTTTTGTCCATTTGCCACTTAAAGATTTGACTATACAGATCTTCCTGTTTGTACCATCGAGAGGTCGATTTTCGGGTTTTTTGTCCATTTGCCACTTAAAGATTTGACCTTTTGGATATGATGCCACTTGAGCTAATGAAATATGGGACCGTATGAGTCAATGAAATGTAGGTCCATGGGCAATTTTATGGCCACATGTTTAAAGTGGCAAATAACCAAATCTCTCCCCAAACTATGGACTAACCATCCGGCTCAGGCAATCGCTCGCCGATATACGACGCCGCTTATAGAAATCGTTGGAACCGCCGTAAATCTTGTGCACCGCTGTGGAAATTTTAACCCTAAAATCTCTAGGCGGAGATCGAATTGCTTCCCCGTCCAAAGCGGCAAAGCCACCTTCTGCCGACACTCTTCACACGCCGCCATCGGTGACATCCTCGTCTCGCGCCTCGACAACCGCTCCGGCCGGTGACCTCTCCGCGGGTTTCGCGCCACGATTACCGTCCGCGCGCCGCCATCGCCTCTTCGCCCACGCCGCCTCGCTGTGACCTCTCCGCGCCTCGCCTCCGACGAACTTTCACGGGTCAGCTAACGCTAGAAGCCCCACCTCCCGCCGACGCCGCCACGCCTCGCTCGCCTAGCAAGGTAAGTGCATCCGACCACCCTTATATCTTGTTATCTTTATGAAAAAAGTTTGTGGAGTCGGTTTGATGGACGATGAATACTCTACGGATAGTTTTTGAACCGCATGTTGTAAACGATCAATTCCAAAGAATTAAAATCATTTGGATAGAGTTTAGCTAAGCTCATCGATTATCCAAGTTGAAATCATGAAATGAGTCTCTTGGACTTAAAGAAGTCGACCAAACAAGCAAATTGATGTGGTCTCATTGAAACGATCACAAGCTCTTGGCATAGCCAATCAAAAACATCATTGAAACAATCCACTTCATAATGATGCTTATTGGTAATTCCAATTCTTTGTCGTTGCTTCTTTGGATTAATGTAGGTTTCTTCCATTTCTAACTTAGGATGTCATATTTCTCACAAAAGGCATATACTTCACCTAGGATGATTCCTTTATGCTTTCTTACAACAAACCACAATCACTAACTCGCAGTTGATGAGCAAAACAATGGACATAGTATGTCAGACTATTTTCTCTCATAATCAATGATTTCAAGCCATTAAACTCACTCGCATATTGCTTGCGCCATCATAACCTTGGCCCCTAACTTGCTTCAAGCTTAACTTATATTCTCGCAAATAGCGAGTCAATAGAAGACTTGAGATAGGAAGAAGTGGTCTCTTTACATGAACTAGACCAACAAATCTCTTTTCACAATTCCACAACTATCAACATATCGCAAACAATTGCCATCCGCTTTACCCGAGACATCCTCGACTCATCAACTAGCAAACAAAATACATCATGTCGCAATTTCAGAGAATTGATCGCAATATTTCCTTTGCAAAACAATGAACAATTTCCTTCTGAATAGGAGGAGATATCATAAGACTATTCCCAGCGGCATTTTTATCTTTGTTATATTTCCACCCATGAATTTCTAAGAAGTTACCTTTGTTATAGGACTCCTTTGACTCATCATGTCCTCTAAAAGGTAATCCTTGTTTTAATAATGCATTTGAGCAACATCAATCGATGCCCTTAGTTGAGCGAAATAAGCAATCTTAGCGACTTTCACTCAGGTGTGGATAGCATTTAGCAACATCAATGTGTCGGTCTCTTTTAACAAATCGCAATATTTCAATGCATTGTTGTGAACACTATTGACACCTCCTACATGCTCTTTTAGTTTTGCTTTTTATTCCAAATTATTCCAACCATTTATAACAAATGCATCATACCCACTTCCTTCTTGTTGCGGTCCCTAAATAAGAAACAACAAAAGCAAGATGCTCTATCTTTGGATTCGCTTATACTCAAGCCAACTCCCAAACTCATCAAACCATTGAGGATTAAACCTTCGCTTTTGTAGTAAGATGGGAGATAAAGAATTGCTCGACAAGAAGGCGCCAGAAGAGGAGCCTACGTGCAGAGCTCGGTGGTAATATGTCACCGAAGAGGAGGGTGATGCCTAAGGCGCAAGACTTGGCCGAGAAGGATGATGCACCCACGCTACCGAAAGAACACCGAGCCCATCGTTGTCCTTGGCAATGATGATTCCTCGTCATCGCACAAGAGCCCTAGCTCAGCCCATGCCCACGACCGTAACGGCGACGTGGGGAAATCGACCACTACGATCCCAATGAAGAGATATTAAGAAGAGTGAGCTTGTTTTATTTGTAGCTTGGCGTGACATAATTGCATTTCCTTATGTTTATGTATTCCTCGTGTTTATTTCTATGAAGAGGCCGGAAAGGCGATCACGCCGACTAGTTGCGCTCAAGAGGTAATTGAAGATACCTCCCGCATGTTCCCGTGATTCTCTCGCTGCAACAACCACGACCTCGCATAAACGAAAACGGGGAACGGCGAGGAACAAGTTACCGGCAGGACTTGGTATATCACGGAGGTCGGTCCTTTAGATAGCCCCTAGCACCTCATGAGGCACTATCCAAGTTCCAAAATAGCTGCGGTTGTCTTGTCAAGGACAATGTCTCCATCACGATTGATAATCGGACAAAGGTGGCCGACGCGACAAAGGCGCACTCAGGACCGAGCCGCAGAAAATCATAAGGTTCCCCTGCAGTATGAGGCCATCGCTAAGAAGAATGCCTTGGATGTGATGGGGAAGAGCTTCCGAACTGGAGGTATGAGCTGAACAAGTACTTTGTGAAGACGGAGCGACACCATTCCGTAATATGGAAAAATCACCGTGGGTGAATGGGCGGAGTTTGTCCCAGAAGACCACAAGCTTAAGCCAGTAGCATTGAGCGAGGTGTACAAAGGCCCTCGCGAAGAAGAACAAGTACCCCATCACCGGGCACAGTGGGTATGCCCCTAAGATTGTTGAGTGGAGGAGTAAAGAAGAAGAGGAAGCCCGTGGCCGATAGAGAACCCATTGACGAGTCAGAAGCGAAGCGAGGCGTAATTGGGTCCTAGCTCGCCAACCCAACAAAGAAGAAGGGTCGCAAAGCACGGTGGACCTCGCGGTCCCGAAGTTTCGCTAAGTCAAGATCTCGCACGAGCAAGCGGAGGGATCTTTTCGTGCTGCACAGGAGAACGACGACCTAACGACGCGCTGGGAACCAAGGAACACCTGTGTCGCACTCGTGGCGCCTAAGTCGAGTGGGCTTCAAGCATGGGTTCCTAATATCAAGACCAATACAAGTCGCGTCAAAGATATAAGAGGACCATGGTCGATACAATAAGACAACCGCCCAACAAGAGTTTTTAAGACTGTGGAAGAGAAGGAGGCGAAGGGCGCATAAGCGCGGCCGGATGACAACCCGAGCCCGCCCGATCCGAGTAGCGCCGGTCCGCACTAATCCTAACGCCGATATCCTGTGGATGATATCACAGAGGCAACCAAGTGCAAGCTCAGGCACATCCGGAGCAAGGGGCTTGGTCGCCGAGCTTATGAGGGCATGGCATATCCGCACTGGATACACAACCAACTCCGTCCCGATTGGTCACGCAAAGGTGCAAGTGGACATCGTGCTTGTTCCGCGGCCTTGGTTTGTGGAAGCTACCATTCAAGACCCCGATGATGTAGAGACCATCCAAGATGCAATGGTCATTTATTGTATGGCCCAAGGAAGATATTGCATTGATACAAGAGAGGTCGAGACGCCAAAGAAGAAGTCAAGACATCCTACCTCTTCCAAAATTGCCTACACCACAAACCGCATCTTCTCACCATGGGCGCCTTCACCACAACGCAAGATCTTCTCGCCGGCGGCGCTTTCACCACAACGCCAAGATCTTCTGCCGGGCAAGCGCTTTCACCACAAATACAAGATCTCCATTGTTGGTTGCAAAGAAAACAAAGAAGTAGATTGCAATCAACGGAGTACCACCAAGTCAAACAGAGTGCTAACTCCACTCGAGTATGCACTATGCCTTCACTAGAGACTTATGAGCATGGCAAGCCATTTCTCCCCATGGAGCAGATCAACAAAGGACCATGGAAGTTGAAGAGATTCCATGACCGGTACTTGAGGGCATCTCGCCTTGGGGTGAAGGGCATTCAAGCCGCCGTCCCTCCGTGATATCTACAAACACGAGGATACTCACTACGCTCGATCGATTTTGGTGACTTGCAACAGATGTTCCGCTTTTGGAAAACTCGACATCAACATGATCAGCGTGGTGCTTGTAAGTTGGCTATTGACCTACCTTACATTAGTTAATTATATCGCTCTTGCAAGAGCAAGTGCCGATATAACTAATTATGACAACATATCATTATATTGCATTCGATAGCATAATAAAGAAAACCCCAAATGTATAGCGCTTGAGTGCCAAGTTGAGTTCCTCTTTATAGTAATGGCTTGTTAGATCATTCAAAATTGGCGTAATCCATATAATTTTCAAGAAATTGTAAGTTGGCCGATTTTAGTGTGGTTTTTTCCTTTTAGTAAAGTTAACTTCGCCAAATTGTCGAATAAGATGCATTTTGCCAACTGATATTTGCCAAAATGTCATGTTTCCCAAAGATTCAACATATAAATTGGCGATTGACCATTGTCTTCGTAGAATGCAATATACCGATGCTAAAAGATGGGAAAACGTGTCGGGTTCCTTGACCCTCACGGATTAGCCACCGAGCTTAAGAGTCAGACTCAATGAAAAGGCGCTGAAGAATAAGGATGACGGAAACAGAGATAGAAGAAAAGCGAAGTCCCCGACCCGAGATCGCCAAGTAGATGTGGGCTATACATATCAAAAGCAATGTTCCGATGCAAGACAAGGACGCCATAATGGCTCCTACAATTTTAAGTAATCTTCTCATTCGTCAATCGTTGCTAAAAGCTTAGTTTGCACCATAATCACTGTGAAACTTACATATATAAGTTTTCGCTGCAAATGATCACTTTATTTGTTTCATGTCAGCACCAAGCAGAAAGCAGATATATGGTCCTTGACTCATCCAAGACCCCACCGAATCTTACAATGAATTCACCCGCCTTAAATGCGTAAGAAATATATATACACAAACATACATAACATAACGTAATTTGTTTTATGATATGATAGTTACTTGTTGTTATTGACATTCGAGTAGGGCTTTCAAGAATTACGCTAACAAAAAGCGGGGCAACATGATCCTCGCGAAGGGGTCGATAAGATGCTTTGCTATGTCCACCCATGGGTAAGAAGACACTTGTAATGCTTCAACATAATTGCACTAGTAAGGAAGGGTATTACCAACTGCATTAATTCCATACATTATTATTTGATTTGAAGTGCCACAAGCAACCTCCGTGCAAAGGTTCTTTGTGGATACTACATCTCATGAAGTTCTCAGATCAACGGAGGTATGTATAACCCCGTGACGAAGACTATACAAATTGGTGATTCAAGATTATTTGTTGTCCGATTCTCGATTTCACTATTGTTTAACCTCTTTATTGCCTACTTTATTATCGCAGTGAAGATTGCAAAGACCACTTTGGCACTCACTAATGATGACCTTTGCAATGTGCAAAAGGACATGTGCCGCTCATTCGCCGTGAAGTCATCCATGAGAGAGGTAGTTTTTTTACTCAAGGTGAAGTGGCGAAGCATCCTAAACTTTGTAATTGGGAGATGAGGATAAACGACCATGAACACCGATGTATATATAATAACCTTGTGTATATATTTTTTTGAAAGACAAATAGGTCTGTAATTTATATTAGATAGAGAATATCGAGGAGTACATAGCGCAGATACCGCACTGGAGAGTTTTACAAGGAGAATATCGAGGAGTATATATATAACCTTGTGTATATATATATACATAATGCAATTATGATTTATATGTGCTTTGTATATATAACCTTGTTATTGTTATGTATGGATTTGTGTCAATAAAGGATGTGATTGATAGAATGTATGCATTTATTAATATTATAATATAATTAACATAACATTATTAAAAAAGATTCTCTTGATTCAGATAGTGACGGCTTAAGAAACCGCCTGCATAAATAAGCACTTGTGCAAAGGGTTCTTAAGCCGTCAAGATGTGCAAATGCATTTGTACAAAGTGACGGCTTAAGAACCCGCCAAGACAGTAAGTTATTTGTACAAAGCGTTTTGCCGCCCACCAGCATAAATGTATTTTACAGCAACTCAGAGAAACGCTCAGGTAAAGTTAGCGATTTCCACAGACTTCAGACAAAGTGGAGCAAAACGCCGAGAAGATGGGTTACCACCACCGTGGAAAAGCATTTCTGTAGTAGTGTATGTACTATTTTTTTAACAATAATGCAAATAGCTTTTTTTTATATTACGCAACCACTACGATATTACAAAAACATTTTTTACGCTCAAAAATGTACGGAATACATCATAAACACGTGAAATACGCTCTCGTATAAAATACGGTACAAACTTTGGCGGTTAATGTATATGCTTAAAATATGGATGAAGGGATGGAAGGAATCGAAGGATGTCATTGGAGATGTATGTTTGGGAAGGATTCCCGTCAGGGGGTGGGAAGGGATTCTAAGAAGGGAAACCGCTGGTGATAGTCTAAGACACACGCACATATTTAACACATACCAGTGTACCACCACTCACACTATCTACATGCCTGTGCACGTTTCCTACATACATTAAACATTTACCCTAATTTCTCGCATAGCGTGGGTACGGCTAGTTTAAGGTTACCTTTCCCCAACTCCTTTCCATCTTCTCCAATGCAAAAAAATAGAAAATTTTAAATAAAAAGTTTCAAATCGAAAAAAAACTAACTAAAAATTAAATCAAAAAGTTTTTACCCAAAATGTTTTAAATCGAAAAATTTCTAATTAGAAAACTTTCAATTTAAAAAGTTTTAGTTTCCAAAGTTTAGATTAAACTTTTTTTTGGGTGCATGTGTGGCTGGGTCCAGCATGCATACGTGGGGATGAGGTTCCCTTGCAGTCACTATTGAAACTGTAAGTTAAACGGTCTTCTATTTTTAGAGCCAACGATTGAATTGACGAACAGTTCGGATCGTCTAATAGTGTGTCGCTACAATAACTTTCTACAATATTTTCTGTAATAAAAAATGATACAGTGTTTTTAAGTAGTATTCTATGAATATGTGTGGACCGTCAGTTTTTGATTAACCGATCTATGCGCAATTACATAAGTTGGGACTGGATCTCCGTCGAGTCCGTCCTACGCGCGAAAAAATTGGTAATATACTCCTCCTGATATTGCCATTCGTTAAAATGCCACTCCTGTTTCAATGACATGTGGGACCTTCGTGTTTACGACAGCTGGTCGAGCAAGATTTTTAACGAATTCAATATGGTGAGCAAGAGATAACCAAAGCCCTCTACGCGCGGCTAGTGCTCCACTGTTCCCCACCAAAACATCTTATTACATGAAAGTGGCAGCACGATGCGGGTCCTAGCCACCTGTCCTTCTGTCTCCTGCGTGCGATGCGTGCCACATGGAGAAGCACCTGTGGGTTTCATGGCTCCAAGTGTCACACAATGGAGCGGTTAACAAGAAAGCATCTTTCCGTTTATTTTTTTAGGATATAAGGAGTAAGGATTCAAATTTCATATAGGGAAAAATATCGGATATAACTAAAAACTGACGACGAAAAATTTTGAATTTTTTTTCTAGAGAGTCCTGATACATTGATGATATTTTCATAAAAATTTTAGATGATTATCAAATCTGAGAAATTTTTGAAAATTCAAACATTGCTGCTGTCTTAATAAAACGCTAACTAGCAAGTTTGAACCGAATGAAAATTAGAACAAATGAGGTTATAAAATTTTTAAATTTTTTTTGGATAGTCCTGACACATCCATAATATTCTCATATAATTTTCAGATAATGGTCAAGATGTATGAATTTTTAAAAATTTGAACAGTGCTACTGTCACGTTAAAAGCCTTATTGGCAAACTTAAACGAAAGGAAAAATAGTCTAAAACATGTTATAAGATTTTGAAAATTTTTGTGGATGGTCTTAATGTAGCATTAATAGTTATATAACATTTTTAGATGATGATCATGCTTAATGAATTTTTAAAAATTCTGATAGTGCTACGTCCTAATAAAAGATCGATGATCAATACATAGATTTGCTTTAGCAATAAAAAAAAGTTTAAAATTTTGAAAATTTTATAGAAGGGTGATAAGAAAATGTTTAAGATCTCATAAAAATTTTGAATCATAATCACACTTCAGTGAATTTATAAAATTAAGGCACAGTAGCATTTTATGTTCTTTCTCTTTTTGGTTTTTGAAATATAATATAACAAATGAAGTTCAGTGCTTACATAGATTTGATTGACGAAACACAAAAGTTGAATTTTTTTTAAAATTTTATAAAATGGTACTAAGGCAATTGTTAATCTTTCATAAAAATTTTAGATCATGATCACACTCGAGAAAATTTATAAAAATCTAACAAAGTTACTGTCCCAATTATATTCATTCAGTTTTTGATTTTTTTAAAGATAATAGATGAAGTTAAATTATTTTGAAAATTGTTTTGTATGATTCTACACTACTACAAATAGTACCATAAATTTTTTAGATCATTATCAAGCTTGTAAAATTTTATAAAAATCTAACAGTGTTTTTGCCCAAATTTTAAAATGTCTCAAAAATTCAGTTTTTCAACAAATTTTCATGGAAGAAAACTTTCTTAAGGGTTATTGGACTAAATCCAGTCAAATCCAGCCCTAAAGTTTGAATCATGAAATCCTATGAAATTTCACTAAAAAACTAAGTTTTGGTTATCAGAGTAATTCAATTTTTTATCCAAATTGTAATTTGATTTCATGATGACCCAAAATTCAAAATTTTGGTGAAAATTCGGTGAATTTCAGTGAAATTTGTATCCTTGATTAGGAGCACAATTCACCTAAGTACAAATAATTCAGAGGCTTTCCTCATGTACCAATGAGCAGTTGAATTCGCTTCCTGGTGGATATGAAAGACAAGAGAAAGTACTAAAAGCATGGTTTTAAATCATGATTTTCATGGTAAAGTCTTAAAAAAGCTACAACAGATATCACGAAAGCTATCCTTTGTCACGTTTTAGTATTAAAAAAAATAAATACGTATATTATATAAGTCATCTCCAAACAAATTATTAAATTATGGTACTTTAGAAGATATTAATATTTTTATAATAAGAATATGAGTCAATTTCGAATCAACAAATATGTTAATACATGTGAAAGACCATAATTGATAATTGTATCATAATGTTCTTAACAATAAGCACTTAATCACTCAGAAATAGGAAAGTTGGATTATTGAAAAAGAGCGAGATTCAGTCTTTTACTAGGTTTTCTCATAATTCAGGTTTATAAGAGATGCATTTGAGCTTTCTAATAATGTTGAATTTTAAAATAGACCTAATTTTTTGGCCCATGTGTACCAATATAGGATAATGTAGCTATCGTTTGCTACAAGCTATGACATATAGAGCATATAGCGGAGCTATTGCTAGCTATAGCGTCTGTAGCTAATATAGTAGAAGAATGGCCTATAGTTTCATGTTTGGGGTCCAAAAAAGCTGTAACACACTTATATCATAGCTATAGCTAGCTACTTAGAACACTGAATAAAAGTCGAGACGGAGAACTTGAATGCTAGCTATGGGGCTGGATGTACACTTGCATACATAGACTTTTGCCCCATGCATCATCCAAAACATGGGAGGATCTACGGGTTGCCGGGTCGCTGGCATCTTTAAAAATTTGAGAAACGATATAGGAACACCTCTTCACTAAGCCAAATTTATTGTTTGAATTGGTTCCGATTTAAGTGGTTTGTGATTTTTAAAACTTTAGAACTATTTGTATTGTACTTTTAGCATTATATATATATAATGCTACAAAATTATTGTACAAAAATATAAAATCATACGTGTGGAGTGCATATAGAAATTTTTCTAGGTTCGCTGGATCCGAAATGGCTATATTTTTTACTGCATGTGATCTAGCTAGGCCTAATGGCTATATTTTTTACTTGCCTCTCTCTTGAAATGGATGGTAAAGAACAACAGAAAATTTCCTTCCTTTTCTTTTAAGTCAGAAAACCCAGTCATGCATGCTTTTTGCCTCTTCATCGGAGATGGAAACTGTCTCAATTCGTTAGCGCTTGGCATTTGGAGAACGTTGCTCGTCTTCTCGATGCGTGCAAATTTTCTATAAACTCAAGGCCACTGAGTTGATGCAGGGCCTAGCTAGGACGTAAACACAGTATACAATGGCAGACTCAAAATATGTTATTGCCAGTAGGCCTAGCTAGCAACACGCTCTTTAGCAGCAAATTTCTGTTCGATAACCACGATTAGGCCCAAACTTTTTTTTAATCTTGCGACGAGAATTAGGGCAAACCTTTCAAGGCGTCAACAGTAGGATTGCAATATCTAAAAATTCGTCCAGGGTAAAACATCCAATATTTTCGCACGTACCGTCTCCCGGATGCACGCATGACTCGATCGGCCCGGCCCAGCCCAGCTAGCCGCCCAGCGCATATGTTGCGGTGCATGTGTTCGGAGGACGGTACGGTAGTACTTCGCAACATTTGGCTTGCAGACAACTAGCGCTTGCCATATCTCCTGCGGCAAAATTACCTTGTCCATCGCAACTTAGTAAAGGCACAGGTGTCCAGAACGGACACGTATCCTCCGTCGTAACGGTATCTTGCCGACGCGCGACAGTGGCCTGATGACAGAGTGCTGTTACGGTAGAGGATCTACAATCGTCTGGAACTAGCTCTCCCATAAAGAGAGAAGAAGAAGTTGCGTGACAGATGGCTACAGTACTCGGCCGATCGACCGCTAGCACCGCCAATAACAAGTTGCGTGACGGGTCCTAGCTAAGAAACAGACATGAACCAGCTGTCGAGCCATGCCTGTGGGCGAAGAAGAAGATGTGCTAAGCCCAACAAAATTTGTTGCGTCTACGGGGCGCTACGGGCATGGGCCACCGACCTCGACTGAAATTCTCCAAGTTCCTCCGGCTCCTCTAATTAGAGACCCTTGTCCACGCTGCTGGCACCGGGCCATGTGGCGCCGTGTGGTCTCCTCTTGCCAGCCCTTCCATTGTAGCATCCGTGCTCTCCACCTGGTGCCCATTCTTGGCCTTTTCTTGACCATAGTAACCTTGAGATCCCTTCCATCACCCTCCCCTGCGGCCTCGATGAGGACGACCGGTTAATGACAGTGACTTCACTTTCGCATAGCCGCCGCTGATGGCTCTGACTAGGAGATCCAGGACTACCACAATGGTTACCTCCTCATCGTAAACTAGGATGAGGACTCCCTCGCTCTCTTCAACTCCCTCCCATGAAGGCTGATCTGCCTCAACCCACCGCTGAGCGATGTAGGTGGAGGCAGTGGGTGGACCGGCGACGAAGCGATGGTGTAGGCATATGTCTCTTTTCTCATCTTGAGCTTTCCATAATTCCGGTAAGTTTGTTGCATGCACTTGTCAACTTTGTTGCAACTCTTTTCTCGATTTGTTGCAACTTGCAGATATATCCAAGGGTGTTATGGCATTTCTCTATTTTGCTGTAGATTTGTTTTTGATTGTTGCATTCTTGGTTGCAAAAATGTTGCAGCTTTTTTAATGTTGCAGTGTTTTTTTTATGTATTTGTGCAAAATTAATTTTTTTTATTGCAACGTATCTTCTTAAATCTTGTTGCAAGAGGTTTCGTTGCAATTATATTTTGATTTATTGCACAAAGGTACTTGTTGCAGGAGGGATGTATATTTGTTGCATAAAAATCCGTGTTCGTTGCATTGAGTTGCGAATTTTGCTATATTTGCTGTATATTTACTGACTTTTGTTGCACCAAATCAAATGACTGAGATCGACTCTTGTAAATTGAGTAAATTTTACAAAACTACAAATTTTTTTTACAAATTATCAGAAAACTACAGATTTTAGCTTTAATTTCATGAAACTACTGAAATGGTCAATTCTAAAAACCTATAATTTTGTAATGCAAGTTCTCATAAAATCTACATTTTTGTGAAATAGGAACTAAAATATATAGTTTCTGATAGTTTGTGCATATAGTTTTGTGAAATTTACTCTTTTAAATTAGATTCGACGGTGAAAAGGAACTGAGATAGAAGCAAGCCCCCGAATTTTATTTGTACCTTCCCAGGACCATCCCAGCTCGTGCCCACTTGAGGCGCACTCGTCCAAGCAGCAGTAGACACAGCCCACTGGAAGGCAAATCAACGGCCAACTGCAATATCTGCAAGCCTCTCGCTCTGCTTGGAGTTAACAATCGCAGCAGCCAACATGAAGATTTGAACGTCTTTTCGATCACCACAAGGCACGTTTAATGTTTGATGTTAGTATGCCACCAACCAGCACAACACAAGCATCGCAGTCTTGCTTGCTCCATGAGGAACATCTGGCAGCACCGGTACAAACACCGTAACTTAAGCATTCCAAACCTGCATCCGGTTCGGTGATGGTATTGATTCTTCTGCCGCTCTGTGTGTTAGTGCCAGTACATCACATACATGCGTGTCGGTGCTCACGGTACATGGCGATCGATGGCGTCTCCAATCTCCCATCTTAACCACAACAACGACGTGACGATCAAGAACAGCATGGCATGCCTTGGAAGAGAGATTATAGTATAGTTTGCTTCTTCTTCCTTTGCACGAACCGCTAGTGCACTTCTCGTCTCGAGATCGAGATGTGGACGTCCCGTTTGCAAAGGCTGCGCAGCACCTTTCTCGTCAATTCCGTCCCGTTTTTTCACTTCAAACCTCGCGTTTTCAGGCCTTGGTTTGGTTGTCTCGTGTCACTAGCCGCCAATAATTGCCCCATTAGGGACGTCACATGCATGCAAACTCTAGTCAGTAGTATAACAATTTTCAGGCTGCAAATGTTCTCGATTTCTTTTGAAGTGTGCCTACCAGACCACGGGATCCTAGTAAATCAAATGCAATGAGATCACGTAAAAAATGTGTTTCCAAATTTCCAATCTCCATGCTCCAAAATATAAATTCAATACTCCTAGAAGTTCTAGTGTTCCAAAAATTTTCATGCATGTAAATATGATGAGAGCATATTGACTAAGGACTTAATTGTTTAGACTTAGGTCATGTTCAGGGCTTAAAATTAGTTTTAGCTTTTAAAAAGTCGGTAAGCCCTCCTAAACAACTTAACTTTTAAGCAGTTTTGGGTATAAGTTAGAAGTCACATGTAACTATTAAAAGTAAAAGCTGAAAGATAGGCGGGACCTACTTATATAGCTTATTGCTAAGAGAAATTAGTTATTTGTTAAACAGCCTCTTATGAAAAGCTAAAACCATTTTTTAGCCCAGAAAAGTGAAAAGGCAACTTTTTAGGCTCTTAGACTTTCAGGCTTATAGCTTAAAGTTAGCTTTCGGGCTTAAACAGTAAAAGCGATTGGCTTTTATACGTGATAGAGGTGGATAATTTTACCTTAACTTCAGTGGCATTAGCCCATGACTAACCCTCAATAAGCTAAAAAAATACTTCTTTAGTGGATTTTGGCTTTTAGTTATATAGAGACTTATACCTTTTAAAAAAAACATAAGTAAAAAGTTACCTATTTGTTCAAACTTTGGCTTTTAAGCTAGTTAAAAAGCCCAAACAAACAGATCTAAAGATAGGGACGAATCTAAGGGGGAGCTTCATCAGGCTTGAGCCTATCCTCTATGCTGACGCTGGGACCCTCTCCTCCCCTCCCCCTCCTCATCCACCCAAACCTTCGGGGACCATGGTCGAGTTACTGACTCATAGAACAAGGCGAGTAGGAACATAAGGCTAGTTGCTCGGCCGGGCAAAGGGTTTGTGAGCCTTTGCTGAGGCCCACAAGGCCCAACTATGGCCCACTAACTTACATACACCCTACCACTTATTCCCCACTCCAATAGATCGAGCAAGGCGACCATGAGACCAAAAAGACACACTTGAGGGGACTGGGCTGAGGAAGAAACCTGAGGTGTTAGCTAGGCGGTGCTAGCGTGGTGCGACCAGGAGAGGTTAGAGAAGTTGAGGGCGTGACAGGGAGGCAGTGAAGATGACGAGGCCACTAGGTAGTGGCATGAGGAACCAAGGAAGGGAGACACGGAGCCGAGCCCAAGCAGCGGGCACGAGGAGGTGGGCTGCCACTGCCCAGGCGGCGGTGCGAGGAGGCATGGGTGTGCGGCTATGGAGGAGGATGAGGAGAGGAGGAGAGGGGGTACATATAATATATTGTTATTTGTTTCATGCTTTGCTCTTTAGCATATATCCATATATAGATATACTCATGTATATATAATATATTTTCTATTTAGTAATATAGTTGTACACCTATATTTGTTTGTAGAGTTATAGTAATAGAGAAGCAAGCTTTGCGTAATTATTTCACAAGTAATTCAAATAGCACTCCCCAATCGATGAGAGTACACTCAACCAAAGAGGCTTCACTAGAATTTAATCTGAATAAAATTATTACTGATCCGAGACATCACATAACCGATGAGGATTAAAAGCCTATCCGTTGTCTAGGCCCTCAAATTATTCATGACTATACTCTTTTAATGAGCCTGCAATACATAATGTCTATAATACATTGAACGAAACCCACCCTATCTGAACGGTTAGGTCTCCGACTAGTTCAATTAAGATGGTCAAAATTTTGCTTCACACTAGTTGTCATCAACCAGTGAAATAGCCACCTCGACCAGTGAGCTGGTCGGGAGTAAGCAATTATTCCCGCACATGTCTTTGTACGAACAGTTGTCTGATAGGTATATATAACCACCCGAAAGTTATCTCTGGAAAAGGCACCCTTTGGTGAGAAGACAACGTTTGGAGAGAAGACACCTCTCGGTTATACGATGCTATTTTGGAGAACAATTGCCACCTCTTTAACTGAGATAAATGGAGGGCCAATCCACACTATTGAAGGCATCTGATCTACAATCGGAAATCTAGAACTAATCAATCAAGCATCTAGCATTAGCAACCTATGATCATTCTGATCACTATAATTTGTATACTCTATAAGAGACACTTGGCTAATAAAGAAGCAATCCCCATTCTCTCCATTTTGTCTATTAGGAGCCTACAATTATATTTTCGTAAGTTTGATTAAGAGACCCTAGATCTTAAACATTGATACATACTAATAGAAGATTATGCCAATAAAATTAAAGATCAAGTAAGGATGGCATATTGAACGGTCCAACTCGACCATTTGGGCATGCCTTTTTAAGACATTGGATAGAAAACCTAGAGTTCCTCTCAAAAACAATGGTTTAATAAGTTTGATTGATTGGAATATTGTGTTGAAAATGATGCCATATTGTCACATCCTGAAAATATAATAAAGTAAGAAAGCTAACTCAAAAATTTTATTTTATTATTTTGTGCTACTCTGGATTTTCCTGGATTGTTCCTTGATTTTTTTGGTTTTTCTTGATTATGCTTCAAAGGAGAAATCCTTATTAATACCAATTGAAGTAAGAAATAATGAGCAAGAATAAAGCCTTATGTTAATAAAATAAGTAAAATGTCTGAAAAATCTTGAGAGATATCTAGGACTCTGTATATAAATTTAAAATGTCATATGATATATTAAATGGTGAATTGAAAGGTGATTTAATGAGATTTGATAGTGAACAACAACCAATGTCAAAATTTAAAATTTTGTATAATTTTCTCAGAGGTCATATATATCCACAGTAAAAATATCAGGAATTAATGAATTATTTTGAAATATTTAAAAATTAAAAAATAGAAAGATTAAAAATTTGAAAATTATATTGTCAGAATTTTATAGCCATGAGGAACCTGTCCAAAAAGTTTTAAATTTTTTTAATAATATATAACTCTCTAGAGAAATTAAAAATAGAAAATGTAAAATTTAGCACCCTACGTTGTCAGAATTATTACAAATTCTAGGTGTCATATCTCGGTTTGAAATTTTAATAGTAAGACCAGCCTTGTCAAAATGTCAACTATGAAAATTTTCAAAAAATTTTACTTAAAATTTATGGCCCAATTAATGCTCTAAGGCATACTGTCTGCAGAAGGGGGAATGAATATCTGACTTCTGTGACTGCCAAGTGGGACCGAAGTCCTATTGGGTTTCGATCACCAGTGGAAGCGGTGTCCGCTGCAGAGATCATGAGTGGACTCGAGACTCATGCAACCCCACCGCTGGCCTCGCCCCAACCGTCTTCTTCCTCCTCACGCTGGAGTCCTGGAGCGGACATTCACCATACATTGTCCTTCGCTTGCCACGCTTCAGCCTTGCCCGTGAAACCTGCAGCTGGCCATTCCTACTCCTATGCAAAGCCCTATTCAAGCCATAGTCCTCACCGCCGAGACACGCTAGTTGGCTGATGCCTCTATAGCAAATCCGCGGCTATGAAAGCCAGCTTGGGATAAAACGAGCTATGCATCAGAACCCCTAACCTATCTCCTTCCATGTCCATACAAAAACTCGAGTATTTCCTTTTGTTCTTCCCTCGGTCGAAGAACTCTAATCCTGGAATTAATTCAATTTGAGGCGGTTTATGAAACTCCCTTTCAATTCCTTTGCACACTAGCATTTGTGACTCACACAAACCAAAACCCCTCACTTATTTGTAGGCATCATCAAACCGTAGCACGTCGCCCCTACTGTTCTTCTTCTTCTTCCATGGTGCTCAGTGGCAGGCTAAACCAGCCAACCTCCAAAGCCCATACCAGGTAAAATGGGATGCCTAGCGATGGTAGGTGCAGTCAGTGGAACCTATTCTGTTCGGGCGACCTTCTGTCACCGGAGCGGCTTTCCGCCATGGCCTTCGCCGCTCGACCACGATGGCGGTGCTTCTCCGGTGGTCGCCAGTGGAATGGGTACCACCCACATGTGCGCCAGAACCCTCTTAAGCCATAGAGGCCATCGGCCGAGCGAGATTCCAACTAGAACCTCGCTAGCGACGAGGTCAAGCCTCGACTCTGTTTTGGGGCCAATGACATGCGGGACCCAGATGCCAAGGACTGCGGTCGTGTCCTTCATGCGCACGTTGAGTCACTCACAGGTGGACTCGGGATGTCAATGGGTGGGTTCAGTTTAAGCGGGAAAAGGGTGCGCGTGGAATGCGCTTTCCTGAGTATTTCGCGAATTTCTCTTTTTCCAAAACCGAACTGATTCAAATAGCTATAACTTCTAAAGTATAAATAAAAAAGAGATGAAACAAATTTCTAAATTCATATAAAATCAAAAGATTTCAGAATATGTAAAAATATTTTGAAAATGAGCTTTTTGTAAATTTGAAATTTGAATTTAAAGAGAATGGTAGAAAATATGCTCAATGTAAAATTTCTACAAACATGATCAGAATTAGATGGAATGAATTTTGCTGGAATCCATATGCTACCTAAAACCCAAATATATAAAATATTTAAATTTCAACTTATCTTGAATCACTTTCCAATAAAGATGTATTTCAATGTGTTAAGTATTATCAAATGCATATTCTTTGCAAAAGAACTCTAATTTCAGTAGAATCAATTTCTTAATATTAGAATGTTAGTAGGATAGCTGTATAAAGAAGTATATGAGAATCTACCTTGACTTGAATATGTTTTATAACTTGATCTTGTCTTAAGAAGTAAAGAATATATATATGTGTGTGTCCATAAAATCACAATGAAGTGTATACACAAAATGTGGCAGAGTAGAACTAATGACCAGAATGCTAATTTAGATAACCTCTGGAAGATCCTCATATATATAAGCTATCATGGCATTACTAATATTGCTAATGATAACATACTAAAATGAAGATTTCTTGAACACCTGTACACAAGACATAATAACCACATCTGTCTTCATAAGCAAGCTTTATTTGGATTTTCTAATGGTGTTCTTTTGCCCTTACTTTGATTTATTATTTGTGGCATGAATTCTTGTATTGCACGGTGTCGACGTACTTTACGCCGGGGTACCCTCTCCGCCATGGATCAAGAGGGACCAAGTAGCGACTTTGTCCAACAGGCGTGGCGGCTGGCGGTGTGGGAGATCATTCCTTGCTTGTTGGGCGAGAAGCTCAAGGTGGCGGCCGGGCGAAAGGTGTGGATGATCATGCCCCGCCACGGGCGAGAAGCTCAAGGGCGGCTCGGCGAGCAGGTGGGCGATCATGCCCTGCTCGCCCGGCGTCGGCCTCCGTGGCAGCCTGGTGAGCGGTCCCCACTCGTCAGGCCACGAAGACAACCCAAAGAATGAGGAGAAGGCTTCGCCTCGAAGTCTCCTTCCCCTGGCACGCTGTGTCAGGGCTATTGATTACGAGAAATTCTACTATCTACACGACGACGGCCCATCCCTCTGACACCTCACACCAAACCCGTCGCAGGAACATCACATCCCGGGCGGACCGGGCGAAGCCACACAATGGCATTAAATGAAGCTTGAAGGACAAGGCTACAACGATGGGTGTAATAAATGAGTCATGGGTCGGTGTGATAAGATCACAGTGATGGGTGTAATTAATGAGTCGTAGATCAGTATGATGTCACCTTCCCACCTGTCTGAGCCAGTCCACTCTATATAAGGGAGTTCTGGTGCATGGGAAAGGAGGACCCTGGATCCCCGATCCGATCCGGACCCAAGGCAGGAAGGCTTAGCGGAAAAAAGGTAGAACAAACCAAAAGAACCATTGTAACCGCCTCCACACTTCATCAACGAATATCTAGCAGGACGTAGGGCTATTACCCAGCTTGGGGGCTCGAACCTGGGTACATTGATGTGTTCCTTGATCTGTTGATTCCCGGAATCCCTCGCGTGAGAGTCTTTAGGGTTTCCAACTGCGAAGACGCCCTCTACCGAACCTTATCCTCCATCTTAGGAATAGTTAACCCTGTCCGTTGACGGGGTCCTGTCCGGCGAAATACGCCAACACACGGCGAGTAGATCCCAACGTTTCTGATTTGATTAATGACAAGCTCGCTGACGACCTTGACTACCTACCAGACGACGAACAGCAAGGCAAGCACCTCCTTGAACATTTTGATCCCACTATTTAAAATTAAGTACCTTACATGGCTCTTGTCAAAACTATTATGTATGCGAGTAATTGTCATAAAAAGTGCTATGATGGGATACTGGTAGATATACCTAGCCATACATGAAAAGTCCTTCCAAAATATGGAATTACGAACCTTGATAATCTTTAGCTTAAGGGTAGACAGTACATGATGTCACATGGGTATACACGGCTACTTAACCATGCTTAGTCATGCTTAATACACCATGTAGTTATCCTTCATGACTTTAAAGCGATGTTTATGACTAAAAATATTGGAATGTGGTAATTTGGCTAAAAATCCAAAAATAAAATTATGGTTTTGATGCGGGCATGTATGGGCAATAGCTAGTTGTGCAAGGGATAGACTTGTACGTAGTGTAGGGGGAGATTCATGCCTGAGTCACCTTAAGGACCGAACTATTGTGTTGCTTACAAGCCAAGAAAACCATGCAACTGCAAGTGCTGGTATAGAACAGCCTTAACCTATTAAGTTGCTTAGATTTGACTTTGCACATTGGTAGACGGGAGATAATACAAGCACTCCTTTCTAGGTTTGCTTGTAAGGGGCTTCCACACCTTGGTGTGTGTAAATGCATGTCGGCACAACGGTGTATACCTTGTTACGGGAAGAAACCATTATTGCAGGATTGGACTGCCTATGTTGTTGATCTAAATACAGGGATGCACTATTATACTTTACTTATTCATGTTTCTTCTACCATAGCAAGAGTTTCACGTTACCAGACTGGTGCAAAATTAGGTCTAGGTAATGTAACGGTTATGTTATGATCGTTTTATGGCACACCAAAGGAAGTGTGCTAATAGTTTACACAACGAGCTGATCATTTCTTGTAGGTAAAGCTGTAAACCTCTGCAGAGTGAAAATCTAATCGATTAGCCACACCCGCGAACATGGGCACCGGGCAATGTCATCACTTAGTTAGCTTTTGGTATTTTTAAAAAGGGTTTTGTTTTGGAAACAATGTTGGGCAATATACTTCATGTCGAGGGTTGATCATGAAGTGGTTTGAAATAATCGGGTAGACTGCGATGTGAAATTTATAAATTCTATCATACTTGGTTAAGAACTATTGTGTCTTATAAATTATGTTTATAATCTACCATATGATTATGATTTATTTCCACAAATGCAAAATAATTGTAGAGCCTTCCTCTTTTGTCTTAACCGGCAATTTTTATTATAATTGTATCTGGGATACACTACAAATCTTACTAAGTACGCAATGCACTCAATCTTGCTTTCGTTGTTATTTTTAGGTGATGATACAGAAATTCCTGATAACATATATGATTCCACAAGATTCGGAGAATACGATGACGATATTGTCTAGGGATTTTACCTTGTATGTTGTCTAGGGGTTATGGGTTAGTGGCAAACTACAAGATAAATAATTTTCCGTTGCAATCATTTGGCTTGTAATATTAACGTACAAACTTATCACATTTATGCGAATGTAATATATCTATGTGTATGGATGTCATTCCAATTTGTAAATTATGTATATTAGCCACTGATCATGGGACTAGTATTGTATGCACACGGAACCCATTATTGATAATATTATAAAAAATGGGGGCTTACACATATTTTGTTTCTATTGTTTTCATTTCAAGAAATCATCACAACCCAATACATTTGGGAATGATATATCACAAAACTTGGGTTCTCTCATTTGAAAACAATTTTATATGCCTTCAATAAACTTGTTGGTGGTCCAAATAGTTTCCACAACATTGCAAGGGGTGAGTGTGAAGACTTTAAAATCAACAATCAAGTGTGTCTTGTAAAATGAATACTTACACTAAGGAGGTAGAAATTGTATACAAAATTCATTTGACTGCATCTTTAGATTGTACAAGATATCTCATAGCGCAAGGTGAAGCTTATCGTGGATATGATGAATCATTTAGTTCCATTAATAAGGGTGATTTCAAAGAGTTGTTGGATTGGTATAAAGATAAGGAGGAAGTGAAGGAGACATTCAATACAACTCCAATGCATGCAATTATGATACCTCTAGATATTCAAAAGAAGCTTTCGAAATGTTATATATAAGAGGTCATGGAAGTGATTAAGGTTGAGATTTGAGATAGGAACTTTGTAGTGCTTATTGATGAGCCTCGAGATGTATCAATAAGGAGCAAATGGAAGTTATTGCGAGGTTAATTGCACATCTTAATTTTTGGTCATACCATTGATGCATCATTGTGTTCTTCTAACTTTGCAAAATTTGTAACATGTAGATTTGTCAACAATTAATAGAATGTCATGATTGTTTTTTGCTAGTAAGCATATCACAAATAGTACATCTGCGGCATTGAAAAAAGCTTTGGTTAGTGTGCTTTGTCTACATGGTTTACCTATTTTTCAGGCTACGTGATTAGGATTATAATGGAGGTTCTAATATGATAGGTGAATTTAATAGCTTGTAAACACTTATTTGGGATGAGAAATACATCGGCTTTCTATGTCCACTGTTTCGTCCACCAATTAAAGTTGGTGGTTGTCATTGTCGCAAGTTGTAGTAGAGGTATTGTTGATTTCTTCAACTATGTTTCCCTAATAGTGACTGTCATGAGTACCTTATGCAAGAGAAAAGAAGTTTGGATTGAAAAGCACCATGATATCTTGCTAGAGAATTGTTTTATTTTAGATCGGACTAGGCTACATTAAGAAACTGGCCTAGGTAGATTTGGAGATACTTGGTGGGGCTCATACCTCAAAACATTGCTTCGTATATACCATATGTGGGAGGCAATGGAGGATATGATAGAGCATATAATTGAAGATGCTTGTGAAAACTCAAGTCATGGTGGAGCAGTATGTTTGCTAAAAAAAGATAGAATGCTTTGAATTTGTATTCATCGTGCATTTCTTAATACCCTTGTTGAACATTTTAAATAAGCTATCACTTATTTTGCAAAGAAAGGATTGACATTATTGAACCTATAGGCTTGATGCAAGATGTGAAAGAACACTTGTAAGATATAAGGGACAATAGGTGGGAGCTTTTGTTTGACCAAGTCAAAAGCTTTTATAAGGCCTATGGGATTGTTGTGCTTAATATGGATGATACTATTGAAGTTATGGATAAATCTATACGTTGGAAGTATACAGTGACTCAACATCATTGTTACAAAGTTGATATTTTTAATGCTGCTCTTTATACAACTATGAATGAGATGTATCATCACTTTAATGAAGTTTTCTTGGAGTTATTGGCATGCATATCTTGTCTTAATCTAAGCGACTCCTCTAAATTTGATGTTGATAAAATTATTCGACTTGCTAAGATTTATACTGATGATTTCAAGTAGTTGATTGATGCTTGTTTAGAAGTTATATTCGAACCTTCGTTCAATATTAGGAGAGGTGAAGAATTTAACGGATATCGTGATATTTCAATACTTGTTCAAATGATGGTTTAAAAAAAAGATAGAACTTTTCTATTGGTATATCACCTTATGTTGACATTGATTCTTCTTGTGGCAATAACATCTGTTGAGAGAACTTTTTTCGGTAATGAATATTATCAAAACAAATTTGCACATTAAAGTGGCGGATGACTAGCTCAATGACTTGATGGTGTGCTACACCAAGCGAGAGATATTTACAAGCATTGATGATGCTAGAATCATAAAACGCTTTTAAAGCATGAAAACTAGTAGAATGAATTTGCCACATGATTCAAGTTAGCGTCTTAATGGTATATTTCTTTTATCTTGAATGTTCATAACCATTTATAATTTACTATTGTATCACTAATTTTATAAGCTTTGATATATAGGCTATTTTGGACCTATATTCATGTGTTTTCGTGATGCTTTTCCTTTAGCAATGTAGCTTCATTGTATTTTGATTTCATGCTATACTACTCTTTTATTCGTGTATGGATTTTGATTGCACGATACTATGTTTACCGTGCCTTTCCACTGACTACCAAGTTTGTGATTTTGACGGGGGAGCTTATCTTTTTCGTAGCACCGACTAAAAGCAAGCATGTATGGCACACAAAAGAGAGTGCATTTTGCAGATCAAGTAAACCCTTGTTTAAACCTTGCAGTTGGTCAAAAGCAAAAGAGCCACAAATATACTGGTCTCTGCTCTTTGTAGTGGTCCATGAGGGGGCAGCGGGCAGCAACCTGAAACAATAATTTTTGTTCAAATTTTCGAGAGAAGTTATAAAAAAAGTGAAAGCTCTTCGGCGTTATTAATGGCGATCTTAAAGTTTAGCAATAACGCATATGGTGTACAAGCACTTAGTTTTCTTCAAATTGAGTGAAACAAGAGCTTGGTGATAATGTGAAATGATACCCAGGATGATCGTGTCAGGCAAAGTTCGTTGTGCTTAATTTTCACACACTGAACTTGTATTCACTTGAGTATAGTATGAATTTGCAATAACAGATGTGTTGATCTGCTCTGGAAGATGTGAACTTCCTGGCTGTGCTATATTTGATTGGATTGGATGTAAAGCAGTAGTATTAGTACTAGATAGCCCATGCCCATGATTTAGCTTGGGACAGCTCAAGAACTGCATGCTACTCTCCTTTCATGATTAAGCCTTTCTTACCTACCGCCGGAAGTGCTATGATCGATCCTGCGTTGTGTTGAAGTGATGCTCCGTTGATCTTGCTATTTGATCGATTTATATTCTATCGCCATTTGAAATGTCAAATAGCGATAGGAGTATATTTGTGTAAAAATTTTTCCGTGGTATATTTTTGAAAATTTGAATAAAAAATGTATTATTAAAAAAATAAATTCCCATCTTAACTATCAAACGAGCCTCCCGTATTTCCTTACCACAGGAGGAGATTTCCTACACTCGTTTGTCGCAGCAAGGTTTTCCAGTGCTTTTCCCTGCTATGGCAGGCGAGTGTGAGATGTCCCCTCCCCATGGTAGAAGAGCGTGGGAGTCACGTTCCGCAGTTGAGACCATACTATATTTGCAATTCTATAAGGAATGAAGTCACATTTGTAAATAATAATAATAATAATAATACAAAGCGGACTTAAAAAAATGATCACTTCCGTTGTGTTCTAGCGTAGGTGGTTAACCAGAATTTTTTACTGTTTTAACTCTCTTCATATTTATTTTCGCAAAAATGGCCAGTCTGCTGACGAAATTGCAGGATTGGCCCCTAGCAGGCAATTTCAGCACTCCAGATCGGCTTGATATTTTTTTATTTATTTTCTGTGGTCCTGATCTACTGAATATTAGTTTATTTTTTCAGGCCGAGAAAATATTTTTTAAAAATCAGCGACTAGAATCGCCTTTTCCAGCGATCCCAAACCGCTGAAAAATAAAATTATGCACCGAAATTTTCCAGCGGTCTGGGACCGCTAGATTTGGCTGGCTCGATGGGATTTTTTCAATGAACAGTAAAAAATTGGAGTTGAGTTAGCTCTGTTAGTGTTAATTTTTTTCGTAAATAGCCGTTATTCCAATAAAATCATAGAAATAGTCTCTACACAGTAAAATTTAGCGAGCATGGAGAGCTAGATTTTTTTAATCAAATCCAACAGTTTCAGTCCGCTGGATTTTTTTTTCATTTTTCGGTCATGTTTTTTATTTTCCAATGACGCTGCGTTCTCCGAAATTTCCAGCGGTTGGGGATCGTTGGATTAGGCCGATTTTTTTACACGTTTCAGCCGACGTTTTTCTCGTTAAAATAGCTGACGTTTTTACTTGCTAAAAAATTTAAGCACATCTATTTTGTTGGAAAGAAGTAAAAAAATATTTTGCTGTGGATGTTGTCAACTGCGAATTTTTTAATATAGTAGCGCTCCACGTATAATTTTTTTTGGAAATAACTATGGTCGCGATGAAATTCCAGAAATTCAGTGGCTACCATAGCTATTTCCGAAAAAATTATATGCAGAGGTAGCTACTACACTAAAAAATTCGCAGTAGATGGCATCCATGGCAAAATAAATTTTTTTACTTCTTTTCAACGGAATCGATGTGTTTAAATTTTTTAACGAGTAAAAACGCTGGCTATTTTAGTGAGGAAAAAATCAGCTAAAACGTGTGAAAAAAATCAGCCTAATCTAGCGGTCCTAACTGTTGGAAATGTCGGAGAATGCCGATCCGCTGGAAAATTTAAAAAAAACACAACTGTGTCAGCTGGAAAATAGAAAAATATGACCAAAAATGCAAAAAAAAAAAATCCAACGAACTGGAACCGTTGGATTTAATTAAAAAATCCAACTCTCTACGTCCACTGATTTTAATGTGTAGGGTCTATTTCTATGATTTTGTTGGAACAATGGCTATAGATGAAAAAATTAACACAACCTGAGCTAGAACAGTAAAAAATTCACCCAGCCACTCAGTATTAATTAACCACATCAAGCCCTCAAGTAACTCCACTGCTGTGATAAAGAAAGGATGACGCTTTGCGGGTCCTTTTTTTTCTCTCAGGGAAGACACATGGATGATAGCTTCTTCACCTGGCTCAACTCCACAATTTTTTAATGTTCACCAAAAAAATCCCGCCGAACCAGTCGAATCCAGCGGTCTCAGACCACTAGAAAATTTCAATGCGTAATTTTATTTTCCAGCGGTTTGGGACCGTTGGAAACAGACGAGTCCAACGTGTTGATTTAAAAAAAAAATCTCGACTCAAAAAAAATAAACTAATATTTAGCGGATCAGGTCCGTTGAAAATAAATAAAAAACATCAAGCGGATTTGAAGCGCTGAAATTGCCTGCTAGGGGCCAATCCAGCAATTTCGTGAGCAAACCGACCATTTTTGTGAAAAGGGCTAAAACAGTAAAAAAAATTCGGCTAACCACACCGAATACGAGCTGCGAGCTAGGTAGTCGCAACCAGTCACAAGGGTCGTCTCACCGACACTGCTTCTGCATAACCATCCTCATCATCTCGTTGGCTGCGAGCTCAGGTAATCGCATCCGATTTACACCTTAATCCTGTTAGGTCGTGCTGTTGCAGCGATGGCGGCTGAGGCAGCGGCTGACTCCTTGTTAGACGGGTCGTGCGGATCGGACAAGATCGGATAGTTTCTTCCAATTGGGGGGAGAGGGGAAGGATCTGGATGAGGCGACGCCATGGCGGTCGTGCTCGTTCCTTTCGGATGGCCTTCCTTGCGAAATCTGTTTCGGATGAAAGGAGATGCAATTCGCAGGGTGAGTTGGATTGTGCAAGGTATCGTCTTTCTTCTTCAAATTTGGAGAAGATGCATTTGTCGTGGAGATTTTCGGCTCCTTTTGCCGGAGGCAAATTCGATCCTCTTGCAAAATGCTTGGCCTTGTTCCCGAGTCCAATCTCGGCGATGTGCAACCGGATGTGCAGGATATTGGGTGACGTTGCTTTAAGAATCAATTTAAAGCAGTCATGGCAGGTGGAACGGCGGCTGCTGGTGGCGATCAATTTAATGGTCGCAGCTATGGTGGTCCACTTTGTCCTGTTCGTGGTGGTCTTCGTCCCCCAAGATTTTAAGTTGATGGTCATGGACGGTATGGAGTCCGTGATCACGTTCGAGATTTTGGGGGGCGCAATGACTCAAATAGCCGTGGTGTTCTTGGTGGTGGCGCCCAGAATGTTGGAAATCCAGGGGGCTGCCGGATTGTGGCGCCCAGAATGTTGAAAATCCAGGGGGCTGCCGGATTGCTTACGCGGAGAAGATTTCTGATGATGTTTTCGCTAAGCAATACAATGAAACGGGGGAGAGATCTGCGATCCAGGCTGGTAGCAATCAAGGCTTCTCTTTTTTCCTTTTTTGTTTTATTTAAAGGCTGTGTGCTTCTTGTTAAGCAGAGACCAGGAGAAATTTTAAGAACTTGTATCATCTTAATGTAATGTTCTTAAAATTAATAAAATCTTCCTTCATCTAAAAAAAAAAGAATACTGTCGTATTCAGACCGACATGCACTGCCATGTGGATTGCAAAAAAACAGAAAAAAGAAAAGGAACGTATGCCAAATTGCAAATCTTGCATTTTGCTTTTATGATTTCTAGTAGTATAATACTGCAAAAGGCCAAAAGCTGTTACTCATGTCATGGCTGATGGCTGTGCTTAACATGTGCAGCCTTCAGAAACTGAAGCTTCTGTTCAGAATTTCACATCTAACAATTCTTCGGACCAAACACTGGATGCAGCTGCACAAGGTTCTTCTTCTCTCAATTTTTTTTAATTATGCTGCATAGTCTCTGCTGGGGAATCGCAGACGGTGCGTATCATACCTCCAATTAAAGTCTGCAAGTTTCCTGCGATTCTACGCGGCCACGTCACCCCTTATGCCATTTTGCGAAAACCCCCCTCCGCCATTTCTTCAAATTACTTAATAGGTCCTGCAGACACAAATAGGTCCTTCGTAATTTTTTGTGAGGGAAAAATTTTCTTTTATTAATCGCGTTTGGGTCCCTCGTGCGCCATTTTACAAAAAAAACTCCCGTTAAATTCAAATCGCGAGCAAGCCATTTTCTAATTTTTCAGGATAGCGGATAGGTCCAAAACGTAACATTTAGGTCCTTGCTCTTTACGTCTAGATCCTTTCTCCGTTTTCGCGGAAAAAAATGTTTTCGCCACCGTAAAAATGTGTTCAGCTCTATCTCTAGACTTTTTCCTCCGTTCTTTCCGGAAAAATATTTTCGTGTTCGCTTTTCCTCGCTTTTCCCGAAAAAATGTTTTCGTGGTCCGCTTTTCTCCGAGAAAAACACAAATTTGTTTTTTTCATTCACGCATGACGCGCGCGCGCGCTTAGTCCTTTCTCCATTTTTTCCAAAAAATGTTTTCGTGTTCGCTTTTTCCTCGCTTCCAAAAAAAATCGTGGTCCGTTTTTCTCTGAGAAAACACAAATTTGTTTTTCGCTCACATGCATGCAAAATTTGTTTTCGTGATCCGTTTTCTCCAAAAAACGTAAATTTGTTTTTCTGCTCACGCACTGGCGCTTATTGTTCTAGTGTTACATTATCTCTTGCAAATATTATAATTATAAATCCTAAAATAAAAATGAGCAACTCCAACCCAAACTCTTATATTTTCCTCCTAAATCACTCATTTAGGGGTGGTGTAAAAATTAAGGGCACTCTATATCAAATTTGTCTCCAACCTACACTCCGTATTACTCACCCATATTATTTATCTAAACATTATTATTACTTTGCACCCATGAATCATTTACTAAAAATAGAAATAACAAATAAAAAAATGTTGAAGAAAATAGTAGAGGGGAGGAGAAAGCCCCTAGATGTAGGGGTGAGAAGGGGTCTCCCTAAAATAAGAGTTCCTTATAAGGGTTGGGTTGGAGCTCACATTTTCCCAATTCTCTTTATAATTTATGATAGGGAGAGGTTTAGGAGGTGGGTTGGGCTTGCTCTGAAACGGTGAAAGTTGGAGGAATCGCGTTCCAGAGAAGATCAGGCCAAAGGGAACATTAGTGCTTTGTCACTATGCAGCACATGAACTCACTGAGCGGTTAGTTGCATTCAGGTTTACATTATCGATTTGGTCTTGAAAATCGCCCCCCCACGGCCGGTATCGATTTTCGTGATAATCGCTTAAAAATCATTAAAATTTAAAAGGTTTCAAAATCAAACTTTTTAAGAAAAAAATTAAAAAACGAATTTCACCAATAATTGATCGATATTCACCGATTATCGGTCGACATTTAGCGATAATCGACCAACCAAGTGAATTTCTTTCGTGGCCAATTTTTTGAGAGATTTTCATTTTCATCGTTAATCGCTCGATATTCACCAATTTTCGATCGGTTTACGAAGCATAATTTTTTTTGAAATAAACCGATTTATCGAGCGCTTTCTAATTTTGTGCCGGCTCGGTAAGATCAACAATCACGATAATCGAGCTACTATCGTCAATAAGTTGAACCCTGGCATTGCATTGCCCATCTTTATAATTGAGAAAGCGTATATAAACTTACCCTTTTATTGGGATCGTTACGTTTCAACTCTTTTGCTGTTGCGATTTACACTAAAGCAAGGATGATCACACTGAGAATTCTGCAAAGGAATTATCCTCTGGTACTTTTGGAAAAAGGGCATAGAAGGCCAATGTGAAAAGCAGATAGACAATTAACAACTTAAAAATAGCAAATATCACTGCAAGTCTGCAACTCGGTCGCCATCCAAGGTCCAACTAGACAGAAGAAACTTTCGGAAAACAACAGACAACTCAAATCAGAAAGCCAGAAGCATCCTTACTTTTAAGCATTGCAACACTAAGAGAGTACTACAAAATGTCGTATTGTAGTTTATGGATACTAATCGTACCACTAATCACAAGCAACGCGATTTACTCCAGAAAACAACAGAGAGCCAGGACAGAAAGGGGCAGCTCCTGTTTGGCTAAGCTTTATTGTGCTGTGCATCTCCTCTCCTCATGAGTCATGACTAGGGGTGAAAACGGGTCGGATACAGGCGGGTAGTAGGTTATCCCATATCCTACCCTAATATTTTTTTTTCGGATACGGGACGGGTACGGGTAATGAAAATACAGGACGAATACGGGTACGGATACGGATATTTACGGAACAGGTAAACAACGGGTACCGGGTATTAATGAGCGGGTAAAAAATGAGTATCGGATATTTTGTCGGATAGTACGCGAAATAGGTAGAATAAGAAATTTACTAGGCTTCAGAACTACCAGATACGTACAACATTCTCCCACTGTCCCCTAATGCTACAACTTAAAATATTATGACTCATGCAAATATGCAGTAGCTAGTCCCTACTGTATACCTGAGGAAGGCTTCCCAGTATCATCATGTCCTCCACTCATCTTAGCTGCCAGGAAGCGCAGGAGCTAGGAGCAAGAGGCACGGGCAGGAGGCGGCGCTGGGGATCTGGGGTTTCACTCTGTCTTTCCAGGCGTTGGGGAATGGGGACTGGGGCAAGGGTTTCCAGGAGACCAGGAGGTCTAGGACCAGGCGCCGCGTTAGGGAGTAGGGACTGGTCCGACTAGACAAGGGAGTTAGGGTTATCGTCTATTGGGCCGGGCCTCTTCTTTGACTTTCGTTCGGCAATCTGCACCAAAAATGCAAAAGATCGGTGCATTGCAGGCTCGTTTATCTCGGGTAGTACCGGATACTGCTCATCCCGTATCCTACCCGTAGCCACATGCATCTAATCGGGTACGGGTACGGATACTACCCGTTTATTTTCGGTACAGGTACTACCCATATGTTTCGGATAGTTTTCTTTCGGATACGGATACGGCTCGGGAATTACCCGACCCGTTTTCACCCCAGTCATGACCTCATCTGAGGCCGAGAGGAGGCAGCCAACTCTGTCATCAGCAGCTGCCAACCATCTCATCTTCTTTTACTCCCCCAGACACCACCTTTTATATAGCCACTCCCTCTTTAACTCCCCTCCCACCACCCTCCAAACTCCAAAAGTCCATTCCTCTCTCATCCTGCTCCTGCCTTCACTACTTCCCTGATCTGCTCAGGTCAGTCTCCTCAACCTGTCTTTCACATTTCAACCCAGTGGCATGCTGCACTGACCTCCGAGTGTTGCGATTTGTGGCTCTCGTGCTAGCTTAGAGGTACTTAGTGTGCTGTGCCTGTGCGTGCTGCATTTGGATCTGTTCTGGTAGTTCTTGGCCTGGGGAAGAACACATCTCTGTGTTTCCTCTCGAGCTCAGTGTCTCCTTAGTGCTCTGTGTTTCTTTGCCTTAAAGTTGAAGCAAATGCTGTGTATTCCTGGAATGGTTAATTTGATGGTTGCCTTTGGTTCTTGGCTTTTTTTTTAGCTTTGGCTTCTACCATGGTGTTGAGATCTGCAAGATGTAGTGCTATTTCGTTCTTGTATTAGTTTGGTGTCATACTGTCATGTCTTGATTTGGTAGGTGTCACCTTAGAGTTCTATAATGTCGGTCAATTCGACTAGATCAGGCGTGAGACGTTTTTTTTTCTACGTTTGTCTTTCTTGGTGATAGGGAAAGGCACATTAATTAGTTTTGAAGTTGTTCTCACTCCTACTGATCTGAAATCTTTACCAGAAAGATCTGAACACCAATACGGACTTTCAGATCAAGGAGCAACCTATTTCTTGATCTCTTGTTAGTTCCTACCAACATCGTCAATGTTTCAAAATTAGAAATCTGAAGCCCTCCTAGGGTCAGGCGTTGAGTTCAGATTAGGCGTTCCGCCAATTTCTGTTGGTCACTGACGTTGTTTCATTTCTAGTTACAAAGTGTATTTTACAAACTACCTTGCTATATCCCTGATTATCTTCTTTAATGCAAGGCAGAACTCCTGCCATTTTCTTTCAAAAAAGAAATCTGAAGCCCAAGAAGTTACTATTCTGGCATTTCAGACCATGAGGCACAATTTAGATCTCTTGTTGTTGACTAAAAACTTAATTACTAATTACCGTATATTACTTACTAGTCAGTGTAGGATTCACAGACTTAGTAATACTTTGGTAGTTCAGACTTACACACAGAGAGAGAGAGAGAGAGAGAGTATTTCACGAGAGATTCAGTGTTTAATGCTTCAGTGTTCTTTCGTGACCTCAGGGATATTTTTGGATCGGAGAAGTGGAGGCAAGCAGATATACAGCATGATGGAGTTCAAAGCAGGCATTTTTACCGCGGCCATATTAGCCGTTGTTGTGCTCTCCACTCCTGCATTTGCTCAGAAGACCAAGAAACCTCCTGCTCCGGCGGCCGCTATCCTTCCGCCGTCCCCGGCGCCCGCACCGCACCATGTGGACCTCGCCGATCTCCTCAGCGTGGCCGGTCCGTTCCACACCTTCCTGGACTACCTGCAGAAGACCAATGTCATCGAGACCTTCCAGAACCAGGCGAACAACACCAAGGAGGGCATTACCATCTTCGTTCCCAAGGACTCGGCGTTCGCCGCGCTCAGGAAGACCACATTTGCCAACCTCACCCAGGACCAGCTCAAGTCCCTGCTCCTGTACCACGCATTCCCCAAGTACTACTCCCTGGCCGAGTTCAACAAGCTGAGCAGCCTCAACCCGGTGACCACCTACGCCGGCTCACAGTACACGCTCAACCTCACCGACAACATGGGCAGCATCCGCGTGAAGTCGATGTGGTCCAACCCGAAGATCACCAGCAGCGTGTACTCCACCCGCCCGGTTGCGGTGTATGAGGTTGACAAGGTGCTCCTGCCAATGCAGATCTTCAAGAGCGACCCCCCGCTCGCCCCAGCCCCAGCGCCTGCCCCAGACGCCAAGTTAGCCGATGCCGCTCCCAGCCCGTTGTCAGGGAAATCGACCAGCGCAAAGGCGAAGTCGCAGACGAAGAGTTCATCGTACCATGTCGGTGTCGGTGTTGTCAATTACTTGATGCTTGCCGTATCAGGTGGCTTGATGCTCCTGTGGTGAAAGTTTCCTAACATTGTTGAGGCACAGGGTTCATTCATGCTCCCCCTGCTTACTTTTTTATGTGGATTGGTGCTGGTTTCATTCTTTTGGACATAGTAGTCATTGTGATAGGATTAAGTTGTGGAGTATATGTATTTGCATCATATATGCATCTATGGTTACTGGTTGTTGATACTTGATTTGATGCATGTTGTCCTTACCACTGAGCTGTCTCTCTAATGTTGCTTAGGGTGTGTTTGGTTGTCTGTACCAGCCTATTCTATTCCGTACAAATTATCTAGGTTAGTCTTGGTCTATATGAGTGGATGTAAGAAAGTCTCTAAGACATTCATACCATGCTCTAGGAGCTTGTAGGGATGGCAACGGGTCGGGTCGGATGTGGGTTTTACAAAACCTAACCCAAAACCTGAATTGAAAAACCCGACCTGAACCCAAATGCCTTATCGGGTAAAAAACTATATCCGAACCCGAACCCGACGGGTACCTGAAATCCGATGGGTACCCGACGGGTTTGTGTAGTATGGGTGACAATAGGTTGGGTCGGGTGTGGGTTTTGCAAAACCCGACCCGACAAGAAACCCAAACCCAAAAATCCGAGCCGAACTCGACGGGTACCCGAAATCCGACCCCAAACCCGGCGGGTACCCGGAACCCGACGGGTACTCAATGGGTATATGAGGTATTTCGGGTACCCGATGGGTACCCACGGGTGAAAATTAGAACCTGAATCCGACCTGAACCCATTTCAGGTACCCGATCCAAAGAACCCACGGGTAAAAATTAAAACCAGAACCCGACCCGATCGGGTGCAAAACCCGCGGATACCCGAACCCGCGGATCCAATTGCTATCCCTAGGAGCTTGTTTGAGTCCATATAGCGCCTTATAGAGCTTGTAAATATGATTTGAATTTTTAAGATTATAAAAAATGTGAGGTTATTCAACAAATACTAACTCGGATATTTATCTATTTAAAAGTACACACTTTACATCAATTTGAAATAACTTAATATCAAAACAAGATGTAAATCAAGCAAGATACGAATGGCTTCTAATCTAGCCACAGGTGCAAAGGTTTCACAAAAATCTAGTCATTCGATTTGTGTGAAACCATGTGCCACCAATCTTACTTATTTCTTATCACAATACTATTCTCATCTTACTTATTCTGAAATACCATTTTTGTGTCGATGACATTGCGATCTCTGGGCCTTTCAACTAATGTCCATACATCATTCCGGGCAAAATTGTTGAGTTCTTCATGCAAAGCATTCACCTAATCAAGATAATCTAAAACTTCATCTATATGAGAGGGTTCAAAGTAAGACACAAAAGAGTAATGTTCACTAAAAGAAGCAACACGAGATTGAGTTTGAACACCCTTACTAACGTCACCCAATATTTGATCTATTAGATGATCTGTTGAGATTGTATGATGGATTCTTGGAGCTGGAGTTTGAAATTGTTGATCGTCCTCCTTTTCATCTACTTCAATTGGTTAAACTTGGCCTAGCATTGTGGAAGTAGACGGTTCAACTTAAGTGGATGTGAGTTGATCTTCTTTATCCTCCTTTAGCTTGATATCTCCAAGCGGCATGTTCTTCATTGTTTGTCTCAAGCCTTTATCACTTATATCATCTAAATTTTCTTGCTCTTCTTGAGAGTCATTAGTCTCATCAAACTCAACATTACATGTTTCTTCAACTAAACTTTTGGTTTGGTTGAAGACACGATAAACCTTACTGTTTGAAGAATAACTAAGTAAAAAACCAACATCATACCAACTTTAAAATTTTGAGAGCCGAACACCCCTTTTCAAAATATAACACTTGCAACCAAAGACGCAAAAACAAAAAGATGTTCCGTCTTCTTCAAATGAGAAGCTCATAGAAAGTTTTTTTTTGAAAAAAGATGCAAATAAAGATGATTTGTTGCATGGCAAACAGTATTGATAGATTCCGCTCAAAAACTATCATAAGTACTATATTCATCAAGCATAATCCTTACCATTTCAATTAATATTCGATTTTTCCATTCTATAATTCCATTTTGCTCTGGGGAGTAGGTGGCGGAAAACTCATACTTTATTCCAAGTTCATCACAATAATCTTCGTTTCTTGTATTTTTTAACTCAAAACCATTATCACTACGAATTTTGCTTATTTTAAAATCAAATTTATTTTGAGCCTTTTTTGCAAAACTTTTGAAAATACAAGAGGCTTCGAATTTGTCATCTAAGAAGAAAATCCAAGTATATCTTGAGTAATCATCTACAATGACTAAGCAATAAGAATCACCCTCGATGCTCTTATATGTTGTTAGGCTAAACAAATCTATGTGTAAGAGCTCTAATGACCTAGATGTGAATATAATACTCTTGGAATGATGAGAACTAACAACTTGCTTACTAGCTTGGTAAGCACTATACAATTTATTTTTCTTAAACTTACATCTTTTAAACCCACAACTAGATCATATTTAGAAAGCTTTTTGAGTTGAATTATTACAACATGAGCTAGTCTTCTATGCCATAACCAACCTATGGAGGTTTCCGCAATTAAATATGTTTGAAGACAAGATTCATTTGAGGTGAAGTCAACTAAATAAAGATTTTCAAATCTAAAACTTTTGAACACCAAAGAATTATCATTTTCTTTAGAAATCACAATACCATTTCTAGAAAACTTTAATGTTTCATCTAATGAAACATTTGAAATGGGTATTTATAGCCCTACCAACAATTCCAACCATTAGGACAAAAATACATAAAAATTCAGCATTTCTGGTGTTACCCATATCCAACGATCGACTTAAGGCATTAATTGCACTATCAGAGCCGCTGCCACTGAGGGCCGATGGTACCGCCCAACTAGGACCGATAGTACTGAGCCCTTTTTATTTTTGCTTGGACAAAAATATGCTCTCTGTAAAAACACACCAAGATTTAGGCCGGTGCTACTACTCGACCGATAGCATCGGACCTACGTGATCAGTAGCACTGGCCTTAAAAGAATCAATCGAGAGCTATCTCTGTAATTTTCACATCGACTTAGGGGGTGGTGCTACGACAGGTGTGGTAGTACCACACCCATATGGGCGGTGCAATCGGCCACTCTGAACATTTTCTGAAATCCTCAATTTGACTCAAATTCAAAGCAAATATGGATTCAAATATGCAAGATTTGAGTCTTTAAATTTTAATCAACATCAAACTGCTAGCCAAAACCCCTCTTAATAGTACGACACATATTCTAGTAACCCATTTTTTTTTTCAAAACCCCAAGATCGGTAAAAACTATAAAAAAGTCTTTAATTTTATACCTTTGCAATTTAGCTTGATGCGTTGATTTTCTTTTAGCATCTTTTCCATGCTTCAATGCTTACCATATATAGGATCAATTTATTTTCAATAATCTTAGATAAAGTATTAGTTTTTTAATCATAATTACATTAATTACTAAAACTAAAATGAATTTAGAGACTTAGATGCTTCCAGCGAGTTCCTTGTGAGAAGACGCCCGTGAGGTTAGGGCCAGTTGCACATCAGTTCCACGAACCGCTCATAAGATTGGACAAGATCAGTTACAACTTGCAAGTTCACAATCTAAACAAAATCCGCTCCTTATGAATTGCATTAGGTCCCTCTTGAAACACGGGAATTTAATCGTGAACAGTTTCAATTTTCGAACCTTGTGCCGTGTGCCCATGCGATCTGGCCGTTGCATGGGCTAGGGAATTTATGAAGTGCTTTTCTAGCCACTTAACACACTTCTTTAAAAATCTAGCTTTATTATGAATGTAATTGAAAAAATAACTCCATCTTCAAGCATGACAGGTAGCACATGCTATGCTGTATAGCAACGAGAGCTCAACAACAATGCTGCCGAGCAACGAGAGAATGGAAGCACCACCTGTCAGGCACTCCAATCTTGACAAGTTAGGTAAGCTGAGTAATTAGATGATTTAATTAAGTAAATTATATTATTAAGCAATTAATTAAAGTGATTAACTAAGCTATTAATTAAATAAATTTGATGGGCTCAATGATACTGAGAAAAGGGGAGCTCGACAACACTTTTCCGTGGTATATGTGCACGACAAGTTTGACAACACTTTTCCATGGTATATGTGCAAGACAGGTGACTTATGCCACATAGCTTGCGTTTCATGGTCAAGAGAAAAATATTTTTATAGTTGCCTTTAGAAGGAGGCTAGTTTGAAAACAAATTATAAAAAGGTCACAAAAACGCTGGCTTCGGAATCTGTCTCTTTTCTGAATACTAATGGAGCCCTGCAGTGGCGGATCTAGGATTTTAAGTTAGGGTATGCCGAGCTAATATTATAATATATAATTCGGTAAAATCAAATGAACAATTCGATAAACAACTATAAATATTATCGAGAAATTCGGTATCACAGTATAAAATAACTAGAAACATGATAATACAAGTATAAATTATAATATAAATAGTTCGAACATTTTAAGTATGAAATATGCATAAAAGAAGTTTACGCACCTACAATAGTTTAAATAATACAATATTACTTCTTGTTTGGCCTCCGCCTTCTAATAGCCGTGAAACTCTTGATTATATCATTTTCATCAATTGAAAGAAAATATCTCGCTCAATAAACGTTTACGGAAAAGAGATGCAATGTTTTTAAAAAGAGATGAAGCGGCGACCCTCTTTGCTTCTCGTTTTGCAATATTTCGGAAAAAGATGAAGCAGCAGCGACCTTCATTGCTACATGTTTCTAGAAAAGAGATGCAATGTCTCAGTTACTCTTTATAATTCAACAACTCTACAAACAAAAAAGCAATGCATCAACAAGCAACTCTCTAGTCTCTAGCAAAGTAGCAATTATATTTGTTTCTACTCTATAAATCAACTAGCGCCTCTTGCACTCAAATTACATGTTGGATCGATATACACTAATATAACAATCAGAGGGGGTGAATGATTGTGCGGAAGCTAAAACAAATTTTTATTGATTCTCAAATCACCCCTAAACAAATTATAAAAAACTGCTTCGGTTTCAGAAAAACAGACTGACACATGTTAACTAAAACAGTAATTTCTGAAGATCCAACCGTTGGATTGATGTGAAATTTTAACTGTAGAAACTAGATTCAATTTTGAAACTAACCCAACAAGAATTAGCTCAATCGGACCTACGGATCTAAAGTTATGACCTTTACAAGCTGACTGTATAAAATAATGACGGTATTATAGACTGTATTAGGCCGAATCTACAGGGTATTTTTTTTTAGATAAAGGAAACAAAGTTCCGGTCTCTGCAAAAAGCATACGACCTTATTACATGAGCTTCAGCGATCAAACCGATCACCAAAAAAGGAAAAGAAAACGAAATAAAATTCAAAGACAGAGTCTATTATTATTTCGCCATCCAAGCTTGGCAAATAATTCTAGCGCGACAACTTCCAGAGTTCTACTCGCCTTCCGGAAAATCTCCTTTGAGGTCTCATGCTGCAACAGAGCCCAAAAGCGCAACCAGTATGTTCCCCTGAAGATCGCCTGCAAACAAGAAGTATATTGTTTGTTCTCAAAGAGTAATTCATTTCGTGAGCACCAAATAGCCCACAAGAGAGCAGCAACCCCCGCAAAAATCAATCTTCTCTCTTTCTTTTCAGAGCCGAATAACCAATTTCCAAACATGTGTGAAATAGATCTTGGTGTAGTTAACCCAGTAGCGATATGAATTATTCTCCAAATATTTTTGGCATGCTGGCAATCAATGAACAAATGTTTGATTGTTTCATTACTGTTACAAAAACAGCATTTAGGATTCCCAATCCAGTTTCTTTTAGCTAGGTTCTCCTTAGTTAAAATAACACCTTGTTGTACATACTAAAGGAAAATCTTAATCTTCAAAGGAACCTTTAATTTCCAAATGAAGTTAGAAGTGAACGGAGGACCCCTATTCATAAGATAAGTATACATAGACCGTATTGAGAAATGACCATGTCTATGTAGATCCCAGGTAAAAGTGTCCCTTCTATTAGTAAGCTGTACATGAGCTATTTTTGCTACCAGGTTAAGCCACAAATTCCAATTATCCCCTACTAAAGCACGTCGAAAGGTAATATTCGGTGGCATCTGCGTCATGACACTTGCCACCGTGCTATGTGGATAATTGACAATTTTAAATAAACTAGGAAATTGCGCTTTGAGTGGTTTAGAGTCCACCCACTTATCTTCCCAAAATCTAGTTTGTGAACCATCCTGAATTTGAAATGTTCCACAACTGAGAAAAATGTCCCTAACCTTGAGAATCCCTTTCCAAAATTGAGAATCTCTAGGTTTAACTTGCACCTGGGATAAACATTTTGAACTCAGATATTTATTCCTGAGCAAAGTCTGCCAAGTCCCCTCCTCATTGATTAGTTTAAACAACCATTTACTAAGGAGACATTTATTTTTTATTTGAAGATCAGTTATACCTAGACCCCCTTGATCTTTGGGACGACACAGGATATCCCATTTTGCAAGTCTATATTTTCGCTATCACTATTACCTTGCCAAAAAACACGGATCTATAAAAATCCAGTTTTTGACAGACCCCCTTGGGGAGTTCAAAGAAAGACATCATGAACATAGGAAGGCTACTTAAAACTGAATTTAAGAGAACAAGTCTTCCCCCGTAAGAGAGATATTTGGATTTCCATGTACTTAATTTGCGCTTGAATCTGTCCTCGATACCACCCCAATCCGCATTACGGAGTTTATGAAAATGCATCGGGATACCTAAGTATCTAAACGGGTATGATCCTAACCCGCATCCAAACAAACTAGTGTACGTATGCTCATAATATTTGGCTTCACCAAAGCAAAAGAATCTACAGGGTATGCCGTGGCATACCGAACATACCCTGTAGATCCGCCCCTGGAGCCCTGCGCGATCAAAATGCAGCAGTAAAAGCTTCCTCCCTTCTATGGAGAAGGACCGCAGCACCCGAGGACGCTGTAAGCCTGTAATTCTGCGTGTCCCCCGTCTGCACCGTCCGATCGAATCTCTCACCGTCCATCGCTTTCGCCCGCACGGCCCCTGCTGCAACCTGGCAACTCCACCACGTGTCAGAGCCCGCCCCCAACCCAAACACCCACCAATCACGTCAAAAGTTCTCATAATCCGATGGCTCGTAGTGACCCTAGGCTAGAAAGGCTGAGCAAATCTACGGCCTAGATCGCCCGCATCCTCGCGAGAGCGCAGTCCATGCATCCAATAGCTCCACTCTTTCTGACAAGTGGGGCCCTTGTAAATTCCCTTCCGCATCTGCACTGTCGTATGAGTTACTCTCCTCGCCACTCCCGGGGCCCGCATTCGGTGGGGCCGATGATTCAGTGATGTGCTAAGATGAACGGTGGAGTGACTATGTGTAGGTGGTTGGGGGAGACGCAAGCATAAAATGGACGTGACTCGCTGCTCCATAGTTCTCACTCCCACTACTCTCCTCCCCTTCCGTATAAACTTTAAAGCGTGTGTGCGGTTAATTTTCCGTCTAAGAAAAAAAAGAGAAGAAGCTCGTGTGGGTTTTGTGCGGAAGGAGGGGATTTGGCTCCTGGGGATGAAAACCCTAGATGGTTTTACGCCGCGAAGCTAGGCGTCCGGCTGCTCGAATTGCGCGGCTCCGTGAGGTACGCGCGCTCGCGCTCGATGAACCAGCCGCGATCGGTTCGTTGCAAATTTTGGGGTTCTATGTGATCGGTTGGTTCCAGTTCGGTTGGGGCGCTTCGGTGGAGAAATTGATGGGGAATGCCTGCGTTTTGAGGCATTTTTGTTTTGCATTTTTTGCGGGGTTTGGGCGTGCTTGTTGTGGTATTTTTTGGTTTTGTTGTGTGGTATTGTTGATTTGGCTCGTTAGTCGCATCGTCTATGATTGCGTGTGCGCGTAATTAAGGTTTAGATTTTTTTTCAGAAAAAAATTTCGCGTGTGTCCGTATCCTTTTGCTTGGCGTAGTCCGCGTGCTAGGGAGCTTAATCGCTGCGTCCTTCTGGTTTTCCTGCCATTTTCTCGCTCAACCATGCGAGGTTTGTTTGTATTCGGGAGTTCAGCGGCGAGGTCACGGAATCGCGAGCAAGCCTCCGCGCCGCCGCTACTCACCATAGCCATTCGCCGCGTGCATTGAATTTTTTCGCTGACTTGGACTTCACTGTCGCCTCCGCATCCGCCTCCGGACATCCGGCAACGCGGGCGGGAGGCAAGCGGCGGCTCCCCGGTGGCGCGTTTACCCGATCGAGTTCTACTGCATCCCCCGCACCTCACCACCGATCCCTCGTCTTGCCAGTGACTCCTCCCTCACTCTCGTTCCCTCCCATGTTGTCTCATAAAGTAGCGGTTGCTATTTTTTCGGAGTACTGAGTTCGAGGGTTTTTTTTCCCATTAAAAAAATTTCTCTCCTAGTGCTCAGGAGTATGGCGGTCGTGTGTAGTAGGAGCAAACGGAGGCTGCGTTGCATTTAAGTTTCCATAAGAAACTGGGGGAAATCAGGAGGTGATAAGAAACGGGGGGAAATCAGGAGATCGTAACTGTCCAGGTGTCTATCCACTCTCCGTTCACAGATGTGGGCGTGATTTTGTGGGCCTATCTCCTTATTTTTACACCCTGCATGCGTTTTATGGTAATTGCGTCAAGAAATGTTGGTGCGAATTTGAGCGCAAATAATTACATATTTTGCACTGTAAGCGTTTTTTTGTTCTCAGATAGATTTCGTGGTTTAGGTACTTTTCCTCAATTTTGGGGTGTAGGTTTTGGTTCGTGCATTTGCCTCTTCGATTTGGCTGTACATTAAGTTTGGCGAGCGCTTATGTAGTAAGTGGGACATGTGAGAAAGCAAGGAAGACGAAACGGAAAGACCACAGAAGTATATTAGCCGGGGCTCACAAATCGGAAATTTTTGTATGGCAAGTTTGTAATGAAGCCATGAGTTTAGTGGTTTCACTCTCTCTGTTGAACCAAATATTCCGTGTCCTTCCTTTGTTTATTGTCTCCTTTATTTCACTCGCCAAACAAGAGTCAACAGATTTTCTACCATACAACAGACTCTCTAGGGAAACTGGAACATCTGTTCTATCTAGGTGATTGTACGAGCTGTTGCTTGCTAAAGAAGAAGAAGAATCAGTCCCTTGGACAAGAAATTGCTAATGTCTTCTGCACTGCATGCTCATTCAGGATTTCGAGCCTTTCCATGTAACAATTAGGCGGTTCTTGCCTGGTGGGGGATATCGAGTTTAAATTTATACTTCTTCTTACAACTAAGGTGAGGTTTCTTGTATTCTGTCGCTTCTAAAGTCACGTATCTGTGGTTGGGGCACTTTGTACCGCTTAATATTTCCAGGTAATGTTGATTTTCTTATCATGGTTATTAATTGTTAGGCCATTTAGTATCTTGCTTCACAAGCAGGCTTGAGTGAGGACATTAATAGGCAATTTTGGGAAGATCTAGATGACATGGTTAGAAGTCTAGTAGTGAGAAGTTTTTCTTAGGATGCATTTCAATAGTCATGTTGGTACAACTAGTGGGGAGCTTGAGAGGGTGCATGTGGGTTTTGGTTATGGTGATAGGAACCAAGAAGGACAAGATATCTTGAACTTTGTCGTAGCATATGACCTCATGATAATTAACACCTTTAAAAAGAGATAATCCCATGTAGTTACCTTTAGCAATGGTCAGCATTCCAGCCATATTGATTTTGTCCTTGCTAGGAGGGAGGACAAACGAGCCAGCATAGATTGTAAAGTTATACTTGGAGAGTGTGTTGTTCGTCCTTATGACTTTACCTTTAGCAAGTGGTGGAAGTTCAAAGGGGATGCCATATGGGCGTTTAAGGAGAGAATTGTCGTGGAAGGGATATGGAATGTGGGAGAAGTCACGAATAGTAGGGCCGTATTTGTTTAGTCTTAGACTATTTTGGCTTTTAGCTTAAAGCTGGTTTTTTGCTTAAGCAGCGTATATGCATTATGCTTTTAAGCTAAGCCAAGGTGTTTGGTAATTTGAGTTTTTCGGCCTCTTAAGCTATGGCTTAAAGTTGAAAAGCCTGCAATACCTTTTATACAAGTTACCTTGTTCATTCAATGTTAAAGTCATTATCATCTATTTCAAACTTTTCATCTGGGGTACATTTCTATCCATCTTACTCTGTGTTCCTTACTAATCAAAATCCAATAAAAACCGTATTTGTTCATGAACAACAAACAACGAGTGAATTAAGCAGCATATTTGTTCATGAACAACAAATTTCATCGGGTACCATCCACAAGAACAGTGACACCACTCTTCTTTTCTCTTACATCATTGAAAAATTATCGGATACAAAAATCCCATCTTCTCAAGAAATTCATCTGGTACAAGAAATTTCATCTTCAATAAATTTCAAGAAAAAAATTGAAAATTCAGAAAAAGAATGGGATGATCCCCATCTAGTACAAGAATTCTTGGAAAGGTGCAAGAAATTGGAAAATGAGGATGCGACCATGGGAGCCTGGAGATGGCTAAATCTGGGCCCTGCTCGCCTATGTGAAGGGACAACGGCGAGACTGCAGAGGGAGAAGGGAGGGGAGGTGGTGGCCGGCAGACTAGGTGGAAGGGCAGCAGCAGGCAAGTCTTGGGAAGGTGTTGATAGAAAACTAGAGATGCGGAGGCGCTACGTCGCTGAAGTATGTAACCCAAGCCATACTCCCAGGAAAGTTCGAACGGCCTTCAACAAAATAGTACTTGTACCCAAAATCGACAAGGTGGGTAGATAGAGAATACCTAGGGGCGCGATATCACCCTCTCGAAGGAACTCGGCAAGCCTCCTGAGTCACTGGTGCGTAGTAGAATTTTAAGTTGTCTTGAAAACAAAAGAAGAGGCAGGGGTCCACTGAGACTGATGTGGGAAGAAGCAATTAAAAGAGACTTAAGGGCTTGGAATGTATCCAAAGATTTGGCGTTGGATAGGAGTGCATGGAAGTTAGTGATCCATGTACCAGAGCCATGACCTAAGATTGAAGGTTTAGAGGTTTAGACTTTGATTACATTTCATTCCTAGCCTACCCCAACGTGTTTGGGATAGAAGGCTGGTTGTTGTTGTTTGCTGGTTACTAATTGTTTGGTTCAACAAGCATGCGTACTTCCGCTAGTAGAATATGCATTATTAATGCTTCTTTGAATGTTATGCTCTTCCTTTTGTGAGTTGCTGCGAGCAAAAAACCTACCTCATGGTAAACAGACAACATAGAACAAATAGATTCTTCCTGTAGCAAATTTTTAGAAGAGGGGCAAAGCATCCTTTTCTAGTTTACAACATTAATTTTGATACTTTGATATTATTCATCTAGAACCATTTATGTGAAACAATTAGGATACTAGTGTAGAATGTGGTAGATGAAATTAAGTAACAAAAATAACTTGTAAAGTTCAATAATGGTGCTAAGCAAACATTGTTTTGTTGCTTAAACAGGTTTTATAAAGGCCAAAAAGTGAAACAAGAACTTTGCAATTGTTGATTACGAGGATATGGCTGAGAATGCTGATAAAGATAGTACTGCCAATTTTGATTTGATTTGTGCTTTATGTGATAATGGTGGAGAAATTGCAAGGTGTGTGTCCATTTGTCTACTCTTTATCTGCTCTGAACAAAGTGTAAAAGCATCATTTTTAGTTCCTGCATTCAGGGAAACCTGAACCGTTATGTAACTTTTGTTCTCTCCATTCTATCATAGAACCTCTACTATCATATTGTTAGTTTTCATGTAAAATTTATATATTCTTTGGCGGTTTCTCATTTGTGAGGTGCACTTCTGCTATACTGCTTGCAGCTGTGAAGGCAAGTGCCTGCGGTCGTTTCATGCGACGAAAGATGCTGGTGAAGATTGTCAAACCTTGGGCTACACTAGGGTTCAGTTTGATGTATCTATACTGATCCTCCACTTGTGAATGAAACAATTTTTACTGTTCTCTGCCTATTCCGGGCGTCTTTTGATGAACTTTTACATATCTACAGGCAATGGATGTTTTCCTGTGCAAGAATTGTGAGCATGAAAGATATCAATGTTTTGCTTGTCGAAGGTTGGGTTCAGCTAAAATAGATTCTCCAGAGGTTAATCCCTTTTACCTAATATTGTTCTTAAGAAAATTCAAGCAGAGACTAATTGGCTGCTTACTTTCCCAGTGCTATTATTATGAAGTCAATAAAAGCTTCCTTTATTGAAAATTATTATGAAGTCTGGTGTAGTGACTTACGCTCCTTTCTCAATGTTTTATGAACTGATTTTTGAAGCCTTTTGTCTAAAACTCTTCTTTCTTTTAGGTATTTCCATGTGCTTTTGCAAGTTGCGGTCACTTCTATCATGCTAAATGTGTTGCGCAGTTATTATTCCCTGAAAGTGGAGCCAAAGCAACTGAATATACGGCAAAGATAGCCAATGGGGCAAAATTTGCATGTCCAATTCATAGATGTGACATTTGCAAGTATGGTGAAAACAAGGAGGTTAAGGAGCTGCAATTTGCTGTCTGCCGGCGGTGCCCCAAGTCATATCATAGAAGATGTTTGCCAAGGTATTTAAAGATCCCATTGTTCATATTTTTGCCAGAGTAGTTTGCATTCTTCATCAGTTGCTATTTATTACTTACTGATACATATATACCTGTCCATAGGAAAATTGCCTTTGATGACTTCATTGAGAATGGCGTTTATCTTTTGCAAAGGGCATGGGATGGCCTTCTTCCCAACAATCGCATCTTAATATATTGCCTGTAAGATTTATTTCCTGCTGTTAACTATTTATGCTCATTGTTCACCTACATATTTCTGAGTTCTGACTAGATCTTTTTCTTTGGCCAGGAAGCATGATGTTGATCCAAAACTTAGAACACCTCTAAGGGATCATATTAAATTTCCTGATGATCCTGCTGTCACGAAAAAACCCTTCAATGTAAATGAAATGAACAAAAGGAGGGTTAAGGTACGGCGTCTTGAGGAGTGTGAGCGTCCCATTGTCCCATTATCTGGTGTCAAAAGACCTTTTGGTACAATGAATCGTTCTTCCTTAAGCAACTTTGTAACTAAAAGGAGGAAAGTGCCTTTGTATGGAGGTACAAAACCTTGCCCCCGTAGGCCTGTGTCTGGGGAAAAAACAGTAGTTATGTCAAGAATCCCCTTTAGTTCATTCCCCGAGATTGACATAAACACCGAGAGGAGGTAAATCTACCCGTCTGTTTACTTCTGCATTCCTTTTGTTCAACAGTTGTTTATGGTTTTTAGATGTACTCCATTACGAAGTCAAGTTTGACTACAAATATTTATAAAAACATATATACTTGCCATATAAAGACTTTACTAGAGTTGATGTAAAAAACGCGTTCAGAAAATTATATGTTTCTAGTATTTAGTGATAAATTTTGCTGAAAGAATGAATGGTCAAAATTGTGCATTTGAGGGCATGAAAGACATACATTTGGGAATGGAGGTACTGCTAATTTTGTTTTTAAGATGCTTTGGGATTCGTAGGTTTAGTTGTAAATGTAGTGGACGGCATTGAGAAAAGCTTAGAGCTGCTAGACGTCATCCTGTAAATTTACAGAAGCAGTTGGGAAAAAAGTTGTCGTTTTTGACAAGATTAGCATCCCAGTGTGAAATGAGTGAGACGGCTGTGTTTGTAGTACTTGGATTTGTTGTGGAATGCTAATCTAAGAAACCGGAAAGTTTGTGTATCTTGTTGTCTGTACTGATGTGTACTAACAAAAATAAAAAGAAAATTAATATAATCATCATATTAATTTTGTTTCTAATGATTCATGGGCCACTCATCATGTCAAATATTTTAAGTGCAGGCACTGCTACCTTTGCATTATATTGTGTCCAGTATTTGTTCAAGTTGCACTGTTTAATACTGTTGTATTTTTTTTCCTTACCATAATCTGCAAGCACTGAGACTATCATTCAATTCAGAATTCGCGAGTTTGCACAGGAAGTGTCATCAGATATAACTATTGAGGATGTACAAAAAAAGTTGGTGGTTTCATCTACATACACACCAGTTTGGAAGAATAATGATATAATTACATTGGGAAAGGTGGAAAGATCTGTTGAGGTACCCTGCTGCACTTTCTTAGAACTTAAAAGCACTGCCACAAATTTGATTTATTCTTACGTGTTTTCCTTTCAGGCTATTAAAACAGCTCTGCATATGTTAGAAGATGGTGCGAACATCGAAGATGCCAAAGCTGTATGTGCACCTAGTGACCTTTTCCTACTTGCAAAGTGGAAGGTACATGGCAATGATGAAACTCACTTCCTGGCTTTTTCAGACGACTATTTATTTGTCTATTTTAGGAATAAATAGTAGATAGATGACGCCAACATGCTAACATACTCCTTTGTTTCATTCTTATATTTTTGTACTTGTAGAAAATTTCTCTATCTAATTATTAGTAAGACATTGAGATAAGCCGACTACAACATTGCAAGCTTGCAATCACAATATAAATGATATTTTGAACTATTATCTGCAGAACAAGCTGAATATCTATCTTGCACCATTTCTTCATGGCATGCGCTACACATCTTATGGGCGTCACTTCACCAAACTGGACAAACTCGAGCAGGTAGGTGCTCATATTATTAAAAAGTGACCTGTTGATTCCTGGTTGCACCGATTTATCTTCTTTTTACTGTTCTTTTGGTAGCAAACTGTCAGGTTGCAACTTGCTAATAGTGTTCTGACATGAAAATTTACAAATATCCTTGGTTTCCTTTTTGAGTTATGGGAGCAATATGGTTTGCAATTTCCGTACAACTGGATGTGCTAATCGTGATGTGATGTCTTGATATGGTCGGATAGTGTCTATGGTATTTACTGCCAATTGCTAAATTATCTCGTGAAATTAACTTATCTTGTGAAAATAACTTGTACATTTTCATTTATAGATGACCAATTAAATGAAATTGCACATGATTTTGTAGTATCCATTGAAGGGTTTGACCCCAAATTACATAACAAGCAAATTCAGGAATTCATCCATGCAGCATACTGTAGCGTGGTTATTGTGGCCCTTGGCAGCTGCAGTTGTTGGGGACTTAAGACCCGGTTTGTTAGGAGTTGTTTATCATTATTTGGTAGTTTCTTTTCTCATGGATTGAGTTGTTAGTGTCTCTCTCTAATTAAAGAAGATCTGGCATTGCTTTAGAATTAAGCAAGAATGAATTAAATCCTCCCCCCTCTAGATATATCTATCCATGGCATTACTATCCTGAAGTAGATTTTGGTTGCAGTTGGTGTAGCTAATTGAAATGTGCCTAAATGATCTTAGACCTTTTTCTATTTATGTTGGTCATAAGCAGAATGCTAGATAAACCCAAGGTAGATCTATTTGATGTTGCACCAAGAGTGGTCAATAGAAACTAGATAATCCCAAGATCAGTTGTTACTCTTCAATCTCAGTATCACTGATGCTGATTTCTTTTTGTTTCTTTCTTGGAACTGAAAACATTACTGTTTATCCTTCTTATCTGTGGGTTATGGTTATGTAGAACTTCAAATACTATAGGTTGCTTCCCATTGCTCAGTGCATTCCTCAATGCATTCTCCTTTTGTGGTAACTGATGCAACATTGGTGAAATTTTGCAGATTGTAGATAAGCTACAATGGTATATTCAAAGTGGTGACACGGTAAATGTCTGCTCTGGTTTGGTTATGTAAATCTGGCCTTTGTTGACGTGCATAAGCCATGTGCCTTATTATAACTCTTTTTTCATCTTCTCTTGTTCATGTACCTGCATAAAATCTGTTGCTGTTTTTTTGGTCAGGAAATTTATTTGATAATATAGTGTTATTGTTCTGATATGCTATCCATGACAAGCTTAGATATCTCAGTTACAGGGTGATGCCTCCGGTAATATTAAGTAAATTAGAAATTAGAAAATTAAAACCAGGCTAGTTCGTAGGAGGGGTACTGGAAGGGACCAATTGGCACAAATAAAGAGGCAAAAATCTTGTCACATCTGATGTTGTTTCAATTGTTTCTGCTAATCTCCTCCTAAGGGATTAGATATTTTGTTTATTTGCAAGAATCTTGATTTGTAGAATCACCCTAGCATATATTTTACATGTTTGTACTAAGAGATTTTTTTACCATCCTTGGGAGGTACAAAAAAATACATTGAGTTTGCACCAAGAGGTACCAAACGTTTAAATGGTGGAGGTACCAAGAGGTACAAGAATTTAAGGGTAATTTGATGGTACTTCTCAAGGATGGTAAAAACTCTATTGTAATAACATGTAATGATTGAGTGCCATACGTTACCTGCTTGGACTGTCAGTTCTGCATTATCCTCGGATAAAGCTTCTACTTCCCGTACTTGGGTTAAATTGATACCAGAAATTTCTGTTTTGTAACTGTTTTGCTTTAACTCTTTTTTGCAATGCTGATTGCAGTGCTAATATAGCTATCGGCTTAATGCTAGATTTCTAACCTTTGTGTTCATTTTTCTATCTGAACTCTGAATATTCACAATATACGATCAACGAAATATGCTTATGATGATTCATGAACCTGACCATTCTATTTATTCTTATTCTTTCTAGGTTGTTGACTTTTGCTGCGGGTCAAATGATTTTAGCTTATTATTGAAGGAAAAGCTTGAAGCTTCTGAAAAAAATTGCTTCTATAAAAATTATGATCTCATTCAGCCAAAGGTTGTGTGTGCATTTTCTCAAATTTATGAAAGGATCTACAGTCGCATTTTTATGTTTAATACTCCCTCCATTGATTTTTATAAAGCCTATTTGGTTTGCATTCTTGTTGAAAATTATAAGCGAGCATGCATCTTTAATGCTACTTTCTCTCTTTTGTCCCTATTTATTCTCTTCTCTTTCCCAAACATTTATGCATGACTAACCACACAAATTAGTTCTTCTCATAATTCCAAAGCCCTTAATAGAAAGGTACTATAGTCATCTTAGAGCTTCCTTAATCTCTGTGTCTGGTCAAAATACACCCTATAAAAATCAATGGAGTGAGTAGTTTATTTAATATTGAACAAACAGCCATGTATGAAATAGTTACATTTTAGTAAGATATATCAGATTTGAGATGCAGATATTGGGGCCTGGACTGGCACCTGATCTCTTTTGCTGCTCCCTTGGCAAATTTTGACCTGTTAGTGTTTTAGCATAGCTGACTACTGATACAGCATTATAATTCTCTAGAATGATTTCAATTTTGAGAGACGAGACTGGATGACCGTTCAACCGTATGAATTACCCACAGGATGCCGATTGGTATAGTCACAGGCACTCGTGTTATTTTGCTCTCTCTCATTATTGTAATGGACAAATTCCCAGTTTTTTATGGCCATTGTTTGTTGTTATCCACAGATCATGGGGCTGAATCCTCCCTTCGGGTTTAAAGCTTCTCTCGCGAACCAATTCATCAATAAAGCCCTAACTTTCAAGCCAAAGCTGATAATTCTTATTGTTCCCAAGGAAACCGAAAGGTCCTCCCTCTCTATCTCCTCATATATCTTCTTGGTTGTCATTAATCTCTAAGACTTTTACACCATTCCATACTTGATGTTGGGTAGGTTGGATAAAAAATACCCACCGTATGAGCTAATATGGGAGGATTCTAATCAGCTCTCTGGAAAGGTACGTCTGCAGAGTAGTCTCCTTAAGTACTACTATATCTTATCCTCAGAATAGTGATAGAATTTTGCTCCTGGCCGTTTCTTTTGAAAAATTGTAGTCATTCTATTTGCCTGGATCGCTTGATGCTGATAACAAGCTGATGGAACAATGGAATCTATCACCACCTCCTCTATCTCTATGGAGCCGTAGTGATTGGGCCCGGAAACATACGGAGATAGCCAAAACAATGAAGCACGTCTCCAGCAAAAATCTATGCTATGGTGATTCGCAAAGGGAGATAGCAGACGTTGCATCTATGGTCAATGATGGGTTTGCGGACATCCATGACGAAGAAAAGCAAGGAGAGACCAGCAAAAGCCTCTGTTTTAGAACAGTTGTTGGCTGACACATACCTTGATACTACTAGTTCTCCAGGGAACTACTGGATAGATACCAATGGCCGATCACGGCAACCTTGCAACTATGACACCCCAGGAAGAAATGACCCAACCCATGAGTACCATGTAGATATGGTTTCCTCAGGAAGAAATGACCCAACCCATGAGTGTCATGCAGATATGGGTGCGGGATCTGATATGAGCATTTCGTCATCTGATAGAAGTGATTGTCAAAAACAAATAAAAACTGTGTCCTCAGAGCATGGCCGTACTGGTCCACAAGCCTGCAACCTTGTTGGAAGTGTACCTGCAGAGCAAGCAGCTGGTTATGCCGATTGTGAAGAGGTAACATCAGCTGGTCTTCAATATTGTAGGCCAGGTGCCTCAGGAAGAAATGACCCAACCCATGAGCATCATGCAGATATGGGTGCGGGATCTGATATGAGCATTTCGTCATCGGATAGAAGTGATTGTCAAAAACAAATCCAGACTCTGTCAATTTCAGAGCATGGCCGTACTGGTCCACAGGCCTGCAACCTTGTTGGAAGTGTTCCTGCAGAGCAAGCAGCTGGTTATGCCGATTGTGAAGAGGTAACATCAGCCGGTGTTAAGCATTGTAGACCGGAAGACTCACCGCCTACACAGAGACCTGCAGCTGACACTCAACGCAGAAAGCTGGAAGATTCACCTACGGCAAGCAAACACAACTCACCACCTATGGAGGAACTCGGAGCTGGCTTTCTCGGACAGCTGAACAATGCATCACCTGCAGGCAAGCATGCAGATGATGTGCAATATCGAAGGCTGGAAGACTCGCCGTCTCCAGCTTGCGAACAGCCGGAAGATTCACGGCCTCCAGCTGATGTTTCTCATGGTAATTCAATGTCTGCTGAAAATCCGCCACCAAGGAATACCTTTCCCGGGCTGCGGTTTGCGCCCGCTGCCTTATGGCATGGATGCTATGCCTCCCAAGGCATGGACCAGCCGACTTTCCGGCCGGGGGCATCATCTGGTGGTTGGATTGAGGAGTGACACTAACCAAGAGAAGATACCGTCATCTTTTTGCTAGCAAATGACCGATTGACTAGCGTGCTTTAATCCGGTGAGGAAGTTGAAAAGGATCTACGTCTCTTGTCATGTGTTACTCTGTAGAGGGGATGCCAGTAGCTGCCTATGTACCTCGGCTTATCTTATGGGTGTGAGCTTGTTCTGTTCTACGGCCAGCTTTAGAAGATGCCGAGGCTATGTGAGACTAACTTTGGATAGAAATTGACACGAATTTTCATTTCCATCGATGCCTGTTGCCTTTCGTGTTTGTGATTGCTTGTGCTTGCCATTCTGTGTTAACCAAGAACACACCCTGTTGCTGTGGCAACTGACAACGAAAGGATGGTACTTGGTAAATGAGAACTTGTCTGCCTGTTGCACGACGCATCTCGGATGCAGATATGAACCGATCACAAGCTGCAGCGTTTTGTTAAGACCTTACTGAAGGTTACAAATTTCCTTTTTGGACCATGTCTCGGACGCGGCCGAAATCTAAAATTTTTGGTGATATTTCGTAATTTTGACTGAAATTTAAAAATCAAATTTCAAATCCAGTATTTTTGGGGCTAGCATTCGGTCCTTTAAAACCCCTGTGAAATGGTCTCTTGAGGCCAGAAAAATTTGAGAAAAAATATGAAAAGCTTATGCAAGTATTTATCTATATTTTCTATCTATTGAATGCAAAATACTAAGTTAGAAATTAATTATTTCAATGCAAAATTCTCATGCCTCAATGTCCCTTTTGAGACATGCAGTTATGTAGGAGGTATATGTATGGATGTTAGGGGGGACTCCCATTTGAAAACTTTGAATTTTTTAAATCCCACTGATATTTGGAATCTCGGTCCGACTAAGATTCAAAATTTTAGTCGAGATTTCCGAAATCATGGCGAGACTTTGAACCATGCACTAGCAGTGGTGAAATTGCCAAAATCTAACCGAAATTCACCGAAATCACTGTAGCAATTCAGAACTTTGAGATTTTTTTTAAAAATCCCACCGATATTTGGAACATGATCGGTGAAGGCATGACTAAAATACCAATTGCTACCAACTCGAAATGATCCCACGCCTTTCTATTTCTCCTCTTTGAAGCATCTCACATGCTCTACTTTTGCTTTCTTATCCATCTCAAGTTGCGAGATGACAACACAACGATTTTTTTTTTGTGACACTAGTTTCGCCGAGAGGGCAAAAGTGGCGATGTAGGCCCACTTTAGCTGTTCAGGAGAGCAAATCCATCTCGAGCATGTTTTTTTTTTCAGTCTTTTGATTGTAGTGTGTAGATTATGTGTTTTTTTTCCTTACAAATCATGTGCACTTTGGATCATTGGATTCTCTGGTATGTATGGCAACCCTAATGTAAAACCCCTCCCTCCTCTCCATCTCTCCTTAGCCCACTGCCACTCCGACCCCACCTACATAAACATCACCTCTGCTTCTAATCTAATCCACCATTGTGGTGTCCAGTGGTGCCTTCGCCATTGGCCACTATTTATAATCGATTTGCTGCCATCTAGGAAATGTAGGATTAGACTTGGGTGCATCTTCAATGGTCCAAAAATTTACCTAACATTTAGGCCAAAACCTGCAGGTACATGTCGGCTAGCGAATCTCGCCTTTTGCATTTTCAGTCTAGCCTATGTTTTCTTTTTTAAGTTCTTCTCTTTCCATGAGTTTTTGGCCTGATTAGATTGATCTTTCTTGTAAATCTAGAATGATCAACAATGGAGATAGGAAAACAAAAGGGTGAGTTTTACGGATATGCATTCTCTGTGTCTTTGCATGAAAATGGTAGATGTATACCGTGTTGTGTTGTTAGGCACGCTTGAAGCCATCGGGTCGAGCTTTCAATGGCTTCGATGGATTTTGACGAGAAAATGTTAATATTTTGTAGGAAATTGAAAGCCCCCAAAATCTCATTCACGTTAATCTAGATCATCAATTCCGCATCCAATATGTCACCCACCCTACCGTGCTTTTTCAACAACATAACAGATATTGCACGTAAGTGTTTTACACCTACACAAGTATGCTTTAGTAGAAATTTTATAAGATCATAGATTTATCTATAGCCTTTGTCTGCTTAGACATATGCTAAGGGATGTATGATGTGCGTGCATGCGTGTCTTTCTTGTAATTGCAAAAAAAAAAACACACACACACACATTTTGTTCTTCCAAAATACACAAGTGGCTATTGCTTGTGTTGCACATGCAACGTGGATGTACTGGTCAACAGCACATGCCTATTGTTGCACGCTTTTCCAGAACAGAAATTTGAAGGGCAAAACAAAAGTCGCCACTGCTAATTGCCAAGCTAGCCTAACAACACCACGAGAGAAAAAGTTCTTCCCTCCTTTCACTGTGAGAAAGATGGAATGGGCCCACGTGAGCTTGAAAAAAAGACGCTGTTCACTTTTGGACCCCTACCGTCTCCTTTGATCAGCAAACCAAAGCCTTAGAACTCGTTCCATGGTCAAGCTCCTCATGGGAACAATCTTCTCTCTTAAGTCTCTTTAAAAGTACTGATCTTCTGCATACCTGACCGCAATTGTACTTGCCATCACAGGTTCACAGCAGATATTCATCCAAGCATAGGAGCAAACCAAGTCATATCCTAACTGTCGAAGTATAGGTAGGTTGTATATCTCTACCTATGATTCAAGTTCCTGAGTGAATCGATTGATTTGTAAAGCTAGCCCTAGGCTTCACAAACACACAGGCTATTTGTCCTTTTTGTCTGTAATTTAAGTTGTTAAGTGAGCCAATTGATGGCGCGCCACATGTACGCAGCCACAGATGATCCTGGCGTGAACTCTTGCTAGGTCGTGTGTGTTTAAAAACCTCTAGTATTCTAATCGACTACATTTGCTTGTAGTGCAAAGAAACCTTCCTCTCTCTCTCTCTCTCTCTCACCCATGCTTGTGCTTTGTGCAATTAGCAGTTCATTGGGACTTGACGAAAGATGAGGAGGATGCCAATGGCAATGCTACCATCTTTAGCAACCTGCTGCCGTCTCTTCTTCAGCGTGGTTCCTTGCTCCTCATTCCGGGGAGGCCGTTTCGTCGACCTCTAGCTTCTTCGCCGTCTTCTCGGTTCTTCCGAAGAGCAGAGGCATGGAGGCCGTCACGCAAACATAGCTCAACAAATGGAGGAGAGTTTTGGTGAGGAAGAAATCGTTCCATGACTCCGATGTATTTGGTATGCAGGAAAGCCAGGCATTTTACTCAATTCAGACTTCTTTTCGCTTTCCTCTCCTTGGTATTTGTTGCATGTTGTTCTAGCTTGCTTCAATCCTGAGACTATATGTAATGTAGCTTGATTTATTACAATTTTAAGGTCATCGATCTTATCATGATCGGAGATCAAAATGGTCCTAAAGATTTTATATAACTATGTGTAAAGTCATCCTTCAGCATGGAGCATAAATGCTTAATCAAGTGCAATGTTACAGCTTACAAGTCTAATCCTTGCATATGCATTTGAGAACTGAGATGTAATGTTCTTGGAAGAATGAGCCATGAACATGTGAGCATGCCTCTTCTTCTACTCTATCTTATCTGGATTTAGAGTGCAATGCAGTTATTCTCCATCTCATTCTTCAGTAAGCATGCATTACCTGTGTAGAAGATCTATAGAACAGTCCTGAATAGATTTTTGGGGTGCAAACTTTGAGATCTCCCGTCCTTGCAAGAATCATTGAGCAAACATTATGCACGTAGCTTTTGTCTTTTAGATGCCTTTAGCGTGTAGTCTTCGGACTCTTCAGTCTTGAATAGCTAATGGAGGTACCAGTCCTGCACTTTGTGTTCTGTTGGGGCATAGCTTCTATATATGATTGAGAAGTGTTTGTTGAGAACCAGTTTTTAGCATTATTTATCTAGCTTACACATACTTCTTTATCACATTTATTCTAGTCTGTTTTCGTATATTAATTATCCAGCTTATACACACTTGTTTCTTTATATATGCTGTTGATGGACAGCTAGCTCCCTAAGCTTCCTTCTACGCGCTCTACTTGTTTGTGCCTAAACAACCACCACCAAGGACACTTTGCATGCATATTTTTTTTCCCCGTTTTGTTGCATCACATCCTTGTCCTGGTTGTCCATAACCTGTTGACATCACACTGTTCATACTGCCCCTTTCCTGTTACTCTCCTGTAAGCTCTTTTTGACCGGTCAAGCCACTCAACTTACCTGATTTGCAATTTAATTAGAACTTGTTTTGCTTATTGCACTCAACAGCAGCAAGAAAATTATTTCCTTTTAGGTGTCCCCGTTGAACTACTTTATGCATTGTAGACTTGTAAGTACTTAAGGGATTGTTCGACAGCTGCAGCAACTGCATATGTCAATGTGTAGGGGTAGGGGGTGGTGGTGGTTAGAAAATCAAAAGCTAGTTCAGCCCGAGAAAAATATACATAAACCCCTCTCAAACAGCTAAACTATTAAAATGAGTTTTGTGGCAGTAATAGAGCTAGAATTTTTTTTAGAGCCTGGGTAAGCCTAACTACAGCTAGCAAACGTTTGGCCTGACAAACACTGTCATACACGAGAGAGAGGAGTAGGCAGGGTTTCCCTGTAAGCCCGGGCAGCCGTCCGAAGTCGCTGGGTGTTTTCAAGGGACGTCAAGAGTTATATATCTAATAAGTTATTTAGAAAAAGGCTTCGAGCCTGTTTGGAAGTAATGTATTTCAAAACTATAGTTTTAGTATACTATAGTTTGCAATTGTTTTGTCATGAATACCATGATTTTACCAAACTCCTTTAAAACCATGGTATTTCTTGGAACTACTAACTGTTTGGATGCAACATCACAAACCATGGTATTTGAGTGGAAATAGACAAGAAGCTAGGCAAAACCATGAAAACTTTGGGTTGAAGTGAAGTTTCAAATATTCCAAAAACATCATGGTATCTACCAAACCATGGTTTTTAATACAGAACTTTTGGCATGGTAACCAAACACCTCATGGTATAAAATACCATAGTATTCTTAAAAACCATGGTATTACCTAGAAACTATGAAAATACATTGCTTCCAAATTACAGGGCCTTCTTCTTTGAAAAGCTTAAGGTTCTGTTTAAAACAAATGAAAAAATTTAAGTTATAGTGGGAATTGAACCATCTTTTATAATCATTTCGCGAGGTGACTATTCCGAATAGGCTTTAAACTCCTAAGGTTCCGTTTGAAACATAGGAATTTCACATGAATCAGTTTAATTCAGGAGATAGGACCTAAGGATATGTTACACTCATTGCTCGAGGTACATATGAGAAATTCTGATCCACACACGGCTGATCGATCGGTGCTTTCGGACATGCATGGCAAGCATCCAAGAATCTGCCGTCCTCGGGATTCATACTCCCCCGGCGACCAAGTGTATGACGAGAAATATACCAGTCCGTGCCCCGGAAGCATATGCAGCACGAAACGTTGATCGCTATTGATGACTAATTAAGACGTAACATTAGCGTCGCCATTGTTTAATCCGTACGAGATGCTACCGCCTGTGTTCTTGAGCTGCTGTGTTGACTTGAGGACCGGCCGGACGCTAACAAGGTTTCAAATTTTATTTTTGGAATATATCTAGAAGGCGACTGAAATTTTAAATTTCAATGACATTTTAGAATTTTGGACGATATTAAGATGCAAAATTCAAATCAGGAATTTTTTGAACCGGGATTTCCGAGATTTCGTCGAAATTGCTGAAATCTCGGTTAATTTCAACCGAAAGAAAAATAGTTCAAACCACATTAGAAAAATTTGAAACTTTTTATGGATGGTCCTGAGTCCTGACGCACACTAATATTTCCATAAAATTTTGAAATGATGATCGAGCCTGAGGAATTTTTAAAAATTCTGACAGAGCTACTGTTCTAATAAAAGTCTGGCTAAGTACATGTATTACTCCCAAAGATTTGATTGAGTAACCAAAAAAAGTTTTATAGTATTAAAAAAATTTATAAAAGGGTGCTGAGGCAATGCTTAAATTCTTCTAAAAATATGGACCATGATCACACTCGAGCGAATTTATAAAAATTCTTACACTATTACTGTCTCATTATGTTCCTTCAGTTTTTGGTTTTTCAAACATAACAAATGAAGTTCAATTATTTTGAAAATTTTCTATATGATCCTAGACTTCTAGATATGATACCATAATTTTTTCAAAGTATAATTAAGCTTATACATTTTTATAAAAAAAATCTGAAAATGATTGTGTTATTTTTATAAAACGTATCAGAAATTCGATTTTTTCAAAAAAAAAATCATGGAAGATGACATTCTTAAGAGGTATTGACCCAAATCCGGTCTAAAAAAGTTGAAATCATGTCAAAATTATCGAGATTTTGGCAAAATTTTTGAAAATACTATAGCAATTTGATTTTTTTTATCTGGTCAAGATTTGGAATCTCATTCTTAACTGAAATCTAAAATCTCAGCCGAAATTTCTAAAATTTCACTAGGATTTGGAACCTTGGATGCTACTAGCAATGTGTGAGAAACTGGTGTCATAGGGTGTTGAGAGCTTAGATCTAAGCATGCTTTTAGCGTTTACGCTAGGTTGGGAGTTGGATAGTTTCTTTTAAAAAATCTTACATATTTCTACTAAATTTATGCATTTGTTTAGCCCAATGTGTTGCATATGCATTTTAGCTGAATTCATTTATCTTTCAATGCATCGCACATTATTTTTTATGATCCCCTGGCGTAGATTTGTTTTAGTACTGCTAGCTAATAGGGAGATATGTTTATCCTGACTATTTAAAAATTGTATAAATATTAAAGTATAAATAATAGATAATCCCTTTAGTTACTTCAATTTTAATATTTATATAATTATCGTAAGAGTATGGAAAAGTAACAGTTGCAAGTAAAGGAGCTTTTCTATGCTGCCTTCAAGACTTTTAACTGAAATGAAGTCAGTTGTGACTTGTCACAGCAAGTGACATGACATAGCTAAAAGAATTAAAGCCTTTGCTTTCCGTTCTCGGGTGCAGGTGGAAGTAGGCAGGAAGTCCACGTGGCCCACGGACAAAGCCATAAACTTTTGAGTAAAAGTACAATTTGACTGAAAAATGGGGTCTTGGATGGCCTGCCGACAGTGCTGTGGACAAACTTTGCCGGTACATCCCAGCTACACGTGAAAAATGCAAAATTGCAGTTTCTTTAGAGTGGATTCTAGGCAATTAAAATATCATGAGTACAACATCTCCATGTTACATTACCAGGCAAATAAATTATACTCTACTAGTACCAACCAGGTTTCACTCTTCATTGAAAACCGTTCGAATTTGACGGATTTCTTTCGTACCGGACCGGTTCGGAAAATCTTTTTATTCGGTTTACCGTTCAAGTTCAAATTTAAATTAAAAAATTAAAAAAATTTATGCAAAAGTTCACTAAAATTAGTATTAATAGTTTTATAACCTCTAGTGTGAATATTTTTTTCAAAAAAGAAGTTTAGGATTTTACAACATTTTTTACAATTTTTTCCTTTTCTTACTCTTTTTGTTTCTTTCAATTTTCAACATGTCGTCGATTTTCGAGAAAACCGCTCAAAATTCAACACTTTTTGATCTTTTTGTTTGAATTTCACTCCATTATTTTAGCAGATTTCAAATTTATTTGATTTTCAAAACCATTCGGTTTTTCACAAATTTCGTTCACTTCTTCACGAATTTCAGTACCGTCGGTCCATTGAAAACCAAGGTTGAAACGACATCATTGACCCTGGTACCAACATAGGTGAAGCATGTTGTGATCGGGAACCCACGAATTTCTCCCTATCTTGCACAGATCGAAGTGTTTCGGCTCCGTTTAGAATGCAGGGTTTCCTCCGTGCTCTGTAAGAAGTAAAGTGTTTCGGCCCGTTTACAACGAACGTCTGGATTTTCCTCGAATCCTACGAGAGTCGGATCACTACCCTTTCTTTTTTGGCGTTTGACTCCGCAAGTGAAATTCCTAAGAGGTTTTACAGATGACCCAAACAGGGCCGAGCGAGACCCGGGAGAGTGGTCGCGTGGGGTCGGGTCGGGTGTGGTCCACCGAACATTTTGACTCACGAATCATGGTGTGGCCGGCATGGCTTTTCTTTGTCCTCCGCGGTAAAAAAGAATGGAGGGGTCGTTTATTGGTAAGCTATCTGATTTGTTTAACCCCAGTTGTTTTTCTAGTCATAGGATTTGCATTCGATGCTTACTATATTTTATTCATCACACAAAATTCTAACCTAGCTAGACAAAAAAAAGAGAGTAAACCTAGGTGAATCCTACAGATAAAAAACAAACCCAACTAAAAATTACAGCAAAGTAATACTAAAATTACACGTTATTTAGCGCTGTAATTTTATGCTTAGTCATACGCAGTTTTAGGTGATAAAAAAACTTCAGACAAGCGATGATTAGTGAACCCGAAGAAAGAACGAAAGAAAGAGACCGGACATAGTACTAGCCTACTAGGAGTACCAGAGATCATCCCCTCGCGGCGCATTCCCATCGCTGCTGCGTCTGCATGCATGTTGCGACGGACCGATGGGACTCCGAAGGGAAAATATTCCCATGACAAGAGGGCGTGGCCGATCTGGTATCGACGTGCTGTCTGTCGACCAACGCCACGCCACACGGCCCATCGATCCCGCTTCGACCTCGCGCGGCTGCACTACTGCACGCGTGGGTTGCATCTTGTCTCTGTGTAATGTCCTGTGGCCGTCGACGAGGGAAATCGCCGAGACGTGAGATCTCAACCTCGAAGCAGGGTATCCCGTGACCGCCAGCGAAGGTCTTGCCATGGCGTGAGATAAAGCACTCGAAGAAGGGGTGGATCCCATGGCCATCGGCGGAGAAAGCCGAGACGTGAGATGAGGCCGGTCTGAAGAAGAACAGGAAAAGGGGAACAAATCCGATTCAATTTCTTGGCTTTCCTCAGACTCAGTTGGTGGCCCTTTTAATCCTCTTCTTGCTCTCACTGGCAGGTATGTCCCATCCTCCAGTCATGACACTCTGCACCCGAATCAAAGCGATGGATGGAGATTGGAGAATAGCCTCCTGGCCGATACATCGCTGATGACCGACCGATCTGCCGATTCGTGTGAAAAGCGGAGAGTTACCGGTGGCAGGCATGCAGCTTCGGATGGACTATTTCAGGGTTCGGCGGCAAATGGGAAGCGAGCGAGAAGCATTATGTTGCCGTTGCTGCCTCCATCTCGATTTGACTGCTCTGAGGCCCATCTGGGACACAGCAAATTTTTTTTTTTTGGGTGTTTCAGTGCAAATTGAACTGTTTTTTTCCCATCAAATTTCTGCAGAATTCAGTCAGTTATGCAGTGGATGCCATCTACCTAGGGATGGCAAAAATACCCGTGGGTCCGGATACCCGTGGGTACCCGACCCGATAGGTCCGGGTCCGGGTCCAAATTTGGACCCACGGGTATATTATTTCGGGTCCGGGTCTGGATCTGGGTCCGGGTCCGGATCCGGGTCTCATTTTGGACCCGTGGGTACCCAAATCCGGACCCGAAATATTGAAATAATATATTCATGTGAAGGATAGAAGGAGCACAAGCTAGTGCGTGGCGCGTTGGTAGCATACTTGCGCATGAGTTAGCCGGGCCTGAGTTCGAATCCTGCTGCCGCTGATTTTTTTCCATTCCATCTCTTTTCAAGTTGGCCGCTTGGTGCATGAGTTGGACACTTGCTGCTGCCGCATGAGGAGCACCTGTCCAGGAAGGAACTACAAGTGACATGAAGCTGGCATGATGTAACAACAAATGTCAAGCGGAATCAACGTACTAATCAAGCGGAATCAACGTACTAATACATGTCCAATATCGGGTCCGGGTACCCGTTCGGGTCCGGGTACCCGTCGGGTCCGGGTCTGGATCCAAGTTTGAACCCGTAACTGATTTCGGGTCCGGGTCCACATTTCGGGTTTCGGGTCCGGGTCCACGGAGGCTGGACCCGGAGGTACCCGGACCCGTTGCCATCCCTACATCTACCAGTGGCTGTGGACATGACAGGCCGCGTGACGTCGTTCTTGGGTCAAGTTGGGCCAGGAAAAGACCGAGCCCGCTCAAATAGGAAGAGGGGCCCGGCCCCTGCCCATGGGTCTCTTCAAGCCGCAGGAAGGCGAGTCGCCGACCCGTCCGATCGTGATCGCACGGTACGTCACGGCATACTTGGGGCCTGTTTGGGGGTTGCGGCTGGGCTGAAAAGTTGCTTTTGGTTTACTGGGCTGTAAAGCAACTGTAACTGGCGGCTGTGGCTTTTCTTGTTATTATGTTTGGCAAATTGGCCGCTGCAGCTGTAGCTTTTAGGGGGTAACCAAAAGGAGAGGCAGTAATCTAACGAAACACAATGGTGGATGAGTGGGAAGGTGATGTGGAGGCAGTGAGACAGAACAGCGAAGGTTGGGAAGGTGGAGTGAGCGAGATGAGAGGCGGTCAAGCGAAACCACAGCTGAAAAACTCCTCTCCAGCGGCTATAGCTTTTGAGGGTGCTTCCTTCTACTATGACTTAACTTCCCAGCTGTTTTACAGTCATACTGTTTGGGAGAGCTTTTGACCTAAAGCTGAAGCACAGTTCCCCAAACAGACCCTTGGTCGGCTTTTGCCCGTCGGGGCACATGAACGGTGCAGCACTCGTGAGCCCATTCCGAGCCCACGCCGGCCAAATGGTGGGTGAATGTGGGCTGACACGGCCGCGGGCCTGTGGCCTCGGCTAAAATATAAGATTTCATCGAAATTTTGAAGCCTGCCCGATCCTCCCTCCTGACTGAACCACTCTCATCCTCTCCCAAGCGCCATGAGCCCTAGCTGGAGCCTGGAGGCGGCCATGGCTGTGATGTGAGCATGGAAGCGGCGATGGTGGTCTAAGCGCCACGAGAACGCGCAGCCCCCATTACCCTCTCTCCACCGTCTTCCACCTCCCTTCCATTCGCCGTCGCCGCCACACCCGCCCTCCACCTCCCTCTTGTCTACTGCCTCAGGCGATTATGTGGAGATGGAGGTGGCCATGGGAGGTGTGGACGGAGGCCACTGGCCACTGCAGAGCGCTTCCACTGTTGATCCTTATGCTATACTTTTCTGATTTTTGTGGGTCGTGGATTTTGGTTGGATAAATTCCCTGTACACCACTCTGCTGGATAAATTGGATGTCCTTAATGGGTCAATTTTTAAGTGGCAAATTTTCAATTATCATGTAAATAGCATCAACCAAAGTTCTCATAATAGTTCTCATAATATCAGATTCAGATAAACACTTACCACTAGCACGATACAATTAGTTCAACAAAACAACGATAAGAAGCTGGTCCAGCACAAAGGGACACTAAGAAAATAGCAAATGAGAAAGCCTTGTTGCTTTTCCCTTGCCATTCCTGCCTAAAGGTGATGTAGCCGCAGCATTTCCTTTGTTCTTGACGATTTCCATTTTGTCTCACTGCTCATTCTGGCAGGTGAAGGCCTTGTAGCACTAGGATTTCCTGCAGCAGCCTTGGATGGTGACTTCGATGGTGAAGCCTTTTTTTTTGGGCTCGAGTACTTGATTTGTTTGTCTGTGAGGAGGGCGGGCGCGGCTGCTTGTGGTGACGGAAGGGAGGCGGAGCCGCGGAGGTGGACGGAAGGATGATTCCTGGCTTCCTGCTGCATGTTCTCCAGGGAGCTCAGACCTTTCGCCGCCTCCACCTAAGGTTCCATGGTGTTTCGGTTCAGAACTTCAGATGGAAGGGGAATGGCCGAATGGCTCGGGAGAGGATGGGGCCCATAGGGGTGGGGAATGGCAAAAAAGATGCGAACATGCAGGTATTGAGTTAGGTGGCGTTTCGTTAACTAGACGAGGATGGATGGAATATATTTATTTATAGATTTGAAGTTTTTTAATTATTTAGATGGATGGATGGGTTGGTTAAGGATATCTAGTTTTTAAAAATATTCCTTCCAAATGCCGGAAAGATCCATAAAAAAAAGGCTAGATGACCTCGTCCACCCGCATGCGATCGGAGAGAGATGGGGAACGAGGAACGATAGGATAGCGACGTAGGAGATCGAGGCACAGTAGGACGGCGGCCTGACCCGGCAAAACGGTGTCACGGCGCGGTTGGACGGCAACACGACAGGAGGGGAGGCGCGGGGCGGCGCGCCCTGGCAGGACAGCGACGCAGAGACGCGGGAGGAAGCGCGGCTAGAGGGGAGGAGGCGCAGGGTGGCGTGGTTGGAGGGGATGATAGGGAACGAGGGGAGGTGCGGCTGGGGGTGAGGGAAGCACATCTATCCAACCAAATAAAAATTTAGTTGATCATATCCATCCAACCAAATAGGCACTTGGATGGCTTCATCCTTACCAGTCTAGATGGCCATATCCTATCCAACCTTATTCAGGCAACCAAACACACCCTTAGAAGCCAAGGGCAACTTCGATAGTACATAGTTACGGGTCTAAATATAGGGGTCGTATTTCGTGTTGGTTTTTAACATGAATCATGAATACACGAACACAAGCAAGAACACAATGACACACGAAGAGAAAAATATTTATGGTATGACATAGCTAGTACTTTTGTATTTCTTACTCTTATTTTTCTCATAGTTTACAAACAACCGGTGCCTTGATTATATAGTAGTATTATTAATTACTCTATAAGGAAACAAATTCTATTTGAAAACGAATCTATTTTCTACTCACACAAAATTAATTCTAACATTTACCCCCTTAATCTTGTAACATCAAGTAGCTTTAATTTATAACACAACTCTAAACAGCTGAGGTAGTCAATCTCAACTATAACTTACCTAACATTTACTCGACACAGGATGGTGAACACATTTCCCCAATATCTTGGACTTACCCTCGACTTGCACTGCACACACAACAACATGGAGGATGATGTTCATGACTCATCAACATCCTAGACAACTTTTGCATGCACGAACACAGTTAGGACAATAGCCACAGCTCAACATCATGGACTCCTCTTGCCACAAGCAACTTTCTCTTGATCTTTTTGTGCAGTATGATCTTTTTTTGATACGCATGACAACCCTGAACAAATTTACACATGCTTATGTTTTTCGCACAACTCACACAAGAAATCACATAATCTGGAACAGGAAACCACTAAACACCTCTTCTTCTCATGTGATTTCAACAAAGAATGTTGGCGCACACTCGGTATTCAATGGGACTTCTTGGTGGAAATCTTCATGATGATTGAAAGAGCAAAATGGAGTCCATCATATCAGTTTTGTATGAAAATCTTCATCATAGCCGCTTGGCATATTTGAAAACAATGCAACAGAAAGAACTTCCGTCAAATCAATGAGTCTATTCAAGATTGGAAAGCAGATTTCATTTCGGAAGTTAGGTCTTACCTAGTCAGGATCAAAGTTTCTCTTAGACTGATCATAGCTTCTTGGTTCAGTGTTCTCTGGTGTTCATTCTCAGTCGAGCTGTAATCTCCTTCTTGTGATCCCCTCTACATAGTTCTTATTCTTGGTTTCGGTCTTTCGGCTCCGTTGCTATTCTTGTCTTCTTTTCAGCCCTTTCTCTTCTGTCCTCTCATCTTTGTTAACCTTTTGTTGCATGATTAATTATGACCAGTACGAGACTCTCGTACTGTTTTTGTGTAAAAAAAATCACGTGATCACACACAAGGTTTCAAATTTTGTTTTCAGATCTCATCTCGGAGGTGGCCGAAATCGATATTTCGGATGAAATCCAGTCAAAATTTTTTTAAAAAAAATTTGAAATCCAAAATTTTTGAACCTTAAATTTTGGCCGAAATTGTAGAAATGTTGGTGAAATTCAACAAAGCGAAAAACGGTCAAAACGATGTTAAAAAATTTTAATTTTTTTGTAGGGTCCTGACACATCACTAATATTCCCATAAAACTTTCACATCATGATCAAGCCAGAGTAATTTTTAAAATTCTAACAGTGCTACTATTCTGATAAAAGGCTGACTAGCAAATTTCAACTGAATAGAAAATTATTCAAAACACATTAAAATTTTGAATTTTTTTGGATGGTTCTAATGCATCAATAATATTCTCATAAAATTGTAAGATAATTATCAAGTCTGATAAGTTAAAAAAATTTAGACAATGCCACTAAAGGTTGACCAACAAAACTCAACCGAATGAAAAATGGTTCAAACCATGTTAGAAAATTTTAAAAAATTATGTGGATGGTACTAACGCACCATTAATGTTTTGATAAAATTTTCAGATTATGATCAAGCTTGATAAATTTTCAAAAATAGTGACAGTATTGTTGTCATGATAAATACCTTACGATGCTACATGTATTACTTGCACATATTTGATTCAGCAACCAAAACATATTTAATTTTTTTTAAAAAAAATTATAGATGGGTGCTGAGGCAATGTTTAAACTCTTCTAAAATTTTTAGATCATTATCACACTCAAGTGAATTTATAAAATTTTGACACTGTTACTGTCTTAGTTATGTTCATTCTGTTTTTAAATTTTTAAACATAACAAATGAAGTTCAATTATTTTGAAAATGTTTACATATGATCCTAGGCTACTAATATGGCACCATAAATTTTTCGGAGTATGATCAAACTTGTACAATTTTATAAAAATTCAACAGTGTTTCTGCTATTTTTATAATACATATCAAAAATTTGGTTTTTCAACAAATTTTCATAGAAGATGACATTCTTATGGGTTATTGACCTAAATCCGGTCAAATTCAGTCCTTAAAAGTCAAAATACATTCAAAAATCATGAGATTTTGGTGAAATTTCACTGAAATTTCCAAAATTACTATAGCATTTGATTTTTTTATCCGATCGGGTTTTTGTATCTCGTGACCAACCGAAATCCAAAATCTTGACAAGAAATTCCAAAATTTCAACGATTTTTGTAACCTTGATCACACATAGTATATAATGGATATAATTGACACGAGAATGTGTAACTTTGGCTGTCTTCTTGACAAGACAAACGGATGGCCGCTAATGTCATCTTTTTCATATCGGTTGTCGATGACGCTCGTCAATAGCTAGTATAGGTGAGACATGCCTTCTCCACTCTTTACCATCATATCTTCTCACCGACTCTTCCTACCTGTGACACGACTTTGATGGCATGGAGACTCGGACTAGTGCTCAAGAATGACTCACTACCTCACCATTTCCTCGTCGTGGAGCTGCATGCATCGTCGTAGCTATGCTCGATGGGCTGTCAAATCCCATTCAACACTCCTTCACTCAACAAAGATATCCTGTCCTGAGATGCATCAGTGGTGGTCTTCCTTGGGCAAGCACAATACCAAGTTTAGACGCTCGTCTGATACGAATTGTTGTTTTTAGCCTTGAATCATAAACACAAGAAATAACACAATAGCACATAGAGAAAATAATATTTGTGGAGCGACACAGTTAGCACCTTTTGTATTTTCTTACTGTTATTTTTCTCATAGCTTGCAAACAATCAGGGTCTTGACTATATAGTAGTACTACTAACTAGCCTACAAGTAAACAAATTTTACCCGAAAATGAATCCATTTTCTGCTTGTGCACATTTCATATAAATGAGCTTTAATCTGCTATAATGGTATTTCACAAGAGCTCTTTTTATGATACACTAAATTTAATATAGCTCGTTTGTTTTTCCAATCCAATGGATTGAATTATTTAATATTTATTAATACTTTTCTAATAATGGAGTAGTGGGAATGAAATTGTTACTCGACGCGCTTATGTGTTGAGCCGTTGAAGTCCCGAATTTCGGCCGAGCGACGCCGGTCCAGGTCTGAGGACACGTCGGGCGGCAGCACCACCGTGCCGCCGGACAGCGTGTTGTCGGTATAGGATGGTGCCGCCCACGCGCACCAGCCGAAGCAGCTGCTCGTGCCACCGTACGTAGTTGGGCTCGTCCGCGTCCACGAACGCGAGGTCGATCGAACCGCGCTTCGTGCCCTGATGCGGCCTCCTTGGCGAGGAGCCCGTCGAGCCGCGCGAGCTCCGCGCCCCCACGGAAGTCGACCCTGTGCGCCACGCCGGCCTTCCTGATGACGGGCAGGCTGAGGTGTATGTTCTCCCGGCTGATGTCAATCGCGACGACCTTGCCATCCAAGTCCCCGAATCGTGTATAGGTCTAGTTGTCAGCGGTGGCTCGCTTATTTTGTTTCTGGCCCTAGCTTCTCCCTTCATAACACGTAAGATCAAGTTACGGAGGGTGAAAAAAGGTGAAAGAAAGGCTTTTAAAGCAAAATCATGGGCTGCTGTTGTAGCAGTGTTAATCTCTACTATATAAAGCAAGAGTTTCTTCTCGCGTCACCTCATCAAATTATTCATCTTTACCACTACTCTTTAATTACCTATCTTTGTCATTGTTAGTGCTCTTTGCAAATAAATTTTTAATCGCAAATTGAGTTTTCGTTGCAACGCATAGGCATATATTTAGTATCACAAAAGACAGACTTTGGCAAGAGGACGGTCATTATTACCTTAGCAGAGCTAGAGAAGCCCCCAACAATTTTGATAGAACTCGTGAAGTAGGTGGTGGAGGACATGGCGTCGTGTTTAAAGAAACGCTAGACCTGCAAGTTGTGGCAATCAAGAAATCAAATATTTTAGTTGTTTGCACCAAGATTTGGTAAGGATGGTCAAAATTATCGGAATTCAAAATTATCGGAATAAAGATTGAGTTATTATAGCCGATATCTAATATGGAAAGATGTCCGAGATTTTTGGTTATGACCGATATTTTAGGAAGCACCGTCTAGATAAAGGCCGATATCAATCATATTTTATAGTGTATTGGAAAAGGATACGATCGGTCGATAGCTATAAAAGACGAACATGGTGAGCGAGAAAAACAACACAATCCAATTAACCAACATTATTTTTATCTACTTTTCTGTCGACTAGGAGTAGCCTTTATAACTTAGATACTCTCTTGTAATCTAATTTGATCAATAAAGTTGTGCATTGCCGATTATTGGTCATCTACGATTACGCCCATTAGATCTGATTTTCTCCGATCTTATTACGCATCGCCTTTTCTAGAAAGATCTACCTTTACTCTCTGATTAGCTCTAATCGGCTAATTAAACTTATCGTTATCCTTGATTTAATCGGCTTTTAGTTGATTAAATTCAAGCCGATTGTTTTGTTAGATCGGATTTAAGTACATTTTAGTTTTCCTTACCGATTACAGGATCAAATTGGTTGGCACGCCTTGAACTGCAGCACCCGCGGTTCGTCTGGTGTGTTGTTACCGATAAACTCTACTTCAAATTTTTTGGTGCTAACAGTAGTGCAGAGAAAAATCGATGAATTCATAAATGAAGTTGCAATTCTGTCTCGAGTCAACTATAGAAATGTGGTGAAGCTCTTAGGGTGTTGCCTTGAGGCAGAAGTTCCATTGCTGGTCTATGAGTTCATTCCGAATAGTACACTGTATCATCATCTTCATGTCGAAGGACCAATATCACGTTCATGGGATGGTGATTAATGATTTCACTAGAAGTTGCTAGAGCTCTATCCTAAATACATTCAGCTGCTTTGATGCAAATATTTCATAGAGATATTAAGCCATCTAACATACTTCTTGATGATAGTTTGACAGCAAACGTACCAGACTTTGGGCATTCACAAGTCTCATGGAAGAGGAAGATGAGGAAGTCCTAGAAGTAGCTGTGCAATTTGTACTAAATTCTAGGGAGATGACCGGCCTACAATGAGGGAAGTAGAGGTGACACTCGAAAACATGCGAGTTTAGAGGCATGTTCCACGTAATGCAACAGTAAGGAGGTATGATGGAGATGAATTTGTGACTCATGACACGTCAATATAACGGGCTTTGCATGCTTTTTAAAACAAGCTAACTTGACGCTACTCTAGAGGTGACACTCAAAAACATACGAGTTTAGAGGCATGTTCCACATAATGCAACAGTAAGGAGGTATGATGGGGAATGAATTTGTGACTCATGATATGTCAACATAATGGGTTTTGTATGTTTTTTAAAACAAACTAACTTGATCGCTACTATATCCTCTAAACCGCAATACAACGATTCTTCTTGATCCGCCCAACTCCAAGCTAGCATCTCAATCGTTCCCTTGTCTTCTAGGCTCACATCAACTCTGTCTCCCGTCATCCTCTGACAATTCTCGACCATCTGAATCTTCGACACACCTCGCCTAGTCCTGGTCATCATCCGCCTCACCATGACCTAACACCGTCATCCTACAACCATCAAAAACAAGAAAACATATCACATATCTTTAGATGATATAAAGAAGTATATAGACAATAACCGTTTTCACATATCTTTAGATGATATAGAGAAGTATGCTCTAAATTGTTCTGAAAATCTTTTGGTAACTGCATTTGTTTGACCGTCGATTTCGCATATTTCCATGCATAAATAATAAAGACAGTAGTGCGTGTGCTTTGATGTTTGCTAATTGGATGTGAAGTGTTTTCGCCCTTAATTCGGTTTCCGTTTCGCTGCAACGGTTAGGGAACTAATGCAGGGCATGGGATCTGTAATTCTGTTTTCTTGAGATAAGGCAGCTGAATTTGTTTCCTTCAGTCTTGTATGCAACCATGTACGACGTAGCATGGTTTAGAGACACTGAAAGGTAGAGCCATGTAGGCATCAACGACCACAATCTGCGGTTGGGGAAGACACGCAGCTTGCCTGGACGCTGAGCCACCCGCCCATCCTCCTCAGGATTTAAAACAAATTGAGAAGGGTACGTGATGAACACAAGAAGCAACATTAGTTGCTTCACGAATCATCCATAAACCCAAACCCAATAATTAAATTGAGTACTTAAAAACGAAATGGAGGAAGACTAGGCAGGATCTTTCTGTCCGAGAGGGCTCTCTAGGAATGGCTGCCACCTGCACCATCCCCTCTTCCATCCCTCTCGCATAAACTAGCATATTTAAGTGTTGCAAGAAACAATTTAACGTCTCACGGGAACACATCAGAACAAAACTGAGATGGAGATAAGAAGCGGACAGCTCATTGAAAACTTTGTGCAATCCGACCAGTTTTTCTTCCCCCTCTGATTGATTTGGCTGCAGCCATTTGCGGCAATTCAAGACCAAGGGTATAACGGAACCCTCGATGTCGGTACATGCAGCATCTGGCAGCTTCCTCAAATCATAACATCAAACTTGAAAGTTCAAAGTGCAACTTCTCTGAAGTCAAGGCACAGATTATCGTTGAAGCCAAGCCAAGCCACACAACGAGTGGTTAGTCGAAAACAGTGCAAGACATTTCAAATTTGGCACTCCCTCCGGTCATAAATAGTTGTCGTTTTGAACATCCATACGCTCTCCAAAACAAAGTTTTGACCACCAATTTCTCTTATAATGTATTTATAAAATCCAATAAAATTATAATATTATGAAAGTACTTTTCGAGAAAAATCTACACATATTATTTTTATGTATCCAATTTAAATATTTAAAAAGATATTAGCAATCAAAAGTTTCAAAAATTTGACTGCACCTATGTCTAAAATGACAACTACTTATGACCGGAGGGGGTATCAGAGTCAGACACGTTATTTCTCTGAATCAGTATGACCTCCATGCCTTGGGGAAAATTGGCAGGGGTTCTAAAAGCCTCATTAATCAGTGTTTAGGAATCCTTGAGACGGTACCATGAATTATGTATACCCATCAGGGTCTGTCTGGCTTCTAATAAGGGGGACACCATCTTCCCGGCACGCAATTCGGTCCTCGCACAAGGCAGCAACTGCCTCGACATAAACCTTATGTTCCTGAAATGTTAGGTTAATAAGGCCATGTTTGGATGGACTAGAGCTAATTGTTAGCTGGCTAATGGGTAGAGCTAATTGTTAGCCAGCTAATAATTAGTCCATCTAAAATTAGCCTAAGGCTGTTTGGATACATGACTAATGGTTGGGCTAATTTCTTTGAAAAGTCATGTCTGCCCCTCATAATATGTCTGCCCCTCATAATGGCAAGGGTATTTCAGACTTTTCCCAGCGTGTTACATGCTTTTAGTCCAAATTAGCTCCCACCCACCAACTAATGGACTAATTGTTAGTTAAGGGGTTGGCTAAAAATTAGCCCACCTATTAGTCTTCCTATTTGGATAGACTAGGACTAATTTTTAACCAGCTAACAATTAGTCCAGGGATCCAAACATGGCCTAAGTCAGCACAAGAATAGGTAACATTAATGCTAGCTAAGTGATTTAAGATAGTAATAATAATATACCATGGAAGGAATCGCAGCTGAGAATAAAATATGTTACCTCATTAAGGACTCTAGCAGCCAATTTCGCTGGAGTATCATTGGCTAACACAATCACAACCCTTTGGGCTGAAGTTCTTCCTGTGTCATAGTGCTCATCCACAAAATGCGCGGTTGGACCTGAGTACCTGCGTATGGCTGATTAGTGTCAAACGAAAACATCATTTTACCAGAAGCTACAAACAATTAATCTAGCTTGCGTTGTCCTGATTAAACAAATCAACTTCACCACAAGTTGGGAACAACGATGCTTATATTCTGATTTTTATTTTTCTAGATGCAAGGAAACTGGAAGGTGTTACTATTCTTGGAAATAATTATACTCATGGACATATACAGTCATTCTCAGCTCATGTTTATGTATACTATCCTGAACTATCTCAACAGGTATAATTTTTAAGTAACCAGCAAGTAGGATGAAGTCTACCATGAGATCCCTGTTTAAAAGTATACATAAACATGAGCTGAGAATGACTGTATATGTCCATGAGTATAATTACTTAATTGGATATGCCAAGAAGAGGAGATATGTGCATTAGAGGGCAAAAGTGCGTAATAATATAGGTGCTGTATATGTCAAAAGTCAACAGTGGAATAATTGTGTATCATCCAGATGATATCAAAAACAACAAGTCATCCAAACAACTCAGCAATATTTCCCAACTTGTATAGAGTTCTTCTGAAAAAGTGTCGCTATGAAGTATATATATTGTGAGCAGTTCAAATATGCTTAGAAGCTACATAACAGCAACATATTCAATCTGTAAAAGCTATTAAGTAATTTGTCAAATCATCTTCACTGGCAGCTTCAGACCATGATATGTAAGGTACACAAAAGGGTTAGACGATATTCAACCGGAGTGATTTGAGCAAGCATTTTGCAAATGCAACTAATAGTGAAAGTGTGAAGAACTCAAATGACGCCATTTTCCACATTTTCTACGTAAATCCGGCGATCTATCACCACATAAGTGATACAAAGCTACAATGAAAAAACACAGCCCGGAGATGAGATCAACCCAACCAACCTCAGAACATTCAAATCCAGCGATCTATCACCACATAAGTGATACAAAGCTACAATGAAAAACCACAGCCCGGAGATGAGATCAACCCAACCAACCTCAGAACATTCAACAGCTCAGCCGGCGACACCCCCTCTGGCGCCGACTTCGATTTTGGAAACACGACCACCGGTATGCCATTAAATCTCACAGTCCAAAGAGCTCATCATCACCTGGCTTGTCGGTGACCAGCGCAACCACATCCCCATTCACCCTCACACCCAGAGCGGCCTCGTGGATAGACCGGAAATTGGAACCACCGCCGGAGACGAACACCGCGAGCCTCTTCCTCCTTAGCTGGCCACTCCCAACATCACCATCACTCCCCGCCGCCACCTCGTAAACGCGAGCATTCGGATGGGGCGGCCGCTTGCATGTGAGAGCGCAAGGTCGCTGCCCGGTCACAAAGCCCACCAGCTCGCTTCGCCTCTCCTGCTTCAGTATGGGATAGGACGAGCAGCGCAGCCCGGATCCGGAGAAAGTGACCGCCGCTCCCATCGGGAGATTCCCCGGTCTCTGCAGAAACACGCGTGGGGGAGAAGAGGGGCGTGAGTATTCCGATGACGGAACAAGGTCACGGAGAAGGTTACTAGATGCTTACGGATCACGTGGTCTCGGTGAACCCTAGAGCCGCCGGCCGCCGGCCGCCGTCTAGGGAGAGGGACGCGCGGCGGCCACTCGGCCACAGCGAACTGAGAAAATAGCGTGCGGCCTCTCCAGGGCTTGGGCTGGTGCGTTGGGCTACATTACGGCTAGCCCCGCATATTTAAGAGACGAGCAGTGCTTCTGTAATTCTATTCAGCACCGACACAAGTTGCATAAATTTTAAACTAAACGCAGAAATAAATATTTAGTGTCTACCTTTTATTTATATTTTAATTTCCATGCAGCTTTTAAAAAATAGTAGTTTCAAATGTGGATCTTTCTAAAAAAGAAAATGTTAATTCTGACTTTGGGATGAACTTTCCATTTGAGTTTCTAAACAGCTGGTTTATTCATAGTCGGAAGCCAAAAGTTAGCAACATATTTCTAATAGAAGAAGCGAAAAGTCAAAATCTGATCTGAGGTAGCTTTCTATAACTCCGATAGGTTAGAGTTTTGATTTTACCATCAAAATTGAAGAAAATTACGCCCTTCTATAAAATATAAAATCTCAAACCCTTCCTCTTTCATTATATTCCCGACCCACACCTCTGACACTTAAAAGATAAATTAAAAGTTAGATTCTCAAACACCAAACTTTTTTAACTCAACCGTACAGCCCAACAAAAGATACCTTTTTAGAAAAATTACAGCCGTAGCCATACCAAACAGGGATTTACATCGGGTGGTCGGGACTTTCAAGCATCCAGAACCAAATTCTAGCGCTAGCATATAGTCAAGAGAACAAACATAATTAATTTACCAGACAGTCTATCAGCAATCACATATTTGATGTACAGTTTAGAAGCGCTCACAGACAACACAGTCACACAGTTTGATGTCCTCATATACAATAATTTCCATTCGGGAAAAGCACAGACAACCCAGTTGTATAGCGCAGCATGCCCGCTAAAGCAAATGAAAACCATGATATACAAGTATACAGTCAATATGGTATACATGAGCTTCTATCAAGCCATGGAAACTTCAAGAGAGGACTTTGCAAGCCAAAGCAATCCAGGATCATTCCTTTTCAATACCATGTAAGTCTCTGCGCGCCCAACCTCATCCGGGACGACGTCCTCGCGGAAACCAATCAATTCAAGGACCTCCATCGCAGCTGGTTTTAGGAAGGGAGGGGGGATGAAAGGAGACAGACGGTTAATATCAAGAGTAAAGTGACAACTTCTACAGTTATGAGTTATACCTTTATAAGTTGCCACGCTCCTTTGGAATTGCGGGTTGGACTACAAATTTGGAAAAGGAGGATTCGTAAGAACATTTTTCAGTATATCAAGTATATGCCTTAACACGAGAGAATTTTGATAGCCAAGCATACCTTGCGCAACCTCCTATATTTAATATCATTTGGGTGCTCTATCACATTCTTGATTATCCTAAAGAGTGTTTGAAGTGCAGAAGCTGCCTCTTCAGGTTTTGCTTGCAACCGAAGCATTTCAATGGCCTTCTGGAGACGTGAACACAGGGCTGCCACAGGCTCTTCGATTCTTCGCATCTCATTGCTGTTTGAATCACCAACATGATCATCAGGATCAGGTTCAGACTTCAAATTTGTGGAGTTTCTGCTCTGTTCAGTCTCCACTTCCATCTTATTTCCTGATTCCAAAACAGCCCCACAAGTAGTATCATCAGGATCAGGTTCTCTACTGTGCTTCCCATCAATGCCACGCTCCTGGTTCAGAATAGCATTTGAGGAATCATCAAGATCAGGTTCAGACATATCATCAGGATCAGGTTCAGACTTCAAAACTGTGGTTTTGTTTCTCAGTTCAGTCTCCATTTCCATCCTGTTTCCAGATTCCAGGACAAATTCACTAGCACCATCATCAGGATCAGGTTCTCTGTGGTGCTTCCCATCAATCCTCAGCTCCTGGTTAAGGATATCAACATTGGAGGAATCATCAGGATCAGGTTCTAGGCAACCAAAATAGCTTGGCTTGCCAACATCATCAGGATCAGGATCAGAATAACCGGTGATAATTTGTTCTGTAAATGATCTTGAACCTGAGGGCCCTGATGTCCCAATCACTACATCAACATGCATGGCATCATTATCATCTGGGTCTGGTTCCACCTTCACACTTTCCTGAACAAAATCTTGACCAACATCATCTGGATCAGGTTCAACTTCTGTGACCTGCACATTACCTTTCTTTACAGATGTAACAACTCTATGTTGGGAACTCTCCAAATCTGTTGCTGGCGCATTCAAGAAAGCGCTGATAAGCAGCAGCCCTGACAACACACGCGCTTGCCAGTAAACTTGATCCTCCCCCAAGCCTGTGACCAACAATATCAGTGTCTGGTTCCAGAACAAATTCATCTTCATAGGAATCAAAGATTTTGCGACCACTCAGCACATGGCTGCTTGACTTGGTCCAGTCCAAGGAAGCAGCTTCCTCATTCAACTGAAAATTTTATAGTATATTAAAGATCAGCTAAACTCAAATATAAAGAGATGAAAACAATACAGGAGTAGCTAGCAAAAATTACCTGCTTATTAAGAGCAAAGAATTTTGCATCATGCTCAGAGTGCACCATATGTGCCTGAAATTGAAATATACACGAGTGTAAAATATAGAAATCAATAATTACAGCAAACAAATAGAAAATCTGCATAAGAAATCTCTATTTTCTGAAAGTAGAAAATCGAAGGGAATATACAAGTTCATGAAGTAATGTTTTCTTGATACTTTCGTATTTCCTAAATCCTTTCAAGTCATCCGTTCGTAGGCGAAGGGATATCTCTTCTCCCAGGTTCTGTATGAATAATAAGACACATAGATTTATTCTCAGAATTTGCAGCATGATAAAACATAAATGTTTATACATGTAGTTATGTACCATACTAAAAACAGCTATGTACCTTATTGAAGCCTAGAATGCATTTAGGACTGACGCCTACATACCCTATCGGAGCCATTTCAGTCATGAGTCCCACCCTCCATCTATGCTGAAAGGAAAACAGAAAAACTGTAAGACAATGAAACCGTGCAAAGAAAAAGAATCGCCGCTTGAAGATTGTTACCTTGTTCATGATCGCAATTATGCCAGGGTCACATGCAAGCATGTGCATTCTTTTCAGAGCTTCAGAAGGTGGAGGATTCAGCTGGCACCCAACAAAAAGTAAATAAGCACAGCAGCTTAATTCAAGATGCAATGACTGACCTATCCAAGATTATAGAAATCAGACAGATGTGCACTGGTACTGGCATGCATATGTCTTTTAACAAAGAAGGGGATAGAAATGAAAATAGGGTCTTTTGGAAAAATCTAAGGTCGAACCTAACAGAATCTAGGAGCCACTCGTATTTTATGATTTTGATCATCCTACCAAAGTTGTGGTATGAAATGGAAGAAGTTTCAAAATTAACCTCATTTATTTTCGACTAAAGAAAGAAATTAGCATACCCTATTATTTAACTTTGAGGTCTCACCTACACTCTTGGATAGATATTTGTGCAAAATACACAATGATCTAGTTCATTCAAATCATGCAAGCCAATAACTATAGAATACACACTGCTCAAATGAACCAATCGAGGGTAAGAGTGTATACTTAAATCAAGCAGGAAAACGTAAAGATACAAAGAATGTGCCCAGAACTAAGATTTAAGATAATCTGACAAGAAGCAAATGATATATCATATATGTCAGTACAAAAGGAGCATATTGATTTGGTGATTGCTACTGAAGGGAACTGTTTCTAATAGCCTACAAAACATTTTTGAGTGGGGTTTGACTAACCGCAATCTCAGGTAGGTGAAGTGTCTGAAAATCACAGAAGATGTATTGCCCCTGTGGAAGTTTGAGTGAAACCTGGGGCCTGCCTGTTGATCGTTGCCTCAGTCGCCGTTCTTCCTCATCAAATCCAATTATCCGCAGATCTGGTCTTTTGCCATTGTCTGATACTTCCTCGATTTCATCGCCAAAGACACCCATCATTCTAATAGGTTTTCCCTGTAGCAAGAAACAATCAGTACATAGCAATGATGTCATTCTCTATTACAATATCCACTAACCTACGCACAAGTTGATGAGTATACGCAATTGACGAACATCTTACCTTACTGATGGTGGCTTCTTTCAGTGTTAAGCTTGAATGAGAATCCGAAAACGGTGTGATCATCTTGGAACCTTTGTTGGTAGATTGTGGAACTATGAGCTTCAGCGTATCTGGTTTAACACCAGTCAAGTCCTGCAGCAGTTGCCCAAATTCTTTCACAGTGCAGCTTGGATCTGCATCGACATCGAATTGTCTGCCTCTCCAAGTGACCGAAATTCGAGCTATTCTCTTCTCTTCCATCTTGTCCCTGATGCAAAACCACCATATGCTATCAGATTTACAGTTTAGCCAAAAGAATATGGTAATGTAAGGTCAACTACCCGAATATCTTAATGTCATCTATTGAGTTATCAGTGAGACTGGGAAGCAAGAAATAAATAATCAAAGTAAACTCGCTGCATCTATTTAACACCAGGAAACCGATCCTGTACCAAAATGACCAAGCCAGCTCTGAATCTAATTAGCGCCAGGGCATTATTAGACTGTCAACTCAAAGTAGTACTGCTTCCTATTTCTGAGGTTTGGGCCAGAAGCAAAGCAACAGGCGTGGAGCATCCCTCAAGTATTCACCAGACCAGATCTCCTTGTGGTTTTATCCAATTTATAACAAGTAGGCTTTTACCTCCATAAATAATTTACAATTAAATTCTCCTCGGTGCCACAGTACTGTAGCACCAACGAAACACACGCGACTAGACGGATTGCTAGCTGAGAACCGATGCACCTTCTCGCCTAACACCTGCCCCAACTCCACCCAAAATCGCCTCCTAAGCGCAACCATCCAGGCCAAAATCGCTACAAAACAGCCAACGATCCGACCGAAGCGGGCAAATCGAGCAGAGGGGATTGAGCAACCGTACTCACCTCGATGCTTCGCCGCGCGCAGCACCCGACGCAGCCGAGCCGGCGGGGGAGACGACGAAGGGTCGTCCAGGCGGGCAAGGGGCTCGATGAGGCGGTGGTTGGAGGCGAGCTCCCCTTGGGGTAGGAAGAGGAGGAGGATATTTTGGAGGCGAATGGAACGTTCGAGAACACGACGGCGGCCGGCGCCGTGGAGAACAGGACGATGAAACGGAAACGCGCCAGCGATGGTGCGCGACGGAAACGGGGTGGTTAATAAATAGAAGTACCGTTCGTCCGCCGTCGCTAGCGTCACGGCTGACAGGCTGAGAGAGAAGTCACGGTTTACACCTCACGCAAAGGCCGTGTTTAGTACAGTTTTAGTTTTATCAAATTTATATATCTGATAGATTTAGATATTTTTAGTTCTATCAGGTGTGTAGAGTTGAAGCTATGAATATGTTAAAAATATCTATGTGGGTCATCTTATTTACATTTTGAACTAAAAATATAAACTTAATTCACTTTATTTTATCTTACAAGTTTTATATCTGAGATGAGACTAAGATAAGTAGGATCTAGAGTTCTACTAAATAGAACCTAAGTTGCGGACGTCTTCTCTGTCTGTTTGTGCATTATTAATTGTGTGAAATTCACACATAAAAATTGTCTACAACTCTTTATATCATCGTTCGTCAAAAAGCATGACATATATGATGGTTGTCTTTCATTGATTAAATAAAAATCGTTAAGATTAGAGGCGCAATTATGCATGCTCATCTAGTTTATAAAGTTTTTTTTTGTCGTGTAGTATTCACATAAAGAAAATTAGTGTATATGTCTTCCTAGAATATGGATTTTGTGCCATGGTAGTAGTAGCATATGCACACATTTTGGCTTATAAACTTGTACACTTCAAACGAATGCAACAACCGCTTATTATTATGAGTTGTTGAGGCATCACAAACCAATGAGTTAATACTTTTGAATTATTTTGCATTCTGTATATTTGTTTGTATCCTATAGGTAACAATTTTCCGCACATTGCTAAAAAATAATGGCACTAGATCCTAAATGTACTTCGAACAAACTGCCGTCATCTCATGGTATAGGTGCCATTCGACTAATCGGCCATGCTTCTGCTGGTCACGGCCGCATCGGCAAGCACTGGAAGCTCCCTAGCAGGTACGAAAACGCTAGCATCATGAAACATCACCGCATCCTCTTCAACAAGTTCCACCTAGGCTATTTCGGCAAGGCTTCCGTACTGGATGTGACGTAGTTCTATGTTGGAATTAATCCTGAATTAATTCATTAGAAAAAAGTCGAAGGGGTGTTGAGTTGAGTTGAGGGTATAGTCTTTAGTACCATATTTCTCTAAGCGGCCTAGTATCGACGATGCCTTCAAGTGGACCTTGCTTACGCAAGACTGGCAATTCAAGGCTTTAGCTATTGCATAATTGTAACTGGATCTTGTTGTGCTAGGTGTAGCTCAACCCGTGACGGGTCTACACTGTAAAAACCGGTATATTAAAAGTGTTGGAAAGCCTTTCCTTGCAGACTTTAACTTCTTAATGGGGATTGTGGGAATTAATCCAGAATTAATTCAATAGAAGAAGTCAAAGGAGTGATGAGTTGAGGGTATGATCTTTAGTATCATATTGCTTAATTAGATGGAGTGCAACCAACTTATAGGGAGAATCCATACATGGACTCTAGTATGAGTTGGTGGCAAGGCTAGAAATACACATGTTGGCTATGTTAGGCTATGTACACAAACGCACGCACACGCGAACGTATTTCAAGTATATCACATGTTTATTTCGAAGTGTTAGTTTGATAACGAAAATGCAAAATGAAATGGAAATATACAAATGAATTCACACTTATGTAGAAATACGTGAACCACTTCTACATCGTTTCGTGCACACTAGAGAACGGTGCGTCAGCTGCCTCCTCGGGTAGCACTCTGTCAAACCAACCGAGCAGCTCAGCATGCTACTCTGGGTCAACGTCCTGAGGCACAACTGCGTCCCTAGTACACGGAAGGCCCAATAGGTAACTGATGTCCTCAAGTGTTGGAGCCATCTCCTTGCACGGGGGGTTTGAAACATGTGTGTCTCCAATCGCTAGTGATCAATGAGAGCTATCAGAAGGCAACTGTCATACAGAAACCTCCTAGAGGCTCCACACTTGTCCTACACATCGGCGATGGTCACTTCTACCTTCCGTGCAAAAGGAAGCAACCCTACTGCTCTAAACCTACACAAATACATTTGTCAGTACGCTCGTGTGATACATACATGTCATCCTAAAGCAAATATGAATTGAGTGCATTCACCTTGGGATCCATCACGCATTGATCCATCATGCCTTCATCGAGTGCACAAGTGGAGGGAGCCAAGCTCGATTGGCTGCTGACCCTTCGTCCGGCCAATGTGGACAAGCAGCTGCAATGTGCATGAAACGACATAGAAGGTGGTGTGCCGAGTCTAGCAGCTCATACTACAGCTGTGCACGTGCCTTGTTGCCCGCCATACCTGCAATTCAAGCGTTCACTGTTAGTACGATGAAAAGATGAGTTCATAGCTACAAAAAGGAGGCATACAAATTGAATATTCCAAACTGTAGTTAGTAATGATATGCAAAATGAGTTCTTAGATAGAAACGTAAACATAAGAAATTGGACATTTATGACGAATATGTAATGACCCAATATTACTATGAAGTTTCCGATCTAATATAATTGGACAAATATACGATCTGATATAATCTGACAAATATCTGATCCATCCTAAACCATAACAATAATACTGCAAATCTGCAGATACCTATATATACATTATGGTTCTTCAGGTTTTAATTTTTACCCGCGGGTTCTTTGGGTCGGGTACCCGAAATAAGTTCGGATTCTAATTTTCACCATGGTACCCATCCGGTGCAAAATCTACACATACCCATCGGTGCAATTCGGAGTTCGAATTTTCTTGGGTTTGAGGTCGAGTTTAATTTTTCATGGGTTCGACTTCGGGTTTTAGGTTCGGGTTTCTTGTCGGGTCGGGTTTTGAAAAACCCACACCTGACTCAACCTATTGCCACCCATACTATACAAACCCGTCGGATTTCAGGTACCCGCCGGGTTCGGGTATAGTTTTTTACCCAATAGGGCATTCGGGTTCGGGTTGGGTTTTTCAATTCGGGTTTTAGGTCGGGTCGGGTTTTGTAAAACCCGCATTCGACCCGACCTGTTGTCATCCCTAATATACATAACTATTGCTCTTGTACACAACTACCTACCTACATATGAACATATCTAAGTACTTACAAATCTAATTAAGAGAGTTGCTAAGCAGCGTTGTACTGGTGCGCGAATCGCTATGGTATGTTAAACTGGCATACCTTAGGCCATTCCCAGTGGAGGTTTCATGAGGGTTTCATTCCCATTAAATGATGTGACACATAAGCAATTTGGATGATATGGCATGATAATTATGAAGAGAGAGAGAATGAGTTTCATCAGAATAAAACTGGGTGTACACTTGACGAATACCCAGGAGATAGGTATCCCAGCTGACCCAGGAGAAGCGTCACGGGCGCCACGCGCTGGGCCTCAAGCGAAAGCCCAACGCAGAGAGACCCGACCTCCGGCCGAGCCGACCCGAGCGGTCCGACCGAGCGATATAGGACCGGCGCCCGCGACTGCGGCAGCGAGGACCCGTGGTTGACCCAACCAATGGGTCCGACCGATTGGCAGCTCCGAACGAGCTCGGTTCGTCTCCACCACGAAGCAGATGTCGGATCATCGGGAACTAGCCCCTCTTGGTCGCTTAGATTGGTGACCCGACGGATCGTCTGTCGAACGAGGCGGGGCTGCGCGTCTTCGAACACCCCGGTGACACCCTCAACGTCGGCCCAGCGCCTTAGAAGCAGTCGCGCCGTTTCGGAGAACGAACCGAGCCGTCCTCTCGTCTTCACCAACCCAACACGGACGTACAACCACCTATCGAAGGCGGTCTAGCGATCGGACACAAGGCAAAAGACCGGACTCAAAGGCGTGGGAGCCCCATCCATTTTCCTTTTACGCACTCCGTGTAACCTCCGCGCCACCGCCCTCCCAAGCTATATAAGGAGGTGTGGCCCTTCGAGCGAGGGGCGATCTAAGCGACCAAACCACAGCACCCCCGAGTCACCCTCGTGAGTCGTTCAGAGTAGCCCACAGACACGGCGCCCGAGCCCGACTCGACCCTCGCTTGTAACACGCGGATACACGAGGAGTGAATAACATCCGATCACCCCGGCTGGGTAGGGGCGTTACGCGAACCGTATAACTCGTGGACCCCACTCTTTGGTCTAACCATTCAAGGAGCGGGGCGCGTAGCCCTCTAAACCTACAAATTTACCCGCCGGTTCTCGAAACACCGACAGTTGGCGCGCCAGGTAGGGGCCCGCGCGCCATCAGCATCTCCGGATTCCCACTTGTCTCCTTGATGGCTCCCACTACCGACGGCGACGCGCTCACGCCCGGGAGCCGAATCCGTTTCGGTTCCTTCGACTTCGCCGTCACCACGGCGGGAGAACTCAAGCTCGCTCCCGCCGCTCCTCATGGCCAGGCCCCCACGGGACGCCTGGACCTCGTCGCCCACGCCCTCGACCACCTTCGACTCGAGGACCCTGCGTCGCCGGCCGCCGGCGCCCATAAGCCACCGCCGCCGCTTCGCGGTGCGCGCATGTCCGTCGGCAGCGGCGCTACCACCTTTCCGCGATCGCGTTTACGTGGCGATGGCGGCTCTGCGCGACCTCCCTCCACGAAATCTTGGAGAGTTCTTCGACACCGACTCTAGCTCCGACGCGGGCGACCATCAACAGGACCGTACTCCCACGAATGCAACGTGGTCGGCGTAGTTAACGGTCGGCCGCTACTTCCCGAGCGAAGCCCGCCAGCGGCACTCAAGCCGGGAGGGCGGCGCAGACGGCAACATGGGTCTCCTCGGATCCACCATGACGAGCTTCTCGGCGGCGGGAATCGAGGCTGCGGCGAGCTTAGCAAGGCGAGGGTCGACCCGTCGAGGCCAAGCCAACTCACGCCGCCACGGTGCCGTGGCGTAGCGTCTTGCAAGCCACGCGCCAGTCTGTGAGGCTGGCGAAGAACCGGTCGTCGTACCATGTTTTCCCCTTCCTAGCTAAAACTTCGCCGCGGCTGCAATGTTGCTCCGCGGCGTCCCCGAGCCGAGCGAGCCTGAGGCCAGGGCCACCTACCAGCACCTCCGGGAGCTGATAGAGCACGCCGCCGTACAATATGTACTGGCCCCTGGCGCTAGTCACTCGAGGTCCCCCTTGGGCCGCCAAAGCCAGGTTCGCCACGAGCCGGTGAAAGCCGCACCACCATTGGAGCGGCCCCAGGCCTCCTACACCCCGGTGCAACAGCGTCTCGGGCAACGCCACGACTATCGCGACACCCTCGACGCTTGCAAGAGGTCGGCCGGCGCTGGGGCCCGTTCGCAGGTCGCGGACAGCGGTCGGCGTCACGACCGCAGTCCGAGCCCGAAAGGCCTGGGACCTCAGGCATTCTCCCGGGAAATCCGTCGCGCAGATTTCCCGATTGGGTCCGGCGCCGATCAACATAGCCAAATACACGGGGCCACGAACCGGTGTTTGGCTCGAACTCTGACTCGCTTGTCGGCCGCGGGGCTCTAATGATCTCTTTGTCATTCAGTACCTCCCCATTTACCTGGCGGACTCAGCCCGAGCCTGGCTCAAGTACCTGCCCGCCGGGACTATTAGGAACTGGGCCGATTTGAAGAACGCCTTCGGGAATTTCGAGGCACCTGGCGCCACCGAAACTCCTGAGACCTCAAAAGCGCAGCGGCAATGGGAGAAATGCTTCGGGACTACATCCGCGCTTCTCCCAACATGTAACGAACTCCCGACATCGGCGACGCCGACGTTGTGGGGGCATTCATCTGACTGGCGTGTAGAGCCTTGGTCCTGGTGGGTTGCGTCAAACCCAGGACCACCAAGGAGCGCTCGGCGTTGCCACCAACCACGCCTCCGTGAGGCCGTGGGGGCCATTCGACAAAGGAAGGCCAAGCGAGAATCGGCCCGAGCGCCACCTTCCGATCGCTCCGACAAGCGGGCGAAAGGAAAGCAGTCGCGAGGACCAAGCGGTCGCCGCCACGAACACCGACAAGCGGCGGTAGCGGCGAGCGCCCAACCACTTCAAAAATTGATGGAGAGCCCGTGTCGCATCACGAGTACCCGTCAAGCACAAATATCGGGCTGCGAAGTCTGGCGTTCTCTCTCAAAACCCCGCGATCCGCGGGGTAAAGGAAAAAGCGACCGATCTGCGGAGGTCGGGAAAAAAGCGATGGAGGTTCCGGAACCCGGCGGATGCCTCATGATCTTCGGTGGCGGAGAGCTCGCCGACAAGTGGCGGCAAAAGCTCGCCTACGCGAGGTGCATACGGTGACCGGCGGTCGAAATACCTTCGGTGGTGGAATCTCCGATCACCTTTGATCGAGCAGACCACCCGACCACATCCCGCACGGGAAGATACCGCTTCGTTATCGATCCCATCGTGGGGTCGAGCGCCTCCGAAGGTGCTCATGGCGGCGGCGGCCTCAACATCATGTATCTTTGAGGCGCTCGGCGCCTGGAGTGCCGCGCTCGACCCTCACGACCGAGCAAGGCACCTTTCCACGGTGTCATCGGGCGTGAGCCTACCCCTCGGCGGTCGACCTACCCGTCACCTTTGGGGGCAAGAACTTCCGCAGAAAACCCTCACTTTCGAGGTTGTGGGATTCGCGGGATCCTACCACGCCATCTTGGGAGGCCATGTTACGCTAAGTTTATAGCGATCCCCAACTACATCTACATGAAGCTGAAGATTCCAGGGCCACGGGGCATTATTACCGTGGCCTCGTCCTTCGGCTTGCCTTCAATATGCGAAGCGATTGCGAGTTAACCGGCGGTCATCGCGTTCGCGAGCTCGGCGACTACTGAAGGAGGCCTCGGGTCCGTCCTGGCCCGATGAAGTCGGGGCGGATTCTTCGAGTCGCGGAGGACACGAAGAGTCATGATCGACCAGGACCCGACCAAGACCGTGCGGGTAGGGTCCGCCCTCCCGCCAAATAGGAAGCGCTCGTCGACTTCCTCCGGCGAACAGGGCGTCTTCGCTGGAAGACCTCCGACATCTGGGCATCCCAAGGAGGTCGCCGAGCACACCCTCAATATCCGACCGTGGCGAGGCGCCTAATGCCCTTCTGGCTTTACGAAGAAAAGCCTTGAGCTCATAAGCGAAAGTAGCCAAACTTTTGGAGGCGGGGTTCATAAAGTCGCCACCCCGAGTGGCTCGCCAACCCTGTCCTTGTAAAAAAGAAGTCCGGGCAATGGAGGATGTGTGTTGATTACACGGGCCTGAATAAGGCGTGTCCCAAGGACCATTTTCCTCTGCCCCGGGTCGACCAGGTCGTTGATTCCACCGCCGGGGGTGAATTGCTCTCCTTCTGGGCGCCTACTCCGGTTATCACGAGATCCGATGAAGGAGTCCGACCATTTCGCGACTTCTTTTATCACTCCCTTCGGCTCGTTTTGTTACGTAACGATGCCCTTTGGTCTGAAGAACGCAGGTGCTACATATCAACGGTGCATGTACACCTGTTTCGATGACCAGATTGGCCGTAACATCGAGGTCTACGTGGACGACATCGTCGTCAAAACCGGGAAGGCTGGCGACCTCGTCGCCGACCTCGAAGAAACTTTTACAAATCTCCGACGCTTTCGCATAAAACTTAACCCCGAAAAATGCATTTTCGGGGTCCCCAAGGGGAAGCTTCTCGGCTTCATGATATCCGAACGCGGCATCGAAGCCAACTCGGTGAAGATCTCGGCAATCATGAGGATGGGCCCGATTGCCGACCTAAAGGGCGTCCAAAAGTTGACGGGTTGCCTCGCAGCTTTGAGTCGTTTCGTGTCTCGCCTCGGCGAGCGTGGAATGCCGCTCTGTAAACTGCTTAGGAGATCCGACCGCTTCAGTTGGACCCCGGAAGCTCAGGAAGCCCTTGACCGACTAAAGGCCTTCCTGACGTCACCCCGGTCTGGCTAACGCCCGGCGCCATGTGAGCCTCTACTCCTCTACATTGCCGCCACGACCCAAGTCGTGAGTGCGGCACTCGTCGTCGAGCCAGACGGAAGAAGGCCGAGCCCTCAAAGTGCAGCGACGGTCTGCCGTCGATGAAGTACTCTCGAGTCAAAAGCCCGTTACCGCGGTCAGAAGCTACTCTCGCGGTGCTAATCGCGAAGAAAAGCGATCCACTACTTGACCAACACCCCATCGCTGTCGTAACCTCTTCGCCTGGGCGAGATCCTCCTGTCGCGGCGCCGGGGAGGATAGCCAAGTGGGCACTTTCGAGCTCAACGGCCCGACATTTCGTTAAATCCCCAAGGCGGCGATCAAGTCCCAAGCCCTTGTTGACTTAAGTGGCGAGTGGACCGAAGCCAGAGCCCTCCGGTGCTTGAAGATCCCGTCTTGGGCGATGTGCTTGATGGATCCTACACCAAGAATGGGGCGTGGCGGGTCGTTCTCGTTTCCTTCGACAACAAAGTCCAATATGCTTGCGTCCGATTGCTCTTCGGCCTTCTGAACAATGTCGCCAATCTGAAGCCCTCGTCAGCGGTCTCCGGATCGCCGCCGACACAGGCGTCGACGGCTCCACGTATCTGGTGACTCCAAGGCGGTGGTCGACAGTCATGAAGGCCTCGAGAACCGAGATCCGCGCATGGCGGCATCTTTGCCGTGAAGTCTGGCGGAAGAAAGTTCAAAGGGTTCGAGCTCCACCACGACTCTGGCGCCAACAATGGCGAGGCGACTACCTCGCCAACCTCGCTTCGGCAAGGGCCCGTCGATCGGGATCTTCGCCCGACCTCCTGTAACCGCCATCCATTGGAGCCACCGGCCGAAGCCACCCGGCCGGCCGAGCCAACTCCTGTCGGCCGAATCGCCGCTATCCGACTCAAGTCGGGGCGTGCTCATGGCGAACAGTTGGAGGAAGCCCTCGTCGATCGCTGACGAATGGGACCCTCCTCCAGGACGACCGAGGCCGGCGCCTCAAGCAGGCAGCGAAGTCTTTTGTCCTGGTCGATGAAGACCTTTACAAGAAGAGTCCCTCAGGGGTCCTCCAGAAGTGCATCCTGACTGACCAAGGCAAGGAGCTGCTGCTCGACATCCACGGCGGGGTGTGTGGTCACCACGCGGCACCACGGTCCCTCGTGGGGAAGGCCTTCCGTCAAGGTTTCTATTGGCCAACCGCCGTTGCCGACGCCGAGCAAATTGTTCGCACCTGCGAAGGATGCCAGTTCTTTGCTCGACAAACGCACCTGCCAGCCCAAGCCCTTCAGACAATCCCCATCACGTGGCGTTCGCGATGCAGGGACTCGACACCTTTCGGACCTTTCAAAAAAGCGCCGGGCGTCACACCTCTTCGTCGCGGTGGACAAGTTCACCAAGTGGATAAAGGGCCGTCGCCACTATTACGTCGCGCGGTGGCCAACTTCTTCGCGACATCATCTACGGTTTGGGGTCCCGAACTCCATCATCACCGACAATGGCGCGGTTTCTGAGGAAAGAGTTTCTCGAGTTCTGCGGCGACTTCAACATCGCGTCGTTGGCGTCTGTCGCCCACCCATGAACCAACGGCTAGGCGAGAGGGCGAACGGCATGATCCTGAGGGCTCAAGCGCGAATCTTCAACCGGCCGAAGAAGTCGGCGAGCGTCGGCGGTGGCGCCCTCCATCCTCTGGAGCTGCGAACCCTCCAACCCGGTCGGCCGGGTTCACGCCGTTCTTCACGGTGTTGGCGCCGAAATTTGTCTTCCGACCGACACGAGTCTGGCGCTCAAGGTTGCGAGACCTTGACCGGGCTCGGGGACTCGACTCACAACAAGGCCGTCGACCAGCTCGACGAGGCCTTGACGTCGCCGTCCTCCGGTCGGCCAGTGTCGGCGAGCCGCGGCGATATCGAGTCGCCAAGTCCGCGGCCGAGCCTTCAACGTTGGCGATTTGGTCCTGCGCCAAGTCCAGTCCAACGTTGGCAGGCACAAGCTTTCACCCCCATGGGAAGGCCCCTTCACCGTTGTGGAGGTAATTCGGCCCGGCACCTATCGACTAAGAGACACCGATGGCAACGTTGTTTCAAGCGCTTGGAACATCGAAAAGCTCAGGCGTTTCTTTCCCTGAAACTAATTTTCTTGGCCGGACGCCCCTATAAGCCTGACGAGCCCGAGCGGCGCGAACCTGCTCGGGGGCTTCTATCCCACGTAACCTCATTGCGTGGCGCCCAAGTCGACCCAAGGTCCTCCCAGCGAAGGACCCGCTTCGCCAGACCACTACGGTCTACGTCTTGTGAAAACTCCGGTAGTTTTCCTTGACTACGACTACTAAAGTAGTGGTCCGCAACACGGAGTGGCCTCCGCGCCCGCGACCCACGGAAGATTGGCAAAGGAGTTCCCGCAGGCGGTTACTAATGACCAGGCGATGTCGGCACGAAATTTGAGCAGCGGGATTAGTCGACAAAAGCACGAAGTGTCCATTACAAGAAAGGAGCGTAAAAGCGACGCCACAACTTGTGCAAGTCTGAAGCGAAAAAGCGCAAAAATCGCAAAAGCGGCGGGCGGACAACGAGCGGACCGCCCGGTGCCCAAGATGCCTCGCTTTGCCACGACGAGTTTAAAGGCGGCGCGCCCCCTAAGTCGGGGCCAAAGAAGTCGTCCCGTCGCCTTCCGGAGACCTCGCTTCGCGTCGGTCTCGTCGTCAAGACCTCGAATCTGGCCGCTCATCACCATACCCGCCGCCTCCGCGCTCTGGCCAGCGCTTGCCCGCGCCGCCTCGGATGTGGGAGACGGTGGCCGCTGCGTCAAAGGCACGCCGGTGGCGCGGACGCCGGCCGCGTACTCAGCCGCCAGGGCGGCAACCCTCCGCCCTTCTCGGGCGGAGCGCTCCCGGAGGGCCTGGGGCAGGCCCTCCAACGCCTCGGCCGCCCGAGTAAGCCCGAAAGCGTACTGCGCCGCGGTGGGCTGAACCGGTTCGTTCAGCTCCACCCGCAGCGGCCTCAGGCTCCTCCCCATGCTCTCGTAAGCAGGGCGGAGCATGGAGAGGAGAACCGCGCGCGTGGAGTCGAAATCCTCGTTCGCGCGGGCTATCTCTGCCTCGGCGGCTTCAGCACGCGCCCGCTGAGCTGCCGCCTCGTCTTCCACGGCCTGCACCCGCGCGCAGCCAGCCGTCACTGCGTCTCGAGGGCAGGAGGCCCCACAGGACACCAGTCGACATCTGACCGCACGTAGCGTCCACCATGCTCGCCGCCGATCCTGACGGCCGCTCCCATTGCTGAGGGGTGCGAACCACCCGGCGAAGACTTGTCGGCGCCGTCTTTGGCCGTCGGACTGCAAGAGGCAAGTATCAAAGATGAACCTCAAATTGGCGACCCCAACGTCTCACTAAAACCACTAGAAGGACATATACCCGGCGGGGCTCGGATGAAGAACCTAGGCGAGGGCAGCTCGACGCCACCCCTCGCCGCCGCACCGGAGGAACCCCCCTCCGTCCGAGGTTTCTTGGAAGGAGAACCCCCGGGGTCCGCTTCCGCAATCCGCTTCCCCGACCTCCTGTCATCACCGCCACCGCTCGCCATAGTCCTCGAGGAGGTGCTTCGAAGATGAAGAAGGCGAAGGCACGCAAACGTCTGGACCAGATGTGAGTTCCGCTACCCTGCACCGTATTTATAGGGGTGGTTTAGCAGACCGAAACGCCGCCGCATCGGCGCTCGCGAACTCCCTCTAACACGCCCGTCCGTCCGATGCGCCGACGCGACGCATTAAATCCTCCCATTAAATCGCCAAAGCGGCCGAGGAGGAAGGACAACCGTCTTTGAAGCGGTCGACCCGCCGATCTTCACGAGAGCCAATTATCACGGACAACCTCGAAGTCTGCGCCAGCGCCGTGAGCGCTCGACTACCGACCAAAAGAGATAAGTCTCTCGAATCTTGGTCTCCTTCGACTACCTCGAAGGACCCGGCAATCTGCGCAGAGCCACGGCTTTGTTAAATGCATGGTGCTCGGGGAACCTGAGACAACGTTATTCACACTCATACGGGCGGTGGACCGACCAGACCACTCGGCTCCCAGCGAAGTAAGTCGTCCAGGCCAAGCCTTCGACCCTCGCCCGGTATCACGGTTTAGTAGCGTTTGTGGTCGGGGCTACCTGCATGCCTTGAGCCACAAGTCGGTCGGAGCCGCTCCTCCGCCGCATGAAGCGTGAATTTTGTTCTCTAACGTCGATCATACTCATACAGGCGGGTGGGCGACCGACCACTCGGCTCCCGTGCGGATAATCCGTCAGGCCAAGCCCTCGACCTCGCCCGGTACTCGGTTTAGTAGCGCTTTGCGGTAAGGAGCTACACGCAGTCTGAGCCATAAGTCGATCGAGCCACTCATCCCGCGCCAAGCCGCGAATAAACGCCTTTTGGCCTCGGGGTTCGTTAGCACTTCCCGCGTCTCCTCGGAAATCGAACACGCCTCGCCCGAAAAACCGGCGGTTTCGGGGCTATAGTTTCGAGCGAAGGCTGCTCAAACTTCGCGAACAAACACAAAGGCGAAACCGATTCATTACATGTTAAAGTTTTTACATCTTTAAAGGTAATGTCTAACATTATTCATAATCCCGTGGAGGGCGCTTTGCGGCGATACGTCGGCGATCACTTTCGGGCATGGGGCTCGGCTTTGAAGCGGCGATGGACCTCCTCGTCGGTCCGGTTCCTGGCAATCCCGCTACTAACATTGTCCAGGTTAATACCGTTGTAGAAGGACATGGCGTTAACGGTAGAAGTGGCCCCAGGCGGCACTTCGTCTTCACCGACTTCTCAACGTGCTCACGGCACACGAGCCAACTTCGGTCGCGGCAGACTTGTGCCCGCAGCGGCCCGAGCGAGCGGTTCTGCGAACAACGGCCGACCTTCCCCAGGGTCGCCAACTCGTCGACTAGTTCGTCGATGCGCCTGCATCTCTTTCCACACCGCCGAGCCCACCGCCTCATTGCGGCCGCAGCGTCACGCTCTTCGCCGCCAATCGCCCGCGCCTCTGCGACCGCCAAGATTCTACGCAATTACGAAGATCGGGGCAAAAATCGAAAGAACACGCTTCGGCAACGCCGCCTTCAAATCAGCCGGATAACAACGTCTTACCGGCCGTCGATTCGATCATGGCGATGAGCTTGGCGAGTCACCTCCTCGAGTTTTCGCGCGCTTTGCTTCACTTTGGCGACAACCTGGCGTTGTTGTCTTCGCCGGAGAGGACTCGATTCGGTTACCCTCGCGCGGTAGGATCGCCTAGCGCTCCTCCTGCAAGACATCGGCCATCTCGTTCATCGTCCGTGAACCTCCTCTGCCCCGACCAGCTCCACAGCGCCCACGCTTCTGCGCCTCCGCAGCTTCGGAGCCAGTTGGTTGCGGTCCTCCTCCATGGCGATCCTCGGCCGTCGCGGCGATGGAGGAACCGGACTTACCCTCGAACACTCTCGCGACGCCGCAACAAGTCGGCACATCAATACAAGCTCGGCGAGTTTGAAAAGCCGGAGAAATTTGAGCACAACTTACCACACCGGTAGGTCGACCCCACCGGTGACGCGTCAACACCTGCTGGGAGGACTCGAGGCTGGCCCAAGCTCGCCGAATCTTCTCCATCTCGGTCTTCACTCGCGAGGAGCCCTCTGCGAGATTCCCTCCCCAAGCTCCGCGCAGTCATCGGTGTGAATGATGCCTCGTCGGCGGTGCGTTGCCCGCCACACTAAGATGGCGGTGGCGTGGAGGGTTCCTTGTGGTCGTCGGCCCCCGCACGGCGGGGCCTCTGGCGCCACCGGCGGCGAATCAACGACCACCACCACGCTGCGATTCCTCCCGGTGTTCCTCGGCAGCGGTGGCGGCAAAGCTTCGGCGCCGGGCCGGCGGCATGTCAGCAACCGGTGGCGCGAGGCCTGCTCCGCCATCGTCGGCCCCCGATCCTGACAGCGAGCCGCTGACGGTCGCCCGGTCTTCGTGGCGTACCGACTCCACGGTCGACTCCGGCACGACCACAGACGCAACCGCTGTTACGTCGGCCGCTGCGGGCACGACCAACGCCACCGTCTCCGCCATCTGCTCCGGCCCGGATAGCCCATCCCCAACCTCCGCCGGCGGGAGTGGCAGCGACGGTCCCAACGGCAATTCCGCCACCTCCGTCAGGCTTTCCCCGAAATCCCTAAAACCGCGGGCGGTCGAAGCGGCTCAAAGCAAAGCGTAGCGAATGACAAAGGAACAAAACCAACGCGTCGGCGGTCTTGAATAACGCGCTCTCTTCGCCGGCCTCTCTGGCGAAGGCGGGACGTCTCTCCCTCCATCCAGGGGCGCCGCCGCCGGGGGTGACCTTGCCTAGGGCCCCCAACGACGACTTCCATATCAACGCCCTCCGGATCGTCGCCGAACGACAACCCGAAATCGTACGCTTCGTACGGATCACCGGGATCTCTGCCGTCATTGGAGGGCGACCCATAAGCGAGGAGAAAGGCGGTCGTTTACGACACGTCCTCACCACCTTGACCACTGGCCCGAGCGGGCTTCCCTCTTCTCCTTCCTCCTGCTCTCCCTGCGCTCTTTTCGAGCAGATTCCTCCAGCTTCGGCTTTTGGCGGGCCGCCGCCTTCATCTCCTTCTCCCGGCGTACGCGGGAGGATACTAGCGAGCCTGAAAGGGGTGGGAACTTCTGTTGAGTCAAACGCAAGCAATTAAGGCGAAGAAGCGAGGGAAGGCGGAAGAGCCGCCCGATTACCAGATTTGGGGGGTTTTCCGCCCAAAAGGCCTCGGGAGCGCCGCCGACCGCCACCGTGGCCTTCACGACCAGGACGGCCATCACCCGAGCCTCAACCTCCGACGAGGGGAGGTCCGAATGCTCCATCCTCATGGGGTCGAGGCGCTCCCACGTACTTTCGAACATTGGGTGAGGCACATCCATGAGGGTTGGGCGCGTCTCGCCATAAGCGTCACGGACGGCAAATACGCCGTCGAGCCCGCCTCTTGAGACCCAAAAGTCGCTCGAGGATCACCTCCATTTTCCTCTTCTCCTTCGCGTCCATGCCGGCCGGTTCCATTAAAGCGCCGCCTCCGGTCCTCTCCCGGTGAAGGCGGCGCGGCATCCCCTGCGTTCGAATGTAGAACCATTAGTGCCATCCTCGGTTCGATGAAGGCGATTTCATATCGATGTACTCGGCGCTTGGTTAGGCCGAAATTTGGATGGCGGCGCCGCCGTCGGCGCTAATCACGCCCGCCGACTTTCCCTTCAGCGACGCATATGAAAGAAGTACCTCGGAGGGCCCAATGGGGCTCGACCCCGAGAAGGCCTCGCCTGCGTGATGAAGATTGCAATGTGTAGCAGCAGTAGAGATTCGGTGGTGCGCCTCCACCTTGTAAAAATGAAGAAGTCGCGGACAAACGAGTGGAGGAGGCGAATCACGCTTCGAAGAAGGACGCGACACGCGATCTCGCCGTCGCCCGGAGCTCGGAGTCGCGGCTCTGTCGGCACCCTCCACCGAGATCGTCAGCGGGAAGGAATCGCTTCTTCGCCCGGCCGAGAACGCTGTGAGCATCAAGCACGAACACTCCGGCCCGACATCCCCGCGCGCAGGACCGATGGCGGAGAAGGGGGTTTGGCGAGATTTCCTCCCTAGGTTTTTCGGCTTCCTACTCGCCGCGTCGACTTTCTCTTTCTTTCGCGTGAAGAACGGACAACACGGAGGAATCCGACGGGTGGCTCTCCCCTTTTTGTAAGGGGCGCAACGCCCGTCGGCCGGACAAGCGTCAGCCGAACAGACGGTATCACGAAGACAAGCAAGAGTTCCGCAGTAGAGCCTAAGGAAGAACTTGTAACTCCCAAGCTCTGTACTGTACCGGTTTTCAAACACTCTCTAAGCAAGCTAGCAGGAAGTAAGGCTATTACCCACGGCAAGGGGCTGAACACAGGTAAAATCTCTGTGTCATTCCTAGTTCATAGCCACCGAGTTCACCGCGTGGGAGTTTCTAGGGTTTCCCGCGCGGGGTTTGCCCGACTCGGAGGCGCCCTCCTGTCGAACAAAACCGGTCTGTAGATCACGGGCTGTCGGTGGAATCTGTTGACAGGCGCGCAGTGAGGGGCTAGTGGTTGGTTTTCGGTTAACTTCTGGCGGGCTTTTGGTGTTCTTTGTTCAAAAGTAAGCCAGCGTGGCGGATCGAAGATCATGGGCGGCGGGGCGGCGGCGCCGAGAAAATCCGCGATCTCACCGGTCGAGGGATCGCCTCACCCCGCCTTGGCAGGGTGGCAGCATTGCTCCCGTGGGAGCGGCGGAGCTCCCTGTGCGTCGCCGCTTGGCCATGGAGGCAGCCACCCCTGCCCAAAATCTGCATGTGGTCCGTCTCCTCTTGGACCACCCTCCGGTGGAACTTGCAGGAGACACCCCGGCCACTCGGTGGCTGCGGGACATCGCCAACCTCGTCGACGCGGCCCAGCTCCGGGTAGGGCCCGTCGATCTGGCGGGTACCGTCGGTACGCCGTCGCTTGGGGCGCGTGCTGGGCGCTCCCAGGCGTCTAGCCGTCCCAAGGAGGTTACGGCCAGTGTCTGCGGGCGAGGAGCAGTGTCTTGGCACCGGTCCGTTCCGTGGACCTCAGGTCGCACCTAGATGAAAGCCGCAGTCGGCGCGGCGATGATCTCTGTGGCCGCTTGCCGCGCCAACCGGTCCGGGAGCGCCCCCACGGGAAGCAGGTGGTCTCGGACGATGGGAGCCCCTCCCGTGGCTCTCAGTCTCGGACTAAGGAGGAGGTTCACTCCTCCGACTCTATAAAGTCGGGTCCGCGCTCTGAGAGGTCCCGGATCGGGCCCCGATGGCCAGGCTGGGCTCCCTCTACGGCGTCAAATGCCAGGCCTTCTCTCGGCGCCTCACTTGGCGTGGCGTGGCCGGACGAGTTCCGCCCGGCGTCCTTGGAAAAATCGACGGCACCACCAACCGGAGGAGTTCTTGCAAATCTACAGCGGTGGTGCGGGCGTGGCGGGTCTGCGAAAAGATCATGGCCAACTACCTTCCAGCGGCCTTGGCGGGTTACGCCGCTCTTGGTACATTAAACCTCCGCGAGATAGAGTGCGCTTGTGGGGGAGTTGTGCGACCTCTTTGTCGCCAACTTCGGGGCTCTTTTACGCGACGGCGTGGAGGATGACCTCCACACTCTGGAAGCGAGAAAAGAAGTCAACTGCTGGCGACTTCATCGGCGGTTTTGCCATTGCCCCAACACGATCCCCACATCTCGGAGCAATCGGTCGTCATCGCCTTCGAAGAGCGTCTGTGACCGCAAGATGAAGGAGAAGATGGCCACCGTACCATCGGTACCACCTCAGAGCTCTTCTCCCTCGCACATAAGTGTCTTGCGCAGACTCTGAGCGAGGGGCGACACCGACCCCAAGGGTGGCCAAGGCAAGGTCGGCGGGACCTCAAGGGTTCCGACCATTCAAGCAAGAAGCGGCGAGCGCGATGGCGAGACCCGCGCCACTGCAGGCGTAATCACCGTGATCGGCGCGACGATCGCCGCGCGGCGTGATGGCCGCCGTGGCCGTGATGATCGCCCATGATCGTGGGAAAGACCTCCGCGAGCAGAAGGAGGGCGAGCCCTATTGCCCGATCCATCGCACCAACACCCATGATCTGGACAACTGTCGGGTCGTGGGCAAAATGGTGGAGAAGCGGCTCAAGGAGCACCGCCCCGACGATGATCAAGATGAAGATCCTGCCCCGCTGGCTTTCCAGCAGGCGGACCACGTCGTGGCCTACATTCACGGTGGTTCATCCACCTTCTCCTCCAACGCCGCTTATAAGCGGTTGAAGAGGAGTGTCGCCCGCAGCGTCGAGTTCGGCGGGTCGGATCTTTGAAGTGGTCGGAGCGACGCTCACCTTGATCGAGCGACCACCACAGGCGTCAGCGGCACAGGGCATCTCCGATCGTGGTGTCGCCCACCATCCGAACGTCTTGGTAGGCGCGTCTTTGGTGGACGGAGGAGTTCCATCAACCTCTGTCCTCTTGGCGTTCGGCGCGGATCCATGGCGGGATCTGCGCCGACTCTGCCCATCTTTGGGGTAGCCCAGTGTGGTTTAATGCCCATGGGTCGGTGTGCCTCCCGTCACCTTGGGGATGAAGACAACTACCGCACCGAGATGGTGGACTTGAGGTCGTGATTTGACCTCCCTACAATGCCTTGCTAGGCCGTGGCGTTGGCCAAGTTCATGGCAACAACCCACTATGCTTACATGGTGGTGAAGATCTCGGGCCGCATGGCCCCTTGCGATCCGAGTGAATAAGGCCGAGGCCTGCTGGCGCCACAAGTATCGCTCGACATGTCGATGCCACTGCGTCGGGCGCCAAGCGCCACTTCCTCGGGAGCCCTCGGGCCGGACCAGCGCCTCACAGCTCTGCGGTGAGGTCAAGGTGGTCGCCACAGTGAAGCGAACCCGAAGATCGTCAACATTGGCGCCAACCTCGGCGCCAAATAGGAAAACAGCTCGTCACCTTCCTCGATCTAACTCCGGCGTGTTACGCTTTGGCAACCGTCCGACATGGTGGGGTCCCGAGGTGATCGAGCACCGATTAACAACGCTCCCGAGGCGCGTCGGTCCGGCTGTAAGGTCCGGGGCGGCGCCAGCGTAAGATGCCATTCGGGAGGAGGTAGAAAGCTGTTAAGCGCGAGGATCGTTCGAGAGGTCTCTCATCTGAGTGGCTTGCCAACCACAGCTTGTCAAGAAGTCCAATGGGAAATGGCGCGCGTGTGTCGACTTCACAGACCTCAACAAGGCTGCCCAGAAGGATCCATATCCCATGCAGCGAGTCGACCTCATTGTTGACTCCACGGTAGGAGTCTTGTTCTTGTGCTTCTTGGATCGTACTCGGGTACCACCAGATCGGCATAGCCCTTGAAGGCGAAGAAAGCGCTTTTGTAACCCCTACGGGTGTTTACTGTTATGTAAGAATGGCTTTTGGTTTAAAGAATGCCGGTTCTACTTACCAACGTGTCATGCATATCATTTTCCGCCCCTAGATAAGGCGAAATCTTGAAGTCTACGTTGATGATTTGGTCGTAAAAATCAAGAAGGGTGAAGTACTGATTCAAGACCTGGAGGAAACCTTTACTAACCTCCGGAGGAATTGCTTAAAGCTCAATCTGAAAAGTGCGTGTTAGGTTGTGCCCTCAAGGCAAGGCTTTTGGGTTTCTGGTGTCGGTAGAGGTATTGAAGCCAATCGACAAAATTTGACCATCGAACACATGAAGCCGCCAGCGCGACTCAAGCAAGTTTAGTGCCTGGCGGTCGTCGGCCTCCACAGGGCGATTCATTGCAGATTGGGAGAAAGAAGTCTGCCCCTGTTCAAATTATTGAAGAAGACTAACCATTTTGAATGGACGGATGAAGCCCAGAAGGCATTTGAAAATTTGAGCGATACCTCTCCTCTCCCCGGTCTTTGGTCTCTCCATGGGGTGAGCCATTGCTCTGTACATAGCCGCCACTCTGAGGTGGTGGCCTTGGTGCTAATTCGGAGAGGAAGGTGTCGAAGCTTGATCTACTACATCGACAAGGTGTTGCACAAAGCTTCGGTACCCTCAAGCTCGAGAAGATCTTGTCTGCAGTCTGGTGGCGTCCAGAAGGCTGCATTTATTTCAAAGGCGGAAATCACCGTGGTCACGGCCTATCCTCTCTGAAATTCTCCTGGCAAGTGAAGCGAGGGTCAGCATCGCTAAATGGTCGGTGGGCTGAAATTCAACCTCAAATTTGTACCCCTTGACCGCCATCAAGAGCCGTGGCGGAGTTCATCGCCGAGTGGACTCTGCCACTCTGACAGAAGAAGCGCCCGCGCCCTCGCCTACTGACTTTGTTCTTGATAGCTCTTTCGGTTTGGAAGGCGCGGGGTTGATTGTCTGGTCTCCCGACCGGTGACACCCTTCAATATGTGGTCGCCCTCGATTTCAAGGCCACGAACAACATAGCGAATCTGAAGGCTGTTTGGCGGTGTGCATCGCTTTCGGCGTTGGGCATTCGGCGTCTCCAAGTCAAAGGTGACTCCTGCTGGTCATCAATCAAGCGGAAGGAGTTTGGTGTTAAACTCCACCATGGCGGCGTGCTTGGCGGAGGTCAGAAGAATGGGCGTCACTTTGAAGGGTGGGGTATATTCATATCCCCGTAGCGACAACCACCTTGCGGACGGGCTTTTCAGACTCGCGTCCTCAAGAGCTTCCGTTCGGTCGGGGTCTTGAAGAAAGGCTATCGCGACCGCCCATCGCATGACCACAGTCCGGTGGGGATGATGGTGTCATTTATTCGACCCGGTTCAAAGGGGGCGCGGCAAAAGGTTTGCGACCTCCGGCTCGGTGGGAAAGCGATGCCCTTCTGCTGCCCCTCGATTCGAGGAGGGAAGGCGGCGTGCCGCTTCGGCCCCAGTCCGGGAGGAAAGCGGGGAAAAGCTTGGCCAATGGTAGTGCCCGCGACACAAGTGGTCGCCACACTTGGCGGGAAGATCGGTGGATGGATCCTATCCTAGCCTTCTGCGCGACCAAGTGATCCCGACGATGATGCCTCGGTGAAAAATTGCACGTAAGGCCAAGTGCTATACTCGGTAGGTGGGGACCTATATCGCGAGTAGAAGCGGAGTTCTCTTGAAGTGCATCACTCGGGAAGAGGGAGCGACTTGCTCTCGATATCCATGGAGCCATATGTCCGATCAACGCTTGGTTGGCAAAGCGTTTAGCCAAGAATTTTATTGACCTCGCCCTCGGGATGCTTGCGGTGGTGAGGACATCTGGCTTGTCGGTTCTTCGCCAACAAGTCCACCGACCATTAAGCTCTACAAACCATCCGCTTTCGGTGGTTTGCGGTGCGAAATTTGGATATCTGAGTCCGTTCCGTGGGCCAGAGGGCTTCACCCACCTCTTCGTCGCCATCAACAAATTCACGAAGTGGGTTGAAGCCGAGGCGGTGCGCGCCATCACGGCTGCTGCCGCCGTCAAGTTCATGCGCGGAATCTTTACCCGTTTTGGAGTCGCCAACCGCATCATCACCGACAACGGGACTCAGTTCACCAGCGCGGCTTTCCTAGAATTCTGCGACGAAATGGGCACCAAGCTATGTTTTGCCTCGGTGGCCCATCCCATGAGCAATGGTCAAGCAGAACGAGCCAATGCGCTGGTGCTGAGGGGTCTCAAGACAAGGGCGTTTGATCGGCTCCACAAGCGGGGTGCGCGATGGACGGAGGAGCTCCCAGCTGTGCTCTGGTCGCTTCGCACCACACCTAAGCAAGACCTTGGCGAGACGCCTTTCTTCTGGTATCTGAGGCGGTATTCTCCCCTCCGAACTGTCGCTCGGTTCTCCGCGCGTCTCGATGTTCAACGAAGAAGATCAAGAAGACCTCTGGCGAGAGGATGTCAACCTTCTGGAGGAGGTGCGTGATCGGGCCGCCCTTCACGCCGCCCGGTACCATGAGCCTCGGCGGTACCACGCCACCGGGTCTCAGAGAACATCGGCGATGGGCGACTGGTCTTCTGCAGATTGAGCGCATCTTGGGGTTGCATAAACTGTCTCCCGATGGGAGGGCCCTTCAAGGTGGTCTCGATATCTCGACCCGGGGCGGTCCGGTTGGCCACTGAGGATGGCGAAGAACTGGCGAATTCCTACAACATAGAGTTGTTGCGGAAGTTCTATCCTTGAAAGAATTGTAAGTGTCCAGCAGCTCGCCCTAGCCAGCCATGTGGTAAGTCTCTCCATTGGCTGGTCAGCGGCTACTGGCGGTTAGTAAGATTGTTGCCTAGAAGGCTTTTGCTTTGCCATGACAGTCCCTTGCCATGACAGTCCCTTTTTGTGCCCCAATTAGGCAATATTTTGCATGAATGTCCCTGGCCCCATACGTTTGCTAATTCCCTGGTGATCCATGATGGCGCTTCGGCGTTTGTGTCTCAGTGAGCACGGCGATGAGAAGCGAGTTAGGCAGCGGTGCTCAAGCGCTCTCGCACACCTCGGTTTGGCTCCTGAAGCACCGTGAGTCGTCACCCTGAAAGCATCGTCGTTCTAACACTACTCTGAAGCCCATTGCTTTGGCACACAAAGACCGTAATTCGGTTTCTGGGGATCCTGATGACTTAGAAGCCAAGCAGGCGAACAGGACATCCCATCTTTGGGACTTAGAGTGTTTGGGCCTATCTTGCACAGCCCTCAAGCATCTGCTTATCTTTACGTAGTTTGTCTATACCGCAGGTTATGGCAATCTGCAATTATTCTTGCAAAGGTTCCAGCATCCTCATTGGTCGCTCAACATGAAGGGTGGTCGCCAGTATCTGAAGGGTGGTGGTCAGGCGCCTGAAGGTGTTCGCCCAACGCTTGAAATTTGGTCGCCGGGCGCTTGAGGCCGATCGTGATGGCGTACAAAGCAAGATAAGTGCTTCATGCCGCATTTTCGGCTATTTCCTTATGTGCTTGCACTAAGATGCGCCAAGCTACGTGCGATTGCCGCGGGTGCCAAAAATCAACGGCCCCTTATGACGAAAGAAAATGTGCTAAGTGTTAGCGTCCGGCGTGGCCAAGTGACCGGGGTGTAGGTTAGGCATGATATTCAAACACGGCTCGCACGCCTCGGGTTGGCTCTCTGAAGCACCGCTGGTCGTCACCGTCGAGTACCGCTGCCCTAGAAACACTTCTGGAAACTTGTTGCCTCATCGCGCTTCTGTTGCGGCACATTCTCAAACAATCATCGAGGTCTAAGTTAGGAGGAACTTCGAGCCGTGACAATCCGCGTAAAACGATGCTAAGACTAAGCTACGTTTTTGCATCCCTTGTCAGACTCAATGTCGTTCCTGCCTAAGTTCTGTATAGCTTGCATGATCCCTACTTGTGTTCGCAAACAACGCTTATAATCTTTGGCGAGATTTAGGAACGCTGCCCTAAAAGCCCAGGCGTTCCTCAAGCATTCCGGCCAAGTTAAAAGACTGGCCGCCTAATGGTTCAATCTAGCGAACTCGATCATGCAAGACAAATAAGCATATAGATAGCATTAACCTGAAAATATCCGTTCTTACTAAATTCTGTCTAAGTGTTCATACATGAAGATAGATCAACCAAAGGAAATAAAAGCAAAAAACAACAAAAAATTTTGGGTCCTTCACTCATAAATCGCCAAGTCGAGGTCGTCGTCGTCGCCTTCCATGGCCAGAGGGGTGGAGACGTCCATGACTGGCTGCTCCACTTGCAGCATCCTGGCCACATGTTCGGCGGCCGCGCGCACCCGTGCCTCCGTCTGCGCCGCGTCTCCTTCAATACCGGCCGTCACGGCCGCCATTGGATCGAAGGCAGCGTCGCGGCTGGCACAGCAGGCCAGCGTGTAGGTCGCGGCCATGATCGCGACCTCCCGTCCCTCTCTGGCGGAAGCGGCGGCGAAGTGCGGCGATCCCGAGTGCTTCCACGGCTGGTTGGTCGCGTGAGCAAATCAGAGGCGGAGTCCTCGACAGAACGTTGAGGCCACCCAAGGGCTCCAAGCACCTCTTTGTGCGCTGGAAGGTCTTCTTGAGCATGATGGCCAGGTTGCGCCGCAGGCGGAAGGACTCGAGCTCCGAGGTCTTTAGCGCCGTCTCGGTCCTCTCACTTGGATTCTTGACCCTCTCTGCCCGCGTCTGCATGGCGGCCGCGTCGGCTCTCTCTGTGTCAATCGCCTCTGCGCGTCGCCCTCACCGCTCCTGCAACGGCTCGCTTCTCACCGGCTAACCAGCTTCTTTGTTGTCTCGGCCCGTGCTGGCAGTGCGGCAAGGGCGGTGCCAACGAGGCATGCATATCCCCAAGCTTCGGTGAAAAGCTCGGCGTGGCGTTCGGCGGGGGCAATGGCGGCGTGAGGGCAAAGCGTCCGAAGCGGCGGCGCTGGATCACCCTCTTGACCCTTTCTGCGGCGGCGGGGGGCACTGGCGAACGCCACCGCCCGATGGTCTTTGAAGCGTCTGCGTCCTTAGCGCGTCTGAGGCCACCTTGGCGGCACCCTCAAGCCGAGCAAACCATCGGGAGAGTAAAGCCACCTGTTGGCGGTGGCTCGAGCTCCGTGGCGAAGATGTTGGCGCCATCGTTGAAATTTGGCGCCGGAGGAAATATCGGTGAAGGTGTCGGGCTGGCCTTGACGGCGCGGCAATGCGAGGCGGTTATGGCTGAAGCGGTTTATGTCGCCGTCCCTTGTGAAAGTGCCGCCGCACCATGGCTGGCGGTGGCGGCAGGAGTCTGGTCCGTAGCCCGGACCCTCTTGGGGTCCGAGCCAGTAGCGTCCGGGGCAATTGGCCGTTTGCCCGTGGCCCGATCGCTGGCGGCGGTCGTGTCCCTGATCACCAGCGGACCATGGGCCGGCACCACGGCGGGCCTCGTGGAGTCCATCGGCGGGAGCAGCCTGACGACCCGCATGCGCTCCGCGTGCTCCAAGTCGGCAAGTGGCCGGGCTGCCGCCGGAAAAACCAATCCGCTTAGGATCGGCTGCATCAGCACGGCGAGCCACCTGCCAAGTACTGATTCCTCCAGGTTTCCCGCGCTTGGCGAAAAGCAAAAAAATGGCTGCCGGTTGGTAGGAAGCCGCAGGAAGAAACATGTGCGCGAGAAAAAGCTAAGGGAAAACAAAGACTTACTTCCTGGCCACGTGCGTGTCGTGTCGTCATCGCCCGTATATTGCCATGCGGGACGGACGCGTCGACGAAGGGGGCTGATCCTCCGGGACATGAAGTCCCGGGCTACCAGCCCACCAGTTAATCCGGCTTCCCGCAGTCTGTTGACGCGGGCCGCCATTGCGAGGAGCTCCGCCGTCTCCTCAACCGACGAGTTCCATTCCCCGGAGGCCTCATTGCGTCGTGAGCACCTCAAAGCGTCGACTCATTGTCGTCATTGATGTCTGACCATTCATTGTGCCATGCCCTCCAGTTGGACCTGGGCTGGAAGGCAATATAGCGGGAGGCCATCCCGTCCCGAAGGCGGAAATAGCAGCTCCCCACTATTTCATTGTCGTGGGAGGCGCGGCAGATGAAAAAATAGCGAAAAAGAGGGAGATTCGGCATCACCCCCATGAACATTTCACAGAGGTGTGCGAAGATGGTGAGGAAGACAATGGAGTTGGGAGTGAGGTGGAGATGATGGATCCCATAAAAGTGGAGGACGGTGAAGATGAAATCGGAGAATGGCGGGAGCAGGCCCGCCATCATCGCCCAGGTGTGAAGAAGGATCTCGTCGGAGAGGTACCGTGGCGTGGCGGTCCCCGCCCGGAAGCGAAAGGTGCCCTCTGGCGCGAGGATGGCCATCCTATTCACTGTGGCGGAGTTCACGGTGGAGGCAGGGATGGGACGCGCCATGGAGATGAAGAAGGCAAAAGGCTTTGAGCAATGAAGATGAAGAAGTGGGAGTTGAAGTGCGCAAGGAAGCAGAAGGCGTAAACTGCCTGATACAGATGTATCTATATATGGTCGCCTCGCACCGACGGTTCAGTGAAGGACAAAATCGTCGCCATTTGGTCCCAAGAAAAATCTACTGATCTGAGATAGAATCGAGCGGTCGTATCCTCATGAGTGGTGGCCCGCCAAGAGCGCACTAAGCATTCAATGAAGGTTCCAAAGGTCATGGCGCGCTCGGGCGGGCGGGGCCTCTTGTCGGCGTGCTTGCATTGGGTACCCTCTCCGACGACAAAACCCTTCCACGTGGCGGCTTTGGCGAGCAAGGAGGCGAGCACACCCGCCGCCAGTCTTGGCCCACGTGGCGCCCGGCGGCGGTGGCGAAACACGCCGCCGCCAAGCCCGATCCACGTGGCGGCTTTGGCGAGCGGCGGCGAAAGCACGCCCGCCCGGCAGTCTTGATCACGTGGCGCCCGGCGGCGGTGGCGAAACACGCCTGCTCGCTGGCGCCCGATCCGCGTGGCGGCAAGGCGAACGGCGGCGAAACACGCCCGCCGGCCAAAGCCGCCCACGTGGCGCCCGGCGAGCAAGTGGCGAAACACGCCTGCTCGCCCGGCGCCCGATCCGCGTGGCGGCACAGCAAGCGGGTGGCGAAACACGCCTGCTCGTCCGCCGCAAAGACAAAAAGCGGTGCGAGGTAACCGCCTCGAAGTCTCCTTCCCTATCGTCTCGCGTGCCAAGCAGCGAACTGCGGTGTCGAGCCTATCAATCTGAGATTTCTACAATAGGCCCATTCCTCGACGCCTCCACCTACCCACAAAGAGAGGTCATATCTGCAAGGCGGACGGGCGAGGCCATCGTCGGCATTTAATGAAATTTGGAGGAACGTGGCAACCTGGAAGGAGTAATAAATGCACCAAGATCAGCATGATGACCCCCCTTTTACCTACTCCCGTTAGCCCGGCCTATATAAGGGCCTTCTGGTGCATGGGGGAGGGGGAGGACGAGTCGAACAAGCAAGAGTTCATGATGAGAGCCTAAGGAAGAACTTGTAACTCCCAAGCTCAGTCTTGTCTGGGTTTTCAAACACTCTCTAAGCAAGCTAGCAGGAAGTAAGGCTATTACCCACGGCAAAGGGGGCCTGAACCTGGGTAAAATCTCTGTGTCATTCCTAGTTCATAGCCACCAGAGTTCACCGCGTGGGAGTTTCTAGGGTTTCCCCTCGCCAGGGTTTGCCAGCCACGGAGACGCCCTCCTATCGAACAAAACCCGGTCTGTAGATCACGGGCCTGTCAGGCGGAATACGCCGACAACAGCCTGGGAGCCAAAAAAACCTGCTTCCCACCTGATTCACAACCTCCCAGTTATGAACCTCTCCACCAAATTTATAATTATTTCTCAGACAGGAATCTATAGTGAATCAGGAGCTAGAGCTCTGCCAAACAGGCCCTGTGTGTTCAGATCGGGTCGTTGCTTCGTTGGGGTGTTGGTGTCGCTGCCCAAAGCTCCATATCCCCTGCTTCCAGAAGCTTATTTGCAAATTGCAATGCATCTGTTCACAGGAACTAAATATGAACACAATGACAACTATACGAAGGTAGGGAGAAATTCCCATAAAAATGGAGATTATGGCATCCCAGTGATTTTTACATCAAACAATATAGTTTTCATGCATATTCTTTTCCTCGAAGAATTCAGAACATATGAATTTTACATTAAACAATATAGCGTACAACAAGAACATCACATAAAGTCCATCGCAAAAAGAAAATTTGCATAAATTCATATAGATTTTTTAAAAGAGGAAGGCGGATTAGTGCCAATTATGGACTCCTTAGGGCATGTACAGTGGTATAGATGGCAGCTGTCTATATTATATCTTCACATTATCTATAGACAGCACTAAAAATAACTCATACAATGGATTGTCTATATAGTTGTCTGTAATGGTCTCTCATCCAGTTAACAGACTGTCTATACAATGGTACATACAATAAAAAGCTGTCTATAAGACCGTCTGTTAAATTGTAGGATCGATATATATTAAACTAGCAATCAGAGGGGGGTGAATGATTGCGCGGAAGGTAAAATCAAAATTTTGATCTACTAAAAATTCACCCTAATTCCGACTCAAATTGCCCGGTTCGGATTCGACAAAAATAGAGAAATACACGTCTACTAAAATAGTAATTCCTGATGATCCCACCGTTAGATTGATGTGAAATTTTAACTGTATAAACTAAACGCAATTTGCAAGCTAACCCAACAAAATTCAGCTCGATCGGATGTACGGATCTAAAGTTATTTTCTTCGCAATTTTACTGAATCAGACGCCAGACCAAATAAAAACAGATTAACACACGTTCACCAAAATAATAATTACCAAAGATCCAACCGTCGGATTGACGTGAAATTTTAATTGTATAAACTAGATTCAAATCCGAAACTAACGCAACAAGAATCACCTCAATCGGATATACGGATCTAGAGTTATGACCTTCGCAAGTTGACTGTATCAAAAGAGACGAAAATTAATCTAACCTTAATTACGAGATTAATCAACTTCCCTTGATGACGCTAATCCGCTCGTCGCCAGGAACTCCGGAAGTTGAATCCAGCCACAAGAAAATCACCAAGAAAATAACTAGTTGCAAGAGCCAAACTTCGCAAGATGACTGAATCGGTGATGACGGAAATTGATTTCAAAAGCTATGACGGACCAATCTTGGATGAAAGATCAAGCGCACCGGATGAAACTCAGCGATTCGTCGGACCAAAATTGACCTTCTAGCACACGTTGCATGCATGCAGAACAAGAAGGCCGAAAAGAACAAGCGTATCAAAAACAACTTCTAGTTGATCGTAATGATGCATGCAGCCGCACAGACTTTTAGTAGCAAAACTCACGAAACTGTGCTAGATAGCAATCAAAGCACCAGGAATACTCCAGCCTCTCGTCGCATGAAGATCGAAGCAAGGTGCCAGGAAAGGCAAAGCGCAATGCACAGCCGCCGGCCGCAGGAGACGCCGTCCAGCCGTCGAAAAAAAACTCTCACTTGGAAAACGGCCAAGCCAGCCGCCACAAAAGCTTCAATTCATTGATTAGGTTTTCGGGGTTTTATACAACTCAAAACCCTAACACATGTATGCATATCCACTTGACCCAATAACACATAGCCCAATATATACATACAACTCAAAATTCACACATGCATCGCAGCGTCCGGCCGCTGCGCACTCACGTGACTAACCACCTTCGTATGCACCGTTCTCTCAGCCCGAACGCCTGCGATGACATCCTCGACCACGGGGCCTCGATTCTTCCTCGAACCTAGTCCGAACCTCGGTTCCTCCATGAACCTAGTTCGGTCCGTCATCGACCACGTTAAGCCTCGAGCAACACACGCACACGAATAAACAAACAACGGTCCGAGCACAAGTCCACGACTTGACTCAAGATTAATCCATGCAACCACTCACATGAGTGCATTGCATCAAGCAAAACCATTATGCTATCACCAAATAAAATCATCTCAACATAGCACATGCACAAGCACCACACATGCTATAACCAAAGTCACTTTACAATGCCAATTTCACCATTCAACCAATTTTTCATCACATGATCTCACAATCTCCCCCTTGATGAAAACATTGGCAACACCCTTTGGACTTGAACATTGGCATTCACCTCACAAGAACAGTTGTAAGAAATTTTTGTTATAAAACAAAAAGATAAGCAAGGTGACCAAAAGACAAAGAGAGGAAATCTCCCCCTACAAAGAAGAAACAAAATCTCCCCTTATCTAAAAAGAAATCTCCCCCTATGATAAAGAGAAACTCCCCCTAACAGAAAGAAGAAATGTGTGTGTGAATGTGCAATGTGTAACACAAAATTCTCCCTTTGATTCCAAAATTTCTCCCCCTTTGACAATGGATTCATCAAGAATGCAAAAAGAGAACAAAAGAGAAACTTCTCCCCCTTTATGTTATTGTTTTTTTATGTACTGAGCATTATGAATCATGCACAAATGGAACAACTTGATTACCAAGTCATACTATCAAAAGTACTTGCACCCTCAAATTTACACATAAACAATGTAGAGTAAGCATAACTAGAAATCAAGTACTATTAACGATTTTTGCATGGCATGATCTCCTTTCTCAACAATCTTAAAACACGAAAACATTAAATTTTTGTACACTTTATTTGTGCTTTGAAAAAACTGATTCATTAATTTGATTGCAACAATCACAATTGCAAGGAATTACATGCACCATCAGCCTTACTTTTCAACCATACCAAGCAATCATAAGCTTAAGGTTTCATGGTTTCGGTCATACACAACCTCTTCCAAGTTCATATCATAGTGCAATGATAAGCAGCCTCGTAAAGAAGAAGTGCGACAGTACATAACCTTGATCTTGCTTTTATCAACAATCACTTTTTGAGCTTTAGCACTTAACTTTCATATTTAGCAATTTTTCGAGCAGAATCAAGATAGCCAAGAAAGTTCAACCATGACAAGATTTAATTCAAGTTGTCATTCCATTTAAAAAGTCATGACACAAACTACACCATATATGTATAAACATGAAGTTGCAAAGACCTTGTAACATAAACATGGCTTCAAATGACATATGTGTATGAAATACAATGCTCATTACTTTTCCATTTTTTTTCATTTAAGAAACACACAAAATAAAAAGTATGTTACACAATTATTACACGGTTTTTTCACAAGCTCCCCCTCAAAACAACCATCTTAAAAAAACTTCTTCAAAATATCACTTGAAGAGATTAAATTGAAAACAAAGGCTGAAAGAACAAACCTCCCAAAAAGGCAACCAAAAGAAATTTTCACCAATAACCAATAACTCCCCCTCAAATGGATAACCAATGGGATCAACAGAGAGGAGATGATGATATACATGTGCTTGAGTTATCACGGTATGTTCAATTAAGCATAAGCATGAATCATGATAAGTGAATCCAAAGAATGAAAAGCATGATATAAGATATAACATTATTGAACATGCCACGGGATACATATGAGCATATGAACAATCATTTCATCTCATGCCATAATTAGATATCTGTGAATGTAAAGAACATGAGTGTATAAAATAACTCACAAAGTAGATGAAGAATTATTGCACATGCCTCTTGAAAATCATCTCAAGGGTGAGAACCATCCAAGTCTTGATCCCATCTCACAAAAGACCAAGATCCACTAAGCTTCTGTTCTCCAACCCAATCCTGAAAAGCCTACATAGCACAAGAAGATGTCGAGGCCTCGGTACTGGGGTTAGAAATAAAACATTTGGGAATCCAGTACTGAGACACACGACGAGTAGGCACAACACGAGTATGCTTGTTCACAAAAACAGATTTGCCCTTTCTCATGTTTCTTTCAATAAAAGATGTTTGCATCACCCTAGGCACAAAATGAGGAGTGAAATGTGCCTTCTGAAATTAGACCTAGCCTTAATCTTTTCTTTCTTTTCTTTGTTTGGCTAGCCTAAAGCAAAAATCTACTAAGTGTCCATCTCTACCACAATGAGTGCAAGTGTACTTAACATGATGTTTAGCATTAGAAATGCAGTAGCTTTTGCATTCATCATAGTAGAAGATAATACACCAGAGACTTGAAAATGTTTTTTAGGCTCATTGACAATTTCAATTTTCCACTTTCAAGTGTCTTCACAACAGTTGGAGCATGTGATTTATGATGAGCATAAGAATCAAAACCTAAACCTTTGTGATGAGTCTTGACTTTTGATTGATCCAAAATCATGTTTAGGTTTTTCTTTCTGAAGTGAACCGTTCTAAAGATTTTTCCAAGTAATCAACCTTTCGAGAAAGAGTTAAACAGTTATTACATGGAACATCCACTTTTCCTTCTACATTATGCGACAAGTTGAGCATGAAAGAACCTCATGTGTGAGCAAAGCATTGGTCATTTGAGAAACTCTACCATTAGCATCATTCAACTTCAATTCAAGTGTGGAGCATTTAGAACATGGAATTGAATCATGCAAATCAACAGTTGAACAGACTAGCATTTGTCATATGTTTCTCATTTTCTTTCTTTTCAAATGGACTTGCTCTAACAAAGAAACATGTTCTTTCCTAAGCAAAGTAAGCTCACTATAAATTAAATCACATGATTTGCAAGCATCATCATCAGGAATCAAAGATTTAAGTCTAACAATTTCAGCATTCAAAGATTCCACAAGAACATCATGTTTCTTAATTTTCTTGTTGCGTTTGTCAAGCAATTTTCCAAGACGAACAACAGCAATAGTTAATTCATCGTAAGAAGGTTCTACCTCATTGAAGTCGCTGTCATGATCGTCCTCGGTGAAGCTTACATCACTCCTAGCCATGAGACACAATCCTGTCAAATCATGCTTGCTTGGAGTTGCATCGTCCTCGCTGCTCTCCGAATCCACATCGCTCAAATTAACTTGTTCAAGAGCGGAAAGAACCCGGTGGACAACTTTGCGATTGATGAAATTCTTCTTCTTTCTATCACTTGAAGAGGACTTCTTTTTCTCTCTTCTTTTGTCCTTGTCCTTCTCCTCCCTTGATGCTTTACCTGCAAGTTTAGGACAATTTGAACGAATGTGGTTGAGATCACCACACTAATAGCATTTTGGAGGGCCACCACCAACTCTCTTTCTTATTCTCACATTCTGTAAAGCTTTATTAAAACGAGAAGAGAGTAGTGCCAAGTCTTCTTCGGGAAATTCTTCAATCTGTTCATCGGTTAGTGAAGACAAGGAAGACAAAGCAAAACTTGAAGAAGCATTATTATGAGACATGCTAGATTGAGAGGCCAATGCAATTGATTTATGATCGTTCTTGCTGGCAAGAACATCCAATTCATGAGTTTTTAATTTAGAGAAAAGAACATCTACAGTGAGTGAACTCATGACAGTTGATTCTCTAATGGATGTAACTTTCATCTCCCAAATAGACATGTCTAATGCACTAAGCAATTGTCTAGCATTAGTAGCTTCATCAAAGCTAACTCCAACAGCACGCAAATTGCTAAGAATTTTATTAAAGCGTGCAAAGAAATCATCTAGCGACTCACCAGGTTTCATCTCAAATCGCATGTATTCTTTCTTATATATATCCTGACGAACCTCTTTGATAGTGTTAGAACCCTCATGATAATCACAAAGAGATTTCCATACCTCATATGCCGACTTGAGATGGATTACGCGGTCGAAGTCGCTTCTTCCCAATCCTTGAATGATCAAATTCCGTGCTTTGCTATTCGCTTCAACATGTGCTTGATTGGTTTCATTGACTTGATCATTCTCAGGAACTTGATACGGTTTGTATACCTTCTCCCAGATTGCAAAGCCCTGAGCTTGAATGTATGCCTCCATCTTTGCTTTCCAAAACTGAAAATCAACTCCATCGAAAACACAAGGTTTTGTCGAATACCTATCCATCGCTACGGTTTCTAATCACCGGTTAAGATTAATTAGAAAAACAATGCTCTGATACCACTTGTAGGATCGATATATATTAAACTAGCAATCAGAGGGGGGTGAATGATTGCGCGGAAGGTAAAATCAAAATTTTGATCTACTAAAAATTCACCCTAATTCCGACTCAAATTGCCCGGTTCGGATTCGACAAAAACAGAGAAATACACGTCTACTAAAATAGTAATTCCTGATGATCCCACCGTTAGATTGATGTGAAATTTTAACTGTATAAACTAGACGCAATTTGCAAGCTAACCCAACAAAATTCAGCTCGATCGGATCTACGGATCTAAAGTTATTTTCTTCGCAATTTTACTGAATCAGACGCCAGACCAAATAAAAACAGATTAACACACGTTCACCAAAATAATAATTACCAAAGATCCAACCGTCGGATTGACGTGAAATTTTAACTGTATAAACTAGATTCAAATTCGAAACTAACGCAACAAGAATCACCTCAATCGGATATACGGATCTAGAGTTATGACCTTCGCAAGTTGACTGTATCAAAAGAGACGAAAATTAATCTAACCTTAATTACGAGATTAATCAACTTCCCTTGATGACGCCAATCCGCTCGTCGCCAGGAACTCCGGAAGTTGAATCCAGCCACAAGAAAATCACCAAGAAAATAACTAGTTGCAAGAGCCAAACTTCGCAAGATGACTGAATCAGGTGATGACGGAAATTGATTTCAAAAGCTATGACGGACCAATCTTCAGATGAAAGATCAACTGCACCGGACTGAAACTCAGCAGTTACGTCGGACCAAAATTGACCTTCTAGCACACGTTGCATGCATGCAGAACAAGAAGGCCGAAAAGAACAAGCGTATCAAAAACAACTTCTAGTTGATCGTAATGATGCATGCAGCCGCACAGCTTTTAGTAGCAAAACTCACGAAACTGTGCTAGATAGCAATCAAAGCACCAGGAATACTCCAGCCTCTCGTCGCATGAAGATCGAAGCAAGGTGCCAGGAAAGGCAAAGCGCAATGCACAGCCGCCGGCCGCAGGAGACGCACGTCCAGCCGTCGAAAAAAGAAACTCTCACTTGGAAAAACGGCCAAGCCAGCCGCCACAAAAGCTTCAATTCATTGATTAGGTTTTCCAGGGTTTTTATACAACTCAAAACCCTAACACATGTATGCATATCCACTTGACCCAATAACACATAGCCCAATATATGCATACAACTCAAAATTCACACATGCACGCGTACGGCCCGCCTGCCGCACTCACGTGACTAACCAGCCTTCGTATGCACCGTTCTCTAGCCCGAACGCCCCGCGTGACATCCTCGACCACGGGACCTCGATTCTTCCTCGAACCTAGTCCCAACCTCGGTTCCTCCATGAACCTAGTTCGGTCCCACATCGACCACGTTAAGCCTCGAGCAACACCGCACACGAATAAACAAACAACTGGTCCCGAGCACAAGTCCACGACTTGACTCAAGATTAATCCATGCAACCACTCACATGAGTGCATTGCATCAAGCAAAATCATTATGCTATCACCAGCATAAAAATCATCTCAACATAGCACATGCACAAGCACCACACATGCTATAACCAAAGTCACTTTACAATGCCAATTTCACCATTCAACCAATTTTTCATCACATGATCTCACAATAGTAGACAGCAACTTTCTCTCTCCTCCTCTCTCCTCCACATCACCTAAAATCCTACGTGGCGTGGTCTTACAGACAGCTGACATGTACCATTGTACATGCCCTTACTCCTTAGTCATACAACCTCACTGACATCTCCAGAAGCTTCGAGATGGAAAAACCATCTGACTCGTGGGCCAGAGCCAACTCCAAGCCCAGCACGGCGCCACTGAGCGTCGGGCCCAACGACTCGTCAACTACCCCGCGAGTCGCCCGCGCCTTCGAGGCCCTGGTAGAACATTCGAGAACCACATCCCGACTATAAATTCGCGGGCGCGCTCCCCATTCCCCTCCGCCTCCGGCACGCGAGTTCTCAAAACCCTAACCTTAGCCTTCTGCCCTTCTTCAGCCCTTTTCGCGCCCCGCCCTTCCAGAAGCTTCTTCCGGCGCCATGGCCTCGGAGACCGAGACTTTCGCCTTCCAGGCCGAGATCAACCAGCTGCTCTCACTCATCATCAACACCTTCTACTCCAACAAGGAGATCTTCCTCCGCGAGATCATCTCCAACTCCTCCGATGTAAGCTCTCGCTCGCTCGCTCGCTCGTATCCTCTTGTGTTTTACGGATTCAGTTAGATCTGCGCGCGAAGGCCTCTTGTTAGATCGCTAGAACGGTTTTGTTCTGTGGGGTGATGTGAGTCTGGTGACATAGGAAACTGTGAGGTTTTCGCGCTAGTTGGTGGTCGTTAGATAAATCCCCGATCTATTTGTTACTGTTAATCCCCGTACCAAACGTAGCCGTGCTCTTTGTTTCATTGACTGTCGCATCTGAAAAGCTCCATGTTTATACCTACGGCTAATCTGATGTTGCGATGTGAAAAACAGGATTAGTCTTGCATATTTTGGTGTCTTTTGTTCCAGATAGGTAGAATGCTTTAATTGGAATAATCCATCGCAAAAAATATGTCTTGCAGATTTAAGCGTGTCTTTTATTCTAAATCGGCTGATGACTTTGACCTTACAAGCTAAATCATACATGATTGCATTTGATGAGCCTTGATTTTGTAGTACAAGTGTACGGTTTTACTATTTATGAAAATGGTTGGCACTGCAAACTGATTCCTAGTATTTTTTTTTCATGAATTCGATAGTTACCTGAAACTATGTTAGTTAAATTGGGCGTTGTGATGTTGTTTGCAGGCGTTGGATAAGATCAGGTTTGAGAGCTTGACGGACAAGAGCAAGCTGGATGCTCAGCCAGAGCTGTTCATCCATATTGTCCCTGACAAGGCGACAAACACACTCTCCATTATTGATAGTGGTGTTGGTATGACCAAGTCGGATCTTGTGAACAACTTGGGTACCATTGCAAGGTCTGGAACGAAGGAGTTCATGGAGGCACTGGCAGCCGGTGCTGATGTGTCCATGATTGGTCAGTTTGGTGTTGGTTTCTACTCTGCCTATCTTGTTGCTGAGAGAGTCGTCGTGACGACCAAGCACAACGATGACGAGCAGTATGTGTGGGAGTCTCAGGCTGGTGGGTCCTTCACCGTCACACGTGATACGTCTGGAGAGCCCCTTGGGAGGGGTACCAAGATCACCCTCTACCTTAAGGATGATCAGGTACAGCAGAACATAAACTCTCTGTATTCTTGTTTACTTACACTTGTACTGTTCACAGCTTATGGTTTGTTGTATAATAGTTATCTAGATCGTGTAATGGTGTGGTTGTAGTTTGATTATTGTTTTTTTTATAATCTCAGTTTGAAAACTGATGGATATCTTGTTTTGTTAATGATGTGTTGAATCTGGGAAGATGGTGGGAGGGTTAGTTGAAATTGAATAATAAAAATTCCCTATTCGTACTTGCTAGAGTTGCTTAGTTCATTTTTGGAAACTGAGAATATGGCTTATGTCAGGCTTAATTGAAATCTAATAGTAAGAATTCCCTATTGGTACTTGCTTGTGTTCTTAGTTCATTTTGTTGAAGTGGAAGGAAGTCTAAGGAATTTTGTACCATTAGTATGACCCACCTGAATTGCGTGCATTCTTATAATTCTTGTTATTTTTGGTTGTTTGTATGAGTCAAAATATTTTGGGTGTATTCAATTCTATCTTTGATATTATGTAGCAATCTGTGTTACTTGTACTTAACAATTTGCTTCCTCTTGTCAGTTGGAGTACCTTGAGGAGCGTCGCCTCAAGGATCTGATCAAGAAACACTCTGAGTTTATCAGCTACCCCATCTCTCTCTGGACAGAGAAGACCACTGAGAAGGAAATTTCTGATGATGAAGATGATGAAGAGAAGAAGGATGCAGAGGAGGGCAAGGTTGAGGATGTTGACGAGGAGAAGGAAGAGAAGGAGAAAAAGAAGAAGAAGATCAAGGAGGTTTCTCATGAGTGGTCATTGGTCAACAAGCAGAAGCCTATCTGGATGAGGAAGCCTGAGGAAATCACCAAGGAGGAGTATGCTGCCTTCTACAAGAGCTTGACTAACGACTGGGAGGAGCATCTTGCCGTCAAGCACTTCTCTGTGGAGGGTCAGCTTGAATTCAAGGCTATCCTCTTTGTTCCCAAGAGGGCCCCCTTCGACCTCTTTGACACCAGGAAGAAGCTCAACAACATCAAGCTCTATGTGCGCCGTGTCTTCATCATGGACAACTGTGAGGAGCTGATCCCTGAGTGGCTGAGCTTTGTCAAGGGTATTGTTGACTCTGAGGACCTTCCCCTCAACATCTCCCGTGAGACGCTTCAGCAGAACAAGATCCTCAAGGTCATCCGCAAGAACCTTGTCAAAAAGTGCATTGAGCTTTTCTTTGAGATTGCCGAGAACAAGGAGGACTACAACAAGTTCTACGAGGCCTTCTCCAAGAACCTGAAGCTTGGCATCCATGAGGACTCCTCGAACAGGAACAAGATTGCTGAGCTCCTGAGGTACCACTCCACCAAGAGCGGTGACGAGCTGACCAGCCTCAAGGACTATGTGACTAGGATGAAGGAGGGCCAAAGCGACATCTACTACATCACTGGTGAGAGCAAGAAGGCTGTGGAGAACTCCCCGTTCCTTGAGAAGCTGAAGAAGAGGGGCTACGAGGTCCTCTTCATGGTTGATGCCATTGACGAGTACGCTGTTGGTCAGCTCAAAGAGTTCGAGAGCAAGAAGCTCGTCTCTGCCACCAAGGAAGGCCTGAAGCTTGATGAGAGCGAGGACGAGAAGAAGCGGAAAGAGGAGCTCAAGGAGAAGTTTGAGGGTCTCTGCAAGGTCATCAAGGAGGTGCTCGGCGACAAGGTCGAGAAGGTTGTCGTCTCGGACCGTGTGGTGGACTCTCCGTGCTGTCTTGTGACCGGCGAGTACGGCTGGACAGCCAACATGGAGAGGATCATGAAGGCCCAGGCCCTGAGGGACTCGAGCATGTCTGGGTACATGTCGAGCAAGAAGACGATGGAGATCAACCCGGAGAACTCCATCATGGAGGAGCTGCGCAAGCGCGCCGACGCCGACAAGAACGACAAGTCCGTCAAGGATCTCGTCATGCTGCTCTTCGAGACGGCCCTGCTCACCTCCGGCTTCAGCCTCGACGACCCCAACACCTTCGGCAACAGGATTCATCGCATGCTCAAGCTCGGGCTGAGTATCGACGAGGACGAGTCGGCAGAGGCTGACACTGACATGCCGCCGCTGGAGGAGGACGCCGGCGAGAGCAAGATGGAGGAGGTCGACTAAGCGTGTATTTTTATCCAGTCGTGCACCATAGAGCCTTACCATGTCTTTATTTTGTCTTGTTTACTGCACCAAGCCTGCAGTGCATGGTAGTCGTAATGGTTTATGGATTCTTGAACGGCGTACGTTAATTGTTGGTGATATGATATTATAATAGTATTATATTAGTATCTTCTAGTTGATTATGTCTCTTTAGTTTTTGCTGTGATCTTTATTCGACTCTTTTTGTACTTCAGTATAGTTGCTATTTTTGATGCTCCACGCTTACCGCAGGTGTGCCCTACTGCCGATATCTAGTTTGCGTTCTTTGGATTTTGAATTAAATTTATGTGTTCGGATCAGAACGCCCCTATCTAAACAGACCTTGGCAAGGGCCTTTTTTGTTTGAAGGTTTTTCAAAGGATTTTTTAGGATTCCAATCCTTACGAATTTTTTCTTTTGATTTGTAGGATTGAAGTGGCTCAATTTCTACGGAATGTTTTCCTAAGAAACAAAAACATTGGCTTACAACTTACAAAAAAATCTTACGTTTTTCATATGGTGCAGTTAAACACTCATTTTTTCAAATTTCTGTAATCTCTAATTCTAAGTTTTTTCCTAGTAATGTTTTTAAAATCCTGTGAATCAAAGATGCATAACCTGCTTATCAATCGATCAACACACATCTTTTATTTATTTATTTATTTTTGGCGATGAACACCTGTTCTGGTCGGACATTCAATTTGTAAGGCTCAATTTGATTTGACTTTGCTATCACGGAAGTGTTTCCTGGAGTACATTGGAGTCGCATGAATATTGTGAATTGCTGGGCAAACATTGCCATGTTTTAACCGTCTGCAAGCTAATACTACACGGATGATATCTAGCACTGGAGGCAACATTGTGGATGTGGCTCTGTAATCGCTGTCCGTGTTCATGGCAATGTCCTGTTTTGTTAGCGACGTGTCCTTCAATCTAGAGCAAGGTTTTCGTCCAGGGAAGATACTCTGAAAACGAAGAGCTAAGTTTAGAACTTCTGGAGGAATCAATAGGTTAGCATCACACATATCATCATCATACAGAAAACCAGAGAATCGTACCAGAAGAATTGCTCTACTGTTATATTTGGGGTGTTTATGAGTTCCTTGTTGCGTTTCTCCTCATCCTTCTGTCCTGCCCAGGCCTGAAATGCAAGCTACATTCTTGTTATACTTCTGAGGTATGTAGTCCTAAATGCTTGGCAATTTGGCATACAATGCAGCACAAAATGAATATACGAATTTAACAATTTTGCAGAAAATTTGAGAAAAATCAGCATGTTACAGTTCAAAAGCTTGTACCCATGTGTCCTCTTCGAATGTTACGGCAATTTCCTGACCAGCTGACAAAAATTACTTTTGACGAAATGCACCTTGTCTTCTTTAGAAATTATTTTATGACCGTCTAAGTCCATCAGAAGCCCGTCAGAAGTCAACAAAGTCCTGTGTTTACAAGAAATCAAGTGGTTTTCCAGACAAAAAAAAGTTGAGATCATACACAAGGAATGTGTGGTTGTGCACCTTCCTCCAATTTCATGGCGCTGTAAGATTTCTCCAACCAACAATAGCATCATCTTAAGAAATACATGACATTACTTCCAACCTTGCTGCTGCTTTCAGCAGCAACATTGGCAACTCTGCACCACTCAGAATTCAGCAGGGTCCTAACAAGAAACTAAAATTCAGTCAAATCAGATGAAATTTGAAAAGAACACATCATTTACTTTACTTTAATGATCAAATTAATATATGAGAATACCTTGAAGACGATGAGGTTGGCATATGTAATTTATATGCATGTGCACAGCATTAGTTTGCCACTATAGCTGTTATGAGAACTATGGAAAGATTGTCCAGTAGACCAGGACACTACAACCCAACGGTTAAAAGCCAGTTTTATCAGTGATTTTTCATTGGTTGAGGCCCATATAAGAATGATACTGTAGCTGGTATTACACAAAAGATAAACAGTCAGTTACACGAGGAGAAAAATAATTCTTTCTTTTTTTGGGATATGGCAATCTCAATCAGTTTCCAAGCACAATAAGCACTATTTTGCTAAAATGAATTTCTAATCCCAATATCTGAAATCCATAGACCGTAAGCACTGCATCTATTGCTAAAGAATGTAACCCAGTCTGTGATCCTGAATGGTCTGCAAGAAACTCAAAACCTATTGCATTGAGGTGGACGATCCAGGTAATTTCTTGATGCTACACTTCTGCACAAAACGCCTCGCTTCTAGAGCATAAGCCCATTTTCCAGCAGCAGCGTAAATGTCAGATATCAAAACATGGCAGCCAGACTGCCGTGTATTGAGGCTAAGGATTTCGCTCTGGACTCTTTCAGCCACATCAAATCTCTAGTGCATTCGACAACCACCTAGGAGCAGGCAAAAACCATGACATCGGGGGCCTTTAGCATGTTCCAGACCAGCTCCTCTGCCTCTTCAAGAAGCCCTGCTGGCCTAACAAGTCAACCATGCAGCCGTAGTGCTTTGCCTCCGGCTCAACTCCGCAAGTAGATTGCATGTTCTGAAAGCACCGTCGACCCACATCAACCAGCCCACCATGGGCACAAGCTATCACCACACCAACAAATGTTATATCATTCGGTTTTTCTCCAGACCTCTTCATCTGCTCAAACACATCAATGGATTGCCGAGCATCACCGTTTACTGCCAGCCTGGTGATGAGCGCGTTCCAGGCAGACATTCTTCTGGTCCAAGGAGTGGAAATTTTGACAGCCATGTAAGTTCTCCTGCACTTTGCGTCTTTGCATACAATTCGATGAGAGCAGCACCAAGATTGAACTCATTGTCGAGCACCATCATGTGCTCGTCAATGAAGGCGTGAGCCCACCTCCCTTCTTCCAGAGCTGTTAAACGCGCGCAAGCTGAAAGCACACTAAGCTGAAAGCTGAAAGCGTACATCGCGAGGAGCGTATTAACGACAAAGACGTCGACTAAGAACCCGCGCCAAACGGCCTGGGTGTGTGTAACGAGCGGTGAGGATCGGGCTTTGAACGGCGCTGAGGATAATCCAAGGGCGGGCGAGAGTGGTTAATTGTCGTATTTACTGTAGCTGTAATGTAAAGAGTGATTTCGGCGGTGTGTGTTGGTGCGGGTGAGTTTTCGGTTATGGCTGTAAAACGCGTGAGTTAGAGATTGTCGGAAGGGGTATAAGAAGCCCTGGGTGTAACGGTGGAAGATTCGGATCGCAAAAAGTAAAGAAAATCCCCTGCTCCCGAGTTCATCTTCTGCTTTCCCCTTACTTTCTGTTCTACCTGTCATTTGCGCTGGGAAATCTCACGCCCAGGCGATTTGCGGCTACGAGATATAACAATTGGTATCAGATTCGCGTTCGATCCGGCTTTGAGCTGTGAAATTCCAGTCGAGGGTTAGGGAACTCGGAGTCGTTCATAGCGATTTCGACGATCCCTATAAAATTCCAGGACGCTGGTTGGCTTGGCTGGTTCGTTCATCACGGCGCCGCCTAAACCATCTGTTCAAACGCAGTTCGTTCTGCAAGCAATGGGGGAATCGGAAGGTCGTTTGGAAGAACGATGGACAATAGTCAAGGAAGGTCTCGACCTCTTATTCGCTCGGGTTGAGATGATTGACAACACACAGCAGCAATTGCTGACGCGCACCGAGTTGGCATCTCAGGCAATGGAGCAATATGCGAAGGATCAGCAGTTCCTCGCTAAACAACTGGAAGCTACGGCACAGGCGGTCGCTCGGATTGCAACCGGGTGAGTTTTGGAAGGTAATCGACCAGGTGATGGGGTTGCTTCGGCGGCGGGGAAGGCAATTCTCACACCCATGACGCCAAATCAGTGGGGTCGACCAGCGGAGGAGTTCCCTCCCGTCATGGGTATGCATCCGGAATCCTCAGGGTCGAGTTCTCGGGTCTCAAGGGATGGCGGAGGATCGTTGCGAACCCCTTTACCGAAGCTTTTGTTTCCTTTTGATGGTGCTAGCCCTAGACTATGGAGGGATACGTGCATTGATTATTTTCAAGTGTTCAATATTCTTGAAGGCTTATGGGTTAGTGCAGTAACAATGCATATGAAGGGTAATGCAGCGAGATGGTTGCACGTTTATAAGGCTCGGCATGATTTAGGCAATTGGGATCAGTTTATGCAGGCGATGGAGTCGAAGTTCAGAGCCTTTGACCATAAGTGGTTGTTGGGAGAATTGGTGGACCTTAAACAATCTAGCTCAGTCGAAGAATATAAAACTCGGTTTGACGAGTTGATGTTTGAGTTTTAAATGCATAACCCATATTACAGTGAAGAACTATTTGTGTCTCATTTTGTTAAAGGATTAAAAGGGGAGATGAGAGGTGCGGTTCAAGCGCAAGTTCCAGAGATAGTTGACCGTGCAGCTCTGTTAGCCAGTGTGCAACAGGATGTTCTCGATCGGGGCAAGAAATGGAAACAGAAATGGGGCAATATGCGTGAGGGTGGAGCTGGTGGGAAGGTTGAACCACAGCAACCTCCGCTAAAATTTGGCACTGGTGAGCTCTGGAAAGCACGTCAACTTCGCGAGTATCGCAAACTCAATGGGTTATGTTATCAATGTGGGGGGAAAATACGAACCGAATCATCAACTCCAATGTAAAAAGGGCAATCTCGCACAATTGCATGCTACTAGCAATAATAGCGCGCTACGCTACGTCGTTTTGTAAAGTCGATAGGACCCATCGGCGAATCCATGGGCTGCTATAAACCTTCGATTAAATCTGTGTTTTTTTTAGAAAATGGAAAATTTGGTTGAATTTTCGATGTCCGTATTTTTTAAATAAAATGGGTCGGTAGGACCCGCTGGTGAATCCATAGGCTGCTATAAACCTTTGACGAATCCGCATTTTTTTAGAAAACGACGGCTAAGACCCGTTGGTAAATCGATAAGTTGCTATAAACCTTCGATTTAATCTGTGTTTTTATGGCGAAAACATTTTTTCGGAAAAGCGTGTTTTTGGTGGCGAAAACATTTTTTCGGAAAAATGGAGGCCGGTAGGACCTGCTAGCGAATCCTTGGGTGCTATAAACCTTTGACGAATCCGCGTTTTTTAAAAACGACGGCTAAGACCCACAAGAATCGATAAGTTGCTATAAACCTTCGAAGAACCTGTGTTTTTTTTGTGGCGAAAACAGTTTTTCCGGGAAAAACGTGTTTTTTTGGTGGTGAAAACATTTTTTTCGGGAAATACGTGTTTTTTTGGTGGTGAAAACATTTTTTCGGTAAAAACGGATCGGCAAATCGATAAGTTGCTATAAACCTTCGACGAATCTGTGTTTTTTTTGTGTCGAAAACATTTTTTTCGGGAAAAACGTGTTTTTTTGTGGCGAAAATATTTTTTGGGAAAAACGGAGACGAATCTGTGTTTTTTTGGTGGCGAAAACATTTTTTCCTGGAAAAACGGAGAAAGGACCTGAACGTAAGAAGCAGGGACCTGTTTGTTATTTTTTTGGACCTATTCGCTACCTTGAAAAATTAGAAAAGGGCTTGTTCGCGATTTGAATTTAACGTGAGTTTTTTTTTGTAAAATACGGCGTCAGGGACCTAAACGCGAAGAAATAAAATTATCTTTGTCTCACAAAAAATCGCGAAGGACTTATCCGTAATTTCGGAGAAAGGGAGGGGCTTTTTCGCAAATATGCAAGGTGACAGGTGGCTTGCTTGGTTGCTCTCTAATTTCTCCGGCTATAAAGGGTGCAATCATGACAACGGAAGACCCGCATGAAATTTTGTCTGATGAGGTGCTTGATTGGATGGAGCACATGGAGACATCCCCGGCAGAAATCGGTCAGCTGTCTTTGAATGCCTTGTCTGGTACTAATACGGGTGAAATTATCCGACTTTTGTCCTTAGTCAGAAATCAGGTCATGTTGTTTTTATTAGACTCGGGTAGTTCACACAGCTTTGTCAATGCGGGGTTTCTGCGCAAAATTGGATGCCTTCCACAGCAGGTACAACCAATACAAGTCAGAGTGGCTAATGGGGAACTGTTGTGTTGCGAAAGTTGGGTGCCGCAATTTGAGTGGTGGTCATAGGGACATACTTTTAAAACAGACTTGCGCGTCTTGGATTTGGGAGCATATGACGCCATTTTAGGTATGGATTGGTTGCGTGACCACAACCCTATGACATGCCATTGGAAAGAGAAGATAGTTGAGTTTTGAAAGTGCATCTAGGCCCCTTAATGATTTTGGTGATTAATGACAACAAGATTAAGTGACTAATGAGTGCTTTGAGTATGGTGAACAGATAAATACGCCATGGAAAAGTCGCTAAGAAAAGAGGTCCCTCAATTCGAAGAAGAAAAGGCGTCGACCAAACTCAACGATCACAGTATGTACGCTTAATTTTATTTGAGTTTAAGGACTACCGTATTATAAAGAGGATAGGGCAAGAAATAGCTTTGGAATGATCTAATGTGCTCAAAGATGAATCCTAGACTATATATGGGTCAATGTGTAAAGTCTTAGGGCATTATGTTCAAAAGGTTCTGAGTATCCGAATAAATTTTCGAATGTCCGAATCGCCCCTCGGTTGCTCAGCAAAATTCGCCGAATGTCCAACCTCGGTTCGAGTATCCGAGACACTCTCTGTTGGTCCTGCTCCATTTGGTTCTGAATGTCCAACACCGGTTCGAGTATCCGAACAACCCTCTCGGCTAGGGCTAAGTCATCTTGGTTCGGACTATCCAAGTGTCGTTGGACCGTCCAAACAATGCGCTCTGTTGTCCTAAGTTCTTTAGGGTTCGGACTATCCGAAGGGTGTTTTGACTATCCGAACCTTGTGTTCAATAGCCTCGATTCAAATGTTTTGACTATCCAGAACATAGGTTCGGACTATCCAAAAATGTCGAAATAAGTGAAAAACGGCTAGTTTTGGGGGCTTTAAATACCTCCCCAACTCCCACCTACCATTCATCAAGTGCATTCAATACATTTTGAGTCAGGCTCCTCTCACTCTTGAGCTCTAGTGTTCTTCCTCTTGATCTCTTGATTAGCAAATCTTTGGGGGAAATCTTGTTGAGAGTTTGAGAGATTTAGAGGTTGTGAGTCATCTTGAGCACTTGGTTCATCCTCGCTTAATCTCTTGCGGATCTTTTACTCTTGAGGTTGAGGACTCCTAGACGGCTAGGAGTTGCCTGGTGAGCCCCAAGCTTGTGTGGGGCGCCACGAAGTTTGTGAAGGTTGAATCCACCTCCGCAGGAAGGATTCAAAAGTTAATCGGTGAGTGCTTGGTGCAACACCTAGAGGACAAGGGTTGAAAGAGACCCGGCTTTGTGCCGCCTCAACGAGACGAGGATCACCTCAAGGATCCGAACTTGGGATAAATCGGTTTGTCTCCTTGGTTCTTGTTTCTCTCACTTGCTCATATTGTGTTTAATTAAATCTTTGGGGATTCAAGGGTTTGGTGGCTTCATGCATTAGATATTGAGTGGATCTCATAATCTGAAGTTGCCCTAGCTTAGAAACTTCATTTGGTAGCAATCTAGCCTCTCAAATAACTTAGATCTACTTTTGAGGGTTTTCTTGCGAAGAGCAGTTCGGAGTATCCGAAAAGACATTCGGACTATCCGAACCACTCTGACAATTCAAGGTATTTTCGGACTATCCAAATAGTAAATTTCCGCTATGATTTAAATTTGAAATAATGCCTATTCACCCCCTCTAGGCGACATATCGGTCCTTTCAATTGGTATCGAGCCTAATCTCCTTAGTTTGGCTTAACCGCTTGGAGAACAAATATGTCGCAAACGGGAGATAAAAATACCGAAGCCCATGACCAAGATAAGGGCACGGCGCCGTATTGGGGTTGCTATTCCATTTGATTATACCTCTCTTGGTGTCTCAAGCTCCTCATCTTATGTCTCCGTGTTCTCCTGGCCGAGCGCCTCATTTTGATGGCACTCACTATGCGGCATGGAAACATAAGATGAAGATGCACTTGAGATCGCTTCACCCTTCTATTTGGAAGATTGTGCAAACAGTTTTAAGCCCGTTGATCCCACAACCTTACTCCCATAGAAGACAAAGATCAACACTTCAATGATTTGGCAAGAAATGCTTTGTTCAACGCTTTGAGTGATTCGAGTTCAACCGAGTCGACGGACTCGAGGAAGCAAAAGCTATTTGGGATAGACTCCTAGTCACCATGAAGGAGTGTCAAGCGTCCGAGAATCAAGATAGAGCTCATTATTGGTGAGCTAAGTCGGTTCACTCGAAGATGGTGAATCATACACTAAGATGTTTGACCGTCGATGGTGCTCAGAATCAAGCAAAGGGTCTTGGGTGCACTGATCTTTCTGACAAGGCCGTGGTGAAGATTATACTTCGCGTGATCACTCCTACCAACCGCAACCTTGTTCAGTTGATACGAGACCGGCCCAACTTCGATACTTTGACACCTCACGATGTCATTGGCCGGCTCATGATGGATGAGATGATGGTGAAGGAAGCTGAAGTTGTTGAAGAACTCAAGTCGGGCAAAAAGAAAGGCATTGCCCTCAAGGCCGTCAAGGTAGCACGCCAAGCGGAAGAGAACTCAAGTGAAGATGAAGAGTCTAGTGGTCCATTGACGAATGAGGATATGGCCCTATTTGTGCGAAGGTTCAACAAGTTCTTCAAGAAGAAGAATTTTAAACAAGGAGGTCATTCAAAGAATTATGGAAGAAAATCAAAGGGGAGACATTCCACAAGAAGATGTTATGAATGCGGCGAAACCGGCCATTTCATTGCCGAGTGTCCGTGATAAGGAAGACAAAGATGAGAAGCCGCACAAGAAAGACAAGTATCGGGCAAGGACAAGGAGAAGGAGAAGAGCAAGAAGTATAAAGGCAAGGGTCGGTTTACATTGGAAAGGAGGAACTCCGACACCGACTCAACTCCGACTCGACTCGAGTCAAATTCGACGAGGAAGGAGGAATTGCCTCCGTCGCCATCGCCGTGTTTACCACTCAACAACGCCGAAGAGCCTCTTCGACAACTTGAGCGATGACGACGATAACGCTCCAATGTGCCTTATGGCAAAGGGGCACAAGGTATCATCAAAAGACTCTACTCCTCCATTGCTAATGAATGTCTAGATGAGCACGATAGCGATAGTGATGATGATGACATTAACACCGTGCTTAAATCTGTGAAAAACATTGATATTCATAAGTTAAATTTGCTCTTAAAAGATATTGAAAAATTGGAGGAAGTTGTAGAACAAAAGGAAGCTATTCTTGAGGCTCAAGAGGATTTGCTCATCCTCGAAAAGGAGAAGAATCGTGAGCTAGAGAAGAGCTTATCTTTTGAAAAAGAGAAAAACGAGGATTTGGTTAAGAATTCCAAGTTGACAAAATCCGAGGTGACTAGTCTCGAGATCACCAACGCTTCACTTGAAGAGGAACTTGCCAAGGCGAAGGACGCTTGCAAGGCTCTTGAGTTGAAGCTCGTTGATCTCAAGAATAGCCCTCCGATAACCTCGACTATTAACTCCAATTCTTTGTTACCTTCTACGAGCAATGGATGCGCTAGATGCTACAACATTAATTTTGATACTTATGCCACTAACCTTGAGACATTGCAAGTGTTAGCATTTGAAAATGAGAAGCTCAAGGATGCTCGAAGATGGACTTCAAAAGTCCTACAAGGCAAGTAAGGGACTAGAGGAGTTTCTAGGTAAGCGACAAGGTAACGCTATGAAGCATGGGCTTGGATACACTCCGCCAAAAGGGAAAAAGGGCAATATTGTGGTTGCCCCTTTAAACAAGCCCATCCAATTTGTTAAGAGCAAGGAAAACGCTAAGTACAAAACTCACTCTACATTCTTTGCATCTTATGTACTCAAGAAAACTAACTTAGGTCGGGTAGTTGCTTGTCATATTGGGGTAAGCCCAAAGATAACTCTTGTATATGATCTATTTGGGTCCCTAAATCACTTGTTACTAACGTCACGAGGACCTAAGCAAGTTTGGGTACCAAAGAGCAAAACTAAATTTTATTTTGTAGGCCTACATCTCCGTGGATCAAGTTGGATTTTGGATAGCGGATGTACGCATCATATGACCGGAGAAAGGGCGATGTTCGCACATTTGGAGGCCAATGGATCGAATAGTGAAAGCATCATTTTTGGTGATAATGGAAAAGGTGAAGTGGTAGGTTTAGGTAAAATCCTTATTACCAATGATTTTCATATAAATAATGTTTTGTTAGTTGAATCACTAAACTACAATTTGTTGTCCGCTATGCAATTATGTGAAGCGGGCTACAATTGTGTATTTAGTGATAAGGGTGTGGATGTCATTAAGAGGAATGATGGTTCAATAGCGTTAAGGGTCGTTTAAAGGAAATCTCTATCTCATCGACTTCAATACGATAGAGTGAACCTTGAAACATGCTTGATGGCTAAATCTAGCGTGGGTTGGCTTTGGCATCGCCGGCTTGCCCATGTTGGTATGAGGAACCTTCATAAACTAATTAAGGGCAATCACATCCTTGGACTAACGAATATTGTATTTGAGAAAGATAGGTGTGTAGCGCATGTCAAGCCGGAAGCAAGTTGGAGCTACTCATCCCAAGAAAGAACGTGATGACCACCTCAAGGCCATTGGAGATGCTTCACATGGATCTATTCGACCCAATTGCCTACATAAGCATCGGAGGAAACAAGTATGAGTTAGTCATTGTTGACGATTTTTCGCTTTTACTTGGGTGTTTTTCTTGCATGACAAAAGCGAAGTCCAAGGAAGCCCAAGAAATTCATGAGAAGGGCTCAAAATGAGTTCGGTGAAGATCAAGAGAATTGAGATGACAACGCACCAATTCAAGAATACGGTGTTGAGGAGTATCTCGATGAAGAAGGCATCAACACGAAGTTCTCGGCCCTTATTCTCCGCAATGTAATGGGGTGGCCGAGAGGAAGAATCGAACTCTTATCGAGATGGCGCAAGACGATGCTTGATTTAATACAAGGTCTCCGACATATTCAGGCGGAGGCCGTCAACACCGCGCGCCATAGCTCCAACCGCTATATCTTCACAAGTTGTTGAAAAAGACAACAGATGAGCTACTTACACGAAGAAACCAAATGTATCCTATTTCCGAGTCTTCGGAGCAAATGCTACATCCTCAACAAGAAAGCTAAGTCATCTAAATTTGCTCCTAAAGTAGATGAAGGATTTTACTTGGCTATGGATCAAATGCCTATGCATACTGAAGTTTTCAACAACACCACCGTGTGGTTGAAATTTCGCGATGTGACATTTGATGAAACTAACGGTTCTCAAGTAGAACAAGTTGATCGTCTTTGTGATTGACGAGGAAGAACCCCGTCTGACGCAATCAAGAAATTGGCAATTGGAGAAGTTAGGCCACTTGAGGAAGATGTAATGCCAAGCGCTTCAACTCAAGAAGTTCATGACGCGACGATGGACGCCCGGATGATACTCCTCGCCTTCAATGCGAGCTCAAGACGGCTCGAATGCCACTCAAGACGAGGAGGATCCAATCCAAAGAATCAACGCAACCGCATTCTCATCCAAGAGTCCATCGAGTGTACAAAGAGATCACCCTACGACAACATACCGGGAGACATTAACAAGGAGTATCTACTAGATCTCGTGGTCGCTAATTTTTGTGAATTTTACTCCTTTGTGTCTTATCTTGAACCGCTTAAGGTAGATGAAGCGCCCAAGATCCGGATTGGGTGATGGCCATGCAAGAGGAGTTGAATAACTTTGAACGGAACCAAGTCCGAAGCTTGTCGAAAGGCCCAAGCAAAATGTGATTGGAACCAAGTGGGTTTTTCGAACAAACAAGATGAGAACGGAATAGTGACAAGAAACAAAGCCGGTTAGTTGCTCAAGGCTTCACGCAAATCGAAGGTTTGGATTTCGATGAAACGTATGCTCCGTAGCTAGGCTTGAATCTATTAGAATATTACTTGCCTTTGCTACTCACCATGATTTTAAGCTGTATCAAATGGACGTGAAAAGCGCCTTCTTGAATGGACCACTCTCCGAGATGGTCTATGTTGAGCAACCACCCGCCTTCGAAGACCCAAACTATCCGGACCACGTCTACTTCCTACACAAGGCTCTCTACGGACTTAAGCAAGCACCGAGAGCGTGGTTCGAGTGCCTTCGTGACTTTCTTCTCATTCAAGGTTTTGTAGTCGGAAGGCCGATTCCACTCTTTTACTAAACATATTGATAATGATTTATTTGTATGTCAAATATATGTTGATGACATCATCTTCGGATCTACTAATGAACACTTGTGCAAAGAATTTAGCAGATCATGACTAAGAGATTTGAGATGTCCATGATGGGCGAGTTGAAGTTCTTCCTTGGTTTTCAAGTCAAGCAACTCAAGGAAGGAACCTTCATATGCCAAACAAAATACATCAAGGACATGCTCAAGAAGTTCGGCATGGAGAACGCCAAGCCAATCAAGACGCCAATGCAAGCCAACGGGCATCCGGACCTCGACAAAGAAGGTAAACCGGTCGTCCAAAAGGTATATCGCCGATGATCGGTTCTCTACTTTATCTTTGTGCATCTAGGCCCGATATTATGCTTAGTGTGTGCATGTGTGCACGGTTTCAAGCCGCCCTAAAGAGTGTCACATGGTGGCGAGAAAGAGAATCTTGAGATATCTAGTGCACACTCCTCATTTTGGGCTTTGGTATCCTAAAGGTTCATCTTTTGAGTTAGTTGGCTATTCCGATGCGGATTATGCCGATGTAAGGTGGATAGGAAAAGTACTTGGGGACATGTCAATTTTAGGTAGATCCCTTGTCTCTTGGTCCTCCAAGAAGCAAAATTCAGTAGTCCTATCCACACCGGTTTAATACATAGTCACGGAGTTGTTGTGCGAATTGCTTTGGATGAGACAAACTCTAAGTGATTATGGCTCGACCTATAACCATGTGCCACTTTTGTGTGACAATGAGAGTGCCATAAAGATTGCCAACAACCCATCCAACACTCCGTACAAAGCATATCGATATCCGCCATCATTTCCTAAGAGACCATTCCACCAAAGGCGATATTGAAATTCAACATGTGAGCACAATTGACCAATTAGCCGATATATTTACCAAGCCACTTGATGAGAAGAGGTTTTGTGATTTGAGGAGTGGACTAAATATTCTAGACTCTCTAATTTGGCTTGAAACATGCTCACGTTGATTGGTGATTGAAAAATATCTTAGAGAAACTTATTCTCTTTATTTCTCTTATCTTATTGCGCTTATTGGTTTTTGATCTTCTGATCTTGTCAATCATCCCGTGGTCATGGTTTGAATTGTTGCATGGCTTGTCGATCACTTGATGACTTGACTCTTGAGGTCCTCTTATCTATTTCTCGCTTGAGTCATTCCCGCCTTTGTTCTCTTGCCATCTCGAGAAAATCTGTTGGATCGTCCAAATTCCATTCGGACTATCCGAATAGGTTGAACTATCCGAACTTAAGTTCGATCGTCTGGTGGGGCCTCGGGCTTTTAAGCCGCCCGACCTCTTTTCTTCCCCACATTGCACTTTTTTCGGTTTCTCTCTCTTCTACTCCGCCCTAGCTCTTGGATCTAGGGTTTTGGCCGAGATATTGTGATTTGAGGGTTCCAAGACCTTCCCCAAGGGCAAGGGTTCTCCTCCATCATCTTTGTGCTTTGGATTTGCCTTAGAATCCCGGTTTTCATCTCCAAAGGTTGGTTCTTCCTCTTCCAAATGCCGGTTATTCTCGTCTTTATCTTATGAATTCTTGGACTCTAGATCGTTCTAGACCTTGCTAGGATGGTCCTCTGTGATTAGCTCTTAGAATTTTTGAATTATCGTCTAGATTGAGGAATTTAGGGTTTGGGATCTGTCACCTCGGAATGTCCGAGTTTCCATTCGGAATGTCCGAAGATGTTCGGACTATCCGAACGGAAACTTCGGACTATCCGAAGAAAACTTCGGACTATCCGAAGAAACTTTCGGACTATCCGAAGAATGTGACTTCTTTTTAACCCTCTATTGCTCATCTAGGTCACAATTAGAGTCTAATCTTGTTTCCACCCTTGAATACCTTTAGGATGGATCCTTCTCAGGGTGGCAACCCTCATTCTAGCCAAGCTGACATCGATGCGGCTCGCTCAAAGAAGGCGAGGCATGATCATCCCGCCGGTGGCTCCTCGGCGGCCCCCGCTGATTCTCCTCAAGACTCCCCTCCGGAGTCTCCTTCCGCCACCACCGGTAAGAAGTAGCCAAGCCATTCGCAAAAGGAAGAAATCTAGTCATAAGGGTGCTACAAGTCATGGTGGTGGTGGACAAGGGGATGAAGGTCAGGGTGGCAGTGGTGCAGAGGATCCTAGGGCTGCCATGCCTAGGTTGAGGGCTGCGAAGAGTGCTGCACAGCGCAGGGCTGGTGAGCTGATTGGCCCTTTGGAGATTCACCCTGCTCGTCGTGCTACTCCGATGGGTGTCACTCCAAAGAAGAAGATTGATTACTGTGTTGGGCAAGGAAGAGGCAAAGAAGTCCGTCAGCACAGGAGCCAGGATCCACTGATGTACTTGCAAGAGGATTACGTTGACAAGCGGTTCTGGAATCACTTCCAACAGGATTTCTATGACTCGGTGATTGCGGAGAAGAAGAATCCAGTGGCATTAATGCAATACATTGACTGGGATTACATGGCACAGCAGGAGGACACAGTATTCAATGAGGTAATTGCTGCTTGTGAGCGCCACAATCTGAGAGAAATCATGTCTTTCAGGTGCAAATGGAACAATGAAGTTGTGGCACAATTCTATGCGACCCTGTATGTCGACAAAGATGCTGAGAGTACCATGTGGTTCATGGTTGATGAGCTATACTATTCTGTGACCAAGGCTCAGTTTGCTGACTGCATTGGATTCAACACCGAGGGCTGGGAGAACTTGGACAAGCTTCATGTTGCTGACTCCTCTGGCATCAATGATTTGACTCCTCTGTATGACAGCTCTCAGAACTTCAAGCTGGGTACCACAAAAGGTTTGAAGCCTTTCTATGCCATTTTGTACAAATTGCTGAGGAAGACCTTGTGGCCCAAGGAGGGAGACGCCACCAACATCAGTTCCTACTCTAGGAACCTGCTTTTGAGGATTGGTGAGGGTTCTAGGCCGTTTGACGTGTTTGATTTCATTTGGCAAGAGATCCGTCTCAACTCCCTTAGCCCGCGCAGCAGCTGTGGATTTGCGCCTTATGTGATGTGCATGGTGGAGAGCATCTCAGGTTTATGGTTTGCTAAGGATGTGGATCATGTGCCGACGAGTTCGCTTGATCAAGGCTCCACCTCCTCCGATTCAGCCATTCCTCCTCCTTCCGCGCCATCTACTGTGTCGGGTGCTCTGCGGCGAGACCTCTCGCAGATGATCCTTCTTCCCCAGCGGCTCCATCAAGAACATGCTTCAGGCAATTTTACGCCTTGGGATCAAGAACAACGAAAGATCAAGCGAGATGAATGAGAAGATCACAGACACTCGCCGTCGGCTCAATGTCATAAAAGGAAGCTAAATCTGTCTTGCTCTTCCGAGTCCGAGTCGAGTCCGATTCATTCTGCTTGATTCGGCGACCCGGCTCTTGACCTTCCGCCACTTTCGCACCCATCGTGACGATGAGGGCGACTCTCGAGATGTGCCGGCTCAAGACAACGGCAATGAATGATTTACGATGGCAGCGAGGAGTGACCCTTTTGGTGCCTTGATGCCAAAGGGGGAGTGAGGAGATTTAGGAGATTAGATTTGCTTTGCTTGGTTGGTTGCTTAGTTTGCTTCGTGTTTTTCTTCTTGTGTTTTTGGTCATTGCTTTAGTTGAACTATTGTTGCGATATCGGTTTATGCTTGTTGGATGCTTGATATTAATAGCTTAATTACATTTCTCTTTGGCAATGCATTTGTGTGATTGATATCATGTCATATTTATTTATGCAAATTATCCGTCATATATCCTGTTACATTCTCTCGAAAATGTAAATTTAGGGGAGCTCTCAAAAATTTCCGTAAATATGTGCGTTTGACATTCCATTCAAATTAGTTCAATGCACACATTTAGGGGAGCTCTCCGTGTATTTGGTTCTCCAAATACTCTCTCATTTCAATTTTATCTAAATCTAATCGTGTTGTCATCAATCCACCAAAAAGGGGGAGATTGAAAGTGCATCTAGGCCCCTTAATGATTTTGGTGATTAATGACAACAAGATTAAGTGACTAATGAGTGCTTTGAGTATGGTGAATAGATAAATACGCTCATGGAAAAGTCGCTTAAGAAAAGAGGTCCCTCAATTCGAAGAAGAAAAGGCGTCGACCAAACTCAACGATCACAGTATGTACGCTTAATTTTATTTGAGTTTAAGGACGGTAGTATTATAAAGAGGATAGGGCAAGAAATAGCTTTGGAATGATCTAATGTGCTCAAAGATGAATCCTAGACTATATATGGGTCAATGTGTAAAGTCTTAGGGCATTATGTTCAAAAGGTTCGAGTATCCGAATAAATTTTCGAATGTCCGAATCGCCCCCGGCTGCTCAGCAAAATTCGCTGAATGTCCGAACCTCGGTTCGAGTATCCGAGACACACTCTGTTGGTCCTGCTCCATTTGGTTCGAATGTCCAACACCGGTTCGAGTATCCAACAGCCTCTCGCTAGGGCTAAGTCATCTTGGTTCGGACTATCCAAGTGTCGTTGGACCGTCCAACAATGCGCTCTGTTGCCCTAAGTTCTTTAGGGTTCGGACTATCCGAAGGGTGTTTGGACTATCCAACCTTGTGTTCAATAGCTCGATTCAAATGTTTGGACTATCCAGAACATAGGTTCGGACTATCCAAAAATGTCGAAATAAGTGAAAACGGCTAGTTTTGGGGGCTTTAAATACCTCCCCAACTCCCACCTACCATTCATCAAGTGCATTCAATACATTTTGAGCTGTGCTCCCTCTCACTCTTGAGCTCTAGTGTTCTTCCCTCTTGATCTCTTGATTAGCAAATCTTTGGGGGGAAATCTTGTTGAGAGTTTGAGAGATTTAGAGGTTGTGAGTCATCTTGAGCACTTGGTTCATCCTCGCTTAATCTCTTGCCGGATCTTTTACTCTTGAGGTTGAGGACTCCTAGACGGCTAGGAGTTGCTTGGTGAGCCCCAAGCTTGTGTGGGACGCCACGGAAGTTTGTGAAGGTTGAATCCACCTCCGCAAGGGAAGGATTCAAAAGTTAATCGGTGAGTGCTTGGTGCAACACCTAGAGGACAAGGGTTGAAAGAGACCCCGGCTTTGTGCCGCCTCAACGGAGACGTAGGATCACCTCAAGGATCCGAACTTCGGGATAAATCGGTTTGTCTCCTTGGTTCTTGTTTCTCTCACTTGCTCATATTGTGTTTAATTAAATCTTTGGGGATTCAAGGGTTTGGTGGCTTCATGCATTAGATATTGAGTGGATCTCATAATCTGGAAGTTGCCCTAGCTTAGAAACTTCATTTGGTAGCAATCTAGCCTCTCAAATAACTCAGATCTACTTTTGAGGGTTTTCTTGCGAAGAGCAGTTCGGAGTATCCGAAAAGACATTCGGACTATCCGAACCACTCGGACAGTCCGAAGGTATTTTCGGACTATCCGAATAGTAAATTTCCGTTGCGCATTTAAATTTGAAATAACGCCTATTCACCCCCCTCTAGGCGACATATCGGTCCTTTCAAGTTTGAACATCAAGGACGGCAAATTCAGTTACAAGGCGTCCAACCAGAAGCGCTGATGGCATTTCACCGGTTCCTGTTGATCAAGTTGACAAATGGACAAAGGGTAACAATATTTGGGCAATGGCAATTGTTGATCAAACTAGACCCAATTATGAGGAACTGGTTCCACCTGAGATATACCACGGTGTTTCAAGAACCGAAAGAATTACCTCCCAGGCGAGACTATGATCACACAATTCCATTGATTGATGGTGCAGTTCCGATCAATTCCCGGCCATACCGTTATTCTCCTTTGCACAAAACGGAGATTGAGCGCCAAGTGGCCGAAATGTTGTCCATAGGGATCATCATCCCAAGTATGAGCCCGTTTGCGTCTCCGATGTTATTAGTGCAAAAAAAAGAGGATGGATTGTGGCGTTTCTGTGTGGATTATCGTCAACTGAATGATTTGACAATCAAAAACAAGTTTCCCATGCCGGTCATCAATGAATTATTGGATGAATTGGTCGGTACTCAATATTTTTCTAAGCTTGATTTACGTGCGGGGTATCATCAAATTCGTATGAAGAGTTTGAATGAAATTAAGACAGTGATTAAGACGCATCACGGACATTACCTATTTTGGGTCATGCCTTTCGATTTGACTAACGCCCCAGCCACTTTCCAGTGTGTCATGAATTCAATTTTGGCACCATACCTCAGGAAATTTTTGCTCGTTTTTATTGATGACATCCTAGTATATAGTCCAGATTTGCAATGTCATGTGAAACATTTGGTGACTGCCCTGCAAACATTGACCACACATCATTTTTTTGTAAAGAGATCGAACTGTTCCTTTGCTTAGCAGCAATTGGAGTACTTGGGACATCTCATTTCGGCTCAAGGGGTGTCGACCGATCCTAAGAAAACCCAAGCTATGCGTGACTGGCCAACACCTCGAAATGTGACAGAGTTACGTGGTTTTTTCGGCCTTACCGGTTATTATCGGAAGTTTGTACGCAATTATGGAATGATCGCTAAACCATTAACCAATCTCTTGAAGAAAAAGGCTTTTTCATGGGATTCTCAGGCTGAAGATGCATTTCTTAGACTCAAGCAGGCAATGTCCACTACTCCGGTCTTGAAGTTGCCAGATTTTGACTAGCCCTTTGAAATTGAAATGGATGCATGTGAATATGGAGTAGGTGCAGTCTTAATGCAGCAAGGTCAACCTGTCGCATTTTGCAGCAAAGCTTTAAGCCCCGTTCATCAAGGATTGTTAATCTATGAAAAGGAGTTCTTGGCTCTAATGCTAGTTGTCGAGCGATGGCGCTCCTATTTGCAACGGCAAGAATTTGTCATTAAAACCGATCACAGAAGTTTGTGTTATCTCGCAGAATAGCAATTGCAATCAGATATGCAAAGAAAAGCTATGACACGCTTAATGGGGCTGTAGTTCAAAATTGTGTACAAAAAAGGTTGCGAAAACGTTGTTGCCGATGCCCTCCCGCGTCAAGGCCAAGCGATGGTGCTTCAGGCTGTATCAGCAGTTCAGCCAGCTTGGATTCAGGAGGTAGTGAATTCCTACATTACAGATAAGACCGTGCAAGATCATCTAGCTCAGCTCGCGATTCACAGTCCTGACGAACACGGGTTTGAATTACACCGTAGTTTGATTTGCTTTCAAGGCCGAGTATGGATCGGTGATTACGCTTCCTTGCAAACCAAATTGATTACTGCTTTTCATGCGAGCTCTATTGGAGGGCACTCGGGAGTCCATGCCACTTATCAGCGTATGAAGAAGTTGTTTTGTTGGTCTGGGATGAAACAAAAAATAGCAAAATTTGTGCAACAATGTGAGATCTGTCAGAAGGCAAAAGGATAAAGATCCCGGCCAGCTGGTCTTTTACAACCTTTGCCTATCCCTGATGCTGCTTGGCAACACATCACAATGGACTTCATCAAAGGATTACCCATGTCCGGAGGCTGCAACGTTATCATGGTTATCGTTGATCGCTTTTCGAAGTATGCTCATTTTCTTGCCCTCAAGCACTCTTTTACAGCTCAGATAATGGCCAAACTATTCTTAGATCAGGTGGTTCGTTTACATGGCGTCCCTCTGACTATTACCTCGGATCGAGATAAAAATTTTACCAGCACATTTTGGAGAGACTTGTTCACGGTCATGGATATCAAGTTACAATTGAGTACATCCTACCATCCACAAACTGATGGACAAAGCGAAAGAGTTAATCAGTGTTTAGAAATGTATTTGCAGTGCGCCATCCAAGCTACTCCTGGTATACGGAAATCGTGGTTGGCTCTAGCCGAGTTTTGGTATAACACAAATTTCCATACGGCCTTAGGGTGTTCACCGTTCAAGGCTTTGTATGGGACTGACCCAAACTATGGGATCTTGCCCCTAGCTGATATCCAGTTAACTAAAGAAGTCACTTAGCTGTTGCACAACCGCGACTTGTATAATCAGGTGATCAAACAACATTTGGACCGCGCTTAGAATAGAATGAAGATGCAGGCAGACAAACACCGGAAGGAGCGACAATTCCTGGTGGGAGATAAAGTTTTACTGAAACTTCAGCCATACATTCAGAAGTCCTTGGTTAACCGTCCAGTACCCAAATTGGCATTCAAGTATTATGGACCTTATACCATACTGGAGAAGATCGGACAAGTGGCTTATAAGTTGGAATTGCCGGCCGAAAGTAATATTCATCCGGTTTTCCATGTGTCTCAACTGAAGCCCTTCACCCCAGACTATTCTCCTGTTTTCAGTTCTTTACCCCCATTGATCGACTTGGATTCTCGTTCCACAGAACCTGAGCAGATCTTGGAGAGACGTCTGGTGAAACAGGGCAATACAACAGTCACGCAGGGACTAATCAAATGGACGGGCATGCTGGCGGACGCAACTACCTGGGAGAATTTGAGTGTTCTTCGGCAGCGTTTTCCTTTGGCCCTTGCTTGGGGACAAGCAAGTTTTCTAGGGGGAAGCTGTAACGAGCGGTGAGGATCGGGCTTTGAACGGCACTGAGGATAATCCAAGGGCGGGCGAGCAGAGTGGTTACTTGTTGTATTTATCAGAGTCAGAATGTGAAGAGTGATTTCATGTGTGTTAGTCTTGGTGAGTTTTGCCAGGCAAGAAACGCGTGAGTCAGAGATTGTCGGAAGGGGTATAAGAAGCCCTGGGTGTAACGGTGGAAGATTCAGATCGCAAAAAGTAAAGAAAATCCCCTTTGCTCCCGAGTTCATCTTCTGCTTTCCCCCTACTTTCTGTTCTACCTGTCATTTGCGCTGGGAAATCTCACGCCCAGGCGATCTGCGGCTACGGGATATAACAGTGTGCACCTGCGCACCCGTGTGGGGAAAGTGTGGAGCTTGGAGGTGGACTTGAGGAGAGGAGGGAAGGTGAAGCGGTCGGGGAGGATGCTGAAGTGGAGGAGAGAGGAGAATGCGGCGAAGGCGAGGCACGGGGATGGGGAGGAGGCGGAGGCGCGGATGAGTAGGTTGTGGAGAAAGGTGGAGGAGGGGGGAAAGAGCGGGAAGTAGAGGCTGGAGACGGCGGCGGTGAGGTGGTGGTGGGTGTCTAGGAGCGGAATGACTTGGCGGAGGTCGCCGGTGCGGTAACAAGGAGGCGACCGAGGAGGAGCGGGAGGAGGCGAGGCGGCGCCATTTCGGTCCGTTTGGGTAAACGGCAAAGGCTGGATGGGACGAGGCAATCTATTCTTATAGAAATATAAGGTCTGTTTGTTTTTACTTTTGATTTTAGATTTTAGTTTTAAAAGCAGAATAAAAAATAAATAGTCTGATTTTATGAATTGATTCTCATAATTCAGCTCACCCATATACACTAGAATGTACAATATAATTCATATATTCTTTTGGATTCTAGCTTTTCAGAGAATCAACTTCTCTATAACTATAATCCAAAATGAGCTTTTAGAGAATCTAAAGCAAAAATAAATAGGTCCAAAGCTATCTAAGTTTATATTTAGATAGATAGAATGAGCTAAATTTTTGTTTAATTAGAGAGATGAAAGTTGAATGGTGAATGGGATGTGAGTTTAAATTTGAAAGGATGGATGGTTGGAATGAAAGTTGGATGAATTCATCCAGCTAATTTTATAAGATGAACTTATCCAGTATCTACGAAAAATATTTCTAAAAATTAGCTGTCCTTGTTTATCTATCCATTTAACTAAACAGCAGGACAATGAACAAACGCACCTGTACAGCGGGGAGTGTCAGTTCGAATATTCGAAGCTTCTCGCAACTCACAAGCATAAGCCGTTTGATTGGCATCGGATGGTTGTGGTCAGGGTTTAAAAACGCTGGTTAGCACTGAAGCATCCGGACGAATTCCTAAGTTTAAACGCAGAAATTTGAATGTAAATTGATGAACAGTAATTCCGGACAGTCACTTGTTGGGAAAGGTCAAATTCAAATACTAAGTTTAAATTTGATGGTTGAAATCATCTGGCGAAAACTGGATAAAAAAATGCGGGTACTTGCCATTGCAGGCTGGAAAGATGTTCAGACATGGTAATTTCGTGTTAAGTAGATGGTAATGCTGCTCTAGTGGCATTAACATTCCAAGGAAACGGATTGCAGTATCAGGAATGAAATATCACATTGCGAAATATACTGCTAAGAAAAGAGCAGGAACGTGATCATATCTACAGACTACAGAAGAAACTTGCTACTCGTCAAAATGAACAAGGTATTCCTGGGATGTGTATAATAGCAAGCAAAGAATTCTTGGAAACTAGTTAGGAGTGAGATCTGGGTGATTTACATAGTTCATCTATAGAACTGTTATCTTATCCCAATTAATATTTAACAACGAACTGTTATCTTCTTATCCCAATAAACAAAAGGGAGGCTTCAGTCAATCTTATGATGTAGCAGAGAGCAAAAGGTTAAACTTATTTACTGTGTTAGCTGGATGCTAAGCCTAGTCCCCATTTCAATGTTCAGCTTCAAAGTTTGATTGCCTTCGCCTTTATATTCACCATGCTGGTCAGCACACTCGGTGATTCTGAATCCACCATGGTTGATTTCTTGACAGGATCCACAAGGTCAAGCCTCTTGTGTGGCTTCCTCCTTGTGTATGTGTAAGGGAATCTATGCCCGCCTTCAACTTCTGTAAAAGACTTGATAGCAGGAGGTGCCTTCATCTTCAGTCCATCATGATATTTACCCATGGTTTCAGACTGCTCTGAGAAGTTGTTATAAGGTGGGTTTGTGCTTGCATCGATGGCCAACATCTCAGAAATACTTTCAGAATTTTTCAAATTGTGCATTTTCATGTATCCGTTCATTTGATGTTTATCAGTGGTTCTTGCATATGGATCAGCAGAACTTTCAGGAATTGTTGCATTTTGTTGGCCAAAGTTCTTCAAAAGGTTCTTTTCATGGGGAATTTCTCTAGTGTCATATGCTTCATTGGAATGTGCTAAACTATGTTCAGCTGTTGACTGATAGAACCCTCTCAGCATAGCAAGACGATTGCCTCTTTTGAGCTCCTCTACAACAGTATTTTGGACTCCAAATGGACTTCTGGCTAAGACAGGGTAAGTTTCCAGTGCACCCTCCCACTGCCAGGGACTTGACTGTGAATTGCCTGAAGTACTTTTGCTTGTGTTTATGTGGTAAGAATAAGATAAATTCATAGCAAAATCATGTACGTCCTTTGCAGAAGCATTAGAAGAAAAGTTGGACACCTGCATTCCCAGCTGATTGACTGGGATCAGTCCTGGTGTATGATGTATTCCTGCATTGTCATCAGCAACGGAAGCACAATCAGTCCTTAACTTCAGCACACCTTTTGGTAGTTTAATACATTTTTCACTGGGCTCATTGGGAAGGTGAAAACTGTGACTTTTTGATGAACCCATTTCCACTGAATTTGCTGTATGGATTATTTCCTTGTGTCTGGCTGAAATATGATTGGTTGCTCTCCCACCCATAAGTTTAGCTCGCTTCAATGGTGAAAAAGTGGCAGCTTCACCCTCCTGACAATTGACAGACTTCCATTAAAAGGAGAACTGTTTAGATCAACAGATGTGAGAGGCTTCTCATATCGCCTTTCGTGCCAAATGTTAACCTTCTCCTCAAGTCTAGTACTCACATCACAACTTCTCCACAGCTTGTCCATGGATGCAAATTTCCAAATCATACCATCATGATACGACTTCAAAAATGATAATATCTTCGTCTTTGAAAGATCATCAGTAATTCTCTTGCCTGAGAAACTTCTGGAGAATAAAACCCACCGTTCAATCTGTGGAAAAAGCTTCTAAGTGGACTCCCAAAGAACATAGAACTGCCAATAAACAGCTCCTTCATTGTCGTAAAGAAGTCATGTTGGTCCATGTCCGGGAGGTAGGCTGCTAGACGGAATCTATCGTCTTCTGTTAGACATGAGTTCCACACCTCCAAGGAAAGAACGCCCTTCAATTCGGGCAGATCATAAAGCTCATAAGGGACATTGCACGTCTGACCTCCAGACATTGCAAGCTCGCAATCAACCTCCACACGTTCACAGTCATCAGATTCATGACCAGGAAACCTCTGAAGCAGCGTTCTCTCCTCGCGTGTAAGGTCCTCATCTCCACAGTTGTAACCACTCTTTACTGTAGACACACCACTTGCTACCTTCACAATGCCCATTGGTAGAAAAAGAAGAAGAAGAAGAGATCCAATACTCCACTCGGTACCAGAGATAATCATAGAAGACAACAGTTAACAATGGTTCCAGCACAATACCACGCTATCCGATGAAAGATTCCTGTGAAGAAAAGAAAATAGTAAACAAAGGCCTATCAACATTCACCAATATTTCTTCAGCTTGGAGAGCACACTTCATGGATTGGCACATTAACAAATGATGCATTCGAGAACCAAAACCACTGGAAATAACAAGATATATTAATTGTTTGGTAGCAATAGCATTATGTCACAAGCAACATATTAATTGTTTGGTAGCAATAGCATTATGTCACAAGCAACATTGTCCCTAGTCATCGAACATTCGAACTAATTACGCGGTCCATGAACACCATGTTTAAGATAAGTCAATTCCCCAAGCTCTTCTCGAAGCAAGGAATTTAAACAGTAAAACACAGCACTAACTTTTCTCCCGTCCTGCTCGGTTAACTTCCACAATCACCTTCAAAACTCGCCAATTTCTTATGCAGGCGTTTAGATACCCCACGAAAATCCCACAAGCAGATAGACCAATCCCGCAAGGAAAACCCCACAAAACAGAGCTAAAATCGCACCTTCCTAGAATCGGATCGCACAATCCACGAATCGGCACACAAACGGAAGCCGCGGGACATGCACTGGAGCCAAGCACAACCACGCGATCCCGCGGCGACACACATGAACCCTCACGGCTACTACCACATTGCACGAACCACTAGCGATCACCGGAGAGAACGAGCCACCAATCTCACCGTCGTACGATCCAAGCGCCGATTCCCTCAGATTCGAGCGAAACACGGGCCCAAACCCACCCAACTCTACCCGGACCGGTCGCTCCACGGCGCAGGGCCGGATCTAGGCGAGAGCTAGGGGACTCACCGTGAGCGCGGGGATGGGGGGCGCGGCGTCGAGGCCTCGCAGGAAGAGGAGTGGAAAGGCGAGGAGGGATCATTTGGTTTCAAGTCTTACCATCCCGAGTGGCGGAAAACACGCGCGCACGAGAAAAAGGAGCTATTTACTGCTGCCATTTCCTTTCCTGGTGCTGCTGCTTTGCTGACTACATCGGAATAATTGATCATTTGACAATTTTTATTTGGTGCGATCCATAGTTTGTTCTGTAATATCTTATTGATATGTAAATCCTGATGCTAGATATCAATGAGACAAACGAAACAAATGATCAATTATACCAAATAAAATAGAGTAAATAAACAGTTCTTCCATTAACACAAAGTCGTAAATTTCTCACGAGCTTTTTTTCCGAGAAAGACAGAACGCAGGAAATATTTGAGCATCGGTGTGAGCAACGAAGGTTAGCAAATGGTGTATCAATCACCGGAGTCTGGGGCTATAGTGGTTGTACTGCAGATAGCATTTTGGTCTAGAATTTTTTTAAATAACACAATATAAAAATAATTTTATAAAAATAGTACCTCATAGCACTATTTTTTGTCACGGATTGGTCGATAAGGTTAAAACTTCTATTGCTATTTCATGTGACGATAAAACACTATCACCAGTTGAATTGCCGACAGAGTTTTTGTCGTTAATTGAAATAGCGATAGAGGTATGTTTTTTAAAAAATCGGCATATTATTTTTTATAAAACTATTTAAAAATTTATTATTTTAAAAAATCTCCCTATCCTTCTTTGATTTTTTTCTCTAGTTACTCTTCCTTTTTTTAGATAAGTAATGAAACTAGAAAACTTTTAAAGGGATGCACGCTTTACACGTACTACTCTATCATCTTGTACAATAATTCTTCATATCATAAATCTAATAAATATATTCAAAATTTGCTAAAAGTGCAATTCAAATAGTTCTAAGGTCTTAAAAATTCTGAATTACTAAAATCAGAACTAATTCAATCAACAAATTTAACTATTGAAAAAGTGGTCTCCTGATGTTGTTCAAAATTCTAGAGATACCGGGTACGCACCCCCATCTAGATCCACCCATACTTTCCATGATGTTTGAAAGGTGAAGGAATGCTCACGTACTGTTGAATCTAGAACCTATTAAGGAAATGGAGAGTTGAATTTGGAAGTGTGAATGCACATGAGTCCACAGAGGAGAAATCTCTTCTTGATGGCACTTAGCCAAACCTTCAAGTCTTTGGTACCGTCTCTTTTGCAAGATTCTGCCAATATAGGGAAAGCCAAGTTAAGAATCTGCAAAAGAACCAATAAATTATTTTCTTCTAAAAAAATAACTTGCAAGAATACGGAAGGTATGCATATACTTGTGATATCCTGAGAATTACATGAAATCCTTTTGTGCAATATAAAGAGGGCATGGCTAAGACGCAGCTGTTCAATGGCCACGTGAGAAACATGTGCAACTATAGTTCCTACTTTATAGATATAAGACATGGTGTGTGTATGAAATTAGGTGGGAAGTTGGCTATCGTCACAATCAACCACATGCTTAATCTAGGCTAATGATTTTTCTACCACACAATCCACCAATATGTAAACAAACCCCCGTTGCCACAATAGATCCATAGACAAGCAAGTCAAACAAGTAGAAAAAATAGAGTTTATGAAAATACACATTTTTGATTTGGTAGCTCTCCATGTCTTCTCATCCATGTCACATTAAAAAAAATAACGAAATGCTCTTCTATGCTTTTTTTTAGTTATACAAATATTAAAACATGAATGAAGAGTAAATATTGATTACTTACTCCTTCACATATTTCAAAATTTGTATAATTTGTATTGAAAAGAAAAGTATAGATGCAAGGGGACATATCCAGTGCAATCATGAGTTTGGTGCAATCACCGTACAATCCAACTAAGAAAAGTTTCAAAAAAATATGAAAAAAATCATGGATGTACATCTCATCTTACCCCATCTACATATAAAATTTCATGATCAAATTCATCCTATGCTAAGAGTAATAAAAAAGACAAATTTCTAACAAACTTGAATAGTTCAAATGCACCCTAAATTTGTCTTTTTGTAACTTCTAGCATAGGATGAATTTGATCATGAAATTTTATATGTAGATGGGGTAAGATGAGATGTACATCCATGATTTTTTTCAGAGTTTTTTGAAACTTTTCTTAGTTGAATTGCACGATGATTGCACCAAACTCATGATTGCACTGGATATGTCCCCTAGATGCAATGCTAAAAAAAACCACATGAAAGTTATATGTGGTAGCGATCATTGTGCAAAGGAAGGAATTGAGGAAATGAAAGTAAATAATGCGTACACACGTGGTGCTGTCATACCTTATACTGTACTTGAGAAAGAGAGCTATATACAATGTGTTCTAACTAGCATACATATGGCTTGATTTTTCCATCATTTTTATACTATTCCCTGTCAGTTATGGCAGCACCACATTTTGAGTGGTATTTTGCAAAACTATGAATCTTAGGTACTATAGAATCAGTTTTTCCTACTATAAAAAATGGACTTTGAATGGTACTTTATTAAGGGAAAAAAAGTTCAGTGGTATTTTGCAAAACCATGCATCTTTAGATGATATTGAACCAATTTTTCCTTCAACGATTTACATGATAGGCAAGATGTTGAAAATTTCAGCGATTAGTTAGTGCAGATGTCATTTAGTGCCATATGTATAAAATTTCATGCTCAAATTTATTATGTGCTAATAGTAACGCAAATGGGAAGATATGGCAAAGGATAAACCAAAAGAATTGGAAAAAGACCATAGATGGTTTGGAACCGGATCCTCTGCATTAGTGAAGAAAAATTCACAACGCCCCTAGTATAGCGGTTGTATTGTAGCACTTGTAGTGACTATAGCAGATATACTGTAGTAATCAATGTAGGCCGTAGATGGTTTGGACAAAGACCCAGATGCACGGCACTGCACCGGTGGTGAATTTTCCTGGATACGTTAGAGGCTTAGAGCATCCCTCTCCTTTGATGTTTCGAACTTTTTTGCTTTTTAGCCTTGTTGTGAATGTTTTTTTAAAATATAGCCTCTCTCTGAAATTATTTATAGATTTGACCTCCACGAGTCACCTTTCGCGCTTGGAGAGTTTAGCAAGCGACGTTCCACAACAATATTTCTGCCGAGCTTCCCCCTCCTCGTAGGAATCAACTCCACTAATTAATCACTAATTTAATCATATTTCTCAATTAAGTACTTGATTAAATAACTAATTAATCAAAGAGTGGAAAATTTTCCTTCCGAGGCAGCATAGCGTGGAAGCAACGCAGAATTTATCCTTCCGAGGCTGCCAGGCACGGTAGCTGCTGCTGATTCCTTTTGCGACACCAAAGCACGAAACCTGTCTACCGATTCCTTCCGCACCACCCAACGTGGAACCTACCTGCCGAAAAAGTTGCCGAGATCTCCCGGCACGATAGGTGACTCGTGTCGCCCGTTGACTCTTCTGAGCTCATCAATGGGGCAAGTTTGTAACTTCAAACGAAAAGAAGCTAAATTTACTATAAACAAATTTTAGGAGACTAGAAAAACAACCACTTCCGATGTTTCCTCTCATTTTTCTTTTTTTTTTCTTTTTTTTTTTAAAAGAGAATCTAATTACTACTTCTTTTTCTTTGCTTCTTTTGATGGTGGTTGAAAGGTGAACAGATGCTTCAAAAGTGTCAAACTACAAGTGAAAATCACACTCCGTCTCAGGGATGCTTGCATACTGTTGAATCTAGAGTTTATTGACCAGGTAAAGGAGTTGAATTCCGAAAGTGTGAGTAGACCTACGAGTCCACTGAGGAGAAATTTCTTCTTGACGGCACTCGGTCGGTCTTTCAAGTCTTTTGTGCTCTGTCTTTTGCAGGATTTGTCAAGGTAGGCAAAACCAAGTCAATAGTCTACAGGAGAACCAATACATACTTTATATTAAAATATAACCAAAAAGATATTAAGGTCTGCATATACGGTTAATACCATCCTAACGACAAGAAATCCTTTTGTAAACTATAAGATGGTACGCATTACTACCATACAGCTGGTCAACGGCCACATGAGAAACACATGCAACTGTAGTTTCCACACGCGATAGCCTTTCACGTAACATCTTAAATTTTATTTGAAAGTCCGTCTGGCATCTCGAAACTATGAGATCAGATATTTGACCCCATAAACTTTGTAATCCGGTTTAGATAACATCATAACCCAATTTGCATAGTAGTATCGTCTGAATGACGTGATGAGTGTGCGGTTTTACCACGTAGGGTGATACACTGGGCAAGTTTATATTAATGACAGGTAAGGCTTACAAGGGCTTTTCTTCCAAATCGAAATAGAGAGGGAAGGAGCTATAAGGACCGATAGCCATGTAAGTATGACTAGGAGCTCAATGAAAGAGAAGCACATGTGGGCCCTCTTATCATTTAACTAACTTGACGGTGTATCATTTTACATGGTAAAACCACCCATTCATTGCACTATATGGACTTATGGTTTATAAAATACGGTTTTTTTTTCATCCAGATTCCAGACATTTTCAAAATGCAGGCCAAAGAGAAATACACCTACAAACAGGCCCAAGCAAAAGAAGAATTTTCTTCTGTTGATTGTATTTACACCTGATATGCCCTCAGATGTCAGGTCAGATTAACAGGGAAGGCAAGTGCAAGCACAGAGTACATGAATTTATTAGAAGAAATGTACTTTACATTTCTTAATAGAACTTTAAGATTCAGAAATCTTATTTGCTTTGAACAGTTGAACGGCTCAGAATCAAATAATGCAGAGATTCATCACTGTTTCATATTATTATTTGAGAACTATTATGATTACAACACATTGATGACCCGAGCTAGCCTGAGTAAGGGCTAACCCCTCCTCGACGCAATCTTTAAAGCTCTCTTCATTTGACACTAGCTAAGGTTACGCACTATGCTACGTCGTGCGAAATTTCGGCGTGTGACACTGTGACGAATGAAATTTGGGAAATTCAACCGTGTGACGCTGCGTCGTGCAAAATTTGGTCCGACGGATATTCTGAAAAAAACGTGTAACTTTGGTTTTTTGTTTTTTTAATTAAAAACGGGCTGTTAGGAGTCTTCGGTGAATCTGTGGTTTTTTTGGGAGACATGCAGTGGGATTTAAACGATATTTAGTTTTTTTTGCGTAATTTCGATGTTTGTGTTTTTTTAAAAAAATGGGTTGGTAGGACCTATCGATAAATCTGTGGACTACTATAAATCTTTGGCGAATCTGTGGGTTTTTTGGGAGGACTTGAAACGTTTTCGTGTTTGTTTTTTTTAAAAAATGTGTCAGTAGGACCCGTCGATGAATTTATAGACTACTATAAACCTTTGGTAAATATGTGTTTTTTCGTGAGGATGAGTTTGTTTTTTTTAAAAAAAATGGGTCGGTATGACCCGTCGGTGAATCTGTGGACTGCTATAAACTTTCAGCGAATTTGTATTTTTTTGGGAGGACCTGAACGTAAACTACAAAGGGACCTAAACATATTTTTGGTTTTTCGGATCCTTTCTGTAAAAAACCGACCGAAAAATCTAAACATGATTTCTAATTTTTCGAAGGGCTTTTTCTGCGAACTGCTGATATAGCACCCCTGTATGCGGAGAGATTCTCTCCGCTCTATATATATAGTTATACACTGGCATGTTAGCATTAAAGGCTATATAGTAAAACACTATAGTATCACAGTTTAACAAAATGATTGATAGTGCGCAAAATAATTGATAGTGCGACATTACCGATCGAGCATTTGGATATCGAGGAACAATAAAGTTTTTCAAGGGATTGATCATTTTTTTGACAACCGCAAAAGCATCTTTAAGCATAAATTTGCTATGGTTATCCATCGAGCAAAGAAGTTATACCATCCAAATATTGTAAACTAGCTAGAGGCTTTGTACATATGTAACTTTTTTATATTTTTAATTTTTAATATACACAGTAGGGTGTTCCTACTGTTTTCCTAAAAACAATTATCAATCGAGCAGTGATATGCATGCTAACTTCTTGGAACTCGCCGCTAAACCCTCCATCCATAGGTGGTTTGGGCAAGCTCACACATCGGTGGAATTCAAATGGACCCATGTGTCAGTAAGATCCAGCGAGGTACTCCCTTTTCCTGAATGCATGTCATTTTAACTTTCAAATTTTATTCCTAAATACATATAATTTTACAATTTTCAGATATTTATTATTCTAACATTATTTATTACTATGAAATAGAGTGACATATAATATCCAAAAACAATAAGTGAGCTAATGATGGAGGGCAATTTGATCATTTTTAAACATGTCTTGTTGAAGTGCAAAATATTAAAACGACGTCATCTATTCAGAAACGGGGAGAGGGCATACTAGACTTTGCACAGTCCTGGTCTTTTTCATACACAAGGCCTTTTTTTGCAATCGATCAGTGTAACCGAAACCCTGAAAATCCCAACTTGCTGAAACGGCCAAACATATCGAGATCAAGCTGCGAACATCACTGCATGTAAAAATAGAACTGGGCATGCGAAATTTAAGTATTGGTTTGCTCCTCAAGATTTCTCGTCAAGGCGAGAGTGATTTGAGTAATTCCCGTCACCATCTGCTAAAATTAATGGGAGACACGAGCCATGTCGGCGTTGGTGACTGGTCTGCGAGTTCGTCGTCTCACTAATTACGTATAGACGATGAGTTCGGTGTGTTTGGTTGCTTGCGACGAACTGTCTGCTTGGACGCGTCCGATCTTGGACAAAATCTTTTTGACTGCATTTGGCTTAGAAATGCAGCATTCCCTGGTGATCAGGAAGCTTGCTCTTGGCTCAGATGTGTCCACATCTGGTGTGCAGGGATGTGGCCATTAGCCAAGTAGGGTGGTTGATCCGTCTCTGATTTAAGTACATATGTGCTAAGGGGCTATTTGGTTACCTTGTTCCACACGATCAGACTTGCGGGAATCAGGGAACCAGCGTTTGGTTGTTCGTTGTATCGCATGAGTCTGTACCTATGCATGCAAGATGGTTGTTTGGTTGCCTGCGCACGGTGCGAAGCCAGATCAGCACGATACACAAAGCACTCGTAGCCAGGCTCATGGGAAACCAGCTCCATGACCGTTTCCCCGGAGCCAGACTGGAGCGGTGCAGACCCCCACACGGTTAGGCTCATATGAGATGGCAACCAAACAACCCCTGAACCTCCGGATTAGGAGCAGACAGGTCAGGATGAAAGTGTGATTTTAGTTTAAAGCAATAATAATTGGACACAAGCAAGACTCAGTCGGATGTATTGTAAGCTGGACACCCGGCTGTCATGACTAAACTGATATTTTTTTCTAGCCAAATTTTTGTATTTTGAAATGAACACCGCAAAGACAGCGCAATTACATCGAAGAACGACATAACGGTTTGAAATCGTCTGGATTCAGATATAACTAGAAAAGGAAGCGCGGCGGCACGCCGCGCCCGTGAACGTAAAACAAGTTTATGTTTTTTCGGAGAAAAACGGATCACGAAAATAAATTTTACTGCGTGCGTGAACGAAAAACAAATTTGTGTTTTTCTCAGAGAAAAAACGGACCACGGGATTTTTTTTTTGGAAAAGCGAGGAAAAACGGAGCACGAAAACATTTTTTCCGGAAAAAACGGAGCACGAAAATATCTTTTTCGCAAAAATGGAGAAAGGACTAAACGCGGCGCACGTCGCGCGCGTGAACGGAAAACAAATTTGTGTTTTTCTCGGAGAAAAAACGGACCACAATTTTTTTTTGGGTAAGCGGACCACGAAAACATTTTTTTTCGGAAAAACAAGGAAAACAGAGCACGAAAATATTTTTCCTGAAAGAACGGAGGAAAAAGTCTAGAGATAGAGTGAACATATTTTTCTGGTGACGAAAATATTTTTTCCTGAGAAAAACGGAGAAAGGATCTAAACGTAAAGAGTAAGGACCTGAATGTTACGTTTTTGGACCTATCTGCTATCCTGAAAAATTAGAAAAGGGTTTGTTCGCGATTTGAATTTAACGAAAGGTTTTTTCCAGAAACGGTACGAGGACCCAAATGCGATTTAGAAAAGAAAATCTTCCCTCACAAAAATCGCGAAGGACCTATTCAGTAATTTGAGGACCTATCCGTAATTCCAAGAAGCACAGGGGGTTTTTCGCAAAGTTTCCAAGGTGGGCACGTGGACAGGCTCCCTGAGCCGGAACCTTGCGAACTTTAATTAGGGGAGGATTCATTGCGAACTTGTAAACTCAGCAGCAGTGAACCTGTCGAGTTTAGAGGCACCACCGTCTATTAACTACCCTACTAATTTAGGGTGTGTTTGGTAGAATTCCAGCTCCACCAGATCCGTCTATTTCTAGTGGAACTGGATATTTCTAACTACACCAGATCTGTGAAACTAGAGCTGTGAGTACATTAAGAGTGTTTAGATGGATCATTTTGTTTACATTTTAGACTAAAAATATAAACTTAATTCACTTTATTTTAACATACAAATTTCAGATCTTAGATGAAACTGAAATCTAAACCTTTACCAAACAAACTCTTAGTGATCGAGCAATTTCCGCCGGCACCATAGGAGGGAGACCACAAACACAGGGGCAGGGGAGGCCGAGAGCACCTCGTAGGCTGCAATGCATGCTGTTATGACATTACTGCCTGAGGTCAGTGACCTAATTGGACAGCCATCTGCAACTAATTGTACCCCTAATGGCCCATGCTCGCCATCAGTGCCTCCATGGAGGGGCGGGAAGGGGACCCCCTACGGTTGCCATGCCAAGTTGCCAACCATTCATACGGACAGGTGAGTCGCTGATGATCGGTGAGAAATGGACGCGGGCACGGACAATCTGGGACAGGATGCAATGCATGCAGCTCGCTATTATTATGCGCCTCGCCCTTGCCTTGCCTCCTTGGAGATGGGGTCTCAGATGATCTCCATTCTAGAATGTGTCTGCCTGATGCTACAGTGACATAGTCAGAATTTTAGATAAGGTTGATCTAACTAAGAAAGAAAATACAACCGCATGAGCACAAAATGCTCTGCGGCTTGTCATGATCTAAAATCCAAATTCAATTTTCTACTGCGCAAGCACAAGGCACGATCCAAATCCAATTGCCTAACTCACAAATACATGCGCAGAAGCGCTGCTCAACAACGAAGAACGATTGAAGTATTGAACAAACCAGTAGTGACTGTGAGTCTGCGACATCCTATATTCCTGACTGTGTGTATGTGGGCTAAAAAATACACGATGAGCTGAAGTATTGTGCCAATTACTAGCTACGCCTCTGTGCGGCTACCTTCTCTTTTGCACGCTGCTGCCACATGCGTGGACTCATCTCTCTCACTCAGGTAGATCTCTAGCGAAAGATGGAACTTTCCGTACTGAATCTTATCGTAAATTCATATGCCGTGGATTGGTTCTTGCGGATAAAACAGTGAGGGGGGTAGTTTGGGACGCGATGATTTTGCAGGAAAATTTCTATGAAATTCCCGTGTTCCAAACGTGCCTGAAGATGTAAATAAAGGGAAGGATATAATATAAGCTGGATTCAACCTTCAGAGTTCCTGAGAACATTTTCCTTAGAAATTGCCAGTTTGGATATGGAGTCTTACAGGATTAGGATTGTTTATTAAGCTTTAAGCGTGACAAGATCTTCTTGGCCAACCATAAGATATCTACTTTGTTATATGGTTCATTACAAAATTACTATTACTAGATCAATGTCCGTGCGTTGCTACGAAAAATAAAATGGGTAACGAAACATAAAGGTCAAGCAATAAAAAAAATTGTGCTACAAGATCAAACATCTATTTCTCCCAATTACAAAAGTTTTTATGATTTCTTCTCCGGTATGAATTAAAACCAAATATATTGTACATAATAATATATATTACCAATCTAAAAAATCAATCAATCATTTTTATCACTTTTTGCAATTTATATTACCAGCCTGTATTCCTCTTCCTCTCGCTATGCCCGCAGCGCGCGCTCCTCGGCGCCGTGGACCTCATCTTCCTCGTCGCCTCTCTCGTCCTCGTCATCCACCGCCTTCGCAGGGGCGACACGAGGGCTTCCCCCAAGCACGAGGTGCTGCTGCCGAAGCCACCGCCATTCCGGGCCACTACACGGTCGCGCTCGGGGCGTCCGCCGTCTTTGCCGCGGCATCCGCCGTCCTCCTTGCGCTCGCGTTATTCCTCCTACCGAGCACGCTATGGCGCGTTGTGGAGTCCGCCTTCCTCGCCGCCTACTTCGTTACGCACGCCATGGCCGCGTGGTCAGTCGCCTCGGAGAAAGGGGCCACCGCCGCCACCTAGCCTTTATACCTCCGCGTCTTCTAGATCGCCACCGCCCTCGGCGCCGCGCTTTTCTCCGCTTCGGCGATGGTCCGCTGCATCAACGGTTCGCTGCTTTTCCCAGATGACCCTCTCGCCTTTGTCGGCCTACTCATCTCTATGCCTCTGGCGTACCTAGCCATCACTGGCTTCACCGCCATGACGTCAGAACCCACGAAGGTGAACCAGAAAACACTAGCGCCGAGGCGCCCGCCACGCTATGCGCCGCCGCGTCGTTCCTCTCTCTCACGATGTTCAGCTGGATCAACCCATTTATCTCTAAGGGGTATGCTAAGGACTCTCTTACCGCCGACGACGTCCCACCGGTGTCGTCGGGCAACCGTGCCAAAGCGTCGTACGCTTTGTTCACATCCAATCGGCGGTCTTTGGGTCATGACATCCGGTGGCGTCGCTCTGGCATCCTTCGGCCGCGATTACTCTTGATCACATGGCTCGGCCTCCTACCCCTTGTGGCCATGTACATCGGTCCGTTATTTATTGATCAGTTCGTCGAGTTCATTCGCCGCGGCAGCACGATATGAGATTTTGAATGAATTCTCTTGATTGATTTTGTGAAAATTGTACAGCATATATAGAGTACAAAAGGAATGATTGACCGGCTATTAATTACCAGCAATAATCAGGGATTTTACTATAATAATCAGCCATATTTAGAGAGATATGGCTGGCTGTAAATCAAGAAAGAATAATTAGCTATAATGACCGGTTATTATTGGAGATATGGTGCGGGGGCTAGGAAGAACGGACCGTTGCCACCAACTGCAAATTTATATTAGTAGAGATATAATGTTATATGTTGCACTGCTTGAGTGGCTTAGTCAACTCAACTCACCATATTCCTCTGTTTGACGCGCCCACAGATTCTACACTTCGCTATTGACTTGGTTTCGGTTTCAGGAGCAAAAAAAAGGGGGGGGGGAAGAGAAAAGAAATACTCGTGGATATCTGCAACTATGTTACTCCCTCCATTCCAAAATATAAGACGTGGTTTGACTTGGCACGGTCTCCTAAACTATACTTTGACCTTTGATTTCTCTTATCCAATATCATTCATACAAACAAAATCACTATCATTACAAAGTACTTTTAAATATGAATTCAATGGTATCACTTTATATCACAAAATTTTTATATAGTTAGACAAATCATTGGTCAAAGATTTCAAAGTTTGAATCTTGAAATACGTGCGTGCCTTATATTTTAGAATGGAGGGAGTATTATCAAGAGAAACTGTCTATGTAATCAAGATTAGTGAACAGTAGTGTGATGCTTAGCATCTTAATAAACAATCTTATTGAAGGGGCTAAGTAATTTATTGTCTGTACTTGTGCTAATGAGGACAAAGAGCAAATTATAAGTTAATCACATTTTCTTGTGCAGAGAAAAGGGCTAGACCAAAATAGAACACTGTGTGTAGTGCAAAAAATCACAATCTAGAATACAAGATAAGAAATACCAAAAGGTCAAAGAGCAACCTATAAGTTAACCACATTTTCCTGTGCGGACAAAATAGCTAGGCCAAAAGAGGACACTGTGTGTAAAGTAAAAAAATAATAATAAAAATCTAGGATCCAAGAGAAGAGAAACGAAAAGGTCTCTCCCTCTTATTTTTGCCTATTTTGGCCATTTTTTATTTTATTTTCAAAAATAGCCATTGGAAACTAATATCAGAAATATCCAATTTTTTCCATGTCATCACGAATGGTGCGGAGGTTCAACATCTCCACGCCGGTGGTAATGGCGTCAATACCCCATCCTTGCTATCAACATAGAAACTGACGTGCCAACAACGCTAGTGCGGTTGTGTTGAATCGGGACCTAGGAATTGTTTTGTCCCCGTTGGTGCCAAACTATCAGGAGTGGATGTAGATCTAACGTGGAGGTGTGATTCATAAGTGTTGGCAATGATGGCACAAAGGTTTCTTTTCCTGCGTCAACATCAGTGGCGCAGAGGTCAGGTATATCATGACACAGATCGAGGCTACGAGTGGGCCTGAAGTTAAGCCCAACAGGCGCCTGCATCACCTCCCCACTCAAATCCCTTTGTTTTTGTACGGGAATCTCAAGAGAAGGTAATCCCCCTCATTGCTCCATGATTTACCAATTAGATTTGCTTGATTTGGTCAAATTTTGAGCAAACCCTAGTTTAGATGTGGCCTCAAAAATCTCAATTTGGAGTGCATGAGAACTTGATTTTGGCTTGGATTTTGCGTTGTAGGAAGGTTAGCAATGGTTGGTAGTCAAATTGCTACCTACATTTTTAGGATTTATTGTATATTGTTGATTGGTTTGCATAGAACACATATAGATGGATTGAAAGAAATTGTTATTGTTTGGTCCAAATAGTACGGACTCGGGCTAGCTCGTGGTGATGTAGGCTATGATTATTGTGTATATGCCCATGGGCTAGCATGGTTTGTTAGTTATATTGAGGTCAATTTGCATGTGAAACCGGTGTAGGATATGATGATGGTAGTATAATATTTCTTCGATTATGATGTTATATTTTGTTATTGGATGAATCGATCCATGTGGTAATGAATGCTAAATGATTTGCATATTGATGGATTGTTTATAAATTAATTGGTATGTGTGAGTTAATTTAGATTTTTGTTATTGGGTTGACAAAGGATTGACATTTATTTTATCTTTGGATGTTGCTTGTGGTCGTTTAGATTGATAGAGTCATGCACATGCATCATGTTGGAATAGTGGTGTATAACAACAATGGCAGGGAGTTTGAGGGCATGGCGTTAAGCATGTTGGTGTACATCGCATATATAGCCCTCATTTGTCAAGTTGGTGGTAGCGTAAAAGGGAAGTTAGGTTGGACAGAACAAGGGATGGGTGTTCAGTTGGAGGAAAGGTATGATGTTCATGTTAGGGTGCGGTTACTGATGATTCGATTTCTTGTGATCTCAATTGGGACACATACTTGGAGTTGGTTGCCAGCTTCCAACTCAAGTCTCTCAACGTGGTGGTGGTGAATTAAGGTTGTGAAATGTGAGCTGCGTGAGGTCGCTATCGATCTGAACTAATCTCTTTGAGGTAATGAGGACAACATGAAGGTAGGGTATCTTTCATCGGAGATTGTGCGTGATCATGTCAACGACCTTCTATATGCTGATGCTGTGAGTAACAACTCATAAGAGCTTTTGGCATAGGGGGGTCATGAGCCAGCATCACCCCCGTCGATGGAAGGTTTTGATGGGGGCATGAGCATCCAACAAGCTGGATGCTCGGGTCTTTAGTGAGAGGTCCGTTGGTGACGAGCCATATGAGGAGTACGCATCTAACTCGGATGAGAACCGTCTAGAGATAGTGTTGATAAGGGAGGATGCAAATGTGTTCCCGAAGGTGATTGGGCGTGATCCCCGTATCTCAAAATTCTAGGGTCTGATCTAACCAGTGGGGCTATTCTTTACAACAGTGAATGTTGAGTGCCACCAGCACGCCACCATGAAGCATATCCAAAAGGGCATCTTGTTTCTTAACATTTTGTCAATGAAGTTATGGTTGAAAGAGTACTCGGTTCGGCAACATCGACTGTACCGTGTGGTATACACATGTTATCTTAGTAAGGACAAACTTACATTAATGGAATACTAAGGGATTCTAGGTTAGGATCTCCATATTGTAGTATTGTAAAATTTAGGTTTACTTTCATATTTAAGTCATGCATAATTTTTGCACATACATCTTTTTTGGGAATCTCCATGAAGACAAGAACATACCCAGATAAATCTTGCAAGGATGCACCTGTACTAGTAGAGTTTCTACGTCAGAAGTCTTGCTATCATGTCTCCGCAAAGATCATTCAATCCACACATCCAGACACTGTAACCCGGGCATACTACATGTGTGGGGATTACCATGTTAGTGAATATCACGTATTGATATTTCACATTGAATGTTGCATTTGACATATCAATAACTTCATTTGTGCATAATGTCAGCCATTAGAGCATTGCTACTTCTTCCAAAGGATCAATGGCCTGGAAAAGTATGGCAATGCATTCATCCAACAAAATCCATGTTGAACTATGCAATTGCACTCGAGAACTTCACCTGTTGGAAACTGTGCACCCTAGAGGACAAGGGAAAGGTTGAGAGGAGGGAAGATAAGGGAAAGGTATTAATGGTCCCCAATGTCCCTGCTAAACGTGAAGTTATTTCTGACTGAGAGAAGCCTGAATTGGACTCAAAAGACCATCATTGGGATTTCATGTATGGGAAACAATAGAGGAAGGCCAAAGCATGCGCTCGTAGGGGAGACATGGGAAAGGAATTGATGGACCTTTGATGTATAGGATGTATGACCTCAAGCCTAACTTCTTTTCCATTCCCTAGTGTTTTTTATTTCAAAAGACGCACATGTATCTTAGCAATAATTTGGGTTGATGGTTTATGCATGTTGCCATTTGTATCATAGGATTAGAGAGGCAGATTATGCATCTAACCAAACCCTACGCGCCATACAATTCACCCCTTCATTACGAAGTGTCGTGTTGTGTTTCAAATGATTTATTTAATCAAAAACAATTACTCAACTTCCCTACTTGCATACAATAAACTCATCAAATTCTTGGATGCCCTTCTTTTTCCTCCATCATGCAATTATTTCATTAATGCCAATTGCTACAGCTATGTGCATACCACATGCTACACAACGTGCATAAGGCTGTCTGGGCTGAAGCACTCACCTACTAGGCCCAACTTTGTCAGAATGACATGGCCTATCCCTGCACTCCTTAGGTACCCTTCTTTTCCCTGCACAACACGAGCCATCATTGCACCCCTCTCTACTAACTACTAGCTAAGGCACATTCCCTAGGCCTACCCAGCTCATAGCGTTGCACACAGCCTCAAGTCCAAGCATGGAGACATGGAATCCGTGTAGGAAAATTTAGGACTAAAGTTTGTGACTCAAGTTCAGCTACACCTATAAAACCTTCATCTTCACACACAACTAAGCCACTGCCACACTACTCATTCGCCATCATGGTAGATAGGATGGCTAGCTCAAGGCTTGGATGCAAACAGCGGGTACATAGGGACTGGGTTTCAAGGTTGTGACCCTTTATCTAGAAGACATGTACATCTATAGCCCCCTAAACCCTGACCCCCTAAGCCTATATCTTCCACTCATAACTAGGGACTCCTACACCCTTATAAATCCCCTCCGCAACTACCCACACATCCCCGAGCCTTAGCCACAATGCAGGCACAAACTCAACACAATGGTCTAGGTTTCCAACAAATGAAGGGAACCTAGGACATTGATTCTTTCGCTACCCTCTACTCATGGTAAGTACTCTATTTCCTATCTATACTTCCGCGCATATATCATTGTATCACTCGTAATCACCTCGTCTTGTTTTTAGATTGTGGATTACAAGTTCACTCGGTTTACATAGAAACTATCTAGATCTACCTATACAAGTTGTGGAGGAGCTCCAGACCGACAGGATCAACAATGACAATCTCTACAAGCAAATGATCAGAAAGCGTAACAATAAGCAGGTGGTCTACCTCGACTATCACCTGTACAACTACTACACTAGCCCGAGTTGTAACTGTCTTGCCACTACCACGACAACCAGCCACATCCACGCCGCCCTGAAAACCAGCACTATATGTTGGTGCCCTATGTGGTGCTGTTTTCACCTTAGGGCATAAATGCGTAAGCCCAAGTAGATCTAAAACCACCATGTCGTTTACTTTCTAAAATGTTCACATGTATTGTAGTTATACTTCCTATGATTAGTTCATGTTTGTTGCATTGTGTACCATAGTATTAGCTGAGCAACATATACACATATGAACACCACAAGCGCCATGTTTCTCTTTGTTTTTTCCTTAAACTACATCCAACTAATGTTCAAGTATAATTATGTCTGTTTCTTAATTATATCATGTTTGCATACACCGCATGTTGACTATCTCCTTATGCCCTTGTGCATGTGGGGGATATACATAAAAAACATTACCTGTTGTAAAAACTAATCTGTACATAATGATCCATGATTCCTTCAAGAAAAGTGTTTCTCTCAATTTGAGATGTCAACGCCAAAGCTCTTAGCACAGGATTCTGAAGAACTACATCAAAATAGATGGTGCTAACCGTGCGCTGACATGGCATCAACCTAGCTATGTTGGGCTTGATGGCTGAGGCGACAACAACACTCTGTGCCATAAGCGGTGGCACGAAGACATCAAACGTCTATGCTATTCATGCTAATGTGTTAACAAAGGTCATTCTTAGAATTAATTTCCTAAGGGCCAATAGAATAAAAAAAGCCAAAATAGGCAAAAAGAAAAAAAAACAACCCTCTCCCTGCTGAAAAGAAGTTTGAACGGAGGGCTAGATTGGAGTGATGCTACCTCTAGTAGCTGCTCAATATAAAACTTGAAAATTAATGAAGAAATGGCTGTAGTTACTGGATAATGGATCTATAGTTTATCATGTGACGATATTTTTCTCTTGCTTGCCTGGATATTGTTTATTCTGATCCACTAAAAAGACATCAGTGATACTAAAAAAAACCAAATATATTCATGTGTGGCCTGCTAATTTAGTGGTACCAAATGGATCTGATCATTACAATATGTATATTTCAGTTTTTAAGATTCTTGACAGTTGCAAATACAAAAAATAAACAATTTTGTACTGTTGTACCCATCAGTGTTCAAGAAGGCACCAATCACATGCTTGTTGTGCCCTCACTTGCTTTTCCTTGTATTTTCCAATTTCCGATGCAATAATCACGTTACGATTCAAATCAATTTTACAATTAACTACCAAACCAACACTAAATTGGAGTTATTACAACTGTTAGAAAAATAACTTCAACAAAACTACATGAAAAATGGCCAATAAAAAAAGTCTATCTTCACTAACACAAAAGCATAATCACACCAAACAAAAAAAAACTTCAAGAATGATTTTAACTTAGAGTAAAAATTTCCCCATCCTAGGATTCCATCAACCAAAAGGAGAAAGTAACACCATGACAATAAGCAATTAAACTACTAATACCCAACCAAACTCCACTTAAAAAACTAAAAATAATAATTTTATGCCGAAATCTCCATGTAAGAGCATCCACACCGTGGTGCTACCTCACGCACTGCATGCAACGCCTCCAACCAAATTGCCTTGCATTGTCTCCAAGCAACAAAAAAGTTACGTGGCCCCACTTGTCAGTTGGCATGTATGACAATTAGAGTAGGGATGCGGGTGGACGGTTTGTCGGGGTAGGTAATTTTCTGCCTTTTTTTAATTGAAAGTGACTAGACAAATAGTATAGCAACAAGTTTTACATAGTTTTATTAAGTTTTAAGGTAACGTTCGAAAAGTTTTATGTTTTAGCGAGTTTCACACGTTTATAGAAGATTTCAATCTAAAAATTAAGTTTTATGTTTTAGCGAGTTTCACACGTTTATAGAAGATTTCAATCTAAAAATTCAATAATTTTTAGATTTTAGAACTCAAGTTTCACCAAGTTTTAACCATGAGTTTCAACAAAAAAAAGTTTCAAGGAGTTCCAATAAGTTTAAGCAAGTTTCGACAAGTTTCAACTAAAAGTTTCTAGATGTTTCAACAAGTTCAAATAGGTTTCAAACATGTTTCAAGAAATTTTGATTAGTTTTAGCGAGCTCACCTTGCTACGATAGTATTACCACGTAAGGTTGAAAACGAATCGGATACGGACGGATAATAACTATACCATATTTATTTTTATATTTTTTCTCGGATGCGGATATGGATAATCCGAATCCGAATACGAATACAGATAATGTCGAATACAGATATGGATCGAATACGAATCGGATCGAATACGAATCGAATCGAATACGATTTCGAATATTTATTAGAACATGATAACCCTTTATCTTGTACATAAAAAATCAATGCAAACACATAATTAGTTGATTTGATCAAAATATTATTGAAAATTGAACACATATAAGCATTTTCATTCACTTAGATAATAGTTAGATATCATATCGCAAATAAAATTATATAAGACTTAGTTTATCACACACATACGATTAGTTCATCATACATATAGATTAAAACATAAAATAAAGGTAATCCTTGCTCAGAGATACAAATAGAAGCAAACACATAACACACTAAAAGTTTGATAATACTTAGATATTATGTTTCTAGAAAAAGTATGTAGCACTTACATGTAATGACCTAAAATTTATATTCTTTGTTGAATTATGTATAAAATAATAAATTATGTATTTATGAGTTTTATGCATTTTAGCTACTTATTTAAAATATTTTCCTATTAAGAATAGAAGTGTTTAAATTTTTGAGAAAATTTAAAATTTGATAAAATTTTGAAAATAATTTTTAAATGTTAGATTGCTTCTCGAACTTTCTCAAAAAAATTTCGTAATTTTTGGAATTGGTTTGCTAATTTTAATAGTTAAAACTTCTTTTTTGATTAATTAAATTAGAAAACAATTTTGAAATTAAGAAACCTTTTCGGACCAAAAGAGTATTCTTGGCCTAGCTTACATGTATATCCGGATATCCGACCTATCAATATCCGAATTATCCGAATCCGTATCCGTATCCGACGGATAGTGAGTTACCGAATCTGTATCCGTATCCGACAAAAGAATCTGTATTCATATCCGATCCGATACTATCCGGCAAAATCCGTATTCAAAAATATTCGGATCGATCGGAAACTATCTTATCCATTTTCATCCCTACTACCACACTGCCAAGGGTCATCCAGCATTGTTTGCTGTCAACACGCCCTCTTTTCTAACTCTGATCCGACTACTGCTGCTGCCATGGAGTTGATTGACGCTGTCTGCCATTGAATCCGTGCTTGAGTTGGTCTTATGATATAATTGCTTGTGGGATTATATCGGATCGAACAGACTTAGAAATTAGAATGATATATCCCTCTCTAGATTTTTCTCACTTTTTTTTTTTAATTATAGTTGTGAGATCCGTCTAGTTTTAGCCTCTGTACCGTGAGAAAAATTACGCCAAGGTTAAAGGCTATACCTACGGATCTTAAGAGGCTGAACACCGCGGACGCTATAAAGAATACCAAACAAATCAAATGATACACAGAGCTCAAGCAGTCAAGCCTACCAGACGACGAAACATCAAAACCCTACACCACACATAGCGCAGTGCGCACCAGACAGTTACCCCCCCTCCTGTCTTCTCTGTGCTCAGCTGTGTCGCCTCCCTCCCATTGACCGCCATGGGCTGTTGCCTCTCCTCCCAGCCGCCCGCGGGCGCCGGCGCGGCACCGGGGTGGCCGAAGCAGTGGCGGAAGAGGCGCCGCGGAGAGCGGGAGGGCGAGGCTGTCGGTGGCGCCTTCTCCAGCGACGGCGGCGGTGCCGGGGAAGAAATGACGGAGGAGGAGCTCGCGCGGTTCGCCGGGAGGATGTGCGCGAACGGCGCGAGCGTGGCGGCGTGCCTCTACACGCAGCAGGGGCGGAAGGGCACCAACCAGGACGCCATGGTCGTGTGGGAGGTAAGCTAGTAGCCGCTAATTTTTCTTGCGTGGTGATTTGTTCCGGTGGATTATGAACCCTCATCAGTGGTGGCGTTCGGTCCATGAGCGATTCTTGGTTCCAAAAGAGCCGCCTTTTTCGCCGTGTCGCATCGCACGGTTTACAACTTGAAGTGCTTGTGTTTACTCTTCTAAGTCTTCTCTAAACTGTTCTTGGTAAATAGCTTGGATTAATCGCGGATTTGGATTTCAACTGTTGATTGGTTTAATGGGAGAAGTATTTTAATGGAGTGTTTGATTCGAAATGATTTGGCTTTAGAGTGGTGACTTCTTCCAGCTGCTCTTTATCGTGTTGATCTTAGCAATGGTTTGGATAGGTTCGGGTTCGCGGTGGAGTTGGGGTTCTAGCATTTTTTTTATATATGTTTGATCTGAAAGGAGGCATCTTTTTGCTCTACTGGATGGCTTGCTTTGAAATGCGAACTATTCAGCTTTAGATTATTTGAGCTTTAAACTGAAAGTGAGAAGTTCTTTAAGTTGATAACTATTGGTTCATATCGAAATTTTTCCGTAGTAGTATTATTACGAAGATTTCTGATAATCTCTCAATATATGTTTTCTGATAGATAGGACATGAATTAGTTGTGATGTTGGAGCATTTTGCTCGTCATTGTTTGATTCAAATTTTTGTGTACAGTGCAAGCGAGATCCTTTCTTGTGATCCTTGGCAAACTTTTCTACCTTTCATTGTTTTGTTCTCTTTTATTTAAAGAATGGTATACTTTTGCTGTTTACTTGAACTGGATGTTCTTGAGAGATCAAGCGATTAGTTGGGGCTAGCGTTAGCTGGCTTGTTCCATTTAGGATCCATCCCAATCAATTAATAAATTCTGCTTTAGTTATAAGTAAACAAGTACTATATATGGTTATTACAATAAGCGGATTTTAGCTAAAGGGAGGGGTGAAGTGCAATTACGGATAATTTCTCATTTCTTGAGGCCTAGAACTAGCTACACATGTATAGGTATTAAGAATATCTTGTGTGCATTGTTTTTGCAAGTCAAAGAAGTAAAGGCAGCCACTTGCTAAGATGCATAGCGGGTCATGTTCTTCGGAGGACAATAAAGAGACTTTTTGCCTGTATATTCTCGTAATAGTGCTGTCGATTGCTAATATTCAATGTAACAAGGTACTTCCTTTATTAGAGTGGGAGGTACTTCCTTCAGAAATACTTTCGTTTCTGTTGGAATCGAGTTGAATTGGCCTTCAGTTGTACCTTGAGTTTATTTTTTTTTCTCTTTGATAATGTTTTCTCCTATTCCTTTTTTTTTAAATGTCAGTTGTACCAGAAGTCACATTTCTATTCATCTTTTCACATTTCGTGATGTATACATCATACCCTATACTAAAGTGGCAAAACTTTCCGTGCTCTCCGTCGGATCCACGTCACAAAAGTTGCCGTCCTCTCGATCGTTTGAGCGAGCCGACGGCCCGGCTCAAAAAAAATTCTGCGTTTTGGTCCTTTTATAAATTACGAATAGGTCCTTCGTGATTTTTTGTGAGGAAAAGATATTTTTCCCTAAAATCGCGCTTGGGTCCCTCGTGCGCTATTTTACGGAAAAAAACTTCTGTTAAATTCAAATCATGAACAAGCCCTTTTCTAATTTTTCAGGATAGCGGGCAGGTCCAAAAACGTAACAAACAGGTCCTTGCTCCTTACGTTTAGGTCCTTTCTCCGTTTTTCCCGGAAAAAAATGTTTTCGTCGTCAGAAATATTTGTGCAGCTCTATCTCTATACTTTTTTCCCATCTCGATTTCCTATCTTGATCTCCAATATTTTTTAGAACATGTATTATTACTCGGTGAACGCGTAGAGTGTTAGGCTCGACAAAAGAAAGTTGTCATCTCTAATAATTTTTCAACCTTTTCTCTCTAGATAGATACCAAAAAAACGTATTGACGTTTGGATCATTCTGACTATTTTGCACGAAAAGGACCTTTCGATTTAGCGCAAACGCAGATTCACTTTTGTTTTTTCAACCGTTTCGCGCGTTTCCTCAATGATTTTTTAAAAAAACGCCGACGGAAAAAAACCCGAATTTTTTCTCGCGAAAAAAACAACACACGCGGCGTATATGCCACGCAAAATATCCTAGTAGTTACATACTAATCTTGTAAGGACTATTTGATGCCTTGCTAATAGGATTTTTTTCCCCTATTGTTAGTCACGTTTCTATTCATCCTTCCACAGATTGTCAGTCGCTATGGTTGCGAAATGGGCCTACTGAATTTATATTGTTACATGGCAAAATGCACTATGTGTCTACTAGTTGCATGCCATGGATGATTGGGTGTTCATTTGATATCTTTTGCTTGCCTAGCTACTAAGTTTCTTTTGTACTATTTGAAGTCTGATTATCTGATTTCATGGTAGGTGCATTTGCTACATCTATCCCTTCCAAATCCCATATGCTTGTGAGGTCACTCTACCATATTCTGAATACTCCATGGTGAAACATGAGTATAATAGACAAATAGGATTACATCAATACAGTTTGTTGTAACTCAATACATCTCTTCAATACGTTTTGCTGAATAGTTAAGTGCAAGGCTGCATTTACTTTAAAATAAATTAACCATAGACACTATTAGCTGAGCAGATCGCTGGATATTTGGGGGAAAAAGGATCCACTTATATTCCATTATATGCTATTACTTAACTTCTTTGTGATGTCACCTTGCTTTTACTTCAGGGTTTCAATTCAAATGATAGTGTCTTCTGTGGTGTGTTTGATGGTCATGGGCCATATGGTCATTTTGTTGCCAAGAAAGTTAGAGATTCTCTTCCTGTCAAGTTACGCACACAATGGAAAACCAGTGCTAGTGGCAGGAGTAGTCCTCGTCAAAATGGAAGCATTTCCGGAAGTATGACCTCCGAAGAAACAGCATCTGTTGTTGATGATGAATGGGGTGAATCTGTTGATGTTGATGGGAGTGAAAGGCTTCCTGAGATGTTCCTTCCAATTAAGCAGTCTTATTTCAAGGCTTTCAGATTGATGGACAAGGAACTCAATTTGCATCCTACAATTGATTGCTTTTGCAGTGGTACTACGGCGGTCACGTTGGTAAAACAGGTGATGGATACTTATATAACATGTCCTACTGATTGTAAATAACTGACTGATTGACTCTTTTTAAGAAAAAAGTGGTAGAAATAAAATTTAAATTGATGGATGAACTGGACATGGCTTATTCTCCAGGGATGGGATCTTGTAGTTGGAAATCTTGGGGACTCGAGAGCAATAATGGGGACACGGGATGCTGCCAACAATCTAACTGCTGTACAACTTACTGTTGATTTGAAACCTAATCTTCCCAGTATGTTCATTTCTCTTTGATTATTTCATTGGGTATCTTGGGTTTTCAGAATGAATATATTTGTGCATTTATGATTTTTTTATTTCTTTCCTGTATATGCCTTCTATCAAACTATCAATTTACTATTATTTGGCTATAATTACTTGTCCTGATTGATCACTTTCTTTTGGTTGTTGTAATTTTTAATCTTCATTTGTTATTCTTCAGGGGAAGCCGCAAGGATCCAGCAATGTAGAGGAAGAGTTTTTGCTCTTCAGGACGAACCAGAAGTTGCCAGAGTATGGTTGCCAAATAATGACTCTCCTGGATTGGCAATGGCAAGAGCTTTTGGAGACTTCTGCCTTAAAGATTATGGTTTAATATCTGTTCCGGAGATATCATATCGCCGTCTTACTGAAAAAGATGAGTTTATAATATTAGCCACTGATGGGGTATGCTTCTTGTCACCTTACTTAACATGGTGCTCCAAATTAGAAATTCCACTTTTCAATTGAATACATCCGAGCTCTCCAATCAGCTATTTTATAAGGGTAGGCTTCGTAACCGCATTGCATGTACATGTAAGGGTTCTTAGGGCTTGCAAAAATGCTGAGAAATTCAGCATAGATTTTCGTTTTTGCATCCAAGGGTTTTGCTACATGGTTTCCTGGTTTGATTTTTGGTTAAACTACCATGTATCCCTGAAGTCTAAACCCTGACAGTATCAGTCTACAGACCAGGCCACCTGGTGCAGATCTACATAATTCATGTGTAGATGGAGCAACATGTTAAAGCATACTTAATAGGTTAAATGATTTGCAGCCTTAAGAAATAACAGGGAAGGAAGTTTCCTTGGAAAATTAGCCAGAAAAAAGGGTGCTCAACCAGTCATTTTTACAGACTAAATGTTCTAAAATACCAAGCAAATTACCTTCTACCATAATCCATAGTTGTGCATTTATTGAAGACAGAAATTTGTTACTCCCTCCATTCTTTTCAAGTGACATCCTAGAATCTGTGTCATCAAACTTTTGACCACTAATATATTTAAAACTATCTATATTGACTACATGAGAACTATATCATTAGATTTGTCATTAAAAATACTTTCATAATATTATAATTTTTATGGGGGTTTTGCAAAAACCCACGTGCAAGTGGGGAGTTTGTCAAAAACCAATCTGCATCTCAAAGTTTGTCAAAATCCCACCTGCAAGTTCTATGTGGTTGCAAACTTCCCTTCTCAATGGCCAATTTACTTGCTGAAGCTCATAGAAGTCAAGATCTGCTAACCTGGTTGTCTCTTGCTCAAGGGATTGCGTTCGAGTACATCCAGGCCGCGAGAATCCTCCTATGTGGCTGCAACGTTGGCAATCTCCTTCTTCATTGTCTCTCTATTCTTCCGTTCTTGCGTCGCGTCTTATTCTTCTGCGCTCAACTCATGCTCCTTATCTGTGCTGGCACGTCTTCCCTACTCATAGTCCACGAGAACGGCTATTGGGATTGCGACACAAGCACAATGTAGGAGCTTCAATAAATAAATTGGTCCTTCGGAGGGGGTAATTTGTAGCCACATAGAACTTGTGGTTGGGTTTTTGACAGACTCCCTCACTTCCAGGTGTTTTTTTTTTCAAAAATCTCTAACTTTATTAGTATATCATAAGATAAAATTACAAAAAGTAATGGTCAAAGTCACATCTAGAGACCATGAAAAGTAAAAAAATATCACTTAAAAACATCAGAGGGAGTACTTAATCCCTATGGATTTGTTCATGTTCATATAAAGGTGTTGCATCCTTCAGCTGCTTCAACTCTGTCATATTAAAAAAAAAACTCAATGACCGTAGGTTTGGGACGTTCTCTCAAACAAGGAGGCTATTGATATTGTAGCGTCAGCCCCATCTCGAGCAACAGCTGCCAGGGCTCTTGTTGATTGTGCTGTCAGATCTTGGAGATTGAAGTTCCCAACATCCAAGAGCGATGACTGTGCTGCTGTGTGCTTATTCTTGGACCATGAAAAGCCAGCCGACACGGTTCAAGTGAGTGAACCCAAGAAGGAAACGGCAGAACCCATCAAGGTTGTGATCCCAGATGCCATTGCTAAGGTTGACCAAGACAATGCAGATGTAAACGCACGTGTATCCAGTGTAGAGCAAATCACCGAGCCCACATTGGAACAGACTTGCACACTAAGACATGTCGATGAAATTGTACCAGTTGACGAACCTCCCGTCTTAAAGGAACCCGAAAGGTGTGGAACTGCCCGCAGCCTGGCCGATTGCATATCCACAAATGAGGAGGAGGAATGGTCTGCACTCGAAGGCGTAACACGGGTAAATTCCCTCCTGAACCTCCCCAGAATTCTGTCAGGCGATAAGAGATCAACCAGCTGGAGGAAGCGGCGATGAACACCGAGAATAAAATCATCTTCCCCGGTGAAGTCAGAGGTTCAGTGCTTGCAGAGGCACATTTCGACCTATACCGGCATTTTGCGCAAAGCGTGTGTAAAATTCCTCGGTCTTGGGGATTTGTTCTAGCCGATTTTTAGGATTCCTCCCCGGATTCGTTTTAGCTCGGCAGGCGTGTACATTCCAGATTGTCTGTTCTTCCTTGTGCTCTTGCCAGGAGGTGATCCATGCTTGGGCTTCTTTACTTGTTTGTGTATAAGAAAGTTTTTTGTTCTGTGAGAAGCTGTTTTTGTAAATCATGTAAGACCTCCATCTAATGATGGATATATGGATGTTCGCCTGCCGTTGCTGTATTAGGACAAGAATTCGATCCTATATGTTCTAGGTCGTGATTTTTCACCTCAGAGCGTATGCTTATTTAACTTGTACCTTTCATGTGGACTTCACCGATCCTTTCTCAAGCTGATCCTTTTCTTGTAAATCTTGTGCTCTTTGCATCATCCTTGAATTTTGTACATATCAAATTCAATACAATGGTTGATGCAAAGCGATGGTTCATTAGGAAGGCAGGAACTTTGTGTGAAATACAGCAAAAAATTCTCCAGATTTCGTGTCAAAATCTTATGTTCAGACGGGCTGTGGGAATTTCGCCGGAAAATGGTACAATTCTAACGCGACTCCTACGAAAATCTGGGCATCGGCGGCCCAATCAATCGCGTTTTGCACGACGGGCTCGGCTCGGCACGACCAAGGAGGCTCGTCTCCGTGTGGAGTGCGCTTTCCTTCACCGAAAGCATATTGGCGGTGGGTATTATTTGTTTACCGTTTAGTCGCTGCCGCTGAGGTGGTGGGCCAGGTCCACTTGTCCCACGCAACCACACCGTATCGAGAGCACTCGCATCTTTTTTTTTTAAGTGTAATTGCAAAAAATAACCCTCTTTTTAACCGCAGAAGCGTCCATAGATAGCATATGCACTGACGGATCCAAAGGGTGGGCCGGATGAGCCCTGGCCCACCCAAAAATTCTAAAGCGGTAAGATCAATTCCCGTCATTACTGAGATAGTCATATTTCGAAGGTAATATCTTTAGATCCGTTGATCCGATCGGATTGATTCTTATTGTGTTAATTTCGAAATTGCATCTAGTTTCTACAGTTAAAATTTCACAACAATCCAACGGTAGGAGCTTTGGAAATTATTATTTTGGTGAACGTAAGTCAATCTGTTTTTATTTGGTCTGGCGTTTGATTCAGTAAAATTGCGAAGAAAATAACTTTAGATCCGTAAATTCGATCGAGATGATTTTTGTTGTGTTAGCTTGAAAATTGAGTCTAGTTTCGGTAGTTAAAATTTCACACCGATCTAACGGTGGGATCATCAGAAATTACTATTTTAGTGAACGTAGGTTAATCTGTTTTTGTCGAATCCGAATCAGTTAATTTGGGTGTTTCAAAAATAATCAAAAATTTGATTTTAGCTTCCGCGCAATCATTCACCCCCCTCTGATTGCTAGTTTAATATATATCAATCCTACATATTGTATTGCAGAATTGTTGAAACATGAAGAGGGATGGGTTATAGTCTTTTAGACGATTGTCTAGTCACATTCATTGAGCGAGATATTTTCTTTAAAGTGAATGAAGAAGATATAATGGACATTTTCATGGCCATTAGAAAGCGTAGACCCAACAAGAAGTAGTATTGTAATCTTCTTCAAATTATTGTAGTCATGTAAGTTTCTTTAAGTCAAATTTCATACTTAGTTGTTGATTTTAAGATATTCGTAAGACACCTTATTAATATATCGTGATGCACTTTTGGTAAATTCTATACTTGTATTGTATATTAGCACGTTAGATTTACGGTATTTAAAAAATTTATGCCAAGTTGGACCACCCATACCCAAAATCCTGGATACGCCACTGAGCATATGTCATCTGTTGTGTTCGTGTACTGCAGCAGATCCTATCTAACTACGGCAACGATGAGCTCGGCATGATGTCCATAAAATAATCACTTAATTAATCGCCTAAATAATCACTCAATTATTTAAGTCAAGTAATCACTCACGTAATTTGGTGATTAATTAAGCTAAAGAAATGCCAGCAATGGTAGCTCGGGATGTGCTGCCGATTAACAAGGGCTTAGTAGGCCAGTGGGGCCACCGCTGTTGTGCTATCGTAGCTTGGTAAGATCTGCTGTGGTTGATAGCATCTAGGCCCCCTCAATTTTTATTATGTTTTATTAAATCGTTTTAGTGTTGATGGCCGAGTTAATAATTCCTCACACTATGAAGAACATATACTGAAATCATGGATAAAACTAGTTGGACAAACAAGATTAAGATATTTGATTGCTAGTTCATGACTTGGAAGTTGATTCAAGTTAAATAGCTAGGATTGTTTTTCGCTTTGGCTGTACTATAAAGAGGGACTTTGCACAAGTTGGTAATTTGATTCATTAGGTTAAGACAAAACTAGACTGCTTGGAGCTAAATCATTTAGTCTTTCTGCTCTTTGAACCAAAATCCCTATATACAACAAGTCCAAACTATGTGATGAACCAAAGTTCAGTTGATCATTTCTTATTCTATTACAAAATAGTCAAAGTCCTTATCTCAAACAAAAGTCAGTCCAATTCAACATCAAAATTCACTTTAGTCAAATTCTAATCAAATTCTATTCATTTCAACGGACCAAACCTCATATTCTCATATATCTAAGTCCGTAGTGAAAATTTCTTGAAGAAATTCAGCTATCTAGTTTTGCCCATCTATGACGGACCAAACTTTTTGGTCCGGCATACATGTGCTTTCAGCTGACCTAAAATTTCTCTGTTGCCCATCTATGACGGACCAAATTTTTTGGTCCGCCATACACATACCTTTGTCAATCTAAAATCTCTCAGTTGTCTATCTATGACGGAATCGAACTTTTGGTCCCAATAAACTCAAAAATAACTATCTTTTCGATAGACAAAGTTTTGATATTCATTCCTTGAATCTACGATCAAAATCATATTCCATTTCAGAAAATTTCTCTTCTATGATGGACTAAATGTTGCTAATTCAAAGTTTAATCCATGGCAAATTCAAATCTCTTGATTAAACTCATTTTGTGTCAAAAATGGTTCATAGCTACTGATCTCAGTCATAACCCATCTATGACAAACCAAATTTTTTGGTCCGCCATACACATACCTTTGTCAATCTAAAATCTCTCAGTTGTCTATCTATGACGGACCGAACTTTTTGGTCCGGCATAAACTCAAAAATAACTATCTTTTCTGATAGACAAAGTTTTGATATTCATTCCTTGAATCTATGATCAAAATCATATTCCATTTCAGAAAATTTCTCTTCTATGATGGACCAAATGTTGCTAATTCAAAGTTTAGTCCATGGCAAATTCAAATCTCTTGATTAAACTCATTTTGTGTTAAAAATGGTTCATAGCTACTGATCTCAGTCATAACCCATCTATGACAGACCAAATTTTTTGGTCCGCCATACATGTAAGCTTCATATTCCTCTGATGGACCAAACTTGTTGAATTCCCCATGCATGACGGACCAAACTTTTTGGTCCGCCATAAATATGTAAATTTGGTCCATGATACACATGATCAGTATCGCTAAGTCTAATAGTTTAGTCCGCTGTAAACGTGTTTTTGCTCAAATTTGACACTCTGACATGTGCAACGGTCACTGTGGTAGGTGCAATGGTTATATTAATCAGAATTGGTTATATAAGCATTGCCTGAGCCATCTACCATAGAACTTTATGAACTCCTTAACATTTTAGCATTCAAAAGAGCTCTCATTCACAACAAGGAGTCTGTGCTTCACTTTGAAACTCAAAATCCTCATTTCTTCTAAGTGTTTAGCTCCAAGCTTGAGTCTAGCAGTGTGTTTGAGCGAGTGAACCAAGAGACAGAACTTGTGCAAGTTTATTACTCTTGGATCTCGGTGATCCTAGACAGCTTAGAGGAGATGAAAAGTGCAACCTGTCCAAAGAAGCTTGTGGAAGGTCATTTTTGGGTGTGAAGGGTTTGTAGCTCACCTCACTGGAGTGGTGAAAGAGCTACCCAAGTGATAACCATAGCTACTGCGACTAGCTGTGGTGAAGCTATACTTCGAGAGAAGTGCTTCAACGTGGAGTAGGAGAAGGGCTCCGAACCACGGGATAAATACTTGTCTCATTCTGTTCTTTGCGTTATATTGTGTTGCTTTCGCTGTTATTTCTATTTGCATTTACTTCTGCTACATTCTGATTTTAAGTCAATCACTCACATAGAATAGTTCACTGTAATCAAAGAATTAAAAAATTGAAAGAGTTGCCTATTCACCCCCTCTAGGCCAACTCGTTCCTACAGTGGTGCACGAATGAGGCAGGTGACTAATGCTTTCGTGGCTGGAGAGGTGTTATTTTTGCAATTATGTTTATATAGTAGCTAGATTTTAAAAAAAAGAGAGAGGGCTAGAAAAAGCGCAAGAGTTCCACCATACTGAGAGGAAGTCTCGATGTGTTTGGTGTCTACTCATTTTTTTGGTCCTTTTCTAAATAAAATTGTAAATCTCACTTTCTTCTTGACCATAAAAGTATCGGTAGGCGAAACGTGTCATCTACCATACTCCCCCTATGAAAAATTATCGGTACCGCAACAGCTCTGTCCACTGCTTTAGCTCTTCGACAAGTGTGGTAGGTGGTAGGACCCACCTTCCAGTCGAGCTTGGGTACTGCCGTAGGTACCTGTCAAGCTTGGACACTGCTGTACTCTGCCCTATTAGGCTCGGATAACGCAAGTAGCTTCGGCGACTTGCCACGGTATAGGAGAACAGTAGGTGACACGTGTCTCTGAGCATGTCTATGGTAGAGAACGAGGTTAGATTTTTAATTTTGGTGGAAGGAAAGAGATCTAGCGCAATCCACATTGGGACTGCAACTTAAATAATTGTATGTGGACTGTTTGATTAAAAAGTAGTTGTTTAGATCTTTCGGAGACATGGGTCAAAAAGAATGGCGTTTTTTATTGTAGGAACAATATAGTATGACACTGTAGCATTTTTAATACTAGATCAATGCCCGTGCGTTGCTACAAAAGATAAAATTGGTAACGAAACATAAAGGTCAAGTAATAAAAGAAAATTATGCTACAAGATCAAACATCTATTTCTCCCGATTATAAAAGTTTTTATGGTTTCTTTTCTGGTATGAATTAAAATCAAATATATTGTACGTAGTAATATATATTACCAATCTCAACAATCAATCAATCATTTTTATCCCTTTTTGTAATTTATATTACCAGCTCATGTTCCTCTTCCTCTCGCCATGCCCGCAGCACGCACTCCTCGGCGCCATCGACCTCGTCTTCCTTGTCACCTCGCTCGTCCTCGTCATCTACCGTCTTCGCAGGGGCGACACGGGAGCTTCTCCCGAGCACGAGACGCTGTTGCCAAAGCCATCACCATTCCGGACCACTGGCCGCTACGCGGTTGCGTTCGGGGCGTCCGCCGTCTTCGCCGCGGCGTTTGCCGTCCTCCTCATGCTCGCGTTCTTCCTCCTACCGAGCATGCCATGGCATGTTGTGGAGTCCGCCTTCCTCACCGCCCACTTCATCACGCACGCCATGGCCACGTGGTCAGTCACCTCAGAGAAAGGGGCCACCGCCGCCACCCAGCCTTTGCACCTCCGCGTCTTCTGGATCGCCACCGCCCTCGGCGCCGCGCTCTTCTCTGCTTCGGCAGTGGTCCGCTGTGCCAACAGTTCGCTGCTCTTCCTAGATGACCCTCTCGCCTTTGCTGACCTACTCGTCTCTATACCTCTGGCGTACCTAGCCATCACTGGCTTCACCGGCCATAACGCCGGAGCCCATGAATGTGAACCAGAAAACACTAGCGCCGAGGCGCCCGCCATGCCATGCGTCGCCGCGTCGTTCTTCTCTCTCACGACATTCAGCTGGATCGACCCGTTTATCTCCAAGGGGTATGCCAATGACTCTCTCACCGCCGACGACGTCCCACCGGTGTCGCCGGGCAACCGTGTCGAAGCGTCGTACGCTTTGTTCACGTCCAACTGGCCGGCACTAGGGTCACAGCACTCGGTGGGCGTCGTGCTCTGGCTGTCCTTCTGGCCGCAATTACTATTGACCACGGCGCTCGGCCTCCTGCGCCACACAGCTATGTACGTCGGTCCGTCATTTATTGATCAGTTCATCGAGTTCATTCACCGCGGCGGCACAACATGAGAGATCTTGAATGAATTCCCTTGATTGATTCTGTGAAAACTGTACAGCATATATAGAGTATAAAAGGAATGATTGACCGGCTATTAATTACCAGCAATAATCAGGGATTTTGCTATAATAATCAGCTATATTTAGAGAGATATGGCTGGTTGTAAATCAGGAAAGAATAATTGGCTATAATGACCTGCCATTATTGGAGATATGGCCGGGGGGGCTAGGAAGAATGGACCACTGCCACCAACTGCAAATTTATATTAGTAGAGACTATTGGATGATCCAATATCTATCAGCTGGGTCCTGCTGTTGGAACTACGTGGGATAGTGGGAGCCCTGTCCTTGGTGGAAGGGACTGACTGAATAGTCTAAAGCTTCTATAGAGGCGGTGGCTCTACTTCAAAATATCAAAATTTTAATTTTTGAATATTTTTATTATTGATTATCAGGAAAATCCGATAAAAATCACCAGAAACCAAAGGATCAAGAAATCAAAATTTTTGGAAAAAGATTTAAAATTCACCGAATATCGATTGGTCAATTGAATATTTCTTAGAGTTGATTTTGAAAGCGATTTTCATTAAAAATAGAGCAAATTTCCCTGATTATTGATTGGTATACGTCGTATAAATTTTTAGAATTTTTTTAGTTTTTTTTAATTAGATATTCGAGCTATTATCGACATATTTTGAACCCTCTGGCCTCTGCCTCTCGATCTCGTCTTCCTCTCTCGTTTTGAAGCAGACACAAACAAAGAAGGGAGGGGCCGAGAGGGGTAGAGGTAGGCCCCTGCTAGGGTTAGGGTTTGGAGGGAGCGAGGGAGGAGCGGGCTGCCACCTTGGCGATGAAATTCTTGAACAAGAAGGGGTACATGGGGGAGCCTCCGCAACGTGGAGCGAGTATGGATGGCTGAGCAAAAGGAGAGGGATGAGCAACGCAAGATTGAGTAGTACAAGAAGCAGATCAAGGAGGAGAGGGACAAGGGTTCAAGCCATAAGTTTATCTATCTTGTTCTTGATTGGGTCGTCTGGCTAGGGTTTCGGGGCGATCTGGGCACGAGGGAATTGAGCTTGGGGGCGGGATTTGATGATGCGTTCCTGGATGCTGGGCGGTGGTTTAGGGTTTCGGTTCGATTTGGTTTCATAGATTTGGGGTTGCTTCGATTTGGTTGTAGAATCTTATTCCAATTGCAAGTTTCCCTCCGTTGAACATCAATGAATCTATAAATGGTGCGAGTACTTGTGCTCTCGATCTGGTTCACTTGTGGATTTGGGCGAAAATTGTGCAGGTCTTGAATTCTTTTGCTATTCGATTTGGTGAAACTACTTCCTTCGATCAGATTTTACATGGGGTTCAGTGGACTTGTGCGGCTTTATCCGACTACTATCTAAGCTTTAGGGTTTGGACTTTTTGAGCGTTTCGCATGGATTCGGAGCTTAGAGTTAAATGGTGTCATAATCGATGGTTTTGGCTTGTTTTGATGAACTAATTAAATTTTGTTGCTGCAAGGCGCAGGAGAGTAGAGATGGCCAACTGGGCTAGGCTAAACGGGCTGGCCCGAGGCACGCCATTGTTGGCATGGTCCAGGTGAGCCCGTGCCGTGCTTGGGCTGGCACCCAAGCACGGCAGGTCGGCATGGCATGGCCCGTTTATGGTCGGGTCGGTGTAGCCTAGGCCCGGCCCGGCACGACCCGTTTAGTTTGAAAAATAGCCATTTTTTAACCGTTGGAGGCTTGAAAAAATCAAAAAAATTCTGAAAAATTTCAAACTTTTTCCTATAAATAGGTGGCTGCCCCATCCCCTCATTTTCACACCACCAAAGTTGTATTCTCTTCTCTTGTGAAAATTCTTTTGCTCTTGGGGGTAATTTGGCAAAATTCAAAATAGTTTTGCCAAAAATCTAAAAATTCGAAATATGATTATGGTAACTCTTTTCCTCTCATTTTAAATCTCTTTCTTATCTAAATTATCATTCTAATCTCTTTTCTTTAAAAATGATTCCAGATGGATAACCGAATAATACTGTAATATTAGGCGGGCGGTGTAGAAATCACCGTAGCCAGACCTAAGACAGTACTACATATACATTAAGAATAATCCCCGAATACTAATCAGTGGAAATTTCTATTCGTACATGTGTTTTTTTTTTAGCCTGATCATGGCACACTCTGCTCTTGACGGTTCCCACTGGCTCTGATTGGTCAGGCAAGGTGGGGGCGTCACATAAATAAAGATGGTATCAGAGCAAGGCTAATAAAACAAACATGTGCCTTAGGTAGAGACTGTATTAGCATTAAGAAGGTTTAATATTCTTCTCTTATCTCACAATATTCGCTCTCTTCTCGTCTAAAAATATCCTTTTCTTCCTGAACCCAAAAATTACTTGCTTCTCTTGATAAGAAGAATTCCTTTTTCTAAAATAATCTCTTATCTAATAGTCTCTCCACTTATCTAAAAATCTCGTCTTAAACTAAAGACACACTGCCAATGTAAAGCATAACCAAAAATACTACTCTAGACAAATACCCTTTAACAGTCACAATGGCAAACCCTATATCTAGTAGAAGAAAACATACAATTTTATGAAGTGACCAGTAAAAGGGGGATTTTGACTGCTATTTAGATTAACTCCTGGTTGTCCTAGGAGCAATTGTTTTACCCATTTAGCTAGTAACCTCAGATAAATTGGTTGTGGATTTATTTTCACCATTTGTTATGCTTGTCAGAAAACTGACCACTTAGGTGTGCCACTCGAATTTAGTGACATTCACCCAGATCACTAATTGCACTACAAGGTTGGGTACATAACATCTATCTTACTATATTTTACATCTGCCAAAGGCTAGTGTTTATTAATACTGGTCAGGCATTATATTATCTAGATAAAGCAAGTTGTACCTTGCAGCCCACATAGCTATTCCTAGTTTATCTCAACTATCATTTCAACCCATTCTGCCAAGTTTCAATATACACTCCTATGCTTGTCCCTCGCCACGATCACCTGCGTATATCTACATTCCACCCCACCACCCTCCTGTCTACCTTCCTTACTACCATATTGATTAGCTCAACAAGACTCTTATCTCCGCACTAAATATCTTTAATTTAAAAACTACTCATTCTAGAGTTCTTCGGTGGACCTCTACATGCTACAAATCATCAGGCACTATACATCAATTCCTAACTACCGTATCATATCTAATTCTAACATACTTCATGATTACCACCTCAATAGTGCATTCTCCTCTGCTACAAAAATTCATATATATATAAGATGAAACTCAATCACATTTGAAAGATATGAAAAAGACAAATTCTATTTGTCTTTTCATATCTTTCAAATGCATTGATTTCATATATATATATATATATATATATATATATATATATATATATATATATATATATATATATATATATATATATATATATATATATATATATATATATATATATATATATATATATATATATATGGCGAAATATTAAGTGAAAACTACCCATTCCATGAAAACTCCTTGGAAACCACCCGTAGATGTTTTGAAAAGTTCTCAAAAAATTACCATATGTAGGGGAGGTGAACTTCTACAATCCTGCAAAATTTGAAGATGAAACTCAATCGCATTTTATATCTCTACAATCGTTTGCTCCAAATTGGTATAGAGATATAAAATCTAAAGATGACATTCAAAAAATTATCAATAGACTTGAAGATATCCAGATAATTGGAGAAATTCCTATGAAACATTGGGAGAAAAATGAGATAGTCTGTACTATAGACATCATAAACCCAGAATACATAATCAAGACCAGCCCTATAGAAGCTTCACCCAAAGACATAGAAGATTTTAAGATGCACATAGAAGAATTGTTAAAATTAGGAGCCATAAGAGAAAGTAAAAGTCCACATAGATCTGCAGCGTTTATAGTAAGGAATCATTCAGAATTAGTCAGGGGAAAATCAAGGATGGTTATAAACTATAAGAGATTAAATGACAATACAGTAGATGATGCTTTTAATATCCCAAATAAACAAGAATGGATAAATAGGATTCAAGGTAGCAAATTTTTCTCAAAATTTGATCTAAAATCCGGTTTTTGGTAAGTAAAAATGGCAGAAGACTCTATAAAATGGACAACATTCACTTGTCCTCAAGGGCATTTTGAATGGTTGGTAATGCCATTAGGTTTAAAGAATGCACCTGCTATCTTTCAAAGAAAAATGCAAAAAATATTCAATGTACATCAAGAATTTATACTAGTATACATTGATGATATTTTAATATTCTCAAAAACCTATAAAGAGCACATTGCTCATCTCGATATATTCTTTCAGGCTAGTAGAGCAAAATGGTTTAATCCTATCTAAAAGGAAGATGGATATATGCAAAGAAAAGATTAGGTTTCTAGGTCATGAAATTGGAGAGGGAAAAATATATCTGCAAGAACATATAGCTAAAAAGATATTACAGTTCCCAGATGTTATGAATGACACAAAGAAATTACATCAGTTTCTAGGAATCGTAAATTATGCAAGAAACTATATAGAGAACTTAGCCAAATTAGCAGGACCTTTATATGCTAAATTAAGAAAAAATAGACAGAAATATTTTAATTCTGAAGATGTTAAAATAGTAAGAGCCATCAAAGATAAGGTAAAGATTCTCAAACCATTAGAATTACCCTTAGAAGACAGTTTCTTTATTATAGAAACTGATGCTTCCAAAATAGACTGGGGAGCAATATTAAAGCAAAAATCTAACAAATACTCTCCAAAAGCTGAGGAAAAAATATGCAGGTACGCATCAGGAAGCTATAAATTGAAAACAGTAAATAATATAGACCGAGAAATTCTAGCAATCATTTATGCGCTAAACTCATTCAGACTTTATTTAGGATTCAAAGAGTTCATAGTAAGAACTGATTGTAAAGCTATCTGTAGATATTATAATCAAATTAACAGTAAGAAAAGTTCAACAAAGAGATGGGTGTTGTTTAAAGACATTATTTCAGGAAATGGATATAAAGTGAGCTTTGAACATATAAAGGGTATTGATAATAAATTGCCTGACATATTCTCTCGCTCACCTATTTTGCAGGAATGAAGAAAACGTTACTCCCAAACGGTGTGGAAGCCTATAATTTCGGAGGAGAAAATAAATTAAGAATTTTTCCTCCTAATACTTTTAAATTCAAACCTAAAGACCATATTGACATCACTGATGTGCAAGAATGTATACTAGATAATTTCTGGTATCAACATAATGTGAAAAAAGAAGATAAAGGTTATATGCTTTCAATATTAAATAGTCTAGCTGAATATTTTCATGCTACTAATAAAATTATCTTACCAATGACAGAAATATTGGAAACAATAGAACCAAAGCCACTGTATGTTATATTTGAAGGCCCTAGACCTGGAATTTATATTTCATTCGAAGAAGTAGTATCTGCCAAAATAGACTCAAAATTATATGGTACTATATCCTGAAAGAAATATGGAGATATTGACGATGCTTTAAAGAATGCCAGGAAAATATTAGGCCCAAATTATTATGTAGAACCGATGACAAGAGAATATATGACTAACTACAGACGTGCCAAAAATAAGAAAGTGGTACACACGGTGCCAGTAATAGATATAAATGAAGATGAAAAATCAAAGAGAAAGCCTACTTATAAGGAATGTCTAATGAAAGAGGTCGATCCATTAGATGGTGAATATATAGATTGGAAAATAGAAGAGAAATTTGAACTAATATCGCCTCAACTAAAGACTGATTTAAAGAATGAAATTCTGGAAGAATTAAAAAAGGATATAGATAAGAAGTTTGAAGAAATGAGGAAAATTATAGATGATAAATTTGAAATCCCATGGTCAGAAGACGACATGGATATCGCTGGACACGGGCAAAAGTAAAGAATAAAATATTTTGCAGGACAACTTTCTTCCTGCAAAAGTAACAAATGCTCTAGAAAAGACACTACGTAGCCAACTGCTTTTGAAGAATACTCTGGAAAAGTCATCACGCAACCGCCTGGTGAAGAAAACTCTTGAAGAGACTGCCACGTTGCCAATTATTGATGTGGCAAAGGTCGAATAATTGAAGGCACCTCAGCAAGGCTAGGCAAAGGACGAATATTTGAAAACACCTCAGCAAGGCTCGCTGGTCGAAGCCAATAATACCAAGCCTCTATTTCTCATGAATCGACTATAAAAGGGAAGAGAACCCCTCAGCCAAGGGGGCACGAACAAGAAAAAAGAAGAAGAGAAAAACAAGAAACAAACGAAGCTCTACTATTCCCCTACCATCCAATCCTCTACTATAAGCCCAGTTGTAGTCTGAAAGCAAGAATTCCTTGCTTCTCTACTTCAAGTTTCTTTAGATTGTATAGCTTGTCATAAAATCTAGCCCTCTGGATATATTGTAAGAGGGTCTGTAAAGCTTCAAGGTATTGTAAGGTAACCTCTTCTTGTACATAATCTTCGGGGTTCCCGAAAGGGAAAATCATATGTAAATTATTTTGCAGACTGAAGTTGTTTTCCTAAAAATAGTAGACTTTCAATCTTGGTTATTTCAAGCTTATGGTATCACTTTTATGTTATGGACCTTAAAGGAGAAAACGCTCTAGTGGTTTTTGTATGATCATTGGGTCATAAAGAACATATATCTAGAGGTAAGTGTTCCCTTCGGGTGGAACTGCCTGAGGAGACGATAAAAGTTTTACCATAAGGCTCTAATAAAAACGATTGAAAGGCTTACCAGTAGGGTTAGTAACTTCATAAGCAAAATAATGAGAAATATGGTGAGTACTGAGTAGGATTTTACAAGGTTGTTGTATTCTGATCTAGGCGTCTTGTTGGTCTCGCCAACCTCTAAAGATCCTGGCCAAAATTAAATAATATCACATTACTATTTAACACTGTACAATACTATTCCCTACTATTCCATACAGAGTCGTTGAATGTGTTAAATGCACTGTTAGAACATTGTTCAACTACTGTTGAGTACTGTTCACACATATTCACAAAATTAAAAATTATTTTATTAAAATTAATAACTCATCAAAAATATAAAAATTAATAACTCATCAAAAATATTGGTGACATGGCAATAGAGTTATTGAGGTGAGAGAGGGAAATCGTTTCTCATGCAGGAAATTAAGTCCTCCCGTAGACCGATGCGCAAAGAAACTAGACAATTTGCGTTGGGAGCAGAATCGTAGTTTCCATCCCCTTCCTCCTATATCCGATACATGTATGAAGTCATTAAATTTTTCTCTATATAGAAACTACTATAAAAATTATGCATTGGAGAGACTAGGTCTAAGTGAATATTTATTGCACTCTCTCTCTTTTAGAAACTACTCATAGAAACTATAGGTTGGATTGCCCTCATGACTTCTCGTGTTATTTGATGCCCAATCGGTTGATTTGCTAATTATTGAATTACACGTGTGGAATACGATTAGTCCACCATACTGCGGCAGATGCAGGCTGACGTTGAGGTCCACGAAGATCAGAGATGGAAGAGGCCCAAGAAACCTGCAGACGACAGCAATGCGTGATGCGCACGATAGCAATGCGTTTAGGCGGTGAATCCCTGAAGCAGCGGCTGAGGTCTCATCAGTGTCTTGAGCACTGTCTGGCTCTTGCTTCAACTCTCGTCTTTTTAGCTTGTATCATGTTACAGGCTACGTTATTTTTTTAAATTTTTTTTTCTTTGGGGTCTTATGTACAATGTTTCGTCCAGATCCTTTGAATCTAGATTAGCCTACTTGTTGTGCCTGCTGATATCTAGACTGGCCTACTTGCTTGGCCTTTTTCTCTTGATGGGCCCACTAGGTGGGCTTGTTGACTTGTAAATGGGACCATGTGGTGGGTCTATAAATGGGCCGTTTATGTTTGCCTGCAGTGCAGGTGGGCCAGTAGAGTCGTCCTAGAGAATGCGAGCATGCAGACATACAGAAGAAAAACTATGACAATGCAGACACGCAGAAACCTGAAACCACTTCATCGTGAGGGATTTGATTCAACTATTCTTTTATTATTTTGTGCCTCTTGTATACAGAATTACAAATGTTGTTCCCCGGCTCCCACCATTTCCTTCTGCCATCGGAAATCACACCTACAAATTGGGTGTTGGTCTCGATTTTCTATACATGCCGCCCTTGTTAAATAGAAGAACAATCAATATACAGAAAACAAAGATCACCAGAACACAATGACTACCGATTTGCATCTTTCCCGTTCCAAAATATGCAGCCAAGAAAGCCGTCCATCACGTTGCTAGTTTTCTCCTTTCCTTACCTGATGGGGGGCCTAATGAGCAGGTGCTAATGTCTATAGAATGTTTGGTGACTTATAGGGGAAACTCTTTCTGAAGAACATCAAGATTGCGTGAATCACATGCAGCAATCATGTCAGCTCGTGAAGCATTACTGATTTAAAAGGAAAAAAAAATGTTTGTCAATTAAAATCAACACTGCTTGTTATAAGGCTCTCAGAGTCACATGTATATAAAGCAGGCGCAAGACATACCTAAGGGAAATCCTCAAGTACTGCCAGGCATTGTCAGCTTTTGGATTCATGGCAACCGCCCTTACATAGTATCGAATAGAATCTTCATGTAAACCCTGCATCAGCAACATAGAAAGATGATATCTCAATAGGGGTTATATCTTATATGGAGGCGCTGATTACCTGTTGCTATGTAAAAAGTACCACAACGGATTACAATCAATGTGTTAATTCTAATTTGTGATATTTATGTGTGATGATTAATTTGACAACAATATTTGGAAAACAATATTTGTGATGAAATAGTTTAATTTGTGAAAGAACAAGGTACTGTGGGGGTTTGTTGTTTATTCGTAACAGGAGATGTAGCGTATGCAACAGGTGCAGCATAGGCATGCGAAATGCACATTGCAGCGTAGGTATGCGAGATGCATGTTGCAGCGCAGGCATGCGAGATGGACGCATACTGTAGGTCGGGGAGAATCCGGGAAGGTGGCGCATATCCCGAGAGCAGCATATGAGAGATGCAGATGCAGCGAGATGGGACGCTAGAGGTCTACGGAGAAGGACGACGCAGTGTAGCGGACAACGGGCCGTGAAGGCGAGTAAAGAATGACGGTAAATGATGGTAATGTGTTTAATGTTGAGACTAATCAACTCGAGGAATCATATGATATTGCTTTTGATGAGTCTAGCTCTTATACTAGAACTGTTTTACAAAGTCCAGGTTTGCAAATGTCATAAAGTGATGATGAGCCACACCACCAAGAAGTTTCGAACATATAATTGATACAAATGTGAATGAAGAACCAATGAATTCAACAAGGTATATGTGCTTTTGGCCTATGGTACTCTCATGGCTCATTTAGAACTTGTTGGTTATTCTTATGCTGATTTTGCTAGTAATAAAATTGATATATGATATTATTTTATTCGAGAACATGTGGAGAGAGGTACCATTGCAATTGTTTTTATGAAGAAAAAAAAAGGATTTTTACTAAACCTTTGGTATATTCTGAGTTTATAAGATTAAGGGGAGAATTGGATATTATTCATTCAAATAATGCACTATAAATGCAATAATTGAGGGCGAGCATATGCATATGTGTTGAATTAGATACATTTATTTAGACGTGCTGTGAGCAATATCGTTTTAAAAAAATCTATTTATATGTCAATATCTGTTCTTGACAGTGATGTGTAGCAAGTTACTTTAGACTGTCTAGTCCCCATTAGTTCATGATCGAGTTCCTTACTTATTAAATGTTGGGCACTTTTTGTTCTTTATTGAGTAGTATCGGAGACTTTTTAAAATCACATTTAATAATACCATGATTGTTCACTAGTACTCGAGATTTAGTTTGTTATGCTAAATGTAAGTTACTTCCATTACTTTCTAATACCATGGTAGTTGTCGACATATGTCCAAGATAACATGCTCCTACGCCCATGACTATACACTCGAAAAATTGGGATAGTCAAATTAGAAAAAAACTTCCTCCAAGTGGATGCGAAAGAAAAAAAAAGTACCTCAAAATGTGACAAGTGAACAAATGTTTTGCCTTCGAGCATACTAGACAAATACCTGTGGTGTGAGTGATTGGGTAGAGTAAAATGATTATGTATAGCATTCTAAAATCTTGAAGAAGGTTCTTGCTTATGCCACACAAAGTTTTATTATGCAGTCCTGATTTGTGCTCATGTGTGAATGAAATGCTTTGATTTGTGAGTTGAAATGAGATATGTTCCAGTGGACGGTTTCTAGACGTTTAAATGTTCCTTTCTACTACTTACTATTAGAGCAAATGTTGTATGGGTATTTGTATTTTTTATTTAACTCGATTGCTCATGATATATTTTGAATGCATGGATTTATTTCAATTATTTATTGCACCAATATCATTTTTCATTCATCGTTGATGTGTGTTTTGCCAAAGAGGAAGAAATAGTATGCTACAATGTGCTTAATCTGAGATAATACAATTTCCTTATGTCTAGGGGGAGTATTGTATGATAACTAAGGGGGAGATTGTTGATAAAAATTATGGATTATTTACGTGCAGTCAAATCACTCATAAGGGAGAGATTGTCAATTCTAATTTGTGATATTTATGTGTGATGATTAATTTGACAACAATATTTGGAAAACAATATTTGTGATGAAATAACTTAATTTGTGGAAGAACAAGGTACTGTGTGGGTTTGTTGCTTATTTGTAACGGGAGTTATAGCGCAGGCAGTAAGTGCAACGCAGGCATGCAAGATGCATGTTCAGCATAAGCATGTGAGATGAACACATAGGGATGAAAATGAATCGGATAGTTTCCGACTGATCCGGATATTTTTGGATATGGATTATGTCGGATCGGATATTTGTCGGATAGTATCGGATTGGATACGGATACAGATTTTTTTTGTCAGATACGGATACGGATTTGGTAGCTCACTATCTGTCAGATACGGATTTGAATATTCCGGATATTGATGGGTTGGATATCCAGATATACATATGGGCTGTGTCAAGACTACTCTTTTGGCCTAAAAAGGTTTCTTAATTTCAAAATTGTTTTCTAATTTAATTAATCCATAATGCAAGTTTCAATGATTAAAATTAGCAAACCAACTCCAAAAATTACGAAATTTTTTTGAGAAAATTCCAGAAACAATCTAACATTTAAAAAATTATTTTCAAGATTTCATCAGATTTTAAATTTTCTCAAAAATTCAAACACTCTTATTCTTAATAGGAAAATATTTGAAATAAGTAACTAAAATGCATAAAAACTCATAAATACATTATTTATTATTTTAAACATAATTCAACAAAGAATATAAATCTTGGATCATTACATGTAAGTGTTATATACTTTTTCTAGAGACATAATATCTAAATATTATCAAACTTTTAGTGTGTTATGTTTTTACTTCCATTTGTATCTCTGAGCAAAGATTACCTTCATTTGGTATTTTGATCTACGTGTATAATGAACTAATCGTGTGTGCGTGATAAACTAAGTCTTATATAATTTTGTTTGCGACATGGTATCTAACTATTGCCTAAGTGAATGAAAATGCTTATATCAATAATGTTTTGATCAAATCAACTAGTTATGTGTTTTCGTTTGATTTTTTATGTACAATCTAAGGGGTTATCATGTTCCGATAAATATTCGAAATTGTATCCGATTCGATCCGTATTTGTATTCGATATTATCCATATTTGTATTTGTATCCGGACTATCCGTATCCATATCCGCCGCATCTGAGAAAAAAATATGAAAACAAATATAGTAGAACTATTATCCGATCCGTTTTCACCCCTACGAACGCACACTGTAGGTCAGGGAGAATCCGCGCATGTGGCGTATAGCCCAAGAGCAACACGCAAGGGTCGCAGGTGCAGACGCAGCACGCGAGACGCTGGTACAGTGAGACGGGACGCGTAGAGGTCTACGCAGAAGGACAACGCAGTGTAGCGTCCAGCGGGCCATGAAAAAGCGAGCGAGACATGCGAGAGCGGTAGGTGGGCTGTGCGCGTGCATATGTGTGAGTTTTGGGCTTTGTGTGCATGTATTGGACCATGTGTTGGGCTAGAAATGTATACATGCATGTATGAGATTAGGGATAAGAAGTTAGGGTTAAGAGATAAGGGAGTTGTGCCCTAATAAATAGGAGTTGTGGCGGGAGACGCAGGGTTAGCCATTCCATTCCCAGGTTAGGAAACAACGGTTAGTAAATAATAGTCACCAGTGACATTCACTGTACAAAATGTTGAACCAGAGTTTTCATGATTGAGTGGAAAGAATAATAACGCACAAAAAAAGAACCATTTCATCACCAAAAGTAAAAAACTGAAAGCATGGAAACTCAGTTATATTAATGATGGTCAACATGTTAGTGGAGTATTGTTCAGAAACTCTGATAAGTAACATTAAAATAAGGATTCTAAATTCGCATCAGAACATAATTGTGAAAAATGAAATTACATAGCTAATAACATAATCAAGTGATAGCATTGTGCTAGAGAAGAATTACCTGGTTAGCATAACTGATTCCCATATTAGCCCATGCACGGACATAGTTGGGCTTCAAGTCTAGAGCCTGAAACCAGAAGCAACAAATTGTGATTAGTCCAGGTTTGTACTTCGTAAGCTAGGATAATCGGTATGCCACAATCTTGTCTACATTGGAATCAACAATGATAGTAATTAGTTAAAGCTTTCCAAATTTTTAGTCTATAATATTCTCCTTACTGCAAACTAAGATTATTTCAATCAGTTCTAAAGGTAGGAGGTAAGAGCTAACAGGCTTGTTGTATAGAAAGATTAGTAGTAATATAAGTGCAGGTTGCAATGTTTTACATCAGATGTATAGGATTAAACACCTTGCAATGTTTTAAATCAGATGCATAGGATTAAACACCAAATCAATGTCATTATATTGTATTACAAATAATTTTATTAGAAGTATAGGATTTACTGTAATGCTAGATGTACTGGGATGTAGCATACTTCTTGAACCAAATGCAACTTTACTGCCAAATACAAAGAACTTTCACCATAGAAGGGCAGCTAGAGGTTGCAGAGGTTGTGAAATACAACTTTACTGGTCATTTCAGTTTTTCAAATAACCAGCCCAACATGTCCAGAGACATTATGCTATAAAAGGATTTATGTTCAGATAAGAATCATACTGTTAGCTTTTGCAGTTTGCACACAAGTGAATACAACTGCCAGAAATATTCCTCCAAAAAGAATAGCCTCAGGCAAACAAAGGATGATCAAGTGGCTATTCTAGCCATCAACCGTAATCGAGACAGTCTATCCTTCTTTAAACAAACATATAATCTTCTGTAGTTAATAGGACAAAACTTTCACCAAAGTTGCAAAGATACAGCATGTTGCAAAAACTAATTACCTGCTGATATGCCAATATTGCATCAGCACTCTGGATGCTGTTTGCTTGGGTTGCACCAAGCTTGTTCCAGAGAGAATAGTCACGTGGTTTCAGCTGCAGTGCTGTCTTAAATGAAGCTATAGCTTTATCATATTCTCTTGATAGGTTGTACAAGACGCCCAGAACTATATGGACATCAGCATCCTCAGGTGACATCTGAGCAGCTTCATTAAACAATCTAACAACCTGATGAGAGGTAAGCTGTTTAGCATGTCAAAATGATATTATTTTTAGAGACATGAGATGGCATATTAAACATGAGCGACTGTACATGGTCACAGCTAAAAAAATCTAGAGGACACCTATCTCAAATCAACAGCATGCTACCCATTTAGAAGCTGAAAATGCTAGTATTTAAATAAGTAAATGGAGTAAGTAGAAACATTCACATTATGAAATACATAGCATGCACTTACATCTGGACCATAAGGTGAGTCAGTTGGCTGTGGAGGGGCAAGACCCCCATATTTTGGATGATTCTGAAGCCACCTATAAAGATATCTTAATGCTTCTCCCTGCTCCAATTCTGCAGCAATTGCATAGAAGAATCAAACCCTATCAGGATAGTATAAAAAAAGCCAAGGTTTTAAAAGTTACTATTTTGTTATAAATATTCTGTTTCAACTAAACCTTTACAATATTAAATTATAATATGCTATTAGGACAGCTTTCCATTATTGGACTAGAATCTTGGTGCATGGAAAAGCTTTTTGTTAAACCAGAAAAGGATAAGGAGAAAAATATTTTTTTCCCTGATTCGTCATAAGTTTTGTATAGTTGTTTAAAATTCCTGGAAAAATAGCTTGTATAAATGCAGAAACCTTGTTACTTCCAATCATAATTTCTATCACTTCCTTTCTTGCAAGAGCACCTGAGCAGATTCAGCAGGACACTGAATTATTCTCATGATACCATGCAGGCAAGCACTCACCATTTGTGTGACTGACACCAAGAGCAAGAAGAACTTCCAGGTTTGTTGGATCAGCTTCTTCTGCACGCATCATTGCTGCTATTGCCTGAAAGCAAAGTAATAAATTAGCAATAAAAATCTCCTTAAGCAAAAACAGAAGCATGGAACCCATAGATATTAGTGTATGTCATTCTTGCAAGGTATGCAGAATTGCAATAGAGCATGGTTCACATCATTCCTCATGAGAATTAGCATACTGCATGTGGAGCAGCTACGTAGCAACATTCAAATTCAGCCACCCTGGATCAAATTCAGGGTTTGGCATCTCAGACTTGGTAAATTATTAAAAACACATCATGAACATAAGTGATGCACAGAAACATGCAGTGCATCCATGTTGGACACCCGTAGTAAAAATAGTCGGTACAATGGCTATGCCTAGCACTTATTTTGATGTGCCTACTTGGCATATGAACATCCAACATAAATTGGGGATACGAAATCACCTGTTGGTCGTCATCGTTTTCGGCGTGTGTTATTCCAAGCAACCTCCAACCTTCAGCATTATCAGGATTCTTCAAAACTTCCGCTTCTAAAGCAAGAACAGCTTCACTTAAGAGGCCCTTGCGGAAGAGCTCCTGTCCTTCCTGCATTGGATTAGGGTGACCAACATATGGGTTCATCTCTGAAAAAACATAAACCCCTCGAGAAGCACCAGAACTTTTTTTGGAAGATGACAACTGATTCTGGAACCTACAAACAAAGAATGATAATAGTTATTGGTAAGATGTAACTGCTATACCAGAGGGGCTTCTGTAAAACAAACATAATAGACCAATGGTAAAAAATGAACCCTTATAATTTCCCGTAATTTATCAAACTAGATGGAAGTTCTTATAGCCTTCTGACATGAAGATTGGTCTGACTCTGACAACATATCAAGAAAGAAGCAATACAGGTCGACTCAACCTTAATGTTATTCTAATTTGCCATGACAAAAGAAATAAATAGAGGAACAAGAGACTTGCACTTACTCATCTACCCATGAATCACCAGAGCTTTCACCGAAAGCTCCTCCACTGAACTCCTGTGCCCATTCATCATCAACATGCAATTTGGAGAACTCATCAATCCATTTCTCATTGAGCCCACCCTGATTATGTTCAGTAGAGAACTCGCTAACCCACTTGTCCGCCCCTTGCGAAAGCTGGAGAATAAATATTAGTGAGGCAAAATCATCACCACACAGCAGATATATGCATGAAAGAAGCAGCATCAGTGTAATGTTGCTACCACAAGTTATACTATAACACTGAAAGGTTTGTAGTAAATGACAATATCATCAATTCATCATGTACCACATAAGTGTTTTTCCTAATTTTTTTTATGTTGACCAGAGAAAAGTAGATCCCCATTAAGCTCTACATGTATTTACACACATCCAGCTCTCTGGTATTACCTCTTCATGCACAAACTGATCCGCCCAAGAGTTTGCATTAGTGTTGTACTGTGTTTGAAATTCATCAGCCCAGACACTGGATTGAGATGTTGAACCTTGTTTTACTTGATTATCTTCTATTATAAGTTCGCCACGGCTCATCTTTGAAATAAACTGGAAGAACTTAGAATTCTTCCCAAAAAGAAAAGGTATCATCAGGTGTTTAAGACAGGATGATTAAAATGCCCCTATAGTACAATACTACAATAAGGTTGCTAGCAATACAGTCGGTTGACTACAGTCAGTATTGAACAACCATAGTGCAGACATGATATACAATAGTGGTGTGCTAAGCCAATATGAGCAAACAATACAGCAGTAACGCGCAACATGCACTCAGCCCTCTCATCTCTGCACATCCAATGGAGGTTCCCCTCTGTCACTTCTGACAAGCAAGACCCTATTTAGGAAGTCTGGTCTGATTTTTGGAGGATTCATTTAGGTCGTTAATGCATGTTAACCGAGAGAGATCCAAAGTATTTCTGAAGGTTTACTGCATAATAGAATTTAAGAAGAAATAATATCTGTTCAGAGAAATTAAAAAGCATGCACAGCACCTCTTCCATAAAATGGCATGCAATACAACATGTAAACAAAGTTTCTAAACTAATGAATCATGTGTCATCCTATCAAGTTGAAAAGTTCTTTATAATGCCAGAAGCCCCTACAGTTTCGCTGGACATCCAATCATCAGTGCGTGCAGATAAATTGATCAGAACCAATAGCAAAGTAAATAGTGTACACACTCCAGCTGCTACGCCCATTTATGATGGTATAGGAAGCAACAACAATGCATTTCAAACAGATCCAAATAGATATGGTGCCCATTCTAGACACATTTAGGTTTAGCCTAGAAATATGAAGCATTGCTGTAAATTATACATCAGCCATGGTAAACCAAGATGCAATTACACACCGAATCATCAATTGCAGACATGAATGCAAGCAGGACATATTAAAGGACACTTTTGGCTTCAAACAAATTAGAGTAAATTTCACAAAACTACTGATTTCTTATACAAGCTATCAAAAATTTACATATTTAAGCTTCTATTTCACAAAACTACAGATTTTAAAAGAACTTGTTTCACAAAACTACAGGTTTCTTGTGCAAATTAATATAAAACTACAGATTTTAGCTTCTATTTCACAAAGCTAGATTTTAGGAGAACTTGTATCACAAAACTATAAGTTTTAGAATTAATCATTTCTTATAACGGGTCTGACAGTCTGAGCCCATATGACAGCCTCAAGTGTGAGTGAAACGAGAAATAAGGACGTGTGAAACCACCATGTGAGCCCACACTGTCAAGCCCATTACAAGAAACAGCCAAATCTAAAACATGTAATTTTGTGAAACAAATTCTTCTAAAACTTATAGTTTTATAATACAAGTTCTCCTAAAATCTATAGTTTTGTGAAATAAAAGTTAAAATCTATAGTTTTCTGATAATTTGTACAAGAAATTTGTAGTTTTGTGAAACAAGTTCTCCTAAAATCTATAATTTTGTGACATAGAATCTAAAATCTGTAGTTTTTTTATAGTTTATACAAGAAACATGTAGTTTTGTGAAATTTACTCTATTTAAAAATATATTAATAGTCAAAGTTACACAAGTTTGACTATATATATTCAAAGCTATATGTATTTGTGACCAGAGGTCGTGGTCATGATTGGCGGTCTTTCATTCTAAGTGAAGTGCTATCAGCGGTTATGGTTCAATGAAGGGAAAAGCGAATTTTCTTTTAACTTGGTGCCAAAGGCTCGTCACCACTAATACTAGTAGTAACTGCATATCTATGTCAAATCCCGAGGATTTAAGCCTAACTATCAGTCGATTTGGTTCAGATCTTGAGGCAGATTAGATTACGTGTTCATCAACACTCTCTTTTTACTACTTGTTGTTTTAGACTACTTATGACGCAGTCTACAATACACAGATCTAACAACTTTAAAATGATTTATTAGTAATAATTATGAAAAAGTAATTTTATGAAGTATTTAAAATGACAAATCTATTTATATAATTTTCATGCGACAAATATAAATACTTTTGGGCACCACTTGTTTTTAAATTGAGTAAATTTCACAAAACTACAAGTTTCTTGTACAAACTATCAGAAAACTACAGATTTTAGCTTCTATTTCACAAAACTACAGATTTTAGAAGAAATTGTTTCACAAAATAGCAGGTTTCTTGTACAAATTATCAGAAAACTATAAATTTTAGCCTATTTCACAAAACTACAGATTGTAGGAGAACTTGTATCATAAAACTACAAGTTTTAGAATTAATCGTTTCTTGTAACGAGTCTGACAATTTGAGCTCACATGACAACCTCAGGCGTGAGTGAAACGGGAAATGAGGGCATGTGAGATCACCATATGGGCTCACACTGTCACACCCTAAGTCACATGGAACGTGGTACGGTCCGGCGTTCCGCGTCCCGGGGTCTTCATCCCCAATCGAGGAATGGGTTCGATCGGTCGATGCTGGTCGACGCTTGAAGCAAGCGGGACGTTGTCCCAATGCCCGCCGAACAGAGAGGTATGAAGGCGCTACTACAGATCCAAATGCGGTGGAGAACTCACTCAGTTGTGGCGGCACGCTTGCGTGTCTGCAAGAACAGGGCGAGCATAGTGGAGAGTGGAATAAACCTCCGCCGTGGCTCCGTGCTGACCTCGCTGCTCCCTTTGTTCTCTGGCTGCCGTGCTTGCTGCGCGCCGCCGCAAGGAGCTCCGAAGAAGAACATCGTGCTTCTGTAGGTCTATTGAAAGGGTATAACGAATGGGACAGCTGCTGGGCCGTGTTTCTTTTAACTGTAGATTTGCAGCCTGTAGCCTAGCATTGGATACACGGCCTTCTTGTAACACTGCGTACGTATTACTCCTAGCACAATGTGTACGTATTCCATTTCATCATTCAGTGTTACAAGAAGGCTGCCTAGCACAAGCAACCAAGTGGTCAAGTGGGCTGATCTGTCACCTGCGTACGTATTACTCCTAAGTGCCTGCAGTCTTGCGGTCTTGCCGCTGTCTCGATCGCCCAAACACTTATGTATGTTCCACCCAAAGGTTCCAAGAACTCGATCCATGGCTAAATTAGACGGATTGTCCCATATTATCGTTCCGAAAATAGTTGGTACACGTTCCACATCTCGTACCAAGCGTCCTGAAGAGGTATACCCCCACTCGAACCGGGAACATGGAAGATATCGATCCACGTCCCGCGTACCCGTTCCTCGACCCGGACGAACCGGGAACCTTGTGACTTAGGTCACAACTCACACCCATCACAAGAAACGACCAATTCTAAAACCTATAATTTTTCAAAACAAGTTTTTCTAAAACATATAGTTTTGTGATACAAGTTCTCTTAAAATATTTAGTTTTGTGAAATAGAAGCTAAAATCTGTAGTTTTCTAATAGTTTGTACAAGAAACTTGTAGTTTTGTGAAATAAGTTCTTCTAAAATATGTAGTTATGTGAAATACAAGTTAAAATATGTAGTTTTCTGATAGTTTGTACAAGAAATCTGTAGTTTTGTGAAATTTACTCAACAAATTAGGATGAGTTATGTTTCAAGCAAATTTCATTCCATTTAAAAGAATAAGTATAAATAAAATATTTAAATAAACACATGAGGTAAAACTATATACCTGAAATTTTGGATCATTATTACTTGCTAATGTTTGTGCAAGCATACGGGATTGCTGCATAGCTACCAAATTTGCCATGTTTGCTCCTCCCATCTGACCCATGGCCATCTGAGACTGATGCTAGAACAAGATAAAAACGCATATGAGAACAAAAACCACAAAACATAGAACTGAACATGTTAGGGAAGAAAGATATTGAAACACAGGGACTGATGCAGATTATCATAAAACTACATGGCTTCATGTTGTTCCCTTCATAAGTCAACTAAATCTAGTTAATATTCAGGAGAGATGTGTTGAAAGAAAATGATTTTTTTTTGTCACATATGTTGTTATAGAATTCCCACAAGAAGTAACAGCTATATTCATACAATACTTTCTTAAAATTGTTTTCAAGAAATACAACATACTCATAGATATGCTAATATTATCTTGTTCATGTGTAGGGTCGAGAAAAGATCAAATTAGAATTGGGTAATGGTCATACCAAACCCACATCCATATCTTTTTTAATAGGAACTTCAATCCAATGGGGGTAATTCACTCACAGTTACTGAATATGAGCACAGATCCAATTTCAAGTTATTATGGATTAGATTTCAACATCTGTTGGATATCTGTTATTTACTTACAAAAATGGAACATATGAAATTTCAAAACAATGTGTAACAGAACCAAATCAATTCTCACAGGGTTCTCTATTGTTCATGCAAGGATTTTGATGAAATCAAACATACTCAAAGCATACTGCTGATTTATACAAGTTGTATAGACACAAATAAAATTCAGATTCACCTTTGGATATACAGATACAACATTTATTGGATTGGATTGAACTGAATATGAAGCCTTCAATTAGGATATGGAATTGGATTGAGAGAATAATATCCAGAAGGGAAATCAGTATCCAAATCCAGATCCTATCAGATTCAATAATCAGATAATTCAGGTAAAACTGTGCCTACTATCATCCTAGTTGTAAGGGACCTAAACTCTACAAGATCTTGATCATGATTGAACTTCTGGGAGGCCTTGTCTGCCAAAATGGTTAATATGAACAATACGAAAGCATGCTTCAGAATTGAGCTTGCGAAGATGTCAAACAGGCACGCAGAAGGCTCTGACCTGTTCAAACTCAGAGGCCCAACCATTGGGACCATATTGCTGATCAAAAGAGTGTGCCCAATCGTCAGGGTTATTATGTTGCTTGCCGAACTCCGTAATCCATTTGTCTGCAGCATTATGCATTGGGGCAGATCTCAAAGCACTTTGAGACTGATTCCAATACTCCTCCAGCTCTGGGTATGGTCCATGCATGGGGCCTCTCATTCTATAATCATTGTCAATATCAAGAGAATGCAGCAATGTATTTACCTGATACAGATAAAAGAGTGTTATATACTTATATTCATGAAAGAAAGATAGGAGGCATGCTAACTTAGTCACAGAAAGTAGAAAAGAATCTACTGTACTAATCTAATGAAAATGAAAGACAAAAACAAATGTTTTGAGCAACCTCAACTGGTCCTAGGTAATTTCCAAATTCACAGAGGTGAGATATTGTAAGTTAACCTGAGCTTGTATATATTCTTCTGGTTGATCAGCCAAAATATGGCGTGCCATTATGCAGCTACGATCACGTATACATTGTTTGTCACCCTCAGACAAACCAAGAGCTGGTACTGGAACAGGTTGAAATGGCACACCAGCTCGGCCACTTGCAAGAAAAGAATGCAGGACACCAGATAAAACCCTTTGTGGTGGACCTGAAACATTAGTGGGGGGTCATTATAATGTGCTGTGTCTGGGTATCAAGTGGTGAATGGACAAACATCCAGTACACAGGAAGACTTAAGATCTAGAAATCTACCATCCAAGGGCGGTCTAAAGGTTGAGCCTGCATTGTTATAAATTTGCTCAAATTCTTCAAAGTGTACTTCTGGCCCTCCAAATTGAGGAATCCCAGGAGGGGGAGGCCGAAAAGATTCAACCCAATCATTAGCAGGGCCCCCACGAATGAAATCGGTACCCTGCAGGTGTTCAATCACAGTTAGGAATGCCCAAAAGGCATAAAAAAACAGTGTTGCAAATGACCATTACCCTTGCAAGTGGTCGTTGATCTTGCTTGAACTCATTCTCTGAACCTGGGATGGTTGACAAGGGAGCAGTTGTGCTCAAATCAGACGTAGTTGGAACACTAACTGCAGCTCCAGGAAGCTCCTTTATCGACTGCACAAAAAAAGGTTATTATACAAAGTTGTTGTGATGTTAACTATAATTTATTAATGCATTTGTAAGTTAATCATCCCACATTTCCACTTGAACCAGCACATATTCTTAATAAAGGAACCTGGTGACAGGTAAGAGACAAAAACTACATCTTCATAGATACCTCATGATTTGTAGTTTAACCACAAGTAGGTCAATCAGAAATTCTCTGTGATTAAACTGTCAAAATTGAACATGCAATGCAAGGTTGAAGTATAATAAGCTCTTTTATCCCCCTTTTCCTTCTTCTCTTTTAACAAAATAAGGGTATAGGAAGAGTTTGTCTGATACTATATAGAACAATCTAACTGGAAGATTCTAGTCACTCAAGTAACTAACCCGGCACTCTAGGAAACGGGTTTCAAAGCAAGTTAATGAGCAATAGATACACAACCTCGAACCAGGAGTTGCTCTGGCAATTTTAGTTCCAGTCTAAATTGATACAAAAGGCACTCAAATACAGGCGAAAGCACAACGCACAGATTAATGATACTGGTCAATAATTGGGCACATCTAGACTTAGACTGGCGCTTGTGATAGAACCACTTGTTCCTGGCCAATACACTAGCTTCGCACAATTACCATGTGAATTGGCATTCCAGCGCCAACCTAAACATCACAGGAAGATCTAACTACAACCATATCAGACCAGAGAGACACACACATCAATCGGATTGCTTCGGCTTTCGGAAACAACTAGCAAAATCGCGTAATTCGCACCAGATCATCACCACACGCAGGACCAACCTAAACGACGCTAATTAATCCAAGTCCAGACATCACGGAAGCAGCGACTAATCCTCTAATCTCGAGACGTTAAACCGACGGAGCTAGGGTTAGGGCATACCTGCGCTTTGGAGGACTGGCCGAGGACGGCGTTGGCGAGGGCGCCGAAGGGGTTGGACGAGGACGCCCCGTCCGGCGCGCAGTTGTTCTGCCCGGTGATTAGGTGGCGCATCGCCATCTCCGCCGCTCCCGCCGGAAGCGCCCGCCCGACGCCGGCGCTGCTTCGGTCGCCGGCGACGAGTGGCGTTCGTCTCGGGGCGAGGCAGTGAGGAGGGGAGTCGTGCTGCGTCGTGTTGGTTTCGCGGGTACGGGGAGTTACTACGCTGTAAGACCCGATAAGACCAGGACACGTGAGAGATTGCGCTACGTACGATGGGTGGTCGGGAACATCTTTTTTTCCTTTTTTTTTTTTTAATAAAAACTCAGTAGGGATTGGTATATGTAAACCAAAACCGAATAAATAGAAAAAAAAAATCAGTTTTTTCGATTTTTAGTTTTTATTTTAGTATTGTTTGGTGTTCGTGGACGGTTCGGTTATTGGTTCGAGAAACCAAAATTACCGAGCACCAAACAGGCTTCGGTCAAGACTCCCAAAGTAGTTGCGTCGTGTTGCGTGCAGGGTTCAAGTTTTCATTTGAAGGAAAAATTCGGCAACTTCCGAAATCCGAAATTTCGTCTGAAATTTCGGAATTTCGGATGGAGGAGATTCAAAATTCAAATCCGGTTTGATTTGCACCGAAATTTTCGAAATTTCGCCGAAAATACCCGAAATTTCGGCAAAATTTCCCGAAATTTCGGTCAAAATGAACTGACTGAAAATTGGTTCAAACGATGTCAAAAAATTTTGAAATTTTTTTTGTAGGTTCCTGACACATTATATATATTCTCATAAAATTTTCAGGTGATTATCAGTTCTGTGTATTTTTAAAAAATTCAAACATTGGTACTGTCCCGATGAAACGTTGATCGGCAAGATTGAACCGGATGAAAAATAGTACAAACGATGTTAGAACATTCTGAAATTTTTTATGGAGATTTCTAACATATTTGTGATATTTGTGTTAAAATTTCAGATGATTATAAAATGTGAGGAATTTTTAAAAATTGAAACATTGGTACTGTCTTGGTAAAACGCTGAGCGGCAAGTTTTATCCGAATGAAAATTACAACAAACGAGCTTGTACAATTTTGAAAATTTTTCTGGATGGTCTTGACACATCCATAATATTCTCATAAAATTTTCATATGATGATCAACTGTAATGAATTTTAAAAAATACAAACAGTGCTACTATCCTGTTAAGAGACCGATGATCAATACATAGATTTAATTTAGCAATAAAAAAGGTTTAATTTTTAAAAAAAAATTACATAAGGGTGGCAAGGAAATGATTAACATCTCATAAAAATTTTGAATCATGATCACGCTCCAGCGAATTTATAAAATTCGTAGAAGGCACATTGCCACTTATGTTCTTTCTCTGTTTGATTTTTGAAATATAATACAACAAATTAATTAAGTGTTTGCCGCATTCATATATTTTATTGAGCAAACAAAGGAAGTTGAATTTTTTAAAAAATTTTATATTATCTTCCTGAGCAATAAATTAGTCAACAGTAAAAATATCAGAAATTAATAAATTAATTTAAGACATTTAAAAATTCAAAAACGGAGAGAATTGAAAACTAGTACTTTGAATGTCAGAATTTTTATAAATTCCTGGAGAAATATTTTGAGTTGAAAATTTTACATAAGAATCCTTAGCTCAAATAAATTTGAAAAACAAAATTTCAAAAATTTTTAAAAATATTTGAATTGCCTGATAAATCCTTAGCTCAAATGAATTGATTTTTGAAATATAATACAACAAATTAAGTTTAGTGCTTACTGCATTGATAGATTTTATTGAGCAAATCAAGAAAGTTTAAATTTTTTGAAAATTTTATAGAATAGTACTGAGGAAGTTCTTAATCTGTCATAAAAATTTTAGATGATGATCACACTCGAGAAAATTTATAAAAATCTAAAAAGTTTACTGTTCCAATTATGTCCATTCTGTTTTTGATTTTTTGAAGATAACAAATGATGTTAAATTATTTTGAAAATTTTTGTCTATGATTCTAAACAACAAGGGATGGTATCATAATTTTTTCAGATGATTATCAGGCCTGTACAATTTTTAAAAAATCTGACAATGTTTCTGCCCAAATTTTAAAAAATCTCAAAAAATTAGTTTTTCATCAAATTTTCATGGAACAAGACTTTATTAAGGGTTATTGGACCCATTCCGTTCAAATCCGGCCAAAAAATTTGAAAATCCGGACTCCAAACCCGAAATTTCCCGAAATTTCCGAAATTACTGTAGCAAAATCAAAAAAATTTTAATTTTGAATTCGGCCGGAATATATAAATTCGGGGGGCCCGAAAACCGAAATTTCGCCGAAATCGGCGAAAATTCAATCCCTGGTTGCGTGTGCTGCCTTGGAGCTTTCGCCCTTCGGTCCAGAAACCGAGAACTAGAGAAGTAGTGGGCCACCACCGCTTTGCATAAGAGTTAACTGTAGGTTTTATGTTGTTAACAATCAATCTAATAGTCCACCTATATAAGAACATTCCCAGTGCATAGTTTCATTTCCCAGTTTCTAAGAGTGTCACATCAGCTTTTGTCTAAGTAACCGTGTATCTTAGGTTTCATCTAGATGAAACTCTCTCACCTCCTATGAAACTCTCTCTATATCTCTCTTCATAATTACTTTGCCATGTCACCAAATATGATGATGTGTCATATCATTTAATAAGAATGAAATTCAGTTGAAACTCCCACTGAGAATGGCAGTTGGCTATACATACACACTGAGCATTAATACTTGGCCCACCTTTATCCTCTCATTCTCTCACTAATCTTCTTAGAACCCGTGCTGCAGCCGGTTACTAATCTGCAGTCTACTTCTCTTCTCTCTCCCCTTCAACTCAATTCAAATCTGACGTGGCGACTCCTTTAGCCCGCTTAGGTAATCTTATTTTACTTGCTCTAAGTCGCATGACAGAGTCGATGATCTGCGTCCTCTATTCGTCAGCCAATTGCATCACAGCATGCGCGTGCCTCGATCCATACGGCTCCCACACCGCACAGCCCTGGCTGTTCGATCGGCCGAGACAAACACACATCCATCCCATCCCGGCCGTTCGCTCCATCCAGGATGATCTCCATGTCTTGACTCTTGAGGTTGATTTTAGTAGTTACCAAGAAACCAACAACCATATCCTGGTGTCTGGATGAGCTCTGGAGGCTCGCGCTCACCCTGGCCGATGGCAACTACATCGGCATGTTCAGCTCTGATCGTATCTATGGCTTCGGCTACGGCGTCAATGTTGGCGTATCCATCCACATCGGCGATGAGCACAACGTCGAGTTCGGCATCGACGAAACCACACTCAAGACAACGTGCTCCGAATGTTGCTGCCTACCGAAGTGCGTCCATCTGTTTCCATCGAGAGTACGTCGACCCATGGCTCCGACAGCACACAACGTCACTAATGTCAAGCCCCATGCCGACGCCCGACGCCACTCGCCAAGGTCACACCATTGGCACTGGCAAGGATGTCATGACCATTGGCACAAAGCTTCTCGTTTGGCGAAGTGAAGGTGATTTGAAGATCTAGCGGTATCGGCAAGTGAAGGTGATATGAAGATCTGGCGATATCGGCAAGTGAAGGTGATATGAAGATCTGGCCATATTCTGTTCATAATCTCTACTATATAATATGAGAGTTTCTTCCTACGTCATTTCAACAAAATTACCACTTCTGCCACTGCTGATAGTCTTAAATGAGCCGCCACGTTCTTTCATTGCTGCCAGCTATCCATGAGCTTTTGAGGCGTTGATGCACACGCGAGAAACGAAGCGTTATTCAGGCGTGGATGCACACGCGAGAAACGAAACGTTCAAATGAGCTATGCGCAAGAAACGAAGCAATGAGCTGTTCGGTCTGGCGCAAGAAACGAAGCAATGAGCTATTGAGCTGTTCAATTTATACACATACATACGGTCTGGCCGGCCGCTTTCAATTTATACACATACGCAAAAAACTAAGCGTCTGGACTGCTCTTTCATTTATATACATAAGCAAGAAGAAACGATCGTCTGGCCGGCCGCTCTTCCATCAACGTCTTCCATCCACGTCTGCTTAGTAGTGCTGGTTCTTCCATTGCTTAGTAGTTTGAAACACAATCAAGGGTGAAAAGCAATCAAGGTTAGTAGTGCTAAGCATTGCTAATACTTGTAAGCATTGCTAATACTTGTAAGCAATCAAGAAACGAGCAGTGGCGGGCAGTGGCGGGCAGTGGCAGGTTCTGTCTCAATCCATTCATGTGTTTCTTATGCTTAGTGGTGCTGGTTCTTATTACTGCAGGATAATCTTATTACTGCACCTCTCTTCCATATACATACACAGTGCAAGGGTGAAACCAATCAAGATTAGTAGTGCTGGTATAAATTTGTTTAGTAAATTTTTTATGCTTAGTGGTGCTGGTTCCTATTACTGCAGGATACTTCGTTTATTGCTGGTATCAAGGTTGAAACGCAATCAAGGGTGAAAAGCAATCAAGGTTAGTAGTGCTTCTTATGAAATCAAGAAACGAGTGCTAAGCATTGCTAATACTTGTAAGCAATCAAGAAACGAGCAAGAAACGAGCAGTGGCGGCAGTGCTTCTTATGCTTAGTGGTTCTGGTTCTTATGCTTAGAAGTATTAGCAATGCTTAGCAGTGGCGGGCAGTTGCAGGTTCTGTCTCAATCCATTCATGTGTTTCTTATGCTTAGTGGTGCTGGTTCTTATTACTGCAGGATAATCTTATTACTGCACCTCTCTTCCATATACATACACAGTGCAAGGGTGAAACCAATCAAGGTTAGTATTGCTGGTATAAATTTGTTTAGTAAATTTTTTATGCTTAGTGGTGCTGGTTCCTATTACTGCAGGATAATCTTCCATATACATACGCAATACAAGGGTGAAACCAATCAAGGTTAGTAGTGCATGTGTTTCTTATGCTTAGTAGTGCTTAGTAGTGCTGAGCAATGGCAATACGGAATGAGTGCATTGCGTATTAGTGCTGGTTTCTTATGCTTAGTAGTGCTGGTTTCTCATGCTACTCTTATGCTTATTAGTGCTGGTTTCTCATCCTTAGTAGTGCATAAGCATTATTGAAAATAAAATTAAGATGGCACAGAATGAGACACAAAAGGTACAAATACCTGAGGATGTGATGAAAATACCAGTGGCAATTGACCAATATATCACCTGAGGATGCTGGTCTTCCTTTGGACAATATATCACCTAATGATGTGATGAAAATAGATAAGTCAATTGACCAATCCGAAAAAACATGATGAATAAGAGCGTAATAAAATAGCATACAGCATACAGTAGTGCTTCTTATCCAAAACAAAGTTCTAGATGTTGAAATGGCAAGACATCACAGACATCACAGACACAGATTAATCTCATCAAAATATAGATCTTTCGCACTACACATCACAGACATCATGTGCATCTTGGATTCAAAGGTAAGTACAAAACGAAATGCCATATAGAATAAGTAGGCATATGAAACTACAATCCTTGAGAAGTGAATTTAATCCTTGGGAAGTGAATTTAAGTAGGCATATGAAACTACGTTATATAGCAATAGTATAACGTGACTGATGTTAGCAAGGGCAGTAGTAGAATGATGTTAGCAAGGGCAGTAGTAGCATCTGATATTGAATCGGCAGCTGTAGAACGTGACTGATGTTAGCAAGAGCAGTTAGCATCTGATATTGAATCTTAATCGCAAGGGCAGTGACAAAACAGAAAAGTGAAGATGAAAACCAGATTGAAATGAGTACACACAAAATATATGATCTTAAACGTGAGAGCTGGCTGCCATCAACATGATTATTCATAATCTATATGGTTTGATAAAAAAAACAGTTAGTTACCTCTGATATGTACTCGAGAAGCTCTTGGTCAGAGGTAAACATTAGCATTTTCTTTGCATCACTTACTGACAAGTAATCATATGCCTGACCACTGCAATCGGCTATTTCATCTCTAAAAAAAGGAACATGTAGAAAACACAATAAGGGACTTGACAACAGAAATCGTGCATAGGAAAAACTGAAAATGTAATCCACTCACCTAATAGTTTCAGCAAGAAGGTCCATAAAGTAGACATAAGTATCATGTGGCACAGCTTGTCGAGCATTGAATAATTGGTTGTAGTTACCTTCCATAAAGGATTTCTCAAGCTCCACTGCATATTTGATGCAAGGATGGTCCAGAGCCTTCAGGGGCATAAGTTCTAGCTCAGTGTGGAGTTCAGCCATTCTGTTCTGAGACAACAGCCTCACAAAATTAAGCCCCAAAATTGGGTATTCATCTGGTGATGGGGGGATTATGCCACTGGACAAACAATCACAAAAAAAAAACACAATGTAAATAGCACTCAACAAACATAAGTTCAGAAATGCAGTGCTCAAAAGTAGAAGGTATATGTGCAATGTTCAGTAGGCAATAGCATCTTTTAGTCGCAAGAGTACAATTGTGCTCTTGCGACTCTAGGAAGTGCACAAGCCTATGATGTCAGAAGAATAAACCTAACCTCACAACTTAAAGAACAAATTTATAGGAAGCCTATGATGTCTATGATGTATCAAATTTATAGGAACAACTTATAGGAAGTAGTATCAGATTTTTAGGAAGTGCACAAGCCTATGATGTCAGAAGAATAAACCTAACCTCACAACTTAAAGAACAAATTTATTGGTTTGTAGGACGCAACCACCAGGAGTCAGAATGTAACCAGAGAGGACTGCTATTAAATTACTGAACAGTTAACACAATGGCATGATAAGAAGTACTACAAGTTACAATATAGGCATAGAATGCCACAATGACAGCAATTCTAGAACTAACCTGTGGTCAACATAAACAGCTGGAGAAGTTTCTTAAACCATTCATAACCACTCAACAAAAAAAAATTTAAGATCGACAATTTTCAAACTCAAAACCGAAACACATGATACTAATAATGTAGACAAATCTGCATTCTGCAAGTCTCCCTTAACAAAAAGGACCTAGATGAACACAATTCATTTGCCATTTCATAAGATAAGCACTAAACATTAGGCATTAGTACATAATGGCATCCATAATATCTCTCTGTGCTGCACAACAAGGGCTGAAGCACTTTCTTCCGCATTTCCATTTGACATTTTGCACAAAGACCTAAAGAAAATAAATCAAACACAACCTTAAGCTAACCACCTCAGATATGCAAGGGAATAAACTCAGATCTGCAAGAAGGGCAGAGGGGGAAGCACCTGATTGTAGAAGCAGCACAGCCGGAGTCGCAGCCACTGCCTCACTGCCTTGATAGAGAAGTGCAGAGTGACTAGAATCGCTGAATTGGAGGTTCCGGAGCCCCATCAGATCCTTGCCGGCCACCGGAGTTCGAAGCTCCTCTCCACCAGATCGCCTGTAGAGGGAGGAAACAAGAGGGAGAGATACAGGCAGAGAAGGCAGCGAGAGAATAAGGGGCGCAGAAGTTGTATTTGAGCTATCTGCTAGGGTTAGATGCAATCCTGGTGGGCTGGGCTTCGATTCAAGGGGTATCCAGTGAGAGAGTTGAGAAATTTACATCGGGGAGCGCTAGATCCAGTGGATTCTGGCGCAAATCCATCGAATCCGTCGAGTGGCGGCGGTGGAGAAAGTAGGGGAGGAGCTGGCGGCGATGTGGAGAAGAGGGGAGAAAAGAGCGGCTACGCCATGGGGCCGAGAGGGAGGAGGCGGCAACGCAGGTGAGGGAGGCAGCGCTCGGGACCATGGGGGATCGAGAGAGAGGCGAAAGGGAGAGAGCCGAGAGGCGGCGGCGTGCGCGAGGGGAGTTGGGGGAAAGAGAGCGAGAGGAAGAGAAGAATGAAGAAAGAGAAAGGGGAGAGGGGTATGCAGAGATTAGGGTTAGGGTTACGCCGGCCGAGAAACATATGCGAATGGGCTTTTTGGCGTGTTTGGTTCCTGTGCGCGCTCCGCCCGGCTCGCTCGAGCCTGGCCCGCGGGAAACGGCCGCGCGTGCAGGCGTGGGGGCGAGATTTGGCTGTCGTTGCATGCGATGGGCCAGGCCCGCAGGGAGCGAAGCAAGCAACCAAACACGAGCAGTCACGCGGTCAATGCATGACGCGAGACAGGCTACGCGCAGCCGGGCTACCAAACACGCTATTTGTGATTTCACTTCAAATTGGCCCAACTACATGTGTGATACAAAACAATCTAATATTTTTTGTAATCATATTTTATGATGAAACAATGGAGAATATCGATATATTGTATGTTATATTTGACTAAGGTATTATTTGCGCATCATATTTTTTTTCTTGTTTCATGTTATCGTAATAGCAGGACAACCATTCAAAATATGGATACCGTTGCAACGCACGGGCACTATACTAGTACTATATAAACTCTGTGTTATGTTGAAGATGGTCTTTTTTTTATGTAATCCGTTGAATACGATTTTCTTGTGCAAGGATTCCAAACAATATCTAGAAGTACTTAATTTCATATTATGGAATGATTACGTATGCAATGCTGACCTAGTTATTTTGTGCCACAAATTGATCTTTTCTAGCAACTGTGGATATCTCGGTTAACCGAAAAATCAAATTAACCGAATTGAATATTTCGGTTAATTCAGTTTGGTTTTTAAATTTGTTCGGTTCAATTTGTAGTTCTCAAAAACTGAATTTTTTTAAACCGAACAAACTGCACCGAAAAAACCGAATGCCCACCCCTAAAAATCAGTTAGTTAAAGAATTTCTTTCTCTTTTTTTCCCTTTCGCTGTCACGTTTGAACACGAGAGATGGCCAAATAAGCCATGCCAAACGGGTCGGCCTATGGCCTGCCACTGTTGGCAAACCCAATCGTAAACGGCCAGGCCGACACGGCCCATCTAGTCGGACCGTGTTTGAACCGGCACCTTGGCATGGTACTTTTAAGCTTGTATATATTTTTTAAAAAAAATCTACATTCTTTTGAGTTTTCCTAATTATTCTGGAATTTTTTCAATTTTTATGTATTTTTCATACTTCTACCATTTTACCGTTTTTCTAAATTTTTTTATTTTTTTGGAATGTTTTGACACCAAACGGGCAAATGAGTCGGCCTCGACCCGTTTAAGCTCATCAGTCCGTGAAGTTCATATGCCGGCACGGTACAGGCCATGAGGCTACCAAATCGTGCTTGGACGAGGACCTGATACATAGATCAGCACGACACGATCTGTTTATTAACCGGATAAAAGTGCCGTGCGCCCGTGCCGCCGGTTCGAACACGCTGGAGTTCCCGTGATTTTTTCGCCGGAAAAGTTCCTTGGAATTTTCAAGGGAATTGCTAAGACATTGGATACTGGTTCTCACTCGTTCTACTGAATAACTGTTACGCCCCGTTTGGTTTGGGGTTAAGATATGAATTAGGGTTTAACCCGTCAAATACTATTAGATTAAGGAGGATTAACTTAACCCGGTCAAAGTTTAAATCCTCCTAATCTAAGATTAAGTTGACCCGTTATATTTGTGGAATAAATTAACTCAGCAGCAATTAACATCCTAAATTTTGTTTTTCTAATGCTAACCCACCTAATCTAGCCAAACAGTAATTTAGATTAGCAAGGTTTGTTGCCAAACATAAAATTTAGATTAAGCTAACTGGATAGATTAAGGTTAGCTAATCCGATTATTTTAACCCAAACCAAACGCAGCCAGCGAAGCTAAAATCACAAAGCAGAAGAAGAACAATTGAGCTCGGCCTATCAAGTCCAAGCCAACCTGTGCAGACCCGGATTTACCAAATCCGACCCCTCTGTGTTTCAACCGTGCTAGTCCAGGAACAGCTAGCACACACAGCTCAAACAGTGATGATAACATAGACATATCACGAGTAATTAACAACAATAAAGTAAAGAGTGTAAACATCATCACATTATTACAAGTATCGAGCCTTACAGCTTAATTAAGTGTGAAAGTAACAGCGGAAATGTAGCGACAAAAAGAGCCAATCAGTGTGCCCACAGGCAACCGACTGGGGTACGCTCCCTAGTAGTCCAGGTAGTCTTCCTCTTCAAAGTCTTCTCCACAGATATCGAACGGTGGAATGCAAGCTCTGATCTCCTCATCTGCTTTATGTAATAAGCAGCCCCGCAATGAAAAGCGAGGGTGAGTATGCAACATACTCAGCAAGTCTTGGAAACTTAATGCAATTAACTAAATGCAAGGCTTGAACAAAGGAAGCATATAGGGTTCATTTGCATAAAGCGAAATTGAAATTTAAATACAAGTAATAATTTCATAAAGCAAAGATTTAACAAAATGTAAATAGCATAATTAATTAAATTTGAAGTATAACAATTTTCCGTGTTCCAACTACGGTTGGCTCCAACCGCCAAACTAAAATCCGGAGCTCTAGCAGCTCATGATTCCCAACCACATTTTCATTTTAAACCAAATCATCATTTTTCCATTTAAAACCAAAAACGAAAATCTACTATGTGAAAGCGTTCCACGCTTGCCCTTATCCGTGGGCACGGCTACTCAAGTAGTTTTGACTCTGCAGAGTTGGTACACTTTACCCACACGACATGATCAACCCCTTTCGCCAAGCTATTGACACACATCCTTTGGTGTACCGACAGGGAGATCATGGCAAGGCCTTTACAATGCATAATACCGCTACCGACTCCGCCCGCTAAGGTTTCACCGCTGTTAGGGCTAACCGCCCAGTACAGAAACCCCCTCTTGCGCCTTGCAAGTACCCTCCTGGCAAACCGCACATCCAAATGGTGAAGTCAAATAACGATACATGCAAATTACTTAGCAGTCGTACCCATTATAGACATGTGGTTGTCTTGTATAGCATGGCCCATCGTAACAACACAATCGGTCCTTAATTGATCATGGACAATCACATTCTAGAAATTTGTGCATCCCGACCCGCCATACAACCAATCCGCCTTCTAAACCATTTTTCACTTTTATTTTCAAATTAATACCGGCAACACCAATTTCCATAATTTCCACAATTCATTTGAATCAAATAAGAAAGCATTTCCATAATGGTAAGGTACCGATGTGATTAAGCATGGCTAAGCATTTTCTACCGTCCCATAATACAAAAATGATTATTATTACCAGTACTTAATTTTCCTAGGGTGTCAATTGTTGTCAAAATGAATATCAATGTGGGTATAACAATTTGGCATTTATCTAAACATTTAAAATGACATTAAAGTACAGTACGCAAATAATAAGCATGCAATAATTTAAAAACAAAATAGCATTTCATAAACTTGGGTTCAATATGGTCAAGGAAGACTTGCCTTCAACCTCTCTCGCTGCTGCTACCTCCGCTGGATGCTCCGCTCGCTCAACCGCTAAGTCGTCTACACGCGAAACACGCAAATCGAGACAAAATAAATAAAAAATAAATAAATAAAATCCAAAATTTCAAAATAAATACACCAACAGATAGATCTTGATTTTATATGAATTTAGAAATTTGGATCGTTCAAATCGGAGTTCGAACGGAGGAGAACGGGGCTTCCGAAGTTTAAATGGAGAGAAAATTAGAAAATAAATAAAGTGACACGCGTCAGTTTCCTATTGGCTGAAATTTCGGATTTTCGGGAATAATCAGAAAATACTAAAATAAATGCGTTGACACGTGGGACCCAGGTGTCATTGACACGGTCTACGGTGAACAGAGTTCACCGAAACGTTCACGGATGGTGTGGCGGTGGCACGATGACGTGGCGGCCACGTGGAAGACTAGGGCTTACGTGGCACCGACATGGCAGACACGTGGCGCTGACGCGGCAGACCACGGGTGAACTAGGGCTGACGTGGCACCCATGTGGCAGCCACGTGGCGACTGACGCGGCGGGTTAGGGCTGACGTGGCGACGCCAACGCATCAACCACGCGGACTCAAGATCTACGGTGGCGCCGACGTGGTGACGACGTAGCGCCACATGGCAGTTCGGTGCTGACGCGTGTGGCCAAAGCATCTGCTACGCTGGCACGAGGGCGACGGTGGCGCGGACGTGTCTGGCACGTGGCACCACACGGGAGGCTAGGGTCTACGGGGCGCTGACATGGCGATGAGGTGGCGAAGCAGTTTGGCTCGAGGCTTACCGGGATACATGGCGCGGATCTGGCCGTTGGCGATCGATCGGACGGACGACGAGCTCACGACTGGAGTCGACGGCGCAGGGCAGAGCTATCCCGCCGGAGGTGAGGAAGACGACGCGCAAACGACGGTGGAGTGCCGGATCGGGTCAAAGATTTAGCGAATCCGGTAGGGAATGATGAGATGAACTCAAGGATACCAAGAACTGGGGCGGAGACTCACCGGGGAAGGAGGAATCGGCGGCGGAAGATTGCGCACAAAGGAGGAACTCCGGCGAGGTCGTTAGAGCCAACGGCGGCGTCTCCGGTGGAATGGGTAGGGCCGACGGGTGCGGCGCGAGGTGGCGAACCTCGGGAGGTGCGCGGCGCACGCTTAAATAGCCTAGGGTTGCGGGAAATAGCGCGGAGATCGAGGTTGGTAGCAGGTGAGGCTTGCGACGGCTGCGCAACGTTCGGGGCGACGTGGCGCACGGATGGCCGTGGAATCAGGATCGGACGGCGAGGCGCGAGTTAGGTTTAGGGTTTCGGTTCTGATGTGGGTGGCGGCGCGGATTTCAGCCTTCGGATCGGCGATCAACGGTTGACAGTTTAGGGTTTACTGTGTTGGGCTGAGAGTGCGGAGCGGGCCGGGCGGTGAGGTGAACAGTACCGGGCCGCGCGAAGGAACAGTGAAATCGGCCCGAAGAGAAAAGGATTCGAAAATAATTTCTGAATTAAATAAAAAATCAGAAAATCCGAATATGCTTCAATAAATCCAAATAAATAGCAAATAAATCCAGAAAAATTCCCAAAAATACAGAAAGATCAAATGAAACACAAGGAACCCAATAAAAATAAGAAATAATTAATTTGAAGTATAGATTAGTCCAATTAAATCCTTTTAAATTCTAAAAATTCAAATTAAGCTAAAACTAATTTGAGAAAATTTCCACGGGTTCGGATTTTGAAATTCAAGTTCTAAGAAATTAAAAAAAACGGAATGTTACAAACCTCCCCCCTAACAAGAAATCTCGACCCCGAGATTCGGAACTAACCAGGGAAAAAGCCTGGGTACTCCGCTCGAAGATCCTCCTCGCGCTCCCAGGTTGCTTCTTCTTCTGGATGGTTGCTCCACTGCACCTTGCAGAACTTGATCACCTTGTTCCTTGTCCTGCGCTCAGCTTCCTCCAGAATTTTGATCGGATACTCAGGATAGGTCAGATCTTCATGCAAATCAACATCATCAACTTGCATTCGCTTCTCTGGCACTCTGAGGCACCTCCTCAACTGTGACACATGGAAGACATTGTGCACATTCGACAGTTGCGGTGGCAACTCCAACTGATACACCACTTCCCCACTTCTAGCTAGAATTGGGAAAGGTCCAATGAATCTCGGTGCTAACTTGCCACAAACTCTGAATCGACGCATACCTTTGAGTGGGGAGACTTTCAAGCACACATAATCGCCAGGAGCAAAGGTCAACTCTCTCCTGCGATTATCTGCATAGCTTTTCTGCCTAGACTGCGATGTTCTCTACCTTTCCTGAATCATCTTCACTTGTTCCTCAGCTTCCTGCAGAATATCCGGTCCGAAGACTTTGCGATCACCTGTCTCGTGCCAACAGAGAGGTGTTCTGCACTTTCTGCCATACAGAGCTTCAAATGGTGCCATCTACAGACTGGCTTGATAGCTGTTGTTGTAGGAGAACTCCACATATGGCAACATCTGATCCCAACTAGCTGCATTGGACAATGCACAAGCTCTCAACATATCTTCGAGATCGATTCACCCTCGACCGGCCCATCCGTCGAGGATGATAAGTCATACTAAAGTTCAGATTGGTGCCTAATGCTTCTTGTAACTTTTGCGAAATCTAGATGTGAATTGGTGCCCGATCCGAAACAATCTTCTTGGGCACACCATGCATACACACAATCCGAAGTCATATCTGACTCTGCCAAACTTATCCCCACTATAGCTTGTCCTCACCGGTAGGAAATGTGCAACCTTCGTCAGTCGATCCACGACAACCCAAATCGAGTCATAGCCTGACCTGGTCCTCGGAAGTCCTGTGATAAAGTCCATCCCAATCTCTTCCCACTTCCACTCAGGTACCTTCAATGGCTGCAACAAACCCACTGGCCTCTGATGCTCAGCTTTGACTCGTTGGCACACTGCAATCTCCTTCCTCATTCTCGGCCACCAATAAACACCTCGAAGGTCGTGATACATCTTGGTGTTGCCGGGATGAATCGAGTATGCTGACTCATGCGCCTCCTTCAGTATCAACTGCTTGAGCTCTTTCTGGTTCGGCACATAGATACTCTTCCCAAGCCACACTATTCCTTCCACATCTTCTGAGAATCCTGGAGCTTTACCTTCCTTGATCCTTTCCTTGATTTTCGCGGTTTCCTTGTCCGACTTCTGCATCTTCTTGATTTGATCCACCAGAGTTGGTTGAACTTCCAAAGCAGCAACAGATCCTTCTTCCACCAACCCCAAGTTCAGACGCTGAAATTCCTCATGCAGAGTAGGCTGTCCTTCTTGAATCCTCAAAGTGTTGCAGTAACTCTTTCGGCTCAGAACATCGGCAACCACATTCGCCTTACCAGGATGGTAATGTATGCCCGCATCATAGTCCTTTATCAGCTCCAACCATCTTCTTTGCCTCAAGTTCAGATCCGCTTGAGTGAAGATGTATTCAGAACTCTTGTGGTGCGTGAAGATCTCTAGCGATTGCCAATGAGATAGTGCCTCCACACTTCAATGCATGCACAATGACCAACTCTAAGTCATGGGTTGGATAATTCTCCTCATGTGGTCGCAATTGCCGCGAGGCGTATGCGACAACCTTGCCTCCCTGCATCAGAACACATCCCAAACGCTGCCTCGAAGCATCGCAATAGATCTCAAAGCCTTTCTGGATGTCCGGGCAAACCAGCACTGGGGCTGTAGTCAACCTTTTCTTCAATTCCTGAAAGCTCTGCTCGAAAGCTTCAGTCCACTCAAACTTCTTCTCTTTCTTCAGCAGCTGAGTGAGCGGTCTAGTTATCCTTGAGAATCCCTCAATAAATCTCCGATAGTAACCCGCTAAACCAAGGAAACTCCGGATGTCCGGCACTGACTTGGGCTGCCTCCAATCAAGCACTCCTTTCACTTTCTCCGGGTCCACTGAGATACCTCCAGCAGAGACAATATGGCCCAAGAAAGCAACTTCTGTCAACCAGAACTCACACTTGCTAAACTTGGCATACAGCTGGTGACTTCTGAGCTTCTCTAAGACCATTCTCAAATGTGCTTCATGCTCAGTCTCGTCTCGAGAATAGATGAGAATGTCATCTATGAAGACCACCACAAATCTGTCCAGATAATCCATGAACACCTTGTTCATCAAATTCATGAAGTATGCTGGGGCATTTGTCAGACCAAAGGACATGATTTGTGAACTCATCTGATCCATACCGAGTGGCAAAGGTCGTCTTGGAATGTCCTCTACCTTATCTTGGTGATGATAGCGGATCGTAGATCGATCTTGGAGAAGATACAAGCACCCTTCAACTAATCAAACAGATCGTCGATCCTGGGCAAAGAATACTTGTTCTTGATGGTGACTTCATTCAGAGCTCTGTAGTCGACGCACATCCGCAGGCTGTTGTCCTTCTTCTTCACAAAGAGCACTGGCGCTCCCCAAGGCGACGAACTCGGACGAACAAACCCCTTCTCTTGCAGCTAAAACTAATTTGAGAAAATTTCCACGGGTTCGGATTTTGAAATTCAAGTTCCAAGAAATTAAAAAAACGGAATGTTACACAACCCAACCCAACTACAGAAGCAAACACCATCTTCTCCACGCGCGCGGTCGCTGTCTGTCGCCGTCATTACAATCCCACTGCCTCGGCCGCCGTGGCACCTCGTCGAACCATGGCCTCATCTGCAAGCTCCTCAACTACTGCATGCCTTGGCTACTGTCATTGGCATCTTCCGTTCACTCGCACAGATCAGATGAGAGAAGACAATCAGACTTAAGTGGCAAATTGTCAAGTCGTCTCTTGCAAGGCCAGCAACTAGGCATGTCTATGTGTTGACGCCAAAAACGTGAAGAGGGTTTCTGGCCCACAACACACCGGACGAACACCGGGTTCAAGTGTGCGCGAGCTTGACAATCGATTTGACCCTGAAGAAATTGATGATGATCAAACAATCGGCGATTCGCAACTTTATTTGATCAATGTCGACTTACAGAGGAAAGATTACAGTGCTGAAAAGACTAAAGACTAAAAACTATGAAAGAAAAATAGCGATGTGTTTTGGCTGTTGTGCCCCCTTCTTCAAGCAGCCCTAGCACGCCTTATATACCCGCCAGCCGATCCGAGTCCTGATCTAACACAACAATGTAATCCGAATCGGCTTTATAGTTTCCTATTTGGACTCTGTTTCCAAATATTACCCTTACATTATCCAAATCCTTTGAGGCGCTCCGTGTTGTATCCAAACTCGTGTTCTTCTGCCGATTCCTGTCGTATTTTTCCAAAAATTGGTGCAAACATATGCCCCCCATTTTTGGAAGATAACTTGTTATCTTTCAAAAATATATCGGCTTATTCATCCATCAGCTTCTCTATCCATCGGCTTCCTCGTTTGTGGGTTAGGGAACTGTGTCAATAACTGCTGTTTTGATTGCGCCGTAAAAATCTCAGTGTGGTTTAATGGCAGGTGCCGCCTCAAATTCGCTTCCCGCCACTTTTCACTTTTTACCGCGCTATATATATGCGGGACCCCCACGGTCATTCTCACGCTTTCCAGCTCTCGCACCTTCTGCAATCGGCTTTCATCCTTCGATCGTCTTCTTTGTTCTTACGTTCAAGCTCAGACGAACCATCAATCAGCTGAATGGATCCTTCTCAGGTACTGATCCCAATCCCTGAAAGCGAAGATCAATACTATTTAGGACCAGTAGGAAATTCAACTGTCGATACAGTTATTGACGAGGAAATTCCTAGACTCCCTTTATCGGCTAAAGGCTATAACATAACAGAATGGGGAAAAAGCTTTAGAGCTTGGCCGACGGCTCTCAAAGGCTGGAGGAGCTGGTATATCCGAGTATCGGCCCAAAAGAGGTCTGAATGGGAAAACATGGGCATAATCGCGAGTGTCTTCATTGAGTCTTGCAAACCACCGGCCAATGAGCCCTTGGTGGCCACGACACATTATTTTGGTGGGACACTCTTAATGCTTTTCTTTTCGGGATGGCCCCATCTACCAACCCTCTTAGACATAGCTGAGCTTTGTTGCCTTAGGCCAGACGGAGACCAGATATCGGCTTTTAGCGGCAAGCCAAGATACAAACTAATCCGGTCAAAAGGCGAGGGATGGTCGAAGTACATTCAACACAATAACAAGGTTAATGGGCTAGTATCGGATGAAGAGCACGCAGCTTTTTTGAACCTGTGGCTGGATCGATTTCTTTTCTGCGGGGCTTCCCTTGGACCGACCCAAGTATATCAATATGTGGCAGAGCAGCTGGTTGAAGGTCGTCGGCTTGCACTTGGCAAGATGCTTCTTATAGCAGTATATCAGATGATGCATATTATCAGAAGTCGGCTTTTCTCCGGTTTCGCTCAGTTTATCGTTGGCAACATAGGTGGTCCGTTATGGCTCATCCAGCTCTGGCTTTATAGCATATTTAGCCGATCACTTATCTCTGAACCTTTAGAAGACTCAGCCTTCCCCCGCGAAGATTACCCTGAAGACGCCACTCCGCAGTTCAGAGCCAGTAGGTCACACGGAGAGAGACTGATGATGTGCTCCAGTGGTGACACCAGGATTACCCCAATCGACTTTAAAAAGTATTTATCCTTTTTCCTTCATTTGGACACTGCGACCTTCGGTCAGCAAGACTTCTTTTCCTACAGCGACACGGCCGATTTTCAGTGGCCTTCTTTCCTTCATCTAGATGCTGATAGTTCTTTAATGCCAGCATCGACCATAGAGTTGTACAGAATTTTTATCTCTCCTTGTATCTTCCATGTCAGCTTGAATTCCCGTAATAGGACTTTTCAGCCTTCATACGAGTTCTACCATCCTTCTGTATATGCCCGTCAATTGGGTTTTGGCCAGGTAATACCTAATCTCCCTCTCCTGGATCGTCTTCAACCAAGATCCAAGGTGAAGAATGCCATCCAAGCCGAACTACTCTTAACACTAGCCAATGAACTCCAAGTCACCCGCTTGCCACATTTCTTCCTGAACTCCCGCCGAGCTGGTCAGTTTTCGACTTGGTGGTCACCGATAGCAGAGGCCCTTTATTTGGACCGTTCACCGTCGGCTATCATAGATAAATTCCTTCCAGATTATCATGAGCCGACGATTTCTCCCAAATGACAATGACTCAAGTGAGATAGCTCTTCTGACTCTCCCAAGATGCTTGGGTTACACTAACTCGCTCAGAAGTCAGAGGTATCGGCTTGATTTCAAAAATCTTTATGCCTGCAAATTTTATCTTATTTTGCCTTTTAACCATTTAAACACTCTGCTTTCTACAGGATGCTGCTGCGGGAAACAAAGCTATCATTGATCCGTCGGCTAGCGTGCTTAAGGGAAAACGTCCTCATCAGACAACAGGCTTGACCGACTACACTTCTGCCTCGCTACTCGCATAGACTCAATATTTATTTCTACGGGTAATACGGCCTCTTGTCCATACACCAACTGGTATGGTGACAGTTTAGTCGATCCGTGAAACGCTAGTCGATAAGCCCATAGTGACTCTGACAGAGTTGAATGCCAATTTCGAGGCCTCTCGTCGATTTTTCTTTTAATCAACTTGATCAGAGATTTGTTAGATGACTTGGTTTGTCCATTAGCCTGAGCGTAATATGGCGACGAGTTAAGCAGTTTGATACCCAGGCTCTCTGCAAAGCCTTTAAAATCATTAGACATGAACACAGTTCCTTGATCGGTTGTGATAGTCGAGAATCTTGAATTGATGGATAATGTGTTAGTTAACAAAGCCGATAGCTTCCACGCCGGTGACTTTTTAAGTGGAACAACCGACCCATTTTGAAAAATAGTCCATTCTTGCGAGGATAAACTTATGGCCTTTGCTTGACGCCGGGAATATTTGGCCGATTACGTCTATCCCCCACCCTCTAAACGGCCATGGCTTAATAATCGGATGTAAAGCCGATGCCGGTGCAAGTTGCATATTTCTAAACTTTTGACAACTTTGGCACCCTTTATAATACTTGAAACAATCTTCTAACATTGTCGGCCAAAAATACCCAGTTCGTCTTAAGATCCACTTCATTTTGTGAGCCGATTGATGCGCGCCGCAAATTCCTTCATGGACTTCGCCCATGGCCACCTTTGCTTCTTCGTCACCCAAACATCTCAAGAGCAGCCCCTCCATTGTCCGATAATACAATTCTCCTTCCATCACGACATACTTCAATGCTTGTTGACGAACTTTTCGCGCGGTAGGTCCGGATGGGTCCACTAGGTAAGCTTTTATTTCTGTTCTCCAATCGGCATTATCGACACACAGCACTGCCTTGTCGATCGAGTCAAACGCTTCGTATCGGCTGTATTCCTTATAGCCCGAAGCCGCCTGAGCCAATGTGTTGGCTTTGTCGTTCATTTCCCTGGGCACATGGCTGATACAGAATGATGTAAAAGTGTTGATGACATCACGGCAATATTGTAGATACCTCGATAGCACCTCATCGTTGCATTTGAATTCCCCTTTAATTTGTTGTACTACCAGCAACGAGTCACCATATGCTTCCACATTGCTGGCCCCAATACTCTCTACTAACTGTAGTCCCTTGAGCAATGCTTCGTACTCAGCCTGGTTATTAGAGCATCGGCTTTTAAGCCGATATGCGAACTCGATGTTGTGCCCCCTTGGTGAAATCAACACAATGTCAATTCCACTTCCTTCTTGGCAAACTAACCCATCAAAATACAGTTGCCACGGAACTACATCGACCATTCCTGCCATAGTATCGTGTCCTGTTATGAAATCGGCTATAGCTTGTCCTTTAATAGCTTTGGCTGACTCAAACTATAGATCGAACTCGGTTAGAGCATAAGCCCACTTCCCAAGTCGTCCTCTTAAAATCGGAGCAGATAGCATGTATTTAACAACGTCAGTCCTACATACTACTATGCAAGTCGATGCTAATACATAGTGTCTCAATTTCGTACAGGCAAAGTATAATGATAAACATAATTTTTCTACTGGAGGGTACCTGGTTTCAGTATCCAAGAGTCGTCGGCTTAAGTAAAATATTACTCGTTCTTTACCATCAATTTCTTGCGCAATTACGGCCCCAATGGTCTCATTTTCAAATGACACATATAGCTTTAATGGGATACCTTTACGAGGTGCGACCAAGGTGGTGGTGATGTTAAGTATTGCTTTATATCGTCAAAAGCCTTCTGTTGATCGGCTCCCTACACAAACTCCTGACGATTCTTCAGTTTTAGTAGTGGTGTAAAAGCTTGAATCCGACCAGACAGATTCGAGATAAATCGTCTTAAGTAGTTAATTTTGCCGATCAGCTTTTGCAGCTCATTCTTGCATGTCGGCGGTTTTGTATTCGCTATGGCCTTGACCCTTGTCTGGCTAACTTCAATACCCCTTTGATGTACCATGAAACCAAGGAACTGGCCAGCCAACACGCCAAATGCACATTTCAAGGGATTCATCTTTAGCCCGTGAGCTCTTATGTTCTGGAACACCTTCTCCAAGTCGGCCAAGTGTTGTCAGTCCTCCTTAGACTTGACTACCACGTCGTCGATGTAAATCTCAACAATATGGCCGATTAAATCGTGAAAAAATTAAATTCATGGCGCGTTGATAAGTAGCACTTGCATTTTTTAAGCCGAATGTCATTACTGGCCATTCATACAACCCTATCGCGCCAGGGCACCTGAAGGCCGTTTTGGGGACATCGGCTTCTGCCATGAATATCTGGTTATATCCAGCATTCCCGTCAAGAAAACTGATAATCTTATTACCCGAGGCAACATCGATAAGCATATCGGCTATAGGCATCGGATATTCGTCTTTTGGCGTGGCTTTATTTAAGTCTCTGAAATCTACACACACCCGAAGCTTACCGTTCTTTTTCATGACAGGGACAATATTGGAAACCCACTCGGCATATCGGCAAGGCCTTATAAACTTGGCTTCCATCAACCTTTCAATTTCTTCTTTTATTACATTGTGCAATTCTGGATTAAAACGCCGAGGCGGTTGCTTATATGGCCGATACCCTGGTTTGATAGGCGTAGATGTTCCACTAACTGCTTCGCTTAATCCAGGCATCTCATAGTATTCCCAAGCGAAACAGTCCCTATATTCTCTAAGTATTTTGACCAACTTATTTTTGTATTCTATATCTAATTTTGCGCTTACAAAAGTTGGTATTTTCCTATCACCTTCTCCTATATCGACTTCTTCAAGCATATCTACCAAGTGAAACCTTAGCCCATTTTTTTTCGCTTTGGAAGTCTTCAATGGCTTCACACAATTTATTACTGCCGATAGCTTCTTGCTTTGTCTTGTAGAATTTGGATCATTTTGACCCCATCTTCTCAAGACCTCACTCGCCTAGATCAAAGGTGCCTGGCTTGACACTGATCGTCGTAAAGCCCATCTTCCCCACGCAGATGAAATCACAATCGTCTAGTGCCTTACCTGATATGCATTCCGTTTCTTCGTGTGGCCAATTTGCATCAGAGCTGGTCATGGCAATATGAGCCGATGTATCGGCTGAGACAACTTCGACTTCATCTCCGTTCCACTGTACAAGGAGTTGGTGCATGGTAGAGGGTATACAGCAGTTGGCATGTATCCAATCTCGTCCTAGAAGCACACTGTAATTCCTTTTAGCTTCAATCACAAAGAATGCAGTCGGCAAAGTTTTACTGCCGACGGTTAATTCTGTAACCACCACCCCTTTTGCTTCAGTGGGGTCACCTGTGAAGTCATTTAGCACCATGTTTGTTTTGATCAGGTCTTCGTCGGTTTTGCCCAACTTCTTGCAAGTGGAGAGTGGTATTAAGTTTACAGTAGCCCCTCCATCTACAAGCATCCTGGATATTGGCTTCCCGTTGATAAAGCCTTTTAAGTACAACGGCTTCAAATGCCGATGAGGATCTTGTGGCTTTTCGAACACTGCATCCTGTGCGCCCAGGCACAATTGAGCGAACATATCTTTAGCCGATTCAGTCTTGATCTGAATTAATTTGTAGAAATGAATACCATGTTGATATCTATGGGAGGAGTGTCATTTCGAACTATTGGTGACAGCAAATCGTCTGAGGAATCTGATTCGTTATCGGCTTGTTCTTTTCTCCTCCACTCTTTTTTAAGAAGTTTTATCGGCCGTAGTTCGTTAAATGTTTTATCTCTCTGTTTTTCTTCTTCGGCCTCTCTCATTTCCTGCGTCCTTAGGCGCTGGAGCCGTCTGCGTTGCGATCGGCTAAGCCCAGTCGGACACCATCTATGCTTGGGCTCTACTGGCTTGCGGATTTTACCAACCAAGTTCTCTGTCGGCTCTTTTCCCTTGTCTTGGTTTGGTGTGCCTAGCCTCTCTTTTACTGGCTTCCTGTGCTCTGACTCAGTTTGATTTGTCGTTGGCCTAAATAAACGCTCTTTCACCGATTGTCTTGGCCAATTTTCTTGCGGGTAATGCTCCATGGGGCATGACTTGAAAGATGGTAATGCCACGCCCCTTTCCCAACAGAATTGCCAGAAAGGACATCTTTGGTGAGCTCTTTCTGCGTTGTCTGACCGATACCAATTATCGGGCCGAAACATAGTGTTTGGACGATGCGATTCATCTGGTCGGCGAAACTGTTGCTTCTGCCGATGGCTCATCCTTTCATACTTTTCAAGCAACTGTGAGAAGGTTGGCTTGGGCTTGAACGCCGGTTTTCGCGGTGGAGTTCTTTCAGCTTTGTACCATCGCCCGGCTTGCAACTCTCCCCTTGGCTTAATTGTTCTTGAATTCTTCCTGTATTGATCGGCTTCGATTTGAAGTGAGCCGATTGTTATTTTCAGTGTTTCTCCTTTTGAACTCGACTCTACATCGACTTGCCTCGTTGCTCTGGGTTTTTCGTCGGCAATCTGTTTTCCTTTGCCGGAGCACTGAACCATGTTAATTGGGAAAGGATTAACATCGACTTCCATGGCCGGCTCCTCTGCAAACTTGAGCCGACCGTCTTCAATGGCTGCCTGTATCTGCTGCCGAAAGATATTGCAGTCGTTAGTGTTGTGAGAAAAGAAATGATGCCACTTACAGTACCGTCGTTTCTTGATCTCGTCGGCTGATGGTATGGTATGCCCTTCAGGTAGACGTATCAGTTTTTCTTGTAACAACATGTCGAATATGCGGTCACACTTAGACACGTCAAAAGCGTATTTAACCTCCGACTTACTCCTAGTCGGCTTGAGCCACGAACAGATAAGTGATTTTTTAGAACCCTTTATCCATTCGGCTATATTCACGTCTGCTTCATCTTCAGAAGTTTCACTAGAACTATACTCAACCATGTTTACCTTAGCCTTATCTTTTCCACTGCCATTTAATCTAATTTTGTCCTTCAATTCTTTACTTAAATATCGGCTTTCTTGTGCCGATACACGATGAAGCAGATGGCTTAGATCTGTAAACTCCTGTCCAGCAAGTTTCTCTTTAAGTGGAGGAATTAGTCCTTGAAACGCCAAATCGGCTAGTTGATTATCGGGCAATACTACACTGAAGCACCGATTTCGCACTTCTCTAAATCTTCTAATGTAATCAGAAGCCGATTCACCGAATTTCTGTCGGACAGCACTTAAATCTGAAATCCTTAATTCCAGGCTGCCAGAGAAAAAGTATTCATGGAATCGGCTCTCTAAATCGTTTCAAAAGTGGACCGAATTTGGAGGCGGTTATAAACCAAGTAAGCGGTTCGACAAAGATAATGGAAAAAGTCTAATTTTTAACCCATCAGTTAGTTGCTTCTCCACCTGGGCGATAAATCGTCCAATGTGTTCTAAAGTGGTGACCGAATCATCCCCTGAAAATTTTGCAAAATCGGGAATCCTGAAGTTGTGGGGATATGGCATCCGGTCAATGTAATCTGGGTACGGCTTTCTATAGCCGATCGTTTTTCCTTTGGGTTGTAAGCCATATTGATCTCTCAAGATCATAGAAATCTGATCAGCCCAATTGATGGTATTGGCCGATGTAACACTAGGGTTTGGCCAATTAGGATGAATAGTATTCTGTCCCCCGAGTGCAAACTCGGCTGGTCGGCTTGATCTAGCCGATAGGTACTGTTGTTGCCATGCTTCATACCCATCGGTCCTGGCAGCCGTAACCTCAGGCAATGGAACGAATGGCTCCGTGTATGTAACTACTTTATATGGAGCCGAATTTCTAACTTAGGTTGGTCCTTGAGGTTTATAATTCCTATCTAATTCAATTGGCTGAGAAGCCGACTGGACATAGTGAGTCCCTGATGCCGATGGATCCAACTTTGCAGCGTTAGTATATGCATGAACATGAGTAACCGGACTCGGGCGAGGATTTGGTGCTAACACAGTGGGCTGTGTCGGCATTAGCGAGGGCGTAGGCGCTGACACTTTTGTTGTGTTGGCGTTTGGTGCTACCGAATATGCCGGATATGTTGGGAGTGGCTGCAATGGGTCCATCAATCCTCCCGATGTAGCTAACTCTTGTGCAATCGTTTTCACGCTATTTTCTATCATCGGCTTTAAGGTCGTGACCAAAGCCGATGATTGATTAATTAATGCATGATGCATGGACTGCTCAATCATAACAGATAATTGACGAGCGCAGGCATATATCGACTTCATCGAGTCGATCGACGCCACTTAAGCGGGTTCAATGTTGGAAGCGCCATCTTCTGTGTGACTCCTCGTCGAGTCTTTTGATAGCAACTCAACATCAATTCTTCCAAGGCAGCTTTCCGATCTTCGATTTTCTTGCGTTGCTCTGGAGTTAAATCGTCCAAGGTTGGGACGATTATGGCTTCAGTGTTCACGTCGACTGGTGCGATGGATTTGCTTGCAGTCATCTTGTCGATTGTCCTGTCCCACCGGGCGTGCCAAAAATGTGTTGACGCCAAAAACGTGAAGAGGGTTTCTAGCCCACAACACACCGGACGAACACCGGGTTCAAGTGTCTTGTGGCGTGCAATCGATTTGACCTCGCAATCGATAAGGGAGAGTTGTAAAATTCAATCAAGCCGATTCTTGGGGCGAATCGGCTAAAATTAAGAATCAGCCAGAAAGCCGATTAGAAGGGTAACTAGATTAGTCGATTAAGACTAATCCGAGGGTAAAAGGCAGATAGATTCTGAAAAGGCGATGCGCAACAAGACAGAATAAATCAAACCTGAAGAAATCGATGATGATCAAACAATCGGCGATTCGCAACTTTATTTGATCAATGTCGACTTACAGAGGAAAGATTACGATCTTTGAAAAGACTAAAGACTAAAAACTATGAAAGAAAAATAGCAGATGTGTTTTGGCTGTTGTGTCCCCTTCTTCAAGCAGCCCTAGCACGCCTTATACACCCGCCAGCCGATCCGAGTCCTGATCTAACACGACAATGTAATCCGAATTGGCTTTGTAGTTTCCTATTTGGACTCTATTTCCAAATATTACCCGTACATTATCCAAATCCTTTGAGGCGCTTCGTGTTGTATCCAAACTCGTGTTCTTCTGCCGATTCCTGTCGTATTTTTCCAAAAACTAGTGCAAACACTATGATAGGTGGATCTATACTCTATAGTAGAAATTTTTTTTAATAATACATTTTTATTAGAATTTCAAAAATATTCCACCGAAAAAATTTCAAATATACCTCATGCATACGTTGGACGTCGCGACAGGCCTAAATAGAAAAATACAGGCGGCAGTGCGCGGCACGACGTGGCCTTTTGTCGCATGCTTAACGTAACGTGCAGCAAAAGCGAACGGCGTCGTCAAGACGGCAAGCGTCGACAGAGCGAAAAGGCCTGTCGCGCACGCATTTAAAGTGCTACAGGAGGTCACCTGACGAGCGATGCTCTGAGAATCTTGAATTTTTGTATTTAATATTTTTTGTTGACAATTTTGTTGTAAATTGGTTGTACATAATTGTCTGTAATGAATCGGAAAAATTATTTTATTTAGTTAGTGACACGCATTTCACTTAGGGGTTTTCGTAGCCTCGTAAGGTCCGCGAATATGGCCAAAAATAGCGGGGAAAAACGCAGGCGGCCACTCATAGCGTGGCATACCACTTTAGTGCGGCGAGATGGTCGGACGTTGGCCCACATTTTGTTACCAAAATCGGAAAAAAGGCACTTTCATGAACGCAACAGCAGTGAATCGTGGCCACTTAGGGGTTTTCGTAGCCCATGACAGGTAGGACAAGGTCCAAAAATCTGAAAAAAATCAAGGCGGCCTCGCCAGCGGGCTACCACTTACGTATGGGCGAGATAGCGGGACGTTGCCTCGGCATTTTGTTGCGAAAATCGGAAAAAGCACTTGCGGCCACGAAACCATGGAAACTTTACGGCGTCGAAAAATTTTGAAACTCTTTATGGAGGTTCTGATATATCGATGATATTACCATAAAATTTAAAATGATTTTAAGATATGAGGATTTTTAAAATTCAAACAATACATATATAAGGGCACATACACCGAAAGTTCAGATGATAAAATAAGCAAAAGATTAGATGATATTACAAGGGCATTACAACGGTGGATTTAACTAACTAACGAAAGCACTTTGTCGTCATGGTGGAACAAATGATCGTTCCGCCTATCCGGTGCAAACGAATGATGTAAGACATTTTACGCATATTACGACCGTTGTAATATTGCGACCGATCCTCGGACTCGCTCAATCCCTACTATGAAAGAACTCCATGGGGTTCGCGGTGCTCCCACTGCGCCCATTGGGTGGCCTATCTTGCGTCGTCTCGGGTGTATAAGACTTAAATTTTGGTTGTTGTTTATGTGGATTTACGCCTCCCATATGGGCATGTCATCCGATTCGGCGTCCCCTATGTTAATACCACGGGTTCCGGGTGGTCCGCCTAACGCGTCGAGGATTTGTTGCGTGGTGCGGACCTCGGCCATTGCTTCCCTTGTCCCTTCTTCTTGAGAGGAGGAACCCTCGACACCTCTCTGTGTTGGCGTTGGCGGAGACATGCGAGACGCTGCTCTGTTTTGGCTCGCCTCCACTATATGGTGCGGGAGGTGTGTGTTGGGCTTATGCTTGAACAACCTAAGCGTGCCCATGATCAATGCAATATCTTGATTTGGTGGTTGCATAACACCGTGGCGTACTTCGAGTCTAGCTTTTCACAGGCGGTAGTGGCACCACGGAGAGGTTGCTCCCCGCTTATCCCATGCGAGTTGCACGAGATGTGGGTGAATGCGTCTCGGGTCCACCGGTTGAAATACCAAAGACTGTTCATCCTCGGCCAAGGGCACCCCAGTAGAATCTCCGGTCCGCTAGATCACCGTGGCGGTATCAACCATCGCCTCCGTGCCATGTACATAAGCGTCGGGGCTTTGGGTGGCCTTGGAGGAGGTTCCTCCTTTGACTTGTTGATGTTCGCAAGTGTCCTTTTGAACTCTGTAATGCGATGAACTTGTTTAGAACTACTACTTTGTGAGTTCAACATGAGTATGTCGCATGAAACTCACCGTCGGTTGGCCCCTTGCACACCGCCCTAAGCTCCGTCGATCTAGAAAAGGACATATCTGGCGGCCTCTCCCACCGTGAAGTTCTCGGTGAAGGGGGTAGTTGTCGTGGCGCTTGTTGAGAAATTAAGTGATCACGTCGTTCGGCCGTCGATCCATTGGAAGAAGCAACACCGGCCCTCGTCTTTGAGAAAAGAAAAACGATGCATGAGATGGTAGTGTTACCAGTATTGTGTGGGCCTTGATGGTTTACCTTGTAGGTGCGAACTGCTTGATGAGTGTGGTGGCCGTGTCTCCATGGGTAGATTGCATCATCTTGGCCGTAGGTTGCGATCACATTTCGATCGGGGCAACTCCGGAGAATGAGGCGTCGGCGCAACTCTCATCCGGATATTCGGTTGGATGACTTCGCTTCTTGAAGAGGCGACGATGAGAACGACATTGTGGTTTGGTGTGTTGGATGTCTACCCCTCGGACTGTTTTATAGTGGTAGTGAGGGTTACTCCACACAATTACGCTCTTCTTTGCGGCGTGTTGTCGTTTCATGGCGTGTTGCAACGTGTTGTCATTTCATGACGTGTTGCAACGTGTTGTCATTTAATGTCGTGTTGTCGTCTCTAGCAGCGAGTAGTCACATCGCGCTGGAAAAGCTGTTGCGTGTGTTGTCGTGTCGACTTGGTAAAAATTTGCTAGCGTGAGAGTAGTCACATCGCTGGAAAAATTTATTGCGTCTGTTGTCGTGTCTTCGTGGTAAAGGTGCTACCAGTGAGTAAAGGTGTTAGGTGTGTGACAAAGCGTCTAGCTGATGAAAGGAACAACTAAGTACATAAGATTAAGTTTACAAAAAATACAAATGCAAGTGCAACATATTTCAAATGAAACACTTAGTACATAACATACTAGCAATAATAAAAATCAAAAAAAAACTCTTTGTCGGCCTCGCAAGCAGGAGGCCTCCTCATCCGAACACGTCCCGATCGTCAACTCGTAGCGCGGTGGTGGGAACCTCTGCTGACCTAGCCGGGGCGTCGCGTGCAGTCGGCCGAGTAACTGCGTCGGTCTTTGGCGCTCCGTCTTCTTGACTAAGGCTGCGTCGGTGGTGGCGCTCCGTCTGCCAGTGATGATGATGCCCCACCCCAAAAGACGTCCGTGGAGAGGTAATCACGGTAGTCCTCCGGTGCAGGGCATCGCCCTCGTCGTCGTAGTCGTCGAGGCGTGTCGAGATCGTCTTGAAAAGTGTGCTGCGGGCTGTACCAAATAAAGAATTGTTTTGAGCATTATGTCTGCGATTGTAACACTTGAGCAGTGCATTTCAAGATTACTCACCGAAGCTGGACCGCTCTGAGCGTGCCCTCTCGCGACTGCGGGCGGGGCCGTGTGAAGCGTGCTGGCGCACCCAGCCCGCTAAGCGGCACGCCTGCGGAGACGGTAGAGGCCGGACCCGACACCGCTCGGCGCGTGTCGAGCTATCCAGACACCTCCCGACGTAAATGGTGACGTCCTCTCTCGTCACGTCCTCTCCGTTGGTCACCGATCGTATAAGCTGCGAAGCTCCTGCTACGATAGTGCGAAGACGTCGATCTGCAAAATAAATTACGGATTAGTTAGCAAAATAAATTACGAATTAGTTAGCACAAAAAATTATATCGAAGGTATGACGCAACGTACCAAAGCGTGCCGAACCGAGTTATTATGCTGATCAAAAGAGTGTGCCCAATCTTCAGGGTTATTATGCTGCTTGCCGAACTCGGTAATCCATTTGTCTGCAGCATTATGCATTGGGGCAGATCTCAAAGCACTTTGAGACTGATTCCAATACTCCTCCAGCTCTGGGTATGGTCCATGCATGGGGCCTCTCATTCTATAATCATTGCCAATATCAAGAGAATGCAGCAATGTATTTACCTGATACGGATAAAAGAGTGTTATATACTTATATTCATGAAAGAAAGATAGGAGGCATGCTAACTTAAAGTCACAGAAAGTAGAAAAGAATCTACTGTACTAATCTAGTGAAAACCTCAAATGGTCCTAGGTAATTTCCAAATTCACAGAGGTGAGATATTGTAAGTTAACCTGAGCTTGTATATATTCTTCTGGTTGATCAGCCAAAATATGGCGTGCCATTATGCAGCTACGATCACGTATACATTGTTTGTCACCCTCAGACAAACCAAGAGCTGGTACTGGAACAGGTTGAAATGGCACACCAGCTCGGCCACTTGCAAGAAAAGAATGCAGGACACCAGATAAAACCCTTTGTGGTGGACCTGAAACATTAGTCGGGGGTCATTATAATGTGCTGTGTCTGGGTATCAAGTGGTGAATGGACAAACATCCAGTACATAGGAAGACTTAAGATCTAGAAATCTACCATCCAAAGGCGGTCTAAAGGTTGAGCCTGCATTGTTATAAATTTGCTCAAATTCTTCAAAGCGTACTTCTGGCCCACCAAATTGAGGAATCCCAGGAGGCCGAAAAGATTCAACCCAATCATTAGCAGGGCCCCCACGAATGAAATCGGTACCCTGCAGGTGTTCAATCACAGTTAGGAATGCCCAAAAGGCATAAAAAAACAGTGTTGCAAATGACCATTACCCTTGCAAGTGGTCGTTGATCTTGCTTGAACTCATTCAAACCTGGGATGGTTGACAAGGGAGCAGTTGTGCTCAAATCAGACGTAGTTGGAATACTAACTGCAGCTCCAGGAAGCTCCTTTATCGACTGCACAAGAAAAGGTTATTATACAAAGTTGTCGTGATGTTAACTATAATTTATTAATGCATTTGTAAGTTAATCATCCCACATTTCCACTTCAACCAGCACATATTCTTAATAAAGGAACCTGGTGACAGGTAAGAGACAAAAACTACGTCTTCATGGATACCTCATGATTTATAGTTTAACCACAAGTAGGTCAATCAGAAATTCTCTGTGATTAAACTGTCAAAATTGAACATTCAATGCAAGGTTGAAGTATAATAAGCTCTTTTATCCCCCTTTTCCTTCTTCTCTTTTAACAAAATAAGGGTATAGGAGGAGTTTGTCTGATACTATATAGAACAATCTAACTGGAAGATTCTAGTCACTCAGGTAACTAACCCGGCACTTTAGGAAAAGGGTTTCAAAGCAAGTTTTTTTTTTGAAAGGGGGTTTCAAAGCAAGTTAATGGGCAATAGATACACAACCTCGAACCAGGAGTTGCTCTGGCAATTTTAGTTCCAGTCTAAACTGATACAAAACGCAATCAAATACAGGCGAAAGCACAACGCACAGATTAATGATACTAGTCAATAATTGGGCACATCTAGACTTAGACTGGCGCTTGTGATAGAACCACTTGTTCCTCGCCAATACACTAGCTTCGCACAATTACCATATGAATTGGCATTCCAGCGCCAAGCTAAACATCACAGGAAGATCTAACTACAACCATATCAGACCAGAGAGACACACACATCAATCGGATTGCTTCGGCTTTCGGAAACAACTAGCAAAATCGCGTAGTTCGCACCAGATCATCACCACACGCAGGACCAACCTAAACGACGCTAATTAATCCAAGTCCAGGCATCACGGAAGCAGCGACTAAGCCTCTAATCTCGAGACGTTAAATCGACGGAGCTAGGGTTAGGGCATACCTGCGCTTTGGAGGACTGGCCGAGGACGGAGTTGGCGAGGGCGCCGAAGGGGTTGGACGAGGACGCCCCGTCCGGCGCGCAGTTGTTCTGCCCGGTGATGAGGTGGCGCATCGCCATCTCCGCCGCTCCCGCCGGAGGCGCCCGCCCGACGCCGGCGCTGCTTCGGTCGCCGGCGACGAGTGGCGTTCGTCTCGAGGCGAGGCAGTGAGGAGGGGAGTCGTGCTGCGTCGTGTTGGCTTCGCGGGTACGGGGAGTTACCAGGCCTGTTTGACAACAAGGTTTTGCAAAATTATAGTCATAATTTTGCAAAATTATGGTTTAGAAATTATCTTGGTATAAAAAATATAATTTTATCAAACTCTATTAAAATCATAGTTTTTTTTGGAACTCTTAACTGTTTGGCTACAAAGTTTTGGGAGTTGTTTTGGTGCCAACGCTCAGAAAAATTTGCTCAAGACCAAAATTTTCAAAACAGAGAAAAAACCATAGTTTTGTAAAAACCATGGTTTTTAAAACAGAGTTTTTTAAAAGGCTACCAAACACCTCATGATTTCTAAAACAGAGTTTTTCTCTAAAACCATATTTTTGCCTAGAAACTATAAAAAAACCTTGTTACCAAACAGACACTAAGTTGTAAGAGCCGATAAGATCAGGACACGTGAGAGATTGCGCTACGTACGATGGGTGGTCGGGAACACTTTTTTTCCTTTTTTTTTAATAAAAACTCAGTAGGGATTGGTATAAGTAAACCAAAACCGAATAAATAGAAGAAGAAAATCAGTTTTTTCGATTTTTAGTTTTTATTTTAATATTGTTTGTTGTTCGGTGGACGGTTCGGTTATTTAGTCCGAGAAACCAAAATTATCGAGCACCAAACAGGCTTCGGTCAAGACTCCCAAAGTAGTTGCATCGTGTTGCGTGTGCTGCCTTGGAGCTTTCGCCCTTCGGTCTAGAAACTGAGAACTAGAGAAGTAGTGGGCACCCACAATCCATTTTAGAGAAGTTTTTCTCAGTTTTTTTTTTACAAAAGATCATAATACCCTTTCACCTTCTAGTAAAATAAAGCAACAAAACAGACTAAAGGTACCATAGACTTTTGTCATGCAAAAACAACAATCCAAATATACTATAATCTAGTTTACCAAATAGTCATCAGTTTTTAACAATCCAACTTTTAACAATTCAGTTTTTAAAATCTACTTTCTATAATCTCTAGCTGAAACAAACAGGCCCTCAGAGTCGATGATCCGTCTCCTCCATTCGTCAGCCAATCGCAGCACAGCATGTGCATGCCTCGATCCGTGCAGCTCCCACACCGCATGGCCCTGACTGTTCGATCGGCCGAGACAAGCACACATCCATCCCATCCCGACCGTTCTCTCCATCCAAGATGATCATAGAAAGACGACGCTAATGACCATGCTCCCACATCGCATGGCCCTGACTGTTCGGTGATGAGCATAATGTCGAGTTCGGCATCGACGAAACCACACTCAAGACGACGTGCTTCGAATGCTGCTGCCTGCCGAAGTGTGTCCATCTGTTTCCACCGGGAGTGCGTTGACCCGTGGCTCTGACAGCACATGACGTCGCTAACGTCAAGCCCCATGTCGATGCCACTCGCCGAAGTCACACCGTTGGCACTGGCAAGGATGTCATGACCATTGGCACAAAACTTCTAGTTTAGCGAAGTGAAGGTGATTTGAAGATCTAGTTGTATTGGCAAGTGAAAGTGATAGCATCTAGGTCCTCTCAATTTCTTTATCATGCTTAATTATATGGTTTTGGTGTTGATGATTAAGTCAATAATCATTAAGCTATAAAGAATATTGGTTAAAACATCAAAGAAGTATGCTGAAATGACAAGATTAAGGTGCTTAGTTACTAGTTTTTGGTTTGGGAGATGATTCAAGCCAAGTAGTTAGGATTATTTTAGTTGGGTCGTATTATAAAGGGGGATTGTGCACAAGTTAGTGAATTGGTTCATAAGGCTAAGACAAATTAGACTGTTTGGAGTTAAAACTCTTAGTCATTCTGCTCTTTGAATCAAAATCTTTTCTCATACAAAGTCTACAAATGTTTCGGACTAAACCTCATTTGCTCATCTCTTAAGTCCGGCGCAACTGTAGTCCAAAACTCTATTTTCGCCAGACCATTCCTTTCTGGTCTAGCGCCAAAACATATACGGTATAAAACTCTAACCGAGCGCACACCATTCATGCTGGACTAATCTTCGCTAACTCAAAATTTAGACTTTTCTTGTTCCAAAAAAAGGTTCGTTGGTATAAACTCCTTGGAAACCTTGCTGTAGTGGTGTAACATTCCAAAATTTAAAGTTTTTGAGTGCTTGAATTTCAAAATGAACCATTTGCTTTTTCTCTGAATTAATTAAAGCTTAATTTGAATTTTCTAGAAATAAAAGGATTTGATTTGACTAATCTATCCATCAAACTAAAGATTTCCAGTTTTTGTTGGGTTCCTTGTGCTTCAAAAAAAATTCTTGTATTTTTAGAGATTTTTATGAATCTATTTGCTATTTATTTGGATTTATTTGCTTTTATTCGAATTTCTGGAGTTTTATTAAATCAGAAAATGAATTTAATTTCCTTTTTCCTCCCCAGGCCGAATTCCTTTTTGAGCGGCCCGTTCCTGTTCATCCTTCCCCTGCCAATCCTGTTGCGCCCGGCCCGCTCCTATTCCCGCTCGGCCCAGCCCATCTCCTTGCAAACCCTAGCCCGAGCCACTCTCGCCCGTTGGATTTGATCGCCCGGTCTGCAGCGTGCCACGCAAGCGCGCTCTCCTGGTTGTCTGATCGTCGCCTCATGTGCGACCGAGATAGTGCCACGTCACCCCCGCCGCCGCCACTAGTGTCGTGCAAACCCTAGCCGCTGTCGCCCTCGGTTTTCGGGTTTTTCACGCCTCCCGAGGCTATTTAAGGCCCCGAGGACCGCCTCCCGAGGTTCGCCTCTCCGCGCCGCTCATTTTGCCCTAACTCCCGTCACACGAGTCGCCACCGTTTGCTCCCACGCCCTCGCCGGGTTAAATCGCATAGCAAGAGACCTCTACTGTTTTCCTCCCGTCGGTGAGCCTCATTGTGGTTTTGGTCATGTCGGGTTCGCCGCAGTGCGCTCTCCCATTCGCCTCTTGTCCCATGCCGTCTCGCCATGAGTTTTGCACGCGGCCACTTCATCTTCTCCACCTCCGGCGAGTCAGCGCCGCCGTCGTGCTTGTAACATCCCGAAAAATTCCAAAATAGGAAAAATAGAAAATTTTAAATTTAAAAATAGAATTGAATAAAAATTCAATTGAAATCAAATTTTTGATTTAAAATAATATCTTTTTCTTATTTTCATGCATTCCAATCTTAAGAAAATGATAAATAGCAATATTAAAAACCATTTCTTCCAAAGCAAATAAACTATAAAAATGAAATTGAAATGTGATTTTTAATTTGAAATGTTCATTTCTGGTTTTTCTTGAATTATTGGATTTTCTTGAGCCTTTGCTTTTAAAAGAAAATCAATAAAGTCAGAAATAACAATGTCGAATTTTTATAATTTAAATAATAAAGATAAAATTTTGAAAATTTTACAGAAGCATCATTAACTCAAATACATCTGAAAAACAAAGTTTCAAAAATAAAGGAAATCATTTGTACACTTTAGTAAATCTAAAATAGAATGATCAGAAGTTCAAATATTACATTGTCAGAATTTTAATAAAATAATTACAAAGATTTCTTGTCTGAAAATTTTACTGAAATCTGATCCTCATCTTATCAACCTCAGTAAAAGGTTTCATAAAATATTGAGTTGGTCTGCTATTTGAATCTTGCGGACTAACTCGGCTCTGCCCAGAATTTTCCTTGAGCTGTCCCATTTCTGCAGCTTACAGGTGGGCCCAGTGTCTCGAGCTGGCCCAGCCATCAGTCTCTGTCGACTTCACTCCCTGCCAAATAGCCCTACACGTCGGGCATCTCTCCTGTGCCTTCTCCTCCCTTCTTCTCCCTCGCCGTTTTCTCTCTCCCACGAAAAAGATCAACTCGCCACCGCCTTTCTCCTTTGTCTCGTCTGCGCCGCAATATCACGTAGCCCAAGGACACCCCTGACTCACCTCTGCCACGTTGCTGCCTCGACCGCTACGCCTCTGCCATGCGATGAATTTCTCCGCGAAACCTCGGCCGACTCCCCTGCTCTGCCAAAACGTTGCCACGGCAAAGCATCGACCGCCAGAACCTTGCCACGGCACAAGTCGGCAAGAGCTATCTGGCCAACTTGCTCACCCGAGCCCTGCCCATCTCCTGCCCTGGCAAACAATAAGCATTAGAAATCATTGCCACAACAGCAATTGACAGAAGAACTACCGCACCGCCTCAACATTCTTCGTCCACTCAAAACCAACACCAAACCGCCTCAGCTTAGCTATATAATCCAGTTTGACTAATCTCCAGAGACGATCACAGCCTCATTTACCTTCCCCTGAGCCACTCCTCACACGCAAGCTAATTGCTTTCTTCCCCAATTCCGGCAAGGCCCGAAATGAGGAGAATCATTACGCGCACCTCTACACTCCAAATCAACCCGAACCATCAACACCGTAGCATCCTTGTCACCCCTAGAGTTCATCCCCGGAGCCAATTGGAACTCATCTTCCCCAGAGAACCGTCGCCTTGAGCTCCTCCCTTCCGCCATGGATTCTCATGGTGGGAACCTCTTTCCGCATGCATTTTCTTCAAATAAATTACCGAAATGGATCGTTAGACACTCACTGATACTTATCCAATCATAATCACCAGTAGTTCTTGAGTTCCATTGACCGGTCATGGCGCCGCCGCCCCTCCACGGTGGCGACCTACCTCCCGGCCATCTCCAACCACACTGGTACCACTCCCAGATGCGGATTGACCTGCTGAGTCTATCCGTGCTATCCATTCGTCTTCTCTGGCGAAGCTTCACCGCCGGCGAGTGTTGGAAGCCAGAGCTCTGCTCTCGGTCTCTGCCAGCAAGAGACCCTCCGTCGATCCCTCGCCTCACGATCGCGCCATGCGGGCCAAAATGTCGTAGCTTCGGCTCCTCGGCCCTCTTGGCGGGTCCCTTTATCGGCCTTCGTCGTCGCTTTGTCCCTCTCCCACGCGAACCTGCATTGTCACCAGACCTCCTCGCTTTGAGCCATCGATGCTCGGGCCCAATTGCCAGCACCTAGCTCCAGTTCAGCCCAAAAGAGGAAAGCGTAATCCTCGGTGAGAAGCACACTTTCCTTATTTGGCAATTATCCTTTTTCCAGTATTTTCAAACCCTAGGACCTTCAATTGCGTATAACTTTTGAACTAACAGTCAAAATGAAGTGAAATAAATTCCTAAATTCATCTAAATTCATGTAGATTTAGAATATGCAAAAATATTTTAAAATTGAACTCTATTTAAATTTTTAATTCAAATTTAAAGAAGGAATTCAAAATATGTCATACATGAATATTTTGCAAATGACCTCCAAATTGAATCAAATAAATTTTGTTAGACTTATTAAATCTCTAGAAACTTGAATATGCAAAAATAATTAGGGTTCACTATAGGAAATATTTACGTTAATGTAAATAGCAAGAAAGTAGTCTAAAATTTAATTAAGTAATTTTAGTTTCATGAATCTGAAATTATAAATAATAAAAATACATAATAATATTCTAGAATTATAGAATACAGAAATATAACTTATGAAATAAATTTTGTTAATACTTGAATCAAAGGTTGTTAAAGAAATATATATATGTAAATAATGAACTAACAAAAGTATATAATATCAAAATAATAATAAAATGTTAAGACCATACCTGTTTCATGAAATTATTTTGTTTGAATCTATCTAATTTCTTTTTGCCTTATTGAGATTTATTATTTGCTATGTTGTTATGTTATTATTATCGGACGACGCTTAGAATCCGATGTAACTACTTCCATCATCGACTACAACTTCAACGTCGTCGTAAATAGCAAATAAGCAAGGCAAGCACCCCCTTTGACCATGTTGATCCCAGTTTTATAAATATTTTCATTAAATGTTTTTATTGCATGCGTATATTCATTAAACTCTGCTACTTTGTGGGTACTGGTAGATATACCTGCTGTCTTATGAAATTCTCTTAGTGTTGACATGTGAACCTTGATAACCCTAGAATTATGGTTAGGTAATATCTGATGTCAATTTGGGTATATGCGATGATTAATAATCATGTTTATCCATGCTTTAGACTTGGGATAAATCATTTGGAAAATATTGATCAGATGAAACTTGGAAATATTGAGACATGATGATGATCATTGGTATTTTGGTTAAAAATAAAAAATAAAACTATATTTTGATGCGGGCAATTATTGGCAATAGCCAAAGGTGCATGGATTTGCACGTAGTGTAGGGGGAGATTATTGCACGTGTCGGATTAAGTACTGAACTAATTGTACGTTATATCCAAGTATTTCCGTACAACCACAAGTGCTGGTATGGAACAACCTTAACCTATTAAGTTACTTAAAACTAGCTTTGCACATTGGTAGACCGGAGTAGTACGAGCTTCTTTAGTGACTGGTTGCTCGGAGGGGTGCCCACACCAAGGTGTTGGGAGCAACGTTTGCTGATACAACGATGTACGCCATACTATGGGCATGCTTGATTAATTACTGTACAGTGACTGTACAAACATTTACACCATAGTATGGATTTAACGTCATGGGGCTGGTGCAAAGTTAGGGTTAAGTAATGTAAAGGTTATGTCATGACTCTCTGCGGCACACCAAAGGAAGTGTGCTAATATCGATTACACAAAGAGTTAAGTCATGTCTTGTGGATAAAGCTGTACACCTCTGCAGAGTGTAAATCTTTTCAAAAAGCCGTTCCCGCGGTCATGGGACACTTGGTGCGCCTGCATTAGTTAGCTGTTTTGATATTTTAAAATGGATTGGATACATTTGTTGGAAAGTATTTGTCTCAGATTTGAGCCATGTGTTGGCAATGGACGACTCGATGCTCACGTCGTGGAGGACTGTGAGTTGTTACTTATACTTTACTTACTTGTTATTTTCATATCAGTCAACTTGCTTTTATAAATTTCGTTTTGCAATTACTACTTGTTTTACAATTTAAATTGGCTTTATGCAAATTAACCGTAGAAGCCTTTCCTTTGAAATGGCCTACATATATTGTAGGTTTTGCAAAAGTCTTGCTGAGTACGCAAGTACTCACCCTTGCTTATTCGTTGTTTTTAGGTGAAGGATCAGATTAGCTCGATGAAACATAATTGACGCAAGATTCGGGGATGTTAACGAGTTTTTCTAGGGATTATGCCTTGTCAGTTGCCTGAGGGATTGGATGGGCACACTACAAGACTTTTGATTCTTTCCGCTGCATTACTCTGAATTGTAAGACTTTATTGTATAAATTACCATTATTATTTGAAATAAAGAGTATGGATGTGATATCAATTGTTGTAAATGTGCGTACTAGCTACTGATCATGGGACTAGTACTGTATGCACATGAGATTTCCATTTTTGCATTTATGTAAAAATGGGGGTCGCTACAGTGCTGCCGTTGCCTTTCACCGCATCTCCGCCGTCCGATCGCTCGCGCGACGTCTCTGATCGCCCCACGACGTCGCAGCCCGCGTCATTGTCTTGCTCCGTCTGATCTGTCTTCGATGCATCAGATGAGTGCCGCGTGGCTTGCCCAATCGGCCACCACCCCGTAGCCAGCGTGGTCGCCCCAGGCTGCGTCGGTATTGTCCCCTGTGGCCGCCACATCACCCCATGATTCCTCTCGGTGATCCCAGTCCACCATGAGTCATGTCTCTGACGCGCGGGCCCCATGTGTCAGCCACATTTATTTTTCTCTTTTCTGATTTTCCCGAAAACCCAAAATTCCAGACAATCTGAATCTGACAAGTGTCACCCCTTCTGATTTTTTCTGATTTTCTCTCCCGAGAGACTTCTAGGAGCCCGTTCTCCTCCGTCCGAGCTCCGATTCGAGTGATTCAAAATTTTAAATTCATCTAAATTCATGATCTATCTTTTAGTACCATTATTTTGAATTTTTTGAATTTTTTTGAATTTGTTTTATTTATTTGTTCTCGTTTCACGTGTAGACAACGCAATGATCGCAGCATTTAGCGATCATCGTGCAGGTAGAACCAAAGAGTGTCAACGAAGGCAAGTCTTCCTTGATCATGTTGATCCCAAATTTTATGAAAATATTATATTGTTTTTGACGAGGCCTGGGAGCTCCTCGACCTATCGGCATACGGTCAACGGATCCCCATGCTCGGGAGGCCCCGACCACGACACAGGCGCCAAGACTGGGCGCTCGACCTCAGCCTGTGTGCCCGAAGCTCGACTCATGCGACCTCTGGCTCAAGGCGGGTCTCATCTGAGCCTGGTCCACCCAAGGGTCTCGGATCTAGCGTTGACTTGCGATTCTTCGGAAGAGCGGGTCGTGGGGATGACTCGGAGTCGCGGCAAGCAAGCAGCGATTCTGGCTGTCTTCGCAGCATTAAAACCCACGATCCGCAGTTTCTCCCGACCGATTCGTGCGTAAGGGATATAAAGACCAAGGATGCATGAGCTCAAGGAGGACAGCAACACACACAGCACTCGAGCTAGGGATCTTCATTACTATCTTGAGTTGTAAACACTTTATTACAGTACACCCACATAACAAGAAAGTCACCGCCGCAAAAGCGGCGGAGAGAGTCATTACCTTCGCAGGGCTCGAACCAAGATAAAACTTGTGTCTCGTGTTACGTTGTCGCCCGACTCAGACCATCCTCACGTCCGCTAGCTTCCTCCGTTAGAGTGAAAGCCGCCGGGTCCCTTAACGTTCTACCCCTACCTCACTTCTTGCGGTTGGCGATCCCGATCGTCGGCAAATGGGCGCCAAGTGGGGCGATTGTTTTGCTCTTTTGCGCAGAACGACACGAGATCTCGTGAGCATGGCGCCTTTCATTGATGGATATTCCTCGAGCACGGACTCGGGCTCCGTGTCCTCGTTCACGCTTATCGCCGCCGCCACTTTCGGCGGCACGTCACGGTGGCGGGACGGTCCAGCGCCGAGGAAGTTGCGGATGACCGTGATCCGCGAACCCACAAGACGCTTCGCCGGATGGTGCGAGTTGCTATCAACTGCCATAACCGCCCTCGGAGGCCCCGAGAAAACGGCCGTCTTCGGCGCCAGACTCCTCACCGGGGCGCCTCGCCTATCGCCGGGTCATGGCCGACCCGATAGGGCAAGGTCGAGCTCTTCGGCCGGACCTGGCGAGCTCGTCGGCTGCGACAAGGCCGAGCCTCCGCGACTCCGTCGGCACTCTGGGACTCGTTCCCGAGGAGCGGCGATAACACGTCCGCCGCCACCCGCGTCGGACTTCTCTGCTGGAGTTAGCCCCGGCGGCGAGCTCGGGGCGAGGCTCGACGCAGACTTCGCCCGGCGTCCACGAACCGCGCCAACCAGACGAGCTAGGGCGAGCCGTTCGAGTCTGGCGGCGGATCTCTGGATCACTCCGGGGCGTTCGCCCGAGCGTCGGAGGTCGGGACCGCTGCGTTACCAACGAGTGACTCCGCGCTTCGGTACCATGGTCGTTCCCACCGGTCGGGCCGACGCCGAGCCTCGACTCGAAGTCCGCGATGGCGTCGGATCTCGTCGGCGGTGACCATGACCAACGCGCTGTCGGCCTACGGTTGCATGGCATACTCAAGCGGCCTTAAATCGCGTCGCGATGGCCGTAGCGCGTTCAAGCCATGTTGATCGAAGCGCCGACGGGACCAAAAACCACGCGAGTTCTGTCCATCTATTCGACCGCTATCCTAGCGGCGTAGGAGACGAGCTTCGTAATAACCAACTACCTCCGACCGTCTTTGGATGGGGCCGCTAGGACCGGCTTTTCAATCGAAGCGGCTCCTTCAGTCGTGGCGCCAGATCGAGCGCTCTTCGCTCAACTTCGAGTTGTTATGGCGGCCGGCGGAGAAAGACAGATCGCGTCATCGAGGAAGAACGAGCCACTACGCGACTTTGTGCGGCGATTCATCCGCACGAGGAACCCGATCGAGCATTTCGACGAGGCCGTTATCAAAGCCTTCAAGTTCGGGTCGCGATCGGCGTCTCACCGAGGACACAGAGATCACATCGAGGCTCGGCGTCAACAAGCTCTTCCGCATGGCGGAGCGGTGACGCGACGCGACGATGCCGTCCGTTGAAACGCGACTACGACCAAGGTAAGCTTGTGCGAACCAAACAGAGGTCGGTAGTCCAACTCGAGGCGCCACCAAGGCGCCACCTCCAAGAAGCGAAGCGACCGCTAGGGCGGCGGGGCTGCGGTGATCGTCTCGGCGGATGGCCATGTGAGGTCCTCGAGTCCGAGGCGAGCTCGGGAGGACTCTAAGCCTCGCCAAGGTCGACCTCCCGGCGAAGAACCGGCCCAAAGAAGTGCCTAACGCGCCGATTCCGCAAGCCGATGCGGCGCGGAGGAGACCGAAGGTCGCGGGATATAAGCAGTCAAGTCTGCCTATTCCATAGGGCGGCCGCCACGACTGCGAGACTGCGGGGCTTGGCGAGAATAAGTGGGCGCCTTCTCGATGGGCGGGGTGAGATGCCCGTGCTCGAGGATGACGACCGGCCGGCCGGGTGAATCTTGGGAGCGAACACGACAACCTCGATTTGGAGTTCGGCAAAGAAGGCGAAGCGCCGGATCGGCGTCATCTTCGGTGGCTCGTCGGCTTACGGACCAGCGCGAAGTCAAAGCGGCTACGCGGACCATCTACTGGTCGCCATTTGAAGCCCTCGAACGACCACCAAGTGGGTGGGGCAACCATCACCTTCTCTCCGGAAGACGGCTCCCGGTATGGCCCGAGACACGAAGACCGCCTTGGTCGTGACCCGACCATAAGCAACACCACGGGTCGGTCGTGTCATGGTCGATGGCGGCAGCTCTCTTAACTTGTTATAGGTCGGGCGCTCGGCCAAATCTGATTCCGGTCGAAGGTCAAGAGCATCACCATACCATTCTTTGGGATAGTCCTCGAGCTCGACCACCCCTTAGGGCGGTCGTTTACCGTCACCTTCGGCTCTCGACAACTTCCGCACCGAAGTTGATCACCTTTGAGGTGGTCGAGGCGACCTCCCCATAACGCCATCCTCGGGCGGCCCCTGGTCAAGTTCATGGCGACCAACCACTATGGCCATCGATGCATGAAGTCGCCGCCCACCCAGCGTCATCACCGTCGCGGCGACACCAGCGGCGCATGGCTGCGAGACCAAGGCTTGGCCCTCGGCGGCGTCTTTGCCCAGCGTGACCGGAGGCATCGACCAAAACGCCCGCCGTAAGCGGCGATCCGGCCAATGAGCAACGAAGGCCGTGTTGCTTGATGAAATGACCCGGCGGTCGTCCACGTCTCGGCGAGTTGAGTTCAAATAGGAACTCGAGCTCGTCACCTTCCTTCAGCGCCAACAAGGGCATATTTGCTTGGGAGCCCGCGGACATGCTGGCATCCCAAGGAAGGTGATCGAGCACAAGTTGCGAGTGGGACCGGTTCCCGACACATGCAAGCCCGAAAACTGCGCGTTTCTCCGGAGAAGGTCGCGATCATCAAGAAGAACCTTGACAAGCTCTTAAAGGCGGCTTCATTCGTGAGATCAATTACTCGAATGGTGGCAAACCCGATCATCGTCTGCGAAGAAGGGAGGAAGTGGAGAATGTCGTCGATCATACGGGGTTGAACTCGGCTTGCCGAAGGACAACTTCCGCTTCGCTCGCATCGACCGGATCGTCGACTCCGCGAATGCCAAGATCTTTGAGCTTCTTGGATGCTTACTCGGTACCACCGGATCAAAATCGGGCGCCGAGGGCGAGAGCAAGACTTCCTTCATCACCGTTTGGCACCTATTGCTATCGACCATGTCATTCGGTCTGCGCAATCACGGGCCACCTTTCAACGACTAATGACCAAGACTTTGAGCCACGGTCGGGCGGAACCTTGAAGTCTCGTGGGCGACATCATCGTCAAAGCCCCTCGAGGGCGACCATGTTCGCGACCTCGAGAGACCTTCGCCAACCCGAGCAGGCACAAGATCAAGCTCAACCCCGAGAAGTGCGTGTTGGTAGCGGCGTCCGTGGAGTCTTTCGGCTACATGATCGGGGCTCGGGGTTGGTCCAAACCGGAGAAGATCGAGGCGATCGAGAAGATGGTACCTCCGACCTCGATCAGCGGGTGCAAAGCCTCACCGGCCGCATGGCGCCCTCGGCAATTCATCTCGAGGCTCGGCGAGCGGCTCCCATTCTTCCAAACCTTGCGCAAGTCCGGGCTTCGAATGGACTCGAGGCCCAGCGATCGCCGACAATCACGAAGGCGTGCTGTCGTCCCCACCCCTCCTTACACGCCGCAACTTTGGTGAGAAGTTCTTGCTATACCTCGCAGCCCACCCCTCAAAATTTATTAGTGCCGTCATGGTGGCCGGCAGGGGTCCAAATGACACCCATTTATTCGTCGGCGAGGTCTGCGACGGCCAAGGAGCGCTACCCGCAGTACAAAAGCTTTTATATGCTCTTCTCATGGCCTCGCGCAAGCTTCGCACTACTTCGGCACATTCTCGTAGTCGTCGGCGACTTCCGCTCGGAGACATCTGAGAACCGGAGGTGGCGGACGAATCGCCAAGTGGGCCATGGAACTCGCGGCGTTCGGCGTCGTGTCGTGGCGCGAACGACCATAAAGTCGCAAGTACTTCGCCGACTTTGTGGTCGAAAGACGTCATGACACTCACGAGCCCCAGATCGAGGAAGAAAAACCCTGGGTCATGTTCTTCGACGGCTCGAGGTCCTTCAAACGCTCGGGGGCTGGGATACTTATCCTCACCCCGCGCGGCGACGAATTGAGGTACGTCATTCGTTTTTGCTTCCCAGCGACCAACAATGTGGCGAATCTGAAAGCCCTCTGGCCGACTTCACGAGCTTGCAAGGCTTTGGGTGTCGCCGCTTTGGTCGTGAAGGGCGACTCGGCTCGTCATCAACCGGTTCAACAAGGACTACCAATGCTCGGAGATTCGATGGCAAAGTACCTCGCCGAGGTGCGCAAGATGGAAAAATGGTTCCGGAACTTGGAGCTCAAGCACATCCCGAGGAGGGACAACTCCAGCGCGGATTTCCTCTCCAAGCTCGGCTCCTCCGACGACGCTATCCCACCCGACGTCATCTTGGAAACGCTATCGGCCCCGTCGATCTCCGACCAGGAGGCCCTGATTGCCGTAGTCGAGGAATCCTTCTGGGCGAGGCCATTCACATACCTCTCCGGGCGACACCACCCGACCTGCCGAGAGGCAGATTAAGCGCCGGGCGAGTTTGTACTGCGCTCGTCGAGGGGAGCTCTGAGCGTAATGTTTACGGCATCCTAACACGGTGCATCTCCACGGAGGAGGTAAGTACCCTCTTGCATGACATCCACTCGAGCCTCGTGGGCGCACTCTTCGTCTGAGGACAATGGTCGGAAGGCCTTCCGCATGGGATACTATTGGCCCTCGGCGCCAGGATGCTCGGGATATCGTCACTTTTGCCGAGCATGCCAATTCCACGCACGAAGGTCGCATCAACCGCCTCTGGCGCTCGGACCATTCGCTCGCATGGCCCTTCTCGACACAGGGTGGACATCCTCGGTCCTTTCCCTCAAGCAACCGGGGAAGAAGTTTACGTTAGTTCTTTGTCGACACCTTCACCAAGTGGATAGAGGCGAACCGGTCTCGACCATTCTGACTTCGGCGGCGATCCGTTTTTCCGCTTGAACATGGTCACGGTATGGGGTTCCGGCAAACTAATCGCGACAACGGTACCACGGTTTACCCGGTGAGTTGTTCCAGGAGTTTTGCGAAGAACTTCGGCATCAAAATATGCCGCGCATCGGTGGCTCACCCCGAGCAATGGAGCGGCGGAGCAGCGCCAACGAACAAATCGTCGAGGCGTCAAGAAGCGAGTTGCGAGATGAGCTCGAGCGATTCGGCAAGGCACTGGTGGGCGAACTTCCCACGTCCTATGGTCTATTCATGTACCACGACAAAGCCGAGCCACAAGGTCCACGCCCTTCCAAATTGTTTTGATCTTGCGAGCCGCCCCGCCTCCCGAGGTCACGCTAGGCTCTGCCAGGGTCAGCATGGTCGACCAAGTCGACTTCGAGCGCGAACGGTCTCTCGACCTTACCCTAGCGGAAGAAGTAAGGTGCCGTGCACTGCTACGATCAACGCACTACCTGCAAGCTCTTCGCAGACATGCGTCCCGGTCGGTACGACCTAGGAGGCTCCTTGTTGGGGACCTAGCTCTGAGGCGGATTCAGAGCTCGTCCAGCACCAATAAGTTATCCCGGCGGTGGGAGGGCCCTATAGAGTCGTTTCAGCAGATCGCCGCGGGGCTTCTGGCTATATTGCCGATGGTAGAGAGCTCTCTGGCTCGTGGAACATAGATCGACCGGAAATTTTATGTGTAACCTCTATGCCTCATATTTCAATAAAAGTGGTCTTCCATTCCTTTTCTTTTATCTGCTTCCTTTTGTGTTCTTTGGTTTTCTTTTGGTGGCTCCTCTTTCGAACATGACCCCGTCCATGGCGCTGCTTCGCTCCTAAAGTCTTAGTCTGAGGTTTCGCTCACCCCAGTGAGACGAGCTAAGCGTAGCGAACCTCTTCGCAATCTAGCTCTCCCTGTGCGGGCTCGAGTCACGAACCTCGCCGCTTTGACGATCGAGCAATGCGCATGGTCGCAAGGGTCATGCGACGCCGGTCTATTTAATGATGTTAGCCTCGTGTTCTTACGCGCCATTGCGGATTGTTCCTCCACTTTGCGTGTCGTGGCCTCACGTCCACATCTACGTCTTGTGCCCAAGGCACGCGTCACTCGACCTCGGGCCCAACGGGGGCTGGGTAAAGCTACGCTTCCGGCACCACGACCTAAAAAGCACGGGCGCGACGAACAAACGAAGCGATAGTGACTTCAAGTATCCCCAAGACCACGGATTCATAACAGGGACGAGGTTTCTTTGTTCACTAGAAAGCAAACTGTTTCCTGTTAGTACATTCCCTGCTTTTAACGTTTTCTACAGGCCGGCCATCTCGCGGGCAAGCTTTTCCTGCTCGAGCTGGGCCACTTTTGCCCTCAGGATTGCGATCTCCCCCTGGAGCGGGAGGGCTTCTTTGAAAGCATCCATGACGTCCGGCGCCGCTCTTCTTGGTGAGCAGGCGCTCTTCGCTGCCTTACCGAGGCGCTCGAGCTTCTCTTCGAGTCCGGGAGCTTTGGTCTTGTCTTCGGGAGATGGCCTCGCGGAAGCCGTCTCCAACGCCTCGACCTTAGCGCGTTCGACCTCGAGCGCCTTGGTGGCATGGTCGAGCTTCCTCGAGCTCGAGGATTTTGGCCTCGAGCTCGGGAGGTGCTGCTTGCCGCGGTATGCTGCTCCATAGCAGCCTTCTCCGAGTCCTTGACCTTAGCCCGCTCGGCCTCAAGCGTCTTGTTGGCGCTCCCAAGTTCCTCCTCGAGCTGGAGCACCTTGGCCTTGAGCTCGGGGAGTCGGCACCTCCATGAAGCCTTCTCCAGAGCTTCGATCTTGGCCTGCGCGACCTCGAGCGCCGTGGCTGAGCGTGCGCGCTCCTGCTCCTCTGCCTTAAAGCAAAAGTCGCGTTCGGAGGTCCGAGTCTGCTCGAGCTCTGCCGCAAGATGGGCTCGGCGCCCTCATCGTCCGTAGATCTTGAGCTCTTGGTTCTTCTGCTCGAGCTCCCCCTGGTCGACCTCAATGGTTCGGACGAGCCTGTCGCGCTCAACCTCCCGCGCCTCTACCACATCGAGGAGACCTCTTAGCACATCCGCATGCTCTCGAAGGCCTTGAAGCCCTCGGATGGCGTGATCGGTCACCTTCACGTCAAAAAGGTGGCGAAGGTGAGAAAGGACAAGGGGACAAGCTACAAGGTGAGAAGTATCTTGGAAAGTCCTTACCTCGCGGAGGCGCCTCTCGAGGCTTGCGCGGGTGAATTCCTCACGGTCTTCAATGCGATCGCGAGGGATTTCCCCCTCCTCCTCGACCATGATGTGGGTGCGAGTCGACCTCGGGCACCGGCCAGCGCTTGGGCGAGTCTGAATCCCGCCATGAGGCGGCACAGTTACCACGCCTCCCCGTGGTCGAGTCCGTAAACGAGGGGGCGGCGGCGGTGTTGTCCCCGATCTCATGATCGGCTCTGCATTCGCCCGATGGCGAGGGGCAATAGCTCGATCATGGCGCCCGACCCCATGGCGGGGCACCACGACCTCGGTGTCGGCGATCGCGGTGGGAAGGTCGGCGTGGCGTCTCGACCAGCGTCCCGGTGGCCGGAGGTCGCGGTCTCCACTCGGGCGGCCGTGGTGGCGTGGTAAACCGGCGTAACCTCGGCGCTCGAGCTTCCTCCCCTCGGTGGCCGGGTAGCTCGTCGGCAATGTCTGCTGGCGTGGGCCTCGCCGTCTTTGAAGTCATGCGTGACCATGGGCTCATTTTCTTCAAGACGAGTCGTCGAGCCCTTAGTAGAACTTCATGCCACCAAGGGGTGGCCCGTGGAGGTCGTGTTCCACGGTGACTGCGGCGAGGGCCAGACGGCGTTCTCCTCCTCGGTTCAGACTATGCTGAACAACGACCATCGTCAAAGCAGGCGGGTTTGAGCTCGGATACTCAAGTTCTGCGATCAAAAGTCGCGCTAAGCGAAAGGATCTGCGGAAAGGCGCGCGATTCGGTCTCGAGCTTACAGGCCACGAGACCTCCTCGCCAAGGGCCGCTCGAGGTCTTGTTGCCCGATGTCGAGGGCGCGCACGTTTATGTGTCCTCACGACTGGGACCCGGTCCGAGCCGCCCCTCATCACCCGCCATGGCGAGCTCGTCTTTCGAGGCTTTGGGGCGGGGTACTGAGGACTGGCGGCGGCAGCTCTCTCTCTTCTTGCGAAAGAAGGAATGTTAAAAACAGCAAGGCATGGAAAGAACGCAAGGACTCGGGGGCTCGACCAGAAGGGCCCTCACCGTAGCACGATCCCCCCACTCGACATGGCGCTTCTTCGCCTCCGATTGGCCCGGTCCGGTTGGGGGAGGCCTCTTCTTCCCCTTCTTGCTCTTGCCCCCACCGGGCAGCGGGAGCATCCTCCTGGCTGTGTCGAGCAACTCCTGATGGTCCTGAGATCTTGCGTGGGTCAGAAAGACCTCGCTAAAAAGCAGGTCAAGGGCGTGGGTCGGGGCGGCTTACCTCGACCTTCCGTGAAGTACATTCTTCGGGTGGGTCGTCAAGGGTGTATCCATGCGACTTCCCAAACATTTGAACATCTGTCGGAATCCAGAGTTCCTTCATTTGCAAGAACATGGGCCGTCGGAAAGGCTAAAGGATGGGCTTGAGCGAAGTTCCAAGGCGGAGGCCTTGCGGTCGTGCCTTCACGAGTGGGGTCGTTCGCCCGTAATCTCGAAGAATGGGTGCTCCTCCTCCGCAGAGGGACACCTTGTTCATAAGAAGTCGGCGATTGCTGCCGTAAGGCAGCGTGGCGCAAATGTGGATGGCGGCGATGGCCTCCTCGTCGACCTCCAGATCTTGGGCTCGGGGTCTCCTTCTTCTCGGTGTGAGGGGGCCCTCGTCGTCGAGCCCGTACTCCCCTTTCTTGAGTAAAACCACCGCTTCGGACCAGGGACCAGCGAATCCGGCGGCGCGACTTCGGAAGGACCATTTGAGCGGTTGGAGCGGAATCTGAGACACCCGACAACGAGGTCCTTCCGGGCGCGAAGAGGAGTAATGGCGAAAAACGGCGAGGGTGGGGAGAATCCCAGAATCCCTCGCATAGATGGGAAAAGATGGCGGCGTGAGGATGGAATTTGGTACAGATTGATGAGCTCTATTTAGCAGACTAGAGAGGACGTCCGCCATTAACTCACTCTCCGGTCCGCATGATCCAAGGAGGCGTAATGCTCGGTCTGACGATCTCGTCATCCTAGGGCGAGTTCGGTCTCGCCGCCCGAAACCGCCATGTGACCGGTCTACTATCCCGGTGGTCTCGAGCTCTTTCATTCTCGCGTCTGACAGGTGCTCCTCCCAAGCTTGGTCATGGCGTCGTGGAGCGCTGGTCGAGGGAGTGAAAAGAAAGGGCGCTTCGGCGAGAAGCTTGAAGACAAAGGCGCAAGAGCAAAGGGTCTCGGCTAATGGCGTGGCGTTGGCCTCGAAGAACCAAACACACCAAAAACACCCCACGGCGCCTCAAAAGCGTGTCAACCGTGATCGTGACGGTGCAATTAAGGCTGGAGTCGAGGCGCCGCCAGTGCACGCCAACCGTTCACATCCGTACCAACATCGAAGTCAGGGTTGCCGGTGTCGAGGCGAAGATTTGCTTTGTGGTCTCCGCCCGCCTCGACCAAGGAGTTTAGACCTCTGAAGGTCTTTTCGTCCCAAGATAGGCTCGAGGTCGTCCCGGGGTTCCTTGAGCCTAGAGCCTAGAGCCTTGGGCGGCCGACGAGGCTGGGAGCTCCTCGACCTATCGGCATCGGATCAGCGGATCCCCATGCTCGGAGGCCCGACCACGACACTGACGCCGCAAGGGCGCTCGACCTCGAGCGCGGTGTGCCCGAAGCTCGACTCATGCGACCTCGGCTCGAAGCGGGTCTCATCTGAGGCCTGGTCCACCCAAGGGTCTCGGATCTAGCGTTGACTTGCGATTCTTTGGAAGAAGCGGGTCGTGGGGATGACTCGGAGTCTTGGCAAGCAGGGCGATTCTGAATCTGTCTTCGATCGCATTAAGAGCCACGATCCGCGAGTTTCTCCCGGCCGTTACGTGCGAAGGGATATAAAGACCAAGGATGCATGAGCTCAAGGAGGACAGCAACACCACGGCAGCTCGAGCTAGGGATCTTCATTACTATCTTGAGTTGTAAACACTGCTCATACACCCACATAACAAAGAAAGTCACCGCCGCAAAGCGGCGGAGATAAGTCATTACCTTCGCGGGGCTCGAACGATATAAAACTTGTGTCTCGTGTTCGTTGTCGCCAGCTCCGACCATCCTCACGTCCGCTAGCTTCCTCCGTTAGAGTGAAACGCTGCTCGGGTCCCTTAACGTTCTACCCCCTACCTCACTTCTTGCGGTTGGCGATCCCGATCGTCGACAGTTTTAAATTATGCATGCTTATTATTTTGCGTAATGTACTTTAAATGCAGTTTTAGGGTTTAGCTAAATTCCTGATTTGTTATACCCTGATTGTCTTTAATCATGACAACCTTTGATACCCTAGGTGATACTAGCTATTGTATTTGATGATAACTATTAGTGTAGCATGGGACGGTAGAATTGCTTAGTCCTGCTTAAACGTTTCGGTATCATGCCATTATGGAAAACCTTTTCAAGCATTGTTTAAACTTATTTGTGAGATTGTGGCAATTGGTATTGCTGCTGTTATTTAATTGAATTAAAGTGGAAATGATTTAGACCAGGGCGGATGGATGTTTGGTGGGTGCTGGATGCACGAGATCTTGTAAAGTGATTGTTCCGCCCTAGTCAATTAAGGACCGAAGCATGTGTTACCATGGACCGAGCACTACCGTACAACCACAAGTCTATATGGGTACGACCTGACTAATTAATTTGTGCGTCTCGTTATTGGCTTCGCCATTTGGTTGAATGTGGGTGCCGGATATAGACACTCGCAAAGCACAAGAGGAGGCTTCTGTACTGGGTGGCTAGAACCCTAACAGCGGTAAAACCTTAGTGGGCGAAGTTAGTAGCAGGGTCGTACATTGTAAAGGCCTTGTTAGTAGCAGCGGTAAAACCTTAGCGGGCGAAGTTAGTAGCAGGATCTCTCTGCCGACACACCAAAGGAAGTGTGTTAATTACATGGCGACAAGAGTTGATCATGTCTTGTGGGTAAAGTTGTACACACTCTTCAGAGTTAAAACTACTTAAGTAGCCGTGCCTACGGTCAAGGGCGGGCAAGGTACGCTAGCACATTGTAGATCTTATGGTTTTGTTTTAAATGAAAATGATGGTTTGGGAATCTATGAGTGGTTGGAACTCACGGGTTTTGATTTGGCGGTTAGAGCCAGTCAGGTGGTTGGAACCTATGTAGTTGTTATATCAAAATTCAATTACTATTCAATTTCATTTTTGTTAAATGATGCTTTGTGAAATTATTATTGGTATTTAAAGTTAAATTCTACTTTACGCCAAATGAACCATATTATGCCTTCAATTGTTTAGCCATGCATATAGTTATCATGCATTATGTTTCCAAAACTTGCGGAGTACATTTTGTACTCACTCTTGCAACATCCCAACTTTCCATAGAGGAGTGTGCTGAAGCTGAAGGTGACTACGAGTTCTATGCTTGTGGTTATGATGAAGGCGATCTGGACTACTAAGACGCGTACCCCAGTCGATTGCCTGTTGGGCATATGGATTGGCTCACTCTACTGCTGCTATTTTATTTCCGCTGTTTCTTATTGAACTCAAGCCATGAGGCTGTTTATTTGTAATAAGTTGGCTATAAGGCTAAACCTTTCTGCTTAATTAATATTATTTGATTCGTGATATGATTGTGTTATCATCACTGTTTCTACTGTATGTGCTAGCTTTTCCTGGACTAGCACGGGTATACACAGAGGGTTCGGATTTGGAAATCCGGTCCCGACAAGTGGACCAAATAGTTTTTTAGTCCAAGTAGTCATGATCAAATTTTATACCGAGTCTATTCCATTCACAACGGACCGAATTTCCTTTGCAAATAATTTAGTCCGGTGCTAGCTTTCTATGACAGACCTTTCATTCTCTTAAGTTTGTGGTAAAAGTTTCTATTGTTTAGAGCAAACCGAGCGCACACCATTCACGCCAGACCAAATTCTGCTAACTCTAATTTTAGTCCGGCGCAAAAGTCATCCTCTCAGTTAAACTCATTCATTATGTCAAAAGTCCGTGGCTGAAAACTTCATTGAATTACATGTACGACAGACCAAAGTTTTCGGTCTGGCGGACTTGTAAAATCCTTATCTCTCCACCGGACCAAATCCTTCAATCATCCAATGTACGACGGACCAAATATTTCAGTCTAGCGTAAATAGTCAAAATTGGTCAGGAGTACATAGGACCAGTATCGCTAGTTTATTTTGTTAAGTCCGTTGTAAATGTGTAAGCCTGATTTTTGACAGTCTGACACATTACAATGGTCACAGTAGTAGGTGTAACGGCTATTTTCTGTCTAAATACCTATATAAGTATTTCCTGAATCATCTACCATAGAACTTCTTGATCTCCTTGACATTTTAGCATCCTTAGAGCTCTCATTCCACCAAGGAAACTATGCTTCATATTCAAACCTAAAACTTAACACTTTACGAGGGTTTTAGCTCCAAGCTTAAGTCTAGTGGTGTTGTGCTGAGTGAATCAAGAGACAGGGCTTGTGTATAGTCTATTACTCTTAGATCTTGGTGATTCTAGACGGCTTGGAGGGTGTGAAGATGTGACCTTTCCAAAGGAGTTTGTGGAAGGCCACCTAGTTTGTGAGAGGTCTAGAACTCACCTCACCGGAGTGGTGAAAGAGTTGCCATAGTGAAGATCAGAGCTACTGCGACTAGCTTTGGAGAGCTATACTTCAAGGAGAAGTGCTCCAACGTGGAGTAGGAGGTAGTCTCCGAACCACGGGATAAAACTCTTGTCTCTGTAGTGCTCTTTCTTATTGTTAAGTTATTTTCGCTGCCAATTATTGCTTGTGCTTTATATTATGTCATCTTGCTGTGATTAACTCTCTCCTTAAGCTAGAAAATCTTTCTGTATCTAAAAAGTTAAATTTGAAAAGTTGTCTATTCACCCCCCAGGCCAACTTGATCCTTCAGAAGGTGATATGAAGATCTGGCCGTATTCTGTTCATAATACTATATAAACTCTGTATTATGTTGAAGATGGTCTTTTTTTTATGTAATCCGTTGAATACGATTTTCTTGTGCAAGGATTCCAAACAATTTCTAGAAGTACCTAATTTCATATTATGGAATGATTACTTACACAATGCTGGCCTACTTATTTTGTGCCACAAATTAATCTTTTCTAGCAGTTGTGGATAGGGGTGGAAATCAAGCCAAATCCCTGTTTTTTCGAGCTTTTTTCGAAATTAACATAGTTTGATTTAAAATCATTTTATTTATAGTTTGGAATTATTTTTAGAATCGAGCTAACGAGCTGAGCCAAGCCAGAGCAAAATCTAATTTCATTTCAAATCGACTCATTTCAATATTTAACCAAAGAACGGGTGTAATTAGCACAATTTTGAACCGAGCCAACGAGCCCCACAAATAAGCTTTTTTTCCAGCCCTAGTTGTGGATATCTCGGTTATCCGAAAAATTGAATTAATCGAACCGAACATTTCGGTTAATCCGGTTCGATTTTTAAATTTGTTTGATTCGGTTTGCAATTCTCAAAAACTGAATTTTTTAAAACCGAACAAACTGCGCCGAAAAAACCGAATGCCCACCCCTAAAAATCAGTTAGTTAAAGAATTTCTTTCTCTGTTTCCCCCTTTCACTATCACGTCCACGTTTGAATACGAGAGATGGCCAAATAGGCCATGCCAAACGGGTCGTCCCATGGTCTGCCACTGTTGGCAGGCCCAATGGTAAATGGCCAGGCCGGCACGGCCCATCTAGTTGGACCGTGTTTGGATCGGCACCACGACATGGCACTTTTAAGCTTGCATATATTTTTTTTATAAAAAAAATCTACACTCTTTTGAGTTTTTCTAATTATTCTAGATATTTTTCAATTTTTAGTATTTTTTATACTTCTACCATTTTACAATTTTTCTAATTTTTTATTTTTAAAATTTTTTTTTGACCCCAAACGAGTCGGCCTCGACCCGTTTCGGTTCGTCAGCCCATAAAGCTCATATGCCGGCACCGTACGGGCCATGAGTCCACCAAATCATGTTCAATTTAGACAAGGATTTGACATATAGACCGACACGCCACGATTGTTTATTATGGGCAATCCCAATGGAATGATTAGGATAGTTTTCATAGCATTAATTAGATTGCTATGTAAGTAAAATGGTGATGTGGAGGTAGAGTTAATGATGAAAGAGAAGGAAACCATTTCTCATGCAGGAAATCATTTCTACACAAATACCAAGAAAGGGAAAAAGGGGATTGGGTGAGAAAATAAGAGAAAAGAGGAGATTGGATGAGAGTTTATTTTGAAGAAACTATCCATTAGGAGTATAGTTTCTACATATAGTATCTAGATGACATAGAAGTTATAGAAACTATATACATTGGGACTGCCTTAACTGGGCTAGAAGTGCCGTGCGCCCGTGCGGCCGGTTCGAACACGCCTCGCGAACACGCTGGAGTTCCCGTGATTTTTTCGCCGGAAAAGTTGCTTGGAATTTTCAAGGGAATTGCTAAGACATTGGATACTGGTTTTCACTCGTTCTACTGAATAACTGTTACGCCCCGTTTGGTTTGGGGTCAAGATATGAATTAGGGTTTCAACCCGTCAAATACTATTAGATTAAGGAGGATTAACTTAACCCGGTCAAAGTTTAAATCCTCCTAATCTAAGATTAAGTTGACCCGTAAAATTTGTGGAATAAATTAATTCAGCAGCAATTAACCTCCTAAATTTTGTTTTTCTAATGCTAACCCACCTAATCTAGCCAAACAGTAATTTAGATTAGCAAGGTTTGTTGCCAAACATAAAATTTAGATTAAGCTAACTAGACCCCCCAATTCATCAACTTAAGAATCTCTCCTACTATTTTACCAGCAATTGCTCAACGGGTAGGGCAAATTGATGCAGACTACTCTATTCCTCTATTTTTACCTGAACTATCTAGCGAAAGATTATAGTTTGGAACCTTAATTCCTCTGGTACTACTACTCTACACACACATGTAAGCAAGGCAACCCCACAATAATCAGCATAAAGAAAAGATACGCACTCATGCAATCCAAGAAAAATGGTGAGCAATATGGAGATGACGCAGAGAAGACGTCACCTTAGCAAATAAATAACAACCAAGATGACAGGAATCGCGTCAACCCAATCTGTAAAGAAAGCAATCAAGTAGGTAAGTGTAAAGAAAACAATCAAGTAGGTAAGTGATGGTCTTAAGATAACATCCGACTGAAACACATGCAAATGTAATCTCAGTCTTCATTCTAATCAGAATAGCACTAGATGGTCGACTGAAAATATAAGCTTCACAAAGTTTTGACTTACTTTGGTATTAGGGCAAAACTAAAAGACTGTGAGATTATAAATTAATTAATAAAAATAAGAAGAAAAATGATTCATATTGTAACGGACCGCCCTTTTTAGGGGGGGTGCGTATAAATACCATCACAGCTACCCAGAAATTTAGCTGTAGGTAACCAAGTGTACATTGCCAAACATATAACAAATGCGAATATTTTCTAGATAATTTAAGGGCCTAACGGCCAGAGTTTTACAAAAGGTGCGGCTGGCACCAGATACATTACCAAAATAACCACAGGAAAGACTCGAGCAGATAGATCAAGGCCTTCAAAAACCAAATAACATCGCCATCTACGACTTCCTGGAATCCGTCATCTTCTTGGAAATCTAGGGGGGGGATTAGGAGCAAGGGTGAGTACACAACCGTACTCAACAAACCACACGGAAATTCTGAATATTACATGCAGGGATAAACAAGGCAGGCAAAGGTTTAAGTATTGTGGATGCAAGTTGCAAGTATTAGTTTCATTTTATATTTGAAACACAAATCATAATTAGCAATATATCATGGGGGGTGCCATTTGCAAAGTTCACAATTACGACAAATTCCATTTATGAAAACTACAGGGACGCAGTTACAGGAATCACCCTAAATTAACTCAGCTTCATTAACCGGAAGCACGGCGTATTCGAATACCATTGATATCACTCTGCAGAGGTGCTCAGCTTTACCCACAAGATATCATCGACCATTAGTGCCAAGCGCTAACAACATGCAACTTTAATGCATGCGGCCAGGCCGGGATAATCATAGCATTTCGTTGGACTTCCCTTTCTTAGCTCCTACCCAGTAGGCTAAATTGGACCCATCCGTACCCGAGATCCCACGGGCGATCTTGGGATTAGCGGCTGGTCACGGTGGATACCTCTTGTTGAGAACGTATGGGCGCACTCCTCCGTTCCACCCCTTGCCGCTTAGCGGCCCATTCACTCCCAGGCGAGAGCTACATCCTATAGGTATTCAAAAGGGAAGTACAATGTACCGAGCTATGTTGGGCCAAGTCAACGGGATTGGCCAGCCCAACTTGTGGTTGAGCGGGATCTGAAGTTATTTACTTTGCCCAAGACATCGGTCCTTAAATGCCAAAGACTCGACCAAATGACATACCACAACCCGTTGGTACCAACGGTACCACCGCCGACCACAACCTGGCCTCGTCATCGGTTGGGGATTGGGCCAGCATCCACCTCTCGTGGTCCGCCCAATTAGGGACCCCGAACCGTAGCAGTTTTTGGAAAATCACCCGAGCTATCCCTCGGAGATTTTTAAGCTAATTCAACTAAGAGTGAGATTATAATTATTGCTATTCTACGGTAGTTCAATATTTTATAACCTAAGGTTAAAAAGGAGTTAGGGCATAACAACGGGTTTAACATTTGGTATTATCTAAGCATGTCATTCGAAACTACCACATTTTCTAGTTTCATGAAATACCAAAATAATGCAATACAGAAATATATACATATAATTGTAACGGAACTGGGTTCAACATGTTCAAGGAGTGTGGCTTGCCTTGCGTGGTTAAAGGTTCGCCTAACGAGAGACGGTCGATGTCGTGTCTGGCCCCGAACGGCTCTTGTCCCTGCGACAGCTCCACGTACTGCTCCTGCTCCGAGATTCGTGTCGACGGTCGTCTTGGCGTCGAAACTAGCGCGAAGAAACGCAAACGATAAATAAACGAATAAAACAAAAATAAAGAAAAAGAAACGGAAAAGAAATCAGAGAGACAAAGGCCGGAACGGAGCTCAGGGGTAGTTTTGGAATTTTCTGGACTTGGCATGGCGAAACGGAGATCATTTTTGGACTCAGCGGCTCGGAACGGTCAAGAATATGTATCTTGGCTATTTTTGGATTTTGGGAATTTTTGGGGTTTTTCTGGTATTTTAAATGGATTTCCGGATTCAAAAACAAAATCAAATCCGAAAGAAAAATGGAAATTGGGAAAATGAGAAATGGGCTGCACTGCAATACGAGGCTTGGCACTGTGCGGCCCATGGCCTCTTGGCCCGCGCGGGGAGGGTGAAGACCTGAGGTCTGACGAGCGGGCCCGGGGGATCAGCGGCTGGCAGATGGGGTCCAGCCAGGGAAAAAGGAGGCCGACGGCGGGCCCGATGGCGATGAGGCGAGGAGGCGCTTGACGCGGCCCGGCAGCAAGGGGAGACGATAAGCGGCGGCCGACGCAAGGGGACGGCCAGAAGCGAGAGCGGGAGGATCTTGACCGGGACCAAAGTGTCGGCCGAGATGGAAAGGAAAATGGCGATGGCATAGGCGGAAAAAAAATTACCGGCCGAGAAGACGATCGGCGAATTGGTGATTTGGTGGCTCGGACGGCGGAGAAACGGTGGGGAAAGAGATTTCCTTGAGCTCGGTGGCGCAACAATGGTGGGAAGGCGAGGCGGAAGGGCGGGCAGTAGTGAGGACCGGAGCGGGAAGAAAGAGTCGCATGCCAAACAAGCATGCTCGAGTCTGGAAGAGATAACGGGAGGCGAGGGAGTAGTCTGCGAGCTTGAAGGGTCGAAAATGGCGAGCGAGGACCTCTTTTATAAGCGCGAGGCGAGGTGAGAAGGATCTGGCGAGGAAGAGAGAGAGAGCGGTTCGGAGATGTTTTGGCGCGAGCAAAGCTTGAGGTGGCCAAGGAGTGGGTCCTGCGTCTTGTGCGCGCGACGAGACGGGCGTCGGTAGGCGTCTGACGGGCATAAGGTGACGGATTAGCTTGCGGCGCGGAAATGGCAAGCGGCGATGGGATGGCGAGGCGGAGCGGTTTCGCCAAAACGGGGAAGATGATGATGCTGTCGCGCAACGGGCCGGGCGAGCCGAGCGCGAAAACGGGGTGAGCTGAGGCGCATGAGTTTGGCCGGGCGAGCGTGCGCGAGGTTTGGGCCGTGTAAGCGGCAGTCTGAGCGGAAAGAGGCAATTTGGAGCGTCTTGAATCAAGATGAACAGGCCGGAAGGCGGGGAAGAAGAACGAGGAGGGATCTTTGGGCGGTACAGAGAACCAGGGCGACGAGTGAGCCACGCGCAGGAAGAAGTTCCAATCCAATGGGCCGGGCGGGAGTGAGTTGGAGAAGAAGAACATGGCCGGATGGAAAACGGGAAGACATAAAAGGAAAACGCATTTTTGGAGGGAACGGCCAAGAACGGAAAGTGTTTGAAGATGGCTTGAAAGAATTTGGGAAAATTCCGGCAAGAATTCAAATAAATCCGACAAATTCGAATGAATTTATTTTTTTGAAATTTTTGGGTTATTTCACATATGCTGTATAATTGCATTGCCAGCAAATACATAGTACAGATGCAAACTGTGCATGCATCTCCACCGGCCAGCCGAAAAAAAGGAAACTATATTAAAAAGGTTTCATTTTAGCTCTTCTACTTCTCGGTGTTAACAAGCCATTTAGTACATAATATAGTCCATCAAATTTTCTTCTTGTCACTGTACTATAATAGGTCATAGTACAGATGCATACTGTGTATGCATAGTACAGAATATAGTCCATAAAGATTTCATTTTTGCTTCTTCTTCTTCTCAATGTTAACGAGTCATTCAGCAGACATTTCATTTATCAGAGGTGCAAGCTACTAGATGAATTGATCGACCACCGACCTATGGAAGTTCAAGAAATTGGCAACCTGAGCTGTAAACAAGGGACTAACCAGTAACCACTCATCTCAGCAAATTAAAAAAAATAGCTAACTACTCTTCATCCTTGACCTAATTCGATTCACATCGGCATTGTTTAATGTAGTAGTGCTCGGATGGAACAGAATTGCAGAACCATACACCCACACAAAATTCCAAATTAGATATCCTAAACCCAGCAAATTAAACCACAGAACTACAAAATAATTGGTTTCCGCTATCAAAATAGAACAGAAATACAAAGTATCTAGTATTGATGCATACAACAAATTAAACGAGAGATCTATAAATCAATGCAACCATGCAAAAGTTCCACGAAATCTACTACTAACCCAAGTAATGTTAAAGCCAGCAAGAACGAATCAAATTATCGTCAAATTTTTCCTAAGGCAACATCAAATTAATCTATCATATACAAAAACTAATTCAGATCAGATCCAATGGATAAAAACAAGATCAGATTAAGTTAAAATATCATCCGATAATAATACTAATTTATGCCAAGACTCAAAACATGAAATCAAATAAAGAAGAGGAGTGGTATGAAGCCCTTAAACCCTAGCCATGCCTTGTGTGCCCTCCCCACAACCCACCTCCACCTCAAGTCACTATTTCCCATCGAGATCTACAAGAAAAACAAGATGAGATGCGAAACCCTAGTAGGAGTAGAGGGCACCTAGTGTGAGAAGAAGAGGAAGAAGAGGACTTCATTGGTGAGTTCCCGTCGCCGGAGTGAGAGGAGGAAGGGCGCGATGGAGGCAACAGTGCATAGGAAGGTAGCTAGGAATCGAGCCAAGTCCTCATTTTTTCAAGTTTTTTCAAAATTGATACAATTTAATTTAATATCATTTTATTTATAGTTTGGAGGTATTTTTACAATCGAGCTAACGAGTTGAGCCGAACCAGAGCAAAATCCAATTTCATTCAAAATTGACTCATTTCAATGTTTAACGAATGAACGAGTGTAATTGAGCAATTTTGAATCGAGCCAACAAGCCTCACCAATGAGCATTTTTCCAACCCTAGCTAGGACTCAGGTGCGATGAGGCAATGACAGAAAGAAATTCCTGACCTATGAAGATGAGGATAAAATCCTGTGGAAACGCCGTGGATCAAGTTAAGAAATCCCTATCATAGAGGCTTTCGAACTAACTTTTTGATCTGATCGGGTAAGCTATCCCTATGAGTTTCTGCCCTAGGGAATGGGTCGGGATCTTAGCCGAGATTAGGCTAACCAAACATAGCCTAGCAATAGGTGAATTCCCAGATGGGGAACAGGGTCATTGCCATTAGGGCTGTCAAATAAGCTCGATAAGGCTCGAATTAAAATTGCTTCGTTTGTAGCAATTAATGAGTTCAAAGTTGAAATGAATCTATTTCAAAAAAAAAATGTTAATGAGGCTCGACTTGATAGTAACTCGTTAGTTTGAATTTAAAATAACTATTTAAATAATCTCTACTAATATAAATTTGCAGTTGGTGGCAGCGGTCCGTTGTTCTTCCAAGCCCCCCATATCTTCAATTATAGCCGGTCATTATTGCTAATTATTCTTTCCTCGATTCTGACCACCATATCTCTCTAAATTTGGTGATTATTATAGCAAAATCCATAATTATTCTTTGGTAATTAATAGCCATTCAATCATTCCTTTTGTACTCCCGCCATATCTTCAATAATGGTGGTCATTATAGCTAATTATTCTTTCTCGATTTACAACCAAATATATATCTCTAAATATGGCTGATTATTATAGCAAAATCCCTGATTATTGCTGGTAATTAATAGCCGACTAATCATTCCTTTTGTACTCTATATATGCTGTACAATTTTCACAGAATCAATCAAGAGAATTCATTTAAGATCTCTCATATTGTGCCGCCGCGGTGAATGAATTCGACGAACTGATCAATAAGTGACGGACCGACGTACATAGCCGCAAGGCGCAGGAGGCCGATCGCCGTTGTCAGTAGTAACTGTGGCCAGGAGGATAGCCAGAGCACGACGCCCACCGGGTGCCGTGACCCCAGCGTCGGTCAGTTGGACGTGAACAAAGCATACGACGCTTCGGTCTGGTAGCTCGGCGACACCGGTGAGACGTCATCAGTGGTGAGAATCATTAGCATACCCCTTGGAGATAAACGGGGTTGATCCAGCTGAACGTCGCGAGAAAGAGGAACAACGAGGCGGGGCACGGCGTGGCAGGTGCCTCGACGCTGGTGTTTTCTGGTTCACCTTCATGGGCTCCGGCATCATGGCCAGTGAAGCCAGTGATGGCTAGGTATGCCCGAGGCATGGAGACGAGTAGGCCGACAAAGATGAGAGGGTCATCTGGGAAGAGCAGCGAACCATCAGCACAGCGGACCACCGCCGAAGAGGAGAAGAGCGCGGCGCCGAGGGCGGTGGAGATCCAGAAGACGCAGAGGTGTAAAGCCTGGGTGGCGGCGGTGGCCCCTTTCTCCGAATGACTGACCACGCGGCCATGGCATGCACGACGAAGTGGGCGGTGAGGAAGGCAGACTCCACAGCGCGCCATGGAGTGCTCGGCAAGAGGAAGAACGCGAGCGTGAGGAGGACGGCGGACGCCCCAAGCGCGACCGCGTAGCAGCAGTGGTCCGGAATGGCGGTGGCAACCAACAATACCGCCTGCGTGCTCGGGAAGCTCCCGTGTTGCCCCTACGAAGGCGGTGGATGACAAGGATGGGCGAGGCGACAAAGAAGACGTGGTCGACGGTGCCGAGGAGCGCGCGCTGCGGGCATGGCGAGAGGAAGAGGAACGCGAGTTGGTAATATAAATTGCAAAAATGGATAAAAATGATTGATTAATTTTTGAGATTGGTAATATATATTAGTACATACAATATATTTGGTTTTAATTTATACCGGAGAAGAAACCATAAAAACTTTTGTAATCGGGAGAAATAGATGTTTGATTTTGTAGCATAATTTTTATTTATTGCTTAACCTTTATGTTTCGTTACCAATTTTATTTTACGTAGCAACGCACAGGCATTGATCTAGTAAATAAAATAATTTATGCTGAACTATATTAATTTTAAAAGAAACGTTGTAATGGCTCGTTAAGCTCGAAAGCCAACCCTAACTACCATCCTGCCCCTAACGCACGCACGCGAGCCCGAAACCTAAGCATCGAGACGCACAGCGCAAAAACCCCCACCTCCTCGCCGCCACCGGCGTTAGCTAGGTTACTCCCCCTTCTCCACTACCTCCGACGATGTCGGCGCCCTCCGAAGCCACCGAAGCCATGCACCCGCCCTCGATCGGCTCCGCCGCGGCCGCCTCCTCCAGCAGCGGCCTCACCTTCAAGCTCCACCCGCTCGTCATCGTGAACGTCTCCGACCACTACACCCGCGTCAAGGCCCAGTCTGCCTGCTCTGCCGACGGGCCGTCCGCGGCGGCGCAGCCGCCCAGGGTGTTCGGGTGCGTGATCGGGGTGCAGCGCGGGCGGACGGTGGAGATCTTCAACAGCTTCGAGCTCGTCCTCGACCCCATCTCCGGCACCCTCGACCGCGTCTTCCTTGAGAAGAAGCAGGAGCTCTGTAAGCTAATAACAAATCTCGGGGGGTTTTTTTTTTCTTTATGGTTTGCTGACGCTTAGAATGCTAGGGTTTGTGGGTGGCCTGATTAGTGCTTTTTGCCGTTGTGGCCGCGCAGATAAGAAGGTGTTCCCCGACTTCTACGTGCTGGGGTGGTACTCCACCGGGAGCGATGTGCAGGACACCGACATGCTGATCCACAAAGCTGTGAGTTTTTAGGACCTTCTGTGGGACTTTGACAATGTGCTGAGACTTTGACAATGTGCATGATGTTTGCTCTTGTTATGGAAAAAAATTGTGGGTGGTCGGTGTAATGTACTGCTGGTATGGTTGAGGTGTACTGCCAATAGTAGGTTGGACATAGGGGGTTTGTATTTTGATTGCCAATTTGCCATGCCGACAAGGGAGGTAGAAGGGGACAATTGTGTTATTTATCTCATTATCTGATTGGAAGTGTTCATCAGTAGGTTTACTGGGTGCCATTGTACTTCACGTATGTCACACCTGTGGCCACAGGGGGTTGATTCCTGGACGTGAGCGGACTGAATCTCGTTAGGATACAGCAGAATCGCAGCAAACTTGAACAAGGAAGAAGAAGAACTTGGGGAGGAAGAAGAAGAAACTGGAAAAGGGGAAAAACCAGGTTTAGTTCATTTTCTTTCTGTCCTCTCTCGCTCCTGACAATGGCCCTTTTAATCCCCTTGCTCACCCACTGACATCTGGGTCCCTCTAGCCATGACATTACCGCCCCTGGAAACATTGCTTGTCCCCAAGCAATTGCGTAGTCTCTGACATTGCATTCATAAGAACAACTCCCAAATTCCGGGATCCCATTGCACATCAAGCCCAATTTCAAGTATTATTGACCTGTCATCCTCCCAATACTCCAATCCTTTACCAACACCAAGCTGATAAAATCTGGGGATTCTCATCCATGTCACAGAAGTGATATCAGCTTTATCAACCTCAATGGTCTTTCCTCCACCTTGCTTCTTCCATGCAAGCCCTCCTGAATAAAGTTTAAATTGGCCAGGGTTGTCATCTTGTTCAAATGTGTTATCCGCAGTGCTGTCATCTTGATCAAATGCCTCATCTACAGTGCTATTATCTTGTTCAAAGACATGGCCCTCTATTGGTTGTTTCTGGATTTCAACATCTGGAGAACCAATTGCACTGAAGTCAGAAATTTCACATTCTGAAGCAGCTTTGGAGATTACTACTTCGTAGAAATCCTCGTTGCACCCAACCCCAAGGGCAATCTCGGAAATCTGCAGTTCAGACCCATCAACCAGCATGTTCTCTTCATCCATTGCATTCGACTCCTCAGTAACCTCTGATTTGCCAGCAGATTCCATACTGTTCTCATCATCTTTTGCTTCTTGATCTGCTGAAGTCTCTTGTCCTGTGGAAGCCTCCCTTTGACACACCGTGCCCAGGATGTTGTTGGCTTCATCCCTTCCATCCCGCTCCTCGCAGGACACCAGTCTGCAATCAACATTATCTTGAGCTGAGATAATCTCCATTTCACGGGCCAAAACCGAGTTGCTTTCCTCATCCTTTGCCTCTGTCAATTCACATGTAGTATGCTCTGATTCATTTAGAGCCCCATCACTTACATCAGCAAAATTACCATCCTGATCAGCTTCTTGAGCAATAACAGATTTGTCAGAAGCAATTACCAATTTGCATGTGGTGAACCCTGAATCATGAGCATCAACCCTGACATATGAAGAGTTATCATCATGAATGATTTCTTGAGCAGTATAAGTTTCTTCAGAAGCATCTCCAAACTTAATCTTCACTGCTTGCACAAGCTGCTCCCAGTTTGCAACATCATGCCATATCTTATGTACTTGCCACCAGCGTGCCGCATTACCTTCGAAGTGCATTGTGGCCGCAGACACCCACAACGACTCAGGGATGTTGAAAATATGGAAATAATCAGCACAGCTGTCTTTCCAAATACGTGGGTTCTCCCCCTCGAACTTCGGGAAGTTGAGTTTTGGTAAGGAAGATTTCAGAGTTCCTACCGTATCTCGCTGTGAATGTCGTGGAAGACCACTTTCGGATGTCTTTGCTCATCGAAGCTCTTACCCATTGATCCGGAGGAGCCGGTGTCGATCGCCCGCCCAACTGCGGCTGAACCGAACCTCCTCCTCCTCGATCGTCTTTCCCATTGTCGACGAAAACAACGGCTGAGCGATTGCTTCCATCTGCCGAGCCAAGAATCGCTGATCCTTCGAACTCGCCGATCGCGACGTGCGGTGAGCTCTGTGCGAGTCATCAACCGTTGCTGCGTCGTGCCCATGATCTCCAGGCGCGCAAAGAGGAGATCGAGGCTCTCTTCAATCAGCGCTAATTTCTCCTCCGCTTGTCCCGCCTGTTCCCCCATAGCAGAGATCGTCGCGGCGAAGGAGGTGGGCCGAGTAGGCTCGAAATGGCCGCCGCAGAGGTAGCCGAGGCGACGGCGTGCGGAAATTTCTTCACGCGCGCAGGTGTGGAGTCGCGAGGCGGCTGGTGCTGGCGATGTCGGCTTGGGCGCGGGGTGGCCGAGGCGACGGCGCGGAGAGAAGCTGGAAGCAGAAGCGGCAAGAGGTCGCGCGGGTGGCCGATTCAGCGCGGACGAAGACCGAGCAAGCGCGCGGGTGTGGCAAGACGACACGCGATGGAACGCCGCTGAAGCAGATCGGGCGCGCGGAGGTCGACGGCACGCACGGAGTGCGTAGAAGCCGAGACGACCGACGAAGCCGGCGCGGACGAGGACGGCGACGCGAGCGCAATGAGACCCCAGGTGAGTGCTCTGATACCAAATGTCACACCCATGGTCACAGGGGGTTGATTCCTGGACGTGAGCGGACTGAATCTCGGTAGGATACAGCAGAATCGCAGCAAACTTGAACAAGGAAGAAGAAGAACTTGGGGAGGAAGAAGAAGAAACTGGAAAAGGGGAAAAACCAGGTTTAGTTCATTTTCTTTCTGTCCTCTCTCGCTCCTGACAATGGCCCTTTTAATCCCCTTGCTCACCCACTGACATCTGGGTCCCTCCAGCCATGACAACGTGTTCCCTTGCAAAATGAGGGAAGAAAGTTGCTTTGTGCTTAGGGAAGGATGGGGATTCTGTTGTAGTGTTTAATGGGTGTTGGAGCAGATGGTACGTACTGAGCGCTATCCATGAGCCAAAGAATGTAATCCCTGTTATGTTTCTGATAGGAATTTGGCCTTGGGATATTTGTTTACATAGATAAGTTCATTTGGGTCATTTGTTCAAATTCCGTACCGACATGTTCTGGATCAAGCATATAAATCAAGGCTACAACTGCTGCAATCTTCAATGCTAAATGTGTGAACCGGCACTACCTTTGGAACTGAAACATGTTAATAATAGATGTAAAATATTTGTTGTAATCATGTTGTATGTGTATGGCTTATCAGCTTATGTCATGGCCAGTAAAAACAGATATTACTTTTGTTGAGATTATGTACAACTGTTCTCAAACTCTATGTTGAGCTTTAGTCAAGTTTGCGGTGGCCAAATGAAGTGTAGAGCATTACTAGAAATTTTATCTTGACTTAACAGTAGTTAAATAATTGCTTATCAACATGGATATTCTTTTGAGATCTGCTCTATATATTATTTGTTCTCCTTTTTGTGTAACTTAGTTTTTTTTTATGTTATCCAGCTGATGGACGTTAACGAAAGCCCAGTTTATCTTCTCTTGAATCCTGCAATCAACCTCTCCCAGAAGGATCTCCCTGTGACTATTTATGAGAGTGGTAGGTGAATCTGATCTATAATTTTGATTATCATTGAATGTATTGCAATTGATTTGTCTTGTTTCTACCATGGATTAATTTGTGTAAGTTAAGATTTTTATGTGCACTGTATTGAGCTTTGATTTTGGGTGCACGTCAGTTGTGCATTTTATTATAATATACTGCCCTTTTGATATATTAGCTATCACTGCTATAGCATGGGCAACCCTTGATTTCTCTCTTCTGATTAGATACCTTACTGAAACCAGTTTGGAGTTTGTTCATTATGAGCAATATTCTTTTTTCATTCCCTTTCTCCATCTGTTTTTGCTCCTAATTTCTTTGTTGTCATCTTTCTTTAATTTCAAGAGTTGCATGTTATCGATGGGAGTCCTCAGCTCATCTTTGTCAGATCAAATTACACAATTGAGGTCAGTGTTTTCCTTCTCTGTGTTGATATAGATATGAATTATTCTTATGAACACTTAACACAAGTACCTTTGATTAGACTGTAGAGGCAGAGAGGATATCTGTGGACCATGTTGCCCATCTCAAACCTTCTGACGGTGGCTCTGCAGCAACTCAATGTAAGGATTCTTTGTTAACATCAGTTTAATCTCTCAAGTCATAGAGCTGTACTACCCATGTATCCTTTTGAACAAATAATACTAACAGATATGTTTGAGCAGTGGCTGCTCATCTTACAGGAATACACAGTGCCATCAAGATGCTCAATAGCAGGGTCCGTGTTATCCATCAATATCTTGTTGCCATGCAAAGAGGTTTTTCTTTTATCACTGATCTGATGTTTTAATAATTTCCTTCTCCAAAATATGGATGTCATTCATACATGTGTTTTAAACAAGTCCTTAAAATTTATTTGCCCAAACTTGTCAATGTCTTTGAGCTATTGGTGTAAGTACTTATCAACTACAAAGCCTTTTCCCTCACTGCAGGTGATATTCCACTGGATAATTCACTGCTTAGACAAGTCTCAAGCCTGGTAAGAAGACTACCAGCTATGGAGTCGGAGAAATTCCAAGATGACTTCTTAATGGTATGCTAAGTTATTACTTATCTTTGACAAAATAATATCTTTTGATAGCCAGATGGTTCTTTTGATGTGGAAAGGGCTCCCTTTAGTAATATAGGCTATTTTGACTATTTAAATTAGCAAGGTCAGTTTTGTTGGTTTTGTCAGTAAAGTTTAGTTATCTGTATTCTCCTTTTTGTTGTGCATTTAACCTTGCATTTTAATGTAGTGTTGATACTATTTTTCTTTTCAGGAATACAATGACACTCTCCTCATGACCTACCTTGCAATGTTCACTAACTGTTCAAGGTATGCCTCAATTTTTTTAGAGAACTTCTTGATATGAAATAATATCACAAGAAAACACAACATAGAAAAAAAAGGTTAACTCTACATCTGAATTCTCTGCCAGATGTAGTTCCTTTTTGAATACCTTATTCTTCTGTGCCCTCAAATCGTAGCACGTTTGAAATTGCACCCATGTTGGTGCGGATGGTGATGATACTGTCTTGTAACTTTCAGCACAATGAATGAGTTGGTCGAGAAGTTCAACACGACCTATGAGAGATCCACTGCCAGGAGAGGAGGTCGAGGTGCTTTCATTTAGCTTTTTTTTCCCCACCGTGCTTCTGCTCTGGTTATCTGTTGGGATTTTGGAAATAGTTTCCCGTATGCCCAGGCAGTTTTTGCATACAATCTGTTAGGAACTATATCCAGCAGCCCTCGTTTACTTCAAACTCCTATGTTCTCTTGGTTTGTCAGTGGCACGGCAAACATGTTGATATTGTTGATTCTGTGCCTAGGTGATTGATTATCCCTCGTGCTGAAGTTGACATGTAAAGTATGTCCTCAGTAGTAGTTACTCAATTGGCTCCCTAAATGGGATATTGATGCTGGTTTATTGAATTCGTCATGCCCAGCAAAATCTTGAAATACTGTGTGCCGTTATTATTACTGTCAACGCAGTTCCGGTGTGATTTGGTGACTGGTGAGCGTGGCAAAATTTCGCTGTAGTTTTCTGATGGCTCGGCCGGGTACAATTCAAGCGATCCTGTTACATATAAATCACCAGCAATGGATCATATGGCAGCAAGATGATCTAGCACGCAGAGGCTGCGTCTGAATCTAATAGTTGATGGTAATCGGCCAGTTACTACTTGCGAGTTACGAATTCCTTCGCAAACTATCGCTTTAAAACACGCAAAAGAACTGGATTATTCTAAATTCCCAATACAAATACATCAGTTTATTACAACACGAGACTTACCAAACAGTCCTAGGATTTGTTCATTGTTACAAGCGCAAGTCAAGAGAAGCTAATTCAGTGCTGTTACATAAAGGAGCAGGGCATTACAACATCAACTCGAATGTCAATAAAAATACATATTACTGAATGCGAATGTCACGATGGCGCTGGTTCCTGCAGCCCATCTCGCAGGCATTACCACAGATTGTTAATCCTGGCTTTCGCCCCAGGAGCTCTGCCACAGTGGGGCTGCTGCCCCGGCGTTCCAGCACATTCTTCCCGACACCAAGCCACCGTAGGCCTCGAAACAATGGCGGCTCAAACAGCCTCAGGAAGTTTCGAGACAGCCTAGAACAGTAGGAGAGATCAAGCATTCTTAGGAAACTTTTACCTGAGTCATGCCGCGTCGAACCTAGAATCTCAAGTGAAGACTCAGTGATGAGAGGGCAGTTCCGGAGACACAGGCTGTTTATCTGCTCGCAGTTCTTGGCGATCACCGTGACAGCTCTACCTGATATTCTTGGTACATTCCCGATGTCAAATGTGGACAAAGTTTTGTTCATGGTGCCACTCCCGCACAACAATGAAGCTATGCCGTTGTTGCTGATCCTTCTGCACCCTCTCAAGCATAAAGAGGATATTGGGCACCTCCCATTACCAAGTGCTGATAAACCCGTGTCGGTAATGTCAGCTCCAGCGAGATCTAATAGTGTTAACTTGGAAAGCTGCGAGATAGAAACCAAGCCGGAGTCTGCAATGCTCCTACAACCCGAAAGATCGAGAATTTCCAGGTTGGTGCAGGATGAGAGAGATATAGCTGTTTCACTGGTTAGGAGACCACAACACAGCAACCTCACTTCCGTTATCTTTGGAGCTGCCTCATCAAGATCAAGGCATGTCAAGTCTGACAAGCATGAGCCAGTACTTACCTCAAATTTTTTCAGGTCCTTGCAAGAGTGAAGAAGGGCTGCATACCCAGCATCTCTCACTTTAGAAAACCCAGCAAGTCTAATGGTTTTGAGTTTCTTGCATCCATCAGCAAGCATCAGTATCCCAAAGTCATTTACCCTTTTGAACGTCGAGGAATAATTCTGCTTACCACGTGTCAGAGATAAATGTGTCAAGTTCTGGCATAAGCCAAGTGCTTGGAGCCCAACATTGGTCAGATCATTATGCAAATGCGGTTCACTTATCGGGTTGTCTTCTAGGCACAGCTCAACTAAGTTACGTAGACTTCTGGTGATGAAGGAAACAAGTTCATCCGTTATTATGTCAAGAACTAATGATAATGACTCTAGGCTGTCATGGAAGGGTGTCTTCATAGATGCACTTGTAGGGAAGAGCATCTTTGCCTGCCAATTAGCCAAAGGCTGTAGCAACAGTACCTTGATGGTACTAGGAATAAACGGTACCAAAGACTCGAAATCAACAGAGCCTGGATCTAGCAGAGGGAACTTCAGCGAAAGATTCTGTATTAAGAAATTCAGAAAGACAGATTAAACAGCAATCAAATTAACTTCTTCCATGAGCTCCATATCATAATTGAAAGACTACGGGTAAAATCACATAACCTATACTTAGTATGTAAAGTATACAACCTAAAACATATTCAAATATATGATATCGCTGTGCAATGGCCATGTTTCAAAGTGAAGAAGTGTGCCATATTCATATGAGACAAAGATCTCTCACCTCCAAGTAATCACATCCTTTGAATATGTGTGCTATGGACTTACGGCAGATCACAAAATGTTCACTACCATCTGAAGCTCCAACCTCCAGCTTAAATGATCTGAATACAAATAGAGGTATCAGCATGCTCACACATCTCATGATTTTGATCAAGATAGGAACCAATCATTATTTTTAAAAGAAAAAAGAAAACGGAGGAGAACCAATCGCTACGACATGCACAAATGCTACAAATCAAAACTTCCCAATGTCCATCAAACGTGGACCGAACAGATCTGAACGAGGATAAAACCGAACAATGTAATACCATGCAACAGTTCATCGCTTCTAATTCAATTTCCTCAATAAGCATGCAGAAGCAATCTAATGCTGAAGAACCACACCTTAAATTTGTGCATCTCTCACCAATTGCCACAAAGAGGTATGGAGAGAAGGACGAGCACTTCAGCAGCGAGAGCTCGCGCAGGCTCCCCTTCGAGAAAGCCGCAAGGGCGGAGTCATCGAGAAGGCTGCAATTGACGGTGAGGCTGCGCAGCGCGCCATTACCGGCAAGAATCTTATTCACAATAGCATTCGTCGGCGAAAAGCCCTGCAAAAGCGACCAAACGCCAGCGTTTAGGGGAAACCATCTGGCGGGGAGGTCGGGAGGGCGAGGAGAGGAGGAGAACTCACGGAGAGGTCGAGGGATGTGACGGTGGAGAAGGTGGCGGCAGCGGCGCCGCGGAGGGCGCGGCAGGATGCGGCGGCGGAGCAGGCGGCCTCCAGCTCCAACCGACCGACCACCTCCCCCAGGAGCGCCTCGGGGAGCCTGTCGACCAGGCCGCCTCCAACGCTGCCGGAGGCCTCGCCGCCGCCCCCGTCGCCGTCCCCGGCGACGAGTCGGGGTTTCTTCTCCATTGCTCCTCCCGGTAGCTTTCTAGCCTGGAGTCTGGAGAAGTGCAGATGTACGGAGAGCGTTCCAGGATATACCACCAGACATTCGGGGCCCACGGAAGAACTTCTGTATGACATGTGGGGGCCCAAGTAAGAACTCAGTCTACCATTCATTTTGTTTTCCACCGTGCCATTAATTTATTGGATAATTTATGCTATACCACCTCATTTATTGGTACTTTAGAAAATAGTTGTTGTCTTAATAATATGTGTGTTCAGGAACCATATGTCATTAAGGTAATAAGTGGTATTTTTTGAAGTAATAATCTTTACAATGGTATAGTATGAATTATCCCTTAATTTAATCGACTTAGTTAGCGCTTATTTGGAAAGAAAGAATTTCCAAGAACGTACTTAAACTTCTGTGAGAACTATAACAATTCAAGCGTTCTAAACGTGGCCTTAATCTTCACCCAAGGTTCGCAATATCGATATTGTGATATCTGAACGATTTTTTATTTTCAAAAGTGGTAAAAACCAGTAAAAAATATAGAGAAATAGAAAAGGTTTGAATTCAAAATTTTTGAATTTGGCGGTCAAACAATGGCAAAAAAAAAAAACAAGCGACTTTCATCGATTTTCAACCGTTTTGTTTGATTTTTGACCATTTTTCAATTTTTAAGCGATTTTTTTCAGAACATCAAACAATGACAAAAAAAAAATCAAAACTGAGCAATTTTCATCATTTTTTACTGGTTTTGTTTGTTTTTTTTATTTTCAGCATACCGAAGGAAAATTTAAAAAATTCAAGAAAAATATAAGAAGTTGCAAAAAAATTGCAAAAAATCTAAATTAATCTACAAAACACCTCAGATAAATTTCAATAATTTTTTGATTCATTTAGTGCTTCTAAAAAATAAAAATAGTAATCAATAAAAAGGAACAAAGACACTATCAGATTTTATAACAATTTTCATGCTTGTTCCTGCTCTTAAATTTTAATGTTACCATAAAGAGTTCCCAAGGATCATGTATTAAAACTTTTAGAAATATTAGATTTCATTTAGTGCCCCTAGAAAATAAAAAACAGAAGAGCATATACAAGGACAGTAGCATTGTCAGATTTTTTTAAAAAATACATAGGTTTGATCGTCATCTAAAAATTTTATAGCATCATTATCATTGCCTCTGTACCTGACGAATACTCATACAAGGGGTACCCCACAGCAAGGTATACATCTATTTCAAGATCGTTTCTCTCTTAGTCGCATGCAGATGGCGGCAGATTAGATTGGCGATCTGAGCATCGCCGGAGAGGGTATTACCAAAGTCTCCGTCCCTCACAGATGGGATTATCACTGAATATTGGCTGGAACATCAAATCATCCATCCTGGGCCCCGCTCAGGGCCTCGTGAGACCACGAAGGATCCTCGGCCTCGTTCAGGCCTCGGGTTGACGCCTTGCACGTGCTCAGACACAGCCACAGTCCCAAGGCCCCACCAGCTCCGACCTACCCTCAGGATGGGGCCCCAACGAGCTCCGACTCAGTGACCTCCGCCACGTCACCAGTCGACTTCAAGCTGGTCACCTGCCCCGTGGACACGATGGCCATGCCGGGGTAGGTGACTCCTTCCTAAGGTAGCCCAGGAAGCCACCTAAATCAAGCTCCCGTCCCTTCACCCCGTCGGGCACAGTGAAGAGAGGCGCTCTCTCCCGAGGCAACACCAGAGCGTAGCATAGCCAACGTCAGCATCTGACAAGCGCACAAAGGGCAGATGCGCCCCTTCCCGACGAAACGGTGCTCGCTGTGTCTACCAACCCGGCATGGGCTGAACAGGAACCTGTCTGTTATCTAGACCAAAGACCGGAACTCACGGGCATGGCATGCCCCCTACCTTTTTCCTCCAAACTCCCGTGTAACCTGCCCCTTCCGCCTATATAAGGGGGGGGGGGGGGAGGGCCCTCAGAAAAGGGCGACCAGAAAAAACGGCCAAACCACGCACGCGTCGGTCTTTCCCCGCGCGATTCAGCTCGAGTTTCCCGACCCGAGCGAAAGCTTCCGAGCACCTCCACTCGGACGAGCGCTAAGGGCCTGTCCTTAGCCCTCGCTTGTAATCCCTCGTAGCTCCTTATGTCTTGAGCAATACAAACCACCACCACGAATTGGAAGTAGGGACATTCCACCCGAACCAGTATACATTCGGGACTCCTGTAGTCTAACCATTCAAGGAGAGGGGACGCGCAGCCCCTGTACTTACAAATTTACTTGCCGGTCATACGAAACACCGACAGTACCTCATACCAAAATTTTCAGAAATATTAGACTTCATTTATTGCCCCTAGAAAATAAAAAACTGAATAGTATATACAAAGACACTAGCACTGCTAGAATCTTTTAAAAATACATATATATGATAATCATTTGAAAATTTTACAGAATCATTAGAATTTTCTTAGGACCTCACAAAACAATTGAAATTTTTTAAACACTTTTTGATAAATTTTTCATTTTTTGAATTTGCATTTGAATTCCACCGGTTTACTTAGCGGTTTCAAATACCGAGCCAACTCGATACGTGCGATAATTGCGATATTCGAGTGATTATCGTGCGGTATTGTGCCGTTCACTCTTTGATAAGAGTGTACGGGGTAGCCAATCTAGAAAAGGTGAATATAAATAGTATCTATCATTTTTTCATATACTAGTCAAACAGAAAAACATTTTTAATCAAATAATTAAATTATACTACATGTTTACAAAAAATAAAATTGAACTCTTGAGTTGCCACATGTAGGAAGAAGTGGGTAGTAGGCCAGCCAGAGGAGCAGGTGCAAGTGAAAAGAGAGATGGTTGGTTTTCTTTTTTATCATTTGGTCTATATATCAGCATGTTGTTTTTCTTAGGGAGGAGGAGAGAGGACGAATGACCACCACCAACTTGTATTTATATATTAGTAAAATTTATATCAGTTTGTTTGTCAATATAATTTACTGGAGATAAAGCTATGGGTTACAGTAATTCATAGACGTTGACTGCACACAAATTATTAAAGCTCAGTAACAATGACATGATTACAGCACAATGTCAATGGATCCACGAATTTCCGGACAAGAGATCAGAAGTTTATCGAAATGGAAAAGATTTTATTTTAATAACGAATGCAATGAAAATGTGAGTCACATGATACAAAAGGGATTGGTGAAATGGCGTCAACTATCTAGTGTCGCATGTGATAGAATTTTTTTTAAAAAAAATTAAAGGGTAAGTTCTATAGAATGGCAATCAGACATAAAATACTGAATGGAGCGGAATATTAGATGATAAAAAGACAAAATATATAGAAAAATGAGCGTAGCAGAGATACAGATGCTACGGTGAATCTATGATTATAAAGGTAAGATTGAATCCGCCATGATGATACATGATGATATGCGTAATAAGATGAAGATAGCATCAAATGAATAAAAGCTTGTCCAACATTATTTAAGATGGTTTGAACATCTTCAACATAGTAAAATTTTAAGTTGTCTCGAAAACATAAGAAGAGGGAGGTCAACCGAGACTGACGTAAAAAAAAATAGTTAAAAGAGACTTGATGGATTATAATGTACACAAAGAATTGGCATTGGATAAGAGTGTATGAAAGTTAACAATTTATGTACTGGATCCATAATCTAAGATCGAATGTTTACGGGTCTTTTGATTGGTTTTCATTTCTAGCCTACCCCAATTTGTTTTGGGTTGTTGTAATGGACACAACCGAAGAACAAGAACCCCATAAATAATAGTATAAATTTACATGTGTGGTTAAAAAAGATAAGCTAATACACACATGACACAAGTATTTCTGTGTCACTGAGTTACTGACTATGCTACTAGGCTGTCGGGTACAAAAAGCTCTAGTAAATGGCTATGCTTGTACAAAGCTGTGGCGTACAGAATGCTCCATCTGTTGGTAATCAGGGAAGAAAATTGCTCTGCTGTTATTGATCCATACGCTTGTTTTCCTCCATTGCTCCAAGCAACAAAATAGATATGGCTGTCGAAATATCTTCCTGTAGAAAAGGAAAAAAAATGATAACTAGTTTAGTTTGTTGTCCTAGAGCAAAACCTGCAAAGTTGCCGATAACTAAATGTGCTTCAGTACATTACAAGGGTGATCAATTCAATGTTCTATTGCAGAATAAGTAAGACGTGCCATTCAGTGAAATGGAAACATCTCAAACAGAACAGCTACGTTGCGACAGAATGACAATAACGAGTTACATGGAATATCATACGAAGGACAATGGAGCACCATTGACTACACTTTGTTTGAATCAACAGATAGAGAGTTATACGAAGTGGATGAATGATGATCGTGTTTATTGAGATGTGCAATAATGGAATATCACAAATTGACTAAGTAATGACTGATACCGTTTTCTCCTACCTGGTGAATTTCAATGGTTCTGATAACGATGCTGCTTGAATGACCACAATCCCATCCCCCACAGCTTCTACTGTCCTGTATTTTCATCATTCTTTTCCTTGTTGCCATCACAATCAAACATGGAAAGAGCGCCAACTGCAAAGAACATTGTGATAGTGACACTAGCATCAATCAAGTTGAATTGAAACGATCTGCGAAAAGGACATAGTAGTCAAATTGTCGTGCTAACGCTTCAAGGATCCATGTATCTCAAATTTTGTTTGTGGATGATGAAAAATCATTTGGAAATTATGTTTTTGTGGACGATGAAAAATCATTTGGAAATTATGTTTTAAAATCAGACATTCAGATTGGTAATTTTAGTATTTTATATGAATTGAGTAACTTCAGTTGTTCACTTACATTTCACAATCCAACAGAATGGAGAACTCTGTCCTGAGATTACTCATGGGAAGCCTTCTAAAGCCAAAATAAAATCAATGTGGAAGTTGCAGTTATTAAAACTTATAAGCTATGATGATTATCAACAGATGGAAGGGGCAAAGAACTGTCCCCTTAGTGGGCAAAATATGATAAAAAGTACAAGTCGATCTAAAACTCAGGAAGACTGAGTGATAACTGGTGATTACTTCACCCCTCCAAAACAGTATAAAAAAATATGCACAGTTCATGACTAGTGTGTCATCTCGATCATGTTTAATCAACTCATGAGCTGAGAATCCCAAATGTTAACAGTCATAATTGATACACAATGATAAAATTACATAAACCCTTGGGATAGGTGGATGCAATGCATCATAGACGTAAAGTGGTATGCCATTGTTAATTACTTTTTGGTCATTCGGTGACAACTGTCAACTGGTAAATTGTGAATTAGTGTTGATCATTTACAAACTGTCAAACTTGAACATTGTCATCGAGAAGCTTAACATTCTTCAGAGGACACTTGAATACTAATGTAACTTTCAGATGGCTCATCCAAATGACTGAAATTATTTTCTATGTCTTTTCACCAATATCAAAACAATCATCAATCCGGAGCTAGAAAAAACTTTTGCAAATAGTAAAACTTCTTGTGTGATAAGATGTAGGCAATCTTCTATCTTATTCTTGCTGAAATTGAACAAAAAATCAACAAACTTATATTTGCCCAAACATAGCTTCAAATACAGCACATATTGCTTCATTATTCTAGCAATATTCATCAATAATTATTTTGTGTAATTTTTCCATGCTCAAACATTTTGAATAAAGTCTGTTAAGAAATTTCAAAGCATTAGTCCATGACAAAATTAACACAAATTCTTCTTAGAGTACATCTGATTTATGATAATTCCATTAGAGGTAAAAAGGTTGTCCTATGACTTAAATAAACTTCTGTTAAGCAGCTGAACCATTGTTATATGAGTGTCTCAAAGGATAATTTAAGCACTCAAAATATTTCAATCTACTTTATTCTAAACTGGCTGCGAAAACAAAATGAATAAAAGAATGTCAAAAACAGCCTCACAATTACATGTGGTGGATTTACAGCAAAACTTTCCATCCTGCAGTCAGCTTATCTTCCAGTCTTCCCATGAGACAATATGTCTTGAAAGGCCTTCACTTCATCAGCTGAATAGGAAGGTTTTCTCCCAATAACCAACTTCATTATCTCTCTCGCATTCCTGTCCTTTGAAATTGCCATGAGACCTTTAAGCAGTTGGTTAATAGTATCGACACTCGGAAACCAGTTCTTTTCAGTCTTATCTTCCAGTCTTCCCATCCTGCAGTCAGCTTATCTTCCAGTCTTCCCATGAGACAATATGTCTTGAAAGGCCTTCACTTCATCAGCTGAATAGGAAGGTTTTCTCCCAATAACCAACTTCATTATCTCTCTCGCATTCCTGTCCTTTGAAATTGCCATGAGACCTTTAAGCAGTTGGTTAATAGTATCGACACTCGGAAACCAGTTCTTTTCCATGCTGTCTTTACACAACCTGAATGCCAAATTAAACTCCCTTCGCTCACACAGGTAATGCACCATTGTCTGGTAAATCTTACCATTTGGTTTGCATCCCCTCCCATGCATCGCACCAAAGACTGTCTTAGCCATCTCATGCTCACCCATCATGAAAAAACCCTTAATAACTAGATTGTATGTGATCTCATCTGGTCTTATCCCTGCTGCATACATTTTCCGCACCAAATCATTTGCATGCCAGCCCCTTCTCCTGTTAATTAGGAACTGAATTCTCACATTGTAACTGGCAAGCGTCGGCATGCAACCCCTCAACCTCATGAGGTTCCACAGGCCATCTCCAACCTCACGCTGGCCATACTTATAGAACGCAGCCATGAGCGTTGTGTACGTGATGACATCTGGCCACACCCCTGTCTTCTCCATCTCCTGCTTTACCCGATAGGCTGCATGCAGTTCCCCCATGTCACACATCATCTTCACCACCGTATTATACGAAATGTCATCCAACTCAACCCCATACTTCGACGACCCCTCCTCCAACAGCTGCAGGACATCATGAAACAGCCGCGCTCGCACAAGCACCTTCATCGTGGCATTCAGCGACTTGGCAGTGCGTGCGCACCCGTACATCCCCATCTCCCGGAACGTCCGCAGTGCGTGCTCCGGCATCCTGGCCTTCCCGTACAAGCCTATGATCCTGACCACGAACCCCTCCCTCCTGCCCTGGGGCAGCGCCTTGTGCTGCTCGAGGATCTCCTCTACGAGGTCATTCCGCCGAGCACCTGCCAGGCGCGCCACCACGTCCTCAAACGCGAACCTGTTCTCCACCAGGAGGCGGTTGTGTGCATTGGCCCTGAACAGCTCGTACAGCCGCACTGGGTCCCGCTCTTCCTTGATCCTGAATAGCACCGGCGGCTCAGCGTCCGCGGGTTTCTTGGCCGCCGCCGCCGCGGCGGGGGCAGAGTGCTGGCGGTGGTTCTTGGATGCCGCGACCGCGGCGCGGCAGGCGGCGATGGTGGGGAAATCAGACTGGGGGGAGTGCGCGTGCGCGGAGAAGGGGTGGTGGGGCTGGTGGGGGGAGGCCCGGGACAGACCGGCGGCAATGACGGTGAGCGCGACGGCGTCGAAGGCGGCGCAGAGCTTGCGGATGGCGCCCAGGGAGAGCATCTGATCCACTCGATCCCGAGGCGGAGCGGGCGGGTCGCGGACAGTGGGGGCTGGGTCTCGGAGTGGGCGGGCTTAGGACGGCGGCGTGGAGGCGGACATGGGTGGCAGGTGAGGAGGAGGGAGTTCCACCGCGACGGCTGCGTGACGGCTGCGTGGAGGCGCGACCCACCGTGCGGTGCGGTCGAGTGGATGTTAGCCCACGGTTTTTTCTCCAGGGAATTATTGGGCTCAGTGAAAGCAAAACCGTTGCGCGGCCCATAGTCTTGGCTCTCGCTTAATAGCCTTATATGGGCCAGAACGCTGGTGCATACATGGGTCGGCCCGCGTGTTCCGTCGACACGTTGTGGTGCATCATTGCCTTAGCCACAATCTCTTGCATAGGAAACTTAGCGCTGACCTGCTAACTTTTTTAAACAGTTTAATTTACCCTGGACTACGGCGTGCGTCCATCCTATCCTATAAATACATCTAAGAAATCCTTACGCTGGAAACAGAAAAATTAAAGAGCGGTACACCGTTCCTGCAAAATCAACGGTATAGCGAGCATCCGTTCGATCGTGTTGTTATCACACAAATCATAAAGCATTGCAATCACAACTTGATCCCCAATCCCACATACTCCGTTCCTCTCGCTCCCTCCGATTAGGTTTCCGCCGTATAAGCATGGCAACGATGAGGGAGGACATGTCACCTGACACGAGCCAACCCCTTCTCCCTTATGCACGCCCTCCTTGGAGACTTTATCTCAGCGGCCAACATATGAGCGCGGCGATGAGGGCCAGCGTGTGGGCGTAGCAATGAGGGCCTATGCGTGAGCTCCATAAGCCATGAGTGGACACGGTGAGCAAGCACCATAAGGACTCTTATGGTTGCTCCTCCCCAGCTCTCATTTGAGCTGTTGAGGTCCAAGACCACCTTGCTTGTCCCTCTCCATCAAGCTCTAACGCCTCCTCCTCCTCCTCCTCCTTCTCACCTCCCAAATGAGCTCCGTAGTGTACTTTTATTTCTCTTACCACTACCCCCTCCCACTAATGGAGTTCCTTTGGCCAATGTAGCAACCCTTCTATTAAGTTTCTTTTGCTTTAGCTCATTGAAGTGGATGTAGAACCAACATTTTCTTATTCTGCCAATAGGTGTTTGATGAAATGCCTTGACCAATCCAAATTCATTGATGTTGTTTATTTGGAGTGATGAGGGAAATTCTTGTTAGTAACTATTTGATACGTGATTGTGAGTGCTGAAATTAAGCTAGAATCAATACGAAAATTGATGAATATCATGGCCATTTTCTCCCTATGTGTGCATGAAACCTCAAATTTTTAGTTAGTTGGTTCATTATTCAAGCTGGTTACTCTCCTATACTAAACTACCCATCATACTTGTCAATCACATCTTATGTGTTATATTGTATTAGTTGTATGTAAATGCAAGCAGAAGTACTGCACAACCAATGTTTCCATCACTCTACTAACAATAAAAGCATTGCATGCAGGAAAACTACAAAGTGGCTTGAAACATTGATTCTAAAATCTTATACATTTTTCCAGTCATTTTTCATATAGGAATGAAATCTCTTGTCAATGCTAATTTATTTTTTATATTCAACCAAAAAGGCTAATACCTTCTTCTTGATTGAGAGCGAAAGATGCATATGTGCTTGCATGATCACTTGCAAGCAATTCCAGGAAGAAGCCCACGCATGCTAGTCATGACAATAAATAGAAGGAGAATGAGGTCAATCAATGAACAATAATAGATCATCAATGGTTTCAAACTTATCTGTCCAAGACTTTAAATCAAAATTTTGATGTTGCTGTAGATAGAAGGCTCCAACTGCATTCCACATCATATCCTCAATATAATCGAGGCTCTATCCAATGTCCGAAAGTATTGTACTTAATAAATGCGTCATGGGTCGACCTGGAAGCTGGAATGATAGATGTAATTAATGTGTTGTAGATAAGTATAACGCCACCTTCTCTCCTGCTCAAGGTGGCCCGTCTATATAAGGGCACCCTAGTGCATGAAGAAGGGGGCCGATTGGCTAGAGCAGAAAACATAGAGAAGCAGACAATGAAGAACACTCTTGTAAACGCTTCCCCATTCTCCCAACAAAGAACCAGCAAGACGTAGGGCTATTACCCATACCGGGGGCCTGAACCTAGGTAAACCGTTGTGTCCACCAGCTTGCTGATCCCCAGAATCCATCGTTGAGAGATATTAGGGTTTTCAGCCACGAAGATGCCCTCTACCGAACCATATTTTTCATCCAGGGAGTAGACACCCCGTTAGCGGAATCTTGTCAGGTGAAATACGCCGACAACGCATAAGCCACTACTTTGCCACTTTGCATCAGAACACACCCGAGTCCTTGACGTGAGGCATCACAATATATATCAAAGTTGTCCTTAACATTCGGCAACACCAAGACAGGTGCCGAAGTTAGACGCTTCTTTAATTCCTGGATCTTTTCACACTCGGCCGTCCATACAAACTTTTTCTCCTTTTTCAACAATTGCGTAAGAGGTCTCGTAATTGATGAAAAACCTTCAATGAACCGGCGGTAATATCCCGCCATACCAAGGAAACTTCTAATCTGGGTAATTGACTTTGGTTGTTCCCAATGTAATACTGCCTTTACTTTCTTTGGGTCGACAGCTACTCCTTCAGCAGTCATTACATGTCCTAGAAACTCTACCTTCTTTTTCCAAAAGTCTGTAGGATCGAGGATGCGCCTAGAGGGGGGGTGAATAGGCATTTTACAAAATTTGATCGCTCACTAATTCAATTCGTTCTAATCAACCCCTATGTCAAAACATAATCAAAGATATATGCGGAAGCGATGAACTAAGTTTTGACAATTAAAGCCTAAATCAACTAGGCTCACTAGTGCATTAACTAAATTACGTCTCTACACTAGAATCGCTAAATTGAACAAGCAATTGATACTAAGCAATTCTAATTACAATCAAACAATTGATAAATACACAACAAATTAAATGCTTGAAGGTAAAAGAGAACCGATATTTTTCCGTGGTGATCGGAGACTTGCCGGTCTCCCCTAGTCCACGTTGAGGCAAGCCCAAACCCTTGGACCGGCTCCCACTTGAGCACCCGCCTCGATTCCACTAGTCGTGGTTTTTTACGCTTTCACGTAGACTCAACCCGAACCTTCACAAACTTCACCGGGGCTTCTCACAACCTTGAGAGCTCCCGCGTACGACACCTACGCCGTCTAGGAGTCAGCAACCTCCAAGAGTAACAAGCCGATCCTTCGCTCGAGCTTCACCGAGCACAACACATGTGCTCCCGGTGATCACCTAGTGCAACACATGCACCTAGGCCTCCCTCAAGTGCAACACATGCACAAGAGGCTCTCAAACCACTACCTAATTGCAACACATGTAATTAGGGCTCACTCTTAAGCTCAAGAGGCAAATGGAGAAGAGCAACACATGCAAACAACTCCCACACAAAGACAACCCCCGCCTAAGCCCCCATGGGGTCTATTTATAACCCCACCAAGAAAACTAGCCGTTTGGGGGCAATTAGGCAGAATCAATAAACCCCAGACTACCGCCTCATAGGACCAGGTAGTACCCAATCAGTAGCCCCAACGATTGGCTATCACTATTTTCTCGGTACTACCGCCTCTCGAGGGCAGGTAGTACCAAGATTCTGATAGTCTTGGTACTACCGCTCCCACCGAGCGGAAGTACCGGCCTCGGTACACCAGCAAACACTGCCTCTGGAAAATCACTGCCGGCGGCTAATTCCCGGTACTGCCGCTAATGCGGTAGTACCGCCCATAAGGCCCGGTAGTACCAGCCTCAAGGAGAAGGTCTGATTTAACTCAAAAAAATCATTTCTCTAAAAACCAAATGCCATTCTTTGAGCCATTAGATGATCAACACATGATCATACACCTGTGCAAAACACATTTGCACCAACTTAACCCATGCTCAAAGAATTTCAACCAAATTGCAAAAACACATTTTGCAATCATCTCAAGACCTATTTGCAAAACGTATTAAACAAATCAAACTCGAGTTTATGAGAGTAATCCCCCTAGCCATGTGAAGGTCAACACGAGACCCAGTCAACTTGCCAACACCCGTTGCAAGCCCTACTCACATGCTCTCGGGATTCCGGACTCATAAACCTCAGTTTATTCGCACAACGAACTTGCAAATAATACATTAAACATATTTCATGCTTGAGCACTGCTCTTTGCAACACATGCAAAAGTCTAGCTCCAAGCAACACCAAAACAAGGTGCATGAACTCTCTAATTGCAACACATGCAATTCTCTAGTTCCATGCGACCATACTAAAAACCAAATCAAACGTATGAGCTCTCTACTTGCAACACATGCAAGCCTCTAGCTCCATACAACCACATAGACACCAAATCATGCTTGAGCTCTCTCCTTTTGCAACACATGCAAAACTTAGCTCCAAACAACCACATGTTTTAGAAAGATTATTTTGAAAAACAAAACATGAAGCTTCAACAATTGCAACACATGCAAAAGTGAACTTCACGCAAAAACCAACGCATATAGCTTATCCTATTTGCAACACATGCAAATCAAAGCTTTATGCGAAGACCAAATGCATATACTCTTCTTCTTTGCAACACATGCAAATCCGAGCATAATGCAGCAACAACCAAGCATAGGCTTAACCCATTCACAACACATGCCAAATGGTTAGCACAATGCAAAAATCAAATCCAAATAAGATTTGAGCTCGAGTGAACATGGGATTGAGATCATCAACACATGATGATGCTCAAACAAGGACTCAACCCCTCTTAATAGTACGGCAATAAAAACTAGACTCAAAGACTATAAAGTCCTTAGCCTATCTAGTTATACCTTCGCCGCCGCACGCAAGCAATCCCCTTTGGGGTCTTTATGATCTTCACTCTTATGCTCCCCTGGGATCATCACTCGACTCTTCTTTGTCTTCGGGATCTACTCTTGACGCCCATCACCTCATGATGCCGTCATTGTCCCGTTTTTATCATCTCAACCATCTTTGGACTTAACCTAACTCAATCACAACTCATGAAACTTGTTAGTCCAAGATGCATGGTCGTCTCAATTATCTCTTGCACTCCATTAACACATAATGGATACCTTTAGATCAATTGAGCACAACCCAAATCAATTTGAATGATTTAAGTATGTCTTAAGTACAATAATGCAACACATGCTTCATTATACTTAAGAACTATTTATTTGTCCTTAATTAATCAAGAAACACCATCAACACATGATGAAATGTTCTTTAGTGATTATTAAGACAAATGAACTCAATTTAAATTTTTATTTAAATTGATATGAGTATATATTTGTCGGTGTTTCGAGAACCGGCAAGTAAATTTGTAGGTCTAGAGGGGCCACGCGCTCCCGTTCCTTGAATGGTTGGACCAAAAGAAAGGGGATCCAAGATATATACTGGTTCGGACTGAACGTCCCTACTCCAGTCTGTGAGGTGGTCGGATATTATTGCTGACTCTTGTGAGTTTGCCGGACTACAGGCGGGTGCCGAGCTCGTGCTCAGGGCGCCCCGTGTACCAAGGTCGGCTAGAATGGCTACAGGTGCAAGGGACTCAGACCTATGGGTGCGTCCAAGCTCTCAAGGGGGGCTGTTGGTTATTTTTGCTTGAGCGTGTTGTGCTTATGCGCTATGCTTGACCGCCGCTGCTCCGGAGGGCCATGCTTCCCCTTATATAGCCCGGGGAAGCAGGTTACACGGGAGCATGTGAAAAAAAATGAAAAGGGGCTATCTACGCCTAGGAGTCTGGCCTTCCGCCTCGTTGTCTAGTCGCTGGATGTGACCTCTGACTGGTTGGTGGAGACGCAGAGCGGTGGAACGGTCCATTCCTCGAAATGGCGCTTTGCCCCCTAGCTAGGCGGTCGGTAGACGTGGGGAGCGCCACCTTGAAATTGCCTTGGGAAGGCGTCGGCCTCCGCTTTGTTCGGTCATCTTTGAGCCGCCGTGTCACGGCGTGGTGACTAGGACAGAAGCTACTTTCTGATGATTTGACGTCCGCCTCTTTGGTGAAGGCGGTCCGAACTGGTCAGGAGCTTTTGGATGATCCGACCCGCTGGTCGGTCCATCGTCATAGCTCGCGGGGCGCCCGACCTTTAGCGCGGGTCGGGTTGCTTTCTGAGGTCGGCTTGGTCGGGAATCAGGCGTCCTTGTGGGAGACCGGTCGGTCGGCTTCCCAGTTACTCCGAGTGCTGCTCGGGGCACCCGACTCGTAGTGCTGGTCGGACTGCCCTTCGGGGCCGGTTTGGTCGGAGACCTTGGGCCTCTGAGCGGGGCTTCTTCTCGAAGCCTTGGCGCGGAGGTGGCCCGCACATGGTGCGGAGGCGGCCCACATACTTTTCCTAGGCCGCTGGGGATACCTATGTCTTGGGTACCCGTCAATATTAACTACTCAAGTTTTCATATACTCATGTTGATAAGAAGTAATGATCCATTATGTGTAGGCTATATGTAAATGATCATTACTCTAAGTCATCAACTATAGAATAAACCCCACATGTATATGTGCATAAATATAATTGACTTGGAGATAGTATGTACATATTCAATTTGATTACATTGGAGTATATCCTATATTACCATGAGTATACTGTAACTAGGCAATTCAAATATATACTCAAGGATTTAGTTTCTTTGTCTTGATCCTTATATGTGTTAATAAAGAATAGATCAATACAATGAAACTTTCAAGTTAAATTACAAACTCCCCCTAAGTATGTGCATCCATGTAATATATGGATTGGGAAACATGATGCACGTTTTGTGGTTAATTTAATAGGGATGTTTATACTTTAACTTGAATCCAAAGTATGCAATTTATACTATAAAGAATATGCATACATACCTTGGGTTTTTCATTTTTCATCCAAATATGAAACTGCTAAACATATGCTCAATAAAACATGTTAGTCTCATAAAGATTAGGTTTGTCATTAAACACAAATTAAACATTAATTAACATCAATCACCAAAACCAAAGGCTCTTGAACTTACAAAGTCACATTTGCTAAATTTTGCATACAGTTGATTTTCTCTTAATTTTTCCAAAACCATTCTTAAATGTCCAGCATGCTCTTCCTCCGTCTTGGAGTAAACAAGGATGTCATCAATGAAAACGACGACAAACTTATCCAAATATTCCACGAATACTTTGTTCATCATGTTCATGAAATATGCAGGAGCATTAGTCAATCCAAAGGACATGACCGTGAATTCATAATGCCCATACCTTGACGAAAAAGCTGTCTTTGGTATGTCCTCAGTCCGAATTTTTAATTGATGGTATCCGGATCGAAGATCTATCTTAGAGAAGACTCCCGCTCCTCTTAGCTGATCGAAAAGATCATCTATCCTGGGCAATGGATACTTGTTCTTTATCGTCACATCGTTAAGTGCACGATAGTCTATACACATTCTAAAACTTTCATATTTCTTCTTGACAAACAACACAGGTGCTCCCCATAGTGATGAACTAGGTCTTATAAACTCATTCTCCAATAATTCCTCAATTTGCTTCTTCATTTCTACCAATTTCTCGGTGGACATCCTATAGGGTCTCTTGATTATTGGAGCTGTTCCGGGTACTAACTCAATTACAAACTCTATATCCCTGTCTGGTGGCATTCCAGGTAAATCTTCAGGGAACACATCCGGGTATTCGTTAACTACTGGTACATCTTCCATATTAACAGCCTTCACACTATTGATCCTCAATTGACCATCTCGAACAGCAATTGCTTGAATCTCCACCTTCTTACCATCTAGGCTCTCAACTGTTACTACTCTTCGTCCACAATCTAGCACTGCCTTGTGCTTGGATAACCAATCCATTCTCAAAATAACATCTAGGGTCTGGGTATCCAATATGATTAGGTTCGCTAGGAACATTATTCCATTTATTAATAGTTCTACCCCGGAGTATCCTACTTTAGTTCGGAGTTCTGATCCAGGGGTTTAGACTATAAGCGTACTCTTAAGGTTGACCATATCCAAATCATTTTGCACAACAAAAACTCAAGAAATGAATGAATGTGAAGCTCCAGAATCAAATAAAATTGTAGCTGGTACTGAGTTAACTAGAAACTTACCCAGTACAACGTCCGTGGCGTTCTGGACTTCATCTGCCGTGATGTGGTTGACTCTTCTTCGCAAAACTGATTGGGGTGCAGTTCTAGCTTGAGTAGGTCCTCGGCTTCCTCCTTGAGCAGGAGTTCTAGATGGCGTATTTCCCAAGTTAAAACGGACAGAGTGACTCCTCCCTTCTTGGGGCAAGCATCGGTGAAGTGTCCGATCTCGTTACAGTTGTAGCAGCGTATTCCAACCATCGGCGAGTTTCCTCCAGCTTGGTTAATTGCTCTTGCTGGTGTTTGAGGATTTTGGCCAATAGGTCGCAGTGCAGGTAATGGTGTCCTGGCATTGCTTCCAGGCTGAAACCTGGTGAACTACTGCTGAGATACCACTCTCGGTCTCTGCTGCCCTTGACGATTCCCATACTGTGCCATGCGGCGCTTGCGGTTGTCCTCCAGCTCTTTGCGTTTGTCCTCAAGAATCAGGGCTTCGTTGACCAGTTCCTGGAAGTCAGGGAATGTATGGGTGATCAATCCCACCCGCAGTCCAGTGTTTAGTCCCTTCATGAATCGGGACTACCTAGATTTATCCGTTGCTACGTCCTCCGGAGCATAGCGTGCAAGTTGGGTGAATTTATTCAGGTAGTCGGCCACTGACTGGCCTCCCTGCTTCAAGGACCTAAATTCCTCCTTCTTAAGCTCCATCATACCCTCCGGTACATGGTATTGGCGGAAGGCAACAGTAAACTCCTCCTAGGTGATCTCCTGAGGATGCTCATGGGAAGCACAGTAATTTTCCCACCATTCCGCGGCAGTTCCTTCCAGTTGATGAGAGGTATACAGGACTCTCTCATTGCCTACACATTGGGATATGTGCAGCTTCCTTTCGATAGTCCGTAACCAATCATTCGCTTCAATAGGATTGACATTTCCAGAAAATGTCGGAGGCCTGGCTAGATTGGTGTCCATGGTTCATAGCCTGATTATTATTGTTGGCTGCAGCCTGATTCTGCATTTATTGCATCTGATGCATCATAGTCTGCATCAGCTGGGTTTGTGCGGTCAGGAAAGCTCCCAGATTACTCATATCCACGGGTGGTGTCGCTTGAGGATTTGGTGCATTGTTTTGGTTGCCTCCCTGCTGCGATCCGCTTCCTCCTATTCCACTGCTTCCACGTGTATTCACCATCTGAAGAACAATAAAGTTTATAGAGAAGGAAGAAACAAAGAAGACAAGTACACAAGAAACTAGTGCGGGGAGAAAGGTTTGACTCAAATAAGACACAAAATTTTATTATTAGTATAGTGATATGGTCGCTCACAAATGCCTACGGCAATGTGACTCATAACAAGCACCCATCAAACATCCATAGCAAATGTTCAACTCAAACAAACGTTCTAAGGCAGACTCAATAAAACTGACTCGATGCTTGACTCAACATTTGAGTCGACTCTAGAAAGAAAATAAAAATAAAAAAACTATCAGTCATCAAGCTACCCAGGCGACGGTCCTCCCGGTGGGTACTGCGGCGGGTGCAGCGGCATGGGAGCAAACTGGTCCTAATGCCCCACTGCCAGCGGTACAAACGACCCCACCGACTCTGCTGGCTCCTGAGCTGCCTGCTCCTGTGCCGGTGGCTCCGGCACCTCCTGCACTGGGGCCTCCAACACTGGTGCCTCCTACACTGGCTCCTCGGGATCCGGATCGTGCAGCTCCAGCTCTGGCTCTGGCTCTCTCTGGTGCATACAGTGCCTCCTCCAACTCACGAACCCTCTGGATGGAGTGAGCCAGGTACTCCCTCACCTCTCGCAGCTGAGTCCTGACCTCCGTGATCTTGTCACGGGCCCTCTGCAGCTCCTGGACTATCTCGTCCATGGACTCCTCCTAAGCGATGACGTACCTCGCCAGGTGGGTGATCGTAGCGTCCTCCTCCTCGATCGGATCTCGGTCGAAGTGGTTGTCCCGGCGCGGGTGATGACGAAAGACGGTGCTCTCTAGCTCTGCGGAGTAGGTGCGGGCGATCTGCCGCATCGCAAGACGCATGGTCTCCTGGATCCCAGCCTCAAATGTAGACCTCCTGGCAGTGATGTAGATAGGACGACTCGCTCTCCCCCTTTCTCAAGCGTAAACCATGATCTTCACGTCCCAAGCAACGTCCAGTCCTGCCCGAACCACTGAGGTTCCCCGATAGATCGGCCTATCGAAGCCCTCAAGCAACTGCATCATACGCCACAGCTCAGCGGCGTATCCTCCAGTGCGCTCACCAAAAGTGTGGATCCTCCTCATCTGCCAAAACACATCTCGTTAGCCCTAGATTTTAAAATCATAAAGTAACAACAGAAAATTACAGCATAGGTATGAAGTAAGAAGAAGAAAAAAGATTAGTCAAGATTTCATTTATAATCTTGTACAGTTTTAATCTTTTAGAAAATAGTTTTATCTTCCGTGGCCAGCCTACATAAGGTCAAGTCCTACAGTTAGTATGCTCTGATACCACCTCTGTCGGGCCCCGAATCTGCAAATCCGGACCCTCTGTGTATTCTGCATTAGTCCAGGATTACACTAATACACACAGGCTAAACAGGGTTAAAGTACCACAATCATACACAACGGAATAATAATAAAGTACCTCAAACATGTATATAAACGAGTTGTACGACCTTATGGTCCTACTTACAATAGTTTGCCATGCAGGCTTACATCAATCAGAGTAATAAAAACTCAACAGCGGAAAATAAACGTCGTGGTGATCCATCTTTTCGCCACAGGCACCTTGATGAGGCTTGCCCCCTAGATCTCTGGCTCTCCAGCAAACTCCTCCCAAGCAAGTGTAGACTCCTCCTCTGGTAAATTGTTGCCCGCAAAGGTGAGTACACACCGTACTCAACAAGTCATGCACAGAATGCAGTTCTATTACTACATACATGGCTTGTTACAAAGGAATGGCTCATTTGGTTATTTTGCATTGCTTCAATATCTTAACATACTTTTTATTTAGATGTAAAGCAGCAAAACCATAATAATATAATAAGTTTCTCAATTATTTTCCACATAATTTTGGACACACAGTCCTTAATCAACTTTCACCATTATTTCTGGCACACAGCCTTCCACCCCATTTTATTTTCAAAGCTCTACCCCTTGACTGTAATCTCCGAGCTTTGTCTAGTTCCATGAACTCGACTATTCGAATAGTTTTTACACTCTGCAGAGGTTGTACACTTTACCCACAAGATACAGTCGCTCACCACACAGATGATTGACCGTAACAAAGCTTTTCAGAGACTTCTAGCTCAACCTAGGAACCTCTCAGGTTGCCTTCACTATCACTTCCCTCACAGTAGTCAAGTATAGGATGATTTAACACCGTTGGACGGTACCAAGCCGTAACACGAGCACGCTCCCCATACATTACCCCCTGTAATCGCCACCCCGAGGTATCAAAGGTGAGATATCGAATCCTACTAAACTAGGTCTTCCCATTCGGACATGTGGTTGTACGGTGACTCAGTCAAAGGCTTGCAAGGTGAAATCCTTAACCCACCAAGGCAAGACATCCTTCTCTCAAAATTGGCACACACCCTCACAACACTCAACCCTTCCCAAATGCCACGAAGGCCCACTCCGCACAAAGCCTCGGTCCACTTGCCTCGGTCTAAATCAATTCCCACCCCAAGTTGTTTTACTTGCAACACATGCTCAGAACCATCCTTCATGTAGAACCACACAGGTCTCTACATTCAAATGTCATTACCAACAACATTCCACCTTTTATCAAAATGCATTCACTATTCCTTTAGTCAATGTTGCTTTTGTATTCAAAAAGATTATTCACTATATATGTAAGGCTAAGCAACTATTTACGGTCTAGCCTCCCGTGTTAGCACAATATTAACAACCAACTAATATTACTAAACTTAAGGCATCAAACGAAACCATGGCATACAAATACTAGTGATAAGGCGGCAATAACAAATAGGTTTATTTAACTAATTCACCCAAATTAATTAAGTCCATTTTTAGTTAAATTAGCATGCATAGTTTGAATCAAAATACACTTTCAAAACTTAGGAGCAAAATGATCAAAGCACAACTTGCCTTCAAATAGTGGCTGGTCCTGATCCGGAGCTTGATCTTGTGCTGGAAACTCCCCCTCAAAGCTCTCCGGTAGATCAACGTCTACTCGAAACAAATATATACACAATAAATATAATTTTACAGAGAGCAAAATCAACTCTAAAAATTCTATAAAATTCATCAATAAATAGATCTTGATTGTACAAATTTTTAGAAATTAGAATCACTCAAATCGGAGTTAAAACGCAAAAGTTATAGTCATTTGAAGTTTAAAAATCAATTAAAAAGAATAAACCGAATTTCCTTATTTATTTCTATACGCAAAATTCGGGAATATGACGTCAGCATGACATCATCACCGAATTAAATTTTCACCGAATTATTTTGCTAAAGGAAAATCGAATTATTGCGCCAGCATAACGTCAGTCGGTCCATAGACCTAGTCTACCGCTCGGGTTTGGTCCACCGTGGACTCGGTCTACAGAACAGTACACTCACTGACACATGGGCTCCAATGATGACGTCACGGATGACGTCAGCACCCACAGTACTACGACTGACATGTGGGTCCCACTGATGACGTCAGCTGCTGACGTCAACATGACACGTGGCACGATCTAGACGCGACACGCGGCGCAAAACTATCAACCGAGACTTGATCTAATCTCGCCCGTCTGATTCAAAATGAACGGCCAAGATTGATGCGATGATTCGGGTCTGTTTACCCTGGAGTCGACACGTGGTATCATCACAGCCATTGGATCTAAATCGGACGGCTAGCATTAAACCGGGCAACGTCAACCGAGGCAGCGGCGCTGACCCCTCGGTTTTCGTGCGACATGCGTCAACACGGGACTGGCCTGGTGCGTGGCGAAATCAGATCCGTTCATTCAAATTTCAACGGCCTAGATTGAATCTTATTCGCACATCCCGACCCTTAGGGCTGTAAACGAGCCGAGCTCGAGCGAGCCTGGCACTCCAGGCTCGAGCTCGGTAAGGCTCGAACCGGGCTCGAGCCGAGCTCGAGTTTGGGTTCGAGTCTCTACTCAGGCTCGAGCTCGGCTCGGTCCAGGCTCGAGTAGGCTCGAGCTCGGCTCGACTAAGCTCGGGAAGCTCGGTTATTTTGTAAGCTCGGTAGGCTCGGTAACAAGCTCGAGTAAGCTCGGCTCGAGAAAGCTCGATTTAAGCAAGCTCGATCTAGGCTCGAGTAGGCTCATGAACTATTCGAGCTCGGCTCGGTTAGGCTCGTGAGCTCGAGTTTGAGCTTGAGTTCGGCTCGTTCGGAGCTCGAGTTGAGCTCGAATCGAGCCTCTCACGAGCCGAGCTCGAGTAGCTCACGAGCCTCGAGCTTTTTTTACAGCCCTACTGTCGACGATCGGGATCGCCTGACCGCAAAAGTGAAGAGGGGTGTTAGTGTGTAAGGGACCCAATTCGGAGCTTGCTCACCGGAGGTTCGCGTTTGCAGCGTAGAGGTCGGAGGAAGGCGGCGAGGCGTGACACAGAGTTATCTTGGTTGAGCCCCTGGCGGGTAATAGCTCGTCCGGTCTTCTCGAGGCGGAGAATCCACTAATTGTGCGTACAAAGAGATGATTACTGCTCGAGCACGAGTGCTCTGTTTGTGTTTTCTGGTCTATTGCTCATGAGTCTCCGTCGAGGTAATGGCTCTACTCGAGTCGCCTTGGCGGTGACTCTCGTTATGTGGGTGTACAAGCGGTGTTCTGAGCTCAAAGAAGTGCAGTGATTCTGCTTTGAGCTACGGGGGCTTTGTTGAGTCTTGTCTTCGTTGTCAACACAAAGTAGCTCAACACAGAATCACACTTCTTCCCTCAACACAGCTCAAAGCTCGAGGCTAGAATCACTGCACTTCTTTGAACTGTAAACACCGCTTTGTACACCCACATAACGAGAGTCACCGCAAAGCGACTTCGAGTAGAGCCATTACCTCGACGGAGACTCATGAGCAATAGACCAGAAAACACAAACAGAGCACTCAGCTCGAGCAGTAATCATCTCTTTGTACGCACAATTAGTGGATTCCTCCGCCCCGGAGAAGATCGGACGAGCTATACCCGCCAGGGGCTCGAACCAAGATAACTCGCAGTGTCACGCCTCGCTGCCTTCCTCCGACCTCTACGCCAGAACGCTAACCTCCGGTGAGCAAGCTCAATTGGGTCCCTTACACACTAACACCCTCTTCACTTTTATGTCAGCGATCCCGATCGCCGACAACCGGCGCCCACCGTGGGGCCTGATGGCTTCGCTCATTCAAGGTGCGACATCGAGATCTCAGAGGCATGGCGATCCCGACGGATCCGTTCGTGTGGCTCGAGCACGAGCGCACGGTTCCCCACGCGATGACTCCACACCCTTGTTTCCGCCTCGGTAGGTTCATTCCAAGCAATCCTTCGACAATGGGGAGAAACTCGGATCATGTGCTTCGACGGCCGAGATCCTTCGCGCCGGGCCGAATCCTTATTCTCACCCGCGTGGCGAGTTAAGGTATGTTGTTCGCTTTGGATTCTCGGCACTAACAACGTGGCGAGTATGGAGCTCTCCTCGTGGGTCTTCGAGTTTGCAAGGCGCTTGGCGTCGTCACCGGTAGCCAAGGGCGACTCGACTCACGGTCAACCGGTTCGCAAAGACCACCAATGCCGGGAGACTCGATGACAAAAGTATCTCGCCGAGGTGCGCGAATGGAGAAATGGTTCCAGACACGGAACTCGAGCACGCACCAGAAGGACAACCCCAGCACAGATCTCCTGTCCCATCTCGGCTCGTCCGATGACGCGATTCCTCCAGACGTCGTCCCTGAAGACCTTGGCGTCGCCATCAATCTTCGACCAGAGGAGGGATGCTCGTGACATCATCCATATCGAGCTCGCCAGTTCCATGCTCGGAACCCGCCTACGTACTCAAGACCATCCCGCTCGCTTGGCTCTCCTCGACATGGGGGCGCGACATCCTCGGCCCTTTCCCACAAACTGTCGGGGGAATATTGCGAAGACATAGGCGCCAAAGTTTGCTATGCTTCGGTGGCCCGTCCGCAGAGCAATGGAGCAGTGGAGCGCGCCAACGGACAGGTCGTCCTAGGCATCAAGAAGCGAGTATCAAATGAGCTCGAATGACACGGCCAGACCTAGGTGGACGAACTTCCCACCATCCTATGGTGCATTCGCATACCCTTTGTCGGCCGAGCAACAAGGTCTTCACCCTTCCGCTTATGTTCGATGCGGCCGCCCCGCCTCCGAGAGGTCACGCTAGGCTCTGCGGGTCACTTTGGTCGATCACATCGACTTGAGCGAACGGTCCCTCGACCTTACCCTCGCAGAAGAAGTAAGATGCCGTGCACTGCTACGATCAACGCGCTACCTGCGAGCTCTTCGCAGACATGCGTCTCGGTCGGTACGACCTAGGCGGCTCCTTGTTGGGGACTTGGCTCGAGGCGGATTGAGCTCGCCCAAAGACCAACAAGTTATCCCCATAGTGGGGGCCCTATAGAGTTGTTTTAGCAGATCGCACGGGCTTACGGCTAATAGCGCCGATGGCGAGAGCTCTCTAGCTCGTGGAATATCGACCCGACCGAAAACTCGTATAGCGCTTTATCCTCAATTTCAATACAGCCATTATTCAATCATTATGTTGGTCTTGGTATTCTTTACCGCTCATATTTTCGTGTCGATTTGGGTTTGAGATTTACGTGAGTCCGACCTGCGTACAAGTACTCTTGGTCTTGGCCTCGAATGTCGCGAGCTTAATAATGACCCCAAATGGTCGAGCTATTCATAAGCCGAGTCTCTTCAAGACTCAAGCTCCCCCTGCGTCAGGGTTCGAGTCAAGCCCACATTCGATGCCAAGCAACAGAACACATGGTCATGGTCGAGTCTCAAAAGTCTCTCCCAAAGGCGGCCTTAACATCTTTGGGTCTAAGCTTTACCCTATGGATCTCTATTAAGTTGTACTTAGTAAATTTCGAGGTCGACGTTTTCTCGACCTTGCGGGACAAAGGTCGGTCTTGTGTTGCTACTGTTCTTTTTCTGAGACCCCTTTTTCTACGAACACGACCTTCGCGCGCAGCGCATTCGCTCATAGTCTAAGCGTCGCGAGTTTGACGTTCACCCCCAGTGGAAGAGCTAAAAGCGTAGCGAACCTCTTCGCAATCTAGCTCTCCCCGTGTGCCCGAGCCGAGAGCCTCGCCACTTTGATCGTTGAGCAATGCGCATGGTCGCGACAGCCGCTCGAAAGTTAATCTGGGTGTGACCATCTACGAACGGGTTCACTTTGTGTCACTCTTGCGGATCTGTCCTCAACTTTGCGGTCGTGTCGCTTGTCCGTATCTCGTCTTGTGCCCGAGGCACGCGTCGCTCGACCTCGGATCCAACGGGGGCTGGGCAAGGGTATACTTTCTCGAAGAAAGGCTAAGTGCATAATGAAAACTTTGGTCCTAAATAGGCAGAACAACTTCATCTCAGACACAATTCATTTCTGGCAAAGACAGCTTCGTTCTGTTAATCTTTTTGTCTTACAAAATTCTATGTGCAACTTGTGCTTTGCTAACCCTGTCTACAGATCGACCCATATCCCGAGCAAGCTTCTCTCGCTCACGTTCGGCGGACTTGGCCCTCAAGGTCGGTAGCTCGCCCTGGAGTCGAAGGGCTTCGTGAGCCGAGTCAGAGGCGCGGTGGCGCTCGCCTTGGAGTTGGGCCATGGCACTCTTCGCCGCTTCGGTCGCTCGTTCCAACTTGTCCTCGACCTCCTTAACTCGGGCCTCGAGCTTGGCAGGGTGGCCCGCAGCCGTCTTCTTCAGCTCCTCCACCTTGGTTTGCTCGATCTTGGAACGCTTTGGTCGATCACGCCGCCTCCTCCATGGCCGGGTATTCTCGGCCCTTCCCCACGGAGACCTCGCTCGGGTCTTCGGAAGACCATCATGGCCGACCTCGGTAGGATCGTGGTCGACCCCAAGGTCGTGGTCGCTCAGACCTCCATGGTCGGGGCGACCATGGCGCGCGCCTAGACGGCCTCATCTGCGGCCGGGGCGCCATAGGTGCCATCTTCGGAGGAGGCCTTGGCAGGGGAGGCGCTGATCTCGGCGGCCCCGGTGTCATCAACTTCGTCTTCATCGGCCGCTCGAGAGGCTTCGTCCGCAACTGGGTCATCGGCACCTTGGACGGACCCGCCGACCGCGACCCAGCTCCGAGGCCCGCATGGATGCGGTCCTGGCCCGATGAACGGCGCGGCACCAACTCAAAGGTGGTCCCCTCCTCTTTGGACTCGGGCCCATCCCGGCAACGGGCATTGTCAGGATGAACGAGCGTTGAGCTCGGGGGCTCAAGGTCTGCGATGAAGAAAAGACTATAAAGCTAAAAGTGAATGGCGCAAGGCTGAAGCCTTTTTCGCGAGCGGGAGTGCGGCGCTGGGTTTATAAACCGCAACTCGGTGAAAATCCGGCCATGGCGCCTCAAAAGCGTACCAAACGCGATTTGATGGGCGCGTTATGGGTTCGGGACGAGACACCGCCAGTGCCTCCAACCGTCGTGCCGCACCAACATCGAGGAGTCCAAGGTCGCCAGTGTCGGGGCCAAAAGACTAGCCTCGCGGTCTCCGCCTGACCTCGACCAAGGAGACAAGACCTCTGAAGGATTTTTGCAGATTTTCAGCTCAAGGTCGTCATGAGGGCTCCTCCCACCTAGAGCCTCGGGGCTAGCCGACGAGGGGGTACTCCTTGACCGCCGGCGTCTTGTCGAGCAGATTCCCCAACTCGGAAGGCCCGACCACGACTGGGTGTGCCTTGGGGCGCTCGACCTCGGCCTTGATGCCCAAGCTCGGTCGCCTGAGCTCGACCTCGCTGCGACCTCGAGCTCGGCGGGGTCTCGCTTGATCCTGGTCCGCCCGAGGATCTCGGATCTAGCGATTGACTTGCGATTCTTCGGAAGAGCGGGTCGTGGGGATGACTCGGAGTCTTGCGGCAAGCCCGGAAAGCGATTCTGACTGTCTTCGATCGCATTAAGAGCCACGATCCGCAGTTTCTCCCGGCCAGCTACGTGCGTAAGGGATATAAAGACCAAGGATGCATGAGCTCAAGGACAACGAAGACAAAGACTCAACACAGCGCTCTGGTAGCTCGAGGCTAGAATCACTGCACTTCTTTGAGCGTAGAACACCGCTTTGTACACCCACATAACGAGAGTCACCGCCGCAAAGGCGACTTTGAGTAGAGCCATTACCTCGACGGGAGACTCATGAGCAATAGACCAGGAAAACACAAACAGAGCACTCAGGCTCGAGCTGTAATCATCTCTTTGTACGCACAATTAGTGGATTCCTCCGCCTCCGGAGAAGACTGGACGTAGAGCTATTACCCGCTCAGGGGGCTCGAACCAGTATAACTCGTTGTGTCACGCCCTCTGTCGTCTTCCTCCGACCTCTACGCTGCAAACGCGAACCTCCGGTGAGCAAGCTCCGAATTGGGTCCCTTACACACTAACACCCCTCTTCACTTTTGCGGTCAGGCGATCCCGATCGTCGACACCTACAGACCCTGCTACGTGGTTACCCCGGTGCGCGATGTGTGGACGTATCTAAACCGCACAACTAAAATCCAACGGCTCACAATGGTTCAATCTTACGCACCAGATCACTGCTACGTGGCAACACCTAGATCATCCGATCTAAATCTAACGGTGATATTTTACCCAAGCTCAACACTGTTGACCTAAACTACGTGACTTAATCTAAGCCGCATATTAAAGATCTAACGGCTAAAACTAAGCTAGCACAGATTAAGCGATGCAATCTAGACCGTTCACTAGATCTAACGGACGAGAAGTGAATATGGCGCTTACTGTTATCGAGATGACGTGGTGAAATCCGAAGCATTGAACGAAGATCCGACGGCGGCAAAGCTCGGCTCAGCGGTGATGTCGCGGTGGCGCTGGACTTGCCGGAGAGGAAGAAGACAACGTGCAACGCGGCGCTGCGAGGCTTCTTCGGCGACAAGAAGTAGATGATTCGACGCGGCTTGGCGCAAGGGTTACTCCGGTGGCCTCAACGACGGCGGTGCAAAGGCGATGGAGACGTCTCGGGACTGCGGCGAGTGCGCGCGAAGGCTACGGTGATTCTCGAGAGGCGTGAGAGGTCGCAAATGATGCGGAAAGGAACGCTCTATGTGGTCCGCCGGTTAATAAAGAGGAAGAGAAATCACACCGGCGTTAATGGCGAATATTACTACGGCGGTAATGGTGCAATGACGGATTCTTCAGAAACGTCCGGCGGCGATTCGGCATCTCATCTCGGCTGCACACGCGTCACATCATCAACGGCCCACACTCGCGCACGCATGCGGCTTTCCCTGAGCCGTTCGATCCAAATCGGACGGTTGCGCGCGGCGTCGATTAGGGTTTCGCGTTCACGGGCCGAGGGGCTCACACAGTAGTGGGCCGGGCCCAACACTATTCATTGATTTTCCTCAGATTTTCAAATAAAAATAATTCCAAAAATTCATTTAAATCATTTGGGGCTTTTAAAATATCAGAAAAATTCCAGAAAATATTTTAGAGCATTTTGAACTCAAATAAAACAATTTCATTTTTATTTTGCAAAAACTTATTCATTATTTAATTAATTTCCAAAGAAAGATTAATTCCAAATAAATTTCAAAAATTCAAAATAACTTATGAAATTTAAAATGGACAAATTTTGGGATGTTACACTCCGCCGCTGTTTAAATTTGAGCAGTGGTTTGACATGGAGATCAACCCTGAAGACCAAAGGCTACTTAGTCAAGCCAACTGGGACGTGGAGTTCAGGCGGCAGCTTCAAAAGTAACGTGACACTGCACGCGAGGAGGCACGTCGAAAGGAAGCGGAGGAGAAGGAGGCCGAGAGAGAAAGGAAGCGAGAGAGGGCACGTCGTGCCAGAGAAGCCCCACCAGAAGCATGAGTGAAGGGGAAGTGGCCTCGGAGCACTCAGTAGATGTCAAGCTATGCTCCTCCCAATTTTAAGCTGTAATAAAGAGTGTGGCTTACCTTATTTTCCGCAGTAACTTCTGAGTTAAGAACCGCCCTCTCTTTAATCTTCCTCTCCCACACTCGTTAGAATATATGATTCTATGACATGTACCTGTGTTGTATCTTAATAATATGAATTCCTTCTATATCTTTCCTGTTATTCACGCGCTATACTACTGTAATTGTCATACTTATTACACTTTGTAATATAAATTATTTATTTGGTGTTTTAATATAATTTCTCATGAAATTTGTCGTCAAAGAGAATGAAGAACAACGAAATTTGAATTTTTTGCCAAGCAAAAGACACTGAATAGTAATTTCGTAAAATATTATATGAATTATCACTAACAAATATGAATTTTTTGTCAACCAAAAGACATGAATAATAATTTTTTGAAATACTACATGACTTATCCTCGCGACAACGTAGCAATCAGGAGGGCAGGAGGCCATGGTGGGCCGGGACCAAATCCTTGGCGAAGGCAGTGTGGGTTGCAGTTTTTCATGGGCTAGAGATGGCAGTTTTTCACCGAGGGCGATAGAGTAAGCAAGGGGGTATGGGAGGAAAAGTATGGTATATTTTTCCAATTCGAAAAAAAAATTTCATCCTAAAAAAATTCGTTAACGCTCAAAAGTTACAGCGAATTGTCGAACAAAATTAATGTAAAAAATATCTGATGTAAATTTAATTTTCTAATATTCTACAATTTTCATACTTTAATTTTCTAATATTCTACAATTTTCATAGGACCGTTCACAAAAACACCGTGTTAGAGAGCCAGATTCGAAATTTGTTCGCGACAACAACCAGAAGCGCACAAATTTCTCTTGTGTGTTGATGGTGATTGTCATTTTACACTGAAACATCTGATCATAATTCTAGAAACCAACTCCCGTTCGGCAGCAAAATGATGAAGCCCTGGTCTTTTGCAACAGTAATCACACGCGGGCCAGAGGAATCGCCAGAGCCAAGGGAATCGCTGGAAAGCGCCGGGCCCACGCATGCAGCTGACCGGGGCCACTGCACCGGCATGCAACGCGCCCCAGTGAAAGTGCATCTAGGCACTTATGTTATTTTGGTGATTAATGACAAACGCATATAATGACAATCTATGTAATTGAGTAAATGCTTAACTTAGTGCTTAACAGATGACAAACCTCTAATATGATTATATTGCTATGAGACTAACATGTTTTGAGTATCAGTCTCATCTATTTTGAGGAAAATCAAGTGGAATGGTTAAGCAAAGATAAGGTATGCAATCTCGGTATCCCTTCTATATTTGTTATTGCATTCCTTTTGTGCAAATGCATAGTGAACTCCAAGTAGCATGTTGATTATATATATGCACATTGGTTCATGTCATATTTATTTGTGGTTATATATTCATTTGAGTTCATTATGTGCTTTGTTTTTAGTATGCATGTATTAACTAGAGTTAAACTTCACATTGTAATAGATTGACTTGGTGCATGAATGTTTTAATTAGTTGTGTATCTTCTCATGCACCTCCCTTAGTGAAGTTTAATCTAAGTGTTGGATCACATATTTACTCTTACTCTCACATATTTACTCTTACTCCAAATATTAGTTGCACATGTACAATTCGTGTATATTCTATCATGTGCTTCATTTAAGTAAAGACTGTGATCCTTACTATGATTTAATTGATTCATCATATCGCAATTATCTTTCTAGTGCATATAGATCAATTACATATTCATCATGATGCACTTAGTAGAGAACATTTCTTATGTCAAGTGTTTCCATTTATGTTGTGCCTCTTTATATGAAACACTTGTGGTAATTAACTGCTCACAAATATCAATTTCTTCATATCTATTGAGTTTTTAGGACTAATGCTTTTCATGAGTGGTTTGGAAAGAATTAGGTCCCGTGTGTGTATGATGACCAAGGTATCATGGAGGATGATCGTTAAGCCGAGGTCAACAAGACGGCGATGTCACCAAGAGTTGAGGACTAAATCAAGATTGACTTGGCGTGGAGATCGTCGGAGAGGATGATCAAGTCAAGTTTGATAGGACGAGAGTCTCATGAGGTGAATCGAGTCAAGTTGGACAAGGCGAAGATGTCATCAATTATATGGTAAAGGTCTTCATGCACCGGCATTAAGAAAGAAGACGGCAAGTGACTATTTCTAGACTTGTATTATCTTTGATTTAATTTGAGTCTAATGATTGCCGTACTATTAAGAGGGATGCGACGTCGAATGACTTTTAGATGTGTCAAGTGCTCAAGTGATCCATCCTTGTGAAACTTAAAGAGAGAGTGGTGTTGGTGATGCCGGAAGGTGAGAGTTGTAGGTCTCCCTTGGATTCTTTGTGAAATCTGTATTTATCCTTTGAGATTTGGGTAGTGAGACCTTATTAGTTGTGTAGCCCTCGTTTTTAGCTTTCGGTAGAGTCCAAAATCACTGAAATCGGAGTCCGGAGTATCCGGGTTTGTCCTCTCGGTTAGGTCAATCCGGAGTATCCGGGTTGTCCAGAGTATCCGGGGTTTAAGTCCGGAGTATCCGGACTTTGCGCAATTCAAACGGCTAGTTTTTTGGGACCTCTATTTAAAGCCCTCTCCTTCCCATTTGAAAAGTGGCCGTTATTCCACTGGTTTGAGATGCTATCCTCTTATTCTTGAGCCCCCTAAACACCTCTTTACCCTTAGATCTAAGTGATCCCCTTTGTGAAAAGGGTAGGAAAGAGTTTGAAGAGTGAGGTGTTAGATTGTGTGTGATTTGAGTTGTTGAGCACTTGATTTCATCTTCAAGCTTGTTCTTCGTAAGCATTTGTTACTCTTGTAGGTTGAGAACTCCTAGACAGCTAGGAGGTCGCCTACGAGCCACCAGAGCTTTGTGTGGTTGGCCGTAGGAAGTTTGTGAAGGCCGGATTCTGCCTCCGCAAGGGAAGGAATCAAAGAAGTGAAGACCGGCGAGTGCATTTGTGCAACACCGGGAGGAAGAGGGTTGAAAGAGACCCCGGCTCAAGCGTCAAAGGAGTTGAAACCGGCGAGTGCATTTGTGCAACAGCGGGAGTAAGAGGGTTGAAAGAGACCCCGACTCAAGTGTGACCGAGCCGCCTCAACGGAGACGTAGGATCCCCTCAAAGATCCGAATTTCGGGTGAAAAATCATTCTCTATTTGCTTACTTCTTATTCTTGCTAGAGTATTTGATTTTGAATATTGAAATTGCCCGATCTACTTTTATATTAAGTTTTCCGCTAGATTTTTACTTGTTCCAGGTACCTGGTAGTGTTTAGATTCTTTGTATTCAAGTAGATTTCTTAAAAGTTGTAGAGATTTAAAATTGCAACTTGAGGAGCTCAGTCCGGACATTCCGCATACTTGATCCGGATAGTCCGTACATACTGGAGTATCTAAAATAAAGTTCAGAGTATCCGAATTGACCCCCTCGGGAGCTCAGTTCGGACATTCCGCATACTTGATCCAGATAGTCCGGACATACCGGAGTATCCGAAGTAAAGCTCGGAGTATCCGGGTTGATACCCTCGGGATTGTTTTATTCCGCTTCAATTTAGTTTCAAATTTTTAATTCGTCTATTCACCCCCTCTAGACGACATCTCCTGTCCTTTCACCCAGCCGCTACATGCCTATGCAGCGCCTGGCAACCACTGCCTCCTCGCGCGCACGCCTCGCGTCAGCTTCTCCGCGATGCAGCGCTCCCCATCCACGAATTCGGCTTGTCAGGTGGCCAGTTTTGCTATTCGTTCACGACAGCATCCAAAACTTTAAAATCGTGTTTCGAAAGAGCCAAAACAGCGAAAATTTCTAGTGGGCAAGCCTTAGGAAAGACCACAGAGAGGGAGGAAAGGAAAGGGAAGCACGCGCGTGTTTTGATTCAGATTGACCCTCGTGAGATTTTCTTGTAAAAGAAAAAAAGCTTCTATCTATCTCCCCTCGATGTAATTTATGTAAATTTTACAATAAATAAAAAGGTAAGTAATAATTATATTTCATTTATACTTTATTATTTATGTAATTTTTTTTAAAAGATACATTGAAACTCCTCTAAAAAAATTACCGTCTTATTTATATATAAGAGGTGCCTCCATACCTTTTCTTTTGACAATTGCATAAATATTAAAGCATAAATAAATGATAGATAATGATTAATTATCCTTTCATTTGCTTCAAGATTTGTGCAACTTATATTAAAAGAAAATGCATTGAAGCACTTATATATTTGAAGTAATTTTATCAACGGGAGCAAGTCGAACCGAACTGAAATAAGTATAAAATTAAAATCGACTTATTTTAAATTTTAAAAAAAGCAAGGCTAATCAACGCAATTTTGAACAGCGGGCCGTACTTCCATGGAATGGATATATCTGCAAATACAAAAAACAAAAAGATCCCGATGTTGAAAATACTAGTAAATTTTCCGCGGCGTAACACGCCGCGCGTGTCATTTTTTCATAAAAAAAATTCTTTTTTTTCGGCGATGTTTTATTTTTTAAATCGTCGAAATAATGAGCGAAACGATTAAAAGAACACAATTTTTTTTCACGATGTAACACGCCGCATGTGTCATTTTTCGTAGAAATTTTTTTTCCCGGTGCCATTTTATTTTTTAAATCGTCGAAACAATGAGCGGAACAGTTGAAAGAACAAAAAAAATTTCATGGCGTAACACGCCGCGCATGCCGTTTTTTCGTAGAAAAATTTTCTTTTTTTGCAGCGGCGTTTTATTTTTTAAATCATCGAAATAATGAGCGAAACGGCTAAAAGGACAAATTTTTTCATGGCGAACACGCCACAAGGTCGTTACCGTGAAAAAATTTTTTTTTCGACGACGTTTTATTTTTAAAATCGTCGAAATAATAAGCGGAACGGCTGAAAGAACACAAAATTTTTCATGGTGTAACACGCCGCGCGAACGGGGAAAAAAATAGAGAGATAGAGCTGTAGAAATATCTTCGACGAATTATTTGGAAAATATTAGAGACCGAGCTGGAAAACCGTGGCGGGGAAAAGTTTAGAGGAAAAAGGGTGAAAAATTATTAGAGGCGATAACTTTTCTTGCCGAGTTTAACACTCTACACGTTCATTGAGTAATAATACATGTTTAAAAAAATATTAGAGATCGAGATGAGAAATCGAGATTGGAAAAAGTTTAGAGATAGAGCCGCATATATATTTCTAGTGACGAAAACATTTTTTCCTGGGAAAAACGGAGAAAGGACCTAGACGTAAGAAGCAAGGACCTGAATGTTACGTTTTTGGACCTGTCCGCTATCCTAAAAAATTAGAAAAGGGCTTGTTCGCGATTTGAATTTAACGGGAGTTTCTTTCCGTAAAATGGCGCACGAGGGACCCTAACGCGATTTTCGGGGAAAATATCTTCCTCTCACAAAAAATCGCGAAGGGTCTATTCGTAATTTATAAAAGGACTAAAACGCAAAAAAAAATTTGAGCCGAGCCGCCGGCTCGGCTCAAATCGTTGTGCTGGCCGGAACTTTGCAGGATTTAGGAGGGGTATTACTTGGTTCAATTCGGCTTGGCTCTCGGTAATGACACCACATGACACGACACGGAATTCATCACTTTTTTAAAAAAAATACTGATACGGCTATATATATATACACACACGTATACATATATATTATTTTTATTTTTTATGTATTTATCAAAATGAAATAATGTAAAACGTAAACTATGAATACGTACCTTAGTCTGTGCAATTTCACTTCTAAACTCAGCAAGAATAGATACCATCACCTTAAGATATATCTTTCAATCACTATTAGTATTTTTCAGCAAATGCGCTTTGACTCTAGAGTAGCTATTAGTGTCAACATATTTAGGGCGTGTTTGGTAGAGCTTCAGATTCCAGCTTTACTTGAGATCTGAAACTTGTAGGCTAAAATAAAGTGAATTAAGTTTATATTTTTGGTCTAAAATATAAACAACATAATTCATCTAAACATTCTTAATGTGCTCACAGCTCCAGCTCCACAGATCTATAGAGTTAGGAATACCTAGCTCTATCAGATCCACGGATCTGGTGGAGCTGGAGCCCTACCAAACACACTTTTACAATACTTATATCTCTATTTCACATTTCCTCTAGATGGACCACCGTTATCTAGAACGTTAATATGGTTTCAAAATAGAGCTCTGATGTTGGTGTTTTGCTCCTCTCAGGTAGCTAGGATTACTTTTTAGGTTGCTGAGTTAGGTCAGTCTGTGTCATCATATGTGTTGGATACGTGTCGATGAAGCATCGAATATTAAATTATTTATTTTGATTATCTAATTATCCAATACATGATCGATACGTGTCGAGTGGTGTATCGATGTTATATCTTTATCAGACACGTGTCAAACACCGATACAGCATCAAACCGACTGTCGGTGCTACAGACTTTACAGCAAACTGGATAGATGAAACCAAAACAGTTTACGATCTTGCACAACGTGATAGCGCCAGCTACAGAATTATAGAAGCCATCATAAAGAAGCTTTTATCGCGGTCCCTTCCTGCGAAGACCATTACTTCTTTGTACCTTCTCCAGCCTTTTCTTCTTCCCCATTTGCTCTGAAAAATGTCACCGTTCCTCATCTGGGCCTGCTCTTCTTGTCCATTGGTAATCTGCATGACATTATCTTGGCCACCGGGACGCCTTCCTCCTCGATCATGGTGACGCAGTGCTTCCTCCTGTGAAGCCCCAGCACCGATTGCACAATATCCTCCTTGCCATTGTCTTTCTGTAGTCCTGTCCAGAAGTTCGAAAAGGCGCAAGCATAACATATGATCGAATTAACTAATTTTTTTTTCAAAACAAGCTCTGTTTCTTATCTTCCAAACAGCCCAACAAATTGCCGCCGAGCCGATCACTTGCATGTTGTTATCATTGGTGAAATAAGTTTTAATCCACCAGAAATATTGAACAAGATTTCCAGGCCTATGATTGGCTCCAATGACAGTACCTACTATACTCCACACATACTTAGCAGCAACACATTCAAAGAAAAGCTGCATCACTGTCACTGGTTCATTAAAAAAACAACAAATTGGATTTCCCTTCCCTTTTGTCGTGAGCAGTAAATAATACGGTATTAAGCTCGATAAAATTCGACTTGATTCGGTAGACAGCCCTACATACGAGCCGTGCGAATTATATAATAAGATTGATCTCGAAGAAAGTAAATAAATTGTAGAATACGGCCTCCAAGAATTATTACAGTGCTTGCTGTCCAAAAGCTTCCATACAGCCACAATATCGTCACTGCATTCACTGGGAATATCAGGACACCAAAACCAAGACCAACGAAGGCAACCACAGAAGCAATCAACTAAATCATAAAGAGAGAACAGCTAGGATAAAAATGTTGACAAGACATTAGGAGCATCTTCTTGTAGGATCGAAATATACTAACGTAGCAATCAGAGTGGGGGTGAATGATTGCGCGGAAGCTAAAATCTTATTTTTGAACTTTTTGAAACACCCCAAATGAAACTCAAATTGCTTGGAAATCAGTTTATGCAGTTGGGAGACCAGTATAGTAGTCTGGGTGACCAGTAGAGCACTTGTGCGACCAGTAGAACACTTGGGCGACTAGTTTGGACACCTGGGCGACCAGTAGGACACTTGGGCGAGCAGTAGAACACTTGGGTGACCAGTTTGGGCACCTGGGCGACCATTAGGATACTTGGGCGAGCAGGTTGGGCACTTGGGCGACCAGTAGCGTACTTGGGCGACCACGTGAACAACCTGGACGAGCAGACCGATACATGTTCACTAAAACAGATATTCCAGAAGATCCCACCGTTGAATTGACGTCAATATTTAACTGTAGAAACTAGACTCAATTATGAAGCTAATAAAAAAAGAATCAAGTCGATCGGATCTACAGATCTAAAGTTATGACCTTCGCAAGATGACTGAATCTGGGCGACCACGCAAGCAGTCGGGCGAGCAGGACATCAATCTGGGCGACCACAAATTACCGAAGATCTAACCGTTGGATTGATGTGAAATTTTAACTGTAGAAACTAGATTCAATTATGAATCAAACCCAATAAGCATCAATCCGATCGGATCTACGGATCAAAAGATATTACCTTCGCAAGATGATACCTTTGCAAAGAACCGAACTCCGTGATGAACTTCGTGACTGCTGTGATGAACAAAACTTCAAGCAATCAATCAACTATGTCGAAGTCAAGAGCAAATCACAGCCGCAAGAAGTAGCTCTCTGGAAGATTGATTTTTATTTCATTGTCTAAAGTACTCCAACACAAGAGTACAAACCCTAAAATTTTGCTCAAGAATAAACAGGGGACACCTCCTTATTTATCTGAGCAATCCTAACGAGATAGAATACAACTCCACTTCCAACATGGAAAGAGTGCAGATACATCTCAACTTATTAACGTGGCCAAAAACAACTCTTACGTGCGTATGTACAGCCCTGCTGTAATTACGTGACTAACCAGCCTCCATGTGTATGTTCTCTAGCCCGAACGTCCCGCATGATATCCTGTCGTGCCCCGAATTTGCAATTCCGGACACTCTGTGTATCCTGCACTAGTCCAGGATTGCGCTAGTGCACACAGACTAAACATGGTGTAATATCACATCATACACAGCGGAATATTAAATAAAGTACTTCAAACATTTATATAAACGAGTGTACGACCTTATGGTCCTCCTTACAATAGTTATGCCACACAGGGCTTACAATAATCAAATAACAAAAGTTCAGCAGCGGAATACAAAAAGTCGTGATGTCCATCTTCTCCACAGTCGCTCCGACGAAGGCTTGCCCCTAGTTTCCCGGCTCCTCGACATACTCCTCCTCGTAGGCTGGTGTAGTCTCTTCTTCTGGTAAGTTTGTCCGCAAGGGTGAGTACACACCGTACTCAACAAGTCATGCACAATGCATTTATATTTTACTACATGCATGGCTTATTACCAAGGAAAGGCTTTACTGGTTATTTTGCTTTTACAACAATATTTTAAACTACTACTCATTTAGATTGAAAGCATCAAAATCATATAATCATTATAAATAACTCAAGTAGTTTATTTTCACAATATTTTGGACACACAGTCCCTAGACAACTTCATTTCACAATTTTGGCACACAGCCAACCACCCCATTTTATTTTCAAACACTAACCCTTATTTGTAATTCCCGAGCATTGTCGATCTGTGGACTCGGCTATTCAACAGCTTTTAACACTCTGCAGAGGTTGTACACTTTACCCACAAGATACAGTCGCACACCACAAAGGCGATTAACCGTAACAAAGCTTTTCAGAGACTTCTGTCTCCACCTAAGAACCTCTCCGTGTTGCCTTCACTATCACTTCCCTCACTCGAGTCAAGTATAGGACCGACGAACACCGTTGGATTCGTACCAAGCAGTAGCATGTGCACGCTCCTCCGTCTGATTACCCCATGTAGCGCCACCCCGAGGTATCAAAGGTAAGACATCAGAATCCTACTAAACTAGGTCTTCCCATTCAGACATGTGGTTGTACGAGAGACTCAGATCAAAGGCTTGCAAGGTAAGGTCCTTAATTGACCAAGGCAAGACATCCTTCTCTCAACATTTGGCACACAGCCCTCACAACACTCAAACCCCCCAATTGCCACGAAGGCCCACCTGGCACGAAGCCTCGGTCCACTTGCCCCAGTCTAAATCAATTCCACCCCAAGTTATTCAACGGTGCAACATATGCCGTAATCGTCTTTCATGTAGAACCACACGGTCTCTACAGTCCAACACCATTACCAACAAAGATTCCGCTTTATTCAAAAATCATTCAATAATATTTAGTCAAGGTTACATTTGTATTTAAGAATATCACTCACGTAGTAAGCATGACTAAGCAACTATTCACTTGTCTAGCCTCCCGTGTTGGCACAATATTATTAACCAACTAGTATTATCCACTTAGGTTATCCAAGGGATCATGGCATACAAATTTTATTAACAAGGTGACATTAACAATTAGGTTGACTAGCTAATTCACCCAAAATATTTAAATCCACTTTTAGTTGAATTAGCATGCATAGTTTGAAAACAAAATACATTTCAAAAATTAGGAGCAACATGGTCAAAGCATAACTTGCCTTCAAAAATTGCTGGTCCTGTTCCGAAGTCAAACCTTGTACTGGAAATTCCCCTACAACCCTCCCAAGCAAATCAACGTCTATTTAAAATCAATATAAACACAATAAATATATTTTACAGAGAGCAAAATCACCTCTAAAAATTCCATAAAATTCACCATTATATAGATCTTGATTTTACAAATTTTAGAAATTGGAATCACTCAAATCGGAGTTAAAACGCAAAAGTTATAAGTGTTTGAAGTTTTAAAATAAATCTGAAAAGAATAAACCGAATTTCTTTATTTATTTCTATACGGAAAATCCGAGAATTATGACGTCAGCATGGTGAATTATGACGTCAGCGCCGTCGGTTTTCTACCGGAAAATATATATATATATTTTAAATTCATTATGACGTCATCATCACTATTTATGACGTCGGCACCGAAAACATTTTCAGCCGATTTATTTATTCCAAAAATGGATTTATGACGTCAGCATCCCTAATTATGACGTCAGCATGACGCCATCTTGACGTCGTCATCGACCCGCCAGTCGACATGTGGGCCCCACCGATGACGTCAGCCGCTGACGTCAGCACGGACACGTGGCAGATTCTCATCGCGACACGTATACAACTCCTACGCACACGTGGGCAGTCCCTTCCTTGGGCACGTGGCACTAATCCTAGCCGTCTATTTCGATTTCTACGGCTGAGATCTAACGCGCTACTGTGCTGGTTTCTAATACGAAGGAACACGTGGACTCACCTCGGACGTTGGATGCGAATCGGACGGTCGAGGAAGTTCACAAGGTCAGCGAAAACGCAGCGAAGACCGACGGCCGGAGGTGAGGAAGAAGACCTCCGCGACGGCGTTTCCGTGATGCTCCGGCGAGATGAAGTAGTCCTTCGGAGGCGGCTTGACGCGGGCTTTACTCCGGAGGTCACGGCGACGGCGGAGGGTCACCAGAGTAGGCGCAACGCACGGAGGAAAGCCACGGAACTTCGGTGAGCACGTACGAGAGCTATGGTGGTTCTCAATGCGCGTGAAAGAGCTCTACGGGTGCGGAACGAAGTGATTTATACACCGGACTAGAAGATGAAGCGGAAGAGATAGTGCTCGGCGTTAATGGCGACGGTTTCCACTCGGACGCACAGCGGCGGCGGCGGCGTTTCATTCGCGCGAAGACGAAGCGACGTGGCCGATATCTAGCCGTCCACGCGAAATCCAACGGTGGAAAATCGAAGCGGCGTTAGGGTTTTCCCGAGCGGCGCACAGTAATGGGCTCGGCCCGTTACTGTTCAACCGAATATTAATCGTTTTTCGAATAAAAATAATACCGAATATTCATTTGAATTAATTGAGGCGATAAAATATCGTAAAAATTCTAGAAAAATTCCGAAAATATTTTATGACATTTCTAACTCAAATAAAATATTTCCATTTATATTTTATTAAAACTTTCCATTATTAAATTAATTTCCAGAGAAGAACTAATTTACAAAAATTCAAATAAATCCAAATAAATTCCAGAAATTCTTAAAAATTCAAAATGCATTATAAAATTCAAAAATAGCCAAATTTGAGGATGTTACAAACCTCCCCCCCTTAACAGAATCTCGACCCCGAGATTCAGGGCTGGCTAGAAAATAACTCAGGAAATTCCTTCCTCAAGTCTTCTTCGCGTTCCCAAGTTGCCTCGCTTTCTGAGTGATTGCTCCACTGGACTCTGCAAAAGCGGGTTGACTTGTTTCTGGTTTTACGATCTGTAATATCCAAAATCTTCACTGGACGCTCTTTGTAAGTCAAATCCTCTTGCAATTCAATTGCTTCTATAAGCGCTTGCTCCTCAGATTTTCGTGAGACATTTCTTGATTCGACACATGGAATACATCGTGTACCTCGGTCCAAAGCTCATGGCGATTCTAGGCGACACGCAACTTCTCCTTTGCGGCTCAATATCTTGAATGGCCCCACATATCTCGGAGCAAGTTTTCCTTTAGCATGAAACCTTTTAACTCCTTTTAATGGCGTGACCTTGAGATAAACGTAGTCTTCTGGCTCAAAGCTCAAATCACGGCGTCGATTATTTGCGTAACTCTTCTGCCTTGATTGTGCAATCTTCAGTCTTTCTCTAATCAGAGCAATCTTTTCCTCTGCATCTATAAGTACGTCTGGTCCAAAAACATGACGTTCTCCCGTCTCATTCCAATTTAATGGCGTTCGGCATGAACGACCATATAAAGCTTCAAAAGGCGACATTTCAAACTGGCTTGATAGCTGTTATTGTAGCTAAACTCTGCGTACGGCAAACATTTATCCCATGATGTGGTATATGACAGAGCACAGGCTCTTAGCATATCTTCCAGAATCTGGTTTACCCTTTCCGTCGACCATCATGCTGGATGGTATGCTCAGATTGAAGTTCAAGCGGGTACCCATAGTCAGTATGCGACTTATCCCAAAACCTTGAGGTGAATTGGATACCTCATGCGATACTATCTTTTTGGGTACACCATGTAAACACACAATTCTTGCTATGTACAATTCAGCTAACTTATCTCCAGAATAGGTTGTCTTTACAGGTATAAAATGAGCGACCTTTGTTAGTCGATCTACTATGACCCATATGGAATCATATCCACCTTGAGTTCTTGGCAATCCAGTGATAAAATCCATTCCGATCTCCTCCCATTTCCATTCTGGTATCTTTAGGGTTTACCTTGATCCGGTGGTCTCGATGCATGGCTTTGACTCTTTGACATACATCACACAACGCTACATGCTCGGCTACTTCTTCTTCATGTTCGGCCACCAAAACCTTTCTTTCAAATCCTGGTACATCTTTGCACTGCCGGGGTGAATTGAATATTTGGAATCATGTGCTTCTTCCAATATCAACTGCTTCAATTCCGGCTTGTGAGGTACACAAATTCGATTCTTCATCCAAAGAGTACCCTGCTCATCTATTCTGAAATCCTTGGCTAAGTCTTCGTCCATTTTTGACATGATTCTCTGAATCTTTTCGTCATTCTTTTGTCCTACCCTGATCTGCTCCTCTAGGGTCGGCTTAACCTCCAAAGTAGCTAGGAATCCTTGCGGTACAACTTCCAACCTTAACTTCTGAAATTCTTTACATAACTCATTATGCTCTTCTGCTATCATTAAATTCAAGCTATAACTTTTCCGACTTAAGGCATCTGCCACCACATTTGCTTTTCGGGATGATAGTGAATTCCAATATTGTAATCCTTGATTAACTCTAGCCATCTCCTCTGCCTCATATTCAGATCCGATTGAGTAAATATATACTTGAGACTTTTGTGGTCGGTATATACTTCACATCAATTTCCCATAAGATAGTGACGCCATATTTTAAGCGTGCACTACAAAGACTAGCTCCAAATCATGAGTCGGATAATTCTGCTCATGTGGCCTTAACTGCCTTGATGCATAAGCTACCACTTTACCATTCTGCATCAGCACACATCCTAATCCCTGACGCGAAGCATCACAGTATATATCAAAATTAGCTTTTGTGTTCGGCAACACCAGAACAGGTGCCGAAGTCAAGCGCTTCTTCAATTCTTGGAAACTCTTTTCGCACTCGGGCGACCAAGCAAACTTTTTCTCCTTCTTTAGCAATTGCGTGAGAGGTCTCGCAATTGAAGAAAATCCTTCAATGAAACGGCGATAATACCCTGCCATACCAAGAAAACTTCTGATCTGTGTAACTGACTTCGGTTGTTCCCAATGCAACACTGCTTCTACTTTCTTAGGATCGATAGCTACTCCTTCGGCTGTCATTACATGACCCAAAAACTCGACCTTCTTTTTCCAGAAGTCGCACTTACTAAATTTTGCATATAGCTGATTTTCCCTTAACTTTTCCAAAACCCTTCTTAAATGTCCTGCATGCTCTTCTTCCGACTTGGAGTAAACTAATATGTCATCGATGAACACGATAACAAACTTATCCAAATATTCCATGAATACTTTATTCATCATGTTCATGAAATATGCAGGAGCATTGGTCAGTCCAAAAGACATGACCGTAAATTTATAATGCCCGTACTTGACGAAAAGGCCGTCTTAGGTATGTCCTCAGTCCGAATTTTAAGCTGGTGATATCCAGACCGAAGATCTATCTTCGAGAAGACTCCCGCTCCTCTTAACTGATCAAAGAGATCATCTATCCTGGGCAATGGGTATTTGTTTTTTATCGTCACTTCATTGAGTGCACGATAGTCTATACACATTCTGAAACTTCCGTCCTTTTTCTTAACGAACAGCACTGGTGCTCCCCACGGGGACGAACTTGGTCTTATAAACCCTTTCTCTAATAATTCTTCGATCTGTTTCTTCATTTCCACCAATTCTTCAGTGGACATTCTATAAGGTCTTTTGGCTATTGGAGCAGTTCCGGGTACAAGCTCAATTACAAACTCTATATCCCTATCTGGTGGCATCCCTGGTAAATCTTCGGGAAAGACATCTGGGCATTCACTAACTACTGAAACATCTTCCATATTAACAGTCTTTACACTGTTGATCAACAGTTGATCATCTCGAGCAACAGTTGATCATCTCGAGCAACAGATTGCTTGAACTTCCACCTTCCTACCATCCGGGCTCTCAATGGTAACCATTCTCCGCCCACAATCCAAAGATTGCCTTGTGCTTGGATAACCAATCCATTCCCAAGATAACATCTAGGGTTTGGGTTTCCAATATGATCAAGTTAAGCTAGGAACTCTATTCCATTTATTAATAGTTTCACCCCTGAACACCCTACTTTAGTTCGGAGTTTTGATCCAGGGGTTTGGACTATAAGAGTATTCTTAAGGTTGACCATATCCAAATCATTTTCCATAACAAAGACCCATGAAACAAATGAATGTGAAGCTCCAGAATCAAACAAAATGGTAGCTGGTACTGAGTTAACTAGAAACTTACCCAGTACAACGTCCGTTGCATGCTGAACTTCATCGGCCGTGATGTGGTTGACTCTCCCTCTCTATGATGATCGGGTGCGGCTCCGGCTTGGGCAGTGCTCGGCTTCCACCTTGAGTGGTGTTCTTCTTGGAGTATTTCCAGATCATGAACAGAGTGACTCCTCCTTTCTTGGGATAGACATTTGCGAAATGCCCCATTTCGTTGCAGTTGTAGCAACGTCTCCCTGCCATTGTTGGATTTCCTGCAGCTGGGCTGATGGTCCTTGCAGGTGTTTGTGGGTTCGACGAGTGGGTCGTTGTGCAGGTAGTGGTGTCCTCGCACTACTTCCCGGCTGAAATCTGGTAAACTGTTGGGGTACCATCCTTGGCCTTTGCTAACCTTGACGATTCCCCTGCTGGGCCATACGGCGTTTGCGGTTATCATCCAATTCCTTACGTTTGTCTTCCAAAATTAGGGCCTTGTTCACCAACTCCTGGAAATCAGGGAATGTGTGAGTGATCAGTCCCACCTGAAGTCCAGAGTTGAGTCCCTTCATAAACTGGGACTGCCTAGCCTTGTCAGTAATTACGTCCTCTGGTGCATAACGAGCAAGTCGTGTGAACTTCTTCAAATGTCGACCACCGACCGCCCCTTGCTTCAAGGATCGGAACTCTTCTTTCTTGAGCTCCATCATACCCTCCGGCACATGATACTGGCGGAAGGCTATAGTAAACTCATCCCAGGTGATTTCCTGAGGATGCTCGTGAGAAGCGCAATAATTTTCCCACCATTCCACGGCTGTTCCTTCTAACTGGTGAGAGGCATACAGGACTCTCTCATTGCCAACACATTGAGATATGTGCAGCTTCCTCTCAATGGTGCGCAACCAATCATCAGCTTCTATGGGGTTGACATTCCCAGAGAAGGTTGGGGGTCTAGTTCTCATGAAATCTGATAGTCTAGACTGATGCCCATGATGCACAGCTTGGTTGTTGTTGAGATTATTAACGGCAGCTTGATTCTGCAGTTGTTGCATCTGTTGCATCATTATGCGCATCAAGCTGGTGCAAAGCGATCAAGAATGCACCCAAATTATTCATGTCCACAAGTGGTGCTTGAGGATTTTGTGCATTGCCTTGGTTTCCTTCTTGTTGCGATCCGCTTCCTCCGGCTCCACGGTTTCCACGAGTGTTCACCATCTGGAGAACAAAGGATTTAGGAGAGAGGGAAATAGAGGAGACACAAGAAACTAGTGCGAGGAATAGGTTTAACCCAAAAAATTTAAGCAAACAATTACTTATCTTGGTATGGTCGCTTATCCAAGCCTAAAAGCTCTGCAACGCATACGGCACACTCAGCAAACAGAAAATCAAATTAACCTAAGCACACAAGTCTAACGTCTAGAAAGGGTAACACTCCAAACTTAGACGGACGCGACTCTCACACATGAGTCTCAACGGCTACTCAAGCACTGATTCTTCGAATTTCTAGAACATTTCATCGGCACTGGTTCTTCTATCTTCTGGAACACTTCATCGGCACTCTTTCCTTAAGCTCGACAATTCCTGTCTTCACGATCTTCAGGTTCAGCAACGGCACCCAGTGCTTTTTATTAAAGTGTGAAACATCGTTATCTATTCAAGACAACTGAGGTAAGATTTTCAACTTAAATTGGCGGGGAAAGATAGAAATTTCAGCAAAGGGGAAAAGAATGGAAGAATAAGATAAGTCAAGAACTTGTTATTCTTCAAGTTAAATTTTCTCTTTAGAAAATAATTTTGAAGTTCTAAAGAACGGCCAAACTATCTAGGGTCAAGACCAGCGAGTCGGTATGCTCGATACCACCTCTGTCGTGCCCCGAATTTGCAATTCCGACACTCAGTATATCTGCACTAGTCGAGATTGCGCTAGTGCACACAGACTAAACATGGTGTAATATCACATCATACACAATGGAATATTAAATAAAGTACTTCAAACATTTATATAAGCGAGTATGCGACCTTATGGTCCTCCTTACAATAGTTATGCCACACAGGCTTACAATAATCAAATAACAAAAGTTCATTGAATGAATACAAAAATCGTGATGTCCATCTTCTCCACAGTCGCTCCGACGAAGGCTTGCCCCTAGTTTCCCGGCTCCTCGACATACTCCTCCTCGTAGGCTGGTGTAGTCTCTTCTTCTGGTAAGTTTGTCCACAAGGGTGAGTACACACCGTACTCAACAAGTCATGCACAATGCATTTATATTTTACTACATGCATGGCTTATTACCAAGGAAAGGCTTTACTGGTTATTTTGCTTTTGCAACAATATTTTAAACTACTACTCATTTAGATTGAAAGCATCAAAATCATATAATCATTATAAATAACTCAAGTAGTTTATTTTCACAATATTTTGGACACACAGTCCCTAGACAACTTCATTTCACAATTTTGGCACACACCAACCACCCCATTTTATTTTCAAACACTAACCCTTGATTTGTAATTCCCGAGCATTGTCGATCACAGTGGACTCGGCTATTCAACAGCTTTAACACTCTGCAGAGGTTGTACACTTTACCCACAAGATCTGATGCACACCACAAAGGCGATTAACCGTAATAAAGCTTTTCAGAGACTTGTCTCCACCTAAGAACCTCTCCGTGTTGCCTTCACTATCACTTCTCTCACTCAGAGCCGAAGTATAGGACCGAGCGAACACCGTTGGGCCGTACCAAGCCAGTAGCACAGCACGCTCCTCCGTCTGATTACCCCATGTAACTGCCACCCCAAGGTATCAAAGGTAAGACATCAGAATCCTACTAAACTAGGTCTTCCCATTCAGACATGTGGTTGTACGAGAGACTCAGGTCAAAGGCTTGCAAGGTAAGGTCCTTAACTGACCAAGGCAAGACATCCTTCTCTCAACATTTGGCACACAGCCCTCACAACACTCAAACCCCCCAATTGCCACGAAGGCCCACCTGGCATGAAGCCTCGGTCCACTTGCCCCAGTCTAAATCAATTCCACCCCAAGTTATTCAACGGTGCAACATATGCCCGTAATCGTCTTTCATGTAGAACCACACAGTGTCTCTACACCAACACCATTACCAACAAAGATTCCGCTTTATTCAAAAATCATTCAATAATATTTAGTCAAGGTTACATTTGTATTTAAGAATATCACTCACGTAGTAAGCATGACTAAGCAACTATTCACTTGTCTAGCCTCCGTGTTGGCACAATATTATTAACCAACTAGTATTATCCACTTAGGTTATCCAAGGGATCATGGCATACAAATTTTATTAACAAGGTGACATTAACAATTAGGTTGACTAGCTAATTCACCCAAAATATTTAAATCCACTTTTAGTTGAATTAGCATGCATAGTTTGAAAACAAAATACATTTCAAAAATTAGGAGCAACATGGTCAAAGCATAACTTGCCTTCGAAAAATTGCTGGTCCTGTTCAAGTCAAACCTTGTCTTGAAATTCCCCTCGCAACCCTCCCAAGCAAATCAACGTCTATTTAAAATCAATATAAACACAATAAATATATTTTACAGAGAGCAAAATCACCTCTAAAAATTCCATAAAATTCACCATTATATAGATCTTGATTTTACAAATTTTTAGAAATTGGAATCACTCAAATCGGAGTTAAAACGCAAAAGTTATAAGTGTTTGAAGTTTTAAAATAAATCTGAAAAGAATAAACCGAATTTCTTTATTTATTTCTATACGGAAAATCCGAGAATTATGACGTCAGCATGGTGAATTATGACGTCAGCGCCGAGTCGGTTTTCTACCGGAAAATATATATATATATTTTTAAATTCATTATGACGTCATCATCACTACTTATGACGTCAGCACCGAAAACATTTTCAGCCGATTTATTTATTCCAAAAAATGGATTTATGACGTCAGCATCCCTAATTATGACGTCAGCATGACGTCACTGCTGACGTCAGCATCGACCCCGCCAGGTCTGACATGTGGGCCCCACCGATGACGTCAGCCGCTGACGTCAGCACGGACACGTGGCAGATTCTCATCGCGACACGTATACAACTCCTACGCACACGTGGGCAGTCCCTTCCTTGGGCACGTGGCACTAATCCTAGCCGTCTATTTCGATTTCTACGGCTGAGATCTAACGCGCCATCTTGTCTTTGGTTTCTATCTGAAGAACACGTGGACTCACCTCGGACGTTGAATGCGAATCGGACGGTCGAGGAAGCTTCGCAAGGTCGGCGAAAACGCCGCGAAGACCGGGCCGGAGGTGAGAAGAAGACCTCGCGACGGCGCTTCCGTGATGCTCCGCGAGATGAAGTAGTCCTTCGAGGCGGCTCGACGCGGCTTTACTCCGGAGGTCACGGCGACGGCGGAGGGTCACCGGAGTAGGCGCAACGCATGGAGGAAAGTCACGGAACTTCGGTGAGCACGTACGAGAGCTATGGTGGTTCTCAATGCGCGTGAAAGAGCTCTACGGGTGCGGAACGAAGTGATTTATACACCGGACTAGAAGATGAAGCGGAAGAGATAGTGCTCGGCGTTAATGGCGGCGGTTTCCACTCGGACACACAATGGCAAGGCGGCGTTTCATTCGCAGCAAACGGTTTACGCGTGGCCGATATCTAGCCGTCCACGCGAAATCCAACGGTGGAAAATCGAAGCGGCGTTAGGGTTTTTCCCGGCGGCGCACAGTAATGGGCTCGGCCCGTTACTGTTCAACCGAATATTAATCGTTTTTCGAATAAAAATAATACCGAATATTCATTTGAATTAATTGAGGCAGTAAAAATATCAGAAAAATTCTAGAAAAATTCCAGAAAATATTTTATGACATTTCTAACTCAAATAAAATATTTCCATTTATATTTTATTAAAACTTTCCATTATTAAATTAATTTCCAGAGAAGAACTAATTTACAAAAATTCAAATAAATCCAAATAAATTCCAAAAATTCTTAAAAATTCAAAATGCATTATAAAATTCAAAAATAGCCAAATTTGAGGATGTTACATATCCTTGACCACCAAAATCTCGATTCCTTCCTCGAACCTAGTCCCGAATCTAAGTTCCTCCATGAACCTTGTTAGGTCCCATCATCGACCACGTTAAGCCTCGAGCAACACCGCACATGAATAAACACAAAACTGCGTACACGAGCACAAGTCCACGACTTGACTCAAAGTCAATCCATACAACCACTCACACGAGTGCATTGCATCAAGCAGAATCCATCATGCTATCACCAGCATAATAATCATCTCAACATGGCACATGCACAAGCACCACACATGCTATAATCAAAGTCACTTTACAATACCAATTTCACCATTCAACCAATTTTTCATCACATGATCTCACACTTCTTTCATTTCATAATTCAAAGTTTCAAGCAAGAGAGCTAAAGAAAAGGCATCGTCACCTGCAGACAAACATACAAGTTCCATCGGTTGAACACACTGAAACAAATATTAATTAAGAGTAAAGTGCAGAAAAAGAAGATTTACCATATAAAACTACTGTCATTAGCAGATTTTCCCTCCAGTTCACAAAAACATGTTGTTTTGAGATACATGCAGTCAAACTTTTAAAACTTTAGCTATCGATATCTTTTTAAATATTTAGATTAGATGCATGAAAATCATGTGAAGATTCATCTCGAAAAGTACTTGCATAATATTATATTTTTATTTGGTTTTATAAATATATTACAATAGAAATTAGTGAACTAATTTGAGTTTTGAGACATTATCGATGTCCAAAACGACATGTTTTTGTGACCAGAGAGAAAAAAATTAGGTTGACCACTTTATAAAAAGCATTTCAGATCATATTAGTAGAAGCATTTGATGTTATTGCTCAGTGATTCCAACCTCATTTTAGCCAGATCTCTATGCCAGAATCGTAGTGTAGTTCGAACTTCCAAGTAATAAAGGTAAGAGTTGTCAAGAAGTGCATGCACTGACATACAAGAGTTGTCAAGAAGTTCATGCACTAACATACAAAATAGAATTCATCCAAGCTGTACTAAGGATTCGAGTTTAAAAGTTAAGCAAGATCAGATTTTGCATGGAATTGCAAGCCACACTCAAAGAGTAGGAACCATGGAAAGATTCTTCTCTTCTCTTTTCATTGAATTAGATTAAAACTTAAACAGGATCAGAGTTTGCACATGCAAAGCAAGTATAAAGAACGCTTTAAACAGCAGCAATTTTAACCACTTACTTTTAGTCAAAACGTTGCTTTCCAGGAAAAGAATCGGTCGGTTAAAAACGTCACACTGAGAGACACCTCGGAATTGCTCATCAGACGTTACCATATTTCCTAACAGCCTTGCCTCAAAAGGTTGGCAGCAACAGGCAACAAGGCTGTTCATAGTCCATACAAACAAACTCACTCTTAGAAAAAAAAGATACCAACAGGAATACAGATTAGCCCATGAATGCAGGTGAGAAAGCATAAAGCTCTTTCCAACAGCTTCAGATATCAAGCTTCACATGACAAAACCAACTATATTACTGAACAATGTTCTCTGTCCACCAAAGCCATTCTCTTGATGGTAAAAAGAAGGCCATTTTCATTCCTGAAAGTTTTTTCTAAGAAACTCAACAGTAAGAAGATGATAAAAGTTCTATGAAATAGGAACTGAACTGTACCGTACATAACAACTTGAGTCACATGTGGCATCATGAAGCTTGGCTATTATACTGATCGCTAACAAAACTGTGGCTGGCATCACAGATTCAGAAATATTGAGACAAGAAAATTTCTGGAAACCCTTTTTATAATACAGTAACAAGGGAATGCGCATTACAACAAGTCAACAACTCACAAGGGTTTTGGATATCATCTCATCATATCTTACTCCTGTATCTGACCAGCTTTGCCAATGTCTCCTGAGCAGCCAGTGTCTGGGCATGGCCATGGCCAAGCATGACCGTCCGGATGCTAATGCAGGTCCTGCATAACTCTTCCCCGGTGTCAAACAGGCCGCCTCGGAGCAGCAGCTTCGCCCTTGTCTCAAGCAATGTCGCCTTGAGCAGCGTCACCTCGTGCCAGAGGAACTCGTCAACACGGTGGTTTGGTTGCAGCTTCTTCCTCCAGCGTAATGATCCACGGTTCCAGTCCTGCATCCGTGACGCATAAGACTTCTCTACCTCCTCAAGGACATTGGTGCACACCTTGAGCAGCTCTAAAGCCGAGCCACACCGCGAGAACGTCATGAACGACTCAATTGCCAGGGGAAGAGCTGTCTTCCTTATGAAGAGCACCATGTCAACTGCCTTGAGCTGAACAGCAGGTGGCTCGGACTTGAAACCAAACACAAGGAATGCACTAGCCCACAGGTGGTCTGAGCACACTGAGGGGTTCCCTGCCCTCATTACTCCATTCACCGCCGCAGTGGTCGGTGCCAAACCTCCCCTGATCTTGCCAAACAACTGAGTGATCGGGTGGAATTGGATCCAGAAACCAGGATGTCGATTTGCCTTTCTTGCCAACCCGAGCTTAACAAGCAAGAGTGCTGACTCCACCTCAGCTTTTCGGCCGTGCGGGGCTAGAAAGCAATGTGTACCGCATAGAAGTGCAGTCTTGAGGGATTCACCCAACAAGTGAATGCTGCCTTTCATTGGTAGTTTGCTCGCTGTTGCAGCCAATAGCGTAGAAGAAACTGGAGTGGGAGCTAACCAAGAGCCAGCAATGATCATCTTCGAGGTAAGGCTTCCTCCTTTTGCTCGGTCCATCAATGCAAAACAAAAGACCAGGACCTTTATTAGGAAAGAATTGTTACGGCAGAAGCCGTCATCATTGGCACCAAGGGGAAACAAGTTCTCGTTCAACGATATTCTTTCAACAGCCTCAAACAGAGTAGAAGGAGCAATCATGAGCTCAGACAGCAGTGAACCGACGACCCACAGGCCAAAGCTCATCCTGCCCAACCGCTCATCAAACTTCCTGAGAACTTCTGTTTCCTCAGGCGGATAGTCATCCTTCCTCTTCCCCTTTATCAAGACCATCGCATCAATGTACGAGAGCTGTGGTAGCTGCATCGGCTCAAGGTTCATCACGCGTGGCAAACGTGTGGTCAAAATGACATGTGTTGCTCCGGTGTTCCTAGGGATGAAGTCATGGAGGTCCTTACCTTCCCACCAGTCCCTCTCGCTCTCAAGGTTATCAATGACAAGCAAGTAGGGCACATCACGGAACAGCTCCCGCTTCACCCTCTGGAATGCGTCAAACTCCTGCTCCTCAAAGCTCCTGATCCTACCCCTCTCCTTTTCAGCTTCAGCACTGACATCCAATCCCAGATTCATGGATAAATTGAGTATGTTCTGCCTCAAATAGCGAGCTTCGCCTCCAATCCACAGTACCATCTTATACCGCTGCGAATACCGGTAAGCAAATTCCAATGCCAGCTCGGTCTTCCCAATACCTGAAGATCCATTGATGCAGACCAGACTGGCACTGCCATACCCCTTGCTGTTGCACCGAAACCTTGATCTCCTGTGCTTTGATCTCTGCTTTTGAAGGCTTCTCCCTTTACCTGATGACAACTCAATCACTGGATCGATCCAGGCCTCCAATGTCGGCTCCTTGCACTTGCGCATCTCCAAACTGATGTACCTGGCATTAGATGTCCTCACCGTGTCACTCTCCTCATCGGCAAACCCATCGGACACACCACTAGATCTGTCATTTGTACTAGAACCCCTTGGGCAATCAACTTCTTGGATATCCACCGTGGATCCAAAGAACATTCCCTCAATTTCACTCAGCTCCTTCTCCCTTCCCACAAAATGCCGGTTGCGTGGAAAAGGCAAGCCCTCAGACCCCTCACTCTCCTTGTCAGCAATGTTCTTCCGGCCAAGCTTGGACCGCAGCAATGTGACCGTCTTCGACACACAACTTCTCCAGTTGCTCTCATTTGCTTCGAGCTTGAACTCGTGGCACCGCATTAACCCTTCAAAAGCTTCCTTCCCCTCCTTGTCCTCCAATTTACCATCAAACAGCCCTGCAATCTCGGATGGTTCAGTGTCAAACAATATAGGCACCAGGTTCTTCTTCTGAGCAAAGAATCTGATCTCCTCAAGGCTGAACGAATTGAGGAAGCTTGACATGGTGACTACCACGACACCGAATGCCACGGAGCAAATAATTCGGTCGGCAATCTCGTGGCTCTGCGTGTCGGAGTACTTTGCCCGGTCGGCGATGAAGGAAGCAATGCCCTGCAGCTCGAGCTCTGACTTGAGCCACTTGCAAAACCTGCCGAGGCTGCCGTTGCCGTGGTAGCCAATGTACACGTCACAGCTTCGGAGCTTGGCGTTGGACGACGGCGAAGCCACGGAACCGCGGGTGAAGGACACCCTCGGCACAGGGAACGAGAACGACGCGCGTGGCGGCACGCTGACGCAGCCACCGTCGGAAATCTTGGCCGGGTCAATGCCGCTAGAGTTGTAGCGCTCCGACGGCGGCGTGCGGGACGCGCTCGGCGCATCGGTGTCCTCCGAGTGGGACCCGTTAGAGTAGGACGCCGGTGACGGCGCCGCAGTGGTGGTGATACTGGCGACCTTGCTTTCTTGATGCAGCTGCGGCTGTGGTTGCGCCGGCGCCGGCGGCTCAACGACTCGAGGCGAGATGTACGGGGACTGCAGCGCCGACACGAACGCTGACGACGGCGGCGACGGCGAGTAGAGGTGCGGCGTGATGGAGATGGCCGGCGAGATGGGGTTGGACCGGTCGGAGCTGCTGCTGCATCCGGCACTCGTCCTGATGGTGAGCGACTTGGTGGCAATGGGGATATCCTTGGGCACATCAAGAAAGCTCGGAGCTTTTTGTTCTTCCTCCATGGCTAGCAAATCAGAGCCTGGCAAGTTTGCTGGATAGCGCTGCATGAACTGGTGCTCCTCATGTCTCCTATGAAAGATTGAACAGAAGGGGAATAAAAAAGCAGAGTTTTATTAGATTCAGAAAAAGAAAGCATATCTTCACATATCATTCACGAAAATAATTCAAAAAAAATGTTGCAATAATCTGCAGATTCTGCACTTGATTCCATCCAACAATGTGTAAAGAAAAGGGAAGTTTGAAGAAACAGGTCAAGGAAAATACTTACTGTTAAGGTATACTTCAAGAATCCAATGCCAACGCAAAACTGGCGGATGATTTTTTTCTCCCTCTATTCAGGATCACTTGCTGTGGCTTCAAGAACCAAAAATGGCAGGAGAACCTGGACTTGGATTTTTAAAATGGCCTACCCTTCCCACTCAAGCCATTGAATGGGATGGGTACAACTATCTCCTCCCCCCTGTGATCTTGTTGTCCTAGGAGCAAATGAATGGTGGAGGCCCGTTCATATCAAATGTTTAAGGTCTCTTGAGATGACCACCAGTCCACCACCAGTACACAGTTACACACCACTACTTGAAAAAATTGGAAACCAAATGTGGCACCAAAAGGTGCAAGTAAATGTAGAGCTGCTACTGGTAGTGCTATTGCGTAGTGCCACACAACAGACTGCAAGAAGACCAGCACCATTTCCAATGGGGGTGAGAACTGAGAAGCAGAGAGCAAGGCCAAAACCCACCCACCAACAGTAGAGCCCAAATGCAGCAATGCCAAAGCTGGCCTCATGCCCAAAGCATCATCCTGTCCGTCCAATTCCAGGATCACACCACCTGCACAAGCACAGTACTACTGATGATAGCTTTTACATGGACAGCCCCAGATGCAGCAAGGCGCGAGTGTGATTCTCATTTGGAACAGTGCTTAGAAAGTGGGGTTGGGCATGGATTAGGGTGTTGGGCCATTGAATAATGGCATCCGACTGCCTAAGCCTTTGTTTTATGTGCACTGGCCTGTGGGGTGGTGCCCCCTATTAAAAGTAATGCAGTGCCTTTCGTAAAGTAGAAACCTAGGGCACTTCGAACAAGCAAATTTGTTAGAGTAATTAGGGATACAGAAATAACTAATCACTTGTACTTGGTATAAGGGCATCTTCAATGGTGTCACTTCAGCAAACTATAAACGTGCCATCTCAGCATTCTGCTTAGGTGGAAGAGAAAAAATGAGGAGAGAGATATAGACCGGCTATAACTGATTCTAAGGCACTTATTATCTATTACATGTGGGCCAATATTTAATTTTATAGACAATGCTATAGCTAATCTATTGAAGAGGTTGTCTATATGCTATCTATAGATGACATGGATATTTTTTATAACTAGTACCATTGGAGATGCCTTAAGAGTTATAGCAAAAGGCGCCCAAACAAAAAAAACGGAGGGAGTATCATTTTTTTGTGAGCTGAGAGAGAGAGAGAGAAGAGAGAAGAAGCTGGATCCTTGTGATGCCATGCAAGTACTATCAAGTACTCCCTTTGTTTATTTTTATAAGATATATTTTAATTTTACACAAAGATTAAGATTGCATTGAAATTAAAAAAGTTATGAGAGAAAATGACTTAGATGCCCTCATTTATTTGTTTTGGAAGATGAAAGATATACATTGTGTGCGTGGTAATGAATAAATACATATAGTTGAGAGAGAATAAATAGGGGTATAGAAGGAAAAGCATTATTAAATCTATATGCAAGTTTTATATTTGTGAATAAAACCATTCAAAAAATAAGCCTTAGAGCATGTACAATAAGGCCATCTCAGCTTACTCTTAATATGTCTATGTCAGTTTTGTTCTATATGAAAGAGTGAGAAAAGAGGAGAGAGAAGAAAGTTGGCTCTTGTTTAGTAGTAAATATTGCACGGGAGTATAAGTAGATTAGTTATATATAAGAGAGAAGAGATAGGTAATACGCAATATCTAGAGCCAATTTTTAGAGATAGTTATTGTACAAACTGATTTTAATGCTTACTCTAGATAATATGAACAAGAAATAGAGTAAGCAGCTGATTTTATTATTGTACTTGCCCAATGAACGGAGGGACTACTTTTAGGCACCAATAAATTAGTAGGGTCATCTCTCTTTAAACCAGTCATTCTCTCTTATAGGCGTATTTCTTTTTAGCACATAGACTAAAAAATATTAAAAATAACTAATTGCCTTTAATTATTATGTATATAATATGAAGTAAATATGGGTATTTATTATCGGTATATAGAGAATATCATTAATTTTCTATTAGAACATAAAATACGTTCTATATTTACGGGCATATTCATTAAAAAAAATAGGCATGATAAATTTAGATGGACGGAGTAATGAGCTATAATATCAAGCTATTAGAGTGATTGCATCTAAATTCTTATCTAAGCATTCTCTCCTGTAGTATAAAGTATAAACTATAAAGATGTAGTATTACACTGTTAGGAATGCTCTTAAGTATCTATGAGAGGGCATGTGACGTACTCCACTGGAGAGATTAGATGGTGAGGAGATCTCGAAGGGATAGAGCAGAACAGGACATGAGATAACGCTGGAGACCTGGAGGGGGGCAGCAGGAGGCATCAAGCGCGTGCCATGGCCCAACCTTTGTTCGGCCTAGAAACCTGGACCAGAGAGAAAGACCAGTCCAACTGGACTACTACAAGACTACAAGAGTACAACAGCACTGCCCCTCTGTCTGCCCTTGCATTCAAATCGAATGCAACTCTCACACCATGCATAGAGACAAAACCTTCTCTCTCTAGCTGTAAAAAAAAAGATCGACACTTGCGGTACGGGTTGCTTGATCTGACCTTTAATTATGCGGAGTGTAATAAATTTATAAATCACTTGTTAAATATTACTTATATATTAACTTTATTAAACTTACTTAATTTGATTATTTGAGCTCGAGCTTTCCAGGTCCTGTGTCTGGAAGCAAATTTTTCAAAATAAACCAATTGATATCTATGATTTGCAATTGTTTTGTTATGAATACCAAATGTTACCAAACCCTTTTGAAATCATGGTATTCCTTGTGCCCGCTACCAACCTGTTTAGATGCATGATTACAAACCATGGTATTTGAGTGAAAATAGGCATTAATTCTAGTCAAAATCATGAAAACTTTGGGTTGGAGTAGAGTTTCAAATACTCCAAAAATACCATGGTATCTACCAAACTATAGTTTTAATCTGAGTTTTTAATTAAGCAAACACCTAATAAATTTATAAATCACTTGTTAAATATAGAACTATATATATTAACTTTATTAAACTTACTTTCAATTTGATTATTTGAGCTTAAGTATTTTACAACATTGAAAATTAGGGCATATCCAATAGCTCGACTCTTTTACATGCTTAAATCTGCAGTGCGCACACACACTCTCTCTCTAACGCATGTCGCGTAGCAGACGTGGCAGACTGGCCACTGGGTGGAGCCATTGATGAATTGATTCTCTCCTGCCCTTTTCTGGGGGAAGGTGACTCACATGTTGACCAAGGTGATGAAGAAAAGGGCCATTTTAGGGCTTTTCTTGAAGGGGGCAAAAGGATTAGGGTTCTTCTAGCGGACTGAACTCAAAGTTCAAACTGGAGTACAAAATTTAAAAGATTTGATTTTTTTTTTTCAGAGTTGTGTGGGGTGAAGGAAACATACATGTCAATGTCGCACAGTTCAGGCACCATCTAGTAAGTAGTACAGTATATTTACTGTATTTATGTTTCTCTCAGAATTTACGGAAGCGTCGTTAATCTATCTTATAAATCATTTCTCAGTACAAATGGTACTGCAAACAACAGCCAAGAAGCAGCCAACTAGATGCAACCGAGGAAGGTGTTTCTGTACGTCTTGCAGTATAAATGATCCATCAATTCTAAAGCACTTTTGCAGTTGTAAACTTGTAAATTCGAGTAGTACTGTCTGAGCTCTCTAGCAGAGGAAAACAGCACATATCATAAAAGCATGTCTGGTTACTGGTTTGTATATTTCAAAAAGGAAAAAAATATGTGGTTAATGGGAGGTTAACACCGCCTAACTTATGATATCCCAATTTTTAAACAAAATTGTATTTCACCTCCTCTGGTAGGGACCCAACTCGGATTGGGAGCTATATGCTACTCCATGTACAATTTCCTTTTCGAGTGAAGTAAAAATGTATAACAATATATATAAGCAATACCAATGAGCACCGATTTGAAGCAAGTTAGATAATGGGCTGATACTATGCTGTTACCCCTCTAATCACAAATACATGTCCTTTTAGACACCCATAAGGTCCTCAAATGCAACTTTAACTACTTATTTATATTGTAATATATTTATAATACCCAATCAAATTATATTATTGTAAAAATACTTTGCAAAACAAATCTATCCATATGACTTCCATGTATTCAATCAGTTGAAAGATATCAACACTTAAAGTTTCGAAAGTTTGGTTGCACGTATTATAAAATAATATGTATTTATGACGGTGGAAGTACATTACTTGTACGTTTTTAAGGGCACACAAGTATCTCCTTGTTGACATAGATCCCCTTTGGAACAAATTATGGAAAAATTGATTCTAGATTATGAGGAAATTGGATGGGTGATAACTTCTGATTTTATATACAAATTTTGTTTCTAATTATGGGAGAAACTTTTCAGAATCCACTCCTACAATCAAAAGCAGAATTTGTACATAAAATCAGAAGCTATCATCTACCCGATTCTTTTAGAATTTGTAATCAGTTTTTCCATAATTTGTCTCAAATGGGCACCTCCTCCTGCGTGATAGAATCATAGAACAGTATGGAGCACACCATGTGTGTATGTGGGCATGCTGTCGTATGAAGAAAGTGTATGGAATCTAATATATGGATCAATAATTTGTTCAGTCCAAGAGAGTAGGCACTAAGTAACTGGTGCATAATTGAGCATGAGACATACGTGGCCATCACTGCACATCAGGAGCCAGATCTTTTGCTTTTGATCCCGTGATCCCATTGGCCTTTTGCACAAGTGAAGAGAGAACAATGTCCCGAAAGCCCAACGCCTTTATTCAAACCGAGAATCGATTAAGCATGCTGAAATAACATTAACGGAAGCCATTACAACTAGATATTATAGCGCGCTACATCACGCCACGTAAATCTCATTTCAGAGTTTTATGTTGCAAAAATAGTGTGGGATATATATATCCCGGGGTCCACCAGGCAATCTAATAAAGCCCAGCCAGGAGCAATTGGGCCATGCCGAATGGATAAGGCTGCGGGTTGTCCGGGTTAAGCGAAGCGTAAAGAATCATGATAGACTTTAGTTAAGGAAACCGAGTCGTATTGGGCAGGAGATGATTGTAATCCAAACCAATACGAGTTCAGGATAGAGACCCCTACTTCGTATCCGAGTAGGACTCAATATTGTAACCGCCCTTCTCTACTATATAAAGGGAGGGGGCGGGGCACCACAAAAATAGGATCTGATCAGCTATTGGTTAGCCACATATAATTCCAGAGCACAGGACTAGGGTATTATCTCCATCGCGAGCCCGAACTCAGATACATCGGGTGTTCTTGTGTTACCATCGAGTTTGGGTCCAGCGCGTAACCCCCTTTTCATTATTGTCGGTAACAAACGTCGACAGTTGGCGCGCCAGGTAGGGGCTGCGTTAGGATCAATCGCAGCAAGCTCGATGGCAGTCTTCAGAAATATGGCCACCTTCGCGCCGGCTCAGGTATTTCGTTTCGGAAGCCTGGACTTCGTCGTCGATAACTTTGGCTATCTTTCCCTCTCGGATTCGGATCGGTTCAATCTAGAACCAATTACGAGGTCCTCTTAGTGACCGATCCTTTCGGATCGGGAGAAGGAATGGCCATCTGTCCTTGGGCAGTAAGCCAAGGGCCTGATCCCCGTCTCGAGTCGGGATTGGCTAAAAGAGAACCCCGAGTGGTCGAATATACAAGAAAACCACTCGGATTCACAGGTCAGCGCACTCCGTCTTCCTGCACCTCCGATTCAGAAGGAGAGGTAGGAAATTCTCCAAGCTTTCACAGCATTTTCGTGATTGAAACGGACCCTCCGCAAAAGGATGCGGCAAAAACTACGGAGGAAAACCATCATCATCAAGAAAACCCTGCGAGACTCCTCCAGCACAGAGGCCGAAGCGTGAATGAAGAAATCTTGCAGACAAAGGTGGGGAACGAGTCAGTTTTCCATACCCCCAGCAGAACATCGTCGCCTCCAAGACGCTCCTCGACACCTTGGCACCACTGCTCGGACCGGATAGCCCGGCCGCTCCGATCGTAGCCAAGTTCGAGCTATGGTTGCGCGGCGGCAATTCAGCGACACCAAGAGGCACCAAGAAAAAGGCGCCATCCGTACTCGTCTCATCGCTTTCGCGGTCGAAAGCGATATCTGACCCGCGATCGCCGCCACGGCGGAGCTTCAACGAGGAGAGGGCGCTCGACCAAACATTGGCGGGACCTCCGTGCGATTTGAGCGCCGAAAAATATGATCGCGAAGATGAAGAGCGCCGCGGCGCAGAGATAACTATGAACGTTTTGGCATTGGCCACGACGAACGAGAAGACCGTCGAAACCTCCGCTACCACGACGGAGGAGAAGGATAAGGTCACCGAGCCAGGTCGCCTCACCGGCGTTCTCCACAAAAGCGAGGCAATGGCCCTATTGAGGGTATCCGGGCTTTCACTCCACGCCTTCGCCGAGTGGTTTGGCCCGAGGGATTCAACCCAAAAGGCATCACCAAATTTGACGGAGAAAGAGATCCGGAGGCTTGGCTCCAAGTTTATTCCCTTGCGATCATGGCCGCTGGGGGAAATCACAATGTGATGGCTAACTACCTCCCGGTCATGCTCACCTCTTCGGCTCAAGCATGGCTCACGGGGCTCCCGGTAAATTCCATAGACTCCTGGGAGGAACTCTGTGAGCATTTCATCACCAATTTTCAGGGCACTTACGAGCGACCTGGAACACAGTGGGATCTATACCAGCTTCGCCAAAAGAAGAACGAGGCGCTCGAGAATTCATCCGGCGCTTCATGCGAGAAGAAGAATCGATCGAGGGACATTTCGGAGGCAGCGATCATCGCAACATTCGAAAAGGCGTCAACGACCCGACCGATCAAAAGATGTCCTTAAGCCGCCATCCACCGTAAGGAGATGTTTGAGTGGCGGATCGGTATCTGCAACCTCGGATGCTTTAGCCGAGCGACAAGATGATCACCGCGTCGGAAGGATAAAAAGGATTACGCCGAGTCAACAAGACAACGTGATGAAAGCGGAAGCGAAGAAATAGTGGCGGCGACCGAGCAAGACCGACGACAGCGCGCCACGGACCGACAATTATGACACGGTGATGGAGGCAATATGTCCCTTTCACCCAAATAGTAAACATCTGGCGAAGGATTGTTTCACTCGAGGAGGTTTGCGGAGAGTCGAAGGCGACCGCCAAGGGCGAAGCAAAAGAAGAAGAGAAGAAGAAACAAGATCCCCAAAGATGACGACGGAGAATATCAAAAGGCGGAACAGGAACTCAATTACATCTACGGGGCTCAATGGCCTATGAGTCAAAAGCAGCGAAGCTCACGGAGAGGCGTCAACGCCATCGTGCGGTTTGTACCTCAATACCTCAAATGGTCCGAGGTCCCCAAAACCTTTAGCCGCTCAGACCATCCGGACTACATCCGTACCGGAAGATTTCGGTATTGGACCCGATGGTTCGCATAGCGTCAAGCTCAAAAGGTCTTTGGTCGATGGGGAAGTGGACTCAATGTACTCTTCTCCAAGACCTTCGACGAAATGAAGATCCTCGCTCGAGTTGAAGCGGGGCTCGTCACCCTTCCATGGAGTAATTCCGGAACTTCCTCTGTTCCACTTGGCCAAATCACCTTGCCGGTCACGTTTGGAACCAAGGATAATTTCGGACGGAATACCTTAACCGAGGTAGGTGACTTCGGGCGGCATATCACGCCATGCAGGCGAGGCGGCTGGCAGATTCATGGCCGTGCCACATTATACCTACCTCATCCCGAAAATGCGGGACCAAGGGTATAATCTCTGTTCATGGCGATGTCAAGCGGTCGTTAAATGCTGCGACAAAGAAAGTTGTGAGATGGTGAAGCTCAAGAGATAGCAAACGACAAAATGAAGATCCGTGATGACGCATATCAAGAAGATGAAGGAGAAGTACCGGTCAAAAGCAGGCCAAGACAAGTTTGAAGCCTAATGAGGGAACCAAGAAAGTAATCCTTGATCCATCCAACTCCAACGACGGCTTTGATTGGGCGAGTCTCTCCGCCAAATAGGAGGGCGCTCGTCACCTTCCTTGGACTAACAGGACATCTTCGCGTGGAAACCATCCGACATGCCCGGTGTTCCCAGGGAGGTGATCGAGCACTCCTTGAACGTGGACGAAAAGGCCAAACCCATCAAACAGCGGCTCCGAAGGTTCGCTCAAGACAGGAAAGAGGCCATCAAGGAGGAAATCACGAAGCTGTTAGCAGCAGGCTTTATAAAAGAAGTGTACCATCCGGACTGGCTGGCGAACCCAGTGCTTGTTCGCAAAAAGAATAAAAGCTGGCGCATGTGCGTTGATTATACCGATCTCAACAAGGCCTGCCCGAAAGATCCTTTCGGGTTGCCTCGTATTGACCAGGTGGTAGATTCCACGGCGGGCTGTGAACTCCTCAGCTTTCTGGATGCCTACTCAGGATATCACCAGATTAGGCTAAAAGAAGAAGATTGCATCAAGACCTCATTCATCACTCCGTTCGGAGCCTTTTGCTACGTCACAATGCCATTCGGCTTGAAGAACGCTGGCGCGACTTACCAACGCATATATGGCGGTGTTTTCATTCTCAGATCGGGCGCAATGTGGAAGCATACGTTGATAGCGTTGTCGTCAAATCTCGAGCAAAGGAAGACCTAATATCGACTTAGCGAAACCTTTGAAAGCCTAAGGGCCTACAAAATGAAGCTCAACCACGAAAAATCGTCTTGAGTCCGTCAGGAAATTACTCGGATTCATTGTTTCACAATGAGGCATCGAGGCAAACCGGAGAAAATCAATACAATCCTAAAGATGAAGCCTCCGGCCAATCGGAAAAGGCGTCCAAAAGCTCCTTTGGATGCATGGTGGCACTCGGCGATTCATCTCCGACCGGGGTCATGAGGGATGCCTTTTTCAAACTTCTCAAGAAGCAAGGTAATTTTCAATGGACCATTGAAGCCAAAGCAGCCTTGAAGAATTGAAGGCGTTCTGTCATCTCCACCGTCTTTGGTTCCTCCAATGCGGAAGAGCCCCTCTTGCTCTACATCGCCGCAACAACTCATGTAGTCGGTAGCGGCAATTGTAGTAAGCGGAAGGAAGAAGGGCACCTCCAAAAAGTCTGAGGCTGTCTACTTCATAAGCGAGGTATTGGGAGAGTCCAAGGTGCGCTATCCACAAGTACAAAAACTACTATATCTTTGTGTTGCTTACCTCCCGCAAACTCAAGCACTACTTTCAAGAGCATTCAATCACGGTGGTTACCACTTTTCCGCTTGGGGACATACTTCTGGCAAGGGAAGCCACCGGGAGGATCGCAAAATGGGCAGTCGAGCTTGGGGCCTTTGAAGTATCCTTTAGGCCACGGACGGCAGTAAAATCCCAAGTACTTGCCGATTTCACTGCAGAATGGATAGAGCTGCAATCACCAACAAACGTTGAAGAGCTGGAATATTGGACAATGTACTTCGACGGATCTCTCATGCTTAGTGGCGCAGGAGCAGGCGTGGTCCTCATCTCTCCAACGGTGGCGCCTAAAATCGTCTTGCGATTCACTTCGACATCTAACAACGCCGCCGAAAGCTGAAGCACTCATCCACGGACTTCGCATCGCGATATCTCTAGGTATTCGGCTAACAATTGAGCGACTCCATCTTTGGTGATCAATCAAGTCCAAAAGATTGGTCATGTGTCGAGGACATCATGACATCTTGCCAGAGAGTACGGAAGCTTGAAGACAAGTTTGTGGTGGAGCTCATTCATGTGCTCCGCCGTGACAACGAAGCGGATGAATTGGCAAAATTGGGCTCCACTCGGGCCATCGCGCCGTAGGGTTTTTGTTGAGAAATCTACAAACCCTCGGTAAGCCAAAAGCGAGGAAGCGAATAAGTCGGAAGAGATCTAACGAAGAGGAGGTCCTAGTCATCGGCCTGGTGGGCGGCTCCTTTTCTCAATTACCTATTGAAAGCGAACTTCGAGAAAACCGAGCGAAGCGGGCGCATCTCGGCGCTTGACAAGAGCTACGTGATGATAGGAGAAGAGTTATTTCGAAAAAGCGCCTCTGGAGTTCTAAGGCGATGCATATCAGCAGAAGAAGGAAAGAAGCTACTCAGGGAAATCCACTCGGGAACTTGTGGGCATCACGCGGCGTCAAGCACATTGGTGGGCAAGGTGTATCGACAAGGTTTCTTCTGGCCGATTGCCGTGACCGACGCGAAGACATCGTTCGAACTTGTGAAGGTGCCGGTTTTTGCTCGCCAAATACGTGCACCTTTCGAAGCGCAAACAATTCCAATCACTTGGCCATTTGTAGTCTGGGGGCTCGACATGGTCGGCCCATTGAAGAAGGCTCAAGGCGGCTTCACCCACCTCTTTGTCGTCGTGGATAAATTCACTAAGTGGATAGAAGCAAAACCGATGGCTACAATCACAATGACCAAGGCCAAAGAATTCTTCAAGAAATTGTGGTAAGATTTGGCGTACCAAACAGGATTATCACGGACAATGGAACCCAATTCGAGGAAAGACTTTCAAGGCGGTGCGATAAGCTCGGCATCAAAATTTGCCGCCTCCGTGGCTCATCCGAAAAGCAACGGTCGGTGGAAAGGGCAAGCGGCATGATCTTTGCGGGGCTTAAAGGCACGGATCTTCGACCGTCTCAAGCCATCGCCACCCGATGGGTAAAAGAAGCGCCATCGGTACTCACGGGGGCTAAGAACCACTCCAAGCGATCTCTAGGGCAATCACCCTTCTTTACGGTCTCTGGCTCGGAGGCGGTCCTACCTACTCGAATTGACCTTGGATCCCCGAGTCCGGAGCTACAAGGAGGACGAGTCGAGAAAGCGGGATGGAAGATATTGATGATTGGAAGAGGCAAGAGATCGCCGTGGTCGGTCGGCCAGATACCTTCAGTTCTGCGCCGATATCACGACAAACGTCCAAATCGAGCATTCTCCAAGGGCGATTTGGTTACGATAAAGAGTCGAAACACGAGCACAAGTTATCTCCAATTTGGGAAGGCCCTACATCGTTGACGAGGTGACACGACCGAGGGCCTCTGAGCTTAAGCGAGAAGGCGGCGCCATCATTAGCAACTTATGGAATATAGAGCGACTCGTCGCTTTTATTCTTGAAAAAGTTCAATAGGATGTCCAAAATTGACTTGCTACTCAATTGTTCCTCAATTAAGCGATGAAGTCGGGGCTACACCTAATAGTGTTGCGCATGCGCAACTCTAGTCAAGAGGATGTTTGTTCAAAAGCGATATCATATATCGAAATTCTTTATTCAATTGACTTGCTACTCAATTGTTTCTCAATTAATGATGAAGTCGGGGCTATACCTAATAGTGTTGCACATGTGCAACCCCGCATGCAAACCGGTTCCTATTTTTGTGATCACGACTAAGATCCGAGTGCTCTAAACCGCCGATTCTGATGCTCCCGGATTTAAAAAAGTCTAGTCGCCTAAAAGCACGCTTGAGGAAAAACTTCGCGTTGCTCGGGGCTACACTAATCGACAGGAGATCAAGCACAAAGGAAAAATCACTCGGCAAGGTCGTAGAGATCTAAATAAGGAAAAGCGAGAAGCGAGCTGCAGTTAAAATAATATTACAAGAAGACCATCATTGTTCACAACTTCAAAGATCTCTCACCAAATATACACACAAAGCAAAAGTACTCTCGCAAAAGTTCAAAATGAGGCCGCACTTCTCGCTTCTCGCCCTTCTCTCGCCGCACAAGACCTTGCCCGACGGCTTCAATGAGGCGTCCTTGGCCTTAACAAGCCTAGGGGCGGCCTCGTCGAGCATCAACGGCGGTGGTATCGGGCGACGGCCTCCGCTCCGCCGCTTCCGCCATGGCAAGATCAAATTCCGCCCGAACTTCGGCATTATCGTCTTTGGGCTCATGAAGCATCGTCCCCAAAATTGAAGATGAGGTTCGCGATCCATGGCGTGGCCAAGCGGGCCCGGCGACTCGGGAGAAAGAGGCAAGGAGAGAGGGCCTCGGAGGAAGAAGAAGAGTCCATGAAGAAGAAGAAAGAACTGCAGAAGAAGGGTGATCGGCGTCGGATACAATTTGGCGAGCACAAGAAGATAAAAAATCAAGGAGGCGATGGGCGAGCACTTCAAAAACCCTGCTGAAGGAAGGCGGATAGGACGGATGAAGATGGTAGTCTTGTTGCAAAATGCAAAAACCAAGGTCGAACTTCGCTCTTATGTGAGGCAACGCTTTGTCCTCGAGAGAGACTCAACGCCGCTCAAAGCAGCGCATGTCACCGAGGCGGAAGGCGGTCCACCTTACGGGCGTCTTTGTTACGTATCTCGAGGAGGCTCGAGAAGCAAAGCAATTGGGCGGCCCAGAGGAGCAAAAGGTTTAACGGGCCCAAGCTCAGCGGACGTGCTAAAACAAGGATTAAATATTTCGCAAAGAAAATTCAAGTCCGGAGACAATTCTTTCGACATCGAAACAAAAAGCCCAAATCCAAACACGAGCAAGTTTGGTACAAGCAGAGGATTACGGGACTCGGATCTAAGTTTTTTACGGGGCGGCGAAGAGTATCCTTGACTTCGTCCATAAGGGCAAATGCTTGATTATCATCAACAATGCGGGCAAAACCCTCTTGAATAGCTTTGAGCTCTACTCGTGGATCTGAGACTTGGTGATCGCCAACACTGGCCGGCACTTTCGTAATTACAACGTCCTCCAAGTCGCGGCAATCTTTGTGGAGGCTCCCTCTAACCTTTGAATTGTGATGCTAACGTCATGAGGACATTCTTGGTGCTGGCTTCATCGGGACTTAAGACCCATAACACCTTCTCGCGCTCGCTTGGAAGCGTCGGTCTGCGTTTCGGCACATTGGATTTTTTCATTAATTACCCGGTACTGGGCCTGCGAGTTGACTCGATGCACTGCATTATACCAGTCGGATGAGTTCGGGTCTAACAAAATGATGACGACAAAGGCATAAGGCAAAAATTAAAGAGCGCACCGTCCAGTTCCCTTGTCAGTCTGGCTACCTCTTTCTTGGCCTCTTCTTCGGCCCTCTTCAGCTCTTCATTTTGGGAAAGAGAAGCCTCGAGTCTTTCCCGAAAATCTGAAGAAACAATGAGCGGGGCTTAAGAAGGCAAAGAATAGAATCAGGACTCAAGGCACTCGGACCAGGAAAATACCATTAGAAGAATTGGTCGGATCACGGTTTCTCGGCCTCGAGATTGGACATGACATCGAGCCCTTCCGGTTCTTCGCGATTTTCTCTGGCAGACGCAGCGTGAGGGCTTCCTCCACTCGTTCGCGGAGCTGCTCAACCTCAGCGGCGTAATCTTTTCGCATTTTCATCCTCGGGAACAATCTTTGAAGAAGATAGTTCGGTCCTTAGCGAAAACGACAAAGCGGCGGAGATGGCGGAACAACGTCAAGCCTCACGAAGAAAAGAAGACCTTTGAAGAAAAACATAGCGCAAACAATTCACCTTGCCAAAGGCGTGTACACTCATGACGACATCGAAAAATGGCGCCCAATTCGTCCCTCGATCTCGCCATCCAAAAGGACTAAGTCACCTTCGTCATCGATGCGCAGACCGCCCGGAGATCTCGGACGAGGCGAGGATTCCAGCGGTGGCGGCAGGCGAGCAAAGGTAGGAGAACCTTCAGGTACCACAGGAGGGACAGCTGCCTCTATAGGCGGTACAGCACGATCAGCGGGACCAGGAAGAAAGGGCGGCTGGGAACCAGTCGGCTCTAAATTAATGTCACTACTTGGAACTTGAGGCGTGAAAAGAGCTTCCCGACCGGTTTCTGATGACATCGGGGGTAGCGACACGGCCTCAACCAAGGTTTGGCCCTCACGGCGCCGGAATGCTCTCCTAAACAACATTGGAGAATCTGAGGTGGCGGCTCATGAAGAACCGTCGGCAGGGTCCCTACAAGAAGAAGTGATCGGAATTCGGTCCAGGGGAGCAAGGAAAGGGTGACAAGGGAACCCAACCTGTTGGACCTTGTTATCTTGCACTTCAAACCCCCCCGGGCGGAAGGGCTGTCAACAGAAGCACCAGTCGGGCGGACGAGCGAAGGCATATTTTCGGTGGTAGGACGAGCCTGGGGCTCGAATAATTCATGTACCGAGGACCGGCTTGAAGAGGAAGAAGTCGGGGGAGGAGGCTGCATAGCTATGGTGTCTCGAATCTTCGGGCCACCAGTCGGGCGTACATTGCTCGCCGACTGCTTCCTCTTAGCCTTGCGTACAATCGGTTTTTTCCCTTTCCCAACGGGATCATCGCCAGGGTCATCTACTTTGCTCCGCTTTGCAGCTGGGGCTGCAGAGGACGCACGGTCAGGAAAGGTCCGCTTGTCGCTCTTATGTATAGGGAATTCAGGAAGCGGCGCATCGGAGAAGAAGGCTTCTCGTTCCTGCGAGTTCGAGAAAAGGAGAGCCACATATTCAGATGAAAGTCCTGGTAAAAATCAAAAAGATTCAGCATGGAAATACCATAGAGGCCCCTTACCGAAGGAGCCGGATGGAGTTTTGTAAAAGGCCTCGGGTTTCGAGGAACGACGATCTTCTCATTTGGGGCGAAGAAATCAGCAGCACGACTGAAGAACGCCGCGGAGGAAATTTCATCAGAAACTTCCCGCGTCGGATCATCACGGCCTTCATACTCATATCCAGGATGAATTCGGTCCTTAAGAGGTTGAATTCGGTGGTGCAGAAGTTGGCAACAACGGCCATGCCGATGAGTCCGTTCTCCTTTAATTCGACAATCGGCTCCATGAGGTTGACCACTTGGTCGATCCGTCATCTTTGGGAAATGATGTCGGTCGGAGAAGGCTTAGGAGGTGTCGATAAAAGGCGAGCAATGGAAGGTCGATTGGCGCAATAAAACCACTCTTGGTGCCAACCCTTGTTTGAGGTTTTAAAGGGAATGTTAAGATAAGATTTTTTCATGCCCTCCCTCAGCTGAAACCCGGCACCACCAACCGTCTTGGGAGAATTCTTGCTGGGAAAGGGCTTGAGGAGGAAAAGATGGCGAAAAAGATCAAAATGAGGCCGAATGCCAAGGTAGGCCTCACAAAGATTAACAAAGGCAGCAATTTGAAGAATGGAGTTAGGGTTGAGATGAGTTAACTCGATTCCATAAAACTCGAGCGCCATGAAGAAAGGGGATCTTGGGAAGACCAAGCCCGCTTAAAAAAGGATTCAAAGGCGACCACCTCCTCGGACGAGGGTGGGGCAGAGTCACTGCTGGCGAGGCGGCGGCAAGCATCACTGAGGCGGAAAAACACCAATGCCTACTAAATCCTCCAGCCGTCCCTCCGTCGTCACCGAAGTTGCCCAATCTTTGGTTGAAGCGGAGGGAGGAGCGGTTGCGGGAAAAGGAGGCGGCATCTTTGAATGAAGAAACCCCGCGATCGCGCGAAACTAGGGTGACGAGAAAAGTTAGCCCTAGCGGCGGAGATCGCGAAGGAAGAGAAGTTGGAGAACAAAGGGGCAAGTAGAAACGATACAAAGTCACTCTATTTGCTCCGTATTGATAAGGAAGCGGCGCGATTCTGCATACTGGCGAGGATCGCACCACCCTTCCCAAAACCACGAAACCGCCCTAGGGAGCATTTCAGGTGGGCGGTGCGTATACGCCGACGCGTACATAATTGCCGATGGCCCGAAAAGGATTAAGTTAACAAGTGATGCGCCCCAAGATGGGCCCAAAGCGAAAATCCGTCACGCCGGAGTAAATGGGTATCACTCGAAACAACATCCTCTTACGGTATGCCTCACGCCGAGCCAAAAGGCGGCGGCGTTCAAAGAAGCGGGTCAGAGTGCATAAAGATGATTTTTGAAGATAAATGCTTGAAGCATACAAAGTGCCGGTCGGCATAGTAATCCGGGACAAAAACGGCTCGAGATAAATTGGCGAGTTCTTCGTGACCTCTTTTCTTGACGACAAGCACTTTCATTTGAAAGCACTCGGAAAAGCTCGGCAATTGGAAGGCACTTTCGATCATGAAGCACTCGGGGAGACTCTTGTGGGATATATATATCCCGGGGTCCACCAGGCAGTCTAATAAAGCCCAGCCAGGAGCAATTGGGCCATGCCGAATGGATAAGGCTGCGGGTTGTCCGGGTTAAGCGGCGTAAGAATCATGATAGACTTTAGTTAAGGAAACCGAGTCGTATTAGGCGAGATGATTGTAATCCAAACCAATACGAGTTCAGATAAAACCCTACTTCGTATCAAGTAGGACTCAATATTGTAACCGCCCTTCTCTACTATATAAAGGGAGGCGGGGCACCTAAAAATAGGATCGATCGGCTATTGGTTAGCCACATATAATTCGAGCCGCAGGACTAGGGTATTATCTCCATCGCGAGAGCGAACTCAGTATACATCGGGTGTTCTTGTGTTACCATCGAGTTTGGGTCCAGCGCGTAGTCCCCTTTTCATTATTGTCGGTAACAAACGTCGACAAATAGTAGAATGTAATTTTAAATATTTCGGGCATAAAAGAACCGGAGCCCGTGTCAAATTTACGGAACCACTGTTTTTTTTGGAAGCTTCTGATTGTGCAGATTCTAGATTGTAGTCAGCTGTCTGGAGAAGCGGCTGTCTGAAGAATCTGCTGACTGGAGAATCTAGCCGTTCGGCAATCCTGATTGTCTGTGCTGATTGTTGATCGGCTTTGATGACGGATGAGCGGATGAGGGTGATAGATGGGCCTAGGGACAACAATGAAAGCCCTTGTACTTGCGACGACTCGTGGGGAGGTGGAACTCGCAGAATCTGAGTTAGAATCCACAGAATCAGAAACAGAATCAGGTGGGTGACAGTTTCTGATTCTGTGTACAAATCAACTTCTGATTATAGGAGAAGCTGTCTAGAGTCCTCCTGTTTGGCAGATAATCTGCTTTTTTTTTAAGCAGAAGTTGTGCATAAGCTGTCCCGAACGGGGCCTTACTCCCTCCGTTCACATTTACTTGTCCTTATTGATTTTTGTAGATCAAGCTTTACTAATATGCTGTTATATTAGTAAAGTACTTTTGACTCAAAATCTAACAATACCGTTTTATAAAACGTGACTGGGTGTTTAATTACTACCGTTGATCGAAGCTTGATGACAAGAGGTCAAAGTTGACTAGTAGAAGGAATACTCTTTTTCCAAATGAAAGACGTAGTTTATTTGCATTTGTCCCATCAAATTGAAGAATAGTTCTATTCTATCCCATGAAATGTCCAGTCAAAGCATCAGCCAATCCATCGCAGGTGACACCCTGTTCTTAAACGGTTCTTAAAGGATAAGAACGGAAATAGATCAAATATAGTCATTCTATGACCGTAATTTTAGTAGTTACATATGGACCAACAGATAAAAAAGTGACGGTCCAAATCGTTTCGAACTAATGTAGTTAAAACATTGTACAAGGATCTAAATCTCGCCGAAATTTTGCGAGATCTTGCCAAGATCTCGGTTTGACGTGGACGAATTTTGAAATGCCGACCGGAGTAAAAACATTTAAAAAAAATAAATTGCTACAAAAATCTCGATGAGATCTCACCATTTTTACTGGAATTTGACTTTTTTGACCGGATTTGGTACAATAACCCTTAAGAAAGTCATCTCCCATGAAAATTTGATGAAAAGTCGAATTTTTGAGACATTTTTAAAAACTGTAGAAACACTATCAAATTTTTATAAAATTGTATATACTTTATCATGATGTGAAAAATTTATGGTACCATTCTAGGAAGTGTAAGATTATACTAAAAAATTTTCAAAATAATTTAACTTCATTTGTTATCTTAAAAAATAAAAAATAGAATGAACATAATTGGGACGATAATATTGTCGAATTTTATAAATTTTCTCGAGGTCGATAATGATCCAAAATTTTTATAAAAGCTTAATAATTGACTCAGTACCATTATATAAAATTTATAAAAAATTTAAATTTTTTATTTACCTAATCAAATTTATGTATGCATCGAACTTCATTTGTTATATTTGAAAATTAAAAGCAGAAAGAACATAAATAGTATATTGCACTTGTAATAATTTTATAAATTCACTGAAGTGTGATCATGATTTAAAATTTTATAAGATCTTAAGCATTTTCTTAGAACCCTTCTGAAAAATTTTCAAAAATTCAAAACGTTTTTATTGCTAAAGCAAATCTATGTATTAATCATTAGGCTTTTTTGAGGATGTAGCACTATTAGAATTTTTTGAACTTCTTAAAACTTGATCATCGTATTAAAATTTTATAAAAATATTAATGATACATCAGGACTATCCACAAAAATTTTCAAAATTTTCTAACTTGGTTTGTATCTTTTTCATTTGGTTGAAGTTTGTCGGTAAAATTTTTATCAGGACAGTAGCACTTTCTGAATTTTTAAAAATTCATAAAGCTTGGTCATTATCTAAAAATTTATGAGAATATTAATGATGCTTCATAACCATGCAAAAAAATTTAAAATTTTATAATGTGGTTTGTTTCATTTTTCATTCGGTTCAAATTTGCCGATCAGCGTTTTATCAGGACAGTAGCAATGTTTGAATTTTTAAAAATTCAGCAGATTTTATAATCATATGAAATTTTTATGGGGAATATCATTGATGTGTCCGAAAGATTAAAAAAATTCAAAATTTTTCGACGCCATTTGAAACATTTTTCGCTCCGTACAATTTTACCAAGATCTCGGCAAATCTCGTCATGATCTCGGCAAAACCGGTCGAGATTTCGGTTTTAAAATCCAGAATTTAAATTTTGTTTTTACAATTCGTTCGGAATTTGTTTGAAATAGCGAGATCTCACCGAGATTTTGTTCTTCGGCCGTGGACAATATTTAGAATGAAACCGAAATTTCAATCCTTGGATTGTACCGATCTTCTGCTGTAGCAAAAAATATTGTAGTTTCTATTGGTTAGGGTGTGTTTGGCAGAGTTCCCAGATTCAGCTTCCCTGGGAAGCTGAAGGAGCTCTACTAAATAAGAAAAAATCAACTAACTTCACATAGGAATCCGAGGACACGATTCATGTTTTTTGACTTGCAGCCTGGAAGCCAAAAAAAACATGCTTCCCACCTGATTCACAATGTCCCAATTATGAACCATCTCACTAAATTCATAACTATTTCTCAAACAAGAATCACTTCCACCAGAAAATCAATTCCATAGAGAATCAAAAGCTAAAACTGGAGAATTAGAATCTAGAGCTTTGTCAGGCCCTTAATCTAAACTATTTGTCGCCTCATTCCAACGATCTGTACAAATTATTTGGATAAATAAAATTTGTTTAAATTGCCGTCCCTATAAACGTTCTTAAAGAGTTAGGCCACCATGGCATGCACTTCATTAATCCAACACTACTCCAATTCTCCAACTGTCCGACACCCAATAAAGCAGGTCAATCATAGAAAAAAGAACTAGTAGGAACTAGTAGAGGGCCATACACCTTGCACTGCGTACCCAATAAAGAAGACAATAACCTTTACGAAGTTCAATCACTTCGGTCGGTTCCAACTCCTGGTTAGTAAAACCATCACTTTCTTCTTTATGCACATTATGATTACCGATCACATACCTACAATTAATTAAGCTCGTCCTTCCTAGCACAACTGTCAGCATCTCAACCAAATTAGGAAATGATTGCCAATGGACATCCAGGTGCCATGATCTGTATTACAAGATGATGCAGAATAAGAACAGGTTAGTTTCTTTGCTTTCAATATTGCCAATCAATTGGGTAGCTAGCAGAACAGACCGCCCGAGATGAACAGATCGAAAGAAATGGCCGGGCCCAACGCAAGCGCCGGCAACGGCGAAACTTGAAAATTTTCGTTAGGGATGTATATTTTACATGTCTAACTCTATAGACTTCTACAATAATTTTATAAGATCAAAAATCCAACGTATATATTTAAATTTTAAGTACGATACAAATAGTTTTAAGGTCTTAAAACTCCCAACCGCTAAAATTAGAACCAATTCAATTAATAAATTTAGTAAAATAGTGATCATATAGCAATTTTCAAACTTTTTAAGGTAGTGCCGCCCCTGAGTATATGGGGCCAATTACCAGATGGCATGTAGATGGATCATTGATCTCATCTCGAGTGTCTGAATGTGCAGCGATATCGGTGACACTGCTCCTGGTGCCACCTTGCAATCCAGTGCCCATATGGCCATATCGTAGGATTTGCATCGGTCATTGGCCAGGCATTGCACATGCAGATGTGGATGGGTTACCATTTCCATCGGTTGCTTGCCAAATCTACTCGGGTTGCATGTAGTCAGAGAAAAGCTCTAGTTACCGCATTCTATAGCATGGAAAGTGGGTTATGTGGAGTAAGAAAGAAGAGCATGCAATGCATTCTTGTATGACAGCCATTGCGGTAGCACTGAACATGGGCGGTAGGATTTGAACTTTGGTTGTCACAGCGTAAGTTGTGCGGTAAGATCTGAGGAGATGCCAATTCTAAGGCATTACGTGTCAGCCATCCGTTAGCTTATCATGTAATCTTAAATCTGAGTTGGAGGAGAGAGAAGAGAAACCGTTGCTTCCTCACGCGATGACTCTGTCACAAAAAAAAACCAATGCACGAATGGACACAGACGAGCACTGTTAGAGAGGAGCCGTTAGTTATCTACATAGTTTATAGGGCCCACACAGTGGCGTGGCTAAGGCATAGTGAAGACGATGACAGCCATGCAGCGGATCCGGCGATAACATTGATCGGAGAAGGTCAATATAGCGACAAACACGAGGGCCACCCTATGCGCCGTTGTACCGACCGGGAAAGTTAGGCTGACCAGGATTTTGACTAGAAGAAGAGAGGAGGGAGGTGGCATGGTCCATGGCGGCTGCATCGGATTCGTCGACGAGGCGGATCTGACGAAGAAGACCTAGATTTAGATGTGGACTAGCTGCGGCGGTATGACGGAAAGGGGGAGGCTGGAGCGGCGGCAAGGGATGGTGAGGCCGTTGTGATGACAAGGGTGGGGAAACCAATGTGGTGTTGAGGGAGGAGTAGGACAAGACGACGATGACAAAGGTGGAGACTATGTAGTGGATAGGGAGGTGGAGGTCAATGCGATAGCAAGGGAGAGAAAAACCGCCGCTGTGAGGAGGGATCTAGAGGCTGGTGGGAGAACAAAGAGGAAGTGGATAGGGTGATGGCATCGGTGGTGGTGTCGTGGTGATCTGGAAGGAGGAAGGAGAGAGCAATACGCAAACAAAGGGAAATTGCGGCGTAGAGATAAAAGAATACTAAGAAATAATGCCGTGAAATATACGAAAGACCGATGATTGGAGAGGATGTCCGTGGTACTATCTCTTAGTGAAGCGAAGATAATATGGCAAAATTAGGGACATGCCCTCGATAGCTTGCAGGTCCCAAACTTGCAATTGATGGTGGTTCCCATGCCAATTTCGTGCCTAAAAGTTAGTCTTTGGAACGCAAAAGTTCCTCATAAAATGTATTAATAAGTGGGTGCGTCAGGCAAATTGATCAGCCTCCAAAACTGTCCAAATCCGTGGCTTGAATCCTGATGCAGCGCATTGGGCGATTTGAAACTCACCGTCCTGTGCACTGTTGTTGCATATACCAATCGGCACTGCTGTGGATTCAATTCCTGCGGGGTGTAACTGTTACACAACGTTCTGGACCAGGCCATTAACATATGGGCCTTATCCGACTGATAAAAGGATCTCAAATGGGCTAAAAATTCATCAAATAAAGTAATGGATCTTTAATCTCTTATATACATGTTGAGAAAACCGTACAATTGGTTATTATTTCTTAGGTATAATGTATACACGAGTGTGTGTCTCTTACATATGCTAAGGAATAATCGAAGGCTCTACGATCTCTGAGCACAGGAATAAGCTGTCCCACTTAATATAAATCCTTATTTTTGAATGGTAAACGCCAGTGTCGAACCCAAGATTCAAACGCCCGGTTGATAGGGAGTTTGAGCTCCTGTTGTCAACCGAGCTCTTCTCAAACCTTTCACTGGTTAGCATTTGCGAAGCTATAAAGCATAGTAGCAGCTTTTAGTTTTTTTTTTAAAAAAAAGTTACGCATAACTTGTTATCATTTTGTTGTTGGCGGCGATAGAGCCATGTCTGCCACGCTGATTAGCAAGCTGACAAGCTTGACGTATCACTAATTGTGCTAGTGAGCTAGGCTAATAATTTCTCCCGTCAACTATTTGTTTTGGATATAGGTACATCTTTTTAAATATTAAATTGTATATATAAAAATTATGTGTGCAGATTTGTCTCAAAAAGTACTTCAATAGTATTATAATTTTATTATATTTTATAAATATATTATAATATAAATTAGTAGTTAAAGATATGTTTTAAAAACTATTTTAATGTCAAAACAATAACTATTTATAATCGGATGGAGCAGTCCTCTACAGTCTGCACAGCCACACGATACAAACTGAGTACACTTTTTTTTTAATAAACATTTGGAACTTGATAAGTTGGGCTAGGAAGCATCTTAAACGACTCATCTTCCTCGGAATGCGTGAAAAAGAGGTCGCAATATTTGAGGAGGCTGTTGTCTACTTCTAGTTGTGGCTCGGTAGTTTAGCCAAATGATACTCACTGTTTATTTTTATAAGATTTATTTTTTAAATGATATTGTTTATAGATATAAAGCTTGTACGTAGATTTAATAGGATCTTTCCTTCTATAGCTCTATTTATTTTCTCTCAATCATATACATTTATTCGTTACCATTCATATAAAATATATTTTTTATCTTCCAAAACAATTAAGTAAGGACATCTTAAGTTATTTTCTTTCGTATCTTTCTTAAATTTAACGTAACCTTAATCTATATGCAAAGTTAAAATACGTCTTATAAAAATGAAAGGAGGAACTCTGAAGAAGAGGCAAGACCGAGAAACTTGTAATTTTCACACACCAGTTCCTGCGTGCTCGCCATCTCTCGTTTAAGAAATTTGAACTGCTTTCCACGGCGTTTCGTGAACCGGGGGCGGGAGGTTTGTCAGCTTCCGCACGAGCAAATCTAACTCGGTGTAGTTTATGTGATAGGCTCAAGGCCTCTTTGATTTCACAAGATTTTACATAAATTAGTTTAATTTTTATAGTAAACGAAAAAAAATTCCTCACAAATCAAAGAGGCTCTCAGTGTACAGCCTTTCTTTCTTATTTCCTCTAGAATCAGAAGCTTTTGTTTCAGTTGCTTTTGAGCCAATGTATGGACTAATCGAGAAATTTGGATATGTCGCAGCAAAGCATTGAAAATGATACCATGTATATGAGTATATCTCATTGCCACGTTGATCTAGAACATAGTCTTGACAAATTACTTAAACAGAACCTGATATATCTATATATATATTAAACAAAAGGGCTGCGCTTATCGCAGGTGACAAGCGCACAGGAGGCGTAGCTGCCGGCCCGAGTTCAAGCGCCGCTCGACCCGGGTTTTACAGAGCTGCATACAAATGCATGTATGTGTGGTGTGTGTGAGGTATATGTGTGCGTTTATCGCTCGGTTGTTGTTGTTTTTTAAAAATGAATGTCAGTGCTCCTGGCTATTTTTTTAAAAATATATATTAAACAAGTAATTCTCATCTATTATAACATTAAAGCAGAGGTAAAAGAAACCATCACGTTCGTTCTCAAGGCTAGAAATTTTCACATTAATCAAAGGAAAAAAAAGAAAGATCTATACCGTTGATCATAATAGGTCTAGATTAGAACGATCTACATTAAAGGAAGGAGTTTGTATCATGAACAATACATAAATAACAGAAATTCGGAATAAAAATGTTCACTCTCAAAGCTAGAAATTTCTACATTAATAGAAGGAAAAAAGAAAGACATGCATCGTAGAACAAAAATAAAAGATAATTAGTAATCCGATTTGCATACGGACATCAAAATAAAACTAAAATGCAGAATAAAAATTACTAGTTGGTTTTGTATACGAATTCCAACCAAAAAAACTAAACTTCAGAATAAAAAATAAAAACAGGAATTTGATCTCCATAGAATTAAAAGAAAGAGTCAATGTCGAGTACAATAAAAAATAAAATTTAAAGTAAAAATAAAATTAAACTAGCAATTTTATTTCCATACAAACATCAAAATAAATATAAATTTGGAACAAAAATTAATTAAAATTTAGTAATTGGATTTGTATAAGAATACCTACCTAAAACCAAAATTGAGAATAAAAGACAAAATAACATTAGCAATTTGATTTCTATACGAACTCCAAAGTAAAATCCCTAAATAGCTTAAGTTCAAAAGTTGATTTCTATATGAATTCCATCATAAAAATTAAATAAAAATTAGCAATTTATTTTCTATTCAATTCCAACAAAAAAGTAAAAGAAATTTAGATAAAAATATAATAAAACTAGAAATTTGATTTTGATATGAATCAAACTAAAATCCTACATAACTAATTCAAACAAATCATCAATTGTATCTATATAAAAATTCTAAAAAAGTTGAAAAATTAAATAAAAAATAAAAAAAGTTTGCAATTTGATTTCAATACTGAATCCCAAAGTAAAATCCTTAAATAAATAAAATCTAGAATAAATTAAATAAAATTAGCAATTTAATTTATATATGAACTCCAAAAAAATAATTGAAAATTTGAATATAATTAAAAGTTATAACGTGGATATCATGAGTGTTATTGAAGGAGACAACACATGACTACAATGGCGTCGATCTATCGTGCAAGAAGATATTACCTTATGAGGAAGCGATATGCAGAGGCATTATGTCAGAGATGAGAACAACGTAATGCTGCTCACCGGAGTCATTGAAGAGAAAGGCTAGAGCCAAAAGACGCGATAATGAGTGGTGAGCGTCTGCATTTTTGGAGAAGTGGCAAAACAAGTTTGGTGATGGGGAGGCCCTAATAGAGAGGAGATGAAACTTTACATGGAAGACAAACTATAGAAGATATATATCTATTGAATAGCTAAGAACGTGCTATCACTACTGAGGAACACGACGTCACACACGATGACAAGAAGATTCTCCATATCGTTAGACAACGACTAAAACAAATATGTTAGTATCAAAGAAGATGGGAGGTCACCGTAGTTAGTGAAGAAGCAACATCGTTGAGTTGGCCAATATTGAATAAGAGAAAATACTGACATGGGACAAACAAAAATCGAGCATATATAACATTCTACATGTATATATACATGTATCAATTTGTATGAATCAAAACAAGGAGCAAAAATCTTAGAGTAGAGATGGCGCTACAATATGGAATAGGCTTAAGACCACTAGTGAGAGAGTGATGGTAGCCCTGGTAGGAATAAGCGATAATTGTACCTGTATGTATATTGATGTCGCAACATTCAGCATTAGGTAATAATTAGAGAGAAATAGAAAATAGTTATGCGATAAAGTATTGCATTAAAAAGGTAACAGCTGAGAGCGATAGATCAAGAGTTGGGCTTGCTATTAAAGGTTGAATTAGAAAAGTTATGGGACGATCAATAAAGAGACAAAAAACATACGGTTCAATGGTGCAGTTAACGTGTGAGGAAAATAAGTTCAAAGTAAATTACTCATGATGTATCAGTGTATATGTATGCAATGTACTCTAATACCATGTAAAATAATTAGCTTATTATTTGAGATTAAACAGAGGTAGATGTGTTGCATATATTTTTTTTAAAAAAAAGATACTGATGAAGAAAGAATATGGGTATCTATCTATATGATCTATGTAAGATGAAGAGTTACTACGCTTCTAAAAACTCTATCAACTTATTATTTTCAATAATTTTTCTCCATCAAGGCTTATACTTCAATTACGTTCTTCGAATTGAATTTTCCTTCAAGTTTCTATTGTCATTTCTAATGTTTCCGATGTCTTAAAAATCTAAATAGGCTATAGAATATGTTAATATATTTTCAAGTATATAAGTTATAGCATTTGATATTATAAACTTTAAAAGAACTCTAGCTGCGCAAATACGCGGACCATCTTACTAGTTAACTATAATCAATGTTATTTCTCCCTTCTCTTATGCAGTCACACATCACCTTATTTTCCACACCCTTTGGAAAAAATTGAGTGTCATTTACGTCATCTTCAAATTTCTTTATCATGTTTCACCTTTATTTGTTGAACGTAACAATCAATAAATTAATTTATACAAATTCACTGCAATACACGAGGTATCCTTCTAATAATATATATATATATATATCTTAAAACCGAGAGGATTCAGGTGTATGCAAGGTGCCACGTCACCGGCTTTCCGAAAAAGCCCTCGCAAAATCGGAAATTGCGAACGGGTCCTTCCACGGTAAATTAGAAATCGCGAACGAGTCCTTCTACTGGTTATTTTGCAAAAAAGCCCCCACAGTCTGGTTCTTTCGGCTTGGGAGATTTTAAAAAATTGAAATCGTAAATAGGTCCTTCCATCGATTATTTTGCGAAAAAGGCCCCGTAGTTCCGCAAATTTGACACAAGCGCCGATTCTTTTGGCCCAAAAGATTTTAAAAAAAATTGGAATCACGAGCGGGTCCTTTCACTGGTTATTTTGTAAGAAAACACCAGTTCTTTCGGCCCGGAAGATTTAAAAAAATTTGAAATCGTAAATAGGTCCTTCTACCGGTTATTTTGAAAAAAAGACCCGTGGCTCCGCAAATTCAATTTAAAAAAAAACTTGAACCAAATTTTTTCTCACAATACGACATCACGCACATCTCTACCTAGTAAATACTAAACCCCGACCCGAATATACCATTTGGTGGCAGTCATGCGCTGAAAGAGACCTACGAAAGACTACAAATTTGGAGTCTCAGCTTTCAAAGGGCACGGTTACCACAAATGTGGAAGCCTGAGCCTGCCTGACCAAAGTTGTTGGTGCCCGCAACCTGATCACCAACGACTTCATCAGATCCTGGGCCATCGAAACGGCCACGAACGGTTGACACTGAACCCGTCGACAACGCAAAGTGCGCCTCCCGCAACGCCGACGACTTTTCCCGGCCGGCACCCCCGTTCTCTCGCGGCACGGCAAACTTTTCTTCTCGTGGAGCCCACCGATGGGCATCGGCTTTATCCTACGGTATAGAAAAGAGTGGAGAAAAAAGAGACCCGGTTTTTATGAAAGAGTTACAGGTGACAAGATAGACTTTTACGAAAGAGTTAGGTAGCAAGATAGATTAGTTATGTATAAGGGATAATAGATATTTATTATACAACATCTAGAAACAACTTTAGAGATTGTTATTGTATAGGTTGACTTTATCACTTACTCTAGATGGTATGACGAAAGATGGAATAAGTAGTAGGCTTTATTATTGCACTTGCTCTAAGGGTAAGGGTATCTTTAATATGAAGAATTTTCCTATGTATTATAATGGTAATATATAGTAGGTAGTAGAAATCAGATATAGCCGTTGATTTGTTAAGTGCATTTCTACTACTCTACTATCGAGAAAATATAAATAAAATCTAGCTAATATAATCTATTAGATAAAAAAGAATGAACTATTCATATTAAATTTATTATAACGTGAAAGAGCTCCTCTAATGATACCACTTCAATTGCCTTTCATATATATCATGTTAGCAAAATCCTCGTGAAGGAGAGAGAATGTGAGGAAAAAGAACTTACTATCTCTTATTTAAGAAACAACCTAATCATACAATCCAACATAAATAGTGATGGAATATAAGAGGAGAAACTATGATAAAAATAATGTAAAATAATTAGCAAAAGGATTTTAGAGATAAACCGCGGAGACATTGTCTCTAGTGTTATCTCCGTGTCGATTGAAATCGGTGAGCCGGGATTTTAGGTTAGGGGCCACGTGGAGCAACTAAAATTATCGTAGTATCCATAAAAAATATCATAGCAATATCGATGCATTTAAATTTAAAAATAACATAACCACATGTCTACATAAGAAAAATATGACATATTTTTTAGATTAAGAAACTTACATCTCTATTAACTTAAATTTAGTTCTCGACTACCTAGAAGATCATACAAGTCAATAAGTTTATCCGAACTAATTTTACATTGCTAGTTCTTTTTCAATGTAAATTATCATGCAATGTCGAAGAAAGTCATCTCCTATTTTATTTGAATGCGGGTCTTGACAAGTTTCATAATTGAAAATACTCGCTCTGTAGTTCTTTATTGACACGGAAGAGTTATAACCAATCATAACAACCTATCAACCATTGAATAATGGAAAGTTTTACTGCTTTATATAATCCATTTGTTAAGTTAGTAAGAGAAATTAAGCATTGCATATATCAAGTTGAGAAAAATGAAATCTTTACCTATTGAAAATGGACTAAACCTTTATTTACTGTTTGCTAATGCTAGCTACTATTAATTAATATCTACTAAACTTTATTTTGATTAGGGGCCAGGCCCCCCCGGCGCCGCCCTGGTTGAAATCGACAGTCACATTGCCCATTGGACATGCCCTGTGAAGCATTACCACTAAGCTCTGATACGCTGCAATCTACCCATGGTTCGGGCATATACCCCAAGAGTGCCGTTGCCGCTCAACAAGTCCTACTACAGGATATTCATGGATCGACGGCCAGCAGCAGCAAGTCTTACCAGTTGGGCTACAATTGTCGACGCTTGTCATTATCTAATGAGTTTATGAAGCTCGCAACCTAGAACGACGACCACTGGCTATTCCCTTTCTTACCACTGTACTTGTATGGCAAAGATGCTAAAACCGTCAAAACCAAGCCTTAGCACCCACTAAACAATGGCAAGTGTTCAAACAAGGGTTGGTGGTGCACCTGATGAGAAGGCCACTATTCTTGATCCATTAAAAACCATTTGTTGACTCGAAAAACCATGAGCCTCTTCTATTTGGAACTTTCGATCCCATTACCACCCCCCATATACTAACCATTAATCGGCCATGATTGGATCTTGGCACGGCGCTATGTATGTATGTTGTTGTTGTGTTAATCTGCTCCTAATCGCCACCCCTAGCTAGGCCCCTACTGCTGCTTCCAGTACAAATCAGTTGCACACTGCCCGGTGGCAAATCAAGAACCGAGGAAGAACGGGATTCTGAAGTCTGAAGAGCCGTTTCGTCAGGTAAACTTCTAAATTTTTTCCTTGACTCTTTTTTAGGTTATTAAGTTGTTTCTGAACTTTTCGTTCGGTCAAAGCAAGTTGCTGTCAGAATTGCGTGGCGCTTAGGAAAGAGATTCCGGTTCTAGATGCAATCAAGAATTGAAAGAAGCTTGCTTTTAATACTCTAATATACAGTTCCTCTCTGTTTCAGATTGCTTAGAGCGAGAGATGGGGTGTGTTTCTTCCAAGATCCTGACCAAATCAGGGAGCTTTCAGGAGAAGGCGAACCATAGCTTCCAGAGGAGCAACCTGATGGAGGAGATCATCCTATCCAACTCCAAGAGCAACGGGGACCAGTTCCTGGCCCTCCTCTGCACGTCGAATTCGGCTGCCAGGAGGACCAAGGACGCCGAGCAGGGCCCTCCGGCCGGCGAGCCGGCCAAGATCGAGACGATCAACGTGTCCGAGTTGCTCGCCGGGCTGGAAGAAGAGAACACCGCAGAAGAAGAAGGACAAGAACGGCACGATGGTCAGAAAGATCAAGGCGGCAAATCTTCAGCTGATCAGTGTGCATCGGATGGCGCGGCCGGAAGGACGAAAAGCTTTCGCACGGTGGAGGAGTTCGACGCGTTGGTGACACAGAGCAGCTCATCGGAGCAAGCAAAACCTGCACCACCGACACCACCTGAACAAGTTGTCTCACTGATGCAGCGCAGCTCTCCAGAGCAAGAGGAAGCTAGAACGGTAGGTGCCTCCGACAAAGACGCAATGGCCACAAGTTGCAAATCGTCCGAACAGGAAGAGGCCGCCGGAGCAAAGAGGAGGGCGAGGGCAAGGCAGCTCGGCGAGCTGAAGGTGCCGGCGGCATTCGACTTCTCCAAGTCCGGCAGCCTGAGGGACTGGCTTCTCCGGGGCGGCCAGATCTTCTCGCCGGGCTCCTACGTCACGCCCAAGTTTGGAAACGCGGCGGCGCCGTCCGAACACGGAGGGCATCAGGCCGGCGAGCAGCGGCAACACGCGGTTTTTGATCCGGAGCTGGTCGCGCAGTTCGAGCAGGCCATGGAGCAGCTGTCCGCGGACGAGGAGCGCGTCCTGAAGGAGATTTTGGAAGCCATGGAGGCGGGAGAGAAGGCAGAAACAGTAAGGTTGGAGAGGCGCCAATACGATCGATCGGCCGGTGGTTGCGCAGGAGTAGCTGATAAACTTTGATGATGATTTTGGTAGTTTTTAGGGTGCTTGTAATGTGGATTTGTAAACCTTGTAAGCTGTACGTAGAAATGCTCAACGATGGTTTATGTTTTTTTTAGAAATTTTACAATATATTATACTAGTTATATATAGTGAGCAGTAGAAATCAGATTGATTTAGCCTTTAATCTATACTATAATTCACCAGTTCGATTTTTTTTACAGCCACACAGTCTTTTGCCTCCACAGAAAGTACTTTTTCTCTATCCACCCTAACATGTGTACCCAAAAACTCCTTCCTCAAAATGAAGCGTCAAGATGTTTTATCACACCACTTCATCAAATCTAATGGTCCAAATCATTTGGTTCATCCATTCTCTAATCTCCCCACCCCTAACGCTGATCGCCTCAAACCCATCGCGCCCGCCCCCGCCCCCAAACCCTAACTCGCGCGTCCGCCTCAAACCCATCGCGCTGTCCCGCCCGCCAAACCCTAACTTCATGCCTCCTTCCTCTTCTCTCTCCGCTGCTTGGGTTTGTTGGGCGCCTCCCCTTGCCGCCCAACTACTGTCATGGTCTCCGCTCGCCACCGCTTTTATCGAATGAAGCCACCGCTTTTATCGAGAGAAGCCGTGCGCCGGCCCATTGCCGCCGCGACGCCTTGCTGAAGCGCCCGTCGCCCGTAAACAAGCCCCAATCGCGACGCAGCACTCGCCCTCGCCGCGTTCGCCCGAGCCAGCCCAGCGCGAGCCAACTAACTCCCTATGGCCTTCTCCTCTTTCTCATGGCGTTTGCCGCCCGAGCATCGGCGGAGGCGGCCCAAACAAACCCGCCGCCACCGAGGCGGAGAGAGGAGGAGGCGTGACGCCGCAACTCTGGACTTCCTCCGGACGCTCACCCCCGATACCTTCAAGTCCTCCGCCCACCAGCTCCAAGGCAATCCGCTCCCCTCCCCTAGGAATGGATCTGTGATGAGCTGGTTGCAATGGGTATCGATTTGGATTAGGGTTTCGATTTGGGTTGTTCTACACATGGGGATCTGCGGATTTGGGTGACTAGGGTTACATCTGAGGTATATTTGCATGCTCGTGTGCTCTCTTTTGATCCGAACCGCAGATATAGAATCTCACTCAACCGGATATGCGATCTCACATTGCAAGCTCGGATGACTAGAATCCCTTGACTCTTGTGTTCATGGTACACCCGTGAGAATTGTTCTTTCATTTAGTCCTCCGTACTCTCATCTCACTTTGGTCATGTTCTTTGAAATGGTAGATACATGGGCACTTTCGGCTTTGTTTTTTAAGATAATTAGTTGGTTACCATTCATGGTCCTCAAACAAGAAAATTGATCCAGCAGATAGAAATTACTAATGGTCACACATTTAATGCAAGTTCTACTTTCTGCTTGAAAATTTTCAATAGACCAATGCACTAGCATTCGCATTGACGAAAATAAAAAAAAAGGGGGAAAAGAGTCAAGAGGCATCCAAGATTAACTGTTACATTGTTGATACAAAATCACCCAGGTGCTCTCACCTGATTGACATTTTCATTTTTTTAATGGTGGTTCAGAGCAAAGCTTATGTATAGATATTATATCAATTTGGGCTACAACTTTGTTTTGTTCCTCTGTACCTGGTGTGTTGTGCTGAAATGTATTGCAACAACAGATGCTAGCAGTACAGCTAAAGCTCTTAAAAGAATTATGTGCCGCAATGGGTCTGCTGTACTTTATGTCTGTCACTGGAGCTGTTTTACAAGTGCATTTCATTTGCACTTTAGCTTTACTAATTCTTTTCTTCATCGCTTATGTATCCAGATTTGTGCATGCAATGGTGGCTGCAAAGTAGATTGTCGACAACCTTAGCTGCAGCGCTTGCAATTACCCCTGTTTGGGGCGCTTACCGATCTCCCATTTGTCGAGCCCGCGAGAGAAGGGGCAAAGGAAAGGATAAGTCAAAACAAATTCGAGCACACAAAATTGTGTTCTGACATCATGAATTAGTTATTTCTACGTTTTTCGCAGAGTAAAACAATTTGTAGTTAATTGCGGGATGGAAATAGAAAATTTTGTCACCGGTAGTTAATTGCGGGATGGAAATAGAAAATTTTGTCATGAATTAGTTAGAAATTTTTTCGGCTTCTTCACAAAGGTAGTTGCATTGTGCTAGATTCAAGAGATCTTCTGTCAATGATCTAATTTATTTGATGGCTTCGACTTTCGGTTTTATTGGGGCACCAACAGGTTGGCAAACTTATGGACCATTTCCTCGAATTCAATCATGTACAGAGTTGAATTACATCGAGTGGTTGTCTTTATCTTCTCGATTTCTAAGATTATGGGCAAAGTAGCCAACTTATTATAGATTTAATAGACATTGCACAAAAATTGAAGTGATGCTAAATCTTTGTGCAACCGAGTCTCAGCAGTGGCCACCAAAGATGCCAACTTATTTTGATATCGTTCATCCTGTTCCTTATAGATTTTTTTGTCATATACTCGAGCACCGACTTCTTATCTTTTGTTGTTTCCCATGTTTTGGCGGGTAGGCTTATGTTAGTGTCTCCTCGCAACTTTGTAATAGGTGACAAGCATCGATATTAAGTGTAACTCCTATTGCGCTTGCTTGTTCTTCAACACCAAATTCCTCGATGAAAGGTTTCAACATAGTTCAACCAACCACAAAGTAGGTATTTTGTGACATTTCATAGTCTTCATCGGCCCAAATATTTATGGCGATATAATGTTGGTATTTATTCCAGACATCTGTGTATATTTGGTGGGAAATATTTAATCCAAGAAGCAACACAGATGCTACTTGATAATACTACGATGCACCTTATCGTGCTCCATTGTAAAATTTTCCAAACTCCTCCTTTGGAAGAGCAATCTTAGCACTTGCCATTAACACACCGGACTTGAAATGCGCAAATATTGTTCTTATGATTACATTTTCATTATTACATTTTCCTATTTTACACAGTAGTTATTTAAAATGCAACTTATAAAGCTTGATGAAAGATTAAAATCCGACCCTACCTAGCCGTTCCCCCTCCCGTGCTTGCTCTGTCCCCGTCGCCCGTCCCCTCGCTATCGTTATTAGTTATTTCACAAAATGAGTCAAACATTTAGTGTTTTTCACAAAAAAGTTGCCCATTTTATAATACATCGATTTTAATTGCTTTGGATCACATGCTATCGCTATTAGTTATTGACATTTATTATAACTTACCCAATAAAGTCTTGTTACAATTTTTTTTTCCAATAGCAACGCATAGGCAAAAAAAGAGAGCATGTCAAGAACTATTTGCTATTTACTGTGTTATCGACGATGAATGGTTTAGTAATCTAATGTTGTGTCTTGTTGGTGATAGTCTGAAATTGATCTCCTTGTGATCTTTACCTCTGTGAAGGAATTTTGAATGCATTGGAATCAGATATGGTATTGATGATTGTTTAATTGTCGCTAATTAAGTGTGTGCATGCTTTTTGCATGCATGCGATTAAATTAATTGTGCATGCATGCATCTTGTGCTAACGAAGAGTCAAGAACAACTTGCATGCATGCAGTGCTAATTAATTGTGCATGGCTAACGAACATTGCTCCTCCGGGTTCGGCCGATCTGAGGAGCCCCTTGAGTCGGCGGCCTCGATGTCCCGAGCTCGGTATTACTCCTTCACCATTTTTTAACCTTCTTCTACTCAGTCTCCTCACCCAAACTCTGCTTCCACGAGGTCGCATGGCCGATCATTATCAACAACCCGACCGGCCCCAACTGTATGCAAGCCTGACACCACAATGGTGGAGGAATTGGCGCCCGAGAGCGAGCCATCACCGCATGACCTCGGCTTTACCTCCCTTTCGAGTTTTTGGCCGCAAGAGCTAAGTGTTTTTCCCTTTCTAAATCTTTATTTTCATTGCCATGCTTATTCGTTATGTGTGGTTCATGATGCGATGAAGTATGGAAGTGCATTTAATGAGTAGAAAATTTATTGTGTGAATTTTGTGCATCTTCCTGTGATTAAATGGTACAAGCTCGGGTTTCATTTATATGCATGTACTGTCATCAGAATAATGGGTAGGGCTTGGATTTGGATTCGGCACATTCATGCTTTTAGAGGAAAAGTTTGGCCCTAGAATATGCATGCATGCTTTGCTAGAGGAGGATTATAACAGGACTACAGGAGCTGCCGAATTGCCGTTCACTGTTCCACGACACCCTTTTGATTAGCGCAATTTCTGTCTCTACTTTGTGGTGTTGACATCCTATTATTAGGTGTTTTTGTCATTTATGTTTTATTTTATCTTGTGATTCATTAATCACTAATTGGAAATAGGCTTTCCTTACATAGATCACAAATAAAAGCAGTTGCTTTGGTTAGAAAAAAAAAAATCTGAGACTTGTTTTGTGCAACCTAGGATGATCTCATTTTTCTCCATTTTAATATGGCTGCCGTGTAAATCTGAGCTTTACGGATCGGGGCCATATCTTCATTCAAGTGCATTTGGTTGTGGAGTGAAGAGGACAAGGAATGTCTTTGATGAAGTTTACGCTCAAACAGAGAAATTACAGAGAATTCCAACAATACCATGTCATATAACACTCTAAGTGGATTGGAAGTAGCAGATAATCGGAAATCTTTGGAAAGTTTTAGGATGTCCAAATATTCAGGAGATGTGGTAGATCTGATGAACTTCTTGATCACGATTGAAGACACCGCATAGGAATATCTGAAGATGCTCGGGCTCGCATTTTACACCTTTCATGCAAGGTGATAGTTCTACCTCACGGACATATGGTGGAACGGAATTGGCTTAAGTATTAAAGCGTTTGGTTGAATTGATGGGAGGGCAATAGGATTTGTGAGTAAACCAGAGTTGACAATACATTTTATTTTACTTGCCATTTTCGGGAAAATAGAAAAACTCGAGCGATATTAAAAGGTATTATTCGAACCCACTCCATCGAATTTCAAGGAATGAGAGCACTTATTATTGATGGAAGATGTGCCCGTCTTTGAGATTACCATCTACCATCTGCGGAGACTTGGTGTACAATGTAATCTTCTTTGCTACCTCTGAATCTGCACTTTACGCTTTCTTTGAAGCACGCAACTCAAGGTTTATTTCCTTTCATGTATCATGCTTTGCTAAGTTTGATTATTTTTAATGATAAACAATTGCGATGCTACTTTATGCACTTGTTTATGTAATCAACGATATAATAACTCTCTGTATCTTTCTTTTGTGCTTCTATCATAATCACATCTTACTACACTTAATTATCAAAACAATAACACCTTTTGCTTATTTGAATTGTATTACTAAATATCGCCGTAGCGTTAGCACGGGCATTATGCTAGTTTGTTAATAATAGTTCACTATTATACTACAAGAGGAAGTACAAATAATTTTTAGCTAGTCTGACCCATTAGATTAAAAAAATGAACGATTTATATTGAATTTAGTGTACCATAGAAACGCTAGTTATTTTTCGTTTCTTTTGTGACATAGAAGTGTCATGTTTCTGTAGGTTGGCTGCCGATAGTAAATTTCTGTTAGGGATAGCACAATGGCAAATAACTAGAGGTAAAAATTTAACGTGAAAAAATCCTTTCGGGAGAAACCATAGGAAACAATCCATTATAATACTTCAAGATTACAAGTATATGGATTAGCTTATATAGCCAAAGAATCTTAGTTCTACACAATTTAGACTATCTATATATTTGATTAGAACCAAAAGACATAGTAGTTAGAGATATTGAGTTATCTCTAACAATTTCAGTTCTCTTCCGCGTTCAATTGGTTGGAGGCTTGGAGCTTAAGAATGAAACCCGATAGAAACAGTTCTTCAGATTTATAAACCAATCACCAGTTACTCCATACGTTGATTCGAATTGTAAGTCGTTTTGGATATTAACATAATCTTCAAGGTGACACTTTGATCATTAATTCAGGTGACACTTTGATCATTAATTCCTACGAAAATACTCACTCCATTGCTCCTAAATACGTGTAGTCAAATCATATCAATTTCGATCAATGATATTATCTAAATATATATTTTAGATGTATGAAAGTTGTATGAGTAAATTTTGTCATAAAAATCTCTACTAATATAAATTTGCAGGTGGTGGCAGCGGTCCGTTCTTTTTATCCCCCCCTCGACGCCATATCTCCAATAATAGCAGATCATTATAGCTAATTATTCTTTCCTAATTTACAGCTAACCATATCTCTCTAAATATGGCTGATTATTATAGTAAAATCTCTGATTATTGCTGGTAATTAATAGCCGGCCAATCATTCACAAAATCAATCAAAGAAATTCATTCAAGATTTCTCATGTCGAGCCGCCGCGGCGAATGAACTCGTGAACTGAATAATAAGTGATGGACCGACATACATGGCCACAAGGTGCAGGAGGCCAAGCGCTGCGGTCAGTAGTAGCTGCGGCTAGAAGGACAGCCAGAGCACGACGTCCACCGGGTGCCGTGACCCCAGCGCCGGCCAGTTGGACGTGAACAAAGCGTATGACGCTTCGGCGCGGTTGCCCGGCGATACCGGTGGGACGTCGTCGACGGTGAGAGAGTCATTGGCATACCCTTTGGAAATAAACCAATTGATCTAGTTGAACATCGCGAGAGAGAGAGGAACGACGCGGCGGCGCACGGCGTGACGGGCACCTCGGCATTGGTGTTTTTTGGTTCACCTTCATGGGCTCCGGCATCATGGCCGGTGAAGTCAGTGATGGCTAGGTACGCCAGGGGCATGGAGACGAGTAGGTCGGCAAAGGCGAGAGGTTCATCTGGGAAGAGCAGCGAACCGTCGGCGCAGCGGACCACCGCTAAAGCGGAGAAGAGCGCGGCGCCGTGAGTGGTGGCGATCCAGAAGACACAGAAGTGCAAAAGCTGGGTGGTGGCTGCGGCTCCTTTCTCTGAGGCGACTGACCACGCGGCCATAGCGTGTACGACGAAGTGGGCGGCGAGGAAGGCGGACTCCACAGCGCGCCATGGCGTGCTCGGCAGGAGGAAGAACACGAGCGCGAGGAGGATGGCGGACGCCGCGGCAAAGACGGTGGATGCCCCGAGCGTGACCGCATAGTGGCCAGTGGTCTGGAATGGCAGTGGCTTCGGCAGCAGCGCCTTGTGCTCGAGGGAAGCCCCCGTGTCGTCCCTGTGAAGGCGGTGGATGACGAGGACGAGCGAGGCGACGAGGAAGACGAGGTCGATGGAGCCGAGGAGCGCGCGCTGCGGGCATGGTGAGAGAAAGAGGAACACGAGCTGGTAATATAAATTACAAAACGGGATAAAAATGATTGATTGATTTTTGAGATTGGTAATATATATTGCTACGTACAATATATTTTGTTTTAATTTATACCGGAGAAGAAACCATAAAAACTTTTGTAATTGGGAAAAATAGATGTTTGATCTTGTAGCACAATTTTCTTTTATTGCTTGATCTTTATGTTTTGTTACCAATTTTATTTTTTGTAGCAACGCACGGGCATTGATCTAATACTTTCATAATATTACACATCGATAAATATTTTTTGGTAAAAAAATATGATGATAGAATTTAATGGTCAAAGTGACATCTTGCTTACTTTGAAAAGTAAAAAACGACTTTGTTTTGTAGCCCGAGGAAGTATGTTGTTTCAAATAAAAATAATAATACATTATGAAATTAGATCAGTTGATACTAATTTTATGTTATTAATTTTTATATATTTGTTCTCATACTTAGAAATATTTGATTAGCCAAGGTGGCAACAACACCTAGAGTGAAAAGCCCAACCAGCCTTTCCTCTTACGCCACGGACAGACAGCCACCTGTCCCCTGTGTCCCATGCGGCAAACCGACTAAAGGCGTGTATGGTACATCTCATATTCCCAGCTTCTTATTTGGATCTTGCAGAGGTGCACCAAACACCGAGCTTCTAAAAACTACCCAATTCTGCACTTGTGAGAATTTGGAGCAAAAATGAACTAACAACAAGGAGCAGTGTCGGTGTTTTGTACAATCGGCAAATAAATTTATAAGTATAGGGGTCACGCGTTCCCTCTCCTTGAATGGTTAGACTACAGAAGTCCAATATATATACTGGTTCGGGCCGAATATCCCTACGTCCAGTTCGTGGTGGTGGTTCTGTATTGCTTGGGGTGCAGCGGACTGCTCTGGGTTACAAGTGAGGGCTCAAGACAGGCCTTGAGTGCTCGTCCGAGTGAGAGGAGCGAAAGCTCGGGAGATCGGGAGCTAGGAATGTTCGTCTGTATGTTTGACTTGCTCGAGACTGGATGTGTTTGCTTAAGTCGGATGCGAATGCCCTTCCCTAAGGTCTGCCTCCTTTATATAGGCGGAGGGGGGGTTACACGGAGTTTGGAGAAAAAGGTAGGGTATGCTCGCTTGGAGTCCCGGTCTTTGGTCTTAGTGATCGAGAGGTTCTGGGCGTCCCACGTCTGGATTGGTAGACACTGGCGGCGTTTCGTCGGAAGGTCGACTTTGCCCTCTGAGTGCTTGTCAGTCTTGTGTCGTTCTGTGTGCTCTGGTACCGCCTCGGGGCCAGGCTGCGTCTCTCCCTTGCAGACGGAGTGAAGGGACGGGCGCTTGACTTTGGCGGCCCCCTGGCCACCTTGGGAAGGAGCCACCTGTTCCATCATGACCATCGCGTCCATGGGGCAGGTGACCTGCTTGAGGTCGACCGGCGACGTGGTGGAGGTTGCTGAGTTGGAGGTCATTTGGGCTCCAACCTGAGGCTAAGTCGGAGCTTGCGGGGGCATCCGACCTGTGGCCAAGTCGGACCCTGCGGGGGCCTCCGACCCGAGGCCAGGTCGGAGCCCGTGGGAGCGTCCGACCCGCGGCCTGGTCGGACTGCCCCTAGTGGGCTTGAACGAGGCCGAGGGTCCTTTGTGGGCCCACGAGGCTTAGAGCTGGGCCCAAGACGGATCATTTGGTGTTCCAGCCAATATTCAGTGATAATCCCATCTTGCTGCGGGGGACGGAGATTTTGGTAATACCCTCTTGACGATACGCACCATTGCCAATCTTGCCGCCATGTTCGCATACCGAGAGAGAAAGCGATCTTGAAATAGATATATACCTTGCTGTGAGGTACCCCTGGTATAAGTATTCGTCAAGCAGCCTTTTTATGAATTCTTGTGGGGAGCCAGCGCAGCCAAAACAGAACAACCCATAGAAGTTCAATTTAATTACCCACAAATGCTACTCTAAACCCCAAACCCCTCGCCAACCCCAATGGGCTAGTGCCTCTCTGCTCTCACAGCCACTAGCATCACAACCCATCACTGCCCACTGATTAGACAACGTCACCACCTTCCTCCACCACGGCTGAGGATGCGGTGGCATCGGAGGACCACACCACTGCTACGCCCTCATAGTCACATGCCCTTTTGCGCCACCACAGCCTCCCCACCTGAGCCCTTTCAGATACGTAGGGATAAAAGGAATATATATCTTATAGTAGTTGAGAAGTATGTGTTAGGTGAGAACACCCTTTATCTTTTGCAAAATAACCAGTAGAAGGATTCGTTCGCGATTTCTAATTTACTGTGAAATGACCCATTCGCAATTTCCAATTTTGCGGGGGCTTTTCCGGAAAGCCGGTGACATGGCACCTTGCATGCGCCTGAATCCTCTCGACTTTAACATATGTAAATATATATATATTATTAGAAGGATACCTCGTGTATTGCAGTGAATTTGTATAAATTAATTTATTGATTGTAACGCTCAACAAATAAAAGTGAAACATGATAAAAGGAATTTGAAGATGACGTGAATGAGAGAACATCTATGACACTCAATTTTTTCCAAAGGGTGTGGAAAATAAGGTGATGTGTGACTGCATAAGAGAAGGGAGAAATAACATTGATTATAGTTAACTAATCTTGAGAACGAACGTAGATCTTTTTTTTTTCTTTGATTAATGTGAAATTTTCTAGTCTTGAGAACGAACGTAATGATTTCTTTTACCTCTGCTTTAATGTTATAATAGATGAGAATTACTTGTTTAATATATATTTTTTTTAAAAATGGCCAGGAGCACTGACATTCATTTAAAAAGAAGAAACAATAGCCGAGCGATAAAGGCAACATATCTAGTGCTAAAGGTGATTTCAGTGCTAATATGCTAAAATCTAACCTGGACCCTTGGATCAAGTTTTGAAGGTTGAGATTTAACTAACCAGCTATGTGTAAAAACATTTATGATAATGGGTTGTTTGCCACCTCCAATGTGAAAGCATTAATTGAGTAAGTTGCTTGACCTTCACCTCAGTAGATCTCAACCTTCAAAACTTGATCCAAGGGTCCAGGTTAGATTTTAGCATATTAGCACTGAAATCACCTTTAGCACTAGATATATTGCCAGCGATAAATACACACATACCTCACACACATCACACATACATGCATTTGTATGCAGCTCCGTAAGAGCCCAGGTCGAGCGGCACTTGAACTAGGACAGTCAGCTACTTCTCCTGTGTGCTTGTCACCTGCGATAAGCGCAGCCCTTTTGTTTAATATATATATAGATATTAGGTTCTGTTTAAGTAATTTGTCAAGACTATGTTCTAGATCAACGTGGCAATGAGATATACATGGTATCATTTTCAATGCTTTGCAGCGACATATCCAAATTTCTCGATTAGTCCATACATTGGCTCAAAAGCAACTGAAACAAAAGCTTCTGATTCTAGAGGAAATAAGTGATTTTTGGATTTACACTGTCACTACCGGTTCCAATATTCGATAGTGATGTCAGCTTAAAATTAGCAGTGATATGATATTTTGTAGTGGTGTTCTCTTCCTTCTCTCCTGTGCAGTACTGCTGATGGATGTAGCTCGCCCTATAGCACGCCCTTGTAGCGATCGTGTCAGGAAAGCGTGCTCCTTAGTTTATTTATCTCGTCAGCCACGATGGATCGTTCTCGTCAGCACAAGGCACACTCGTTCGTTCTCCCCTGAAACACCCCAAAAATTTCGAAACTTTATTTATTCATTTTAGTTGGTTCTTATTTGAAATTTTCGGAGTTTATTCGAATTTCTTTTGGCTTAATCTAGTCTCCTTTCCCTTTTGGGAATTCCTTCCATTTTGAGCGCTTTCCCCTTTCGGCTGTTCCCATTTTCGACCTCGGCTCATTTCTTTTCTCTCCAGCAGATTTGAATTCTTTTGGCCACCCTCCGTTTCCGAAAACCTTCCCTATTGATCCGGATTAATTTCCTTCGGCCCAATTCTTCCCTCAGCCCAAAATGCTCGCCGGCCGATTCTCTCTCTTTTTCCCGGCCTGCTCTTTCTCTCCGACCCAAATCCCTTGGACCCATTATCTCGATTCGGCCCAATTTTCATTTCTTTTCCTTCCGACCTGTCATCTCTTTCCCCCGCCCGAGTCGTTCTCGCGCAGCCCAACTCTTTTCTCCCGCGCGCAAATTTCCTCGCTTTCGCCAAGTCGCCCGGCCAGTTTTTCCTTTTTCCCGCGCCAACTCAAAACCCTTGGGTCCAATTTCCCCAACCGGTTTTGTTTTTCCTCCGGCACGGTTTCCCTTTCGTCGCCTCCGTTTTCCCGGCCAGTTCCATTTCCCCTCGGCTTGTTTGTTTTCCCTCGGTAGTTTGCTTTTCCCTTCGGCTGCTCAAGCCCGATCGCTTGCACAATTTCACCATGTGGCCATCTTCTTCTCCCTCCCCTTTCTTCTTCCTTCCGACGGTCCAAACGTTGCCTCGCCCGTCACTTCTTCGGCGCCAACTCGAGCGACACGCTTTGCCTTGTCCGTCGTCCTCGCGCGATTCCGCTTGCCGTCGCCTCTGCCGGCCGCCCATTCCCCTCGCGTCCGGTCCGCTGGACGCCTCGCCATCCCCGCGTCCTCGGCGCCTCAATTTTCTTCGGCCGTGCGCCCCATTGCGTCACTCGTGCGCCGGCTGCCTCGTTCCGTCCCCTCCGCGCAGCCCGCCCACGCCGTCCTCGCCAGTGAAAACCCCTCGCACCGCCCGGTCCCTTTCTTCTCCCCCGGCGCAATTTTCCTCGACCGTCTGGCAATCACCTCCATCCGTCGCTGCTTTCGCCCCATCTCTTTCGCCAGCGCGCCATGAAGCTCTGCGCCCGAATTGTAACCTCCACCAGCTCGCCCATGCCTCCCATGACCTCACCGTTGAAATTCCGTCGCCCCTCTCTCTCCTCCGGCCGCATCTCTCTCTCTCCCGTGCCGAGGCTATAAAAGGCCCCGCCCCCTCACCATTTTCGGCGCCCCGAACCCGCACCACTCCCCTCAACCTCTCCCGCTTACCCCTTCCACCTCCGGTTCTCTCCCCGCGCCGCGCCAAGCTCCGTCTCCCCCGCCTCCGGTGCCACACGCCGTCCCGCCGCTCCCTTTTCTCTTCCGGCCACTTTCACCCACCGTCGAGATCCTCGTGAGCCCCTCTTGCCTCGACGCCAACCCATTTTCCCTTCCCCGTCGCCGTTCGCGAGATCGCCGGCCGTCTTCTCCATGGCAAAATCCCCTCGCTTCTGTTTCTCTCTGCCTCGCCGCTATCGTGGCCACGCGCCGCCCCCATTTCGCCCTAGCGTCATTGGTCCGCTTTGTCATATGACTCTCCCTCTCACTGCTGGCTGGCTGCTTGGTAGCTATCAGGTCTTGCCAAGACCATGTTGTCGACCTCTCTCAGTTCCTTTCACAGGCAGTGGCAGCGCCCAACGTTCAGACGCCGAAGCCACATTGATGGGCACGCGATTCACTGTGCGGCCCATAGGCATAGTACCCCCCTTTCCATTTTTATTCCGGATTTTAATCCGAAAATTCATTTAAAAATCCCAGAAAATTCCACAAAATCCCTAAAAATCCCAAATATTCCCAAAAATCCAAAAATAGCCAAAAATACATATTCTTGATCCGTTCGAGCCACTAAGTCCAAAAATTATCTCCGTTTCGCCAAACCAAGTCCCAAAAATTCCAAAAATACCCTTGAGCCTTGATCCGGCCATTTTCCCTCTCATTCCTTTTTCCGTTTTTGTTTTCTTTTATTATTTATTCGTTTAGTTATTGGTTTCGCTTTTTCGCACTAGATCCGACGTTGGAGCGAATCCCGGAGCAGGAGCAGACGTTGGAGCCGCGCCAGGAGCCGGAGCAGTTCAAGTCCAGACTCGACGTCGACTACGTCTCGCTAGGCGAACCCTCAACTCCGCAAGGCAAGCCACACTCCTTGATCATGTTGAATCCCATTTTCCGTATAATTACTGTATATGTAGATTTAGTTATTTGCACTTGCTTGTAAATAGAGTAGCATTTAAAAAGAGCTAATTTAGAATGACATGATTAGTTAAAACCCACCCCCTTGATTAAAAACCCTATTGTTTACGCCATAATCATTTGTCAACTCTAGATTATCATGAAATGAACCACGTAGGGTAGATAAAACTATAATATTTACTTTTATTTAATTACTCAAAAAAAACCCCGAATATCGATTTAGGGCTTATTTTAAAACTGCTACGGTTGGGGGATGCACTGGGGGGGACCACGGAAAGTGGTTGCGGCCCAGTCCCCAACTGATGACCAAGCCCAAGGTGTTGTATGTTGGGTACAGTGGACCGTACTAGTGTTGTTTGGTATATTGGGCTGGTCTTCGGCATTTAAGGATCAACCCTTTGAGCAAAGTAAATAACTTAGCCCTCTCTCAACCACAAGTTGGGCCGGTCAGCTCTGTAGACCTGATCCAACGTAGCCCGGTATATTGTTTTCCCCTTTGAAAGCCTACAAGTTGTATCGCGTGGGTTTGGGGCGTGGAACGGAATGGCGCGGCCATGGCCGGTTCTCACAACGGTAGGTGTATCTCAGTCGTCCAGTCCGTGCCGCCCGCATTGGCCCGTGGGCATTCTGGAGATTGGGAACAAAAGCTTAAACCTACTGGAAGTAGGAGCTAAAGAGGGGAATTCAATGAAAGGTTATGTTAATCTCGGTCGGGCCGCACGCATAAAAGTTGTGTGTTAATCCGGTGGCATTAATGACCGTTGATTATCTTGTGGGTAAAGTTGAGTAGCTCTGCAGAGTGAACTAAATGGTATTCGAATACACCGTGCTTCCGGTTAATGAAGCTGGGTTAATTTCGGTGATTCGATGGCGAGCTTGAGTAGTTTTAATAATAAATTAACCGTAACCAGGATTTTGTTAATAACTCTGTGGTTTGCATCATATCGATGATGCTGATTATGGTTTGTGTTTCAAATGTAATATATGTATAAATTAAGTTCTAGAACCTGCATCCACCAAATAATTAAACTTAGTGCCAATTTCTTGAAATCTCCTTGCATGTAATATTCAGATAATCCGTGTGGTTTGTTAAGTACGGTTGTGTACTCACCCTTGCTCCTAAACTCCCCCTTTTAGAGTTTCAAGAAGACGATGGATTCTGGAAGACCGTAGATGGCGATAATATCTGGTTTTGAAGGTTTTGGTCAGCTGCTCGAGCCTTTCCTGTGGATCTTTTGTAATGTGTTGGTGCTATCCGCACCCTTGTAAAAACCTTGGCCGTTAGACCCTTAATTTATCTAGCAAATGTTCGCTTTTGCTTTTCAGCAGGCAATGTACACTTGGTTCCCTACAACCAAATTTCTGGATGGCTGTGAAGGTATTTAAACGCACCACCCCTAAAAAGGGCGGTCCGTCACATCCCCCTACGCTGAAACTTTCTTACTCGAGCACCTTCTCCCCTAGTTTCTTCGAGAAGGTAGGTGGTACCTGGGCCACCAACCCCCTTGACGCTATTGCTAGAGTAGATCCTTACCGCCTGTCCCATGTTGTCTCATCGCCAGACGGCCAGAGACGTGGATATAAGAACTTGCTGCCTCCCTCCTTGCCATCCATGTTAGATTTGGTAGTTAGAGAAAAATGTGTAGGACGTTATGAAGAATTTTGGTGTGGTGTGTTAGGATTCGGTCTTATTTTGGATTTGCACAAATCTAAATTTTTTTGATGGATGGCATGAGTAAGTATAGGACTTGGTGCTCATGTGTTCATGAAGAATTTTTTCATTGCTTGTCCACGGATTTGATTGATGAGAATGCCACTGATTGCCAAGATCTGCAATGAACAACACTCCAGGTTCACAAAACCGATTTCAAAAATCAAAATTCAAAAATAAAAAATATCAAGTCAAAAATCACTTGAAAATCGTTAAAAACCAAAGGTTAAGAATCCAAAATTTATAAAAAAATTCAAAAAATTGAAAATCAACCGATTTTCACCGAAAACCAGCCAGTTTTGATCGAAAACCATTTGGTTTTTACCAAAAAGCGATTGACCAATTCGTGGGTGTTGACCACTGCGGTGTTGCCACGCAACCTAAAACCAATCAATTTAATCGAAAACCGGTCAGTTTTGACTGAAAATCGACCGGTTTTACGTCATATAATTTTTAAATTTTTTTTGATTTTTTTTAATTAGACCAATTTTACATATCGAACTGGCTCGGTAAAATTAAAACCCACGGTTTTTATCAGTTTTGTCAACCATGACAACACTGTTTACCATGAGAGATGAATGAAGGAACTATCGAGGGTTTGAATCCCTCTCTCTCCTTTTACTTATTGAATACGTTTGTTTCTTTATTTGTTTTTCTTCATTCTGTCCCTTTATCTTTCTTTCATAAAAAGGAATGAATGGCTCTACTGGTTGTAATAACCGAGCCAGAACAGAAAAAAAAACAGTAGAACATGTATAAATAAGAAAATCTTAGTTAAGAGGATTCATATAAAGAACAGGTTTCAAATCACGAACGATTCCCTTTTCAAAGCCTGCTGCAGCAGCCCAGGCTCTCCCTGCATGCCACAAATGGCCTACAAAAAAGAAGAATACTAGAACAAAACTAGTAAGGTGCCCGTGCGTTGCAACGGAATACGAAAAAAAAGATGATACATATGATGAAACGTTACCATCAAACGTGATTATAAAATAATAGTAGTTGTTTATATCATCATGCTATAGAATGGCGCAGCAGAAGCACCATTCTCAGCTAAATGCATTGAGCACAACAGCCACTGCAACCAAATCAACCAATACACATAAAGTATCAATGTCAGTATGAAACAGTTCAGACAGCTAAAATTCTTTCACTATCTACTTTGAAAAACCTCTGAACCAGCACAACAAAAGAGCAAAAAAGTTATAAGTAAAGCTAGAGCACTTCTTTCATCACACTAGCCAAAAATTGGGAGTTTTAATGCAAGGGCTCTAGAAGTTATCTAAGGTGAAAGCAAGACAACAAGCGGCTTACACAGATTGAATCAGATAGCACTATGAATCCACCATCTCGTCTTGAAATTCATTTGGGGCAATGAGCCCAGGAATGGAAAGCATCCGTTGGCATTGTTTTTCCCTTTGTGAAATAGCCTCTTTAGTATAAAGATCTTTGTTATCCTAAGTATCAGAGAAAACCAGGAACAATTCAGCAGAGGAATGATAATATATCAGCCCACATTAGACACACAGCTTATACAAAAACCATTTGAAATTTATAACATCCTTCTGATATAATACTATGTGGCCTAATTGAACAGATGGATGGTGCCCTTACAATAATCCTTTTAGAGAATAAACCCAGAATCAGAATACAAACCCATGGTAGATTAGGATACAATGGTGAACTCAAAACAATTTCAAGGAATCAAATGACTCTCATCATACTACATATTTTCGTGTATTTATTAGTTAGTTGGAAAGTTTTGCTAAATGCATCCAATCGAGCCTATGGCACTTGCATTAAAAAAAATAAAAAGGTAGGATGTATTTGATAATTTGTTGTTTAACAATGAGCATATTTGGAAAATATTCTATTTGGATTTAGCAGTAGCTAAAATTCCAGGGAAAGGGACTGATTGCAATGATGTCTCCCAGATTAATCGAACCTAGCTAACATTAGAAAAAAAAGGCAATATTAACCGACAGCAACACAGAGTCTATTTTGACAAATGGGGAAATCATTGCATGCATAAAATATCATCACTTTTCTCCTCCTTGTTGGGGAAAAAAGTCCATTAAAAAAGTATGATGTAAATAAAGCTGAATGAGACAACATATAACACCTCAATGCGTGATACAACACCTTTTGTTACAGATATCGTGTCTCCACCAAGAGGATATCCCACAACAATTACTGAATCCTAAGACAAACCATAAAAACAATGTCAGATAGCAATAAAAAAGTATATGGCATACCATCCAACATCAACTAAATATTAAGAATTCTTGCAAATATAGATACAAACAGTATAATGAATTCTTGCTTCATTGCAGGAGTGAAGAACAATTTGAGCTCCAACAGAGATGTTTACACCGTTGGCATGTTACCTATAAGTACATGCTACTCCATCAAGCACATCTGACATCACAAAGATAATTACTTGAAGGCATGGTAAACGACCAAGGTGAAATGGCTCTGTTCCTCACCAGAACTCTTCATTATCGACGGAGAGCATTGCAAGGTCACACTCGATACCCCTAGCTAGAACCTGTGAATCAATTTATCAGAAGACATCATACCAAGAAAATTTTTCAAAAGTTAAGCAAAATCATAACGAACAACTAGCAATTCTTATTTCCAATGGTTACGAACATTGAACAACAATGTAAAAAAACCTTATTTTAAAAGATGGCCACAAGCTTTTCTGACATTAACTCTTACCACCGCCATATTTGCTAACTACAATATGGATACAACAATATCGCTATAAAAAATTCTGAAATGAAGCTCTGTTACAAGTGGGGACAACATATGTATTTACAATAATTTTCCATGTTAGACAATTAATCATCATAAGTCATGACTCATGAGAATGACAGAAAGTAATTATCACATAAGCATAAATTACTTGTCTTTTTAATAATTTTTAATAATTCATAAGTCGCTAATGTGGAGACTCCAATCTCGTTGATATAGTCGAACGTAGTCAATCAGCAAAATTGGAAAGTCAAGTTGATATGCAATCGACAGTAGCATCAAGCGTAAAAGGTTCCTCAGGGTCAAGGGTCAGGGGTGTCTTACACAAGAATTCCTAAGCACACCTTTGTATTCAAGTAATCCAGATTATGTAAGCACAGAATAAAACAAATAGCAACCCAATCTCAGTTCAAAGATAAAGAGAGCTGTAATACTCGTGCAAATAATTTTTTTGACAAAATCTCTTGAAAGCAGCATAGTTACAGGGAAAGTACCTTGGCAATATATTTTTGGTCATCTCCCTTCTCTTTACTTTGACCTATATTGAAAAGCAGCCTTAGTTTAATAATGTAAATGACATAAGTAAACTGTTGTATATCAAAAAACCGATGGTAGAGCAATATCGCCAGAAATTTTGAGTTGGTCCAAGCGTTAGTGATTCAAAACTCAAAATCAAATTAGTTCAACAGGAGAAAGTAAGAGATTAGAGACAAAATGCGTGTTGATGATTGAATAAGATCTATACAATTTCGAAGGCACGGTAAGATTTTAGTCAAGCTGGTACAATTCTTTTATTATTGGAAAGTTTTGAGAGTTGAGATTGATTTGATTCTGTTTATATCCCCTACACACTGCATGCATGTTTGACTCAACACGCTAACTCATCAACTAATTCTCATGCATATAACGCTATGTGACTCAGTTGACAAATGCATGTCTTGACTCAACTAACTCCACAGTGCGCACACACACATGCACAACAATTGAAGGTGCTGGATTTGTCTGCAGACACCAGCCCACTGAACTTTATAAACATTAGTAGAGACCAGAGAGCAAACCATAGTGGGTTACATACAAAACAAATACCATAAGGCCACCTAAACCTGCTCAACTAAACCAACAACAACCTTTCATTGAATTGGTTTAATAAGCTTAAGTCTCTTAACACATCAAAATGTGATTTCAGATGGTAGAATTGTTAAGAAGCTAACCGAATAGAAATTGATCTCTATAGTCAAAGCTATATACTCTTATTAACAGGCTTATATGCAATGAGATGCAGGCAATCGAGAGCACTGTCATTTATGAAGGCATTTGATTTGTTTCGTGAAAGAAAATGTAAATATTTTTGCATAGTAGATCAAGCACTGTCCTGGAGAAAATTGCCACCTCGTGGTTGGATTCAGATGGAAACTAATAGATCTTCGAGGATTAATCACTGGTGCACTATTCACCAGCTTGAGGTGTGTTGCAAAGTTGTAATTGCAACAGACGCCGTGATGCTGTACATTTTTTCCTCTCTCGTCGATCGATTTTCTCGTGGGACGCACAGAGGATGCACACACACGACACAAGGGCTGATGAATCGAGAAGGGGGGAAGAGTTCATCGGATTCTTACCGAGGTGGATGGGGAGGAGGCGACGGAGAGCCAAAGGAGGAAGGCGCAGAGGAAGAGCACCAGCGGGATGCAGTGCACGGCGCGCTCCAGCACCTGCGCCCGCTCGTCCTCTCGCCACCCCGCAGCCGACTGCTGGTCGTACGTCGGCAGCGCCATGCCCTCGTGGTGGCCCGCGCCTGCGTCGCCCTCTGACACACGCGCCCTCTCGACGACCGCTGCATCTCGGTCTTGGCGGAGGTCCTGGCGCGGCGCGCGTGGGGAATCTTAGCAATCGACCCAGGCTCAGCGGCGCGGTGCGGCTCGATATGGTCGAGTTGTGAGACGGCGGAGAGGGAGGAGGGGAGGCCGGGAGAACGACGGGGTCGCGAGTGTTTGGGTTGCTCGGTATGGGATAGTTAGGGTTCATTTGACAGATGCCTTTTGGGCTTGGCAAATGGAGCTGGCCACACAGCATGACCCATTGGATGGAGAACGGATGTGGAAGGTGAAGGATGGAGAACGGACGTATCACTAGGGGTGTAACTGGAACGGATATTTTTCGACCGATCGATCGAGCGAATCAATTCGGATAGCTATTTGAATAGTTTTTCGGATATTCGAAGAATTTTCTGGATACGGATATGGATAAGGATAGTTATCTCGGATAAGGATACTGATACGGATAGTAATTATCCGACGGATACAGAAATATCCGAGTTTATAATCGGATAATATCCGGATATAAAATATGGATATTATCAAAAACTTTAAAGACTTCTCCAAGGCGTGAGTCGTAACTCTCCAATCAAAGAGCACCAGTCACCAGAGTCTGGAGGCACTAGTACCAGTGTACCAATACCACTCTTGGTAGTCTACCAATACCAGTGCCAACTGCCAAGTGCCAAGTACCAACTACCATTCTACCAAGTGCCACACTTGCCCTTTGCCAAAGTGACAATGCCAAGTGCACCACAGCGGCCAAAAGTCGTTCATTATTAATTCTTAATTATGTACAATGCAACTATAGTAAATTCTTGTACTATTTTCTTCACATTTTGTCAATAATTATTCATAACTCATAAGTAATCTACCATTTAGTATGTTACATGTGCAATAAATGATCTATATTTTCGTGTATTATCCGACTAAAATATTACGTACTGTATTGAATCCGGTCTATATTAAGCCGTGTTAAGTAAGTGATAGTATCCGTATTATTCGCATTAAATATTCACATCCGACACCATTCGTATCCGACTTCAGATTCGATAAAAAAATATGGATACGGATCTGAGAATGAACAATATCCGGCCGTATCCGATCCGATTACACCCCTACGTATCACCACCAACTGCAAATTATAAGTAATAGAGATGGGAGGTCGCTAACCAACTTCTAGGAATATGCAGGGCTGCTGTATTTTCATGTTCTACCCGGCGGGCACGTTCTATAAGCTTTATTTGTTTGTGATGTCTTCAGTCCGTTGCTTGAGCCTGTATTCTTTATTCTAGTAGTAAAAATGTAAATTAGCATAGTTGTTCAAGTTTCGGTGTTTTCCTGAACCAAAGCTTTGTCATTAAATTGGGAGGGTACTGGAGGTGTGGAGCCTGCAACTTATCCCCCATGTACTCCCAAGATGCTAAACCATCCCAATTCAATCTCGGACTGGAAACTGCCTTCATCTGACAAACTTGAAGTACCTAGCAGCAGCCTTACCAACAGGACATGGCTACAGCGACAGCGCAACAGGAAGATGGTGAAGACCTGAAGGCGAGCTAGTTCTCAGCTTGATGCCATTTGTAGCTCCGTTGACCAGCTCTCGGCCAGCCCAAGAAGAGAGAGATTTGAAGGATGAATCTAGCAAGGACACCATGGAGGAGCGTGGCTCTAGCAAATCTGAAGAGTCGATGAAAGAAGATAAGGATGGCATTTTCTTCATTTACGTATGAGTTGTTATTCTGATGTGATGAAAAGATCTGGAATACTGAATTGAAACACTATGCAGATGATGTTTAACCGAAGTGGTAGCTTGCATCTTTATTTGTTTAACTCTGAAATTTACCTGGAAGTATGCTCTTTAGAATTTAGATCTTGGAATAGCTATATTTATCTGTTCCCTTTTGTCTTAGGAATAAGTGCTGTGTATTTGGGGCCAGCCCGTTCTGTCCTTGCTCAATAGACTGGTATCGTGTAGGAGTAAAGCACTAGGAATATTTTCCGGCGTATCTGGCGTGCGTTGTTTTTTTAAGAAATAATTTTATTTTTGGTGTTTTTAAAATCGTCAAGAAAATGTGCGAAAGCAGTTAAAAGAATCTGAAACATAACCACGTTTTTTGCATTTATCTAGGGTCCTCTCACGAAGAATCATGATCGCACTAAATCGAAAGGTCCTTTTAAGTGAAAAATAATTGGAATGATCTAAACATAACTACATTTTTTGGTTATTTATTTAGGGTCTTTTCACGAAAAATTCGCGATTTTTACGAACAAAGGCCCTTTTCGTAAAAAATCGCGGGAAAGACCTACACGTAATTACGTATTCTTTGAGGGACCCATACACGACAAGGGGGCTTCACCCATCTCTTTGTCGCCATCGACAAGTTCACTAAGTGGGTCGAAGCTGAAGCAGTACGTGCCATTACGACTTCCGCTGCTATCAAATTCATGCACGGGATCTTCACCCGCTTTGGAGTCGCCAACCGTATCATCACCGACAACAGGACCCAATTCACTAGCGCGGCCTTTACGGAGTTACGTGACGAAATGGGCACCAAGGTATGTTTTGCTTGGTGGCCCACCCAAGAGTAATGGTCAGCGAAGCAGCGCCAATCTTGGCGGTGTTGAGGGCCTCAAAACAAGGCGTTTGATCGGCTTCTAGCGAAGCGCGATGGGCGGAAGAACTCCGGTTGTGCTCTGGTAAACCGCACCACGCCCGGTCAGACTCTTGGCGAGCGCCTTTCTTCACAGTGTCTGGAGGCGGGTGTCCTCCCTTCCAGTGTCGCTCGGCTCTCCAGCGATCTCGGAGTTCAGCGAGGAGGGCCAAGAAGATCTTCGGCGCGAAGAAGTCAATCTCTTGGAGGAGGTGCGTGATCGAGCAGCCTTGCGCGCCGCCCGGTATCAGCAAAGCCTCAGGCGGTACCATGCCACCCGGGTCTGCGAGAGAACACTAACGATGGGCGACTGGTCTTCTTGAGAATTCAGGCGCATGCCGGGTTGCACAAAATTGTCTCCGGTGGGAGGGCCCCTTTAAGGTGGTTTGAGTATCTCGATCCGAGGTGGTCGGTTGGCCCGATGATGGTTGAGAACTGGCGAATTCCTACAACATAGAGTTGTTGCGGAAGTTCTATCCATGAAAGAATTGTAAGTACCCAGTAGTTCGCTTTGGTCCGCCTCGAGGTAAGTCTTTCCCCCGGCTGATCGGCGGCTACTGGCGGTTAGTAAAGTTGTTGCCTAGAAGGCTTTTGCTTTGCCATTTTTGTCCCTTTCTGTGCCCTGAGTGGCAATTTTTCGCATGGATGTCGCTGGTCCTGCATGTTTGCTAATTCCTTGGTGATCCATGGCGGCGCCCGGCGTCTGTGTCCGACAAAGACGGGCGACCAGGGGGCGAGTTGGGCACGGTGCTCAAACGCAGCTTGCACGCCTCGGGTTGGCTCCTTGAAGTACATTGGTCATCACCGCGAGCACCGCGGCCCGGCACAGTACCCCTCACAGGAGCCATTGCTTTGACACCTGTGCCAGTGGTTCGATTCCGGAAGGTCACAAGGACTTAGAAACCAAAGAAGCGGACGGGACTATCCCATGCGGGGACTTACACTATTTAGGCCTACCTTGCATATGCCCTGCGTTGCGTCTACTCATCCTTTTGGTAGTTATGTATGCACACAGGCTAGGCGTAGAAGCATCGGCCTACTTTATGAAAAGCTCAAGCATCTCCACATGTCGCCTGGATGCTTGGGGGCTGGTCGCCCGGTGCTCGGTGAGTCGCCCAGTGCAGGGCTGATCGCCCGGCCTCAAGTGGCCGCCCAGATTCTTGGAGGTTGGTCGCCCAGCAGTATATAAGCGAGATAAGTGCCTCGTGCCGCATTTTTGGCCACTTCCTTATGTGCATGCACTAAGATGGATCAAGCTATGCGTGATTGTCGCGGGCGTCGGAAACCAACGGCCCCTTGATGATAAAAGGAAAAGTGCTAAGTGTTGGCGTCCGGCAAGCGCAAATGACCAGAGTGTGAGTTGGGCACAGTACTCGAACACGGCTCACACGCATTGGATTGGCTCCTTAAAGCACCGCTGGTTGTCACCGTCGAGTACTGCTGTCCTAAAAACACTCCCAGAAACCTGTTGTCTCGCCACGCCACGCTGCAGCACGGTTCCAGGAGATCATCGGGATCTAAGTTCCGAAGGGATTTGAACTAGCGACAATCTTGCATAAAAAACCTAATGCTAAGACTGGACTACGTTCTGCATATCCTGTTGGACTTAAGGTCATCCTCGCCTAAGTCCTGTATGACTTGCATGATCTATGCTTATGTTCGCAGCGACTACATAGGACTATTGGCGGGATGCGGCGCGCCTAACCTAGGCATTTGTCGGCGTTAAGCCAAGTTAAGCGCCACCAGTGGTTCAATCAGCGAATTTGATCACGCAAGATAGATAAACACCACAGGTAACACTAAAAAGGAAGCATTCATTACACTAAAGTTTGCCCAAGTGTTCATGAATACAGGCAGATCAACAAAAAGTAAAACAAAAAAAGTAAGCGGTGCCCCCGCCTTCACTCGTCGCCGAAGTCAATGTCGTCGGCGCCTCGCCTTTCCTCCGCCCGGTAGTCATCGAGACATCCGGGATCGGTACTCCGCTGCGGCTACCGACCATCTGTTCGGTGGCGCGCGCACAGCGCCTCCTTTGTGCTCGTCCCCTTCAATGCCGGCTACTGCGACCATTGGATCGAAGGTGGCATCGCGGCTGGCGCAGCAAGCGAGCACGTGCGTTGCGGTCATGATCGCGACTTCCCGCCCCTCTCTGGCGGAGCGGGCGGCCAGGGCGGTGGGCAGCTCTCGAAGTGCCTCTGCGACCTGGTTGGTCGCATGGGCGTACTACAAGGCAGAGTCCGCCACGGGATCACGGAGGTTCACCCCCAGAGGCTCCAGGTACCTCTTCATGCGGCGGAAGTTCTTCTGGAGTATGGTGGCGAGGTTGCGCCGCAAGCGGAAGGACTCAGACTCCGAGTGCCTCAGTGCCGCCTCGGCCCTCTCCGCCATTGTTGCGAGGCGGTGCGTTAACCCTCTCTGCGCCATCTCCGTCTCGCTTCGCTTCGCGCACTTGCACCGGCTTCGGCTTGTTGCCGCCAAGCGCCGGGCCGTCTGGGCCTCGTGCTGGCGGCCGTGGAGATGGTGCCCAATCTTTATCGCCTCACCCACTACGTGAAGAGCTCCATGAAATGGGATCACAGGTGCAACGCAATGTGGGCGAGATGGCGGGCGCCGTGCCGCTGGCCGCCGCCTCGACCCCGGGTGGCGGTGGCTGGCGGCGCCTGGGCGGAGGTTTCGGCCATCCCGGCGGCCACGGAAGACGATTGCGCCCTCGCCAGCGCCCTCTAGCTGAAGGCCGTCTTCGGGAGTGCAAGCCCGCCCTGTTGAGCACTGGTGCGGACTCCCGTGGCTGAAGGAGCCGGCGCCGGAGGAGGCACTAGAGACGGCGACAGTGCAGGAACCGGAGGAGGAGACGAGACTGGAGAAGGGTGCGCCAGCGCTAATGGTGGTGGCGCTGGCACCGCAGAAGATGGAGCCGGCGGAGCCGGCGTTGTGGTTGGGACGGCCTGTGCTGCCGCCCCTAGCAAAGGCGCCGCCACCTTGGAGTTGGCGGTGCCGGAAGTCTGGCCCATAGTGCGGGCCTTCTTGTGATCGGGGCCCGAGGCGTCCGGAACGAGTGGCCGCTTGCCCGCGGCCCGATCGCTGGCGGAGGACGTCCCCCTGATCACCAGAGGACCGCGTGGCGGCAGCACCGCGGGTCTAGTGGAGTCCATCGGTGGGAGCTACCTGACGATCTGCAGGCGCTCCGCGGGCTCCAAGTCGGCGATTGGCCAGGCCGCGGCAGGAAAATCCAGGCCGGTCGGGATCGATGGCTTGCCCCTCCAAATTTCCCGCGCCTGGTCGAAGACAAAAGCGAAAAGCCAAGTTGTTGGTTGGTAGGGTGCTAACAAAAGATGCTCCCATGCGAAAAAAAGCCAAGGAAAAATAAAGACTTACGGCCGGGGTACGGTGCGCGTTATGTCATCGTCGCCCGTGTACTGCCATGCATGGCAGGCACGTCGACGAAGAGGGTTGTTCCTCCGCCCACGAAGTCCTGAGCCACCGGCGCCGGTCGGGCCGGCGTCCCTTGATCTGTTGATCACGGGCCACCATTGCAAGGAGCTTTGCCATCTCCTCGACGGGCGAGTTTGACTTTGGAGGCCTCCATTGCCCGTGGCACCTCGAGCGTCGACTCGGCTGTGCGTTGCCGATGTCTGACTGTCGCTGCGCCACGCCTTCGAGTTGGACTTGGGCTATAAGGAAATGTAGCGGGAGGCCAATCCGTCCCGGAGGCGGAAATAGCAACTCCTCACCACCGTCATCGGAGGAACGCGACAAAGGAAGAAGTAGCAAAAAGTGGAAGATTGACATCACCCTATGAACATCTCACGGAGGTGTGCGAAGATGGAAAGAATAGCGATGGAGTTGGGGGTGAGGTGAAGGTGATGGACTTCGTAAAAGTGGAGGGCGGTGAGGAAGAAATCGAAAATGGCGGCACCGGGCCGCCATTAGCGCCAGATGTGAATGACGATCTCGTTGGAGAGGTAGCGCAGCGTGGGCGTCCCCACCAGGACATGAAGGGTGCCCTCGGCGCGATGATGAGAGCGATGCCACTTTGGCGGTGTCAACCGTGGAAGCGGGAATGTGGGCGCCATGGGCGATGAAGATCTTTGAAGGTTTTGAGCAAGGAAGGCGAAGGAGCGAAAGTTGAAGTGCGCAAAAGCGAAGCGTAAACCGCTTGAAATGCGGATGTATCTATATATACACCACCCACATCGACGGTTCGCGAAGAGACAAGATCGTCGCCGTTTGGTCCCAAGAAAAATCGGCGGATCTGAGGAGACCGAGGCGGTCGTATCCTCATAGTGGTGGCCCGCCCAAAACGCCGGCATTTAATGAAGGCCCCAAAAGGATCTGGCGCCGTTTTAGGGCGGGCGAAACTCTTGTCGGCGTGCTTCTTGTTGGGGTACCCTCTCCGTCGCACAAAAGTGACCAGCGTGGCGTCCGGGCGGCAGGCGGGCGGGCATACTGCTGCGCCGGTGCCGATCCACGTGGCGGCTTTGGCGGCGGTGGCGAAGCCGCCCGCCGACAGTCTTAAGCCACGTGGCGTTGAGCGGCAGGTGGGCAAGGATGCCTGCTGCCAGCGCCCGGCCACGTGGCGGCTTTGGCGGCGGTGGTGAGACGCCCACCGGCAGTCTTGGCCACGTGGCGTTGAGGCGGCGGTGGGCAGGGCGCCTGCTCGCCCCGCCGCAAGGCAAAAAGGTGGGGCGGGGTGGCTTCACCTCGAAGTCTTCTTCCCCTATCGTACTATACCAAAGGCAGGCCTACTGTGTCAGGTCCATTGATTGTGAGGAATTTCGCTACAAGCCCATTCCTCTGGCGCCTCTCACCTACCCGTCACAAAAGGGTCGCATCCCAGGTGGACCGGGCAAAGCCATGCGTCGGCATTTAATGAGGCTGGAGGAACGGGACAGCACGGGAAGGAGTAATAAATGTATGAAGATCAGCATGATGACCCCCCTTTTACCTACCCACTTTGGCCTGGCCTATATAAGGGCCCTCTAGTGCATGGGGAAGGGAGGTCGGTCGATCAAGAGACGAGGAGGAGAGATCACTCGGAGAGCCCAAGGGAGAACTTGTAACCTGAGAGCTCTGTACTAGCTTCAAACACTCTATAAAAGATCTAGCAGGAAGTAAGGCTATTACCCTAGGTGAGGGGGCCTGAACCTGGGTAAAAAATCTACGTGTCATCTTAGTTCATACGCTTCAGAATCCTTCGTGTAGGAGTCGTTAGGGTTTTCACCCGTTAGGGTTTGCCAGCCGCAAAGACGCCCTCCTACTGAACCAAACCCGGTCTGTAGACTCGGGCCTGTCAGGCGGAATACGCCGACAATAAGGTTTATGCTCTTTGTGGAAATTAAATCTATGCATATGTAACATTTTATTGTTTTTCATTTAAAAATATTTCAATAATAATAAATCGGTTTTATGACCCATTCTAAAATATATGCATATATACTATTATTAGTTACTCTACCTATGAATATGCTTATATACATCTTTTACATTTAGGTCATATTCTCTCCTAAGGTAGATTCAAGTTAAGTCAAATTTTTTTATCATTTTTGCATATACAGGAGTTCTTCTGTCACTTTTATATAATGAAATCAATTTCAATCATTTTGAATTTCTTTTGCACAATTTATGCACTTCTAAATATTTAATGTATTGAACTTAACCTTTAACAGAAAATAATTCAAACATAGATGAAATTCAAATATTTTTATATAATTGACTTGCTGGAAGCATAAGGATTTAATTAAATTTTGTTTCATTCAATTCTGAGTTTGTTTGCAAAATTTTTTATCGGTGCTGGATGAGATCATTAGTTTTGTTCAATCTGTTCAAAGGCAAGCCGAGAGAATGGATATATTCCGGAAGTGGTGATAGTTTATGCAAGGTAACTTATAAATTATCTAAGCTCTTCTATGATAACATATTTCTTGCTTGTATATATAGTTTTTCTGATATGGATGAATGTTTTTGAGGCCTCTTGTCGCTATTTTGGTGTGTTGTTGCAGATTTTCAGTTATATGCACGATAGATGAAGAGTTCACAAGGATGTTTTGATGTGATGTTGATCGGGACGATAGATGCAGAGACCTTTTATCGCCATTTTGGTGTGATGTTGTTCTTGTGATTTCGGTGTGATGTTGATTTGGACGATAGATGTGATTTTGGTGCGATGTTGATCTGGACGCTATTTTAGTGTGATGTTGATCTTGCTATTTTAGTGTGATGTTGATCTTGTGATTTTGGTGTGATGTTGATCTTGTGATTTTGGTATGATGTTGATCTGGACGATAGATGTGATTTTGGTGTGATGTTGATCTAGACACCATTTTGATGTGATGTTGATCTTGTGATTTTGGTGCGATGTTGATCTTGTGATTTTGCCTCTTATCGTCATTTTGGTGAGATGTTGATCTGGACGATGATGCAGAGTTCACAAGGATGTTTTCATGTACCTACCAATTGTGCTATGCTCTGTTTAGCCTATATAAGTCATTAGCAGTAGTGAATATTTACAACAGGAATACCCAAATAACAATTGAAAAGCAAATTTATTTTCAATGGGAATACCCAAACAACAATTGGAAATTTTTACAAGGGAAAATAAATCCGGATGTATTCTTTGTGCCCATAAATATACAAGTGTAACATATTTACACTTGTAAAAAAATTCAAAGCTTCCAAGCAGGCCCGAAGGCTTTTGTTCCTTGTGGGTTGCTGAAGCTAGGGTTCAAAACAATTTGGATATGGTTTAGTGGCTCGTCTATATTTTTGCATTACCCGAGCTTTGAAGCTTCCTGGCAATGGCGGAATAGCGGAAAATTAGAGCATCTCAGCTAGAGAGGAGTGAGAGGAATGAGAGGGAAGGTGGTGTCCGACCTCATACTACGCATGCTGGGATGGCCTTTATAGCCGTGGATGGGCAACATAAGCTGGCCCTGGGTATGAACTCGCGCAGTCTCTTGCTGCATTCGCACAGGGAGAAGCATGGGAGAAGCAGCGTGAAGTGCGGAGGGGCAGAGAGGAGTGCAAGGCTGGTGACGTCGGCTCCGAACGTCATGCTCGATCATCGCTGGCAGAAGGAACAGTGGTGGCAAGATTGCTCTAGGGCACCAGCGGGAGGAAGAAGATGAAGTCAGGAGCTACGGCTGGCAGATGGGCCCAACAGTGGTTCGGGTCCCACTAGCCAGTGAAATGGAAGACAACAATTCGAGTTTGGCTGTGAATTGATCAGTGTTGAGTTCAATAATTGGTGAAGCTAACATGCCCTAAAATTTTTTTAAATTTTTCTCAAGAATGGTTAGATAATTTTTCTTATCCTTTAAAATTTTTAGATCCAGATTTGATGCATAGAATTTATAAAAATTCTGACAAGGTACTATGCTCAGTTTTCTATTTTTCTATTTTTAATTTATCTAGAGGCCTATATCTTATTAAAAATTTTGAAACTTTTTATAAGATTTCCCCAAAGCAATATTATCGGGGCTTGGGTAATTCCTATAGAGACCGTCATACCCCGGCAGCCAATCTGTGGCCGACCATACTTACCCTTGGATAGTGTTCCCGAGGAAGATCTTCGGGCGACCCGACTAATGGGTCCGCCCCGACCGTGACCTAGATCATCCCCGAGCATGTGCCCCTGTTTCCCGAGCATGCTTGCTCGGAGTGATGCGACGATCGACCAAGGCTGAAGGAAGACCTCGGGCATGACCGGCAGGTCGAGCGCGGCCCATAAAGACAACGTGGCATTAATCACACTTCGGCTCAAGAACCGTACGGCCACGTTCTAAGCCCACTATGCCTACATCACGGCATGGCAAAAAGTAGGGGTAGCAGTTGCGCTCACGTTCGGGCACAGTAGTGGCATGTCATTCGGTTATAAATAATGTAAGACTGTTGTCGGTGTACTTTGTACTGGGGTACCCTCTCCGCCGTAGAAGAGATAGGCCCAAGTGGCACGCCCGATTCGGCATACTGGCGGGCGACCGGCGATCACGCCACTGCCGTAGGCGAGCCACGTGGCTCCTGGCGGCGGCCGGGCGATCACGCCACGCCGCGGCGGCGGCACGTGGCGCGTACTGGCGAGCGATCGGCGACGCGCCCTGCCGTGGTGAGTAACCCGCATGGCGCTCTAGCGGCGGCGGACGAGCCCGTGGCCCCTGGCGGCGACTGCGATCACGCCACCTTTCGGGGCGGGTGGACCGCGTGGCGGCCTAGCGAGTGGGCGGGCGTTCGGGCCCCCTTGTCAGGCCACGAAGGCAACCAAAAGAGTGAGAGGGAGGCTTCGCCTCGAAGTTTCCCTCCCCTGGCACCTCGTATCAGGGTCATTAATTGTGAAGGACTCGACTATCGACACGACGACGACTCATTCCTCTAACGCCTCTTACCAAACTCATCGCAGGAGCGTCGTGTCCCGGGCGGACCGGGCGAGGCTACTCACTGACATTAAATGAGGTTCGAAGGACAAGACCACGGAGGCGTGCTTAATAAATGAGTCGTGGGTTGACGTGGAGGTTGGAATGATGGATATAATGAATATGTTGTAGATAAGTATAGCGTCACCTTCTCCCCTGCCCAGGCCGTCTCATTTATATAAGGGCGCCTTGGTGCATGGAGAAGGGGGCCGGCTAGAGGAGAGAGCATAGAGAAGAAGACGTAGAAGAGAACCCTTGTAAACACTTCCACATTTTCTCAACAAAGAACCAGCAGGACGTAGGGCTATTACCCAAACTGGGGGCCTGAACCTAGGTAAAACCGTTGTGTCCATCAGTTTGCTGATTCCCGGGATCTGTCGTCGAGAGACATTAGGGTTTCCAGCCACAAAGATGCCCTCTACCGAACCATATCTTCCATCTAGGGAGTAGTCACTCCGTTAACGGGATCTTGTCAGGTGAAATACGCCGACAACTGTAATCGTCTATAAATACCCCGTTGTATGAAGCATTTAGGGGGACGATCCTCTCGAGAAGGCGTAAAAAAAACGACCAAAAGCGTATCTGTGGGAAGTGGAGAGAAGAAGGCCCGACATTCCGAGCAAACACCACGTAAATCATTCTTGACGAGATGGTAGCCTTATTTGGATGTGGGGTTGTTATCTCCTTCGTGAGAGGCCCGAACCAGGATAAAAAGTTCTTATCTGTTGTCTCATTTCGAACTATCCGACCATCCTCCTAGCTCGGTAAGCCCTCGGACGCTAAACCCTTCGCGGAAAAGGGGCCCTGATTGATCCCTCATTCAACAAGTAAGTAGGGCGTCGGATCCGTTTCCGAAACGTTGACAAATATATTCCTTCAATAAAATTTGTTTTGTATTTAATTTATAAAAATTCTGAAAACCTGATTATTGGTTTTTCAGCTTTTCCTTTCGTTCCATATTTAATTGCTTTGATATGACTTTTTAAATTTATAATTGGGTCTCTTGAGTTTTATTGAGTTTAAATAAAATTTTTATTTACTTTATTGTTATAAGCTTTTCTTTTATTTATTATTCAAGTTTATGTTAAAAGGATTTCAACTTTGTCGACGATCGGGATGCATCAATGAAAAATGAAAGCAGGGGTTAGTGAGACTTGGGACCCGCGAGCTTAGCTCATTGAAGGAAAAAACGCGGCGTCTTAGAAGGTCGAAGCTAAGCGACAACGGCGTGACACGAGGGTGTATCTTGGTTCGAGCCCCTGCGAAGGTAATAGCTCTACTCCGGTTGCCTTGCGGCGATGGACTTAGTTACTCTCAAATCTGCAGAGGTGTGTTCTGGCTCAAGCTCAATAATGGCGATGTCTAGCGCTCGAGCTCGATGTCTTGTCCCTCGGGATGTGCATCCTTAGCCTTATATCCTCCCTACTTATAGCAGACGGGAGATATTCGGGTAGTGGTCTTCATGCGCATTGAAATTTGGCGATAACGCTCGGTCTTGTTGCGTCTTGCTGCTTCCTCCCCACGATCCACGTCTTAGTAACGCCTAGTAAGCGCCGTTCGAATTCAAGGGACTTGACACGAATGGGAGCCGACCGAGCTCAAGGTTGTCTTGAAGCTTTGCTTTCGGGTCACTCTGCAGCTCTAGGTCGGCGCCTCGGCATCGCCTTGAGTCGTGGTCGGGGCCTCCCTAGATTAGGAGCCGTTGACCCACTTATCTTGGCAGTCAAGGGGCCTTGACCCGCGTCGGCTAGCCCCGAGCTTAAGGTCGTGGGTAGGGACACATCTTGACCTTGAGCCTCCTGAGGCAGGGTGATTCGGAACCTTCATGCTTGAGGTCGAGTCGGGTGGAAACATAGCGCCCGAGCCGTGGCGAAATGACACTGGTGCCTCTCGATCTCGAAACTCCGATGCAGTCGGACAGTGGAACCGTTCATAGCGCCTCGGCCCCCCAGCGACCTTAAATTGCTCTGTCGTGTCACTGGCCGTGCGCCCTTGAATGCCCTTAATCAGTAGGCCCATGGCACCTCGGTCTTATAAAGCTTTCTGTTGCCGCTACCTCCACGAACTCTCTGCTCGCCGTAGTCTTGACCCCTTGCTTGTACTCTTCTTCTTCCTCCGACCAACAACTCCTCCCAACCGCCATGGCCAAACTCGGAAAAAGCACTCGGCGGTGGCGAGGATGAAAAAACTCGAGCACAGGGTTCTTGGACCCAAGGTCATGGCGGCTAGCAGGCGGGGAGGCCAGGCACGCAACCTCGGGACAGCGAGCTCATCGATGCAGGCGATACATGCTCTTGACTGCGGGCCTTGGAAGCGAAGTTTCTTGCAGACGTTCTCACCGTATCTTGAGATCGGTGATTAATCTGTACCCAACTCCATTCTTCTGCTTTCCATCTTCTCTCACATGCAAGGGTTCCTTGGAATCCTTCCCACCCCTCGCTATTTCTCACTTCTTCTCCTTTTCGCAGGGAAGGACCCCATGGCGGATGCCTCTACTTCGGCGGGGACGAGAATCCGTGGTCCTTTCCCCAAGCAGCTTCACTGCGACTCCTTGGCTCGTGGTCGGCGATGGTTCTACAAGCAGGCGGGGCCTTGGCTGGAGTTCAGTACCCCCTCGATGGGAAGAAGGAGACCCAGTCAGGCGACACGGAAGGCGATCAAGAGGACATCGCGACCATCCATATCTGCGCCACCTTGAGGCCTCACCAGGCGAGCCGCCATGCGACTTCTTGAGAAGTCGGGTGTTCCCCCTGCGGAGGAGGAGCACCCCTTCTCGAGATCAAGGTCGCGGCGACTTGACTTCATGAAGGGCGACCGATAAGTTGCATTGCCTCAAGATTCGCTGCGGTTGCTCCTGGTTCCTCTTGATGATTTGGTCATTCAGCTGACACCGAAGGAATCTGGATCATTGCTGAATGAGCGAAATGTTGGGAAGGCATGACGACTACACCCTCGGCGAGCCGTCTTGAGAACTTCTTTGCGCCGCATAAAGCCAAGGTAGGCCACCTTGACCAAGTACTCAATTCGAGTGTCCACGAGGCCTTTCTTGAGCCTCGCATGCTTGCAGGATCATCAAGCCCGGCCAAGGGCGACCCGGAGAATGCTCCGTACTGGCGGGGACAAGAACAAGAAGGGAAGAAGAGGCCTCCCCGCCCGATGAGCGAGCCGCCAGGTGGTGAAGAAACCTCACGTCGAGTGGGGCGACCACGTTACGGTAAGGATTCCCATGGCCGAGCCCCCGGGTCCTTTGCTCACGTCCTTTGATGCCTAATATGTTCTCCTTTTTCAGCCAGAGCCAGGCGGCCGTTACCGAGACCTCGACCCCAGTAGCCCAAAGCGCCCAAACCGGACCCCTAGGTCCCCGCCCGAATGGCGTGGTCGGCCTGAACTCAAGGTCGAGCAGTAGCAATGCAGCAGCGCCCTGCGGCGTCGGGGCAACAAGACCTCTGCCGATCCTCGTCAAAGGCGGTCGGCGACCCATGTAAGTTCTTGGCGTTTTAGTTACTCGCCCCTTCATGTTTTTCGGGCTTAGCGTCACATTCTTATCATGAGACCTTGAGCACCACGCTTCGAGACTTGCCCATTTGGCGATGGTACATTGTCAAGGCGAGTCAGTCGAGAGAGGACTCCTTAAATCTTTGCTCCTGTAGCCCCTCGGCCGGCGCGCCCTTCTTCTGAGCCCCCAGTGGGCCCGTCGGTGGGTTCGACCAAGGGCTCGGCGACTCAGCAGGGAGATCTAGCCCTTGATCGGCGAGACTATGACACGGCGAGGCCTATGACTCAATCGCTGCTGCCGATCCTCCGAGGTCGACTTGGGGAAAGGCGGCGAGCACTCTGATCGTGTCGTGGCGACTCCCAGGCTCTCCCAACCACGGTCGCTCCGGGTCTTGGAGTCGTGGCGCCACCAACCGCCGAAGATGGCCACCGCAAAGGTCTGCATGAACTGCTTAGCTGCCCGTCGCATCGGGCGTGGTGGCACCCTAGGCCCGGAGTCGGCGTGCATGAGGAGATCGCCTTGGTGGATCCGGCTATTGCTTCCCGATCTGGGAGGCGGCGAAGCCTTGACCACGGAGGTCGGGGCTATTGCTTGTCGCCTCCCTCTGCCGTGAGTTGAACCCGCCAAGGGAGGCAGCCGGACACCAGTCGCTCTGAAGGCGGCCGAGGTCTTGGCCCAAGCTGCGTCGAGGGGTGGTCATGATCGGCTCGGCCTAAAGCCTGAGTTGCGAGAGAGATCTCCCACGACCGCGTGTGTGAGTCTGAAAAATTCACCGCGCAAGCCTTGAGACCGTCTTCGTGAGTGAGGACCCATCGCGCACCTTCTTTGCATGTCGATTCGAGTTCCTTGTTTCTCTCTCACTTTGCGCCACTCTTTACATCACTGAGCGATTAGCAACATCTCCCAAAGTGAAAGGCCTTTAGGACCTGCCGTCGTCTTGAGGGCCTCATGGGCGTGGTCGGCCTTGAAGCCGCGCTCAAGTTCATCATGACCATCGAGGTCGGCGGGAGGCTCGGCGAAGACCAAGAGCTCAATGACTGCGCCCGAGCGATGAGGCGCGGGAGGTGGCCTGTGGCCAGAGCTCGAGTAGAGCCGGGACTTCGGCGCGAGTTCGGCTACAAGGCCGTGGAGCAAGCGCTGTGATCGGCCAAGGCACTCGAGGCCGGCGGGCCAAGGTCGGCATACGGAGAAGGCCAGCTGGAGGCAGTGCCTTCCTTGAAGCGTCTCGAGCTTGAGGCCAAGATCCTAGGGCTCGAGGAGAAGCTTGGGCCGCCCGGCCGAGGCACTTTCGAGGCCAGGCGGGCCAAGATCAAGCGGCCGGAGGCGGCTGCGGGCGGGCGTCCTCCACGAGCGGCGCCCGAGCTCGAGGCCAAAATCTTGGAGCTTGAAGAAAGCTTGGGTGCCCGACAAAGCGGGCGCTTTGGCCCAACTCAAGATGAGCAGCGCCAAGGCGTGGATGCCTCAAGGAAGCCCTCAATACCGAGGCGAGCTATCGACCTTGAGGGCCAAGGTAGCCAGAGCTCGGCGGGCTCACCCACGAGATGGCCGACACGTAGATGAACCATGCCGGTCGACACGTAAAAAACACTTAAAAACAAAATGTTCTAATAGAGCTAGATTACTTTTGGAGAACAAAAGAAATCTTGTCTTGATTTAAATTCATAGTCGAGGATATTTGGGCTCGCCCTTTTAAGCTTTTAGTCATGCTCCTAGGTGCGTGCGCCGATAGGATATCCTTATCCAACCCGTTGGGTTCAAGGTCGAACAGCAGCCTTGGCCTTGAGCCTGGGTAAACTTGCAGAGCAAGCGGCCACGACCTATAGAGTTGAGGAAAGGTCTTGAGGAAAGAGTCGACAAAAATGAGCTCGATAAAGAGATGGTCACACCGGACTAACGTTGAATCATGACCACGACATGCGCGCCTTTGCTCAATGGTCAAAAGCTGCGGGGCTTTGGCTCGAGCGGAGCGAGGAGAGCCGGGTTCTTGAAGATTCGGCTTATGTTTAGCTCGACCACTTTGGGGTGAGCGTTAAGCTCGCGATGCTCGGACCAAAGAGCAGTCGCGCGATGCGAAGGTCGTGCTCGAAAAAGTCTCGGACAATAATTGCGATTGCATAGGGAAATTAAGCCTTGCTAAGGCGTGCGCCTTAAGCCTCCGGGCCCTTGGAGGATTGGAGCCTGCGGTGGAGAGCTACGCGTGGCGGAGCGGCGTAGCTTCGAGGATAAAAATCTCATGGTGAAAAAAGCTACGCGGCATCCGGCGACCGGCTCGGGGATAAAAATCTTGCGGCGAAATGCTACGCGACATCCGAAACAACCTGCTAGGGGATAAAAATCTTGCGGAGTCGGACCGACCTGGCAGTGGGCGCGCAAAGGCTGCGGCGGTTCCTTCCTCTGAAGCCTCGCGGATGCGGCTCAGCAGGCAGTTTTCTTGGGGTAATGCGCATGCGAGGCGGTTTCGAAGACCGAACCGCCACGCGTTGGCCATCGGTAGACGGAGCGGTTTTGCCGCCCGTTCGACTTCTCCGCCTATAAATATCAGGCGGGAGCAATTTCTGCAAAACTTTTGACTCCCCCGACTTGCAATTAGACTCAGGAAAGCGTCTCGCCGCTCAAACCCCTTTCCGCTGCCCTAGCGCCCTCTCCTCCAACTCCTCCCATGGCGAAGTTCGGCGTGAGCAAGTCCACTGCGGAGAGGCTTCGGGTGCTCCAGGATTTCGGGTACTTTGGCGTGGGCTTCTGGCGGCTCCCGGACGGTGAGTCGAGTCGGTCTTGTGCAAGCGAGATAGTCGCGTCTGAGCTATACATAAATCAGCGAACCCGAATGCGGCGAGTTTGTGGAGTCCGTGCTCGAGCAATGTGAGTCTTGAGATCACCCATGAACCCCAACTCCATTCTCATCTTGGCCGTGTTCTCCCATCTTTGTGAGGGCTTCGTGGGCGTCCCTTGCAGCAAATCTTCTTCCATTTCTCGCCTTGTTCCTTGCCGTGGCTTTCTTTCCCGGTGCTCTGTATTCGTCTGCGGCCCCGCCCATCTGATACCCTTCTTCTCCACAAGGGCTTCGGTGGCGGGGTGGGCGATTCTTGGTTCTATCTTCGGAAGGAGGAGGGCCTTACTGCGCTTCACAGCAGCAGTGGTGCCAGGCATCGGCGGCTCGCGCCGCCCCATCGCGCCCGAGGAGTAATGGATCTGATCTTGATCAGCGAGCTCACGAATATGGGGCTCATTGGTAGGGGCGTCGTCGAAATTCGCCGAACGAGAAAAAGAATTTTTGGTAAGGACAGAAATAGAAGAATGAGATAAGTCAAGAACACATTATTCTTCTAGGTTTAGGACTTTTACTTTAGAAAATAATTTTGAAGGACCTATAGGGACGACCAACTATCTAGGGCCAAGACCTACAGTCAGTATGCTCTGATACCACCTCTGTAAGGACCGAATTCACCCATTCGGACCTTGTGTTTACGCACTAGTCCCGAGGATCAATCGCTAGTGCACACGACTTAACATCGGTAAGCATCACATCATACACAGCGATAAGAATAATAAGACTTTATTTATTTATTATGACTAGTGTATGATCTTATGATCACTTACATTTATTTGGCCCACATGAGGCAAGACTAAGGTAAAATAAGGCGAATCAAGTTGGAAAATAGTAAGCGTGGTGACTCATCGATACACCACAGGCGTGACAAGGCTTGGCCTAGTGACTCGTATCCACACGAAATCCTCCTCCAACATGGCGATGACTCCTCTCTTTGTTGTTGGTTGTTAAGCAAGGGTGAGTACACCAACACGTACTCAACAAGTTGTGCACAAAATGCAATTCTATCGTAGCTATATCGAGGCTTATTCCAAAGGAATGGCTAAGGGGTTCATTTGCGATAGCGACATTTAAGAACACATACATAATGTAGATTGAAAAGACAGTAAAACAAATAATAACAAGTAAATAGATTCAGTGATTCTCAAATAAACCAAGTTTCCATCCTAAATCAAGTTTCATTATCCACATGGCATCCTGCCATCCCCAACAGTTGTCCATTTTAATTAACTAACCCTTGACTGTAATCCCCGAGCTTTGCTCATCTACGTAAACACTGACTATCCGAATAGTTTGTACACTCTGCGAGAGGTTATGCACTTTACCCACATGATACAACCATGCACCACCACGGGTGAGCGATTATAACAAAGCCTTTACAATGCATCCTCTTAACCCGGTGCTACCGCTAAGGTTTCAACGAAGGGTTACACCACCTATGAGGGCCCCCTCTTGCGCCATGTGAGTTTCCTCCGTACAGGACTCACACCACCACGATAGCACTTAAGTTAAGCAATTGCAAATTAGTCGACTAAGTGCCCCATAACAGAACATGTGGTTGCATGATTGACTCAGGTCAAAGGCTCGCAAGGTTAAGTCCTTAGGATTGATTAAAGAAAGACTTGCACATACCCTCGGCTCCAGGCCCACCCGGCACACTTGCCCTTTCACTTGCTTCAATCAAAAATGATTACCACCGGTTGATTACCAAGCATCACATGCTTTACACAATTCAACATCGTTCGTGACCTCCTCGCCACAACAACTCAATCTTCTCATGTGACCACACAAGACACACATATCCATGATAATGTTCCATATTCCATTAGTCAATATTAATAATCAATATTTCATGTACATGTGATGACATGGCATGGCTAAGCACTCTAGTTCGTTCTAACCATCCATGTTGATTTCATTATTAACCAACTATAGTAAACCAACCTAGGGTGACAAGTGGATCATGGCATACAACTAGCAAGGTAGGGTGTAACTCAAAGATGCAGTAGCTAATCCCAAACTTATGTTGAAATCATTTATACACATAAAATAACAAGTGATAAGGTAAATCAAAATAGCATGCAATCTAATTTATGGGTGCAACATGAACAAAGCACAACTTGACTTGGTTAAGCTCCTGGTCGTGGTCTAGAAACTGTTCTTGAGTTGGTAGCTCCTCATCCGAAGCGTCGCACAATTCAACGTCTACGCGAATCGAGAGAGAAAGCAAATAAAAACCAAAACCAAAGAACAAACAAACTCAAAAATTGAAACAAAAGCCACCATTAGAAATATCTCAATTTTACAATTTTTTAGGAATTTGAATCACCTAAATCGGAGTTCGTATGCAAAAGTTATAGCGTTTAGAAGTTTTGAAAATAAACTAAACTCTGAAATTAGAAATTCCCAAATTTTTCGAATTATTTTATAAAGGAAAATCACAGTTTCGGCGTCGGTGACACATGTGCTCACGTGTACGACCACGCGGCGCCAGCATAGCGCCACCTCGACCTGCGGTCTCGTGGCGTCGCGTGTCGACAATATCAACCCACCTCGGCCGGCGGCGTGGGCGATTCTGGCGCTTTGATCGCATCCGAGCGGTTCACAAAGCTCCGGCGGCAATGAAAACCGGCGGTGCAACTGCCGGGCTGGGGGCGACGATGAGCAAGCCGGCGCTCGGTGCTTCCCGACGATGAAGTGGGCGATCCGGCGCGGCACAAGATGGCGAATCGAACCCGACTCTCGAATCGGCGGATGAGTTCACCGGTGGCGGCGGAATCCGCAGCGCAAATACTTCGGTGCCTTTCGAACTCCGGCGAGCTTGAAATCCTCACGGCTAACTCTTGGCGGCGCTTTAGAAAAGATCGCGGCGGCTCAAGGTGAAATGTCGGGAAGAAGTCGGTGCCTTATATACCCATGACGGCGCGCAAATCCGGAAAGTTTCATGGCGGCGGTGTTGAATCGGAGGCGGTGGCGGCCGAAATCCAGCTTCGGACCACGGCGACCAACGATCGTCCGATCAAGATCCGTCGGCCCGGATGGATTTAGGGTTTCCTAATATGCGTGCGATGATAAAGTCCGTTGGATCTAAATCAGCGGTCATAATAATCCTCCTTATTCGGCCGACCACCGCAAGGTGTTGGGCAGCGGCCTGCTGATATTGGGTTTTGACCGATCTTGTTCACAGTATTTCGAGATTTTCCATTTAAAAATACTCTGAGAAAATAGTTTGATTTATTTGAGGCAATAAAAATACTCTAAAATTCGGAAAAATCTCAAAAATACTTTGAGACATTACGGACTCAAATAAATATTTTTGATAAAACTTTATTTTAAATTTTTCTTTTTATAATTATTTCTTTGACAAAAGGCAATATATAAATCCAAAATAATGCAAATAAATTTCAGAAAAACCCAATTAAATTCAGGAAATTCACAAAAATCATAAATTGCAATAAAATAATATTTATTAATTAAGAAGTCAAAAATTGGGATGTTACAAACCTCCCCCCCCTTAACGGAATCTCGACCCGAGATTTAGGGTACAGCTAGAGAATAGGTTAAAATTACGCCTTGGATCCTCTTCACGCTCCCAGGTTGCTTCATTCTCGGAGTGATTACTCCATTTAACTCTGCAAAAGCGAGTAGACTTATTTCTGGTCCTGCGCTCCATTATGTCCAGAATCTTAATCGGCTGCTCTTTGTAAGTTAGATCCTCCTGCAACTCGATAGCTTCTAGGCGCTTTGCTTTCTGCACTCTGAGACATTTCTTAAGCTCGACACATGGAACACATCATGGACTCCACGCTAATGGTAGGGGCAACTCTAAGCGGTAAGCAACCTCTCCTCGGCTCGAGAATCTTGAATGGCCCAACATACCTAGGTGCAAGCTTCCTTTGACATGAAACCTTTTCGCCTTTAAGGAGTAACTACGAGATATCTGAAATCATCGGGTTCAAAACTCAAATCACGGCGGCGATTGTCCACATAACTCTTACGCCTTGGTAGTTGTTTTCAATCTTTCTCGATCATGGCAACTTTGTTCTTGACTTCTCTGAGCAACTCGGGCCCAAATCTTGAGCAGCTCCCGTCTCGTTCCAATTCAGCGAGTGCGACAAGCCCGACCATACAAGGCTTCAAATGGCGACATTTGCAAGCTAACTGATAACTATTATTATAGCTAAACTCTGCATACGGCAAACTCTTATCCCAAGACTAACGCACAAGCTCTCAACATATCTTCCAGAATCTGATTGACTCTTTTTGTCTGACTATCCGTCTAAGGATGATATGCGATGCTGAAATTCAAGTGAGCTCTCATTATTTCAGGTAACTTGCTCTAAAACCTTGAGATAAATTGGATACCTCTATCGGACCACAGATCTACTTGAGCACCTATCGATCACTCAATCCTTGACACCTACAAATCCGCCAAGCGATCTTTTGAATACATAGTCCTCGATGGTATGAGCAACCTTGGTTAGTCAATCAATAACGATTCCTCCGATTTACGTATCTTTTATGGTCAATTCTCACTATGGATCCTATTAATGATTTGTCTCCCATTTCCACTCGAGGGTCTATAAGGATTACCTTGAACCAATAGGTTACCAATGCATTACCTTTATTCTCGACACACATCACGCCAGTATCCTATCCAATAACCGCTCTTCATTTTAGACCACCAATACTTTTCTTTATATCTCATTACATCTTGGCACTTTTCGGATGAATCGAATGCCTAAAATCATGGGTTTTCTTAGGATCTTCCTATCCAGCACATTGGTTCGGTCCTAAATCCTCATGGTATCCTAATCGCTCAAAATTCTGCATCTTAGCTAAGCCTTCTTCTTTCTTTGACTTGATTTTGTATCTTCTCTTCCTTGAACTTCTGTTTATTTGATCTTTTAATGTTGGTTTTTACTTAGGGCGGTTATGAAACTTTGTCGAGCGATCCTTGATTTTGACTTCTCGAATTCTTTGCATAACCCTTGTTAATTGCTAATTAACAACATATTCGTATTGTGGTCTCATAACTCAAGCGTCGACCCTCATATTGGCCTTTCCTTGGATTATAATCTTCGATCATTCCCAGCTATATATATATATATATTTTAGGTCTGATTGGGTGAATATATAAAATTTAGGCCCTCATGATTCACATCTATTTTCGTTGAGATAATGACGCCATATTTCCGAATTGTGTACTATGATAACTAACTCCAAGTCATCGTGGGTACTTCTCCTCATCTTTGCCTCAATTGCATCATGGCTTGAGGCAACAACCTTGACATTTTGCATCTATTCGCATCATGCCTAGAAGCATCCACATATATGTCGAAACTATTCCTTACTGTTGGTAATACTAACACGGTGTTGATATTAACCGCTTCTCTACTTCCGAAACTCTTTTCACACCCTGGTGTCCATGCAACCTTTTCTCTTCCACAATCTCATAAGAGGTCTAGCTGTTGTCGAAAAACCTTCCTATGAACCAGTGATATTATCTTACTACTTCTAGAACCTCAAATCTAGGTAACGAACTTTGGTTGCTACCACTTTAACACAACTTCTACCGTGCTTGATTCAACAATAATTCCTCTAGTAGTCTTTGCATGGCTAACGAAATTCCACCTTTTTCTTCCAGAAATCACATTTGTTGAATTTAGCGTATGAATGTTGCTCTCGCAAAACTCATTTCTAGGTTCTGCATATTTTCCTCTTGTCTTAAAGTATACTATAGTGTCATCTATATGGCAACCATGAATTTATCCAAATAATCCTTAAACACCTTACTCATCCTATTTACGTAGTATGCAGGGCATTGGTCAATCCAGGGGGTATAGTCAAAGTTATACCGTCTATATCGCGTAGAGAACGCAATCCTAAAACATCCTCCACATGACTCCTCAATTGACGATAGACGAAGCGAAGTTTTATCCTAAAGAGATTCCAACTCTCTTCTTAACTTGTCCAAACACGTTGCCGATCCTGATATTGGATACTCATCCCTGATATTTTCTTTATTTAGAGCACTCACCCTGATCTTTCATTTTCATTTTTGATAACAAGAGCTTCCATGGTGATGTACCAAGTCTTCTCAACTATTCCTAATAACTCTTTGATATGTTTTTCTATTTCCCATTAATTCCTTAGTAGACTTTTGGCATGGTTTTTTAAGCTATTAAGTTGTACTAAGCACTAATTAAACTCACTAACTTGATATCTCGATATGATGACTTACGGAAATTCTTGGAAAATATATCATGGTATTCTCTAACAACTGGCGCATCTTCTAATTGGCAACTCCATACTATTATCCATTAGCTGGCTAACACAAAGCTGTCATTACTTGATACTCTCAACATCTGGTTAAATCTAGCGTGGCGAGCACTTACCGAGCGATGACAATTCCTCGGTTATTAAAATCACCACAGGTACCCTAAACTAGCCACTATTTCTCATGCATCCTTTTCAGTCGAATCATAAACACAAGTATCTTTTTTTGCATTATTGCTTTTCATTTCTATAATCCATATACCAATGTACCAACTATTTTTGTTTTATTCCTTTGGTAAGAAACCTTCATCACTAATCTCTTTTCTTTACAACTAGGGTTACAACATTGCACTAAGTAACTCATGGCTACTGACTTCCTCGATTTAGCATTGACACTTGGTTTATTTTTTTGACAGGAACGGAGTTGGAATTGACTTGAGCCGCGTGATCGCTTTCCTTTGAGGGCTTTTCTTTGGCAAAAGGCTCGAGGTTTAATAACAAATATAGAGGCTAGGGTGAATTTTCTTTTTTTTGAGCATTCATTGACCGGGATAATGTCCTCGCTTAGACGCCTTTTCTTCAATTGGTTCTCTAGGCAAATTTCTCTGCAATTTCACCACTTGCTTTTGGCGTTACATACTGGACTGAGGTAACTTCCGGTATATCCATGGCTATAGGAAATATTTGTCTTCTCTGTGGACATTAATTAGCATAATGGCTTTTTCAGTGATAGTTGTAGCACTCAATGCTGCTCTTCTTGTGATTCATTACTTCCTGATTCGCAACACCTCCCCTAGTAAAATGATCTTCTTCACCATACAAGGGACCTACTGTGGGTGATAGCCACTTACTGGTTTCCTAATTAGGGTTGACAGGTTTAGGAGGGTGCATTTTTAATTCTCCAAGCGACGTATCTTGGGCACTAACCTTCCCTCTCTTATTGATAATTCTTGAGCAACTAAAGTCCGTAGATTCTTAGTTGGCGCTTGATCAAGGCAATAACTAACGGATCCAAGGGACAGAGGTGGGCAATGGTCTTGTCCTTCTAAAGGTAACATGTGATGTCGCTCATAGGACATTCTCCGGAGGATGGCTTCCTTCACGTTGGAGCAATTGATCGCATGCTTTCGTCGGCGGTATGTACTATTTCTCCTGGCGAATGCATGCAAGACCTTCCAGGTTTGTTTGGTTGGTAGTACTCCATAAAACGATGTCTAGATTTTGAGCAAGGTGCAGGGATAGCGTTCTTCTTTAAATTCATTGTGACCATACTATTCCTTGGAGTTTCTATTGGGTTGATTTCCACTTCCACTAGCTTCATTGCTATCACTATTCTGAACCATCTGCTGGATTACCTCAAAGGGTTAGGGAAGAGGGAGAATAGCATAGGTAAGGAGCAAGAAGCCTAACATAGGAGAGATAGGTTTAACCCAATAACTTAAGCAATCAATATTAGTAACTTGGTATGGTACGCTTATATAAGCCTAAAAGCTTTACAGCATATCTTGCACTCGACAATCAATGAAGAACCAATTCAACCTATCCACACATCAACTACCATCTACATGGGTGACTCTCCTTTCTTAGGAAACGCGACTCCCACATAGGAGTCTCAACTGGCTACTTGAAGTGCCAAGTCTTCTAGATCTTGGAACACTTCATTGATCCGCTCTTCCATGAGCTTGATGATTCCTCCCTTCATAATCTTTATGGTAGCAGCAGACACTTGATGCCATCTCCTAAAGTGTTGTATATCGTTTTTCTACTTTAAGATAACTTAGGTAAGATTTTAACTCAATTCGAGAGGTAAGAAAAGAAATTTGATGAAGGGAAAAGAAAGAATTTTTGGTAAGGACAGAAATAGAAGAATGAGATAAGTCAAGAACACATTATTCTTCTAGGTTTAGGACTTTTACTTTAGAAAATAATTTTGAAGGACCTATAGGGACGACCAACTATCTAGGGCCAAGACCTACAGTCAGTATGCTCTGATACCACCTCTGTAAGGACCCGAATTCACCCATTCGGACCCACTGTGTTTACCGCACTAGTCCCAGGATCAATCGCTAGTGCACACAGCTTAACATCGGTAAGCATCACATCATACACAACGATAAGAATAATAAGACTTTATTTATTTATTATGACTAGTGTATGATCTTATGATCACTTACATTTATTTGGCCATTGAAGTACAAGACTAAGGTAAAATAAGGCGAATCTGACAAAAATAGTAAGCGTAGTGACTCATCGATTACACCACAGGCGTGACAAGGCTTGGCCTAGTGACTCGTATCCACATGGAAATCCTCCTCCAACACGGGCGATGACTCCTCTACTGTTGTTGGTTGTTAAGCAAGGGTGAGTACACCAACACGTACTCAACAAGTTGTGCACAAAATGCAATTCTATCGTAGCTATATGCGGGCTTATTCCAAAGGAATGGCTAAGGGGTTCATTGCGATGGCGACATTTAAGAACACATACATAATGTAGATTGAAAAAGCGATAAAACAAATAATAACAAGTAAATAGATTGATGATTCTCAAATAAACCAAGTTTCCATCCTAAATCAAGTTTCATTATCCACATGGCATCCTGCCATCCCCATGATTGTCCATTTTAATTAACTAACCCTTGGTTTGTAATCCCGAGCTTTGCTCAATACCGTGAAACACTGCTATCAGAATAGTTTGTACACTCTGCGAGAGGTTATGCACTTTACCCACATGATACAACCATGCACCACACAGGTGAGCGATTATAACAAAGCCTTTACAATGCATCCTCTTAACCCGGTGCTACCCGCTAAGGTTTCAACAACGAAGGGTTACACCACCTAACAGGCCCCCCTCTTGCGCCATGTGAGTTTCCTCCGTACACGGACTCACACCACCACGATAGCACTTAAGTTAAGCAATTGCAAATTAGTCGACTAAGTCGCCCCATATGAACATGTGGTTGCATGATTGACTCAGGTCAAAGGCTCATAAGGTTAAGTCCTTAGGATTGATTAAAGAAAGACTTGCACATACCCTCAGCTCCACTGAGCCCACCCCGGCACACTTGACCCTTTCACTTGCTTCAATCAAAAATGATTACCACCCGGTTGATTACCAAGCATCACATGCTTTACACAATTCAACATCGTTGCGTGACCTCCTCGCCACAACAACTCAATCTTCTCGTGTGACCACACATGACACACATATCCATGATAATGTTCCATATTCCATTAGTCAAGATTAATAATCAATATTTCATGTACATGTGATGACGTGGCATGGCTAAGCACTCTAGTTCGTTCTAACCATCCATGTTGATTTCATTATTAACCAACTATAGTAAACCAACCTAGGGTGACAAGTGGATCATGGCATACAACTAGCAAGGTAGGGTGTAACTCAAAGGGTACGGTATCTAATCCCAAACTTATGTTGAAATCATTTATACACATAAAATAACAAGTGATAAGGTAAATCAAAATAGCATGCAATCTAATTTATGGGTGCAACATGATCAAAGCACAACTTACCTTGGTTAAGCTCCTGGTCGTGGTCTAGAAACTGTTCTTGAGTTGGTAGCTCCTCCTCCGAAGCGTTGCACAATTCAACGTCTATGCGAATCGAGAGAGAAAGCAAATAAAAACCAAAACCAAAGAACAAACAAACTCAAAAATTAAAAAAAAAGCCACCATTAGAAAGATCTCAATTTTACAAATTTTTAGGAATTTGAATCACCTAAATCGGAGTTCGTATGCAAAAGTTATAGCGTTTAGAAGTTTTGAAAATAAACTAAACTCGAAATTAGAAATTCCCAAATTTTCGAATTATTTTTATAAGAAAAATACGGTTTCGGCGTCGGTGACACATGTGCTCACGTGTACAGCCATGCAGCGCCAACGCAACACCACCTCAGCCCTGCGGTCTACGTGGCGCCACGTGTCGACGAAGTATCAACCCACCTCAGCCGGCGATGTGGACAATTCCTGGCGCTTCGATGCGCATCCGACGGTTCACGAAGCTCCCGAGCGGCAATGAAAACCCGGCGGTGCAACTAGCCGGAGCTGGGGATGACGACGAGCCTGACGGCGCTCTGGTGCTTCCCGGCGACGAAGGAGTGGCTGATCCGACGCGGCACAAGATGGCGAATCCGAATCCGCTCTCAAATCGACGGATGAGTTACCGGTGGCGACGGAATCACGGCGCAAATACTTCGGCGCCCCTTTCAAACTCCGGCGAGCTCGGAAATCCTCACGGCTAACTCTTCGGCGACGGTGCTTTAGGGGAAAGATGCGGCGGCTCAAGGTGAGTATCGGGAAGGGGGTCCGGTGCCTTATATACCCCGCGACGGCGTGCAAATCCGAAAAGTTTCATGGCGGTGGCGTTCGAATCGGAGACGGTGGCGGCGCAGAATCTAGCTCGGACACGACGACCAACGACCGTCCGATCAAGATCCGTTAGCCCGGATGGATTTAGGGTTTCCTAATATACGTGCGATGATAAAGGCCGTTGGATCTAAATCCAACGGTCCGCAATAATCCTCCTTATTCCCGGCCGGCCTGCACAGTGTTGGGCCACACGACGCACAGTATTGGGTTTCGGCCCGATACTGTTCACGAGTATTTCCCGAGATTTTCCATTTAAAAATACTCTGAGAAAATAGTTTGATTTATTTGAGGCAATAAAAATACTCTAAAAATTCTAGGAAAAATCTCAAAAATACTTTGAGACATTCTGGACTCAAATAAATATTTTTGATAAAACTTTATTTTAAAATTTTCTTTGTATAATTATTTCTTTGACAAAAGGCAATATATAAATCCAAAATAATGCAAATAAATTTCAGAAAAATCCAATTAAATTCAGGAAATTCACAAAAATCATAAATTGCAAGAAAATAATATTTATTAATTAAGAAGTCAAAAATTGGGATGTTACAGGCGAGGATCACCCACGCCGCGGAGAAGAAAGCCGAGCTTGTGGTTGCGGCGGCCAACCCGTCCGGAGGTGGCGACGAGGACTGGGCCAAAGGTGAGCCCCAAATTTTTGTGTTTTCCTTCTCCTTTCCTTGTCCTTTTGCTTCACGCGCCCGAGCTAAACCCACTCTTCTGACGTGGGCGAAAATAGCTCGTTGGGCCTTAGCGGGGGTGCTCGCCGATGCCGTCGACATTGTGATGGCCGAGGGTGTGGGAGCGGTGGAGAAGTTTGTCGCCGACGACCGGGTCGAGATGGACCTCTCCGCCCTAGAGGGAACGCTTCCCCTGGGCGGGCTTCGAGCCCCCCCAGCGCGGAGAGCACGGAAGGAGGGGAGAAAGCCGACCCTGCGGCCTCGGGCGAAAAGGCCGCCCAAGAAGGCTTGGTGCCTCCGGGCGTATTACCTGCCCGAGATGAAGGCGCGAAGCCCCCGGGCGAACCGCATGCTCGGGATGAGACGGCACCACCCCGAGCGAATCGCATGCTCGGGCGGATGTTCTGCCCCCGAGCGAACAACATGCTCGGGCGGATAGCGAGGAGACTTTGAGCGGGCATGCCGCTCAGGAGTGGGGCTTGGTGCCCCGGGGCGAACCTCATGCCCAGGGGGATGATTCGTCATCCTCGACCAACCCACCCTACGGAAGGGCCACGAAATCACGGAGCCCTAGCCGGCAGCGGATATTCCGAGGAGGGAGGTCACCGAACGCTTCCGAGATAACCTCCGCGCAAGTCTTGATCAGGTGGGGACGCTTTTCCTTGCCTTTGCCGTGGTTTCGTTTCTTAGGGCCTTCGGGGTAGTATCTGAAATCTTCCTGACTGTAGGTCTTCGAAAAGGCTTTGGAGGACTTTGGCGCGACGATGGATGTCCACGAGGCCCACGGCCTAGCTCGCTAACGATCATGAGGCCCGCCTAGACGAGCTTGAAGCGAGATAGTGGCGACTTCAAGACCGAGGCAATTTGCTTGTGCTTAGGTGCCGCGAGCGGAGAAGGAGCGTCTCGAGCTAAGGAGAGAACCTTGAGCTCGAGCAAGTGCTTGAGCAAGAAAAACTGCGCTCACTTGAGCCAAGGAAAACCTTGCCGTGACATAGAAAAAGTCCTCTCGCTCGAGCGGGTGCTTGAGCGGGAGAAGCAGCGGTCCCTTGAAGCAGTGAAGGTCGCCGCCGAAGCCGGGGAGAAAGCCCTTAAACTCGAGCAAGAGCTCGAGGCGAAGAAGCAGCACTCCAGCGCCCTTGAGTCAAAGGTGGCGGAGCTGGAACGGGCAGCGCGAGCGGCTGCCGACCTTGCAGAACAAGGCAATGAAGAGGTCAAGCAGCTCCGTGAGGAAGCCCGCGAAGGTCGTGAAGCCCGTCGGAAGGTGATAGACCAGGAGGCCAAGATCGATGACTTGAGGCGGAAGTTGTCCGCGGCCCTCAAGGGGGAGAAGCCCGGCGTGTAGGGGACTTCTTTTTTCTTTGACAATTTTTGGACGACTTTTGATATCACCGGCGGAGCATGTAACTTTCTTTTGTTTAAGGGTTGCGCCTGGTGCAATGCTTCTTTTGCTTTTGTTTGGCTCTGTAAATAATAACCACGAGGCAAACAGCGAAAAGTAGGTCGATCGCGGGTTAGAACAAAACGTGGGCGACATAGGCCTGAAATGCGCGAAGGACAACCTTACAAAGGTAATATGTCCTTAAGAATGAAGCAATGTTTTTTGAAATGATGCTAACGTGGCAACTCACTTCCCCCAAGCCCCCGCTGCGAATGAAGGTCGTGCACCTATGTTGGGAGCACAGGCTCGTTCGCAAGAGAGTTGGGAAAAGAACGCGTGCGCCCCCCCGACCAAGGCACTAGTTTCTGCGAGCAGCGAATGTGGTTTTGGTCTGGGGGGAAGAATGAGCAAGGCCTAGACTTCCTTAGCGCTTAGAACGCGTACTCCTATGTTACGAGTATGGTTGTAGGCGAGGAAAGACGCATGGTTGCCGGCGAGTCTTGGCGACCAAACACAGCGTGCTAGAGTAAATCTCCGGAACCAACCAAGGGTTGCTGTATCGACTTGTGTCGCGGCGGAAAACTACTACGGACCGAGGTCAGCTTCTTGAGACTGGAGCCCCAGGTGGCGAGATTTTAGTGTCGCGGTGTTGGTTGTGGCGCCCTGTGCGATCGTGCGTGCGCCAACCTGAACTGAGAGTAGGAAGAATTTGCAGCGACTAATCGCGCCCGATGCACTTGCCTCGTCACCAAGATCGTGAAACAAAAAGAAGGGTGTGCCCTTGCGCGAGACTGGGTCGGCTTTACCAAAGGCGGCGACCTTACATATATATTTTCACGGCATCTTGGGGGAAACAGACATTACGTGCATGGTCACGACGAAAGTGCTACTTTCTTAAATAGAAAAGGAAACACGCAAATGTATATAAGGTGCAAAATAGAGCATAAGTTTTTAGACATGGAACTTGCGCAGCTGGTCGATATTCCATGAGCTCGCGAGCGCACGGCCATCCTCCTTGCGGGCAGGCGGCCAGGCGTGCTATCGAGGCGGCCGTGAAAGGACCTTCCCACAGGGAGAGCTTGTTGGCCTTGGCGTATCTTGAATCGTTGTAGGGCCGAGTCCCCAACTGCGGGGCTCGGGGCGAATTGACAGCCACGATGCTGCGAAGAGATTGTTGGTAGGCGGCGGATCGGGCGGCGCCCAAAGCGCGCCTCTTGGCGAGGTCGAGTCGGCGCGCCTTCGCGACCTTGGTGAATATTTTCAGCCATGTGAATTCTCGGGGATCCGAGTACAATTTGGCGGGGCGGGGCGGCCTCGGCATCGTGAGAGCGAGCTGGAAGGCGTTTTGCCGTGCTTCGGCTTCGCAAAGGTCGCGTCTGGACGAAGGGCGGAAGGAAGCTCGTCCACCCATGACCGCCGTCTGCGGGTAAGGTCTTTGAAGACCCTTTTCTTGATCCTGAAGGATTTGGCCATTTGCTCGCTCATTGCTCCGTTACTCTGTGGATGAGCTCTGAGGAAAGCGGACTTTTGTTCGATGTCCTCGCGATAGGCTTGGAGCAGTTATTTGATGAACTGGGTGCCATTGTCCGTGATGAGGCGATTGGGGACCGGCGCATCACCACGTTCTTTGCGGAAAAAATCTCTTGGTCGCTTGGGCGAAATGGTCGTCTGAGCTCGGTCTCGATCCACTTAGAAAGTGTCGATGGCCACGAGCAAGTACTTGCAACCCTTTGGACCAAGGGGGAAAGGCCCGAGGATGTCAGCCCCCCAGGTCGAGAATGGCCATGAGAGTGGGATGGTCTGCGGTAGCCGTCTGTTGGTGATGGGCCTTCTGGCGTGGGCCTTGCACGCCCGGCAGTCGCCACAGTGCCGGCGTCGTCTAAAGTTGTTGGCCAATAATATCCCAAGCGGAATGCTTTGCTTCTGGCGTCCGGAAGAACAGTGGCGCCACACATTCCTTCATGGATATCTCAGAAGAAATGGCTCTCTTCTTGAGATATACACTTGGAGAGGACTCCAAGTGCCCTTTCTTGATATAAAGCGCCCTCTACTAGCTTATAAGCGAGAGGATCGCCTTTTAAGCGAAGGCAACAGCTTCCTCCTCGGGCGGTGTCCGTGGGCAAGATCTTTGGGCGAATGGCGTCATCCGGTTTGCACCATGCTCGAGAAGGAGAGCGTTACGTCGTCTCTGTGCCTCCTCTCTGAGGAATGGAGGGCTTGTCGAGATGCTCTCTGACGCCCGGGCATGGCGGGCATCTGGGGGTTGCCTCCTCTGAGAGGAATGGAGGGCTTGTGCGGATGCTCCTGGCGCCCGGGCGGGCATCTGTGAGAACCGACCTTGGAAGGTGGTCGGCGAGAATTATCCTTCTGAGGGATGTAGAGTACTTGAAATTTCTAAAGTCCGCTTCATCTTCCTCACCTCAACCAAGTAAAGCGCCATTGAATGATCGAACACCGATACTCCTTGTTGACTTGGTTGTGACTAGCTGCGAATCGCCCTTCACGAGTTAGCCGCTGGACCCGGCGCCTTGCGCTTCGTGGCGACAAGAGGCCTTCATACTCCGCCCGCGTTGTTGGTTGCGGCGAAGTGTAATGAATAATGTATTGGAGCCGATCCTTGAGGACACGATTCAACGCCACCCGGCGTTAGCTCGGGACCCATCGAAATACATGGTCCGGTGAGTCCCGAGATTCTGGGACTCGGCGGCGGTGGCGGGGTTAAATCCATTCATCTGAAATCTGCCAAGATCTAGGATTTAATTGCCGTGCGGGCAGAAAAGTGGATGTCGAACTCTGCGAGTTCCATGGCCCACTTCGCTATCCGGCCGCTGGCGTCTGGGTTTCTTAGGATCTCCCTAAGTGGGAAGTTGGTCGGGATGACGACCTTGTGGGCGTGGAAGTAGTGGCGTAACTTCCTGGAAGCCACGAGCAATGAGTACAGGAGCTTTTGGACCTCAGGGTAGCGCTCCTTTGGTCCGTGCAAGACCTCGCTGACGTAGTATATCGGACTGCGTCCCTTCTCGCTCTACTTGACCGACACGCGCTTCGGCATGGGGTGTCATTGCGAGTAAGTAGGAGTGGCTCCCCGACCTTGGCGTGGCTAAGATCGAAATGGGCAATCTTGCTTCAGCTCCTTGAAGGAAGCGATCGGCCTCTTCCGTCCAGACGAAGCCCTCGTGCCTGCGGAGCGCCTTAAAGAAGGGCAGACCGCGCTCACCCGACCGGGAGATGAAACGACTTAGGGCCGCCATGCGCCCGATCAAGGTTTGGATTTCCTTAACGGAGCTCGGAGAGCGCATCCTTTCGATGGCTTCGATTTTCTCCGGATTGGCACCGATACCCTGCGGCTCGATAAGGTACCCGAGCACTTTGCCCGCTTTCACCCCAAAGACGCATTTCTCGGGATTAAGTTTTATTCGATGTCTATTGAGATTACAAAAGGTCTCCTCGGTCGGATACATGACTGAGGCGAGCTTACTTTTAACTACGATATCATCTACATATACTTCGGTTTTCGACCTATTTGGTCTGAAAGTTTTACGCATCAAGCGTTGGAAGGTCGCCCGGCATTCCGCGAGCCAAAAGACATGGTCGTATAGCGAGCGTCTTGAATGGTGTAATGAAGGAAGTCTTTTCTTCGTCTCTAGGGAACAAGCTAACTGGTGATAGCCGAGTAGGCGTCGAAGCTCATCACGAGACTACGCCATTCGCGTCGACCGGTTGGTCAATGCGTGGCGCGGACGATTAATCCTCCGGGTAAGCGACTTTTAGGCGGTGTGGTTAACACACATCGCCACTTGCCACCCTTCTTCTTGACAATGACGGGTTTGCAGCCACTCCGAATGCTCGACTTCACGGCGAAGCGGCTTTGAGGAGTTTGTCGAGTTCCTCCGGATGATTACTGTTTCTCGGGGAAAATCGCTGAGCCATCGCATATAGTCTTTTATCGGGCGAAACAGCTAGCTTTGTGCTCGATCACTTCCCTTGGGACTCGGGCATGTCGGACGGTTCCCGAGCGAACACGTCCGCGCTCCTCCGGAGAAAGTGGCGAGCTCGAGTTCCTATTGGGATCTAGGGAAGATCCCGGATGGAAGACCTTGACGGTCGACCTCGCTTAGAGGATCGCCTTGGTTTCTCCTCGGTGGAGGGTAACTTTAGGCGGGAGTGCATCGGCGTTTGGTCGGGGCAGCGCATGGCGGCATTGCCCGACCATATCGGCGACTTTTCATCGCGATTCGGGGCTGCCACAGTAGTCGCCTTTGGCGATGATAGCACCCTTGGTCCGGGACCTTGAGCCTTGATAGGCGTGATGTGTAGTGGCCATGAACTTGGAGAGGGGCGGCTGCCGAGATGGCGTTGTAGGCCGACTTGAAGTCAACGACCTCGAAGTTGATTAGCTTAGTCCGGAAGTTCGCGAGGCCCCGAGATATCACGGGCAAAGCGATCGGCCAAGAGGCTTGATCGAGGTGCGAGACAATCAAGAACGGGGCGGTTATGCTCTTGATCTGGAGCGAGGATTTGCATCTCGTCGGGACCATGGCGGATATGAGGTCAAAGCTCCGCCGTCGATGAGAACCCTCGACCTTGGCGTTGTTGATGGTCAGACTTCACGACTAGCGGAGTCTTTGGGGTTTGGTCATTCAAGGGACAATCGTCCTTGGAGAAAGTGAGGCGCTTTCGGACCACTTGAGATGCATGCAGGCGGCTTGCCTGGCGATGTGGCCGACTTCCCGTCTTTGCCGCCTTGATCCTGCGGGATTTGTAGGCCGAGGAGCCCCCGAATATGACCGCTATGTGGTTGCGGGGCTCCTGGTAACTCATGTCGTCGTCGTCGTTCGCGGGGCCTTTGCCTTTGCCGCCGTCCCCCTTTTCTGGCAGCACGGGCATGGGCCTCGCCGTTGTAGAACTTCTCGGTGATGCGCCCAAGTCCGGCGATTCACGAAGGTCGTGGCGGCCGCTGATGGAGCGAAGCGGCGGGCGCCGGTGGCACCCGCTCCCGTGTTCTGGTAGCGCGACCTTGGTCGTCGTGATCTTGATCACCGCGGCCTTGGTCGTTGTTATCTTGGTCGTCGCGCCTCGTCGCGGCGACCCCCCCCCCTCGTCTTTGCCGAAGCGGTGAGCCGCGGTGGGCGGCGATCAGCGGCGGCCACCACGCCCAGCAGCGTCGACCTCTTCTTCTTTTTGATATTCTTCTCGACGGAGCCCGAGTGCTTTTTGCTCGAGGGGCCTTCCAGGCCCGGTTGGGGCGGCAGCTTGCCCTCGTCGATCATCTTCTTCCATTGCACGGCTTCGTCGGCATTTGCGTAGCGGTCGGCCATATGGAAAAGCTCGTTGGCCGACAAGTCGGGGTGGATCTCCAGGTCTTGAGTGAGGCGGACATCACGGATCCCGAACTTGAAGGCCCGGACGACCGCCTCATCCGAAATGCTCGGGATGGAGCTCCTCACCTTGATGAATCTCTGGACGAATTCCCGCAAAGTTTCTTTGTCCGTCTAGATCAGCCTCTCCAGGTCGCGCTCATTGCCCGGTCGAGTATAACAGCTTTGGAAGTTTACTCGGAGGGCCTCGAAGAGCTGCCTCCACGAGCGGATCGACCCCTCCTTCTGATTGAAGAGCCATGTCCGGGCGGAGCCATCGAGGACGGTGGGGAGGTAATTTGCCATAACCCCTCGTCCCCTCGGCGCCGGGGACGGCGGTGGAAATGGTCGAGAGGAACTTCGTCGGGGTTACGAGTCCCATTGAACCGCTTCGATGTGGCGGGCTTGAACAGTGACCACCACACGACATCACGGAGGGACGCCGAAAAGGCTCGGCACCCGAACAACGGGCCATCGTGGCGACCCCTCCGGGCATGGTGATCACTGCGCCTAGGGCCCAGACGGTCCTTTGCACATGGGGTGAGGCGAGAAAATATGCCCTCGTGCTGGCTCGATAATGGCAGGTTCGAAGTGGAACACTCGGACCGCTCATGGGTGAACGAAGCATGCCCGCGAGCCCGCGAGGCCGTCCGGGAACCGCTCCGGACGTCCTCACGGGGCCGGTGTTGCTTCCCACGGCCCTCGGCGAGGACTTGAGGCGCTAAGCGGGAGTGGTGCTTATGGTCCCAAAGCGCTCGGGGCCTTTGAACACCGAGCGGTCTGGGAGCCCTATATCGGTGGCAAGCTTTTCGGGTTTTCACTCTGGCGCCCCCATGGCGCCAGTCCGCTTAGTTGGAGAAGTGCGGAGGCTGCGCCTGGCGATGAAGCGACCTTGAAGCGATCGCGCCGTGCTCGGGAGTGGTACTCCTTTGGGATCTTCGCGGGCCCGACCTCGGCCCGGTGCTGCCCCGCTAGGTTGGCGGTGGGCGATCACGGGTTCCTTCCGGGGACAACTCTGGTCATCCTCGCCCGACATTGTCTTTGGTGATGGGGAAAATTGCTTGAAGCTGCCGCTCCTCTTGATCGCCCTCCTTCCCGCCATGTTGACCTTGCGAGAGCACGGGGCTGTGGCGGCGCCGAAAGTGGTATCGTCGCGCGCGATCCCTTGGCTGAACTTGAGGCGGTCGGGAGCGTCTGATCGTCACGAGGTCGCGATTCTTCCTCGCGAGCGAGGGTATCCGGTCCTGGCGGAGAAGCAGCTCTCGCGCCGCGGCCGGAGAAAAGATTCCGGTCTCGGTGTAGCCTTCGGATCGGCCGCACCACCACGCCATCACTGGCGTAGTATTCGTCGTCGTCCTCCGTCGCCGAAGCGAAGGTCTTGATTGTCTTGTGAGTTCGGCATCCTCAGGGATTCCTCGCGAAAGGACTCAGTCGATCCCCACGGACGGCGCCAGCTGTCGACGATTCGAGAACCGGTCCCCCGCCGAGCTTACTTGTTGAATGAGGAATCAACCTAAGGCCCCTTTCGCGAGGTATAACTTCAGGTCCTACTGAGCCCGCAGAGACAATCGCAACAAGCAGGGAGATCATTTTTTATGCAGTTCGGACCTCTCCTTTGGGAGATAATAACCCTACGTCCAGTGATTTAGCTGATATGTGAAGGTGGCCAGCCCTTCGCGGGAGGAGGTATTTATAGGGAATTACAGGAGACATAACATTTATTACAGGGGGCACGCTACTATTTCAGACGTGGGTGGACTATTTCCGCGCTTCCCGGCGGGCACAAGGCGACGTGGGTACAGTGGTCGTAGATTGCGGGTGCGCAGACCACGGGCAGCCGCGCTGTTAATGCCACGTCTTCTTCGCAGACCGTGCCCGGCTTTTGGGAGAACTTTGAGGTATCTTCAGTGGATCGCGCTGACAGGTCGCGAGCTCCCCGAGCTGGCTTGCTCGGGGACGGGCTTGGCAAGGAATGGGTCAAGGTCGTAGGTCGGAACGCCTAGGGACCCTGCGCAGGGACGATGCCTGGGCACGGGCATGGTCGACGCTGGCCGGATCCCGATGGTCGTTTATGGGCAATAACCAATCCCCGACATTATTCCTTACTAAAAACAAGAGATTTATTCAAATAAAAAGATGCAACTTGCACCAGTGCTCCTAATTGTTAAATTAGACCTAGAGCAACCTGGTCTAATACCAATTGAAGGATCGAGACACTCTAAGAGAGAGATGAATTGGTGCAAACTAACACTTAAAACTATTTTTTCTCTTTTTATTAATTCTTGAAATTAATAAAATAATAACCAAAATAGAAAGAATCAATATAGGATAAATAATCGAAGACCATGAAAGAAAATTAGATTAAACATATATACTAGAACACAATTGTGTGAAAACTTGAATTAGTATATCAGAATCAATACTCATTGATTTTCCTCATATTAGAAACACAGAACATACACAGGATTCTTTTGCGTAAACCCGCAAATAATCTCTTAATTTCCCTTTACCTTTTTCTGTCATTTTTTCTCTCCTTCCACTACTACAAAAAAAAATCTCTTTCTTACACTACAAGATAACATGGATTTTTCGGCGTTTATTTTACCCGACGTTTAATCTAAACGCCCCTAATAAGGCTAAAGCGTTTTTTATCATTCGAGGCATTTAATTCCTACGTTTATAAGCGGGTTAAATCTTCACGGCTTATAAACGAAAATTCCTCTATACCAAAGATTTATAATACGCCGAGTTCTGGTCTTCTCTGGCGCTTATAAGCGAAATTCCTCTATCGGCGTTTATAAGCGCCGGTTAGATCTTCCGGCGCTTATAAGCGCGCAGGTATAAATGGATTCTCCGGCGTACTATAAGCCCTCTCTACCACTGTTTATAAACATGAATACCACACCAGGAATTTGAAAGAATTGAAATTAAATAATATTATATTTGAAATAATTGAAACTAATATTTCATTTGCAATAATTTCATCCAAATATTTCATTTTCGATGATATTTTGTCTAAAATTTCAAATTTTGTCCAAAAATTCAATTTTTCGTTGATATTTTGTTTGAAAATTCAAATTTTTTCGACCATCGATTTTGTGACACTTATCAATTTCATATGCTACTTTTAGTTATCTTTCCAATGAACCAAAGAAGCGTCGATTGGAGGTACAAGTCAAAAGTTATGTCTATTTTAAGAAATATGCTCGGATTCGTATTTGCAAACTAAATTGATGCCCAAAAAATATAATTGGAGATCTTATCGTATGATGATTTTGCTAATTACCTCAATAGTTTGCTAATTTGAAATAATTGAAAATCAATGTTCGGGTGTTTAACGGGGTTAAGGGGAGGAGGGACGCATTATATATTAGATGTGATCATACCACCACTAAAGTACTAGATCTTATAAAAACTCTGAAGTTAAGCGTGCTTGGACAAGAGTAGTAATAAGATGGGTGACCTCCTGGGAAATCATTGTGCACCTGTGATTTTAAATGCCACGAATAGAGGGATCCCCGGCGCTTATATATAGCGTAATGCTAGATAAAACCCCTGCGCTTATAAATAAATAAATAGAAGAACCGGCACTTATAAAGTGCCATGATAGAGGAACCTGGCACTTATAAGCGCCGAGTTAGAGTCTTCCGGCACTTATAAACGCCGTGGATAATTAAGCCGCCAATTACTTTTCTGGCGCCATTTTTCTTGGCGCCATGTAAACGCCATCTAAAATCTTTTAAGGCATTTATAAGGTTTAAAAGGCACTTATAAGCGCCATCGGAAGTCCGGCGTGTTGTAGTGTAATTATCGGTCTATCCTTTGTGGGTTCGACTAGAAGCAAGCAGTGATAACACTACTTGTTGATTCATAAGCTAAATCGGCAATGATATTATTACTGCTGGTTCTTCTTAAGAACCGACAGTGATAAGTTATTATCACTGCTGGTTCTCAATAAGAACCGACAGTGATAATGGAGGCCGGTTCAGAATCGAACTGGCAGTGATAATATTTTTTGAAAAAATCATAACTTTTGCGTACGGAGTCGGATGGAGACAAAATTTATATGAAAATTGTAGCTCTCGATGGGATCTACAACTTTGTAGTTGACAACTTTTATCCCTTCATATCCGAAAGTTTCAACGATTATTTGAATGTCTATTTTTTAAAAAATATTATCACTGCATGTTCGGAATCCAAACCGTCGGTGAGACTATTATCACTGCCGGTTCGGAATCGAACCGGCATTGATACTATTTTTTGAAAAAAATCATAACTTTTGCATACGGAGTCGGATGGAAACAAAGTTTATATGAAAATTGTAGCTCTCTATGAGATCTACAACTTTGTGGTTGACAACTTTTTTATTTGAAATCATTTAGATGTCCAAATAATCGTTGAAACTTTCAAATACGAAGGGTGTGTGTTAGGTGAGATGGTAAATGGTGTTCTTGCGAAGTAGTTGGTCACGGGTTCGAATCCTAGCAACCGCACGTGCGCGTATTTTGCGCAAAAATTGCGTGTAGTATACAAGTTGGCGCAGGTGCAAATAAATTTATTTTTTGATTTTACCGAGTGATTTTTGGCGCAGGTGCAAATAATATCCGGCAGTGATGTCAGTTTGAAACCGGAAGTGATGTGGTGTTTTGTAGCGGTGTTCTCTTCCTTCTCTCATGTGCAGTACTGCTGATGGATGTTACTCGCCCTATAGCACGGCCCTGTGTAGGGATCGTGTCAGGCAAGCATGCTCCTTAGTTAATTTATCTCGCCAGCCACGAGTTGGTTTTATTAATCAAGACGACGATAACGAGGGATCGTCCTCGTCAGCACAAGGCACACTCGATCATGCCGCGTCTTTAAGAAGAGAGAGAGGGAGAGAGGTAGAGAGTCATCGGAGGAGCCATGGCAACATACCGACCGGGAAGACGTACCCTCCTCAATGACGACTCAATCTTGGAGGTTTGAGAAGACCTCATCAGTTTAGCACCCTTTCTTGCTTACTTTGCCGAGTGCGGCATGGCGCGCGGTCCAGATCATTAGCATGCTGCATATATATATGCTTGCAGTACGTGCTGGACACGACGGTGTACCCGCGGGAGCACGAGCGCATGCGCGAGCTCCGGCTCATCACGCAGGAGCATCCGCGGTACGTACATGCCTTTCTACTTCCGGCAGATTGTGTCAATCAATTACTCAATCAGCCAGCCACTAAGCTGGGGACTCTGGTTACGTTACGTTGTTGCTGGTCAGGTCGTTCCTGGGGTCGTCGCCGGATCAGATGCAGTTCTTCTCCATCCTGCACAAGATGATCGGCGCCAAGAAAACCATCGAGGTCGGCGTGTTCACCGGCTACTCGCTGCTCGCCACCGCCCTCGCCGTCCCGGCCGACGGCAAGGTCAGTTCCCGCTAAGACGGAATTAGCGCACCGTGACAAACTTCATCCAGCCATGCCACGCATGCATGATATCTGCGCAAGTTTGCATATGGCAGGTGGTGGCAATCGATGTGAACCGGGAGTACTACGAGCTGGGCCGGCCGGTGATCGAGAAGGCCGGCGTCGCGCACAAGGTCAACTTCCGCGAGGGCGATGGGCTAGCGGTGCTCGACCGGATGCTGGCCGAGGACGGCGCGGCCGGCACGTTCGACTTCGCGTACGCGGACGCGGACAAGAAGCAGTACGGCGGCTACCACGAGCGGCTGCTGCGCCTGGTGCGCGTCGGCGGTGTGATCGCGTACGACAACACGCTGTGGGGTGGTTCCGTGGCGATGCCGCGGGACACGCCGAGCAGCTCGGAGTACGACCGCGTCGTGCGGGATTACATGATAGAGTTCAACGCCATGATCGCGGCCGACGACCGCGTCGAGGCCTGCCTGCTCCCCCTCGCCGACGGCGTCATGCTGTGCCGGCGCCTCAAGTGAAAGATACCTCCGCGTTTTCCAATAGCTCCTTTCCTAGCCCTGTGCAATGCATTTGTGAGGGAATCGGGTCTCCTGCCTCTGCTAAGCGAAGGCGAAGATGCACAGTGGACAAGGCAACGTACTGTATATTTGTCGAATATCTAAATATATGATATGTATATGTATATATGGAAAACTAAAAAATTATATCATATATGCTCAAGTAAACACTTGAAAATTCCAGATATCATGAATCTATTTCTTTGGGATAAGATATACGCGGAAGAGATATTTTCATGCAAGGAAGGACTCGATCGTGTTCCTATTACGAGGAAACTAGCTCGAGTACACCTGGTATGTAAGGTAGTTTGGGTACGCTACGAAGATCACACGACGATGGACTCCTTATCGATCACGATCCGTATTCCGAACCAATTACAACTCGACCTGAGGTAAGACTACCCCAATTATATAAGGACGAGAGCAAGCATCCCCAGGAGAGAGAGAAAGGAAGAGGAAGCAATTCTCAGATTACAGCTATCCAAAGTTAGACAAGCGAGAAGACTTTTTGAGCAAAGCATCTTTAGCCGCCACTCCTAAGTTCAATCTTCCTTGTAATTAGAGTCAGGTATCTTACTTTGTATTCTGTTCGCCAACACCATACATCATCTATACAGGTGTCGGTGTACTTTGCTTGGGGTACCCTCTCATTGTAGAGGTGATAGGCCCAAGAGGTGGCTTTGACCAGGTTTACGCATACGACGGCAGCAGGGCGACGCACGCCCTCACGGGCGAGGAGCCAGCGTGGCCCCGCGAAAGCAGACTGGCGATCACGCTCGCTCGCCGGGCGAGTGGCCCGCGTGGCGGCCTAGCGAGTGGGCGAGTGTTCAGGCCCCCCTTGTCAGGCCACGAAGGCAACCAAAAGAATAAGAAGGAGGCTTCGCCTCGAAGTTTCCCTCCCCTGGCACCTCGTGTCAGGGTCATTAATTGTGGAGAACTCTGCTATCGACACGACGACGGCTCATCCCTCTAACGCCTTTTACCAAACCTGTCGCAGGAGCGTCGTGTCCCGGGCGGACCGGGCGAGGCCTCTCACGACATTAAATGGGGTTCGAGGGACAAGACCACGGAGGCGTGCTTAATAAATAAGTCATGGGTCGACGTGGAGGTTGGAATGATATGTGTAATTAATGTGTTGTAGATAAGTATAGCGTCACCTTCTCCTCTGCCTAGGCCATCTCGTCTATATAAGGGTGCCTCGGTGCATGAAGAAGGGGGCGGCTAGAGCAGAGAGATAGAGAAGCAGACATAGAAGAGAACCCTTATAAACATTTCCACAGTTTCCTCAACAAAGAACCAGCAGGACGTAAGGCTATTACCCACTCTGGGGGCTTGAACCTGGGTAAAAACCGTTGTGTCCATTAGTTTGCTGATTTCCGGGATCCGTCGTCGAGAGACATTAGGGTTTCCAGCCATGAAGATACCTCCTACCGAACCATATTTTCCGTCTAGGGAGTAGCCACTCCGTTAACTTGTCAGGTGAAATACGCCGACAACAGGAGTAGGGTATTACTTCATCTGAAGGCTCATACCTGTCTATATCGTGTGTTCTCGATTTTGTGCTTGACTCTGCTAAATTCAAAAGTACCCGAAGTATAAATTTATTATCGATTTCTAATCTTCAACAGTATTAATCGTGCTGTAAGTATTAAGCCGAGTGGACATGCACACATGCATGGTTGATTGATGCGATTGGTTTAATCTTATACGCCAATAAAGTTCAAATTCAACATTGGGTTTTGATGATTTACTATGAGTTTGCTTATTTCTCCCAACGGTGATTACCGGTTCAAGTTCAAACATCTTTCATCGACTAGAACTTGTCGATTTCCTTTGTCGAATTTTTTAGTGTTTTGGCTCGGCTGAACTTGTTTTTTTTTGCGAGAATAGCTACCGGTGTTGATTATTTACGGATTTGGTCCCTGGCCAGACGAAATCGCGGATGGGAGGCACTGCACCGCGCTGAGCAGCAGACGGGAGGCGCTGCATCGCGCGGAACAGCGGACGGGAGGCGTTGCGGCAGTCGGCAGTGGACGGGAGGCACGACGAAGGAATCTCACGCATTCGGCTGAAGGAATCGGTTCGGGAAAATTTTACTGTTCTAGCTCTTTCACAAATAGCCATAGTAGCGTAAACAGGAATAATTGACGTCGGTTGCTATTTTTGTGAATAATTGTGAATAATTGTGAAATTATGTGTTGAAAAATTGGCTGAGTAATAAAATTGGCATTGCAAAGTGATTTTGGTTATGGCATATGTGGTGTTTGTGCATATGTTGTTTCAGTTGATTAATTGATATGCTGTGATAGCATGTTATAATGATTTTGCTTGATGTAATGCGCTATGTGAGTGATTGCATTGATTGACCTTGAGTCAAGTTGTGGACTTGTGCTCGGATGTGTTTCTTATTTATTCGTGTGCAGGCGTTGCTTGAGGGCGAACGTGGTCGATAACGGGACCGGAACTAGGTTCATGTAGGAACTGAGGTTCGAGACTAGATTCAGAGAGAAATCGAGGTCTTCGTGGTCAAGAATGTCATGCGGGACGTTCGGGCTAGAGAACAGTACATTTGGAGGCTGGTTAGTCACATGTGTATGGTATGTGGGTTGTACACGCGTGCAAGAGTTGTATTTGGCCATGTTTGGGCCAGGTTGAGATGTATACAAACTCTTTCTATGTTGGAAGTGGAGTTGTATTTAATCTCTTTAGGATTGCTCTGTACAAATAGGGGGAGGTGTCTTCTGTTTATTTTGAGCGTCAAAGAATTAGGGTTTGTACTTTTTTATTTTGGAGTATTGTAATCGCGTATTCCACAGACAGGCCGGAGGATGCAGACGGGTTTGGTTGGGGAGGAGGCGTCTTGGTGTGGCTAAACCTAGAGGCGAAACCCTAGGGACTCCTCGCGGAGGCTCTCGGCGTCGGCAACCGCAGAGGACACGAAGATTTTTACCCGAGTTCAGGCCCCTTTTCCTTGAATGCCTTTACTTCTCGCCGATTGTTTTTAGAGGGTGTGAAGCTGATACAAAGCTCTTGAGTTACAAGTTTTCTTCTCTCGAATGCCCCGTCCCCTTTTCCCATGCACCCGGAGACCCTTATATAGGCGGGCTAACTGGAGTAGGTGAAAGGGAGGTCATCATCTTGATCCTTATACATTTATTACTCCTTCCGTCTTTGTCCCGTTCCTCGGCCTCATTAAATGCTTCGCTGCGTGCCCTTGCCGGTCCGGGACGGGACCCCTTTATGACAGTAGGTGAGGCGTCGGAGGAAGGGGCTTGTTGCGAAACCCTTGCGGTGATAAGCTGTCATGGCGAGCTGCCGTTCGACATGGTGCGGTAGTGGAAGGAGCTCGAGGCGGCCACCGTGCTCCACCTTTGCCTGCGGCGGAGGACGGCGAGGCGTCCTCGCCGCCCGATCGCTAGGCCGCCACGTAGGTGGGCGCCGAAGCGGCGGCGTGCTCGCCCACTCGCCGCCGACGCCACGTGGCCGACGCCTAGCCGGCGAGCGTGATCGCCGCCCGATGCCAAGCCGCCACGTAGGTGGGGCGCCGGCGAAGCAGCCTTCGCCCACTGCCACGGACGCCACGTGGACAACGCCGCCGGCGGGCGTGATCGCCGCCGGGTGCCAACCGCCACGTAGGTGGGGCGCCGGCGAGCGTATTCGCCCACTGCTCGCCGGACGCCACGTGGGCGGCGCCGGCGGCGAGCGTGATCGCCGCCGATTGCCAAGCCGCCACGTAGGTGGCGCCGGCAAGCAGGCGTCTCGCCCACCGCCGCCGGACGCCACGTGGGCGACGCCGGCGGCGGCCGTGATCGCCGCCCGATTGCAAGCCGCCACGTGTAGATTGTACTTTTATGCGGTGGAGAGGGTACCCTAGCGTGTACTACGTTGACAATAACGGATCGGATAAACAATAAAATCCTTCTTGCAGCTAGAGTTCTTTGCGTCCTGTGATGAATTGATTTTTGTCCGGTGTCTGAAGCAAGAGCTCCTGGCATTTTTGCCTTGGGCGTCAACTAGAAGTACTAGGTTGAGTTGCGCGTTATGCCGCGCCGTGAGAAAAAAATCTAACACGAGTTTTTTGCAAATCGAATTTGCAGAATCACGGGTCTCTTTTTTCAAAATAACTAGCGGAAGGATCTATTTACGATTCCGTTTTTTTAAATCTTCCGGGTCGAAAGAATCAGCGTTTTTTTTGTTGCAAAATAACCGGTGGAAGAACCCCCGCCGGCGAATCCATGGGAACACTATAAACCTTTGACGAATCCGCGGTTTTTAGAAAACCGCGTGGAGAGACCTAAACGTCATTTCAAATTTTTTCGGATCTAGTTTAAAAAAAATCGACGAAAGGACCTAAATGCGATTTCCAATTCAGCTATAAACCCTCGACGAACCTATGTGTTTTTTCGAAAACCGCGTGTAGGGACCGAAACGTAATTTCGATATTTCTCAGGTCTATTTTATTTAAAAAACGGCCAAAAGGATCTAAACGCGATTTTTAATTTTTTCGAAAAAACCTAAACGTGATTTCCGAATTTTTCAGAGGCCTTCCCGAGGGGGGCGACAGGTGGCCCCTAAGGAGGCGGCAATCCTTGGGGCTTTAATATATAACATACTAGTATAGTGATATGCTTGACGCAACACCCTCACAATATATTATTCCAGTTAGGTGGAAAAATCTGTATTGAGCACAATAATGGTGTAGGGACTATGGTGGAGCCAAGAGGCATGTCAATTTCAGATAAATACAAAAATGTTTGGGAAAAGGTTCCACCTAATGGACAATTATAAAGAAAAAATCAAACAACTTTCATCATTTTTTATTTATTTTTAAAATCACATCTCTTTAAAGTATATTAGGGCTGTTGTCAAATCACAAGTGGGAAAACAAAAGCTTGATTACTGCCGGAAAAGAAGGAAAGAAAGAAATAGGAAAAGGGAGGAAGAGCTCCCCATGTGACCCTCCACTAAAAATGAAATTTCATGTATCTTTCACTACAGTTGGTCATGATAGCTTTTGGAGTCCTGTAACCTACGGACATGTACAACGCTACACATTAAGACAGCATCCCCGACCCCGAGCGTCTACGTTGGAGCCGAGGCCAGCGTGGAGGAGAGTGCATGCCAGACGGTTCTGCAAGAGGCGGTGGTTCTAGGGTCCTGTTTGGCAGAGCTCTGCTCCCAGTTTCTGCAGAGTGAATCTGTGGAGTTCTGCCAAACAGCAGTTTTCTGATAATCGCTTTCAGGGTGATTCCCGTGAAGTGATTCTCCGAAATGAACTAAGGGCTGGGAGCTGAAAAAAGCTGCTTCTCCTGATTCACTCCCAACAAAGAGTCGGTTCTCCATAGAGTTTATCCTATAGATTAGTTAGAGAATCACTTTCGTGACAGAATCACTTCTCTCGAAGAATCACTTCTAACAGAGAATCAGAATCAGAGGGAGCTCTACCAAACAGGCCCTAGCTTTAGGAACACAAACACACCTGCTGCTGGGTGTGGTGTCTGGACGTAGGAGCAAGATTATGCTAAGTCTTAGATAGAAAATTAAGTCACTATAAATAACGCTAAGTACTATCTATGTAAGGTACAACAAAAGTACAACACAAAAATATACGATCACTGTTTCAATGTTTTTCTTTAATATAAGTTACACAAATCTTGAAGTAAACAAAGGGGTAAGTAATCACTATCTATTTGTCATTCATGCTTTAATATTTATGCAGCTGTCAAAAAGAAAAGCATAGAAGCACCTCTCAAATCACAGTTAGAAATAAATTTGAACTTCATGCCTAATGGTACAACAAAACCGATGAAAACATGGCAAAAACAACATAGTGTAGTGAAGTAGTACAAAAATTAATACATAACTGGTAAAGGTTATGTGTATTCGAGGCTTTGAGTTAATCACATCTTTGTCAACAATAGTATAAGAACATGAACCCTCAAAGATGGAATTGCATATGTAAATTAGTGACACAAAGTTACAAAGTTAATTATTAATGCAAATTACAAAACAAGAATGTAACATACCCATAGCATAAAGTAGTTTTTACTTACGCGACCTCATTTTTTGAAAACGTTGTAAAATCTTGTTATTTTCAATGCTTGCAAATACATTACACCATGCTATCATTCATCTATTTGTCACTCATGTTATTCTAGAACTTAGCCTTAACAATGTTCGTAGTTGAGAAGGTTTTTTCTACTATTGCAGTTGCAATAGGTAAAATCAATGTCAATTTAATAAAGCGATATACCAATAAAAAATTGTATGTCTATTACATCAAATTGAATTCAATAAATTAATCCCTAATTGGCTAATTTGGAATGTGGGTAATACAATGCGACAAAACAAGGATTAAGAGAAAATCATCTAGAGTTGATGGTGGCTGATAGATATAGCTTCACTGCTTGAGGAGGGTGTATGACTTGCCATCTTGGAGCCTGAGCTACCGTTGTGTCTCAACCCTCAGCTCTCGTCTCGTCCACAAGAAAGAGGTAGAGAGAGAAGGAGGCTAATGCTGATAGCCAATAGAGGTTCTCACTTCTCAACTTTGTGGGTTGTGTAGTGCACTATTGTATTGGCTTGGTGTGCTAGGGAGGGAAGGGTTGTGTACTATTGACCTGGACGTCTCAAGCAAGGACTTGAAATTTTCGCTATATATAGAAGAGTTTTTCATTGCTAGTTGGCCTAGGCCTCGAGCCATTGCCTCGACTGCCCGAGACCTAGCTCCGCCCCTGGTCATTGGTGGAGGTAACACAGAGATGGTGGGGGTGGTTGGGAAGATGGCAGCGACGGCCTGGCAAGGGTGGTTAGAAGGATGGTAGAGATGCCAGGGGTGGCTGGAAGGACGGTAGCGACGACCAGATCTTGACGATGGTGATGGTGACTGTGATCTTCCGTGGTGGTGGACTTCGAATTTGGACGAAGATGATGGCGGGGGTGACCGGATTTGGGTGGCTAAGGCCAGATCTGATTGGATCAGGACAACGACGAATTCGGGTGACAAGGAGAAAGCCATGATGGCACTAGGGGTTGGGCAAGTGCAGAGTGTGGAGACACCAGCAGTGGGCGAGGATGGAGATGAGTGAATGGAGGCCGCACGATGCTCGTTGGATCTGTGGCGATGTTGCAGCAAGAAAGACAACACGGCATGAGGGTAGCAGGTGAATGGGAGAGGGGAGGCCTAAGGGTGTGAGTTGAAATGCCAGTAGGGCTCGATCAGTGAACTATTATACACTCTTCAAAGGGCAGTTGTTTCCAGGCGAACCTGAGCTTAGGTGGTATCTTACTATCTTGAATGAGTTATATCTAGGTGAAGAAGATTACCACTTAAGGCTTCCATGTATCGTACATGCTCTAACAGTTCATTCCAGGATAGCAGTAGAGAGTAGACCGAGGGAAACTCACCAGTATTTGACCACGTAACCAGCTCAAATGTGATCGCTCATCCATAATAACGCAATTTTCAACTATTTCCCCAAAATATCCTCTCACTGTAATGTAGTTATGCGGTTTTACCGCGCTGTAATGTGGTGCTGCTTTCGTGCTCGTGCGCTCATCATGGCTTTTTGTATGTCGGTGTTAAGGATCATCATTGTTTTGACGAACTCGCAAGACGGTATATTCGTTTTACCGAGGGAGTGGGACTCTTCGTTTCCACCTCAAACTACACAAGCTAGTTCTGTTTACAAATCAAGACCACAGAATAGATTGTGAGCTAACTTCTTCAAAACGAGAGCCAAGATGAGCTCACTCCCCCAGCTTTGGTCATCAGCTGAGCTTGTGCAAAAAGAATCTGTTAGGGTTTGTGTCGAATATGTGTACGAGTAGGATTACAATTGGACTCTGTGTTGTAATAGGCAGGGGGAGATAGAGTAGGAGTCGGACTCTATGTCCTTGTCCCCTATATAAAGGGTGCAGCCCTGGTGTAACAGAAATAACGACTAACAATAGTAGCATAGGCAAAGAAGGGGGCGTGGCCTGCTGTGGCCGTGCTCCATGTAGCCGGTATGCTGCGGTATTGTTGATTGGGGAGGAGCGCCCATAATCAGAGCCCCGCAGATGTAGGCGCAAGCCGAACTGCGTTACCAAACATCGTGTCTCCTTGTGTCGTTCAGATTTTATATTGGTATCGGCCCTGTTTTTCCTAACAGAACCATCAGCTGTTAGCCTGTCTAGAATGTATAAAATTAACAAGGAAAGGTTTGAGTTCTATCGAAATATGCAAAAATTTCTGCCTTAAAAAGAACCATGAGCTGACGTCTTGTCTATCACGCATGAAATTCACATGAAAAAGGTTAAATTCATATAGAAAATATGCACACACAAAAAATTCCGAGTTCCAGGAGAGACATGATTTATTGTTTTCTTCTTCTTTTCCCCTTAGTGAGGTCATCACTTGAATCTGGCTAATTAATCTAGTTGTCAGTCGGGGGTTCCAAGTAGGCCATAACTTGAATGAACATCCCGAAGCGTGCAACGTGAATCACGAACCTGAAGATCCAAAATCGTTGCTTGTGACTCGTCAGTAAATTCACCGATTGCACTGGGGAAGCAGGCATGTACTGGCATTCTGGCAATTCCGTGGGGTAGTTTGGCCCGGACACCAGCGAAGGTTTAAAAAGGGAAGAAAAGCTCTCGTGCTTGGAATTACTCTCGACGGCCGTGCACCCTACGGGCCCGAAGCGTAGGGCCGTTCTCTCTCAATAAACCTAGACACGTTCGCGTGGCGCACACCACATCACACCGCGTTGACCGTTACAAGCCAAACAAAAAAAATCATATGGGTTTTGGAGGACTAATAGAGGAAAATAGATAAATATATAATTTCAAAAAGTTTCGAGCAAATGTCTGGAAAAATAACGCGGAAAAAAATAAATTCAGGAAGCTCCGAAGGGTCAATACAAAAATTGGAGCGCCTCTATATAACGACGTGCTAAAAATAAATTCTAGAAGCTCCGAAGGGTCCATGCAAAAATCGTAGTACCTCCCTGCACGAAACGATGTGCTAAAAATAATCTTCAGAACCTTCGCAGGGTTTACGCAAACATTTGAGTGCCTTTCCGTAAAAAATGAGGCGTCAAAAAACAAACGAAAGAAACCCCAAGGGTATTCTAGGGAAAAAATTAGACTCTAAATCGAAAGGTCTTTTTCACAAAAAATGACCAGAATGATTCAAACGCCACTAATATTCAAGTGCCTTTCCGTAAAAAATGGGACGTTAAAAAACAAACGAAAGAAACCTTGGAGATCTTCTAGGGAAAAAACTAGACTCTAAATCGAATGATCTTTTTCACAAAAAATAGCCGGAATGATCCAAACGTCACTACGATTTTTTCGGTATCTATTTAGGGCTCTCTCACAAAAGATTCGCGATTTTTCTGAACCAGAAGGTCCTCTTTGTAAAAAATTGCAAGAAGGACCTATACATAATTACAGATTTTTTGAGGGATCTAAACGCGAAAAAAATTTGAGCCGAGGCTCAAATCGTTGTGGAGGCGTCAATGTTGCAATCTTTAATATAGGTACTAGAATGTTTTCGCGGCGTGCCATGCCGCGCGTGTTCACGATTGCGCTAAAACGAAAGGTCCTTTCCTTGAAAAATAGCTGGAATAATCTAAATGTAATTACGCCTTTTTTGGCATTTATTTAGGGTTCTCTCACGAAAACTCCGTGATTTTGTTGAATCAAAAGGTTTTTTTCGTAAAAAGTTGCTGAAAGGACCTACACGTAACCACATTTTGTAACTACATTTTTTTTGGGGCACTCGAGGAGGGAGGACACATGGCACGTGATGCCGCACTCGTCAAAAAAACTTAAACCGAATTTTTTTTTGCAAAAAATACAACTTCGCTTTTCTCGGGAGGGGGGGTCTTTTAAATTGGCCGTGGTTGCGTAAAATCGAAAGTTCCTTTTCGTGAAAAATAGCTAGAACGGTCTAAATGTAATTACGTTTTTTTTTTGCATTTATTCAGGTCCTTTCGCAAAAAAACTCGTGATTTTGCTGAACCAAAAGGTCCTTTTCGTAAAAAACCACTAAAAGAACCTAAAAGTAATTACTAATTTTTCTTCGGTATTTATTTAGGGTCCCTTCACCAAAGATTCATGATTTTACTGAACTAAAAGGTTTTTTTCATAAAAAACCGACGGACGAAGGGACCTAAACGTAATTATTTTTTTTTGAGGGACTTTTGCGTAGCATTAACATGTGGCATATCTAACTGGGCTGGAACTTTGCCAACTTTAATATACTAGGTAGAATCACATGATGCCATGCCATATTCTTGAGAGAAAAAATCCCAGATGAGTTTTTGCAAATCGATTTATAAACCGCGAGTTTTTTTTTCAAAATAACCAAAGAGAGACCTATTTACGATTTCAAAATATTTTAAATCTTTTTGCAAAACCACCGATCGAAGGGACCGGATGTATTTATTTATTTTTGCAAAACCACCCAGCGGTCAAAAATAGTCTAGAGGAAAAAGAGCGAAAAATTATTAGAGATGACAACCTTCTTTTGTTGAGCCTAATACTCTACGCGTTCACCAGGTAATAATATATGTTCGCATAACCACCTACCGGCGAAAAATAGGTTAGAGGAAAAAGGGCAAAAAATTATTAGAGACGACAACCTTCTTTTGTCAAGTCTAACACTCTATGCGTTCACCGAGTAATAATACACGTCAAAAAATATCAGAGATCGAAATGGAAAATCGAGTTAGGGTAAAAGTCTAGAGATAGAGCTGCACACATATCTCTAGTGATGAAAACATTTTTTTCGGGAAAAACGGAGAACCCAACCGCGAATACAAAAACTACGGATTTTTTTGAGAAACGAAAAATAAATGCGAATGACCCGTACGCGAATATACGAAACGATAGGGCCCTTTTTGCAAAACCATCGATCGAAGGGACCAGATGCATTTTTATTTCCAAAAACCACCCACCGTAAAAAAATAGTCTAGAGGAAAAAGGCTAAAAATTATTAGAGATGACAATCTTCTTTTGTCGAACCTCGACACTATACGGCGTTCACCGAGTAATAATACACGCTTAAAAAATATCGAGAGATCGAGATGGAAAATCGAGTTGGGGAAAAAGTCTAAACATAGAGCTGCACACATTTCTCGGTCTTTGAAAAAAATTCGGAAAACGGATTTTTTTATGTATTTTCTTTTAAAGGTCGCTTCGGATCATGCGCTAATCCATGAACTACTATAAACCTTCGACGAATCTCTTAAACGATAGAGCCCTTTTGCAAAACCACCAATCGAAGGGACGGATGCATTTTTTTATTTCCGCAAAACCACCCACCGGTCAAAAATAGTCTAGAGGAAAAAGGGCGAAAAATTATTAGAGACGACAATCTTCTTTTGTCGAGCCTAACACTATACGTGTTCATCGAGTAATAATAACGTTTAAAAAAATATCAGAGATCGAAATGGGAAATCGAGTTGGGGAAAAAGTCTAGACATAGAGCTGCACACATTTCTCTGGTGCTGAAACAATATTTCCGGGGAAAACAGATTTTTTTTTTATGTATTTCCTTTTTTAAAAGGTTGCTCGGACCCGCGGGCGAATCCATGAACCGCTATAAACCTTCGACGAATATGTTTTTTTCGTTTTTTGGTTTTTTGTGTTTGTTAAAAAAATGGGTCGTTAGGACCCGCCGGCGAATTTATGGGCCACTATAAATCTTCGGACTAATCTACATTTTTTTAAAAAAACCGCGGTTACGACCCGTTGGCAAATCCATAAGTTGCTATAAACCTTGGACGAATCTGTGTTTTTTTTTAGGCGAAAACATTTTTTTGGTGCGAAAACATTTTTTCCAGGTTTTTTGGGTGGCGAAAACATTTTTCCCGGGTTTTTTCGGAGATGAAAACATTTTTCCTGAAAACGGAGAAAGGACTCGAACGTAGAAGCGTGGACCTATTTGTTATTTTTTTGGACCTGTTCGCTATCCTGAAAAATTAGAAAAGGGCTTGTTCGCGATTTGAAATTAACAGGAGGCTTTTTCGTAAAATTCCGCGCCAGGGACCCAAACGCGAAGAAAAAAATATATATTTGTCTCACAGAAAATCACATAGGGACCTATCCGTAATTTCGAAGGAACGGAGGGGCTTTTCCGCAAATATCCGGCATGACACGTGGATGGACTCAATGAGCTCCATTTCTTCCGCTTGTTATAAGGGGATAATGTAAGATTCTTGGCGTCTTTCTGGCCGATCGTGCATGCTGTGACTAGAAATTTTGGAGGCCTGCATGCATACATGTTTTGGTGACTGCCATACATCCGTGTGCATGCAAAGAAAGAAAAAAAAACGCTTCTGAAGACCAGCGCGGCTGATTTTGGTCCGGCGCTGCTGCTCCTTGCGATTTGATCCGGCGTCAACGTGCTTCTTTCGGTCCGGTCTTGAAGATCAATTTCTGTGATTATTTGATTAAGTCATCTTGCGAAGGTAATATCTCGAGATTCATAGATTCAATTAAGTTGATTCTTTTTGGGTTAACTTTGTAATTGAATCTAGTTTCTACAGTTAAAATTTCACATCAATCTAACGATTGGATCTTCGGAAATTTTTGTTTTAGTGAACATGTGTTAGGCTATTTTTATTTGGTCCGGCGTGAATTGATTTGGTTTGGCACAGCAGAAATTTGGTCCGGCGTACAAGCAAATATTTCTGTCCGGCGTGAAATTTGATCCGATGTACAAGCAAAATTTTGGTCCGGGACGAAATTTGATCCGCCGTGTAAGTAAAAATTTGGTCCGGCGCAATAAGTTTTTTGTTGAATCCGAACTAAGCAATTTGAGTTCAAATTGGGGTGTCTTAAAAATCATAAAAATTTGAATTTGACTTCTGCGCATTCATTCACCCCCTCTGATTGGTATATTAGTATATTTCGATCTTACAATAATTGACAATGAAATCCAACAAACGTGGGGGGCTGAAAATATTTTGTAATCTGATTCCAGCGGTTCCGGTCAGCAGCATTTTTTTCATTTTTGGGTCGCATTTCGTATTTTCCAGCGGACATTGCAAAATTTTTTTGGAAAAATCCAGCGGTCTCCACTTTGGATTTGATGATTTTCCGATTCTATGGCCGCTTGATTAGGCTGGTTTTTTCCCACTTTTTCAGTTTGGTTTTTTTTTCACTAGCTAAAATTGCAGATGTCTATTCTCACTAAAAAATTTAAACACATCGATTCTGTTGGAAAGAAGTAAAAAAATATTTTGCTGTGGATACCGTCGGCTGCTATTTTTTTAGTGTAGTAGCCCTTTGTGTATAATTTTTTCGAAAATAGGTATGGTCGCGACGATATCCCGGAAATTCAGTGGACTTAGTGCACAATATTATTTGAAGCGGTTAGGGCCGGTGAGATTCTTGTTTTGCGCGGTCGTAACGCATTGGATTTCTTTACAGTGGTTAGAGAGAGCCAAAAAATATACCTTGATCTAAAAGAATTGGAAAACTATGCCTCTATTGCCATATGGTAGGGTGACAATAGCGTAAAACGCAGAAAAAGTCAGTCTTATTTTGATAGTTGCTATAAATTTAGAGTTCAAACCAGCATTTAATAAATTCAGAAAAAATCATATTTGTCAGTGATATTTCATATAGAATTTCATAAAATTATTTGTCAGTTACTTTTTTGACAAAAAATTCAAATTTCATTGTTCGTCATTCTCTTTCGATGTGTGATAAATTTGACGACAAATCATAGTAAAACATTGAATAAACTTGACATTGAAATTATAAAGTGCAGTAAATATAACAACTACAACAGCATGGTGTGTGAACTACATACATGCCTTAGTGAATTCATAAAACTGGTTTACAACATGAGTATATGCCTTTGGTGAAAGACTAAGTCACAGAACCATACATTCTATGGCTATGATTGTCAGTGTAGGTCGCTACAATAAAAATGATAGTAGTTATCTATTGGTTCCTACCGGGGTACTACATTTGGATATCTGATAGGACTTAATGTAATATCATCGTCAGGATTCGGAGGACTCCGTAGATGCAAAGTTCGTGGCCTAGGTGGCATAAAATCGTCGTCATCATCGTCATTTGTATGGTTAGAAGCTAGCCCTCCAACGGTGTTGGTTGAACATCCTCTTGCAATGTTTCTCGAATTGCCTGTTGTAGTAGAGTTTGGACGGCCTGTTGTGATAGTGCTTGAACGTTGAGATCTAGGTGGCATGAAATCGTTATCATCATCGTCATCGTCATTTGCGTAGTTAGGAGCAAGACCCCCTTCTGTGATGGTTGTACGTCCTCTTGAATTTGTTGCTACAACAGTACTAGGTGCACCTCTACCCCTCCAGTTAGATCCTCTTCTATATCTTATGCGCGAACTAGGCATCACACCATTGTCGAAGAGCATAAACATCACTGCGAATTTTGGAATATCTTTGTTCAGCAACTCTGCATCCTCCGGGAAAGAGTAACACACAAGACGAGCATACAAATTAGTGAACTTATGAATAACACTAAAAAGATTAGTAAGGTGAACAAATAGGAAATAACTAATCTTAATGTGCTCACGTCTTGATTGAGCAAAGATCAAGACTATAAAATATCGTAGGGAAACCTATAGCAGAAAGGTTCGGCTAGTTCACATACCCTAAAATACCTTTGATGCCAACATTGCAAGTGTGCCTTGAAGTCATCAGAGGTCAGAAGGTTCAGGCCAGAGGTTGTCACATTATGCCTCGATGATGTGGGACACCACTCTTGCAATTTGGACACCACTTGACTTAGGTTCTCATTTTTGAACGGATTGTAATTCCAACTACGCGTAACCTTCAACGTGTAATGAAGGGCTACGCTACTCATATCAGGTGTCCACGAAAATGCTTTACTTGAGGATCCGGCCATGGTGAAGTTTGAGTCAGAGGTGTGTATGTGTGCCTGTGGTTTGGCCTTTTACAGTCTCGAAGGGGTGGTGTATGGACTAAGTGTTGGAATGTAATATTCAAGCATGCAGATGAACAACAAAATGATGGAGTGTGTAGTCAAGTCAGACTGAAAAGACAGTCATGCATGCGAGGTGTCAGTACTGACAAATATACTGTGCAATACGTGGTCACTTCAAAGTTAAAAGTAGATAGTGAATGGTCATTTCAGACTATGCAGTCCAACTAAATTATTTTTCTTAAAAATATATATGTATGTAAATGTATTTGTACGAACCAACTAAATCACTATACTGTTTCTATAATCTCTTTGTTCCTATTAGGTTTTTCAGACCTCATATTGAAATGAGGCATGATCGTCAAACTGGTGATGTTTTTTAAGTGCTTGATGGTTTGATGTTTAAGAATGGTTTCCTATATAAAAGGGTTGCTCGTAGTTCTTTGATTTACTGAGGGATACAACCAACGAAGAATGAATTTCTCAAGTTCTCTTCTAGTCCAAGCAATAGAAGTTCTGCTGATGACTTGGATTGGGTCTCAATGCACACTTCATTTGCACATTCTTGTTTTGGTTATCTAATCGCCCTAAAAAAATTGCTCCACGAGAGTTGTTGATTCAGTCTGAGAAAGCAAAAAAACATCGTGTTGTCACGTTGCTCCTAAAAATATATATCTATCGACATCTATCTGTAAAAAACATCTACATTCCTGAAAATATATTATTTTCCCTAACAATATATATGTACGTAAATGTATTTGTACAAACCAACTAAATACATTACGGAATACATAAGTTAAATCACTTGTGACTTCGAAAGGTGATGGATGCTTTTAGAATTTCACAACTATTGTTAGTACAAGGAGATAATTACGGAATACGTAAGTTAAATCAGGCAAAAATATCCGAAAGCGATGGGAGGTAATCGAAGTATACATAAGTTAACAAAGCCAAATATGATATCTAGAAACCACTTCGAAAGACATCCATGACCAACTTTGTCTCCTTTGTAGGAAACGAATTACTTCGCAAGAATAGCGTACAATACAACAAGGATAGCTACAGACACAATCTTCTCTAACCACTTGACATGATCTAAAATACGCTCTATCTTGAACATCAGCATATTCAGCCTCTACTCAAGCATAGGGTCCATCCTCTCCTCTATAGAAGGCTGCATCCTCTGTGGTACTGTGGTTGTAGGACGCTCCATCGAGGTGTCCATGGTGTCCGCCCACTAGAAATATTGGCACCCTGCAGCCTACGTGATGAGGTGAACAAGCTTTTAGACCGTGCAAAGAAAGGAGATCTCTCTGAACAACTACACAACTCGAACAAGAAAAAATCTTATTTACAAGAAGGAAGCAAACTAACTTTTCACTTACGGAGAAAAAAGGACATTTGTAGAACACCCGGCGATTATTTTCCTGAGTGTTGGTGTAGAACACATTAGTTTGCACATAGCAGTTAGGACAATCAACCTGCCTTGCATTGGCAAGCGCACGAGCCCTTTGATTTCCTGAGCTCGCCATTTGAGACATAGCCTTTCAAGGTAAGAATGGGATGAGAATGAGGATATGTGGAAGCAGAGCTGGTATGAAGGCCTATGTATAGAGGCAGTGCATACATTCGGCTAGAACAATGGAGGCAAATAGAGACACACAGGGGCAAGTTGGTATTTTCATGCACCAGGGGCAAAAGAAGCTGCAGTTCCTACTCCGCGACAAATTAGCTCACAAGAACTAGAGTAAATACTTCTGTTCTATTTCCAGTGTTTCATTTCCCTGCATCCAATAGCCTTTGTTAGCATTTGTTTCTGACTAAGCTTTGACACTGTTTCTGTAATCTCAATGTTCCTATTAGGTTCTGTAGACCTCATATTGAAATGAGGTGTGATCATCAAACAAGGAAATGCTCCAACTCCAATGAATCAAATCTTGAACCTTCCACTTCTATTGAAAATTATGAAGGATCTGCAGTAACAGTTAGAAAGTAGGATATTAAGAAAGGCTGTGTGGATAAAATTTTTACAGCTGATGACCATCAGAAGAATATAATATCCATTAATGACAACGTGTAGTAAAATCGGCCTGACAAAGCTAATGGTAGAGTGTGGTCAAATCAGCTTGAGAAAGTGCGGGAATCGCATAGTTTCGAAGCATTTTTCAGGCCGATGTGAGAACTCACTACCAATAGAGCTGCTGCTCTTGAGTTGTCTAATCGACCTTACAATGCTGCTCCCCATGAGTTGTGTAATCGTGATGAATCAGGCGAACGTGAGAAAGCAAAAGATCTTATGTGCAATTTCACTAAAAGAAGCTACAATTCTTGCTTCACGACAAATCAGCTTACAAGAACTAGAGTAAATACTTCCGTTCTATTTCCAATGTTTTCTTTTCCTGCATCCAATAGCCTTCTGTTAGCATTTGTTTCTGACCAGGCTTTGGCACTGTTTTCATAATCTCATTGTTCCTATTAGATTCTTTAGACCTCACATTGAAATGATGTGTGATCGTCAAATTGGTGATACTTTTGAAGTGCTTGATGGTTTGATGTTCAAGGATGGTTTCCTGTATAAAAGGGTTGCTCTTAGTTCTTTGATTTACTAGGGGATACAACTAACAGAGACCGAGCTTCTCAAATTCTCTTCTAGTATAAGCAATACAAGTTCTGCTGATGACTTGGATTGGATCTCCAACATCTATGGTCCTAAGAAGACGAACCTGCGCAGAGAACGGGATATGAAGGCATCGTCTTGGAAACTCGACCTGACAAAGCTGCTACTTGTGACTTGTCTAATCGGCCTAACAAAGCTACACGTCCGTGAGTTGTCTAACCGCCTTGAAAAAACCATCACTTTTATCAGGGAATCGCAAAAAGATCATGTTATGAAAGCAACATACCATATGGACATAGTAATAAGGATAATCATCCTTATACCACTATGAATAGGGAAAATTGATATAATGCCACTCTCAAGAGTGGTGCGAGTCAAAATGCCACTCTCGATATTGCCTTTGTTAAAATGCCACTCTGCTCGTGCCCTCCTCGCCAAAATGCCATTTTCGATTTTCTAAAATGAATTTAAGCTATTGTGTGTAGTTTTAGCCACGGAAATGACCGTCGTGCCCCAACCGGACCCTTCTTCCGTGGTTTCACCGAACCATTTCCAAGCAGAGACTCCTCGCAGCAATCTGTTCTTCCTCAACACATTAATATTCATATCAATTCTCAATCTCGGCAGAAGAGAGAAGATTGAGAGGACAAGATTTGAACAGCGGCTTGCTAATTCTACTTCAAAGACGACCGCCAATATTCATATCAATTCTCAATCTCAACACATTGCTCATCTCATTACCGAGCAGAAAAGTTGGCATAATTATGAATTGGCATGCTTATGCCCCAAAGACCCAAGAAAACAAAACATTGCTAAAATTTCAAGAAATTGAAGCAAATATCAACTAGTCGAGCAATGACAAGTAATGGAGTAATAGCTTCAGCTTAACTTTATTTAAGAAAGAACTATCTGAACCCACCAAGATCTCTACCCACTCATGAGGTGAACCTCAAATTATCGAAAAGAGAGTACCATATTGAAATGCAGGATTGAAACACACAAACACAATACCACATAGTTCTCATTTCCGTGATATCCTCCTCAATGTGCTACTCTACACCAAAACCGCCTAAATTCCAACGCCGTCACTCGGAATCGGGAGCGAGTAATGCGATCTCGGTGCGACTCAACCCGCTTGCCGCCAATGCGGTGCGGTAGTGATTCCTTCATCTTCCTTCTCCGCATCCGAATCCAACTTGAAATGCGAGGACATGGGTATCCCTCCATCCGCAGCTCCATGCCCAAAGATCGTGTACCCGCTTCGGTGCACGGTTCCTTCTGGAGAGGACGGAGGCGTCGCCGCTACGGCCAGCACGCGCAGCGCAAGGTGGCCGTTGAACTGCAGCGTGGCGGCGGCTGCCTGTGGGTAGTCCTCGTGGGTGCGGCACTTGATGGTGTAGTCGGCGCGGTCATACTGAGCGCTGCAACGTGGGCAACGGCGCCGGTGAAGAAGGAGAACCCCATCGCACCATCCACATGCCTGCAGCGCGCATTTCCATTTGCGGCATGCCCTAAATGAAGGTTTGGTTCGGGAGGAAGGACAGATCGCTGCGAGTCTCGCCATGAAGCTGGCTCGGTGAAACCACGGAAGAAGGGTCTGTCGAGGCACGACGGTCATTTCCCGTGGCTAAAACTGCACATAATAGCGAAATTCATTTTAGAAAATCGAAAATGGCATTTTGGCGAGGAGGGCACGAGCAAAGTGGCATTTTAACAAAGGCAATATCGAGAGTGGCATTTTGGCTCGCACCACTCTTGAGAGTGGCATTATATCAATTTTCCCCTATGAATAGGCTAAAGGCATACATGAATCACACATACGAACTTCATTACAGCAATAGAACCGATCGCTTTGTGGAACTTCAACTCTAATCCGGTTGCCGCTTTCTTGTATGGTGGACTTGGTCTTCTGGGTATGTCAACCAGTCAGGTGCATGCATCGTGCTCCGTAAGTCATATTGTGTGTCCTGTGTTGCGCGAGGTGTGTCATCAATTTGGCTGGGTGCGAGGTGTTGTGCGGCCAACATGTCGTCCACCCACGCAGGAGTTTGCATTGGTACATACTGTTATTGCCATGGCCAAAAGTGAGTGCGACAATAACATACAATACAATAACACTTACCGATGTTGGCCGCGGTGTTGTGGAGCCCTGTGCCCACCGGGAGAACTCGTCCCTAGAAATTTGCATCCACGTACTGTTAACACGGCTCCACGTTGGGAGTCACTTCAACTGGACAAACATACCTGCTATGGCGCACGCACAGATGATGACCCCACACCATAATCATGCATGGAGTACGGGGTGTAGGTATGGCTGAACCAAGTTTGTTGAAGTATCGGCGCGAATGTACCCCAAGCTGAACATCCTGGTGGCAAGTCCTGATGGGGGTGTCCACGTCAGTGTGTATGTGGACCTCAGCAGCTATACTTTTTGGCTGTGGAAAGAGAGTTCGATCCCGACGTGCGTCCAACAGAAAAACATGATACGAATGGTAATGTTAGGCACGTCAGATAAAGGTATGTTGCATAGCACATAATAATTTTAACGAAAGAGAATATACTTGACGTGGCACCTGCGTAGATGAGGTGCCTACACCGAAATCGTGCATGCCATGGGGGTGTACGTCTGCCTGAAGCCGAAATCCTGCTGTAAACGTACCGGCACAGATGTACCCTGGCACTTGTAGGAGGCAAGTCCTGATCGGGGGAGTTCGGGTCCGAGTCTATGTTCACCTCGGCAGCTGTACATGTGGACAATAGAGCTAGTGATTCATCGTAGTGCCCAGATAACGATGGCAGGAGAGAGCGATCCCTGCGTGCACACTGCAAAAGAACATGGCATGGCAAACAAAATTACATTGCATAAGTACTACGAAGTATTCAAATGAAATATATATGTCATACCTGCGTATCCTGAAGGCCATGCTGAGCTAAAGACCAGCGAGCGAAGCTCGATCGTTTGCCGGCCACTCTTAGTTGTGATGACCCAGGAGATACGGGTTATGCGCCTCCGCGAGCACCCGGTACAACAACGTCGCTATGATGGCCACACATAACAGGCTTGACGATGCCCTTTGCATTATCCGAGACAGAATGTAGTACACCAAGGAGACCAGTAATAGTGTTGTGCCTCTCTTGTCGTAGTGCATCGGAAGCCTCGTCGACGATACGGTTCGCATGATCGAACTACACGAACAACGCTAGAAGCTGGTTAGACATGAATAAAAATATGAATGAAACGTACGTTGTGCTCGTACTGTGTTGTCTTGCTGTGATGCGTGGTGCAGAGGGTGACCAAGACCCAATTGGTCAGCGTGCGTGACCTCCTCGGGCCTCAGAGGACCAGGTCTCGTAAGTCTATCATGCGTCCGTGGCACGTACCACTCTAAGTACGCGACGTACGACTCCAAGTCGTATGGTCGATCCTCCGCCACTACCTGCTCTGTGATGGACTGCTCCCACGCAGTGGTCCACGGTAACTGTGTTTGGCGCCAGTCGTCGCTCTGTTGGCCCTTTTAAGATTGCCTACAATGAAAGAAATTCACAAGTTATGAATTTGAATTACATACAGTAGTCTAGTAGAATAGCGTAGAGTTGAATAATATGAATTGCACTTACCTATGCACTTTTTGTGGCAATGGTGGGCCAACTAGAGGGGGGATTTGCTGATGAAGTCCGAACTGGTGCATCACTTGGCCTGGGCAATGAGGCTCAACCATGTGACAGAACACTAGGTGGCATGTTGTCAGCAGTAGTGCACATCCTGTCCGCACTATTCTGACAATCCATGTGGCGCCATAGTCAGTAAGAAATGCGCTGTCCATGGTTGCCAAATAATATCATCCTCGTGTAGGGTCTCGAAGTAGTTATGAAACTCTGCGTAAACTCGACGAGTCCTCTCCCTTGCCCATGCCAAACGGCTGGCTATCCACCACGTGCCTATGGTAGGCCCGTCGATCAGGTCCCTGCCATCACCGTAGAAAGGAGCCTCCAAGGGATAAGGGTGAACGGGCTCCTTGAAGTACGGTCGCCTGACAAGAAAGTGCCCCCAGGATCATATCTGAAGGAGAGAATAGTACACTGCAAGCACAGGCTCATCTCCTGTTGTCTTTAGGCATGCTATGCACAATCCCTTGTATGTCGCACTAAGCACAGCTGATCTAAAGCTAAATTGCATCATGTCATCCAACTTGGCATCAGCCAATGCCTCGGCGATGTGCATGAAGCTCAGGTACACATAGTCTCCTTGCGTAGAAGGGAACAATACCCAGCTGAACGAAAATAGTAGGTACGCCACAAGGTGAGTCCTCACTACATACGCTGGCGCATCAGGGGGACATTGCACATAGCGACGAAGTCAGGACTGTGGAACCCCTCGACTGTTCTTCGAGACTGGATGACCGAATCTGTGCTACAACCTGACCCTCCAATCAGGCCACTTCGGTGGTGGAACTATCGGTCTACCCCTGATAGGCAAACCGGTAATGAGGGAAACGTCCTGTAGGGTGACGGCCATCTCCCCCCGGTGGAAGTGGAATGTGTAAGTCTCCGGCCTCCAATGATCGACGAGCACAGACAGTAGAGCACCGTCCAAAGAGAAGCAATGCCCGATGTCCATCATTTGTGCCAATGGCAACAGACCTGCCTGTCGTAGAAAAGGGACGTACCGCACGTCCAAGGGCTAGTGGTCCTTCGGACCCCTGAGAACGAACGATCGTGAACCGTCCCCCGTCAACCAAGCCCTGCTACGATGCTTGAAATCATAGGATAGGTCAAGCAAAGTCTGTGCATGTGCAGCTATGTCCTGCAAAAAGACAAGAAAAAAACAAGATGGAACGAAGAGTTAGATTAGCAAATAACACCAAACCACATAACATGACAGCACATAACAAGAAAGTACATGACATTATATAACATGACATTACATAACGTGACATTACATGCTACTACTACAATCACACGTCAAAGTACATTGTCCGAGGTTCCTATGGATAGTTAGATGAGTCTGCCCTATTCGGACAGTTCTTCACTGTATGGCCCACCCCCCCTGCACAACTGGTACCTCCGTGGAGCTGGTACATCTCCACACTGACTTGCGTCCATGTCATTACAAATTCGTGGTGACTGTCACCGTCCACGCCCAATCCTCTTCAGACAGTCATTCTAAAACTAAGTCACTTGGCCCAGCCACAACTCCCTGTAATGCATGTCCAGGTCGTAGGAGTTGAACTTTGAACTCCATGTCCCGAATAGATGGTCAGTGCTGAAGTACTCAGATATGTAGGATGCGGATGACTAACGGAGAACAGCGCACGCCGCATATATATGGGAGCACAGTTTGTGCAGCAGTTTCAACTTGTTGCAGGTGCATATCGCTACATCGCGTATTGTGCACACTTGTTTACAGTATCCCCGGCAATGGCCCTCTGCTGGCTCCATCGTGTGCCTGCATGTCTCCTCATCCAACACTCTCCATATTGCCTCAAACTTCCGCCTCTGGTTCTGCAAGCAGAGCCTCTTGAATGTCTTCATGATTTTCTTGCTGCGGAACCGCCAATGCAAGTTCGTGGCAACGGCAAGATGCCTCATGCACCATCGATTGACAATGTCATTCCACTGGTACGGTGGCTGTGTACCTCCTTGCATGATGTTGATGGAGGACATTAACCCAATATACCTGTTTGTGATGAGGCACACGTTCGGGCAGTCTTGGACAACTGCCTGCTTGACATTTGCTAGAAACCACAACCAGCACTCTGTGTTCTCACTTTCGACGATCGTATAGGCCACCGAGAGTAGCTGGTCGTTGGCGTCTATGGCGATCGCCATCAGTATGGTGCCTTTGTACTTGCCAGACAGAAATGTGCCATCTATGGTTAGCATTGGCCTGTAGTACTTAAATCCTTGAATGGCAGGTCCGAACGCCCAGAACACACGGTCTAGGATGAAATAGTTTAAACCCTTCATGGGGTGGGGTCTGTCCACCTTGTTGATGTAGGTCTCCTGACTTGCTTCAGCAATCTGGTGAAGCATCTATGGAACAAGGTTGTACGTCTCTTCGTACAAGCCGTACATTATCTCTATAACTTTCTTCTTCGCTCGTCACACCTTGCCGTAGCTTATAGGATATCCAACCATGTTAACCACATCAGCCATCAGTAACTTCAGTGAAATGGTCACGTCCGCCGTAACCAAGTGAGAAATCAGGCTGGCCACATATGAGGATGTTACATTTCTGTGCTTCTGTAGTGGCTCAGCCAGCACACATGTGTGATCCGTCCGGACTATTATCTTGAAGCCCGAACTTGTGTCCTTGAACTTTTGCGCGCGGATCTTGCCGGACACTCAGGATCCAGGCACTTCACAACATACGTATCTGGGTTGGACCTGAACACCCGGTACGTGCGACTGATGTTCACCGCATATCTCGCAATTGCCTACTGGGTGGTACTCTTCGTAGGGAAGCGTTGCCCTACCAGTAGAGTGTCCTGATCGAACTCCCAACCATGGCTGCCTTTGTCCGACAACACAAGGGAAGACATCACCAGATTATTGAGCCGCGAAGACACGTACTCCACATTAGTGGACATAATGCCACCGACAAGAGTTGCATCGTCATCTTCGTTGTTGTCTATGCCAACGTCCTCATCATCATCAGACGTTGCTATGCTCTCCAGGGCTTCCAGGTGTTCGTGGTAGTCAATACGAGCGAACCACCATTGCCCAATGTCTTTGTTTGCCTGAAATTCATCCACAGCAGCGTCCTCCTGGATGCCCCCAGAGGATGCTTCGATGGCGGCGCCACCACCACCATGAGGACTTGAGGTTTCTCCTCTGTCCAGGAAGCGCACATACACCATCAGGTGACAGTGTATCATCGCTAGAGGGTTCATCACAATTTGCATGTATTCCCCCCACTGTGCGCTTCTCGCGATCTTGCATAGCATCCACAAATAGTCCGTCGAATCTCCCACAACTCTAGCATGTATAGCTTGATGACAAGCTTCTTTCGGGCGGTTCGCCTGTCAAATGTGTCCCGCACGTATCTCCAGATCTCGGCCAGGTCCATCTTTGTCAGACTCGGAGCCCGGATCACCTTCCGTTCGCAGTTCAAAAGGTCCACCCCATATGGACCCTCTCGAACAATGCCTTCGCCATAAAACATGAACAATTCTAGGATATCTGCCATGTAGTACTTACCATAGTAAATGACGCATCACATTAAATTACTATAACATTATTAAAATTATGCATACATCACGGTATTATTATGTGACTAGTTTTAGAACATGTCAGGCTATGTTTAGGATCTCATTACCGATGCCCTAATTGCTAGTTAAACGATCAAGCTTGCATAACCTATGATTTTACAATGAAGTTTGCATAAGCTATCATTTATTCATATTGTCCAGCTGCGATGAAATTTTGAGGATGCCATTCACTGGGATGATGCAGGAAATGGTGCCACCAGGATCATCTTTGCACCATCCCATCTTGCCCATCATGTTCAAGTTTTTTTCTTGCAGGGTGTGAGTGCATACTTGCATACTTTAAAGAGCTGAGGATTGCCGAGAGGTAAGGCTGCCCACGTGTCCCCCAAACGTTTTTGCGAAAAACCCCTCTATTTCTTTGAATTACGGATAGGTCCTACGTATTACGAATAGGTCCTTCGCGATTTTTGTGAGACAGAGATTTTTTTTTCTTCGCTTAGGTCCTCGACGCGTGTTTTTTGAAAAAACCTCCGTTAATTTCAAATCGCGAACAAGCCCTTTTCTAATTTTTTCAGATAGCGAAACAGGTCCAAAAATATCAAGCAGTCCTGGTTCTTCGTTCGTGTCCTTTATCCGTTTTCCCCAAAAAATGTTTTCGCCAATTTAAAAACCGGAAAAATATTTTCGTCACCAAAAAACTTAAAAATTTGTTTCGTCACAAAAAACACAGATTAAATCGAATGTTTTAAGCAACTTATGGCTTTGCTAACGGGTCATAACCGGGGGTTTTTTAAACCTACCACCCATTTTATTTAAAAATGCGAAATCGAAAATTCGACACATTTTATCAAACGACGGGTTGTAACCGCGGTTTTCTAAAAAAAATGTAGATTCCTCGAAGGTTTATAGCTAACGACCTATTTTTTAAAATAAATATAAAAACCGAATATAGAACGGCGCAGCGTAGCGCGCTATTATTGCTAGTTATTACTAAAGCTATGGACAATCAACCAAAGTTGTTGCACATATTATATTCATATTATATTCAGGTGACGTATACTATCAACCAAGCTACTGAATTTTATTTGTTGTGGTTTTTATGTTGGTTCCAAACTCCTTTTTGAACAAAGTTTACATCCTTGAAAGTGATATATCCTTGAAAGTGACTTTTCTATCGTCATTGTAAAATAGATGAAATTAATGTTTTACTGAAAGACATTATTTTAGTCTTCCAGATAAGGTGGCATTGGATACATATATTTACCTATTAAGCGTGGAAGGCTGGCCGAGCGATCAACGACGCCACGTCACGTTGTTCGCGGAAAACCCCTTGGAAAAAAACAACGATGCGTTCGGGTCCTCGGCTCGGTTGTTTTGGCGGGCAAAGCATGCCTGCGGCGGGAAAACCCTAGCGCCACCCACGAGGTCCAGGCTTTTTCTCCCAAACGCCACGTTCCTGCGCGACCTTGGTTATGCTGCCGCAGGTTCTTCCTCCTTCGACGATTCACGAATCGCCGTTGGATCCGCTTTCGCTCATGCTTGGTTCTTCCTCGTGCTATGCCGCCGCAGGTTCTTCCTCCTTCGACGATTCGCGAATCGCTGGTTGGATCTGCTCGCTCTGCCACTGGTTCTTCCTCGTGCTGATGCCGCTGCTGGTTCTTCCTCCTTCGACGATTCGCGCCGCTGGTTCTTCCTTCTTCGATGGTTCGTGAATCACTGGTTAGATCTGCTCACTCTTCTTCGGCTCGTCCTGATGCTGCCGTTGGTTCTTCCTCGTGCTGATGCCGCCGGTGGTTCTTCCTCCTTCGACGATTCGTGAATCTCTGGTTAGATCCCTTCGCTCTTCTCCGGTGTCTCGCTCCTCCCAATGGTATGTCGCCGCTCTCCCTCATTCTTGCCCCTTCCGCCCCCTTCCGTCCGCTCCCCGTTGGTTCGTTCTTGCCGGTGCGCCTGCCATGCTCGGCCCCCGATTATACCCTACTCTATCTCTTTTGCCCCAATGTACTCGTTTTTATCGTATCAAATAGGAATCCTTGGTTAGATCCGTGAGGTCGCCCTTTGATTAGTGCATAATGCATGTGCCTTACAAGACCTCGACCCTAGATTAAACTTTTCCCTTATGCGATGTAGTGTTTTTGTTTGAGAATACTCTTCTTTGTCGGATCGTTCTACATATATCGAATTTTGTGCTTCGAGTAATAATGAATCAGATGAGAAATCAGAGAGAGATAGATTATCTGATTGCTGAATGATGGATCGTAAAAATAGAACTGAACTTGTGCTTTCTTATGAGGTCGAGGATGGAGATTAGATGCTTATTGGTGGTTTTTCCATGAGGGTGAGTAATGTTGCTACTACTAAATTTATTTATGTCAGCTGATTGTCTGTGTTTCATGTATGTGCACTTCTTATTTACATAAGCCTGCGCTTTGCCTAGATTATACTCACCATTTCCCAGTTCATTAAACCTATGATAGAGAGGGTGTATGTATTCCTATCAGAATAGGGGATTGGAATTGGAATCGGTTTTAGTTTTATTTATCGAAGGTGGAATGTCAAAATTTACTTTACTACGGATTTATATTCTGCTGTTTTGTCCCTATCCAGACTCGGTTTTGAGCATCCTTAGAAGGCAAGTTCCCATCTTTCCTCTCCCATACATCTGCGTTGACTTCTACTATTAGTACTTCGTGCCTTAGTTAGTGTCTCTGGAGTATTTTATAGGCTACTGGAGTGATGAAAAAATAGGTTGAGGGGGGCATGTGACTGAAAACATATATATATATATATATATATATATATATATATATAAGGTTTATGCTACCCTGTTAACACCAGTGATAGAGATGATTATTCACTTGGTTACATGCTTTGTGGGCATGCGCTACGCTGTATGTACTGGTAATTCATATGGTCATATTATGAAACCAAGTACTAGATTGTATTCTTTTGCATACTCTAATTACATTGTTTTGTACTTGGAATTGTTTTGGAAGCCTTTGTTTGAGAGATTCAGGGAGGGCACTGAATTCTGCTATGACCCAGAAAAAAAGATATGTACTCTAATTCATACATTCATGTGCCAATGCTTTTATCTCGACGGCCTTGTTCGTTTATGTTCTTAAGCATGTTCATATATGTTCTTGCTTTCGATCATGTGCACCATGTCGTTATATACAAGTGAATTTTGATATCCATGGTTCGATTTTGGTTGTATGTAATGTTTGGTGCTTTAGGCGGAGTTAACTCGATACAAGAACTTCAAGGAAGGGCGAAGAGAACCCTCTGTTGTAGTCTTATATTCCTTGATATTTAATTCATTAGATTTGAGGAGGCGGAGAGTAATTGCAATGAAGCTCTAAATCTGGATGATCGTTATGTTAAAGCATACTCACGCCAAATTCTTGCAAGAAAAGAACTTTGTAAGCAATGAAGTGATGTACGGTACCCTACATTTAACTTTTCTTTCTTTTCTTTTGAGTTTAATCGTTGTTTTAGTGAACATTGACAAGGAGTGTACATTAGTTATGTGAGTATAGATGCTGCATTTGCTATCATTATTTATCCTAGCAATCCAGAGCTGAGGAAGTAGTATTCTAAGATAAGCATTTCACACAGAGATCAACAATCTTTAGAAGAAAGATATGTACTCTAATTCCTTCTGTTCATGTGCCAATGCTTTTAGCAGATTAGCCTTGCTCGTTTATGTTCTTGTGCATGTTCATTTATGTTCTTGCTCTGATGATGTGCACCATGTCGTTATATATAAGTGAATTTTGATATCCATGGTTCCGATTTTGGTTGTATGTAATGTTTGGTGCTTTAGGCGAGTTAACTCGATACAAGAACTTCAAGGAAGGGCAGAAGAGAACTCTCTGTTGTAGTCTTATATTCCTTGATATTTAATTCATTAGATTTAAGGAGGCAGAGAGTAATTGCAATGAAGCTCTAAATCTGGATGATCATTATGTTAAAGCATACTCACGCCAAATTACTGCAAGAAAAGAACTTTGGAAGCTTAATGAAGCGATGTACGGTACCCTACATTTAACTTTTCTTTCTTTTCTTTTGAGTTTAATCATTGTTTTAGTGAACATTGACAAGGAGTGTACATTAGTTATGTGAGTATAGATGCTGCATTTGCTATCATTATTTATCCTAACAATCCAGAGCTAAGGAAGTAGTATTCTAAGATAAAAGCATTTCACACAGAGATCAACAATCTTTACTTCAAATTTTCATCGACATCGATCAAAATTTCACATTTCTTAGTTATAAAATCTCATTTAAGCTAAAAAATTATAGCAAAATAGATATGACTTTTCACGGTGATATGGTGGTAGGAGTTTTGGTGGTGTCAGATTGCTTCTCCTGAATAAGCTTACTAATTATGCGAAAAAAGGGCTCGATGAACTTGATGCCACCTAAATGTACAGCTTTACGAATACGATAAAACAAAAGATAAAAAGGATAGCGATTATCATCTACCAAGTGGTTCCCGAAGATAGGTTCTACTGCATACTTACAGTGCCATGATACTTATGCAGTTTCCTTTGTTTATGCACTATTTATACATGATTAATTGAATATGTTTTATGACTAAAGACATTTTAAATTTGCCTACCACATTACGTAAGTTAGCACGTGCCATATGCATAGCTCTTGCTTTTACGCTATTTTTGATATGTTTGATTTTTTGTTGTTTTAGAACTTGAAAGTTATTTTCTGACCTTTGGTTTTATAATTTCTATGGTCCTCTACATGTCTCTTACGCTTTTGTTGCATTTATTAAAACCGATGCATTTCATATTTCTGCAGCACACTATTCTTGGCGAGAGAAATATTATGTATGTTACTCACTTTTGTTCCACCTCCTGGTTTGATTCCTTTATTGTTTTTGCTATCTTTTATTACTTTGGCTAGACAATCTTTGTTAGTAGGTGAGATCAAGTTTTCTAAGTTAATATAGCTTATCCCAACTTTGATGCATGTTGATGCCTCAACATTCTTTGATGTAGTTGTCGATATTTGATTTATTATGTTCTGATTTCTTTAATGTAGTTAGTATGATTCGGAAGTATGAATAACTTATCTATTAAGCGTAGAAGATTTCACGACCTCCCAATAAGATGCCGTCTGATCCTCGCGTCACAGTCGTCAATGTTTAATCTTGCTCCACTTTGTTTGAGGTACGTAGCTCATAACAATGTTCTTCTTTAGTGATCAATTCGTCCAATGGTTTGCTATTGTTGGTTTGTGCTCGGTGAATAGACTGATTATAGTCAGAATGGGTCTATTTACTTCGCTTTAGTTTTTTACTTATGATTGGTTAAGATGATAGACTGGTTACTATTTTGTAAAAGGAATTCATGTTTTCACAGTTTATCTGCTTATATGTTTTCCCCCTTTACTGTTTGGTATGTGTATGCCAACCATTGTGACTATTCTATATTTTTCAGGTCCTAAGATTTTGCCAGCAAATTTTACTTACATGCATTGCTCGAAAGTGCTCGGTTATGGTAATCTCATGTTCTCCTATAGCTAAATCTAGCATATGGTCCTTCATTTATTAGAGGTAAATGCAGGTCTGGAGATGATTACACCATTCAAGGTTGTCGTTATCCTTTGCAAATTCCAGGTGTGCTCCTTTACAGGTTTTCAAGTATTCGTTCATTTCCTTTATTCTGTTTAGTTCAGTTGTTGAGCAAGAGATTTTATGTTGTTATTTGTGGAACCGGATCAATTTGTTTAGTTTGGTCATTGTACAGATTAATTATATTACTTTTTTTACATAGTTCCGTTTCATTTATGGCCTCTGCAAAGTAATTTCCATGAAACAAGTTGCTCCTATAATTTTGCAGTACAAGGTATCTCAGGAGAATGGGTTGTACTGTCTCTGAGTAAAACAAAAACGAAAACAGGTGTTGTACTGCCTCTGAGTAAAAACAAAAACGAAAACAGGTGTTCTTTCTCCCCATTTAATCATCGCTATCAGTTCTTATGTGGCCTCTTGATCCATGACTTACATTATCAGCTTTGGATGTCTCTACAAGCGACACTAATTCATGCCTTATCAATCGCTCTACCGAATGGAACCACGGCTTTGTATGTGTGTGTGTGTGTGTGTTTTGTTCACAGATATCATAGAATGTTTCATTTTCTCTAGCTCAGGCTGTGCCATTATCAAGCAACCAAAAACTGTTTTGAACATTCTTTTCGTACCCCTGTTCTGTTTATATACTCAGCTTCTTAGACATGGCTTCCTATGTCCATAGTTCCCCTTCAGAATTGTTGCACAATTTCAAAATCATATACCCTGGAAGAATTAGTTGCATAACATACTGTCTTTTTGCACTTAACTTACCGCTTATTATTTGTTTCTACTCCATGGTTTTCTGTTATGGTTAATGATCATGGTCTTTTATTGTTCCAATTTCAGTATTTTGGCTATTATGAAAGCTGCTCCATAAAGCTTCTCTTGTAGATAGCGATGTCGATTTAGGTTTTTCTTTTCAACCTCCTTGAGTGTTACAATCTCCATACATGATCCATGATACCTCTCTGTTTTTTGTAGTCATGTAATGCCGGGGGCTAATCCATGAAAATCACGGGCATCCTACCATTGAAATGAGCTTAGAGGTTTGTGATGCACTTGTTCAGGAAAGCTTTCGAGCTCTTCTTCATGCACTCCGATAGGCATATAATGTATATAGTAAGTAGTACTTATCTTGGATTCCTTGTGTTCTTTCCACGATTCACACGGTTATTTGATTATAATTTTTCTCTTTTCATTTCACAATTGATATTTGTGTGAGCCTAGCTTTAAAGGAGGAGCTTAGTAATCGCATGTCCATGTAAGGGCGGTGGTGAGGACTCGACCATCTGAGCTATACAATTCAAATATTTAGCTTTAGTCAATAATTTGGTCATTAATTATGGGGTTTTCTTGTTTGATTCTCCGAATTCTACACTAATTTGTTGGGTTATGCATTTTGAATGTTGATTATTTGACCCGACAGATCTAGCCTTGTTGTTTTCTCATCCTGGCAGTACAGTAGGATCAAAGATCTAGATACACTACATTATTGGTATTAGTTCTTCATTCGGTTGGGCTGGATTATTCTAATTACATGTTAACAAACATGGCCTGGAGTGGCGCTTATTAGAGATTGGATGGTGACGTTTAACCCTAAATAACGAAGGTTGTGCTATTCTTTTAACTCATCAATATGTTTCATTAGCCATACTGGAAAGTGTCGGTTTGTGCTATGTGTTCTTTCTATTTTTTTTAGTCCCAGGGAGGTTTATTGTCTAAAATATTGCGTTGTCTAAAATTTTTCATAGTTTTTCCCCTATGAATTTGGCTGTTAGCTACTGTTCCTTACACAATGGCAGGGAAAAAAAGAGTTTTTTCTAGGATCTGCTTAGTTTTATTTCACAAATTTGAAAGAAGAATGCTGCTTCGATGTCGCAGCTGAGATAAGAAACTATTTTTTATTGGGGTTCTGCAAAAAACTATATTTTTAGGATCTTACGTTTTTATTCAAATTTAAGAGGAAAACGTTGCTTTACAATTATTCCGGAAATTTCGTTGCAACCTAAGTGCCATTGTAGTTTTGTTTCACAAATTTCAACGAAGGATGCCGCTTCACTATCATAACTGAGATAAGAAACTGTACTTTTATTAGAGTTTTGAAAAAAGATGCATTCTTACGATTTTATGGTTTATTCAAATTTCAAAGGAAAACGTTGCATTACTGGTATAGTAGAAATTTTGGTGCGACTTAGGTGCCATTGTACCTGTTCTTCCATTAGAGTGTACTATCATCAAATCCTTCTAACTTCAGGACCGTTCTAGATAAAATAACACATTTTCCCAAACCTAGAAGAAACTTTGACTGTTCATCCTCTCGGGTTAATAGATAGTATTTCTTGAAAGTGCCGGTATGTAGTTTTCACTCCTTGAGCTGCTGCTATCTTGCGCTTATCATAGTGGAGAGGTAGAGGTACCACCATTATTATCACGAGGTGTTCATCGCCCTTTATCGGGATCACCCTCTTCACGTTTTATGTGTGGATCTGTCATGTCGATCTCGCGGGATCAACCACAACAACAACACCAGGAACTCGGGTTTTGCCTCACTTCTTGAAATTGTGACTCGATTAGTTCTTATTGATCTATTGGCTAAAGTAAGACATCTACCTACTTATATTATCCGGACAACGCAAAAGAAATCCTGCGATGCCAATCTTAAGCAAGTTCATTTCGATGAAAATGAGCAAAAAGCTTGTGGTGATGATTGAATGCCGATTCTTTGGAAGCGGCGAACTTGAAATTTTGACAAGTGCTCGGTTATAAATAGGTTTAGTTCGTCTGGTTTATATATTATCGGTGGCGAGAATGTATCAGTGCTGAGATAGACATTTCTCAAAATCTAAAAACTTTGGTTGTGTGACTATCTATACTTGCTATTGGCTTCACATTACATTCACGATGCAGATAATTTTGTTGTGGGGCTATGTACCATCCGCTATTGTTCTTGTGTCTATATATCATATAGCCAACATATACAAACTGGACATTTCTAATCATTACTTCCTATTCCTATTCATTTGTTACTCTATTTGTCGATATCCTGTTAACTGCTTTGTCGATCTAGGATGTATTATCGTATACATGTTTTCATATTGTACAATCGTTTGCATGTTTTGCTTCTGAATACTTCAATACATCAAAACTAGTCGCACGCAGCGTAGCGCGTGAAACCTACCTAGTAAATCTGATGTTATTTTGTAGAACGCATGAAATCGGTTCCTCTCAGATGTTAATTATGATTTGCAGTATCAATTATGTCATGAACCATAGTACCATGCTACGAATATTTTTTTTGTATGAGTTTCAGTATCTCTAGCTCATACATGATGCTTCTAGCTATCAAACATGAAATTTGCCTCAACCAAAGTATATGTATCATAAACATAAGACAATGGATCAAATGAACCATGTACACGTATAATGGGCAGAAATGAAGAGTTATTTGCTTAGTAGCCATCTGTAGGGATGGATAACGAGCCAACTCGACTCAGCTCGATCAAATTCGTTAAGATAACAAGTCAGTTCGACTCGACTCGTTATTTTAACGAGTTCAAACCTTAGCTCGGCTCGACTCGTTAAACTCGTGAGTTGGGTCGTTAAACTCGACATTGCTATCTGAGAGGATGATTGCTGTTAAGATTATATGGTATGCTATGTGTTATCATCCTCGCCTCACACATATACAGCTATACTTACCGACTTGAAGGGTTTGTTTAACTCGCGAGTTAGCTCATTTAACTTGTTATATAAATGAGTTTAAATCATACCTCGACTCGACTCATTAAGGAACAAGTTCAAACCGAGTTTGTGAGTCCTCGTCTAACTCATGAGTTTCGAGTTTTTTTTCACCCCTATCCATCCGCATCACCGCCGCCACCGGAAGAGGCTGCCTCCAAAAATCTATCTCGGCAGAAGAGGTCTGTGTTCGATACTTCCACGCATCTCCCACTTGGATATGTGATTTGTGAGTTTTCTTGCTACTCTTGGATCTGTGATTCGTTAAGAGTTTTCTTGCTACTCAGACCTGTGATATGGGCAAACACGGACTACGACCTGAAGCCGCACCTTGACTTGACCCCAATTAGCAGCAGCTATTTGCGGTTTTACTTGTTGCCCTTCTATGCTGATTGGTGATGTACGATACCTTTTTTTTAGATTTGTTGAATTTGGAGCTTGAACTATGTGTTGTTTATTTCCAGATTTATATGTTGAAATTGAACCTGCCTCGTGTTGGTAGTGTTGATGTCTTCTTCCGAACACTCGCGCTTGCTTTAGTGTTTTTTATGGTTGTTGTTTTTTGTGTTATTTTTTTTAGGTGTGTAACACAAGGATGTAGTAGGAAGTAATAAAATGGGCTTGATAGGGATGCAAAATGGGCTCTGTCAACAGTTTAAGCCCATATTTTTACATGGAGATGCCAATTGGATAAGTAGTTGGAGTTTTTGGGGTTTGGACTCAATCCTGGTTCCCAAATCCAGCTCCCCCATTTCATTTTTTTTTTAAAAAAATCCCAACGACCCTTCTCGGTGGATGGATGATCTTGTTCGTTAGATTCGGTTTGGATGCTCGAGATCAGAAGCTGCGTACCTGTGCCCGTGTGCCCTCTTCTCTTATCCAAGGAGGGGACAGGGGAAGAAAACCTAGCGCTTAGCCTAAGAGCAAGCTCAATCCATCCCCTAAATCTCCTCCTATCTTAAATTATAAGGAGAATTAAAAAAATATGAACTCCAACCCAACCCCTATTTGGAATCTCTATTCTAGGGAAGCCCCTTCTCACCCCTACATCTAGGGGCTTTCTCTTTGCTCCTACTATTTTCTTTGGTATTTTTTTTATTTATTTTAAAATAATAATTCATGGGTGCAAAGTAATAATAATGTTTAGATAAATAATAGGGGTGAGTAATAGAGAGTATGGGTTGGAGACAAATTTGATGTAGGATGCCTCTAATTTTTATACCACCCTTAAATAAGTGATTTAGGAGAAAAATATAGGGATTTGGGTTGGAGTTGCTCTAATGCGTGCTCGATTGCCATCTTCGAATTGATCCCTCTTTTTTTAAAAAAACTCTTTTTACGTTTTTTAATATAAATGTGACTCTCTTTCAAACGAAATTACAAATCTCACTACGTTCATGACTGTGAGAGCATCGAAAGATCTCCTACCGCGGAAGGTCACCGGAGCTCTTGTTGCCGTGATAGCACACCTCCCGCACTTGCCGGCCGCAGCAGCGCATCTCCTACACTCCCCGGACACAGCAACGCTTACTGGGTGTGGCAGCTCAGCTTTCGCACTCCTGGACACGGTAGAGTATAGATCACCTTCACACCTTCCATGGTAAGGAAAAGACTAAATTAGATTTGAGAAGAGGCTCTCGAATCTTGACATCGTGTGGCAGTTAACACATGCGTGCGATGCGACAGTTTCTACTGGACAGGGGGTAGTAGTACTTCTTGTCTTTGATAAGTCCTGTGCTGATTGATAAGACGAGCGAGCTTCTAACGATAAGACGTTTGCCGGCACGGCATCCAATTTCTAAACCATCCCGAAACTACCATTTCTCTACTTTTGTGCTGAATTGTACTCTAACCGGCCAGAATAACGCGCTACGTCATATTACACATTACACATGATGATGTAACGTGAAAAATTTGAAAAATTTGATCGTATTTTTCGGTTTTCATATTTAAAAAAAAAATGGGTCGGTAGGACCCGTCGGCGAATCCATGAGCTATTATAAATCTTCGACGAATCTGTATTTTTTTTAGAAAACCGCGATTAGGATCCGTCGACGAATCTATGAGCTACTATAAATCTTCAACAAATCTGTGCTTTTTTAGAAAACCGTGGCTGCTTTTTTTGTGTAATTCGGAAAATTTGGTCGTATTTTCGGTTTTTGTATTTGTTTAAAAAAAAGGGTGTCGTTAGGACCCATCGGCGAATCTATGGGCTGCTGTAAATCTTCAATGAATCTGTGTTTTTTTTAGAAAACCGCGGTTACGACTCATTGGCGAATCCATGGGTTGTTATAAACTTTCGACGAATCTGTGTTTTTTTTAACTGTAGAGGGACCTAAAGTATTTTTTCCAAGGTCCATTCCGCTAAAAACCACCAAGAGGACCTAAATGTAAACCGCGGAGGAGCCTAAACGTAATTTCGATATTTTTCGGGTCTATTTTATTAAAAAAACCACCAAAAGAACCTAAACGCAATTTTTAATTTTTCGGAGTGCCTTTCCGCGAGGGGGGTGAGGTGGTACCTCCCATTGCTATCCAATCCTCACCACTTTAATATTAAAAAACGGTCAAAAGGACCTAAATGCAATTTCCAATTCTTCGGAGAGCCTTTCCGCGAGAGGGGATGAGGTGGCACCTACCATTGTTCTTGAATCCTCACCACTTTAATATATAGTACTAGCAATAATAGCGCGCTACGCTGCGCCGTTCTATAGAGTCGATAGGACCCGTCGGCAAATCCATAGAGATCGTATTTTCGGTTTTCATATTTGTTTTAAAAAATAGGTCGTTAGCTATAAACCTTCAACGAATCTACGTTTTTTTAGAAAACCGCGGTTACAACCCGGTGTCTGATAAAATGTGTCGAATTTTCGATTTTCGCAATTTTTAAATAAAATGGGTCGGTAGGACCCGCTGGCGAATCTATGGACGAATCTATGTTTTTTTTAGAAAACCGTGGTTGTTTTCTTACGAATTTCGGGATATTTGATCGGTTTTTTTGTTTTTTGTGTTTGTAAAAAAAATAGGATGTTAGGACCCGCCGGCGAATCTATGGGTCGCTATAAATCTTTAGATGAATCTCGTTTTTTTTAAAAAAACCGCAGATTATGACCGTTGGCAAATCCATAAGTTGTTATAAACTTTCGACGAATCCGTGTTTTTTTTTGTCGATGCGTGTTTTATTTAGAAAATTACGGTTGAATCTGCGTTTTTTTTGTTTTTTAGTGTTTGTTAAAAAAATGAGTCATTAGGATCCGCCGGCGAATCTACGGGTCGCTATAAATCTTTGGACGAATCTACTTTTTTAAAAAAAACCCACGGTTATGATCCGTTGACAAATACACAAGCTGTTATAAACCTTTGACGAATCCGTGTTTTTTTGTCGATGCTTGTTTTATTTAGAAAATTGCGGTTGAATCTGTGTTTTTTTAAAAGAAAAGTGCGGCCTTTTTTTTTTATGTATTTCCTTTTTTAAAAGGCTACTCGGACCTGTGGGCGAATCCATGAACCGCTATAAACCTTCGACGAATCTGGTTTTTCGTTTTTTGGTTTTTTGTGTTTGTTAAAAAAAATAGGTCGTTAGGACCAGGCGAATCTATGGGTCGCTATAAATCTTTGGACAAATTTACGTTTTTTTTAAAAAAACCGCGGTTATGACCCGTTGGCAAATCCATAAGTTGTTATAAACCTTCGACGAATCCGTGTTTTATTTAGAAAATTGCGATTGAATCTGTGTTTTTTTTGTGTTTGTTAAAAAAATGGGTTGTTAGGATCCGCCGGCGAATCTACGGGTCGCTATAAATCTTTGGATGAATCTACTTTTTTTTAAAAAAAACCACGGTTATGATCCGTTGGCAAATGCACAAGCTGTTATATACCTTCGACGAATCCGTGTTTTTTTTCGATGTGTGTTTTATTTAGAAAATTGCGGTTGAATCTGTGTTTTTTTTGTTTTTTTAAAAGAAAAGTGCGGCCGTTTTTTTATGTATTTCCTTATTTAAAAGGTTGCTTTCGGACCGTGGGTGAATCCATGAACCGCTATAAACATTCGATTTAATCTGGTTTTTGTTTTGGTTTTTGTGTTTGTTAAAAAATGAGTCGTTAGGACCCGCCGCGAATCTATGGGTCACTATAAATCTTTGGGCGAATCTACTTTTTTAAAAACCGGAGTTATGACCCGTTGGCAAATCCATAAGTTGCTATAAACCTTGACGAATCATGTTTTTACGGTGGCGAAAACATTTTTCCGGTTTTTTGTGACAAAAATATTTTTCCAGAAAAACGGAGAAAGGACCTAGACGTAAGCGAGGAACACATTTTGTTATTTTTTGAACACATTAGCTATCACGAAAAATTAGAAAATGGCTTGTTCGCGATTTGAACTTAACGGGAGGGTTTTTCGTAAAATACCGTGCCAGGATCCCAAACGCGATGAAAAAAAATTATCTTCCCCTCACAAAAAAATCGCAAAGGACCTATTTGTAATTCGTAAGGACTTATCCGTAATTCGAAGAAATGGAGGGAGTTTTTCGCAAATCGCGTGCGTTGACACGTGGCTGGGCTGGGCTTCCGGCATTTCCTTCCGCTATAAAGGTGTAAACATACATTCATGGCCGTTTTGAAAATACTACCAATTTACAGTATGAGCAGCTACATCAACCACAGTAGTCACATCGTGCTCAAGATTTCTTTAATTTTGTGATTTTTTAGAGGATGTTTTTTTTTCATATTTGGCTCCGTTACTGTGACGTGAAGAGAATATCCATGGGCCTTCAATGGAACAGACACGGCCCATTGACGGGACGACAGCAAAAACGGCAACTACCCCAACCAAACTTGTTAATTCCATACCAGAGACTATAATTGTTTAGCTCTTAAAACATTACATTCTGATAACAGTCTATACCGATGTACCGTTTCAGGTTTAATACAATAACATATATTTATAAGTATGCACATATTTAATTATATGTAAACCAAATTTCACTTATAATGTTACTCCAAATACATAGTAGTATTATCAAATATAACATATAATTCAATAGACAATATCATCAATTCCGCCGGTATGATTGATATTGTATGGTATTGAAGCCGGTATGGTTGGTATTTAGTGGTGTATGTACGGAGGGGGCATGAAGAGGCTAGAGCATCAGTGCCAACCATCGTGCCCCTAGTACCCCTTTAGTCCCGTAGCCTTTTTTCAATAGTTTTCAAGACACCGCACCGACCACTTGCCATGAACACAAGGAAGCATAGTAATACTGAGCACCTCCTATTTTTCTTCTACGTACGCCACTACTAGTGTTGTTCAATATCGAAGCTAGTATGGCCGATATTGGCCAATACCGACTTAGTATGACTGGTATCGTGGCCAATACAGTACATAGAGTTCATTTGTACCAAATTATATGATGAAATGGTACATGCCAACCATACTGGCTGATACCGGTACGGTATTGATAACTATGGTCCCAACACAACGACGGTGTGCCAAGTTGATGACACGTCCATCAGAGGATCTGCATCACCGCATCCCCTACCCCGTCTTATGCTCCTAGACCTGCACTCATCAGACTAGGACAAACACGACATCTGATCCCGATTATATGGTCCACAGGCCAATGATACTCGCATGCCCCCCCTGGGGCAAAAGATCATTGGATGATCGAAATCGTCATGCACATGAGCGCTTCATCAGTTGCCTACCTCACAATGTGTGAGTAACGCAGCCTTGTAGCTAGGGGTGAAAATAGGTTGGATATGGGCTGTTATTGCTCTTTTCATATCCTAATCCATGTTTTTACCTTAGATTCGGAGTCGGATACGGATATGAATACAAATTTTTTTAGGATATGGACATGAGATAGATATAGATCGAATCTAAATCGGTGAAGGATAACTTGGTGGATAGTACACACGTATATAAGATATAACTTCACCAACGAAAATGTCGATTATACTACCTATTAGAGAATTATTTACCCTACCTAACAATATAAACATAATAAAATGTTAATTCATATTATATATTAGTCAATTACTAGAAAACCATAAGGATATTGATGTTTATTAGATATCCATTTTGTTGATTTATTCTATATCTTTTGGATATCCTATCAAATATGGATAAGGTTTGGATATTGTTTTTCCCATGTCCTAATCCATATTCCGTAAGATTTTCCGGATACGGACACATATAATATCATACGCTAATCAAGAGGGATGGCAAAATACCCATGGGTCCGGTATCATGGGTACCCGATCCGATGGTCCGGTCTGGTCCAAATTTGGACCCACGGGTATATTATTTTGGGTTCGGGTCTGGGTCCGGGTCTCATTTTGGACCCGTGGATACCTAGACCCGGACCCGTTAAGTCGGCCAGATCAATGCTCGAGTATTGTTCAACAAACGCTAGATCAAGAAAAGCAGCCAACCTGCCACTCAAGAGCGCCATGATGCGTGTGCACGGCCTAGTGGGCGCCATGTGGGTGTACACGGGCCGTAGGCGCCATGTGGACCTCGACGGATTTGGCGGTTTGGCCCAAGCTCGTGAGCGCCACTCATTCCATTTCATAGCGCGCTATTCAATGCAAGTGGAGTATGAGTGATGTTTAGTACCACATCGCTTAGTTGGATTTGCTGGAAGTAGGGAGAGGCTATATAAGCGACGCCTCGCATTTCTACTTAATCATATTTAATTCGACGGGGTAATGGGTCCGTACCCGCTCGGTCTGGTCTGGTCCGAGTTTGGACCCAGAATTAACTTTGGGTCCGGTTCTAAATTTCGGTTTCGGATAGTGTTCATTGAGATCGATCGGAGGTATCCGGATCCGCTACATCCCTACTAATCAGACTAAAAATGTATCCCATGTGGATTTTTGTTAGATATGGCATCGGATTAGGCGGGAATTATCCGCTCCGTTTTCACCTCTACTCACAACACATATTCAAGCGCAAGAATATCTGTAATAGTAGAGACGATTGTTGTTTATATACTTTTTTTATATTATTTAAAGATAAAATTAAAGGTAACTTTCATAATACATGATATATTAAGATTGTCTTTATAAGATCATACAATCTTTTAATTATAACATAAAAAAATGTTTATTATGAATAATAACTTAGATAATAGTGTTTTATGATATCTATATAATCGCTGCTTCATAAGAAACAGTTATACTCTCTTATTCTCTCTTCTGTGTGAGAAAAATCTTAAATAACAACACATATCCAAGAACAAGAACATCTATAATAGCAGAGACAATTGTTGTTTATATCCTTTTTATATTATTTAACGATAAAATTAAAGGCAACTTCTATAATACATGATATATTAAGATTGTCTTTATAAGATCATACAATCTTTTAATTATAGCATAGAAAAAAATACTTATGATGAATAATAACTTAGATAATAGTGTTTTATGATATCTATATAATCGTCGTTTCATAAGAAACAGTTATACTCTCTCATTCTCTCTTCTGTGTGAGAAAAATCTTAAATAACAAAATCATATAAACGACTAGCCTCGCACCCTTACATTTACCGGTGCGAAACAGACAAGGAATACAGCACGATAGCGAAACGGAAAGCGGCTTGGCTGGCTGGCGGCCACTTGGTCGACGCATGCGATTCATGCTCTCCCATTGTTAAACTTGGTGACGCCACGCTCTCTATATATCTTGTTGTATTACACGTATAGATCAGTGCTGCTCCTCCTGCTGAGAGATTCGTACGTTCACCGGACTAGCACGGCCATGGCAGCGAACGGCGGCGAGGCCAAGGACATCCACAGCAACGACAGGGCCAAGACCCTCCTCAAGGACGACGCACTCTACGAGGTAAGCGGAATTATCTATCCCTGGCAGAATCTTTATCTTTCTCGTTCGTCCCAGACGGTTCGGCGTCTGGATCGATCTGCAATAACGACTGGCGCGCGCTCGCGCGTGATTTTTCGCTGTTGCAGTACATGCTGAACACGATGGTGTACCCGCGGGAGCAGGAGCACCTGCGGGAGCTCCGGCTCATCACCAAGGAGCACACCTAGTACGTACGCGCGACGCCGGATTTGATTTTTTTTCTTCTTTGATCTGGTGTGATTAGTTTAGCCTTTAGTGTGTCCATGGATGATGGATCACGGAGGATTAATTTGGGGTTGTTTTCTTGATTAGTGGGTTCATGTCGTCGCCGCCGGACGAGGCGATGCTGCTGTCGCTGCTGGTCAAGGTGATGGGCGCCAGGAACACCATCGAGGTCGGCGTATTCACCGGCTGCTCCGTCCTCGCCACCGCGCTCGCCATCCCCGACGACGGCAAGGTCGTGGCCATCGACGTCAACCGGGAGTACTTCGACCTCGGCCTGCCCGTCATCGAGAAGGCCGGCGTCGCGCACAAGGTCGACTTCCGCGAGGGCCCCGCGCTGCCCATCCTCGACAAGCTGCTGACCGACGTACGGAATTAACCACCGCCGCCGGTTCCTTCTTGATGATCCAATGCCGCCGGCCTGTGGCTTCAACGGTTGCCGTAATTACTTGCTCATCTATGTGATCTTGGTACGTGCCTGCGTGCAGGAGGGGAACGAGGGGAAGTTCGACTTCGCGTTCGTGGACGCCGACAAGGGGAACTACGGCAACTACCACGAGCAGCTGCTGCGCCTGGTGCGCGTCGGCGGCGTGCTCGCCTACGACAACACGCTCTGGGGCGGCACCGTGGCGCTGCCGGACGACACGCCGCTCACGGAGCATGACCGGGAGATTCGGAACATCATCAGGGCGTTCAACACCAAGATCGCCGCCGACCCGTGCGTCGAGCCCGTGCAGCTCCCGATCGGCGACGGCATCACGCTGTGCCGCCGCGTCGCCTGATCCGTGCTTGTCGATTACAATTGGCGCGCGCTGCGCGAGGCCGAAGTGTGTGTGAAATATGAATAAAACAACTGTGTAATTTTGTCGTCATTCAGGCTTGAGTCTTCAGAGATAGTAGTACTGCAATATTAGCAGTTGCATCTGGACTGTACTGTTGGATAAACAGTATCGGATGAAAAACAACAGGTTCAAATCTTCTGGAATATTGTTTAAAAACAATTTGCTAATTTTTCATCGCAGCAAACACTATAGTAACATTGTTTAAACATATTGTTGAACGATTTAACCGTTTATTCCCTCGATCGGACGATATTAAGGGCTACCCAGGAATGCTTAGGTTACTACCCTTCCTCGTAGTGCGGCATCTGAGAGATGCTTATCTGAACAAAACTGGAAGGCTTGTTTTATAGGAATTGTTAGGAGCCGGACGTCCGATTTTTCTGGATGCTACAACATTTTTTTCTACTTGTGAAACATTTTTTTTCTACACGTGAAACGTTTTCCTTCGATAACAATAGAAATATCGATCCGGATTGTTGCAACATTTTTCCTACATGTGAAATTTTTTCCTACGCGTGAAATTTTTTCCTTCAATAACAGTAGAAATATTCGCATGAAAAAATATTGCAGACGTTATAAAAAAAATATTACATCGAGCGTCCGACGAAACATGCTAAAATCGGATGTCCGAGTGCTAGTTCTCGCCTTGTTGTATTGGTTAGGAGTAATCTTCCGCATTCCCGAAGAAAGGACTTATATTTTGCAGTTGCACTACATCATAGAATTCAGAGTTGTCCTTTTGATTTGTTCTCGTTTGATTACATTTTAATCTTCCAAAAAATAGCCATACGAAGCAAGGGCAGCCATATCTTCCCGTGTCATACATGTTTCAGATTCATCACCCCACTTCAGTCTATTCAATTTTTCACTCGTACTACAATTTTTTACTAGTTTAATGCACGTGCGTTGCTACGAAAAATAAAATTGATAACGAAATATAAAGGTTAAGCAATAAAAGAAAATTGTGCTACAAGATCAAACATCTATTTCTCCCGATTACAAAAGTTTTTATGGTTTCTCCTCCGCATGAATTAAAGCCAAATATATTGTACGCAGTACATTAGCATGCATCAGATTAGAACATACTTAGACATGATATTCTTGGTATATGTCCCAGAAGATCTTAAAATAAACAGTTACATTGCAATACGACTTGGATATCATTTAGATCAAAACCTTGTCTATGATCAAATATCTATTTCTCTCGATTACAAAAGTTTTTATGGTATCTCCTTCGGCATGAATTAAAACCTACTATCTGTGCGGCTATACTAAAGCCCTCCCACAAAAGCCTTAACATTCCTCTCGCACCACCTCCGAGATTGCACCATTGCAAGAATGCAATATCTTTTTTTTCTCTCTCTCTTTTGGCAACCTATCATCCAAATTTTTCAATCCTTTACCCAGATTTCCAAATTTCCACTTGGAACAATCTAATCTATCAACCTCAAATTCTCAATAGGTCTCTACAGACAATTCAGAAAATTTGGCCACTATTCCAGTCTGCCCTTAGATCCATAAGATATTAAATATGAATAGGCAATCCATGACAGACAAGATCCTGAACCTTAATGCTATCATGAAAGATGAATGCCTGAATGTTCAATTCTTCTCAAACCACAAAGAATTATGGGCATATGAATTCACTTCAGTAATGTCTCAATCACACATATGTAGTTAGAATTGCTTAAGAGGGTTATCCACAGTAGGCAAATGCATTGGTTCAGGACAACAGCTTTTTAGTAATTTTCTTATTGCTTAGCATTCATCAGCACCATGGTTAATGGGAAAAGGGAGAACATAATTAAGAAGTTATATGGTCAATATAACTCATTGTAATCATACCTCCATTCCCATTTATAAAACATAGTATCTCATCCAAAGATCGCTGTTTGTTTCTTTTTGCAGAATAAGACAAGACCCAGGCAGCATATATGGCAAGAAAAGACGCAAAGGTGGATGCTTCCAGCAGAGAAACAATAAACAGAGGAACCAAGCTGAGGTGTACCAAAGTAGTAGATGGAAAGATCACAGAGGAAGATAATTACGAATATAATCCAGAGAATTGTCATATTGAATATAATCACGAGAATTGTAAAAACTCCAGTTTAATAGTGACCTTGGAAGAAATGCATGTTGCTTTACTGGTTACAAAATACAAATCTAGCTAAATCATTAGATCACAGTAACATCAATTGCTCATTGTGGAGGAGATGGTTGTCAACTTTAGTTTTCTTAAGTTTCATTACAGAAAAGAGTTAATGCCTACATATCAATAGATAAAAACATAAGAACAAAAAACCTGGCTTTCAACTCTCAGCAACAATGTTACACAGTTGTAAGGGAACAAAGCATTAATTCTTTTCTGTAATGAATAAAAAAGAGCATGTTTGGTTTCCAAAATAAAAAAGAAACAGTAAGCTTAAGTTCAACATTAGATCATGGGTCATCTCTGTCTATGGATTCTGCTACTGCATAGCATGCCATCATTGCAATGTTTCATACATAGTTACATCCATTACAGTTTTCCTAGGAAGCAGCAATTTCAATATCTTTGGGGACATTGCCATTTGCTGGACAACAGATAATTTCTTACAAACCAATTTTATCTTTCGGGGCATTGCTAAGGATAACACTTAACACCAAATTCAGAAGATGACACATTCTGACAATTGCAACTCAACTCTTAAAGAGAAAAGGAAGGCCTAAAGGTGATTTAGCGCTGAAAATGGAAGCATACAAAAAAACGTATATGGAAGTTGGAATGCAAGCAAGAAAGCAACAAAGGGAATGTAAACTGCATTACCTTGTGAGTTGTGACTAGAAAAATCACCTGTATGAAGGTTGAACGTGCCAAAAGTGGTTTTTCCACAACCTTTTGCTTTCGGGACTGTCACATTGGAACAGCAATATTGAAAAGGTAAATAAATAAGAAGCACAAAACATAATATATGCTAAATAGAAAAGGTTACCAAATGTGTAATGTTTACGTATGATTGTTTGAGTTTCTATTTTTATTTTGATCATTTGTACTTCATCTGAAATTCGAAACAGGGATGATCTCCATCCTTTGATAACTATCTATACTAACTAATAGTAATTCTACTACATGCATGCATACACATTATCCAAGGAAATGATCCAGCAATCCCACGATCTATAATATAATATTGCACACAAAAAGATAAACAAGATGAATTATGCGGTTTCTGGGCATTATTACTACAGATTTTAGATGGCACAGACAGAAAGTACAAGCAGAGTAAGAATAATAGAAATTATGTGTTGCAATGCCACCGACGATTTTCCTGAAAAATGGATGCGATAGTTTTTGTGAAAAATGGTTTTCCAATCCCTGGTCACAACACTCTTCCGTTGCTATCATTCTTTAATCTGACATGGATTGCTTTTCATGCCTCTTTTCTTAAGCCTGTACTGATGCACTTCTGAATTAGATATTAATAAATCAATCTTTGTTGCAGTGTGGAAAGCATAATTGAATGTTATCAGAACTTCTCAGAAGCACAAAAATACATTCATGGCAAGAGCCTTCCTGAATAGGTATCACAGTGGGCTAAACCACTATCAATTGTGTGTTTGTCTTTGTCATCGAGACCTAAAATGTCCTTTTTGTTGCTGTGTTATATCTCACTTAGAACAGATTGAACCATTTACAGCTAGAAGCATATTTGGTTATGTCACAGCAAAAGCATAAATCAGTTCGAATCTACACATTGATCATTCTAAAATATGTCAATATGTCACAAAGTTTTGAAATTTGGACCATGCTATTACATATGCAAAAGGAACGAATTTTTTTTTTAATAATACATTTTTTATTCGGAATTTCAAAAATATTCCACCAAAAAAAATTTTTTTCAGAATATATGCCGCACGCTGGACGTATGGACAGGGCCTAAATAGAAAAAATACACGCGACCGTGCCCGGGCCGACGAGCCTCGTCAGACGGCTAACGGCGACAGAACCGAACGGCACTGTCAAGACGCTTAACGGCGACAGAGCCGAAGGCACTGCCGCACGCATTTAACGATGACAAGGAGCAATCGACCGATGGTCGTGCGACAAAGTGGGGCGCGGGTTCTGTCGCCGACGATGGTCGTGGCGACAGAGCGCGATATGAGCCGCTGCCTGCATCGTTTCTCATTTGTGCGCCCGAAGAGAACAGAGAGAGGAGAGGAAGGAAGAGGAAGAGGGAGAGAGGGAAGGAGAAGGAAGAAGGGCGATTCTCAGCCACTGCTTTTAAGGTAAATTTTTGTTGTTTACTTTTCTTAGCAAAGAAATTATGATATGTTAGAAATAGTTAGATCTAGATCATTGTAGTAGTAAATAGTGGTAGATTAGAAATAGTTTTAGATGTATGTTACGGATAAATGTAGGTAAATTGATAGGTCACGCCTAGTTCTAGTTTAGAAAATTTAGATATTTTTTATGATAGGAGTATATCGGTATATATTGAAGGAAATATAGTTACTTAATGAGTATTTTTTAATATATAAGTACATCGATATTTAATGTATATATTGTTAGGAATGAATTTTTACGGATAGGAGTATATCGGTACATATTGATGGAAATGTAATTTTTTTACGATATAACTACATCGATATGAATTATTAGGAATGTAGATGTTTTTACGGTTAGATATATATTTTCGCACCATGTAGGTATAGTTATGTTACGCCATAGTATTTTGTACGGAAGATAATTAATTGTGGGTGAATGAATGGATTCGCAGATATGGCGTAATCGAGTTCCATTTAGGATTTATTATGGAGATGGGGTTGTAATGCATGGTTTGGAGGGTGCAGATCTAAGTAACATGCAAGATGTGGACGAAGTTTGAGTAGGCTCGAGGAGCGCACATTTGGTTCCGTGTTGAAATGGTTGTATTATACTTTTCGGATGGAAGAAGACAAGTGTGAGTTGAAGGTATTTTGCCTATGTAGTGTAAACGACACTATTTATCGGGAGTTAGTTGAGCTAAAGGAACCGTGATCGTGGAGATCATATGTGAGGGGGCAGAGCAACGGGATGGAATCGAGTGCTTTTAGTGCGAGCATATGAGAGGATGTTGCCCCCAAAGTTAGCTTGGACGCCGGTGAGTGTAGTCACCTCAAAATGAGCTCACTTGGTGACACCAAATTGGGGATCTAGCCATGAGCAACATGTTCAAGAAAGTGGTGAACAGTGTTCGGCCGGAGGATGATGAAAATGTTGGCCAAGAAGCGGGGACCGGTAGACAAAGGTGAGCAAATTGAGGAAATAATGCTTAGGATGGAAGAGGAAGACCGTGAGTATAGCAGAAAGGAAGATGAGGACGACGATGAGTCGGATGAGGAAGATGGAGGAGGTACGGAGCCGCTTGTGCCACCGAGTGGAGCACGCAGAATTTGAAAATATGGTTGTCAATGAAATGAGGGAGATGCCTTGGCAAGACAAAGGATAATGAGGTTAGGCATAACAAGATGTACTCGACAAAAGAGGTCAGGCAGATGCCGTGAAAGATTGGGCTCTATCATTAAGAAGGACTTTCGTGGTTAAGAAATCCACCCCAACCTCGCTACGACGTGATGTGTGAGATCCATGGGTGTCCGTGGAGAGTGCACGCAGACAAGCCCAAGTGGGGCACCCATTGGCTATGTTCAAGGTTGAGCAAAGATAAATGTATGATCGAGGAAACAAGATGGCTCATAGGAACCTATCATCCGTATGTCGCGAACATCATGTACGCAGAGATAGTGGAGAACCCGAGTTTTGAGCCCCTGCTATTATCCGAGCGATCGAGAACAGATATCAAGACACAATTAGCTACGGAAGGCGTGGAGGGCGGCGAAGGCACTAGAAACGAGGTTTGGGAAGTTTGAAGACTCGTACCACAACCTCCCCAAGACCGCCGGGCTTGTATTCGTGGAAGAAATCTCGACCTACTATGATTATCAAGATTGTCCGCCGACAAGTGGCCAACTAAAATGCATCCGAGGAGAGTGTTCTTCGATTCGGCGCTTGCATTAAGGCATTCTCATCATTGTCCGTTGTTGTGCGTGGACGGCACATTCTTGACCGGAAATACAGAGGGCAACATCGACAAATTGTGGGCGCGATGGGAACAACCAGATTCGCCAAGGTTTTGCCTTCAGAGAAAGCGAGAACTACGAGTTGGTCGTGGTTCCTACTTAAACTCAAGATCGGGTGGTCAAAACTCGCCCAGATTTGTGCGTGCGTTGATGACAGCATGCCGGGTTGCTTAGTGCTATCAACCACCGCAAACAGGGAAGATGAGCCATTCCGATGGCCCGACTTGCAGAGTCGATGGTGCATGAGGCATTTGGGTGCAAACTTTATAAGCAATTCAAGAACAAGCAACCGATGAACATGTTCAAAAGATCGTAACTCCAACCAGAGAGGAAGTTCAACTCGTGGAAAAATCTTGATGACCGACAAGGAAACACAAGGAGCAGATTTAAACAACAGAGCGCCAGTGGAACACAAGAGCAAAGTGAGCCTTTTTCCCTCGCCAACAGAGGACGAGGCGACTAACCGCCGCTTGAGGCAAAGGCCAATCAAATGTTTCTGATCGATCAAGCATCTAACCGAAGAGAAGTGGTCATCAAGATATGACACACATGGTGCCGATACGGTGTGATGACCACTAACTTTGCGTAAGTTTACAACCGGGTAATGCGAGGGATGAGGTGTCTTCCATTGGTAGGAATTGTCGAGGAGGCCGAGGGTACAACCAAGTACTTTGTGGACAGCATGCAACACGAGATAGTAATGAGAGATGAGAAGTTCTTGTACTCTTCGATGATCACTAAATACATGGATGAGAAGGCTTAGAAGGCGGCCAAACATAGAGCTATCAAAGTTGGTGCACGTACACTGCGCTTCGAGGTGATCTGCAGGGATAAAGGAAGGCGTGGAACCAACCAGAGGGTTGTCACTAAGGAGTGCATCTTACAGGCGAGTGCAAATGCTCGTGCAACAAGCCATACCTTTTGCATAGGCCATGTTCTCATGTGATAGCTGCATGTGCTTTATTTGGAATGCAACCTGGTACATACCTATCTGAATATTACATGAAGGAAAGGGTGATGGCAACTTGGGGCGAGGAGCTTTATGGTTATGGTGTTGTAGGTCTGCTCACCACAACTCCTAGTGTTGATGAAAGGTTCGGGTCCCCGATTTTGATGCGAGAAGAGGGAAAGTAGGGCCAAGAACAAGGCGATAAGAAATGACATGAATGATTCAAGTCGGCAAGCGCGTGAAGAAATACTCATTGTGCAACCAACGAGGACATACGCTCAAGAATTGCGGAGCACAAAACGAAGAAGACGAAGGAGGAGATGTTCACCCGACGGAAGGATCGCCTCCGCGAGGATCGCCGCAGACTCATCGCACTGTGATGACAAGCGCTTTGCATTATCATATGTCGATCTCAAATTTAAATTTAATCGATGTAACGTGTGTTGTATGAACTATACTTTGTACCTAGTGCTATGAAGTGTTGTGGCTTCATAAATTGTTGTAATGAACTTCTCCGCTTTTTATGTGCGATCTGTTTCAATATATTGTTGTCATGCTTATGCATTTTTTTACTGACTCTTCTATTTACATATGTGTTTCGCCTCACTTTCATTTTTGTAAATTGCGTATGGCTCACCAAACAGGAGATGACGAGTGGTCAGACGTGTTATCGACCCAAGACGTCGACCGTGGTCACCGTGCTCGCGATAGCCACCGCTGTCCCAGATGACGGAGGGGACCTCAGGTACCGGGCGCCTTCGACCTAGACCAACTTACAAGACACCGACGCCGATCCGCTGGATCCCTGTAACATACCAAGATTTAAATTTGTAAACATGTTTGTTCTAGCACCATGACTACCGCAAAGACCGATATTAATTACATGTTTATGTTTTAGGCTTGAGCATCGGGCCGCCGCCGCCCGGATGGTGGACCTCCGGGACACCGTTCCCTCTTACGATCGGTCCGATCACCGCCTGTGGATCGGTGGAGGCCGGAGACGACACCTTCCATCTCCTTCGGGAGATGGCGATCACTTTACAGACGCCTCCTACCTCCTCGGCCTCCCGACACGGCCAGGCGCTGTGGTGCCCCAGACGCCTCCCCGCTGGCGGCCGCAGCTTGTGCGACAGTTCGTGGGTGTACTACCACCGCCGTGTAGGACCTTCGACCACACGCACGACCGACCTTGAGGTGGCTTGTACAGCCAGTACGTAAGTAGCATTTCAACTAAATTGTGTACGCATCGCTTGAAATAACAAGTGAGCTTTATGTTACAACATGAGCAGATCGTCGAGCCACGGACGACGAGAGGCTCGCCTCGCCACCGGAGGCGCACTCCCGTGGCTCTTCGGTACCGATCAGAATTGTGTGGAGTAACCCTCACTACCACTATAAAACAGTCCGAGGGGTAGACATCCAACACACCAAACCACAATGTCGTTTCTACTGTCAGCTTCAAAGAAGCGTGGTCATCCAGCCCCGAATATCCGGATGAGAGTTGCGCCGACGCCTCAGCTTCTCCGGAGTTGCCCCGACCAAATGTGACTGCAACCTACACGCTAAGATGATGCAATCTACCCATGGAGACATGGTCACCACACCACTCATCAAGTTGTACCCGCACCTACAAGGTAAACCCATCAAGCGCCCACACAATACAGGTAACACTACCATCTCATGCATCGTTTTTTCTTTTCTCAAAGACAAGGGCGGTGTTGCTTCTTCCAATGGATCGACGGCCGAACGACGTGATTACGAATTTCTCAACAATCGCCATTTACAACTACCCCGCTTCGCCGAGAACTTCATCCGGGAGAGGCCGCCAGATATGTCCTTTTCTAGATCGACCAGAGCTTAGGGCCGGTGTGCAAGGGCCAACGATCGGTGAGTTTCATGCGACATACTCATGTTGAACTCACAAAGTAGTAGTTCTAAACAAGTTCATCGTGACATGAGTTCAAAAGGACACTTGCGAACATCAACAAGTCAAAGGAGGAACCTCCTCCGTGGCCACCGAAAGCCCCGACGCTTATGTGACATGGCCCGGAGGCAAGTGGTTGATACCGCCACGGTGATCTAGCGGACCGGAGATTCTACCGCGCCCCTTGGCCGAGGATGAACGGTGCTAGTACTTCAACCGGTGGACCCGAGACGCACCACCCACATCTCATGCTTCTCAGAGGGATAACCGGGGAGCAACCTTCCATGGTGCCACTACCGCCCGGTAAAAGCCAAATCTCGAGTACGCCTACGGTGTTATTCAACGATCAAGGCGGCATATCAGATTGATCGCAGGCATGCTTCCGTTGTTCAAGGATAAGCCCAACACAAAGCTCCTCGCACCATATAGTGGAGTGCGAGCCGAAACAGAGCAAAGCGCTCCACATGTCTCCGCCAACGCCAACACACAGCAGAGGCAGAGGGTTCTCTTCTCGAAGAAGAAGGGACAGGAAGCAAATGGCCGAGGTCCGCAACACGCAACAAATCCTTGACTCGCTATGCAGACCATCCGGAAACCCGTGGTATTAACATAGGGGACGCCGAATCGGGATGACATGCCCCTATGGGAGGCGTAAATCCACATAAACAACAACCAAAATTTAAGTCTTATACACCGAGACGACGGATAGGCCACCCAATGGGCGCATACCGGGAGCATCAGGAACCCCATGGAGTTCTTTCATAGTAGGGATTGAGTGGTGTCCGGCGACACGCCGCAAAATTAGAACGGCCGTAATATGCGAAAATGTCTTACATCATTCGGCCGCACCCAGATAGGCGAACGATCATTTGTTCCACCATGACGAACAAGATTTTCAGTTAGTTAGTTCGCACCGTTGTAATGCCCTTGTAATATCATCTAATCTTTTGCTTATTTTATCATCCGAACTTTCGTATGTGCCCTTATATATGTATTGTTTGAATTTTAAAAATCCTCATATCTTAAAATCATTTGAAATTTTATGGTAATATCATCGATATATCAGAACCTCCATAAAGAGTTTCAAAATTTTCGACGCTGTAAAAGTTTCCATGGTTTCGTGGGCCGCAAGTGCTTTTTCCGATTTTCGCAACAAAATGCCGAGGCAACGTCCGGCTATCTCGCCCATACGTAAGTGGTAGCCCGCATTATGAGTCCGCCTTGATTTTTTCTCAGATTTTTGGACCATGTCCTACTGTCCTGCTGCTACGAAAACCCTAAGTGGCCACGACATCGCTGCTTTCGTTCATGAAAGTGCCTTTTTCCGATTTTGGTAACAAAATGCTAGGCCAACGTCCGACCATCTCGCCAAAGATCAAGTGGTATGCCACGCTATGTGGGCCGCCTGCTTTTTTCCCCGCCATTTTTCGCCATATTCGCGGACCTTACGAGGCTACGAAACCCCTAAGTGAAATGCGATCACTAACTAAATAAAATAATTTTTCCGATTCATTACAGACAATTATGTACAACCAATTTACAACAAAAATTGTCAACAAAAATATTAAATACAAAAATTCAGTATTCTGCTTCGTCGTGACGTTACTCGTGGCGACAAATCCTCCTCAGAGCACTTCTGTCGCGGCGACAGTGTTTTTGCGCCCTCGTCAAGACGTTCTCCGGGCGACAGCGCCGTTTTCGTTCTGCCGCACGCTCGCTTATGCGACAGAGGCCACGCACGCCTCGGCACCGGCCGCCTGTATTTTTTCTATTTATTCTCGTCGACGTCCAACGTATGACAGAGGTATATTTCTGAAATTTTTTTCGGTGAATATTTTTGAAATTCCGAATAAAAAATGTATTATTAAAAAAAATTCCAAAAGGAACCATGTTGCAAATATTATCACGCATGACTTTTTAGTGAAATATCATGCACAGTAATGCTCTCAAATAAGTGTTGACAAATTATTCTTGCTGAAAATGAAAATTCTAGCATTTTTAAGTAAATTCATTTTGTTTGGTGATGAAATAAGAGCCAACATTGTTCTAATGTCTCCAAATCACATTTATGATGCACAAGGTTGTTTTTCCACTTACTCTCCCAAAGTTATATGAACTGAAAATGCATAACCGAATAAATACATGGAGGTATGATGGACAAGAAACGCTAGTACCAGAGTATGAGTAATAGAGGAGCCTCTCCCGAGGTGCCCGAAGTCGTTCAGCCCCGTAGCGAACACACGCCCACAGTCTGCACAAATCAGCAGGTCAGAATGCTCACTCGTCGGAGGTATGACAGATCGTAATTTGAGTGGAGAACCTAACCTAAGAGGCATTGCATAAACTGTGGACAGAGAGCATGACAGATCGTAATTTGAGTGGAGAATGCTATGCATTGTTTAGATAAATGGGAGGGGGATGACCCCAACCTGATAACAAGCAACTATTGCACCCTAGAAAATCAATATGCTCACCAGAATATATGCAATCGATATCGATAAGCCTCTAATAAATCGATTGCACGAAACCCTAATCCCCAACAGGAGCAGCGGCTAAATGAGATCACCACTACAAATTCAAAGCTTGAAAACGGAAAGGGGAAGAGCAGCAGTAATCTTTGATGCGGCTCACCTCTTGACACTCTTGGCTTCGCTCGGCGAAGATCACGATGAACACGAGCACTGCCTAGATCTCCTGCAAAAACACAAACACCGATACGCATGAGCCAAAACATTTCAAGCACCATCCGAATGGAGGAGCCAAAACACGAGCACGGTTCAAGAAGCTTGTGATCTTGACACCTCTTCTATCTGTCAAAAGATAGGCAACAAGGGGAGAGGGAGACGGATGCCTACCGTGACTAACGAACTCCTCGCGCGACAGCCACTCCACCGCCGCCGTCGGGACTCCCAACCGCGCAGGTAAGAAACAGACGAACTCCTCACGCTCAGCCACTCCGCCTACGCACCGGATGCACCTTCCCTCATCACTAAAACAACAGGGAGAAACGGAGGGGTTAAATACATTCAGCAATCGAAGAGAGTGCATAAAAGGAAAAGAGGCCAAAAGATACTCATCTTCACGAATCGGATCGGAAGGGCATCAACGCGAGGAAGGAAGGCACCGGGAAGGAAGGAAAGCATTGGGCTATCGGAGCAGATCGGAGGGGAGCAGATCAGAGCGAGGATTGCCACGCGGGGGAGATCGGGGGCGATCCGGATTGCGGCGTGGGGGAGGGATACGCAGAGGGATGTCGCCATGGGATGGGGGGCTTGCGGGAGGCGCAGGGGATGTAGCGCGGGCCGGGACGGGGATCGGGAGGGCGGCGTGAGCGTGGATCGCGCTGGGCGTGCGCGGGCAAGAGAGAAAATCATGGAGAGAGGATCGCAGCAAGGGGTTCGAGCGGAGGGGATCCGGATCGCTGCTGTGTGGGGGGTGGGGGTGGGGGCACGGAAGAACGGACCGCTGCCACCAACTGGTGATTTAGAATAGTAGAGATTAGGCATACTATGCCAATTTAGTCCATCAATCTGTTGAAACTGCGCTTGTTTGGAATAGGACATGGAATTTCTGTAGGAATTTTATAGGATTGCAGTTTTATATAAAGCTAGCTTAATTATCCATGCAATTGCGCTTCTAGATTTGACAACACACTTTAATTTGTTATACAACTCTCATGCCTATGATAAAAATATATTTGTCATCTCTTTTCCTTTCTATTAATTAGAGAATTTATATTGTATTTATTTTTTATCTCTTGGACATCAGCTTCTTAGTTGTGCGGGTAGATTTGACAACACACTTTGATTTGTATGTAACTCTTGTGCTATGATCGAAAAATATAGTTGTTGTATATATTTTCCTCTTGAGAGAATATGTTTGTTTTTCCCCCCTCTTGGATGACAGCTTCTTAGGCTCGTTTAGCGTGTAAAGGGAGTGGTGTACACACATAAGGACATGATTTTGGCCTCTTGGGTTCATATGGCAAGAGATGTGGATTTGGGGTCAATATTTTTTATTTGCTTCCTTAAGTATATCTTACTATAAGATTCTTTCTAATCTTTGTTTAAATAGGTTACCTATTAACATCCAGTAGTTATAATTTATTATCATAAGGAGACATGATTTTGGCCCTTTTGGGTTCATAAGGCAAGAGATGTGATTTTAGAGTCTATCTTCTTTATTTTTTTCCTTAAGTATATCTTTGTCGGGATCGAGGAGTCTCTCGACAGTCAACGCTAGATCAATGGTCCCCAAATGGGCCGAAAGCAAAGATGAGACTTCGACCACGACCTAAGCCGCCAATCCTCAAGACGACCTCGAAGCTTGGGGGTGGGGTCCACCCGCGACGACCTAGACCTTGGCTTGAGGTGTGCACCGCCGACGGTTACTAAGACCAAGAAACCCGAGTTAAGGCGACGTGGGCCGATCCAGGACGCTTGCAACACGCCTCTAATGTGCACCATGCACTACTCCGGGAATCTCTCCCCGCCGCTTCGTAACGGCCGAGGTATAAAGTCCCCAAGCAGATCGGCAGGGACACAACATCAACACACAAGCAATAGGCCACTAGACTCAACCTAACGCCAAGCTCGAGCAGAATCCATTCTCTCAGACTCAAGGATAGTGAATTCCTCCACCTTAGGAGAAGACCGAGTAGAGCTATTACTGGGCGGGCTCGAACCAAGATAACTTGTCGTGTCTTGCCTGTTGTCATCTCACCTCGACCAACATCCGCTCCTCCGCTGAGCGAGCTCATTTTGGGTCCCCACCACACTAACCCCTGCCTCGCTTATGTTAGGCGATCCCGATCGCCGACAACAAGGCCACCGTGGGGCCCGAAAGCTTCGCTCATCCAGAAGAAGTTCAAGATTTTCGAGGTATGGAGTCCTCCGCAGCAGGACATTCCGCGAGCTCGGGTTCGAATGCAGTCCCCGAGTATGGAAGCTCCACATCCCTGTTCTCCTCCTCTCCGCCGCTGCGTGATCAGCTTGTCCTCATGGCCGCTAGCCATGACGCGAGCGTGGAGGAGGGGGAGCGCAGCCCGAAGACTCCCGACGATGCTCGCCGGATGGCCCAAGTCACCATCAACCAGGCCGTAACCGCCCTCCGGCGTGAGGAGCGTGAGAAGATTGGAACATCGTCAGGGCGCTCCAAGCTTCCTCAATCAATCGAGCGCCTCCGTGCGATGGCTCGAGTCATGACCGACCCCGCCCGTCCGAGGTCGGGTTTTTCGCCGAAGCTCGCGGACGAAGCTCGATAAGGCCGCTACCGGTGCCGTGGTCGCCACAAAGACTAAGACCGCCCTTCCGGTCCCGTTCCTCAAGAGTGACGGAGTTCTCGCGAGACGCCGGCCCCCGCTGGTCTCCCGCGGCCGGCAGCCCCAGATCCGCCCCAGACTACCACCGCCGCCCCCGAGTACGACCGGATGGTGTACGGCGACAACCGCCTATACGATTTCGCTTAGCAAGGGCATGTCCGCCTTCTCGACGTTTCCCCAAGGCGCCGCCGGTCCATGAGCGCCATAGCACCTCCCGGCGATGCTCGCCTAACGCCATTGCCCGTCGTGGTCGAGGGCGGGCGCGGACAATCGTGGATCCGACTCAAAGAACGGCGATCATCCGTCTCAGCGCTACCGTCTCTGGCTTTACGGCCACGCAGCCAGATTCGACGACCTTCGGCGGGTGCGCCGCTTCATTGCTTAAGCCCGCCTTGATCAAGCGGTTCGACGAGACGAAGAACCCGATGAGTTTTTTCGATCTACACCACCGCTATCTTGGACGCAAGAGGAGACGAGTACGTGATGGCCAACTACCTCCCTACCATCTTGGACAGTGCCGCCCGCACTTGACTCTTCAACCAGAAGCCCGACACCTTCCGCCGGGCGCCAAATTCAGAGCGCCTCGCTCCAACTCCAGAGTCGCTACGAAAGCGGCCGGCAGGAGAAGGACCTAGATCGAGTTATCCAGGGGAAGAATGAACCTCTCCGCGACTTCGTATGGCGGTTCATCCGCACGAGGAATCTGATTCCAAGTGTCTCCGACGAGGCCGTGATCAAGGCCTTCAAGTTCGGCGTCCACGACCGGCGCCTCACTGAAGACCTGGAAATTACAACGAGGCTTACCATCGGCAAGTTGTTTCGCATGGCGGAGCGCTACGCGGACGCGGACGACACGGTCCACTGGAAGCGTGACTACGACCAAGGCAAGCTCGGCGTCAACTCGGGTGAGACTGGTCCTTCCGGCACCAAGAACGCCAACCCGGGCTCGGCTGCCAAGAAGCGGAAGAGGGACCGCAAGCGTAGCGAGGGCCGACCACAGGTAGTCGTTTCGGCAAACGGCCATCGCGAAGTCATGGAGGTGCGAGATTCAGCCCAGGAAGGGTCCCGTCCTCAGTGAAATCGGCCATGACCCCAAAGAGCGCCACGCCGACCTCGCAGGGGACCGCCACCGTCTCAAGGTCGACTTCACCGCCCACAAGATCCTGAGGGGCGGCCCCGGTTCGATGAAGAAAAATTTTGCTTGTTCCACAGGACTCCGGGCCACGACCTGCGAAGCTGCAAGGCTTGGCAGAACAAGCTGGAGGCTTTCTACGATGGGCGCGGAGAGATGCCCACACTCCTGAAAGAGGGAGATCAGCCCGACAGGGTCAACACCAAAGAGGACCAGGCCGACCTCGACTTGGATTTTCAACAGGGCGACCGCCGGATCGACGTCATCTTCGGTGGCTCGTCGGCATATCAATCCCGGCGCGAGATCAAGGATGCCAAGACACGGCCTACCAGCTACCGTTGAAAGCCCTCGCGACCACCTCGTGATGTGGGTCGGGCCACGATAACCTTCACGCAGAGGATGCCCCCCAAGGTATGTCCAAAGATCTCAAGACTTCCCTGGTTGTGACCCCACCATCAAGAACACCATGGTCGGGCGGGTCATGGTCGATGGGGCAGCTTCTCAACTCGCTTCGCTAGCGCTTCGACCGGATGCAAATTCCGTTGAAGGTCAAGAATATCGCGATTCGTTCTTCGATCGCCCCGAAGTTCGACCACTCCTCCGGTCGTGGTCTCCGCCTGCCACCTTCGGCGCGCCAAACAACTTCCGCGACCGAAATGATCACCTTTGAAGTGGTCGAAGGCGATCTTCCCTACAACGCCATCCTCAGGCGTCCGGCTTTGGTCAAGTTCATGGCGGCCAACCACTACGGGCACCGTTGCATGAAGCTCCCAGGGCCTAGCGGCATCATCATCATCGCGGGCGACTCAAGGCGGCGACGGTCAGCGAGACCTGTGCCTGCTCTTGCCAAAGATGTCGCTCAAGAGGGTCTCAAGCATGACAAGAAGGTCGCCGCCGTATATGGCCATCCACCGGCGGAGTGACGAAGGTCAGGCTGGCCAAGAAGGCGACTCATCCAAGTGCAGCCACCTCTCGACCGAGCTGAGTTCCAAATAGGAACTCGAGCTCGTCACCTTCCTCCGCGCCAACAGGGACATATTCGCTTGGGAGCCGGCAGACATGCCGGGTGTCCCGAGGGAGGTGGTTGAGCACAAGCTGCAGGTGTGGCCCGGCTGCCGGCCCGTGTGCTAGAAGTTACGGCGTTTCTCTCCCGAGAAGGTTGCCATAATCAAAGAAAATCTCGACAAGCTGCTAAAAGCCGGCTTCATTCGTGAGATCGACATCTCAATGGTCGCCAATCTCGCATCGTGTAAAAGAAAGGTGAGAAGTGGAGGATATGCGTGGTCACACAGGTTGAACTCGCATGCCCGGCGACAACTTCCTCTCCCGCCAAGATCGACCAGATCGTCGACTCCACCACAAATGCCAGGATGCTGAGTTTCCTGGACGCCTACTCCGGGTATCACCAGATCAAGCTGGCGGTTGGTGATGAAAGCAAGACATTGTTCATCACGCCATTCAGGACCTACTGCTACACGACCATGTCGTTCGGTCTCCGCAATGCCGAGGCGGCCTTCCAGCGCCTGATGACCAAGACGTTCAATCCTCAAATCGGCCGCAACCTCGAGGTCTACGGGGACGACATTATCGTAAAGAGCTCTTCTGAAGACAACCACGTTCAAGACCTTGAGGAGACCTTCGCCAACCTGAACAAGTACATGATAAAGCTCAACCCGGAGAAGTGTGTGTTTGGCGCTGCTTCGGGGAAGGTACTCATTACATGATCGGGGCTCGGAGTTGGTCCGAACCCGAGAAGATCGAGGCGATTGAGAGGATGGCGGCCCGACCTCTAAGCAGTGCAAAGCCTCACCCATCAGATGGCCGCCTCAAGAGTCCATCTCGAGGCTCTCATGAGAGTGGGTTGCCGTTCTTCAAGGCCCCGCAAACAAGGGAGTTTCAAAGGGACGCTCAAGCGCAATGTCCTTCGACGATTTGAAGGTATACTTATCAAGCCCACCTTGCTTACGACCTCGCAGCCAGCGAAAAAATTGTCGCTTTACCTCATGCCACCGCCTGTGCCGCCATGCTTGTCCCGTGGTCGAGCGGATGCACAAAGAAGACCCGATCTACTACGCCAATGAGGTTCTCCATGGGCGAAGGAGCGCCACCCAGTCCGTAGAATTGTCAGATGTTCTCCTCATGGCTTCGCAAGCTCCCAGATTATTTTCGTGCTCACTCGTGGTCGCCCCAAGCAACTTTCCGCCGGGAGATCTTGAGGAACCCAGAGGCTGGAGGTCACATCGCTAAGTGGGCCATGGAGCTGGCCGAGTTCAACCTCCAGTTCGTGGCGCGCACGGCTATCAAGTCTCAGGTACTTGCCGACTTTGTGGTCGAGCAGACGTCGCAGCCGGCTCCCGAGCTCGAGGTCGGGGAGGAGAGGCCCTGGGTCATGTACTTCGATGGTTCAAGATCCTTCAAACGCTCGGGGGCTTGGGTCCTCATTCTCACCCCACAGGGCGACAGGCTGAGGTATGTGGTTCGTTTCGGATTCCCAGTGACAAATAATGCAGCAGAGTACGAGGCTCTCCTGGCGGGACTCCGAGCTTGCAAGGCGATGGGTGTTCACCGATTGGTTGTCAAGGGCGATTCCCAGCTCGTCATCAACCAGTTCAATAAGGGCTATCAATGCTCAAAAGATTCCATGGCCAAATACCTCGTCGAGGCGCGCAAGATGGAGAAGTGGTTTCAGAACCTGGAAATCATGCACGTGCCAAGGAAGGACAATTTCAGCACGGATTTCCTCTCCAAGCTCAGGTCGTCTGACGACGAGATTCCTCCAGACGTAATCCTGGAGACTCAAGGCCGCTTCAATTTCACCAAGGGCCTTTGCCGCTTTCATTGAGGGTGTCCCTCGTACGAGCCAATCCCCAACTTCCTGGCACAAGGAGCGCTTCCAACCGATCCCGCGGAGCGGAGTAGGATCAAGCGCCGGGCGAGCTCGTACAAGCTCGTGGACGGCAAACTTTACCGTTGGAATGTGACGAATACCCGGGACATGGGTATCCCCAGCGGCCTAGGAAAGACGAATGGGCCACCTCGAAGCCCAAACTTCAACTAAGGGCCCCGCTCAAGGATACCCGATCCCCGACCAAGCCGACCCCAAGGACAGTCCGACCTATCCCATAGGTCGGGCGCCCTCCGAGCCACGGCCGGGACGACTAAAAGACGGCCCGACCCGCGGGTCGGACCGCTCGCAAACTCCGGTCAGGCTCAGGCTGTCTCTGTCGTGAAACAGACGTCGGACCATCGAAAATCGGCCTCTGATCTGGCCACCTACCCCGCTGATACAGTGCCTCAACACGACCGTGCTAGGGCGGGAAGCTCTTTCCCAAGGCGGCGGGGAGGTGGCCAAAGTCAAGCGCCGGTCTCGTCGCCCGGTCATGCACAATGGGGGGACGCGCGCCCTCCCGAGGCAACTCCTAGAGCCGGGCGTCGCAACGTCAGCACCTGACAGGAGCGCAGAAACCAGGTACGCCGTTTCCCGGTAGAGTGGAGCGCTCCGCCTCTCTGTGTGTCTACCGATCCGGTGTGAGGCGTACCATCACCAGTCAGACGTTAAATCCGAAGACCAGACACCAAGGCCGAGGACGGACGCCGAGGCTGAAGACCAGACTCCCAGACGTAGGACGCCCCATCCCGCTTTTTTCCAGACTCCCGTGTAACCTACTTCCTCGGGCGATATAAGGGAAGTAGGACCCTTGGGAGGGGGGACGGACCGATCGATAGGAACACTTCGAAGCTTAGAGGCTCTCACGACCCCTAAGCTCCTTGTATTCTCAAGCACTCTCGCTCTCTTCCACACACGAGGCGCTCGAGGCCCGTCCTCGTCCCTTGCTTGTAATTCGGTGCAGCCCTCTGCATCAAGAGCAATATACGACCACCTCACGAACTGGAGTAGGGACTTTCGGTCTGAACCAGTATATATCTTGGATCCCCTTGGTCTAACCATTCAGGGAGCGGGAGCACGCGGCCCCTAGACTTACAAATTTACTTGTCGGATTACGAAACACCGACAGAATTCTTCTGGAATCCTGACGAAGTGTGTTACCACAGAGGAGGGTAAGTACCTGTTAAACGACATTCATTCAGGTCTCTGTGGGGGCATATTCTTCTTTCAGGACCATGGTCGGGAAAGCTTTCCGCATGGGGTTCTATTGGCAACAAAGCGCCCAGACGCTTGCAACATCGTCTCGCTATTGCCGAGCTCGCCAATTCCATGCTCAAAATCGCATCGACCGCTTATGCACCTGCATCATTCCACTCGCCGCCCATTCTCGACCGGGGCTAGACGCCCTCAATTTTCCGCAAAGCGGTGGGAAGAAGTTCTTGTTCATCGCCATTGATACCTTTACTGTGGATCGGTTTAACTCGTCTCGACCATCACGGCTCGGCGGCGGGTCAAGTTCTTCCGCTTGTTCGTGGTCACCAGGTATGGGGTTCCATGCAGAATTATCACTGATAATGGAACACAATTTACCAGCGAACTGTTCCAGGAGTATTGCAAGGACATCAGTACCAAAGTATGCTATGCTTCGGTGGCCCATCCGCAAAGTAATGGAGCAATGGAACGCGCCAACGGACAGATAGTTCAAGGCATCAAAAAGTGAGTATCAGATGAGCTCGAATGACACGGCCAGATCTGGGTGGATGAACTTCCCACCGTCTTATGGTCTATTCACTACTGGCCACCGAGCAACAGTGGTCCACACCCTTCCGGCTTGTGTTCGCAGATCGGCCGCCCCGCCTCCAGAGGTCATTACTGGCTCGCCAGGTCACTTGGTCGACCAGATCGACTTCGAGCAAGAATGGTCCCTTGACCTTACCTCGCGAAGAAGTAAGATGTCGCAATCGCCACGACGGGCGCTTACCAACAAGCTCTTCGCAGACATGCGCCTCGATCGCAGACGACCTAGGAGCTCCTTGTTGGGGACCTGCCCCGAGACGGATTCAGCCCCGCCCAACACCAACAAGTTATCCTCATGGGAGGGCCCCTATAGAGTTGTTTCAACAACTCGCACGGGCTTACTAAATTAGCTGTTCGATGGCGAGAGCTCTCTAGCTCGTGGAACATTGACTAGCTTTGAAAATTCTATGTGTAATACCTTTTACCTCAAAATTTCAATAAAGTTGTTGTTCAATTGTCATGTTGGTCTTTGCGCCGCTTTTTCATTCCATATTTTGTATTGGTTCGAGTTCGGGGCTTCTTTGAGTCCGACCACGAACAAGCCGCTTTTGTTTCGACCTAGGCGTCGGCTTAAAATTCACCACCAAAGGGTCAAGCTACTTGTGTTAATCTCTTCAAGATCAACACTCTCCCTACGCTAGGGTTCGAACCAAGCCCGCGGCTAGGTCCAACGAGCAAGGCGCAAATCATTGTCAGGATTAGAGAAGCTTGACCTAGAAACGATCCTAACACTCTAGAGCCTAAGTCTTTCCTCGTGCGCCTGTGTTGTGCTCCCTGTGGGTTTTTCTCAATCTTGCAGGTCATGGTCTCTGCAGGTTTCTAACTTGCGCCCAAGGCCGACGTTGCTCGACCTTGGTTCCAATGGGGGTTGGACGAGATATACTACGAGTAGAAAGGCTAAGTGCACGATTGAGAAAAAATCTCTTGATCGAAAAATCATAAGCAGACCAAAACATTAACTATTTCTGCCAAGACAATGTCATTCCATTCAACTTTTGTCTTACAAAGGTTTTGATTACAGGCAACAAAGACTAAGCCTATCTACAGGTCGGCCATCTCGCGCGTGAGCTTCTCTTGCTCGAGCTCAGCGACCTTGGCCCTCGTGGTCGACAACCGCCTCGAGTCTGAGGGCTTCATGGCGGCGTCGACAATAAGGCGTCGCTCTTCTTGAAGTTGAGCCAGGGCGCTTTTTGCCGCCTTGCTCGCCCGACCAAGCTTCTCCTTGAGCTCCTGGACCTTGACTTCAAGCTCAGGGGAGGCCCTCGTCGAGGCGGCCGCCTGCTCTGAGACAGCCTTCTTCAGCTCCTCGGCTTTGGCTCGCTCAGCTTCGAGCGCCTTGGCCGACCTCGCACGCTCCTCCTCGACGGCCTTATATGCATGGTCGCGCTCGGTGGCGATGGCCCGCTGGAGCTCGGATGCGTGAGAGGTCTTGAGCGCCTTCATCGCCTGGCGGAGACCGGCGATCTCATTAGAGTCGACTGCTGCCTTTTGTGCAGTTTCCTCCCACTCGACCTCCAAGGCCTCTATGAGCCTGTAGCGCTACGCCTCCCGATCCTCCACCACGTCGAGGAAGACCTTCAGCGCATCAGCATGCGTCTGAAGACCTTGCAGCCCATGGGCGACAGAGCCGATGGCCTGCAGGGTTCGAAAGATCAACACAGTCCTTGCCAGGAGAAAGAAGAAAAGGAGACTCGAGCTAAAGTTCGACAATGGCGTAAAGAGATTCAAATACCTGGGTAAGCCGGCCCTCGAAGCTTGCGTGGGAGTACTCGGTTTGTCTGCCAGCCGACGTCCCTGGTGCGGTGTTGTCCGCCGTCGCCGCTGGGTCGTTCGGGCGTGGACTTTCAGGCACTCCGCCAGGTGACTTTGCCGCTCTCTGTGGGGCTCAAACCGCCTGGCTCGGTCCTGTCAATGATCGCCTTGTCCTCCGCGGTTGGGGCATCCTTTGTCCCCTCTCCCGTGGAGGTCTTGGCCTGATCCTCTGCACGATCTTTCATGCTGGTAGCCGAGGCGTTCTCGACCTCGGCGGTTAGGGCAGGAGTAGCTTGGGTGGCCTCGGTCGCCATGGCCGAGGCGTCCTAGGCGTTGTCTTCTACAGCAACCTCGGGTGGATCGGCGCTGTCCTCGGCATCCACGGAGCCGGCGGCGTCGTCTTCACTGGCCGCGAGTAAGACAACGTCCTCGACCAGGTCGTCGATTCCCTGGTCGAACTCCCCAACTGTAGCCCAGCCTTGGGGGCCTGAAGGGGTGCGTCCTTGGCTTGAGGGCCGGCGGGGCGCCAGCATGTAGGAGGTTTCTTCCTCCTCTTCGGACTCAGACTCGCCCTGAACAATAGTCATCGTCAAGTTAGGCAAGCATTGAGCTCGAGCGCTCAAAGTCTGCGATAGAGAAAGACGTCTAAGCTAAAGGCGGACAGAAAGGTCTGGCAAGCGAGGAAACAACGATGTACCTGAGTCTGCAACCTTCTCCTCGCGGGGGGATGGCGAGGCTCTTGGTGTCCCAAGGGCGAAGAGGCGCCCTCCTGGGAGCTCGAGCTTGGGACCTCGGAGTCATGGGTGGCTCTGTGTCCTCCGCCAAGTCTCAAGGCACGATCTGGTGCTGGGCTCACACACAGAAGGAGAAAGGTATGTCGAAGGCGAAAAGAGCACGAGCAAAAGTGCTTGGGGGCTAGACCATGGAGATTTACCATTGTGCTGTCGCCCATTCGACGTGGTCGCTTCTTCTGCCTTGGCAACTGCTCCGTCCGGTCGGCCTCTTGCTCGCTTTTCTGCTCCTTGTTTCGCCCGGCAATGCAGAAAGATCTTCCAAGCCATTTCAACAATTTAGCTTGTCCTGGGCGATCAAGAATTGAGAAAGGCCCAAAGTGCATGTAAACTAGGCAATTTGACTCAGAGCGGCTTACCTCGGCTTTCCGGTGTAGCACGTTCCTCGAAACCGGGTCGTCGAGGGTGTAGTCGTGCGCCGCCTTCCCGAACAACTCGTTCATCCAGGCGGCGATCCAGGACTCCTTCGGCGCTGCTGGAAAGACAAGTTCGTCAAGGAAGCCCAAGGACCAAAACTCGAGAGAGCTTCAGAGCAGAGATTCTTACCAGACGTTCCTTCGCGGGTAAGGTCGTCGCAGCCTTTGATCTCGAAGAACGGATGCAACCTCTTCCAAAGAGGGAACACCCGGCTCCTTAGGAAGTCGTTGGCGATGGCCTACCCGGCGAGGCCTCGCGTGGCGCAGATGTGGATGGCGGTGATGACCTCCTGGTCGATCTCTGTGTCGCCATCCCGGTCTGCTTCTTCCTGATGGGGTTCCACAGACGCCAAGGCTGCCTTCGCCTCTTCAGAACCACCGCTCGGTCCATGGACCGAGGGAGTCCCGAGGTCGGATTTGGGGGAAGGACCAAGGGAGCCCCGCCCGTAGCCGAAGTAGAAGCATCCGACTACGGGGTCCTTCTCGGTGCGGAATATGGAGAAGAAGCGAAAGAAGAGCGAGGGGGTGGGAAGGATCTCGAGGAACCCCTCGCACAGGTGAGAGAAGATGAAGAAGAGAAGAATGGAGTTGGGTACCAGGTTGATAAGCTCGATCTCGCATTGGGCGAGAACTGCTACAAGGAAGTCACTCTCCGGCCCGCAGTCAAGAGCATGTAATGCTCTGCGGCCGACGAAGTTCGCTGGCCCCGTGGTCAGCGCTCTGCCTCTCCACTTGGCGGCCGCCACGCCGCTAGGTCCAGCAGCCCTGCACTCGAGATCTTTCATCCTCACTGCCGACAAGGAACTCTTTCCGAGCTTGGCCATGGCGATTGGGGAGGAGTTTGGTCGACGGAAGAAGGGCTCGGGTGAGGAGTTAGGAGGAAAAGATCGCAAGAAGATCGAGAATTCTTCGAAGTTGCAATAAGCTCGGGTTTTATAAGCCCGATGCGCTGCAGGCCAGAGGTTAGGGCATCTCAAAAGGCGCGCCGGTCAGGCGATTCGACAGATGCGCTTAAGGGTCAAGGCGGATCGAGGCGCTGTAGAACGCTCCACGCTTCGATCGTGTCCGCATCAAATTTCAAGATCAAGGGGCACCAAGTGTAGCGACACCAAAACCCATTCACAGGTCTCCGTCCGACCTCGACTTTGGGTTTGAAACTTCCAAAAGACCGTCCCCTCTGTCCATGCAAGAGAGGCTCGAGGTCGAGCCAAGATCTTGCCATGACCTTGAGCCTCGGGGGGCTAGCTGCCGAGGATCGAGGAGTCTCTCGACAGTCAACGCTAGCAATCAACAGTGGTCCCAATGGGCCGAAAGAAAGATGAGACTTCGACCACAACCTAAGCCGCGCCAATCCCCAAGACGACCTCGAAGTTTGGGGAGTGGGGTCCACCAAGACGACCTAGACCTTGGCTTGAGGTGTGCTACCGCCGACGGCTACCAAGACCAAGAAACTCGAGTTAAGGCGACGTGGGCGCGATCCGGACGCTTGCAAAGACGCCTTTAATGCGCACCATGCACTACTCCGGAATCTCCCCGCCGCTTCGTAACTACCGAGGGTATAAAGTCCCCTGAAACAGATCGGCAGGGGACACGACATCAACACACAAGCAATAGGCCACTAGACTCAACTAGAATGCTCAAGCTCGAGCTGTAATCCATTCTCTGTACTCAAGGATAGTGAATTCCTCCGCCTCAGGAGAAGACTGGAGTAGAGCTATTACCCTCGTGGGGGCTCGAACCAGTATAATTTGCTATGTCTTGCACGTTGTCATCTCACCTCGACCAACATCCGTTCCTCCGTTGAGCGTAGCTCGTTTTGGGTCCCCCGTTCACACTAACCCCGTTCCTCGTTTGCGGTCAGGCGATCCCAATCGTCGACAATCTTATATTAAGATTCTTTTCTTATCTTTTAATTTACTAAGTTAACTATTAACATCCAACGGTTATAATTTATTATCATAGTTATGGTCCACAGGTTGATGGCAAGATTTTTTTCTTTGAGAATTTCTAGTCCAAATATGTCTTTTTCTAATAACATCCAATGGTCACAATAGTTCATCTTTAATTAAGGTCCACGGAATTGATGCCAGATGTTTTGCATTTTTGTGAGAATTTCTTTTTAAGCATCTGATAAACATCAGTCATAGACTTCTAGTATATAATAGATTTCCCTTTAAAGCTCTTTAAATTTAATGAAGGAAAAAGTCCATATAACACCTCAAACTTTACTCGAAAATTCGCTGGTACTCCGAACTATGAAACCACTCATTTAACCCATGAACTTTGTAATTTGGTTCAAATAACACCCTGACCATGTTTCGTATAGTGGTATTACCCGCATAGCGTGATGAGTAGGTTGTTTTCCATGTAGAATGGCACGCTAGATAAATTTATGTGAATGATAGGTAGTGCTCACAGGAATTTCTCTTCCAAATTGAAATAAAGAGGAAGAGAGTTATAGGGTCTAACAACCATAGAAGTATGATTGAGAGCTCGATGGGGAAGATGTCCATGTGAGTCCTACCTGTCATTGACCTAACTTAGTTAGTGTGTCATCCTAAATGGCAAAAATGCCCACTCATTGTTCCACACGGACAATACCACTATACAAAACTGGGTCAAGGTGTTAGCCAGATTGCAAAGTTCGGGTTGTTGGATGCATGGTTCACAAAATTGATGATTTTCAACTGAAAATCATGATTTTTGCTTGTATCGAGGCGGTTCGGCAATAAAAATAGCTCGATAAACTGGTGGAGTTCAATGTAAATTTTAAAAAATTTAAAAATTATAGGAAGGTGTTGAAAATTTTTGTGTGAGGTCCTGAGGCAATGCTACTGATTTTGTAAAATTTTTAGATGATTATCAAATATGTGTATTTTTTTAATATTTCTAACAGTGCTACTCTCTTTTTATATACTGTTCTATTTTTTATTTTCGAGGGGCACCAAATGAAGCCTAATATTTTTGAATTTTTTTTGTGAGATCTAATGGCAATTCTAATGATTCTATAATATTTTTAGATGATGATGAGGCATTTTTGTTTTTTAAAAATTCTAAAAGTCCTATTGTCTTCGTATATGCTATTCTACTTTTTGATTTTCTAGGTGTAGTAAATGAGGTCTAATATTTTTGAAAGTTTTAATACATGATCCTTGGGAATTTTTTTTGGTACCATTAAAATTTAAGAGCATTATCAACCTTGTAAATGTTTATAAAAATGTAACACTTTCCTATTCTTTTTCATTAATTGTTGTTTTTATTTTTTTAGAATCAACAAATGAATTTAAAATTTTCTAAAATTTCTTTGATGTGCTTTGTAGATTATTTTGTATTTTAAAAAAATTTTCGATTTTTATATTTTTTACATTTTCTTTAACTATGTCAATATCTAAAAAATCATTTGAAAACAAAAAATCGGTCTATAGTAAAAGAAAATTGATAAAATCATTTAATTTTTTTATTTTTTTCACCATTATTTGACTGTTGAGTTCAAAATTTTGAATTCAAACTTGTTCAATTTCTACTGATTTTCGATTGGTTTTTGCTAAAAATCAAAAATAAAAAAATTGCGCGAAAATTGAAAAAATGATTTTTTTTTTTAAATCAGGCTTGATGGGCTTTCAAGCAAAGCTCGAGTTGTTGTATGGACATCTTCCTTTGATGAATAACTTCAAAAATTTCCATCTGAATGCATCATTTCTTTCACTTTTTGAAGCATTCCTATATTACCTCGTACCTCACGTTTATGTTTCCACTTTGTGAAGCATTCCACCATTAAACTTTCAAAATTACCATATGCTAGCATTTTTCTTTAATTTTCCTACATTTTCCCTACAAAGTATGCAAACTAGGGTTGGAAACCAAAAAGGAATTTCTGACCGTTCCGGAGAAAAATGGAAACGGAAGCATTTTTTCGAAAACAGAAATGGAAAATGTACAGAAACGGGAATAGAATTATTTTTTTCAGAAATGGAAACAGAAACGAGAGAGTTAGTTCCGATGAAAACAAAAATTTCGTATAATGAAACCAGAAATTCCGTTTTCTAATGTAAATAATAGCATAAAATATATTGCTTTATAGAAAATATCAAATAGAGTTAAACAATTCTACAAAAGTTATCAAAATATTTTATAACATTTTGAACTTAGGAAAATTATTTTTATAAAATTTTGGTTTTGTTTTTCTTAAATAAATTATTTATTTAAATATGAAACTAGCAAAAACATTAATTAAATGATGAAAATTCAGAAAAATCCATAAAATCTGACTTAAATGCTCAATTAAAGAATTTGTAATTTTTTAGGGTGTTACAACCGGGAATATACTTAGATGGATTTTTTTCATTTCCGTTTCCGTATCCGCTACGTTCCACGTCTGCTTCCGTATCTATTTCCGAGGTTTCCGATTTTGTTTCAGGTACTAGCGAAAAATGTGAAAACGGAAATAGAACAACCATTTACTGACTATTTTTGTTCCATTTTCATCCCTAATTTAAACTAGAAATTTCAGAAAATGACACCCAATTCGTGTGCCTTTTAGCTCCTGTGTATGACATGTGGGTCCATCTGAGTCTATGACAGTGGGCCAGGGTGTCAAATACTGAAAAAACGAATTTTAAAGATAGCAAATTCTGAAATCTCTCAATTTAAACACAGCTTTTGACAAATTCATACGTTTTCAATTCTTGTAGGATTTCAGTAATCATGATATTCAATTTGTGTGTTTTTTTGTTCCCAAGTTTTTTATTTCTTGCTTTCCAAACAGGCCTAGAAGTGATGAAGAAAGTTACGTAGCATGCCATGTAGGCTCCCGAACTAATGACACCTCATCTGCCATGTCAGGTGAAAAGCGGTTAGGACGTGCTTGTTATAAAATGACGACAATTATTGTAGATTCTCTACTACTATAATGCAAAGAAGCTTGGTGGCGCAGACGGCCTCGGGCCACACTCCCCACCCCCCAACCCTCCCTCCACGCAAATCTAGACCTAGCACTCCTCTCCATGAGTTCTCGCGCCTCACAGGCGATCGAGGCTCACACCGAATCCCTCAGGCCGCAATCCCCACGATCTCCCCACGCGACCAATCTTCAGAATCTCCCAATGTCGCCCGCCTACCATTAATCCTCACGCCATTCTCTCTCGTGGTCGCCCGCCCTACCATAATCTCCCTCACCGCTTCCACCGCAATCTCGCCCTAAATCTTCGCAGAATCTCCCAACGCCGCAATCCAATCCTCCGGCGGCCGCTGTTCGCCCCGACTGCCTCGCCGCTGCTGCCGGCTCATTGCTTCGCCACGATCGCTTCCACGCCTCGGCGGCCTGGCTTATTCGGCGGATCGGCTCATTGCTGCCGCGCCTGCCTTCGCTTCGACGCCGCCCGCCCGAGACCGAACTGCAGATCCGCGCGCCCGGCCGCCCGACTCCCCGCCGCCGATCTACGCTGGCAGCAGCGAGCGCCGTCGTCGCTCCGCCTCCTCCCGTGGCTTCCTCTCCTCCATCCCTAAGGTCACCACGATTGATCTAAAGCTTGTTACTATAGATCGCCAGAGATTGATCTCGCCGACGTCGCGGCCAGTGCTCTCCAAGATCGCTTACCTCCACCGCCGCCACATCGTGCACCGCGACATCAAGCCTCCAACCTCCTCATCGACTCACACCAGCCAAGATCGCCGACTTGGCGTTGGACGATCCTCAACTGCACCATGGACCCTGCAAACTCCTCCGTCGGCACCATTGCCTACATGAGCCCCGAGCGATCAACACCGATATCAACGACAAGACATCAACACCCTTTATGTTACTTTTGAAGAATTTTGTTTATCCAAAGTTATATATATATATTTTTGTTCATGTGTTTTACCGACACTTTCATTATCTTGTGAAGATCATTGATCCAAAACTGTGTGGAAAAGGAGATCGTAGTCTCAAGCAGATGATGGAATCCGACGGATACTACACTAGCATCTGCCAAAACTCAAACCAGCATTTTCTAAAGTTGGCAGCACTATCACTGTAAATAATTAGTAGGAAAATCTAACGCATGCAAATATCTATTAGGTGTTCACACTTTAAGATTAGTGTTGTTTTAATTCAATAGGAAATGCTAGCCAAGTGAGTGATGGTACTTGCAATTGTCTTACTAAAGAGACGAGATGTTGCTATGCAAAAGGGTCTTCCAATACTCTGGCTGCCTTCTGTATCAAGATTTTCTAACTAGGATGAGTTACATCTATAATATATAGTAATGTAGACAATTTTCCCGCATAACAACGCATTGAACACTTAGTTTTATTACCAATTTTGGCTCAAGACTTTCTCTCTTAACCATCGGCGGATAGGCTAATGATATCATTAATCATTGTAAATTTCGTTAAGTGACTCAATATTGAAGCTTAATGTGCAAATGTAGGAGCTTTGTGGCGCTTGGAGTCGATCCAAATTGTAATGGGTGTTGGTCCCGTCACAGAATCCCCGCAGAAGGAAAGTCACCGGTCTTCAAATTAACGATGTTGACCTTTTTGAGATTAATGAGGTATATTGTAAAGCTTTAACACCACCGTATTCTTTCTGTTTCCAACATTACCAATACTACATTGCTGGCTAATTGTACTTAGCTACTTTAAGTAAAAAAACAAAATGTTTAACGATGCTTTGTACTTGATTGCATTTTATAGGCACTAATGATCAATTTATCTTCAACCCAATGGACCTTTCAATGTACTAATAGCACAGTACGATCTTCTCGAATTTCAGGTACAACTTTAAGCCAAATGAATTTATGCTCCATGTAATGTTTTTGTTAGATTCCACAAAATTGGTACCTAAGTGTGAATTATGTTAACAATTCCGCTTGTCCATATAAGTTTATTGGTTTTATTCAAGCTCAAAAGGCATACGGCTTTATAGACTCATAGAAATTTATCTTTCTTTTGTAAAAATAACAAACATATGGTAGCACTATTCGATTGTTGTGATTTGCAATAGCCATGCTACTAGAGCTATCAACCTTCTTCTACCTGCAGATAAATCAGGTATAAGTAAGACATAAATACATTTTCTTTTATGTAATCGCATTTCCTTTTTTTGTTCAGTAGCTTTTTATTTAGCTGATATCGAGCCCTTCAGTTTATATCAAGTCTTTCCTTTTGAGCCACACATGGAAATTAGTGCTTTGTAATGATTTCTGTTTTTCTAGGTATCCAACATTTTTCTAGGCTGCCCTTATATTTGTTACGATCTCTAATATTTTGGTAGAGAGCGGCATTTCTTTTTAAAATGAGTATTATTTATTAGATGGACTGTTTGCATCTTGTATATGTCATGTCTGATTTGCATAACAGAATGATTGTATCTTTCTGAAGCTAGTATTTGATATTAGATGGACTGTTTGTATCAATAGCTGAAGCATGGACATCAATAACTTCTAATGTTTTAGTTGATTTGATTGACCATACTTCTCACTATACTGCAGTTTTTTCTTGGTCATAGTTTTAGGTATGTATCGAGAAAAAAATGGAATTTTGCTTCGAGATACAATTCATCGGAGATAAAGGTGACTCAATAAAGGTGACTACCAAAAGGCTTTCGGTGTCATCAATTCACCGGAGATTTGGAAGCTTTTGAGGAATAAGGAGTATGTTCTTGAGATGTCAAGCTTAAGATCAAGCATGTTCTTGAGGAACAAGGAGCATGTTGAGTGGGTATGCCATATTTCAACTTCACAGTTTATAGTTGTGTTATATTGATTTGTCCCCAAAATTTTCAAATATGTTATGTCGTTAACCCTCTTTTATATGTTCGGCCTTGTTTGATGTATAGGATATTAAACTTTTGGATGAGAATGAGTGTTGAAATTAAGATGCGAAAAAGATCTATTCTCTATTTGACTTTGCAATAAAGTAGTAGTAGGATGTTAGCAGATTATTCCCATTTTCCTTTCAATTAATCAATATCGGGATTAGGAGTGTTGAAAAGGAGATATCGCTTACATTTGCATGTGCTTGTTATCTCAACCTTGATTGAACTTTTACATCTTCGAGATCCTTTTCTTCTCTTGTTCAGCTTCTTATTATGTAGCATGATCGTGACACAAGCATTTACATGTTGCTTTCTTTGATTGAATAACAATTTTGTTTAGCTCTCCACCACTGCCACGAGATCTGATCGAGCATTGTCTTGGGGAAAGCTATATGCATTGTGTTAGCATCCATCCATGTTAATAGTTGTTAGCTCAGTATATTAGTTTCTCTTTTCATATTTAACATGCATCTTCTCACATAAGTCATTTTTATCAAAATTATTTCACAATTTTGTGCTTCTATGTGGTTTGGTGATCATGGTTAATGCTTTATGATGATAGTAAATCATCGATCCTGCTTCTTTGATATAAGGAATTAATCCTTGATATAAGGGGCCAGACTATTGATCCGGTTCTCTTTCCTATGATATAAGGGGGCACAGCTATTGATCTGGTTCTCTTTCCTATGATAGGAAGGAGGATTTGATTTAGACATGACATACATTACGGAGAACATAATTGCTATGGGTTTTCCTGCTGGTGATTTGAGCTCAGGGCTTGTTGGATATTTTGAGGTCAGTGCACTAACAAGACTTTAAAATTTGCTTGCAGTTTGCTCCTTTTTATTTGCCCCTAGAAGAAAGCATGGTGATACTTCGGCCCTGTTTGGGAGGGTTGAAATTTGAAATTGTAGAAGTGATTTTGGTTTCTTTGTCTTTGTAAAGCATTTGTAATGGTGACAGTAGCTTTTCTTAAGAGGCTGTTTGGCAAAGTGGCTGTAAGTTAGCTGCTGCAGCTGTAGCTAGTGTTTAAATGACTGAAATGACCTTGAGAGTTCTGATGGCTTGTTTTTATACTGATTTAACTTAAATATTGATCTTTTGAATTATATTTATAAAAAATATTAAGTGATGAATAACTAAGCATTAGTTATATTTTATTTTTTCACATTATTACATATATTTTGCTTATTTTTCTTGCATCAAGGAAACCAAGGACAAACCAGGGCTAATGCAAACGGGCCAAAAGGGGTTGAAAGAGCATTTACTAAAACCAAGTTTACACAGCCCCTCGTAGAAACAACTCTCAACTCTTCAAACAGACAACCGAATATGATCAGTAAACTGGGACAGACTTCACCCACGCACCAAATAACATCAGTGAACTAAGACAAACCGGCAGAAAGAGTAAAAGCTTAGTCGCTATCATCTTCTTCGTGCTCTTCATGCTGGGCGACAACCTTCTCTATCAATTTCTTGCGAACACCTTCTATGACATTGTTCCTAGATGAGGCGCTGCCACCCTGCCCATCATTTAGTACTGGGTCTGACTGGCAAAGGGCTAATGCAACAACTGAAAGAAGGTGAAACAGAATAACAATTTAGCACAAGGAGATGGAAGCCAATGTATAATACTGTAAGTAATTCTGGGATTGATGATTTGTTGAAAGAAAGCTTCAGATGAAGCCAGTATCATCTAAATCAGCAAGATAAACACATGTCATTTCTTAGTGGAAGAAAAGCTCAATTTTATGGAAACAGTAATGTATAACTGTAAGGTAGCATGTTATTATGCTATTTTGCTAGGCACACATCATCTAACTATTTGCCACATGAAGCAAGGCAAACAAACATCACGATTGGATCTTTATGCACCGAAGACATGCCTATCATAACTATTTGCCACATGAAGAGTCATAATTTATATCATTTCTTAGATGACAACTTAAAAATGGACAGCATGTCAAGCGTGGTGTAAATCCAAGTAGAAAAAAGGAAATGGACAACATTACGCGATAGTTTACTAGGCTTTTGCTGCATCCCTGAGCTCTGCAAGCCTCATATTCCTGTGAGCACCATATCACATCGAAACATCAGAGAAGGTCCCAGATTTACCAAAACAATTGAGAAATTGCACCCAACTATCCTGAGGCCGACAGTATCGCGCCGACTCCAGATCAAACAATGAGAAATAGATCAGATTGCTAACAAAAACACAAGAAGTCAAGAATCACCGCATTTGACCAGGCAAGTCGGATCAAATCAAACGTGAAGAGCACTAGAACATCCCAAGATGCAACCAAGAACTGATGGGCAAAAAAGGACAGCATCATGGATCGCCAACCAGGCTGGAGACCAGATAGAGGTCGGGGATATGGGGTACCTGTACTGCTCGAGGAAGTGGTCGTCGTCCAGGTTGTCCTCGAGCTCCTCAAGCTCTTCGGGCTCGCGCGCGTCGAGCCATTCCTTCGACTTGGGCTGCTCGTCGGTGCCGACTTTGGGGACGAAGGGCGGCGGCTTGAAGGGCTCTGGTTTCGGCGGCAGGTTCCCGAGGCGGCGCTGGATGTCGTCCCACTGCGTGCTCGCCCCCTCCACGTCCTTGTATAGGAAGTGGTAGTCCGCCATGGCCACGGACCACGCAGAGAGAGAGAGGGGAATGGTGGGAATCTTTTTTCTCGCCCCTTCCCTTCGTCAGTGGGGAGAGGAGGAGGAGGAGGCGCCGCGCCACGCCACCGCCGAGGGGGGGGGGCACGCCGCGGGGTGGGCGAGGAGGACGCGCCGCGGGACAGAGGAGGACGCAACGTGGGGTGCGGGGTTATCTGGGAATTGGAACGATCGAAGCCGCTGCAGCGCAGCCGAAGCACCTCGCACAGTGCTTCGGCTGTGGAGGCTGCTTCGGCTGTGAAACGACTGTGCAGCGGCTGTACAGAAAGTCTGTTTGGAGGAGCTTTGGACCAAAAGCTGAAGCACAGCCCTCCCAAACAGAGCCTTCTATTGCAGGGCTTCTACCGCAACCACATGGAGGAAGTCATCAGGTTCTTTGAAATGCACCACAAGGTAGCTTTCACTATCTATTGAGTTTCTTAACATATATGCTACATGGACAACATATTTGAGGGTTTTTTGGGAAGAGTGATTTACAGATGACTTGTTGGCTTGTCCTCTGAAAATGACACAGGAATAACTTGTGAAGGACATTTATCAGTGTGAGAACAGTTGATGACTTACAATAAATAACTAAACACTCAAGGGGTTTGATCTTTTTTACCATGATGGTTATGCAGGTTAACTTTCTCACTTTCTGTAAAGATTTATATTTTTCATGAAATGATGAGCACTAGATGATCATTTGTACTTGTATGGTTTTGCATTTGCATGAGGGTGGTATATGTAATTTTTGATCTATGCATTTTCAACTGTGTCTCTTTTTCTTTGCACCAATGAACAGTTAATTTGGAAAAAGTGCGTTTATGATTTCAAATGATAATAGTTAATATCATTGGGCTAATTAGTTTTCATTACTTAATCTTTACTATATAAAGTGAGAGTTTCTTCCCACGTTATTTCATCAAAATTGCCCATCTTTGCCACTGCTATTTAATTACCCACCTTTGCCACTATTAGTGCTCTTAATTACCCACCTTTGCCATTGCTCTTTAATTACCTACCTTTGCCACTGTTAGTGCTCTTTGCAAATAAACTTTTTGATACAAATTGAGTTTTCGTTGCAACGCACGAGCACATGATATAAAGGAGCATGCTATTAATTTTTAAAACTGCCCCCCTTTCAATAATCAACTAATTTGTATACGAGTAAGTTACTCAAATTACTCTGAACTTCTTTTTTCCTTTTGCCTGACTTCTGGATGGACTTCTGGATGGACAGATTGTTTTTGGCCAAAGCCTTGGCTTCAAAATAATATACTTAAATTCTGAATATTAAAATTTGAAAGCGGGCTAGTTTCAGACTTGGAAATTGGTATATGCTTTTCACTGCAAACAACTATTATGTGATTTTTGGTACTTGAGCTCCAGGATATTTGCAAAGATGGTATGTCCTCCAAATTGAAATTGGGTGGAAATTGAGCTGATCCTCATAGGTCCCGAATATGTGTCTGTTCAACTTCGTTATAAGCTAAACTTTCATCTTTAAATTTGTGCTAATGTATTGAGGTTAATCTAGATGAATAATTTAAGTTTTTTTCTTCTTTTGGTGTTTTTGTGAGTATGGCTATGTGGTGTCTTCTGTCCTTTTTTGTGAGCTTTATTAGTTACACAAGTGAATAATGACTTTTATCCTTTTGTTATCTGATGTCAGCTTTATGAATTACATAAGTGAATAATGACTTTTATCTCTTTTCTCTTCAAATTGCTTGCACTATTAGTTTAAGCTCGATGTGTCAACTCTGCACCTTTAGTGACTCATGGTTTATATATTTCTTCTGAAATGCTCAGAAAGCAATGTGTGAAGACGTACAACTCTTTTGACTTCCTAACTGAGGTTGTTAACAAGGTACCAGATCTCGGTGGCGCTGACTCTTGTGGAGATGAAAGAGGATTACCTAGAACAAGGTAAATACAATTGTTATAGTCAACTTTGCATGACTCACTTTAACAACTAACTGGCAACTCATTAATGCTTGAAATTCATTTTTCAGAAAAGCCTTGTCAAATGGAAGTGACCTAGAGAATGAGGAATCTCGATCCAGCAAAATGGTATACCTTCATTACATATCATCCGATTACACAAGTTTTTATGGTTTCTTCTCCTGGTTTTTTGTGCTCCCGGTGAATTGTTATATTGGTATGGTTCCTAATTCCTGGTTTTTTGTGCTCCTAAATTTGTGCAACCGTTCCGTCTTCAAAGTCAAGAATTCGTTTCCTGGAACTACTTGGACGAGATGAGAATGTGTTTGATCACTTGTACTGCGTGGCCTTTCGTCTGCTTGATGCTCAGTGGCTTGTGAAGCGTGCTTCATATATGGAGTTCAATGTAAACTTTTTCGGCATGTTGAGTAGACTGATCGTGCTTTTCTTATTACAGCTATTTTTAACAAGTCGCGCTATTGATTGTTTGCTTCGCTCCACCAGACGTCTTGAAATCGACAAGAACTCACCGAGCATGAACCGGTATTGGAGGATGTAATGGCGTTGAAGGACCCGCCGCCTTACACAATGCCGGACAAATAAGATTGAGTCACTGCATTTTGGTGCTTAGATATATGATCGATCGTCTTTGGTGGAACTTGGCAAATGGACCGGTCAAGATGGGTACACACCGATGTGTTAGTGCCTTGGTGCTAAATGTGACAATGGCCATTTGTTATCCGCTATCTTGTCGCATAGAGTACTATTTATCTTGAAAACCACTATTTTGTGAATAAGGATTTTTACTCGCAGACTCATACCTATTGGAAAACATTGACAAGATTCGACACATTAAAGCTTTTATTATGCAGTGTACATTTGTCCTCGTGCTTTGTTGTTTTGACATTATAGTGCATTTTCATGTGTGGTACAACTTTATGAGTGTGTGCAAGGCCACAAGCATGAGTTAGTAGCAAACATGATTAATTTTTATGCATCAACTTTGGACATGGTGTGAGTGTGAAACTCCTCTCATCTGCTAACCTTGCCCGCTTGGAACCAAAGTTGTGATCTGAATGTTGAGGTAGGGTGCCAACATGACATTATCCGGTGGGTGTGGAAGTGTCTGAGAATGAAATAAGTACTTTCCTATTTGTTGAAGAGTTCCGGCCTCCTCACAATTTGAGCCGAGCCGAGCCGTGCGCTCACCTGAGTCGTGTCCGGCTCGGCTCAAAACTTTTTTTATGCTTTTGGTCCTTTTAGAAATTACGAATAGGTCCTTCGCGATTTTTGAGAGAGGAAGATATTTTTCCAAAATCGCGTTTGGGTCCTCGTCTACCGTTTCTGAAAAAAACTCTGTTAAATTCAAATCGCGAACAAGTCCTTTTCTAATTTTTAAGGATAGCGGACAGGTCCAAAAATGTGACAAACAGGTCCATACTCCTTACGTCTAGGTCCTTTCTCCGTTTTTCCCGAGAAAAAAATTTTTTCGTCACCAGAAATATTTGTGCAGCTCTATCTCTAGACTTTTTTCCCACCTCGATTTCCCATCTCGATCTCTGATATTTTTTAAAGCATGTATTATTGCTCCGCGAACGCGTCGATCTCTGATATTTTTTAAAACATGTATTATTACTCCATGAACGCGTAGAGTGTTAGTCTCGACAGAAGATGGTTGTCATCTCTAATAATTTTTCGCCCTTTTCCTTCTAGACTTTTTCCCCACCGCGGTTTTCCAGCTCGGTCTCCAATATTTTCCAAATAATTCGTCGAAAGAGATATTTCTACATCTCTACCTCTCTACTTTTTTCCCTGTTTCGCTCATTATTTCGACGATTTAAAAAATAAAACGCCGCCAAAAAAATCCCTACGGTGGTCGATATCGCACGGCATACGCCATGAGTCTTTAATATTTTTAAAACATGTATTATTACTCGTGAACGCGTGAGAGTGTTAAACTCGACAAAAAGAAGGTTGACATCTCCAATAATTTTTCACCCTTTTCCTCTAGACTTTTTCCCCATGCGGTTTTCCATTTCGGTTTCCAATATTTTCAAATAATTCATCGAAGAGATATTTCTATAACTCTATCTCTATTTTTTCTCCGCTTTCGCCATTATTTCGACGATTTGAAAAATTAGACGCCACCGAAATAATATTTTTTCTTCGAAAAACACGACATGCACAGATTCGCCATGAAAATTTCCTAGTAAAGACTATATATGTACATATTTGTTGTTCTGCCTTTCCTAGACATTTAGATGTGATCTCCATGATTCGGATGTTCTGCCTTTGTTGTCACTACTTTCTTACTTGCTCTATTAGTCCTGGCAATCTAGCATGCCCCAAGCATTGGAGTTCAGAGTAAGCAGAGTGCTGTATTTCAACCTGTTACTATGTAGCTTAATTTTCCATTGCTACAATTTGTTGCGTAATATTAACCCTTAAACCTTAGGGAGCCAACTAAGTAAAATGTTTGTCATACGACAACATTGCATTACGGTTGTGTTAAATGGCTATACTGGTACACATCATTTTAGCACGAAATTTACATATATGTATTTTGTTCCCTGCAGATCTGAACACAAAGGTTTGTACGGCTGCTAGCATTGCTCAGTTCCTCCTATGGGCAATTTGGGCTGTCTTGACAAAACATCCTTCATGTTCGAAGATCATGTTTGTCACAATGGGAAGTGCAGTTTCAATGGTCTTGGAAGCCTATGACATCCCTCCACGCTGGGGATATGTAGATGGTCATGCAATCTGCCTGGCTGTCTCTATTCCTCTCACATATCTCTGGTGGAGATTTGCCAAGGAAGATGCTGAGATGCGACTTCACTATCATCAAGAAGATAAGGTAGTCGCTTCTGCACGTGCTTACTATATTAGAATTAGTAGAGATATGATGATAAACAAACATATACTATGTATAATATATTTAGTTTTAATTCATGTTGAGCGGACCATAAAAACTTTTGTAATCGAGAGATATATGTTTGATTTTGTAGCACAATTTTCTTTTATTGCCTAACTTTTATATTTCGTTACTAATTTTATTTTTCAGAGCAACGCACGGGCATTGAACTATCATTTCTAAATATATTCTAATATGATGATAAGCAAACATATACTATGTATAATATATTTGGTTTTAATTCATGTTGAGCAGACCGTAAAAACTTTTGTAATCGAGAGAGATATATGTTTGATTTTATAGCATAATTTTCTTTTATTGCCTGACTTTTATGTTTCGTTACCAATTTTATTTTTCGTAGCAACGCACGGGCATTGAACTAGTACTCCTAATACTAATCAAGAATAGACAAAGAAAGATGAACATAGAATATAGAGAGATCAATTCTCTCTATTGATCATAGATTGTTTCTTTTGTACAAAAAGGTACTATATTTATACCCATAATCCTTCAGGTGGTTTCAGAATTCACCCACTAATACTAAGAGTTTCGATATATCTCAACAATCAAGATCAAGAGTTCGATTATTCTCAACAGTGCTAACGTCGCAAGCCACACCATGCAAAAACTTTATGTGATCTGCCAGGTGGAACACCATATCAACATAGATAGTTTTCGCTTATGTCAACCAATAGACGAGCTAAACTAAAAAAATTAAAAATAGTGCTTCTATGCATTCTTTCTCAATACAACTTTTATACATTTTAAAGTAATCAAAGAGGTGGTTTCGGAATTCACCCACCGATACTAAGAGTTTCGATATATCTCAACAATTAGGATCAAGAGTTCGATTATTCTCAACAATGCTAACGTCACAAGCCACACCATGCAAAAACTTTATGTGATCTGCCAGGTGGAACACCATATCAACATATATAGTTATCGCTTATGTCAACCAATAGATGGGCTAAACTGATAAAATTAAAAATAGTGCTACTATGCATTCTTTCTTTATACAACTTTTATAAATTTTAAAGCAATCGAAGAGGTAAGTAAAATTAGGCAACGATCTCAGACACACAAGTTTTCTCAGAACACAGTACACACCAACTAAAAAAGTCATGAAAAATTCTGAAAAAAATGTAGATGTACTTCATAGATTACTCTACCTATATATAAATTAGAATTCAAATTCATTATATATCAAGAGTTATAAAAAGAAAATTCTGACAAGTTTAAAGAGTTTAAACTTGTTAGAATTTTTCTTTTGTAACTCTCAATATATAATGAATTTGATCTCAAAACTTCATACATAGGTAGAGTAATCTATGAAGTATATCTACAATTTTTTTCAGAATTTTTTACGATTTTTTTTAGTTGGTGTGCACGGTGTGTACACGGGAAGGCCTGTGTGTTCCATCTTTTATTTATGTTTTAATATTTATGTAACTTTAAAATAGTAGTGTGCGTCAAAGTACAAATGAAAATGACAACTATACCATACTAGCTAGTGTTTAGTATCTCACGGAATTATCAAATTGTCATATCCCCTTAAAGAAAGAAGCCATTGCCACACAGATTTGACTGTGCTTCGTAGATAAGGCCTTACTGCCAACTTGCAAGTGACATCTAAATTTGTTTTTTCCATTCATCGATTCTCTGCAACAAAAGTTTGCTTGTAAAATCACCCAACATCTTCAGAAATTTCAAAGAAAGAGAGGCATGCAGTGGGGCGTGGCTACAGTCAGTTCTAGCTTTACTATTTATCTAAGTCACCATCCTGCCTTCGGTCCATCACTTGTCAGGATCAGAAGCTCTCGTTTAACCATTCCGAACCAGGTTTTCTTTTCCTTATCACGTGTTGCGTTTGCAAATCTGGGCCCATTTCTCCTGGCTTTTGGTACGACGAAAACGAATTGAATACAGATAGATAATAGCTCTATTATATTTGTTTTTATATTTTTTTATACAGCTACGAATGCGGATAACCTGGATACGAATATGAAAAATCTCAAATGTAGTTACATAGCGAATACAAATTGAAACAAATACGATCACAAACAATGATTGGAACATCAAAACCCTTTAAATTGTACACATGAAATGAACAAAAAAATGTTACTAACTAGTTACTTGATCCAAATATTTGTGAAGAACATGTAATAACCAAGATTTGTATTCTTTATTGAATTATGTTTAAAATAATATATATTTATACCTTTTTATGGATTTTAGCTACTTATTTAAAATATTTTCCTATTAAGGACAACAATGTTTAAATTTTAGATAAAATTGAAAAAAAGATAAATCTTGAAAATATTTTTTTAAATGATAGATTATGTCAGGAACTTTCCTAAACTATTTCATAATTTTTGGAGCTAGTTTGCCAATTTTAATAATTGAAACTTTATTTGTGGATTAATTAAATAAGAAATGATTTTGAAATTTAGAAAACTTTTTGGCCAAAAGAGTAGCCTTGGCTCAGCTCGTATGCATATCCGGATAATCCGGCCCATAAATATCCAAATTATCTGGATCTGTATATGTATTCGACGGATAATGGGCTACCGAATCCGTATCCGACAGAAAAATCCGTATTCGTTTCCGATCTGATACTATCCGATAAATATTCGAGCCAACAGAATCCGTATCCGAAAATTTTTCGAATCAATCGAAAACTACCGTATCCGTTTTCATCTCTACATTTTGGTGACCAGTTGTACCATTTTGATAATAAATCTTGAAAAGCAAGGGTACTAATTCGCTGTTGTACATTGGCAGTGGAACCAATCCCTCTCTTGCTTTTCAGCAAATGCTCTTTCTTTCTTCCACGGCTTGTCGCACACGCCGGAGATATGTTCGCTTCACCCGCCGTTGCGGTCAGATGGCGAATCGCCACGCCGCAACCGGCGCGAAAAGGACCAGCGCCCCTTCCATCACCCGTATAATCAGTAGCCAATCTAGAATCTTAATTAACAAGTAGATGATCTAGCATCTAAGTAATAAGAGTTAATCTAAAATATTAATTTAATAGCATGAAGATTGATGACATACCGTTTAGCTTTAGATAGTTTTTCGTCTTGAATAATAAATTGTATAAATCAATCTCAATGTTAATCGTATTCACAAAACAAAACACATAATATAGAATAATAAATTGATCGCCATAAATCAATCTCAATGTTAATCAAGAATATCCCAAGAAAAATCACAAAAACAAAACACATAATATAGGAGTCGAACTCTATTCTCGTTGTTGGTTGTAGATTGTTTCTCTTGTACAATAAGAAAATATATTTATAGCTAAAACCCCTTAGGATTAGTTTATGGATTTGCCACCAAACCATAGAGTTTGGCTATGTCTCTATGAACGAATAGATGGATTAAACTGATAAAATTATTGACAACTATACCACACTAGTGTTCAGTATCCCACGCAATTGTCAAATTGTCATATCCCCTTTAAGAAAGATGCAGTTGTCACATAGAATACACAGATTCTAGTGTATATGGGTGTACTGGATTGTGAGAATCGGATTTTAGAATCAGGTTATTTATTTTTTATTTTACTTTTAGCGTTAGAATTCAGAATTAAAAGCTAAAACAAACAGACCCTAAAAAAACTTCTTTCCGCCAACTTGCAAGTGACGTCTAAATTTGTTTTCTCCATTCACCACCACCAAAGTTTGCTTGTAAAACCGGAAAAATATCTCAGTAATCACCCCTCCCGGTGAAACCACCGCGCAACTGAACTAAAAAAAGTTTCCAAAAATTCTGAAAAAAATCATGGATGTACATCTCAACTCACCCCACCTACATATAAAATTTCATGATCAAATTCATCTTATACTAGCAGTTACAAAAAGACAAATTTCGCATAAACAGTGATTTTTACTGTTCATCACTATTCATTTTGCTGCTTGTTTTTTTGTAACCGCTAGTATAGGATGAATTTGATCATGAAATTTTATGTGGTGGGGTAAGTTGAGATGTACATCCATGATTTTTTCAGAATTTTTTGAAACTTTTTTAGTCTGAGTTACATTCATTTTCACGGAGGGGTTGCACCGGATATGTTGCCGGTAAAACCATCCAACATCTTCAGACATTTCAAAGCAAGAGAGGCATACAGTGGGGTCTGATGGGTGACGACAGTCGGTTCTAGATTTACCATTTATCTAAGTCGTCAGACTCGTCACCCTGCCAGCAGTCTATCACTAGTCAGGATCAGAAACTGTCATTTAACCATTTCGAACCTGCTTGCTTTCCTTTTTAAGTGTTTCGTCCCAGACGTCTGTGCTCTCAAGGTGGCAATAGGCAAATCAGGGCCCATTTCTCCAACCTTTTGGTGACCGGTTGTACCACTATGGCAATAAAATCTTGAAAAGCATCAGGACTAATTCCCTGTTGCACATTGGCCACTCACTGGAAGCAATCCCTCTCTTGCTTTTCAGCAAATGTTCTTTCTTTCTTCCACGGCTTGTCGTACACGCCGGAGATATCTTCGCTTCACCCGCCGTTGCGGTCAGATCGATGGCGAGTCGCCACTCTGCAACCGGTGCGATTGTCCCTGTTTTGACCATTTGAGGCTGCTCGCGAATCAAACGGAGCTCGCGAATCAATGGGGAATCGTGTTCGCCTCTATGTCTCTTGGCCATTATCATTGATAATGTACGCACTCGTAGGATCGTCTTTACTGTTGCTGCTCCGACGCCCCTTGTTTCTTAATTTTCGTTCTTTCTGTTTTCTCCCCTTCCTCCCCTTCCCGTTCTATTTTTCTGCTCTCTTCCTCCTCTCCTTTTAGCCCGTTCTGTGCTCTACAGTTCAGGTTCCAAACGGTTTGTTTGACTGTGGTGTAACTTTTGTATCTGTTGCTTTCTTCTCCTTAATGCATGGTAGAACTTCTGCCCTTTCATTTTAAAAAAAAACGGAGCTGACGCAGAATCATGATGTTTCACCATCCATCTCTTCTGGCATTTTGGCAACTGGAGAGGGATTGGTGTGTGTGTCCCTGTCCGTGGGTGTGGTGAGGTGGATGGCTGGATGCGATCCGGCAATTATAGAACCCTCGCCGCGGGTCGCCTGAATTTGTTAGTTCAATCAGTAAAGAACGTAGTGCCTTCCTAATTAATGAGCAATCTCGCACTGTTTGCCTATTTTCTTTTCTTTTCTTTTTTTTTAAAAGGCGATGGTCAGAAAACTCTTTTTTAGAAGAAGAAGAAGAAGTAGAATATTATATTCTCAGTCTTCAGAATAGATTAATGGATCGAGATGAATGGGATGTCCCGAGGGCATAAATTCTGATCAACCATCGGTTATATATATTTGGGGAAAGATCCAGAGAGCTGGCTCTATATTATAAGAGGAACTGAAAAAGATATTTATAGGGATAGTGGTATCAGGTACTGGTATAAGGGCATATACAGTGGTATCTGTAATGGTTTCTTATTTAATTAACAGATTGTCTATACAATAGTACATAAAATAGAAAGCTGTTTATAAAACCGATTGTTAAATAATCGATATCAGCTTTCTCTCTTCTTTTTCTTTCACCTCCACATCACTTAAAATTCTACGTAATATAGTTTTTCATACAGTTGACATATACCATTGTAAGGGCATTTTAGCCTTTTAAGTCCGCACTACAATTTCATACTAGCTTCGCGGCTCGTTGGCCGCCGTTCTTGGAGCGAGCCACGACGCCAGGCTGTGCTGATGGGCTCATCCACCAACCGTCCCCGCAGCAATCGCACGGCTTATGTTTGGTCGTTATCCGTCCATCGATCGGCCGATGCTGGTCTGAATTTCGTTAGCGACGGATACTGCACAAACAGGCTTGACGGATTTGAACCTCGGCCGTTGATTTCGAGATAGATGGTTCACATCTTTCGAATCGTGCAGCTGGGATGCAGTGCAATGGCGCCGAAAGATATTATTCCGGTCTCTGGATTCATTTTGTTCACCATGAAAAACAGAGGAAGCACTGCATTTGGTGGGAGCAGATGAACAAAGCGTTAGGCGCACTAGCTTTTTTTTTCTTGTACCTGATGAGACCGTTTGCGTGTCGAAACGTTGCGTGCTTCTGAAACCTCTCTTCGTTTTTTTGTTCCGAAGCACTACTTGAGTGGGCAGATAATTCCTTCGTGCCCTCCAAGGAAGTGCAATTCTCATGTCACTCCCAGTGCACAAAAATAAAGTCATAATCTAGTGTCCTCCACGTTGTCTAGAACGATATTACATACAATCCTTACAGTACATAGTATCTCTTAGCGGTTGTAAACAATACATATTCATTTCCTTCCACATTTTCCCTCTCAACCCTTCTCTCATATTCCATCTCTCTCTCTCTCCTCCTGTTCCCACCTGCCAAGCTACTACCCTAACCGGTGCTAGGTGCCAACCTCATCTCACCCCCCACACGCTGATCATCTCCTCTCAAATCCGGCTAGGTCTGCATCGGTAGTTCCTGGATCAGGTCGGATCTAAGAGCCGTGGCGGCACAGGAAAATAGGGCAGGGCGAAGCGACAACATGCGGTGGGGCCTAAGGAGCAGCGGCACGGGAGAGGAGGTTGTTGCCATCAACGTCCATGACGGTGATGAAAGCGGGGTAGGGCGACTTCGCGACAACAGCAGGTAGCGGTGGTAGGAACCAGGGTTCACAATATCAATGAAAATTGGTCGATTTTCATGATTTTCAACCGTATCGATCTGACTTAAGAAACGGAACCAATCGATAAGCGGTCCAATTCAAATTCAAAAAATTCGGGACACTTAGAAAAACCTATCCAAAATTTTCCTAAAATTAGGATTAATAGCCTTTTGACATCTGCCTTGAAATTTTTATGAAAAACAAATTTTTGAGACATTTTTAAGCAAAACCGAATATAGATAATAGAAAATTAGTATGTTTCATTTCATTGCAACTCAATTTTTTTTCTAACATAGTGTTTACATAGGTCCAATATAGCATATGTCTAACACTTGAAGGACGACAAAACTATGTGAAATGCGAACATTCATTTTCGGTGAGAAATGTTAATTTCAAATTTCATATGTTATGGACATTGAGTTATAGACTTATTGGATTGATTTGTGAATGGTATTGAAAAAAAGGTTATTTGTTGAGATATTATTGCTAAATGCCCACTTTACAACTTGAGATTGTATAAAATATAGTAAAGGTCATGTCAAATTTTTTTATAGTTGTGCTATTATTGCAAAATGTGTACTTTACAACTTGACATTGTCTTAAAATATAGGAAAAGTCATGCCAAAAAGTTTTTTGTATTTTTTCATATTTTTATATATTTCTAACATTTTTCCTGATTTTCTAGGTCTTTCCAGGTTTGTACAAATTTTCCAGCATTTTTCCCCAATTTTCCTTAATTTTTTTCAATTTCCACTGCGTGTGCCATTTTTGATGTAAACCGATCTAAAATCGGTAAAAACTGGTCGGCTTTCGAATTAGCTCAAAAAGTTTGATTTTGTATTTCGTTCAATTTCTACTGATTTTCAACGAAATTTGCTGTAGGCAATTTCAGACATCGGTTGGTAATCTTAACCCTGGTCGTGATCGCATGGACTAGCACAACGGAAGGATGAGCACGCAGAGACTTACAAAAACGCCTTACATCATTACACATGCATTGATCAAACGGCACCTTTCGGTCGGTCAATAATCAAAGCAAGCATCGCTTTCTTTCCGAAAAGGAAAAGAAAAACAGCACCTAATGCAGCGATGATTTTCTTTATTTTAAAAAATATATAAATACGAGTGAACAATGATCATCCATCCTTTCTGTCCTTGTCTAAAAAAACCAACACGTTGATACATGGACTACAGCCCAAACACGCTCCCCCAAGCCTCTTACGAATAAAATGGAAATCAATGTATATCTTTCTTTCCTTCCACATATATATATGCTCCTCCGGTGGTCAGGCTGTTCTCCACTTCTTCCTCTTTGTGGTAACTCAAGATTATATTTTTTATTTTTAAAACACATGACAGGATTTGATTATTTGTTTAAAAATATATTTATGTCGCAATGCATGACAATTGCGACACCAACTTTTCTTCCATGGGTTCATAAATATATGACACTTCTGAGTAGTGGGTGGACACGCCAACCCTTACGACCAGCTGAAGCAAAGGGAGAGCAGAGGGCGGCAGCGAGCGAGCGAGCGAACGAGATCGAGCCATGGCGAACGGCGGCAACAGCGTGCCCAACGTCCACAGCGGCATCGACAGCAGCAACAAGACGCTGCTCAAGAGCGACGCCCTGTACAAGGTAAACACGCTAGCTAGCGAACGCGCGGAATATCGCACGTACGACGAGCCAATAGTGAACGCGCGCGCGTCCGTTCGTCTTCTTCAATTCTTTGCTGATGGTGGTGTATACTGTGGTCGTTGCCGCTGACGTGCAGTATGTCCTGGACACGACGGTGCTGCCGCGCGAGCCGGAGTGCATGCGCGACCTGCGCCTCCTCACGGACAAGCACAAGTGGTACGCGTACTGCATGCGCGCCATCTCTCTCATTCGTTTTTAGTGGCGGCCGCTTTTCACTTGTATAGTTAGTTGCATTGCCAGTGTTTTTTTTTTTTGTATATTTGTGATGAAACATATATATTGGCATGCATGTGCATAGGCGTGCCATGGCGTCGTCTCCGGACGAGGCCCAGCTGCTGGGGATGCTGATCAAGATGGCCGGCGCCAAGAACACCATCGAGGTGGGCGTGTTCACGGGCTACTCGCTCCTCGCCACCGCGCTGGCCCTCCCCGACGACGGCAAGGTCGTCGCGATCGACGTCAGCCGGGAGAACTTCGACCTCGGCCTGCCCGTCATCAGGAAGGCCGGCGTGGCGCGCAAGGTGGACTTCCGCGAGGGCGCCGGGCTGGAGCGGCTGGACGAGCTCCTCGCGGAGGAGGCCGCGGCGGGGCACGAGGCGCGGTTCGACTTCGCGTTCGTGGACGCCGACAAGCCCAACTATGTGCGGTACCACGAGCAGCTGCTGCGGCTGGTGCGCGTGGGCGGTACCATCGTGTACGACAACACGCTGTGGGGCGGCACGGTGGCGCTGCCGCCCGACGCGCCCATGTCGGACATGGACCGTCGGTTCTCGGCTGCCATCCGGGAGCTCAACGCGAAGCTCGCTGCTGACCCGCGCATCGAGGTGTGCCAGCTCGCCATCTCTGACGGCGTCACCATCTGCCGCCGTCTCGTCTGACTGATACAGTAAGAATAAGTACGATAATAAAACCCACTGCTTATAAAATAAGAGCCGGCTCTATCTTGTACAACAACATCGGTTTATAAAATAACTATCTCTAAAGATTATCTCTAGAGTAAACAATAAAGTTAGCATACAATAAAAACCAGCTTGTACAACAATAACATTGTTTTTAGCCAGTGATAGCACTTATGTACCTGTGCGATGTTTGATACTAATTAAATAAGAGCCGCTCTTCTCTCTCCTTTTCCTATTTTTCTGCATAGGATAAAGCTATATACTCTCTCTCTCTCTCTTTATATATATATAGGCCGTATATGTGGTGCAAACCACTTTTATCATGAAAACCACCCGTAAAAGTTTTGAAAAATTCTCAAAAAATTACCATATGTAGGGGATGTGAACTTCTACAATATTACAAAATTTAAAGATGAAACTCAACCGCATTTGAAAAATATGAAAAAGACAAACAGCAAAATAAATAGTGCTAAACAATGAAAAATTACTATTTTTTGCTAAACAGTGAAAAATTACTATTCAGGTTGAATTTATCTTTTTCATATCTTTCAAATACGATTGAGTTTCATCTTCAAATTTTATAGGATCGTAGAAACCCACCTCCTTACATATGATAATTTTTGGAGAATTTTTCAAATGTACGCTGCGCTAGTCTTATTGTACCTGCTCTGGTCAAGTGTTGTGATCTAGTTCCTGCTGCTTTAATTTCGTTGAGCGTGATGCTGGTTTCAATAACATTTTGCGAGTTAGGACTTGTGAGATGTAGTTAATTGTTGTACGGTACCTGTGATGTGAGGCTGTGCTGAATTGGAATAACTAATAACTAATACTGCTATACTTCACACAGTGTCACTGTCACTGTGTCCTCCTTTCTCCTTTTCGAAAGGGGCACTGGACAAATTATGAATTTTAAAGCAAAGTAGTTAATATTAGATGGTGCAAATATGTCTAACTAAAAAAGTCAAAACGAAGATTTACCCTGCCTAATATTCAAGTCTATATCTATATTTAATCTTCAATTTGATTTTATTTTTTACTGGTAGGTACAGATTTACGATCAATTAATATTAACTACTTTGCTTTAATATATATATATATATATATATATATATATATATATATATATATATACACACACACTACTACTGAGCGAGACATCACTATCAATTTGTATACTGTATTGGGTTCTTAAGTTTTTCAAAAACGATTGTGATAAAGTAACCGGAGGGTGTTAGTAATAATCACTATCGGTTACGAGATTATAAGTGATTGTGATGTAGACTTTAGACACATCCGAATCGGTTCTCTCTAAAAGTGATAGTGATGTCTGCGGTCATCACTATCGGTTCTTTCATAGAAGTGATAGTGATGTGCGTGATCATCACTATCACTTAAAAAAGAACCGTCTTGATGACCTACACATCACTATCACTTTTTAGAAGAACCGATTCGATGTGCATATAGTTATCACTATCGGTTCTTTTATAGAAGTGATAGTGATGACCGCACATCACTATCGCTTGTTGAAAAAACGGATTACGATCGCCGTGCTCATTACTAAAGGATGGCCGTGCACATCACTATCGCTTTTGAAAAGAACCGATTCGATGTGCCTCGCTAGGTTATATATACCACTCGACTTTTGAACTCTTCTCTGTTGTTGCTCGGAGAGATTTCTCCGCCACCCGAGAAAATAGCTCATATTGTGTGGTTGGAAGCAATACTTGAGTGAGAAAATTTGAAGTCCTCATGGGTGGGTATTAAGAGGCAAAATTGAAACCCTATCTTGAGAGATTCCTTTTTGCCCTCTTTTGCGGTTTTCTTCAAAATGTTATGCGTGCTTTCAGATTTCACACTCTTTATTTGACAAGCACTCTTTATTTTATGAAAAGTTTGCGGTATCTGAAATATGTTTCGCAAAATTTCTAATAATTTCAACAATGTATGACAAAGTTATGGCATTTTCTCTCTTTGATGAAATGCTGAAAATTGAAACTTGCGAGATGTCCGAAAAGGAATAGTGCAATAAACTACATCGATGTCGGTTTTATTAAAAAGTGATCTTGACGACTAACATCGATGTTCTATTAGAAAAGTGATGATCAAGCATCGATATCGGTTTTATTAAAAAGTGATCTTGATGATTAACATCGATCGGTTTTCTTAAAAGAGTGATCACGATGATGAAGCATCGATGTCGGTTTTCTTAAAAGAGTGATCTTGATGATGAAGCATCGATATCGGTTTTACTAAAAAGTGATACTAATGACTAACATCGGGTTCTATTAGAAAAGTGATGATAAAGCATCGATGTCGGTTTTATTAAAAAGTGATACTAATGGTGAAGCATCGATGTCGGTTTTCTCAAAAGAGTGATACTAATGATTAAGCATCGATGTCGGTTTTCTTAAAAGAGTGATACTAATGATAAAGCATCAGTATCGGTTTTATTAAAAAAGTGATACTAATGACTAACATCAGGGTTCTATTAGAAAAGTGATGATAAAGCATCAGTATCGGTTTTATTAAAAAAAGTGATACTAATGGTGAAGCATCAGTATCGGTTTTCTTAAAAGAGTGATACTAATGATAAAGCATCAGTATCGGTTTTATTAAAAAAGTGATACTAATGACTAACATCAGGGTTCTATTAGAAAAGTGATGATAAAGCATCAGTATCGGTTTTCTTAAAAGAGTGATACTAATGATGAAGCATCGATGTCGGTTTTCTTAAAAGAGTGATACTAATGACTGAGTACTAGTTTTCGCCAAAATGCACTGAGTGAAAATTGGTCCAAACGACATCGCAAAATTTTCAAATTTTTTTTGTAGGTTCCTGACACACTACAGATGTTCCTATAAAAATTTCAGGTGATTATCAGATCTGTGAAATTTGTAAAAATTCAAAAAGTGATACTATGTAGATGAAACGTAGATCGGCAAGTTTGAACCGGATGACAAATAGTACAAACGACGTTAGAAACTTTTGAATTTTTTTTTGCAGATTACTGAAATACTTGTGATATTTCTGTAAAATTTAAGATGATTATAAAATTTTAGGAATTTTAAAAAATTCAAAAACAGAGAGAGTTGAAAACTAGTACTTTGAATGTCAGAATTTTTATAAATTCCTGGAGAAATATTTTGAGTTGAAAATTTTACATAAGAATCCTTAGCTCAAAAAAATTTTAAAAACAAAATTTAAAAAGTTATAAAAATATTTGAATTGCCTGATAAATCCTTAGCTCAAATGAATTGATTTTTGAAATATAATACAACAAATTAAGTTTAGTGCTTACTGCATTGATAGATTTTATTGAGCAAACCAAGAAAGTTGAATTTTTGAAAATTTTATATAATGGTACTGAGGAAGTTATTAATCTTTCATAAAAATTTTAGATAATTATCATACTCGACAAAATTTAGCAAAATCTAACAAGTTTACTGTCCCAATTATGTCCATTCTGTTTTTGATTTTTGAACATAACAAATGATGTTAAATTATTTTGAAAATTTTTAATATGATCCCAAACAACAAAGGATGGTCCCATAATTTTTCACATCATTATCAGGCTTTTAAATTTTTAAAAAATCTGAAAGTTTTTACCCAAATTTTAAAAATCTCAAAAAATTTGTTTTTCACCAAATTTTCATGTAACAAGACTTTGTTAAGGGTTATTGGACCCATTCAGTTCAAATCCGGCCAACAAATTTGAAAATCCAGATTAAAAACTCGAAATTTCGGCGAAATTTGCCTGAATTTCGCCGGAAATCCCGAAAATAGCTCATCATTAGAAAAGTGATGATCAAGCATCAGTATCGGTTTTCTTAAAAGAGTGATACTAATGATAAAGCATCGATATCGGTTTTCTTAAAAGAGTGATACTAATGATAAAGCATCGATGTCGGTTTTATTAAAAAGTGATACTAATGACTAACATCGAGGTTCTATTAGAAAAGTGATGATAAAGCATCGATGTCGGTTTTATTAAAAAGTGATACTAATGGTGAAGCATCGATGTCGGTTTTCTCAAAAGAGTGATACTAATGATTAAGCATCGATGTCGGTTTTCTTAAAAGAGTGATACTAATGATAAAGCATCGATATCGGTTTTATTAAAAAGTGATACTAATGACTAACATCAGGTTCTATTAGAAAAGTGATGATAAAGCATCAGTATCGGTTTTATTAAAAAAAGTGATACTAATGGTGAAGCATCAGTATCGGTTTTCTTAAAAGAGTGATACTAATGATAAAGCATCAGTATCGGTTTTATTAAAAAAGTGATACTAATGACTAACATCAGGGTTCTATTAGAAAAGTGATGATAAAGCATCGATGTCGGTTTTCTTAAAAGAGTGATACTAATGATGAAGCATCAGTATCGGTTTTCTTAAAAGAGTGATACTAATGACTGAGTACTAGTTTTCGGCCAAAATGCACTGAGTGAAAATTGGTCCAAACGACGTCGCAAAATTTTCAAATTTTTTTGTAGGTTCCTGACACACTACAGATGTTCTTATAAAAATTTCAGGTGATTATCAGATCTGTGGAATTTGTAAAAATTCAAAAAGTGATACTATGTAGATGAAACGTAGATCGGCAAGTTTGAACCGGATGACAAATAGTACAAATGACGTTAGAAACTTTTGAATTTTTTTTTGCAGATTCCTGAAATACTTTTGATATTTCTGTAAAATTTCAGATGATTATAAAATTTCAGGAATTTTAAAAATTCAAAAACAGAGAGAGTTGAAAACTAGTACTTTGAATGTCGAATTTTTATAAATTCCTGGAGAAATATTTTGAGTTGAAAATTTTACATAAGAATCCTTAGCTCAAAAAATTTGAAAAACAAAATTTAAAAAAGTTATAAAAATATGTGAATTGCCTGATAAATCCTTAGCTCAAATGAATTGATTTTTGAAATATAATACAACAAATTAAGTTTAGTGCTTACTGCATTGATAGATTTTATTGAGCAAACCAAGAAAGTTGAATTTTTTTGAAAATTTTATATAATGGTACTGAGGAAGTTATTAATCTTTCATAAAAATTTTAGATAATTATCACACTCGACAAAATTTAGCAAAATCTAACAAGTTTACTGTCCCAATTATGTCCATTCTGTTTTTGATTTTTTGAACATAACAAATGATGTTAAATTATTTTGAAAATTTTTTTATATGATCCCAAACAACAAAGGATGGTCCCATAATTTTTTCAGATGATTATCAGGCTTTTAAATTTTTTAAAAAATCTGACAGTTTTTTTACCCAAATTTTAAAAAATCTCAAAAAATTTGTTTTTCACCAAATTTTCATGTAACAAGACTTTGTTAAGGGTTATTGGACCCATTCCGTTCAAATCCGGCCAACAAATTTGAAAATCCAGATTAAAACTCGAAATTTCGTGAAATCTGCCGAATTTCACGAAATCCTGAAATACTGTAGCAGTTACTGTAGCAAATCAATTTTTAAAATTTTGAATTCGCCGTAGATATAAATTGCGGGGGGCAAAACCGAAATTGGCGAAATTTCACCGAATTCGACGGTTTTGGATCCTGGCGGATCTTGATAATCCTTGGTCTAACCTAGCTTATTCATCCATTCGGCAACAGCGCAGCCGACGCCGCCACTTGCCCGCGACATCACAGACGGTTTTAATTTGAACTAATATTCCATTTGCAATAATTAAAAGGCAGTAAACAGATTCAAAACTTTGAGGCCGTTTGAGGCTCTAGCGACCTTTTTGGAATTCGTCGCACGCCGCGCTCGCACAAACCAAAGAGGATCCGACCATCGATTCTGAGCCAAAAGAACGCCCGATCGGATTCTGAGTCAAAAGTTATGACTATTTTAACAAAAATGCTCGTATTTCTTATTTGCAAACTAGAATCGGTGCCCAAAAGAATATAATCGGAGAGCTCATCATGTGATGATTCCTAAAGCTCAAGAACACCAAAATCGAAGGTACGAGTCAAAAGTTATGGTGTTTTTACAAGTACAAGTGAATAGTAATGACACATATATTGCAAGCATCATTAATAGTCAAAAGTATGAAAAATAAATTTGAAAGCTTTATCGGTGTTCGGGTGCTTCACCGGGTTAAAAGAGGAGGAGACATAATATGTCGATGTTATCATACCACCGTTAAAATCTTGGATCTTATAAGAACTCGAAGTTAAGCGTGCTTAGACAAGAGTAGTAATAGGATGGGTGACCTCTGGGAAGACCACACGTGTGGTGTTAAAAATGTCTAGGAAGATCACACGAGTGGTAATTAGACGAGAGTAGTATTAGTGGTATTAGGATGGATGACATCCTAGAAATCTCTGTTAATTTAGTGTTTTTAAATCACCACTAGAACGGTGTTTTAATCTGTGCTTTTTGGAGAATTTGCCAAATTGGCACACCCAATGGGTCATCGAATCGGTTCTTTAAGGAAGTGATTATGACCCTCATCGAATCGGTTCTTTAAGAAAAGTGATTACGATGACACCTCATCGAGAATCGGTTCTCGCCAACCGATTCGGAGGGTGTCATCGAATCACTTTCAAAGAACCGATTCTGAGTCATCGAAATCACTTCCTTAAAAACCGATTTTGATGAGGAGTCATCACAATCACTTCCTTAAAGAACCGATTCGATGACGTTTTATCACGATCGGTCAAAACCGATTCGATAGCTCCACCTCATCACTATCTAAAGACATCGTATAGCCACTAAAACCGATTCTAATGCTAAAAAGAACCGATTCGATGTGCCGTTACAGTAGTGATATATATATATATATAGGAAAATGGTTCCATACTCACAGGTATAATACTCCACCTTCAATATACCATTTAAATGATGTTGTTATACCTTTTTATCCTTTTGAGTATACTCAAATCACGACTATAAGATACTCTAAATTGGGTTTCATGAAAAATTTCATTAAAGTCCACCCTTTATAGCATAATTTGTTTATATATTCCTTTTTACATATAGAAAAGGGTATGTAGCAAAAAATCAAAAGGTTTCGATAAAATTTTTTAGTCATGTCGTATTGGAGTATCTTAGAATTATTATTAGAGTGTACCAAAAGTGATAAAAGAGTATAAAATATTCATTTAAGTGGTATATGAGAGGTGGGAGTATGTACTCCGGGAGTATGGAAAAACTTATATATATATATATATATATATATATATATATATATAGCGTATCTGCACATGCTTTCCATGTACATTGTGTGTACACCAACTAACGAAAGTCATGAAAAATTCTGAAAAAAATTGTAGATGTACTTCATAGATTACTCTACCTATGTATAAAATTGTAGGTTCAAATTCATTATATATCAAAAGTTACAAAAAAGAGAAAATTCTGACAAGTTTAAATAGTTTAAACTTGTCAGAGTTTTCTCTTTTTTCTAACTCCCAATATATAATGAATTTGATCTTGAAACTTCATAAATAGGTGGAGTAATCTGAAGTACATCTACAATTTTTTTCAGAATTTTTCATGACTTTTGTTAGTTGGTGTGCACGTGTGTATCGAAGGATGACATGATATATATATATATATATATATATATATATATATATATATATATATATATATATATATATATGTGTGTGTGATATATGCATGTGTGTATATAGGAAGACTCTTTTCTACTCCCATGTATAGTTACTTCGGGTTACTGTGTCGGATGATACCACTAACCGCTCCCAGGAAAAACAACGTACACTGGTTAGTAGATTTCTCGGTGGTTGTATCTGCCATGATTGTCTCTTTTGAAAAAGTAAATAAGGTAATTAGCCAACTTCTTACTTAATTATAGGGGTTGTTGGGGCTGGACATACCATTGATTGTGTACAAAAAGGCGCCGAGAGGGTTTGGGGCATTCACATCACATACTGCCTCTACCGTGCAAGCGATAGTTTCAACATTGAAATATGAGATTGGTTGGAGTATGGATCTAAGTACCTACGTGGAGAGTCATGACATGAAAGAGGAAGATGGGAGCATGTAGATTGATTTCCTGACAAGGTTACGCTCTGTTTATTTTTTATTTCCTAATATTTCTTTGTTGTTGAAAGAAAGATTTTGTGGAGTTACATTTGAAATACTATTATATCGACATGGACGGCAGATACAATCATAGGTGCAGTTGCTCCTATCTTATCAACCGTTGAACGTCCTACATATACCACCAGCTTGATGGGGTTATTGGGCAAGGTACCACCACACGGCATCCGTAGCAAACCCAACAGCTTACCGAGTAATTTAAATAATGGAATTGCTAGGAGCTGGATGTTCGATTTTTTTAAAGTTGCAACAATTTTTTTCTACTCGTGAAACATTTTTTTCCTGCTCATGAAATATTTTCCTTCGATAACAGTAGATATGTCGATCCGGATCGCTACAACATTTTTTCCTACGCGTGAAATATTTTTTTCTTACACGTGAAATATTTTCCTTCGATAACAGTAGAAATGTGCGCGCGAAAAAAATTGTTACACATGTTGAAAAAAATGTTTCAAATGTTAGAAAAAATATTGCACTAACCGTCCGACGCAATATATTCAAATCGGACGTCCGACTGCTAGTTCTTCCCTTTAAATAAATATTAGATAAAGTAGAGTATTAATGCAACAATCGGATGGTTTGACTACCCTACCAACGAACATACGTCTCATCTCCAACACAATTGATGTATTCCTATACGGATAGAAGAGAGTACGTGTATTCTTTTGTTCCTGCGTTTCTGCGCTGGGCATCTCTTCCTGCTGTAATTTCTCACTAGGAAATTTTCCGCGGCGTAACACGTCGTCGCGTGTCGTTTTTTCGAAGAGAAAATATTTTTTTCGGTGGCGTTTAATTTTCTAAATTGTCGAAATAATGAGCGAAACGGGGGAAAAATAGAGAGATAGAGTTGTAGAAATATCTCTGTCGACGAATTATTTCGAAAATATTGGAGACCGAGCTGGAAAACCGCGGGGAGGGGGGGAGTCTAGGGAAAAGATCGAAAAATTATTAGAGATGTCAACCTTCTTTTTGTCGAGTTTAATACTCGCCGAGTAATAATACATGTTTTTAAAAATATTAAAAACTCGCGGCGTAACACACCGCGCGTGTCGTTTTTTCGTAGGAAAATTTTATTTTTTTTCTTGGCGGCGTTTTATTTTTTAAATCGTCGAAATGGGGAAAAATAGAGAGGTAGAGTTGTAGAAATATCTCTTTCGACGAATTATTTGGAAAATATAGGAGACCGAGCTGGAAAACCGCGACGGGGAAAAAGTCTAGAGGGAAAAGGGAAAAGGGTGAAAAACTATTAGAGACGACAACCTTTTTTGTCGAGCTTAACACTCTACGCGTTCGCGGAGTAATAATACATATTTTAAAAAATATTAGAGATCGACGCGTTCGCGGGGTAATAATACATGTTTTAAAAAATATCAGAGAACGAGATGGGAAATTGGGCTGGGAAAAAAGTCTAGAGATAGAGCTGCACAAATATTTCTGGCGACAAAATCTTTTTTTTTTAGGAAAACGGAGAAAGGATATGTTTCAAAAAATATTAGAGACTCGCGGCGTAACACGCCGCGCGCGTCGTTTTTCGTAGGGATTTCTTTTTTCGGTGGTGTTTTATTTTTTAAATCATCGAAATAATGAGCGAAACAGCGAAAAAAGTAGACGGATAGAGCTGTAGAAATATCTCTTTCGACGAATTATCTGGAAAATATTGGAGACCGAGCTGGGGAAAAAGTCTAGAGAGAAAAGAGCGAAAAATTATTAGAGATGACAACCATCTTTTGTCGAGCCTAACACTCTCGCCTTCACGTAGTAATAATACATGTTTTAAAAATATCGAGAGGCAAGCGTCCGTGGAGTAATAATACATGCTTTAAAAAATATTAGAGATCGAGATGGGAAATCGAGGTGGGAAAAAATCTCTGAGATAAATGCACATATATTTCTAGTGACAAAAATATTTTTCTGAGAAAAAGCGGAGAAAGGATCTAGACGTAAAGAGTAAAGATCTGAATGTTACGTTTTTGGACCTATCCGTTATCCTTAAAAATTAGAAAAAAGTTTGTTCGCGATTTGAATTTAACGGGAGGCTCTTTTCGTAAAACGGCGCACGAGGGACCCGAACACGAATTTAGAGAAAAAAATCTTCCTCTCACAAAAAATCGCGAAGGATCTATTCGTAATTTACAAAAGGACCAAATCGCGAAAAAAATTTTGAGCCGAGCCGACGGCTCGGCTCAAATCACTATCGTGGCCGGAGCTTTTCCATCTTTAGGAAAGGAGGTATTTCTTTTTTCTCTCGCTACAAGCCTGTAAAACTCTTTTCCTATCTCTCTTAATGTATTCTTTCAGATCAAAAAAACATTTTAAAGAGTATTAAAAGCCAGTATATCACACCAATACTAAATCCGGGAGAGTTCCCGGCCTCTCTGTCGATTGAGCCGAGCCGGCGGCTCGGCTCAAATACTTTTTTCACTATTTGGTCCTTTTATTAATTACAAATAGGTCTTTCGCGATTTTTTGTGAGAGAAGATTTTTTTCTCAAAATTCGCGTTCGGGTCCCTCGTGCGCCATTTTACGAAAAGAATCTCCCGTTAAATTCAAATCGCGAATAAGTCCTTTTCTAATTTTTAAGGATAGCGGACAGGTCCAAAAACATACCATTAAGATCCTTACTCTTTACGTCTAGGTCCTTTCTCCGTTTTTCTCGGGAAAAAATGTTTTTGTCACTAGAGATATATGTGCAGCTCTATCTCTAGACTTTTTTCCCACCTCGATTTCCCATCTCGATCTCTAATATTTTTTAAAGCATGTATTATTACTCCACGGACGCGTCGATCTCTAATATTTTTTAAAACATGTATTATTACTCCGTGAACGCGTAGAGTGTTAAGCTCGACAAAAGAAGGTTGTCATCTCTAATAATTTTTCGTCCTTTTCCCTCTAGACTTTTTCCCCGCCTCGGTTTTCCAGCTTGGTCTCCAATATTTTCCAAATAATTTGTCGAAAGAGATATTTCTACAGCTCTATCTCTCTACTTTTTTCCCCGTTTCGCTCATTATCTCAACGATTTAAAAAATAAAACGCCGCCGAGAATTTTTCGCCCTTTTCCCTCTAGACTTTTTCCCCGCATTGGTTTTCCAGCTCGGCCTCCAATATTTTCCAAATAATTCATCGAAAGAGATATTTCTACAGCTCTATCTCTCTACTTTTTTCTCCGTTTAGCTCATTATTTCGACGATTTAAAAACAAAAGCGCCGAGAAAAAAAAATTTCCTCTGAAAAAATGACACCTTGGCGTATTACGCGCGAGTTTTAATATTTTTAAAACATGTATTATTACTCGGCGAGCGCGTAGAGTATTAAACTCGACAAAAAAAAGGTTGACATCTCTAATAATTTTTCGCCCTTTTCCCTCTAGACTTTTTCTCCGCCGCGGTTTCCCAGCTCGGTTCCAATATTTTCCAAATAATTCATCGAAAAAAATATTTCTACAACTCTATTTCTCTATTTTCCCCCGTTTCACTCATTATTTCGACGATTTAGAAAATTAAACGCCGCCGAAAAAAATATTTTTTCTTCCGAAAAACGACACGCACGACGTGTTACGCGCAGAAAATTTCCTAGTATATATTACTAAAGGGAAAGTACGTATCTGCATGTTAAGAGCAGCCTGCTTGGTTAACTATATATGAATACGTACGCGCGTATCTTGAAAAGGTTACATCATGGATGGAGCGTGGTAAGTACATGCATTTATACTTGGAATTAATGTATATACTTCCTTAAAAGAGGTATTTGAATCTGAGTAGGGAGTATGTTAGCGTACAAGATGGGAATATGTCATCTTCAAAAGTAGTATGTTTTCGTACGAGAGAGGAGTATGTGTCAACTGATGGGAGTATATAGAAGAAGGGAGTATGTGATCTTAAAAGGGAGTATGCGGAAGATGGGAGTATGTGGTCTTATAAGAGGTATGTTCACGAGGAGCATATACGCACAAGATATATAAATACCTCAGTGCAGATTGTTGGCTCGTGCTAAGACTTTCCTAAGCCAAATTCACATGCTACTTTGCTAGCAAAGTGCCTCATACGGATGAGGGTGGTAGAGGCGTCTAGGGATGGCGACAGAAGCCTTTGTGTCTGTGACGACTCGTGGGAAGCGGAACTCTCGCAGAATCTGAGTCAAAATCCACAGAATCAGGTGAGTAACAGCTTCTGATTTTGTGTATAAATCCGATTCTGATTGTGGAAGAAACTGTCTAGAATCCTCCCGTTCGGCAGACGATCTGCTTTTCTTTTAAGCAGAAGCTGTGTATAAGCTGTCACGAACAGGGCCATTAATGTCGAGCAGGAGTGGAACTAACTGGGGTTTCGGATATGCAGTAGCACCCAAAAATATTTAAAAATTTCAGATGTACTTTTGGTAACGGAGATCACAATGCATTTGAACTTTGATATAATTTGATAATACTTAAATGACTTAGATAATAATTACAACCCATGCCTTTGAGTTCCTAACTTTTTTTCTCAACTTAGCTACCAGCCATATGCAACCGAACAATTGATAGATAAAATGTTTTGTTCTTTTATCATTTGTACAAACTTCTACAGCTTGGAATGAAAAACTGAGTCTTTAAATCTCCATTCACTTATGTTATTGTGATCATTACCATGAGTGCGTTGAATCAAGTCCAATTCTGGGCATTTCATATGAAAATTCATACCTCTATGACTATCACTACTTGCATACTGATCATCAGTACAATAAAAGATGGTTTGTATTTTTTTCTAGAATAATACGATACTACTAAGCAATTATACAATCATAATAGTTTATTTATCAAGATTATGATTTGTTATCACTTAAGAAATATGCGATAAATATTTTGAATTCGTATAAGCTTTTACATATTGTATAGATAGTCGCACCAACATTAAAAACTAATGAATTAAGTTATTACTATTAACTGTTATCAACAATTGATCTTTATTATTTATGTAATATTGTATTACTAAGCGTCAATGGTGTTACCTCATCGGAGAGACATAGACAGATTTTACTGATAATTTTTTGTTCTATCACCTTTTAGACTTCTTTAAATATCTTTTCTGGCTTGTCTCTTCAAGAAGAACGATTAACTCTTACTAGAAAAGAACATTCTTCACTACACATTGTCACAAGCTAAAATTTTCTCCGTTGTCAAATTTCTATACTTGATTCCACATCGTCGACACCGATCTTAATTTTATACCACCTAATACTTTACCGACCTTCCATCAAATCTGATTAGTTTGGCCTTGGCCTTGACACCACTTGTTGCACTTGTTATACCCCTTCTTACGCGTAGCAGCCCTTTTGATTGATTCAAAGTTTTGTGAGATATGGCATAACCGTGTATGATCTCGAGAATGAAGAAATTGAATCTCACAGAGAACCAAAGTAATGGCGATGAAGCAACTATGCCAAGAGAAAAAAGATTTAGCAAAATAGACCGCAAACTTCTTGAATCAAGAGTATAAGGGATTATTTCTCTCACATAATCCTTTCAAATCTTTTAGGATTTTTGAAATCTTGCCTTATATAAGAATCTAGTACTAAAGCATAACCTAGCCTATAATACTCTCGTGTGCTTCTGGCTTTGAATGAGTTGGTTTGTAGCTTTTGATTGCTTGGGCTCTCTATAACCACTTTATGGGTTTATAGCTCCCTTAGCCCTCCATGACCGGTCGGCAGGCGGTCAAGCCAGTTAGGCAGGGGAGCAAGGAGGGGACTAAGGGTGAGGCCATGACATGTAAGGAGAGGCTGAGAGCCAGTCGATTGCTGTGTTGTGTGCGGCCATGCTGATGTCTGATTGGTGATACCTAAGGTATAAAATTTTTCTTTATTTTTTTATCTTTACTGTATTGCATAGCTATTTCAATGTATGTACCAATTAATCAATGTATTGCACACGTAAATAGACAATTTATTTTGAATGTTAGTGATCATTCACAATTTATTATTGTATCACTAATTTTGTCGATTTTGATATGCAGATGATATAGACTGCTACTCACTGTAACCATATTTACATGTTACGGGGATGCTTTTCCATTAACAATGTGTCATCCTTGTACTTCGCCTTGTTTACTTTGGTTCATATATGAGTTTAGATTGTACAATAGTAGAAAACTATTTTTATATCAAGTCAGCTTAATCATTGAAATCCACTCTTTATTTTTAGGGAGATACTAGGGCTCGGACGTCCGATCACTGTTCACCAAATCGGACGCCTCTTGCAACATTTTTTTTCTGCGCGTGCAACATTTTTTTCTAACGCGTGCAACATTTTTTTTGAACGTGTGCAACATCCGTTTACTGTAGCAAATTTCACTGTTTGTCGAGTGAATTTGTTGCACGCGTTGACGAAAAATGTTGTACGCGTATGAAAAAAATGTTGCAGTGTGTCCGAAAATTCCGGACGTCCGAACTCAAGTCATTAGGTTATTTTTATGCTAGCTTTGCCACTGGTTCGCCGCCCTGCTTCCAGCGAGGCACGACGCCAGGCTGTGCTGGTGGGCTCATCCACCAACCGTCGCCGCAGCAACCTCTCTTCGTTTTTTTGTTCCGAAGCACAATTCCTTAGTGCGCTCCACGGAAGTGCAATTCTCATGTCACTCCAAGTGCACAAAAATAAAGTCATAATCTAGTGTCCTCCACGTTGTTTAGAAACGATATTTACAGCGATAGTGGGACCAGGTCCTGACATAAGGGCGTATACAGTGGTATTTGTAATGGTCTTTCATCTAATTAATAGATTGTCTATACAATAATAAAAAAATAGAAAGCTGTTTATAAGACCATTTGTTAAATAATCGACATCATCTTTCTCTCTCCTTCTTTCACCTCCACATCACTTGAAATTCTATATAGTATAGTTTTACATACAGTTGACATATACCAATTTTAAGAGCATTTTAGTCTTTAAGTCCACACTACAATTTCATACTAGCTTCGCGGCTTATTGGAGCGAGCGACGACGCCAGGCTGTGCTGGTGGGGCTCATCCACCAACCGTCGCCGCACCAATCGCACGGCTTATGTTTGGTCGTTATCCGTCCATCGGTCGGCCGATGCTGGTCTGAATTTCGTCGGCGACGGATACTGCACAAACAGGCTTGACGGGTTTGGACCTCGGCCGTTGATTTCGAGATGGATGGTTCACATCTTTCGCATCGTGCAGCTGGGATGCAGTTCAATGGCGCCGAAAGATATTATTCCGGTCTCTGGATTCATTTTGTCCCCCGTGAAGAACAGAGGAAGCACTGCGGTTGGTGGGAGCAGATCAACAAAGCGTTAGGCGCACTAGCTTTTTTTTTTTTTTACCTGATGAGACAGTTTGCGTGTCGAAACGTTGCGTGCTTCTGAAACCGAAAATCATGGCTTGTCCGACCTTTTGTTTTCGAATCTAGTTCTGTGACTTTTTTTTTTAAACAGGCAAGCTGTCATTATATTAAAAAGAAATAGAGGTACATTGTTCTAGATATTATATGGTGTAGGATACTGTACCCCATACGGAGGGACTAGAGATATGAAACGAAAAGAAAAAAGAAAAAGAAAGGATTGAATAAAGAAAAACGCTAAGGCAGGTGGCCTAGGAGCGTTTTAAGGTGTTTTGCCTCTACGAGTGCCCAGATTGAAGCATCATCTTTGATCGTCTGCAGAATTTCATCATGAGTTATGGATATGGTGCGGAAAATTCTATTATTGCGCTCTTTCCATTATTGCCAACAAATCAGGATGACTAGACTTTTGACGCCTTTCCGGAGGACCGATGGACGATCTAGCGAGCGCAAATTCCTTTGTTCGAGATTCGTGTGAGAACATGATTGCTCATTTATGGCGAGGATATCGAACCAACGTCGACGAGAACGACCACGGTAGTTGTACTGTGGACGGTCGACAAACGGATGGCGCACCGTCTCTAGATTTCGATAGCATATCGGGCAAAAGTATTGGTTTGGCCACCCTCTAGTCTGCAATCGTTGTCTTTGTCCATAAGCGATCTTGATCGCGAGCCAAAAAAAACCTTACTGTAGCGGTACCCACGCCGACAGTTGTAACCACGAAGGATGTGCGGATCTGCCGAAGAAGCGCATATGGTATGCCGATTTGGTGAGTAGATGCCTTGAGGAGTGCAACCATGTGACGGCGTCATCTCGTATCGAGCCGGGCGGCGTAGGTGGACTTTGGTCGAGCGAACATATTCTGAATCAATTGCGGATCAAGGTTGTGGCGTATGTCTCGTATCAATTGTTGTTTGTCAAGGCGTCGCCACCGTCCTTGTCTTCCTCTTGGAGTGCTTGAATAGGCGTGGCGCAATCTGTGACTGTGCGACACCTTGGAGCCATCTCGCTGTCGAAAGGTCGTGTTCGCGGCCGTTTCCAATGTTAACCATAGTTGCAGCGTGAAGAGCATGTGATCAATTGCGTCACACGAGTCTACAACCCGCTCCATGTCCTTTCGGTCGTGCTCTTAAGCCATAGCCGTAGCCGTGAAACGCTGCGAACACAATGGAGGTCGAGGACCCTAGACCTCCCATGTGAAGTGGACGGCAAACGGTTGTTCACCGCACCTTGCAATTCCCACCATGCAATGCTCCATGTCCAGCCCATAGGAAAGACCTCCTCATCTTGTCAATGTTTGCGATGAATTTGCTCGGCACGTTCAACGCCGTAAGAAGGTAGAGTGGGATCGAGGAAACCGGTTGACCAATATCGATGCCCCAATGGTTAGGTGGTGCACCTTGCTAAGTCATGCTAAAGCGACGTGCCACTTTATCCTAGGCAGTGCGGTGGGCTGGAGGCGACACGAGTGAGCGGGATGCCCAGTATTTCATCGGGAAAGATGATCGACCCATGAGCGGCTGCAAAATATTGTCTAGCTGAACATCCCGCACCGGATTGGCATCTGAGCTCTTTTCTATATTAACTCGTAGGCGGAGGCTGGCCAAGTGATTTAGAATGTCTATGAGTGCTGCTGCTCCTCCTGACCAAGGTTAAGAAAAATGACAGATCATCTGCATAGAGGGAGAGCTGAGGAGCTCGCTCGTCCTCTGAGAGAGACAAGATCCCATCTTGATTGCTTTTTCAGGATGTAATGAAGCGGGTCAATGGCTAGAATGAATAAGTATGGCGATAATGGGTCTCCTTGCCGCAAGCCACGCTGATGTCTGATTTGGTTTCCTGGTACCCCATTTAGAAGGACCGAGGAGGAAGCCGACGCGAAGCAGGTGGATATCCATTGGCGCCATCGAGGCCCAAAGCCGCGCACCTGCATCAAGCCTAGTAGATATTCCCAAGATACGGAATCAAAGGCCTTCTCTATGTCCAGCTTTAGCATCAGAACTGGAGTGTGCTTTTTGTGATAAAGCCTCGCCTGATTGCGAACGATTAGGAAGTTATCTTGAATACTTCGCCCTTTAATGAAAGTGCTCTGAGATTTGGAGGTAATCGCATCGATATGCGCGGAGAGCCGCAAGGCCAGCACTTTGGATATGATCTTCGCCACGGAGTGGATCAGACTGATCAGTCAGTAGTCTGAGGCCACGGCCGAAGTTTCTTTTTTGGGAATCAAAGAGATGGAGGCGGTGTTGAGGGCAACAAAAACTTCTGGAGAACAAGATTGAAAAGTTGCAATGGCGGCCATTATGTCATGCTTAATGATTTCCCAGCATTGTTTGTAGAAAAGAGCAGTGAAACCATCTGGTCCAGATGCCTTTTCCGACGGGAGGCATTGAATTGCATGCAATACCTCTTCCTCTTTGATGGCCACATCCAGGTGCTCCATGCATGGAGTCGGTAAGTTGAGGATCTGCCAGTTGATGTCGCATGTGTGCTCATTTTTTTCCCCAGTAGCAGCAAGAAATGTTGGTAAAGGATTTCTTCTTTATCGTTATGAAGAGTGGTGATGCCTTGCTCATGTTGCAGAGATTGAATATAATTTTTACGGCAACGTCCATTAGCCTTAAGATGGAAAAAACGGGTATTTGCATCCTCTCTTTCACCAAGTGACGAGAGGCTGCCTCAATCTCGCCTTTTCCACAGCCGCAAGACCAAGGACCCTGAGCTTCAATGCCTTGCGGAGGAGATGTTCTGTGACTTCGTGCGTGCATATATTTATAAATTTAGTATATTTTCTCGTCGCGGAAAATATGACACGAACCAATAATAGTGATATATCCTCGGTAGCGCTTGAGAAAAGTGAAGATGGTGACACCACAGGGAGCTCGGCTGACCACAGAAGCAACACATGGCCCAATGTGATAGGCCTCCTCTTGCGCTCCAGCGCCACTCCTGTGGTCCATTGCCCTATCGTGGCACCAGCCACGGATCGCGATGAGCGATAATAGGGATATGTGTAAATGCATTATATCTTCTACGGTAAATGAGTGGATTGAATTTACAAATGCATACGTTGAAAACTATATTTATGAAAAAAATATAGAGAGAACTAGATAAATAATGGTTTCCTAATATGATGCTTGTTTTTTTTTCAGAAGTACAACTTGAGCATGCGGACAGTTCCTTCGTGCCTAACTCGCTCGGAAGTGCGCTTCCTAGTTACGTCCATAATCACAGTGCGCACACTGTTCAAATGGAGCCGCCTAGTTTTTACATCCCGACAACTCTGCCTTCTTACGGAATCTGGATACCTCGCTCGTGATGCTTTTGCTGACTAATTTTGAAGCTTTGGCTTTTTATTTTTGTCTTTTGGGCTTTTTATTTTTACAAGTGTGGTGAATGAAAATATTGTCTCTTCTTGACCACGAAAATAGCAACAGGTATTTATCGTACTTTCCTACCACAGTAGATGTAACGACTGAATATGAAAAAAATTCAAATGGGCCAATTTAGCCAAGACTTCTGTAATTTTCTTTCCAGGCAGCACGCAGAACATGCTGTCTGTAAATTACATATTTTCTTGCAAGCGGTGAGTTGACGAATAGGGCATCATCGATCGCATCATCGCAGCCAGGTCGCAGTGAATGGAGCCCTGGGAGATTCGAATCTGCACCGTCGTCGAAGCTTCTTGCTCTTGAAAGGACCGGACATTAAACAAGAGGTTTGTTTGGCAATTTTTTCTTGTCAATCCACGACAAAATAAGTGGGCAGGTTGCGGCAGTTGGTGGACTGGCGGTGGTTGGAACGTGATCGCTCATGGCCCAGCACGACGTAAGGATGAGCAGTTGAGCACGCAATGACTCAGAACATCTTCAACTTAAACCTCTGTATTTTTTTCCTAAATCACTTATTTAGAGATAGTATAAAATTAGAGACACCTTATATCAAATTTGTCTCCAACCCACACTCCCTATTACTCACCCTTACTATTTATCTAAACATTATTATTACTATGCACCCATGAATTAATAAATAAAAAATATGAAGAAAATAATAAGGAAAGAAAGCCTCTAAATATAAGGGTGAGAAGAGTCTCTCTAGAATAGGAACTCCTAATAGAAGGTGGGTTGCAACTTATATTTTTCTAATTCTACTTATAATTTAGGATAGAGGGAGGTATAGAGAGTTGGTTGGACTTACTCTCACAGAAACGTTTTACACTGCACATGCATTGATCAAACGCCACCTCTCGGTCGGTCAATAATCGAAGCAAGCGATCGATTTCTTTTCAAAAGGACGAGAAAAACAGCACCCAGTACGGCGATGATTTTATAAAGAGGAAGGCTAGCGGAAAGAGCGAGTGATCTGGTGACACCAACCCTCCTTCCACTGGTTTATAAATTAACTACACGCCCAAGTAGTGGGTGGACACGCCAACCCGCGCCACCAGCTGAAGCAGAGGAAGAGATCAGGGAGGCAGCGAGCGAGGTCGAGCCATGGCGAGCGGTGGCAACAGCGTGCCCAACGTCCACAGCGACATCGACAGCAGCAACAAGACGCTGCTCAAGAGCGACGCCCTGTACAAGGTAAACACGCTAGCTAGCGAACGCGCGGAATATCGCATGTACGACGAGCCAGTAGCGAACGCGCGTCCGTACGTTCGTCTTCTTCAATTCTTTGCTGATGGTGGTGTACTGTGGTCGTCGCCGCTGACGTGCAGTATGTCCTGGACACGACGGTGCTGCCGCGCGAGCCGGAGTGCATGCGCGACCTGCGCCTCCTCACGGACAAGCACAAGTGGTACGTGGTTCACTTGCTAGCCTCTCCTCTCGCGTGTTTTTTGTGGTTAATTCGATGTTGTTCGGTCGGTTGGATGTGATGAGATCATGGCATGGTGATTTTCAGGGGGTTCATGGCGTCGTCGCCGGACGAGGCGCAGCTGCTGGGGATGCTGATCAAGATGGCCGGCGCCAAGAACACCATCGAGGTGGGCGTGTTCACGGGCTACTCGCTCCTCGCCACCGCGCTCGCACTTCCCGAGGGCGGCAAGGTCGTGGCGATCGACTACGACGGCGAGAGCTACGAGGTGGGGCGGCCGTTCATCGAGAAGGCCGGCGTGGCGCACAAGGTGGACTTCCGCGAGGGCGCCGGGCTGGAGCGGCTGGACGAGCTCCTCGCCGAGGAGGCCGCGGCGGGGCACGAGGCGCGGTTCGACTTCGCGTTCGTGGACGCCGACAAGCCCAACTACGTGCGGTACCACGAGCAGCTGCTGCGGCTGGTGCGCGTGGGCGGCACCATCGTGTACGACAACACGCTGTGGGGCGGCACGGTGGCGCTGCCGCCCGACGCGCCCATGTCGGACCTGGACCGGCGGTTCTCGGCCGCCATCCGGGAGCTCAACGCGAAGCTCGCCGCCGACCCGCGCATCGAGGTGTGCCAGCTGGCCATTGCCGACGGCGTCACCATCTGCCGCCGCCTCGTGTGACTGATACAGTGATCAAAGTGTTGTGAATTATCTAGTTCCTGCTGCTCTAATTTCGTTGAGCGTTTTACTGGTTTCAAAGACAATTTGCGAGTTGGGACTTATCGAGAGGGAGAGATGTGGTTAATTGTTGTACCTGTTACTGCATTGGAATAACAAATACTACCGTACTTCAGAGTGTCAGTGCCACTGTGTCATCTTCTTCGTCTTCCGAACGGGGTATTCTTCGCTGCACCTCTTTCACGAAAAATTATGAATTTTAAAGCAAGTAGTTAATGTTAGGTGGTTTAAATATACCTAACCTAAAAAAAGTCAGATCGAAGATTTACCCACCCTAATATTTAAGTCCATATCTATATTAATCTTCAATTTGATTATATTAATCTTCGATCTATAGAAGTGCAAACCAAGCCAGTGGTCTTTCAACCAAATCTTAGCGGTTTTTCAACGGAAGGGATCCTTTCACAAGGTCTCCGGTCTTGACGTCGATCGTTGCGTTAAGGCCCACGCATAGGAGGTTCCCGTCCTTTATTTCGGTCCTCATCGCAGTGGGCGGGTATTTGTAACCCTGGGTCGGGATGCTGGTTTACCAGTTCCCAAGTTCTGTCTACCTTTTTGTGGTTATTCCAGTCTTTTGTCTCCTTCTTTCATGATGCTGTAATTTTCCTATGCTGTTGCACTCTTGTTCCATCTTTAATGCATAGCAGAGCTCCTGTCATTTCTATAAAAAATATTATTCTTTACAGGTAAATATATATTTACGGTCAATTAATATCAACTAGTTTGCTATAACATATATAAGATACATAAAGTTTTAAAAAAAAAGAGGTGTACGAAATAGCTCTGTCGATTTTGACACTGTTAGAGGTATCTTTGGGACATAGAAATCTTACGAGAAACAGTTCAATTCCTGCAGGATTCGAGCAAAATTCTTGTGTTCCAAAGAGACCTCTAGGGCTCTTCTTCTCCCTAGAACATAGAAGCCAGGCGATCGACGACGCTCGCCTGCCATTGCCCGCCTCAAAAGGTTTGGTAGACGTATTCCAGCATGGCACACCGCCACCGTGGATTGTCTGTTGGAATCTGGATGGGTAGAACGATGTCAAGTAGCGGCGAAACTAGTGGGTTGCCGGCTTAAAAAAATACAAGCGACAGCTAGCATAAGAAATACCAAGTACGACAAAAATAACAGCACACAAATATAGTACTCTATGCCAGCCACACATTTTTTAGAAGGTACAGGGACATCAAACTCATACCTCGCTCAAACCATCAACACGCAGTACGTATGTATATGCATGTCCCGTCCGTTATACATACTGGAAGTTTTACAAAGACACAGAGACTTGATATGAACACGTCTTGTCAGCGAATACGAAGGCTTATGGATGGAGACCGGTCACACTTGGCATTCGCCAAGACAGGGGCGGAGCCAGGATTTCGGTTAGAGAATTTCGTGGATCGATAAAAATTATCATAAGCACCTATCAAAAATATCATTCTGATATCGATCATTTAAATTTAAATATAGCATAACCATATGTCCACATAAGTAAAATATGATATATTTTTAGAATAAGAAACTTACATCTCTATTAACTTAAATTCAGTTCTCACGAGTACCTAGAAAATCATATGAATCAATAAGTTCATCGAACTAATTTTTATTTGCTAGTTCTTTTCAATGTAAACTATCATGCAATATCGAAGAAAGTCATCTCCTATTTTATTTGAATGCGAATCTTGACAAGTTTCATAGTGAAAATGCTCGCTCTCTGTAGTTCTTGTTGACAGAAAGAGTTATGAACAATCATAACGACCTATCAACCATTGAATAATGGGAAGCTTTACCTGTTTTATATTGTCCATTTGTTAAATTAACAAGAGATATCAAGCATTACATACATCAAGTTGAGAAAAATGGATAGTCCACTTGTCAAATCAGCAAGAGTAGCTAAGCATTGTAGCTCTGAATGGTTATATGCATCAAGTTAAAAGTGTGGTAATTGATTCTCTAATTGAGCTCGTTGAACTTATTTACCGTTTAGTATTTACTAATACTAGCTAATTACTAATTATTAAGTTTTCTTTTGGTTAGGGGGGGCCAGGCCCCTGCCCGCCCCCCCTTGTCTCCGCCACTGCGCCAAGAGATGTGGCCTGTAAAACAAAACATCGCCGGACGGCAGCAGCAGTGCAGCACCGCTCTGCTGGATACGTTGTGCAATCCTATGTGTGCAAACCGATTTGTTGGATTTTTTTATATACTTTTTTTTCAAATCTGACTTACGTAAAAATAAATTTACAAAACTAGTCCTATCTGACTATAGAAGCAGCATCATGCGATATATGTCATTTTCCGTACTCTCGTACCGCGGCATCTCGCTAACGTTGTAGCAACACAATCCATCATGGCAGTTACGACGACCCATCGCAGCAGAAAAACTACCACATGAGCCGAGCTCCACGGTAGGTGTTGCAGGCTAATGGCTACGGAAATAGTAATTAATTAAGTAAAGTGTTTAATTAGTGACTAATTAATTGAGTTGATCGATAAATTCCCGCCACGACGCGATAGAGACCATTGCTATACTGCTAGCGTTTTACCGTTGTAGGAGAACGTGGTAACACCACTTCTTCTGCGGTTAGAAACAGGGTTAGTTTTGCTAATTGGTTCAAATCTGCTGGAAAGGGCTGCGGTTAATAAAAAGCCCTCCCTATTTCCCTTTCCTTTCCTCGTTTTACTTTCTCGTCTGCCAGTTCAGTCCAGTTCCACTTCTCGGATCTCCCCCACGAGTTGAAGAATTCCGAGCCCCATCCTCCGGCGATTCCAGGAACCATCACTCCATCTCCAACCTTGCCATGGTCTCCGATCCCAACAACTCGTGCCTCCCGCGCGCCGCCCCGCAATGAGTCCATCTCTTTGATTCCAGTTCCGGCGGCCGATATGGACAGCGTGGTGGCGAACGGCGCTGTCGAGTCGTCCACCGAGTCACCTGCGGCGGACATGGGGGATTCTCCGGGGTGCTCTCCTGCGCCCATGACCAAAGGCCGCGGGCTCCGTCGGTGGCGCCGTATCCCGCGGGAGCACCACAGGGAAGGTTCCGCCGCCGCTGGGGGCGGCGGTGCCGAGGGTGATGAGGACTTAGCGCAGCTCCACAAGCGCCGGCTGCCCCTCGCGGCTGACGCGCCGAAAGGGAAGCACGGAGTGTCCTTTGAGGAGGAGAGCTACACCGCCTCCGTCGAGTCCCGCTTCATCACGAAGGAACCGTCGCCGGCGCCGGCGCTGACGAAGCTGGACCAGGATCTTGGCCTGCTCATCGCCACCGCCGGCTTTTCGGTCGGCGCGGGCGGCGTCGACTCCGATGACAGCGAGGACCGGAGCAGCAGGTCCTCCACCGCCGCGAGCGCCCCGCGCCACGACTTCTTTCCCTTCACGCGCGAGCGCGACAGGGCACGCTTGCGCGCCCCTGGCGCCTCTCTGCACGGGAAGAACCACCGCGCCTTGCGCGCGCGAGCCGACAGGGCGCGTGCTCACTCTGCCGTCGCTCCCGCCGAGGCCGAGAACTCACGCTCCAGCGTGGAGTCCGACCTCCGCAGCTCTAATGCCGTCAACGCCCCGCGATCAGGTGACAGCATTACTGGCAATGGCATTCATAAAGTTCTCTCTGATGGTGATGATCACAGTGATGAAGGGCAGCCAAGCGAGGAGGTGCGATCGACGGCCGGGGGTTACTACAAGGAGAATGGGAGCAGTGTGGTGAGGAGACTGGTCCGTGGAAGTGGTGATTCTGATGCTGTTGTTGAGGACACAATGGGTGAGGGGAGTTTTGGGAAGAGTGAGAACGGATTAGGGATGCATTCTGATGCTGATCCATACGCCGAATCAATTTTGTTACTTCAGAGAACTCAAGAAGCGCTTGAGAATGGTATAGTTGAATTCTCACCCAGTTAATTTTCATGCACTAACGAATTGCTAAAAAGGTTGTTCCTTCAGATAATTAGGGCATGCGTTGAAGTTATTCAATTTAAACTCTGTCAATTATCTGTGTAAACTAATGTTCGTTGTAAGTACAGGTTATCTGACAACATTCTGTAAGAAGTTCAACTCCATGTTGCTATCTATTTCCTGGTGCTTCAACAATGATCAGTCATGGTTCCATTACTTATTGTTATTTAGCTGCCTGATGTTATTTGGTACTAGCTTTTATGGAAAGAAATAAATTATAGCTGCACTATGGTGATCAATTATTAAAGAATCTTTTGAATAAATCATGCTGGTAGGGAAGTCAAATTACTTTTAAGTTTACTTAGGATTTGATTAATCTATTTCTTTCAAGTTTTAAGTCATAGTTCTGGTTCATTCAATAATGCAACCCAGAGAACATGTCTTTTCTATCTCAAATTGGCATTCTATTTCAAATTGGCATAAAGTTAATCGCTCAAGTCGTTAACATCTCAATCATATGGCTACAGTAGTCAATTATGTTTGGCATGATCAAATTATTGGAACTGACACCCTGTTGAGAATTCGGATGTACTGTGACATTCCGTAAACTTCATCTGATAAATGATTAGTGGGGATACTGCTCCTTGTTCGAAGTAGAAATCGGTTTTGTTTACTAAGCATGTTTCAACTGACTGTTCAGAGGCTTGTCCTGATAAATTTGATTACTTCATTCCCAATTCTGTGTCAATTCATTGCTTAGTGTTGACACTAGTGGTACAATGACAATATGTTGTACCTTTCTTTGTCTTGGTTTGAAAATTTTCCTCTGCAGAAGTACCTCTATGATAATTTGGTAATCGTTGGTCATTTACGTAATGCAGAGATTCAAATGTTTTTGGTGATGGCGAAAGAGTCAAGTGATGATTTTGATGTCCATGGTGATGAATGGAGCAACTCGGTCCATCTTGAGGAACCCGTTGAAGAAGTAAGTGAAAAGATAATAGATCTTGAGTTCAGGCTGGAAGAAACATCAGCACTGATCAAGGAGAAGGATTCAAGAATACTTGAACTCGAAGCTCTGGACCGGACGCAAGCAGGGAGAACTGCAATTGAAAGTAACAACTTGCCGTTGCTGCAGTCTGACCTTGATCGACTGCTCCAGGAGAAGATGGAAACGGAGATTCAGTGCATCCTCTTTACAAGAGCCTCTCAAACCTGGACATCCCTGGCCGAGGATCAAATGGCTCTCTACGAAGCGCAGAAATCTCTGTCCGGGGATTACAAGCAGCTTGAACGTAAACTACGGCACACCGAGAACAGAGCAATGATGTTAGAAGAGATGGCAGAGAAGGTAGAGGCGCAATGCAAAGAGCTCTCCGGGAACTCCGAAGTCCTTCAGCTGCAGTCTAGAGCAAGTAGGGTTTCACTCTTTTGTTTCGTTCAATTTATACTGCTGTTGATTGCTATAGGAACCTTTCTTATGCGGCTCTTGCCCTTGGCTACTGAGGTTGTACCCACTTAAGCTTAGAAGAACATCAGGTAACCCTTGTGTAGACACGCTTGGAAAAGTTCTCTTGTAATTTTTAGAGCATGACTTGCCTTACAAAATTTTCTTTGTATCATCGACTCAATTTCTATGGCCGGGCCTTCAATGTTACTCTGATACTAGATGTCATTCAGCAATTCCCATGGTCAATGTTTTCGCATTACTGGAATACAATTCCCATGTGCTGTTATCGTCACTGAAACTTGGTTGCGGGTTGACTTTTTTTATCAAGATATGACAAGCAAGATCTGACGCCAAAACCAACAAAAATTGATCAAACTACTACATGTTTCCATAAGAGATGGCAAGCAAGAATTGATCAAACTACTGCATGTTTCCAAAGAGAGATGGCAAGCAACAGTTCACAGAAGTGTGATCGAAACAACACAAATCTTCGCCGAAAGCTACAGTGGTGGTTGTGCTTCGGTTTCTTCAGAGTAACACCTACAGCTATGTATGTACACTGTTATGAGCAGATTCTGATAGAGCCTGCTTGTATGCTCTGGTACTCGGCCGGAGACCAGGGCGAACACTGCTTGCCGACGAGGACACCGGCGCTGTGCGCGACTTGTGTAAATTGGCTGTTGTCGGAGCCACCGCCTCAGACTAGGGTTTGCGGCATCAAAATCAGTATGTATTTTTCTCCTTTCTTTCTGTATATATATAGTCTCAAATATCCCTAACAAACTTTGACTAAGGATAGAAAATCTGAAAAGAAACCCATAACCTAAACTTGGAAACCCAAACAAGGAATTAACTCACGGCAATATCAAGACTTTCCTAATTCCTCTTCTTCCTATAATAGGCCTGATCAAATGATTGACGCATAACATACACCCTTTCTAGTATCTACAACTTGTGATCTTGATCTCATTGGTATCTATCAGTAGCAAATTCACAGAGCTGAATCAAGGTACGAGTAGAACCGTCGCCGATTGTACTGGAGGAGGCTGCCGTAGGTGCGATCATGCACTCCAACAAAGAGAGCCTCGGTGTCAGGACTGAATGCCATGCCAGCAACCTCACCAAAGAAATCCAGTTCCTGCTTCCTGCTGTACCCACTTTCGACATCAAAGACGTGGATAAAATCCACAGGTTCTGCCATTGCCAAGAACCTCCCAACAGTTGTATAGCGTATGGACCTTATGGCTCCGATGTTGCCACCTAACACAGCAACAGAATTGGAAAGGTTACGGATATCCCAGATCCTGCATGTCTTGTCTTGGTTACCAGTTGCGAATGTTCAGCCATCTGGGTTCCACGCCGATGCGAAGGAATAATCCAAATGGCCATGGAGATCATGAACCATCTGCAAGAAACAAGTATCAGTAAGCTTATATGAATTATGAGGTCAGTGTTTTAAAGTCAATGACTGAGTTGTTACATTCTGCTTACCTTTCCTGAATTAGCATCAACCAGGAGTCCATCAGGATTGTCTCCCACAACAGCAACAAGTTTACCGTCAGGGCTCACTGATGTGTGCTGCATTAAATAAAACAAGGGCAAAACAAGATCAGCAAAACCATAGGCTTTCTTTCCCCATGGAAGACTAAGACTCTTTGACAAAGCATCGAGTGTTGACTTGAATACCGATATTTATTTGTAAAAATCAAATACATAGTGTGACAGATAAAATACTAAATATAGATAATTAAAGAATGAACTGAAGGCTTACATTCACAGCCCAAGCAAAACGGAAATGATTGCAGATTTGAAATTTTTCCATGTCAAAGTCTCTAACTCCACAATCATTGTTTGAAGCCAGGAAATGCACAGAACCACTGCAAAGATCATTTTTAGGTTGTGATCAATAATTCAATTTCTCAGAAACAAAATAATAATTTGCCAGTAGAAAATAAAGTACCTAGGTTTCTCAAATATCTCCAGAGAATTAGTAATTCCACTGTCATCATGTGTTGACTTGCAGCTATAGTTTATTCCTCCACAATCCAAAAACTGCATTCCCCAGACAAACAATTACATTGTAATAGCTTGTAAATCTCAGGGATGGAAAGTGAGGTTCAAAATGGAAAAAGAATTACCTTGCAAATTAGTTCTCCATGAAATCCACCAGCAACAAGCAAGTTATTTTTCACTGCCAATGTACTAACTTGAGTCCGATAAAATCCCTCAGAGAATTTCCCCTGGTGCTTCTGAAGTCAAAGAACAGAACATAAGTATGCATTTGCTTACAATAAAAATATCAAATACACAATGGTCTATAAGAAAAATGCAAGTTCAAATATCAAATACACGTACCTCACATGGTGCAACATGTCCTTGAAGGTCAAGGACTTCGCGCTTCTTGCAAGTCAGTGGTGACCAATGAAGCACAGAATAGTATGACATAAGATACACATCATGCCTTGTTGTTGCCCATACTAAATTTCTCAACTGCAAGATAGTGATGGTGTGAGCCTAATAATTTTGTAGGAGTTAATTCATACTGTGAGAACACCTGATTGTTCAGTACATCCATACAAACGAGATACAAGGCCCCTACATTGAAGTACTTTTCCCATGGAAAGAAGACAGATGGTACCCTAGTAGGGAAAAGAGCATTGCATCCATTCCCAAAAAGAATTGTGAAAATACTTCTTCCCGCGTTAGGATAACATAATTACAATTTTATAACTGACTTTCTGCACTTTAATGAAGTACATGTTCAAGAGAAATGTGAAGACCTTACTAGTTAGTATTCATCAATGTAAGTAGCCTTTTCTTTTGGGTCTAAGGGCACTCAGTTGTTCATTTTTTTTTTAGTAAATGGAAGCTGCTCTTTCCATGTATTTTACATGTTGAATATCGGGAAGAATGTCCTGCAATTAATTAATTTCTACAGTTACTTCAGGCTTCAGCACAAAATTGACAAGCCTGAATGCAACAATACAATATCAGATATGCTAAGTCGATTAGCATGCCTGAGGACCCTTCCGCACTTAGCATGAGTCGAGCAAGCAACCTACTCAAATTGTGACAGCAGGAGGTGTCATTCTCTCACCTGGAAATGAAGAACGGTCGGTTTCACTGATCTTGTGTTATGCTGAAACTCGTAGTAGAGTTGACCTTTCTCTGCAGGTGTACATACCTGCATCAAGATCATCACATCAAAACCTCCCAAAATAAACACAAGTGTTCTACCAGTTTCTCTGAACGTATAACAATGTCATGCCTTCTGTGAAGTCCTTCCGGAATTACGTATATTCTCAAAGTTCGCATACTGCTCCAACCTTGTCTGCCTATATCTATCCCTTGTGATGCTCATCCTTTCCCAGGGAATTCCTTGTATGTCCTTCCATTTCTTCACATCCATCGCCGTTGTATCTTCAGTCACCTTACTAATCTGCAAACAGCAAAATCCCCTTCTATCAGACCGAAAGGAAACTAGTCTGTAACTGCATTCCAGGCATAACAACAAGTAACCTAAACCGGAATCTGCATTTGACCACTGAAGCATTTATCTGCAAAACTAACATCACATAGAATTAATTACTGTGCTCAAGCTACTCTACTTCATTACCACTGTTGTATCAAGGTATGCACATGGCACATTCCAGTTAAGCTAAGATTCGAATAGAAGGCGAAACTAGCAACATCTAAGAGCAAGTTGGAGACAAAATCCTATGGATCAAGAACTGAGCAACTGAGCAAACGGGCGTACTCACAGATTCATCGTCCACGTAGTCGGAATCTCCCATGAGGTCGGCGTGGCGGTCTTCCTCCTCTGCCCGATACACTCCGGCCAGCTCGCCCTCGTACCGCGACATGGGCTGCAAGAACACCCGGAAAAAAATGGCAAATTTGAGCCAAACTAAACCAAATTTGACCGTGAAATTTCAAGATTTGTTCTGCAAGAACGCTCACCTTAGAATGTTGAGAGCGTGCTGAGGTTGGAATGGGCTTGGATCGCTGCCGAGCTAGGCTTTTGAGGTTTCTCTGAGCGAAAAGAAGCAAGCGTGCTTTTTTATGGAACCATGGAGGCACTTGATAAATAGAGCGGACCCGCGGGCGCGCTATTTTGATTCAGTTTAACTCTATGTATTTGTTTAAGTTTTGAGAATCACCTTCCTATTAGAAGTTATACAAATCTTATAAACAAATAAAGAGTAAGCAATTACTATATATCCTTCGTTCATACTTTAATATTTACGTAACTTTCAAATAGCAATGCATAGAACCATATTCCTTAAGTTTTTCAGTACCACGAGTGCATAACAAAAAGAGTTTATATGTATTTTTGTCTAGATTATCGAGATATTAAATTTATTTATTTTTTTGCGTGGAATCAAACATTTGATTTAATAAAGCCCACAAATATTGGTTCATCATAGTGCTCATCTATCTATATAAATAAAAATAACCGGTGATATTCAAGGCACGTCATTTGTTTTAAAAGTAAGAAAATCCATAAAAATCCTAAAAAATAAAATAATCATAGAAATTCTCATATTAATCAAAAGAAAAGGAAAATAAAACCCACCACTTATTTTAGTGGAGCCAGATTATAATGGTATAGATTAATCACATACAAATTTTAGAGTTATATAACAAATAAAACTATATTTCAATTATTAAGTAGAGTTGTGTAGAAAAGATAATTATATTATAATATCTAGCCACGCAATTGCAATGGTAAATCTGCTAGTTATATATTAAAAACTCGTAGCATATTTGTTAGAATTGCTAAGAAAAAAAGAAATGGGCCAAAAATTCTCACAAAAAAGCAAAATATGTAGCTTTTAATCTAGTGGACCCTTAATAAGTAGAACTGTAATAGCCATTAGATATTATTATTTAAAAAAAATATCCCATCTATCTAGTGCACCCAAGTTATAACAGATTTAATTAAAAAAAAGAGTTCATATCAAGTACAATATTCCAACCCTTTATTTGTTAGACCTCCAAGGAATGGAGAGATTAAGAGGAGGATACATCGATAGGTGTTCACTCTGCTATACCGGTATAAGCAATGTGATGCTCATTAAAAGAAGTACTGAAATAAAGAGACAAGCATTGCAACAATTAAATTAAAAGATGATTATATAAATGAAAAATGTTATGTTATGCTATAGTAAATGTTTTGCTATATAAGTACTCAGGGAAGAAAGCTTTGATCACATGTGACATGTATTGGGAAAGCGGAGTTAGTATATTCTCTCCTATAATATGTAATATTAAAATATCACAAATGGAGTTCTGCAAAGATTTATTTTTTAAAAGGCAAAATCATATATACATTGCCAAATCATTTAAATATGCTTTAAGGATAATGCATAGGCAAATGTGTGGACCACCTTGCTAGTTATCTCTAATTGGGCACATTAGCTTCTTCCAAAAGTTATTATCTCTACTTGGAGAGATCCTTTCAAAAGTTATATATTATCGTGAGAAGGTTGCAACTCAAGGTGCGGCGTCAAAAGTAAAGGTAGCAACATGTAATGGTTTAAAGTTGTAGCAAAGCTCCCCAAGTAGTACTTAACACTACTACTGAGCGGTGATCACAGACGGTTCGTAAACCCCATCACGAGCGGTTTTGCGAACCGTGCATAAAAATGTCGATGATGCGAAGAATCATTGCGAGCGGTTTTCAACCGCTCTGTGAAAATGATAATCGCGAGCGGTTTCATTACAAACCGCTCGTGATAGTTTGTCATCTCGAGCGGTGTTATTTACAAACCGTCGTGATATTGTATCGTCTCGAGCGGTTTGAAGTAATAACCGCTGCAGCGATGTTCTAATATCTCGGCGGTTCTAGTTACTAACCGTGCGTGATGTTCATCATCTCGAGCGGTTTTAGTTACTAACCCGTCTGTGAAGATTGGAATAACTTCGAGCGGTTTGAAGTAATAACCGTCGTGAAGTGTAATATATCACGAGCGGTTCTTTGTTATAACCGTCTGTAATGTTGATTTTGATTTTGTATTGAAATGCAATATATTGGCTAGCCTCGGGATTTGCTAGCCATGCCCTCTGAAACAAAAACGATACCGATATAACAAGCATATTAATTATTATGACATAGATTTACAAAATGTACTCCAATCACATGTCACACAACAAACAACAGCATCCATTTCATGAATCAATGTACTCACATCGCATTAAAGCTCATCCATTGCGAAATCAATGACATATGTTCAAACGAATTGGTTTTAGAAGTAGAGAAATGACAAATTCACATCACAAGGTTCACAAATATAATGTACGATTAAGTAACAAATTCACAACTCTAATTCGTTAAGCCCTGAGTAGCATCTGCCATTTAAATTTAGGACCTCACGCAGCAGGAAGCTACAAAGCTGTCCTCGAATACCTTGAAGGTCGACTGTTCCAATGCGGTTCAGTAGCATTGCCAAGCTCACAATGAGAAAAGTAAAGTCCGCGTGTATATTAATTAATAAGTGAAGAGACATTTGTTGCAAGATTGGCGGACTGCATAACATTGGTGCCTTGGCACCAAGGAGGAGTGCCATGTTGTGGCAAGCATAGAAACCACATAGGTCAGTGGCCATTGGCTGCTGGTGGCAATGCCAAAATATAATAGTTTGATTAGTTCCGAAGGTATTATAATGGAGTGTGAAGGATTATTGCATACTATCGAGATCTGGGAAAGTTAAAAATATGCTTTAGATTGGGTGGAGCCTTCTTGTGTGGCCCTCCCATCAATTTATGAACACCGAACGGCGTGTCGAGCAAATCTCGATAGGCTTCAAATCGTGGGTGCCGCCCTTTTTGAATCAAGATAAATTACTCGGTTACGTCTCGGTATAATTACGAGTAGAACCCGTGAAACCTACACAAGTATGTCGTCATGGTCCTTGAACCTAACCGAGGTGAGATATATAGTAGAAATCAACGTGTATATATATAGCATCTGGACGAAGCACTTACCCGGGTTGCGAGGTACAAGTATGAATTTTTGTTCGAATAAGTATGCATTACTTTTTCCACGTGCTAAATGACAAATTGTTTATTTTCATCCATGGTTTGCTTGGACATTATGTGTGGGTCGTGAAACCCACCGATTCTTCCTTGCTATTGCTTCGTGGATCATGTGTCTACATATACAAAATCAAGGGCGATATATATGATATTTATCGATCTTGCGGGAACATATTCTGCAGATAAAGTTTTGGTGCAACCCAACTAGCAAAAGTTTCAAAAATTATGAAAAAAATTCATGTATGTACATCTCGACTTATCCCATCTTGATCAAGTTTGTTTTTTTTATTACTCTTAGCACAGGACGAATTTGATCATGACATTTTATATGTAGATGGGGTAAGCTGAGATGTACATCCATGAATTTTTTTCATAATTTTTTGAAACTTTTGCTAGTTGGGTTGCACCAAACATTTATTTGCACTGGATATTTTTCCCGATCGTCTTAATTGTAGAAGCAGTGATTGCACACACTTACATTGTCCGACATCTTAGGAGTGGGCGTCGGCGCTTTGAGGTTGTATAGATCAAAAATGTCGTGGCCAAACGAAGACGCCATCTAAAGACCGGTGCAAGAAATACTCCTCTGGAAGGTCACGGAGATACTCGTTACCCGTTGTGCACGGCTTGTTAGCTTGTTTTAGGTACCAATTTTGCAATCTAACGCAGCTAATGAAAGCGTCTCCTTGCGCTCTTACGGTACAAATGGTTGGCCCGGCTCAATTTCCGCACCAATGGGGCAAGCGGATAGTCTGGTGACGGGGTACATTCGATTTGCCCTTGCCTTTGCGTGGCACGCAACCAAGGTTAAATCGCACTGAGAGATGATTGGGCCCTAACAGTAGTAATGGTCCGCGCGGGACGGGTCACGATAGCCGATTTGGCTGGCTTGTTCGTTGCATGGCATGGCTCTGGTAGTGTTGGTAGCTCCGGCACATTATGTGGTGCCTCTGGGACTGCTTTTACCTTGGGTGCTCCTTGGCAGGCATCGAAGGAGATGTTCTTCTTGGGCCACTGGATGAATGTGCCGATGGCATCCCCTAGTGTGACGATCTCGTCGTTCGGGGGGAAGTCCAGCGTGACGGCCTTGAACATTTCGTGTACACCATCGACCTGTACCTTCGCGTAGCCCGGGTGTAAAACATGACCGTGCACTAATGCCCCTGCAGCGGATGGATACGCTTGTCCCCAAGCGACTGCAAGGAACACGGTAGTTAGCAAGCCTCACTTGCAGTTACACGGCATGGGCATCTTTGTCATTAGGAGGAAATCGGCTTCATGCACCTCTACCTCGGGGAGGACGCATAGCGCTTTCAAGGTTGGTTGGGGTGACTGCACTTGTGCTTCTTGGGTTATCACCGTCCTGCCTTGCCTCGGCCACCCTTTGCTCGAACCTTGCCTCAAGGCTTCGTGGTGACTATCGAGTGCGCTTTAAGCCTTTCCTCAACCCTTTCCTCAATGAAGGCTACTAGTTCTTCCTCATGCTCGGCTTTGCTTCTCTTCCTACTCGATCGTGGCCCGATCCTCTGGGAATCCCAATTTCGAGGGAGCGAAAACACCTAGGCCTCACAGTGCGACCGGGTGCTCCTTGTTTCCCAAGGCCGGAGAGTATGTCTTTCTCTCTGTTGAAGTGAAAGAGCCACAGGAAGATTCCGTGCTCAACGATATTAGGCGTTGGGACCTTTGCCTCATCGGCGGGGTTTGCAAAGGACACCTTGCCCGTGGTGTGCTTTGACCTCGCTCTTACCCGATTTCAAGCACGCGAGTTCACGATCAAGGCAAATGGCGGCGCGACTTCGTTCTGGGCGCCTCGTTGTCCTCCCTCATCCATTGCGCCATCTTACCCGCGTGCCAGTTGAGCCGAGTCGTGTGGGTGTGTGTTACGTGGTGAATCGTCTTGTGAGCGCGTTTTGTTCCATGAACTCTTAGTCGTCTTCAAGCTGAACAAATTGATTCCAAACATCCTCGAGATGAACCGTATTTACAGAGCGGAGTTATTTCCTTATTGTGAAATTAGCAACAAGGCGCTCTTGAAGTTCTTCCACGCCTTTCCGCCACTAGCAAAGGCGTCCGTCGCGATCTGCGAGCTTGGCATCTCGTGGAAGGCTGGAATGACGCGAATATTTACGTCACCAGGTTATCGCGCTCCTCATCAGCCGCGTCTTCCATGATGGATCGTGATTGGGACCCGTTCCGCCCAGCGATCCCACACATGGTCGGAAAAGCACGCGACCTTGAGGAGGCGGTAGGGCCCCATCACGCGGATCGACCGCCGTGATGGTGTATCGCTTTGAGGCCTTTTACTAAGCCCTCTTGCCTTTGCGCTGTTTCTTTCTCGTTAGGCGCATCATCAGATCCCATCGGTTGATGCGTTGGGCGCATCATCGAGATCCCATCGGTGAATGCGTTGGGCGCCATCTTGTATGATGCAAGGTGAAGAGTAGGTAAGCTAAGAGAAGATTTTATCGGATTTGTTGGAAAAGATCGAGTATAAGAGTAAGATTTTATTCATTATTACTTCTAAGTGCATATTTATACCCATATATATATATGTATATATATATATATATGGGCAAATATGTGGTGCAAACCACCCTTAGGTGAAAACTCCGTGAAAACCGACCTTAAAAGTTGTGAAAAATTCTCGAAAATTTAAAAATTTGGTTTTCACGAGATTTCATCTAAAAATGGTTTGCACCTATATTTGCCCATATTTAACCAACATGAATTATGCATATATTGTACCTCAACGAGAGGAATAAATTTTGTTGTGCTCTCAGTTTTAGGGTTTGGATGAAGATAAGGATCTTCACCACACTCACAAATGGAGTAGACTAATCAATTCAATAACTTAAGCCTTGACATGGTTTCAAAGGAGATTGGTAAAACCATGGATTGTTGAAAATAGTGCAGTATGTGTTCATAATAATGAATTCAACAGGTATAAGCTTATAAGCACACATAGATTCATGATATGAACACATATAAACAGGACATCGAGCATGGATAATAAAGGAGTTAACCAAAACAGTATACTACTCATGTTTGGTTTACAAGTGTTGCTCTCAGATTTAAAGTCTTGATGGGTTGCTTCAAAGAAGCCCTCCAACACCAAAATTCAGCAATATCTCACAGGTTTTACCAATCTAAAATTAGTGGTTCTACAGAATTCAGCACCGTTTAAGAAGTTTCATTCACTAGAACTCAACTATGGATTATGTACAACTCTTGAACAGCGGGATAGCAGATTTCTCCAAGACGAGAGATGACAAACCGGTGACAATCCGATTAAGAATAGACCGGTGATTCCAAATCAAATCAAGCCACATAATCGGGACATAAACAAATGATAGTACATCACTTATCTGGCACAACAAAAGCCAAGTTGAAGTTTTAGACACAATAATCTAGCAGTCTTTGAATCACGAGAGGATAATCACTAACTAACCAGATTAGTATTGCCTCATTCAACTAAATCATCATCGAGCAGCATAATAGAACAAAACAGTGCTTCCAGATCAAGAAATACAGACCACTAGCTAAATAAATAATTTCATACATGTCTCGCAGTTCAAGGCTTAAGTCACTTCATCAATAGTCGTATTCATGTAGTAACCCTAATTTCATCACAGAGCAACACCAGTATCTCAGCCAGCAAGAATCAAGTGGAGAACCGAATTGAAAATACTCACCGATCGATGGAGAGCGGAGACACCACCCTGGGGAGGGCGCCGACGACGGGGGAGGGGCAGCCACGAGCGCGCCGAGAACCTTCTGAGGAGGCGCCGCCGACGGGAGGGGGCCGACGAGGCGCGCGCCGACGGGCGCTGCGAGGAGCCGGCCGATGGGGAGGCGTCGCCGAGGAGCTAGGGTTGCAATATACTAAGTGTCTTGCGGGACTTGGTGAAATGGCAGGGCGCGGGATTTATTGAGTGGCGCGGGAAGACCATTCCAGACGGTTGCGGGGCTGAACCGTCTGGGAAAACATGTTTTCCTAGACGGTTTACTGATTAAACCGTCTGGGAAAATCGCTCCCACCTCGATCTTTCTCTGTATTCCCTGTGTGTGTTGTCGTATTTTCGTCAGTGCATCTGAACTTGATCGACAATCTTGGCCGGAGTTTTCACAGTTAAAGCGAGAGGCGACAATCTGAAACCGAGTTTTCAATGATTAAACCTTATTAATTTTACTCATGAATACATCTCGGTAATTAATACATGGCCATATATGTAGAGTTGCTCAATTTTAATCAATACATCCCATTAATAAATACATGTCTGTATACACCTGCTTAATTTTAATCAAAAATTAGCCCTTCGTGATGATCAACACGTGCGTAGCTAGCTTCCTTAGGTTGGTCTTCCTGGATTGTTACGCCCGTACCAATAGGAGGCAACTCATCGAACTGATTGTATTCTTCCTCATCTACCACATTCTCGACTCAGACAATTCTCCTTTTCCTTGAAGAACGACATGTCGCTGCTTGTTGGGCCGAATTCGGTTACATAGAAGACTTGAACAACTTGGTTGGCGAGAACGAATGGTTCCTCTTTGTATCCAAGGCGTTCGAGGTCCACAGTTAGACGCTATACTTGTCAACCTTGACGTCTTTGTAGGTGAACCCAGCGGCACCGAAATAAGGGATCTTGAATAGCACATAGTCGGCTCCCAAATTTCCTCAATGAACCCATATCTGAGCTCCTCATCGATCCAACGGTATTAAGTGCATCGATCACGAACATCATTGTTACGGTTTGTGCTCTTCATGTCACGATCTCTCGTGTAAAATGTGTACCCATTTAAGTCATATCCTTTCCATGTTACAAGCGTAAAAGCTGGCCCTTTTGCCAACCATGTCGTCTCACACGAAATGGGTCGTCGCTCCTTGAACCATCTGTTGAAGTGAAGGTTATCTTTGTTTGATGATCGATACTCGTGGCGTCGGATTCTCTTCTGAAGCCAATTCTTGTGCTCGTCGATATAAGGGGCCTATGACCATGTGTTGCGAAAGCGTGAAATGGGCTTTTGCGAGCAACCGCATCGAGCGTGATTGCTTTCCTTCCGATGGTCCGATGCCTGGAGCCTTCCCTCATGGCGGGATCGAGGCACACCTATCGGTTCGACTGAGCCATGTAATCCACGCAGATTCGACGACCTCTTCGGTTGCATAACCTTCAATAATGCTACCCTCCGTCGAGATCAACTCCGTCGTCGACTTGAGAATTCCCATGTACCTCTCGAGCGGGTACATGCTACGGAGAACACAGCCCGCATCTTTATCTCCCTCACAAGGTGAACAATGAGATGGACCATGATATCAAAAAAGCGGCGGAAATACATCTCAAGATTACATAGAGTCATCACCACCTCGCCTGCGAGCATCAAGTCCTTGCGGGATCGATGACCTTCGAGCAATTGTGTTAAAAAATAACATGACCTTGTGATTGTCTCCGAACCTTGGTCGGTAAAATACTTCTAATTGCCACGAGGAGCATCGTGTCATAAGCACATGGCAATCATGGGACTTCATGCCAGTTAAACTCAAATCGTTCATCGAAACAAGTCTCTTCAGGTTGGACGAGTAACCGGATGGAACTTTCACACCATGCAAGCATTGGCACAGTTCCTTTCTCTCGGCCTTGACGAGTGTAACTAGCGTGCTCGCATGATATGTTCGGCCTTTTTCGATCTCTTCGGTGCTAACTCAGGTCTGATGCCCATATCAACCAAGTCAAGCCGTGCATTGATACCGTCCTTTGTTTTACCCTTAATGTTCAGTAAGAGACCAATCAAGCTATCGCAGACATTCTTCTCTACGTGCATTACGTCAATGCAGTGCCGAACTTCTAGGTGCTCCCAATAAGGTAGGTCCCAAAATATTGATCTCTTCTTCCACATGCTTTTCTCACGGGTCCTCGATTTATGTCCCTTCCCTAGCACAACATCCAACTTCTTAACCATATCATGAATGTCTGACCCGCTTAAAGCCTTTGGCGCTAAAACGTCTTCGGTTGTGCCGTCGAATTGTTTCTTCATCTTGCGGTATGGGTGATTTCTCGAAGAACCTACGGTGGCGCATGTACACGTTTTTGCGTGAGTGATTCAAACGAGACACTCTCGGTGTCATCCAAGCGGTGTGTACATGCTTTGGCTCCTTTGTACTACTGCCTTGACGGAGTTAGCAAGGGCGGGATAATCATTTATGGTGCAAAACAATAGGCGGCAAAAGTGAAGCACTCTCGTTTGTGAGCATCCCATACCTGCACCCCAGGAGCCCACAATGTGTTCAGATCTTCCACCAATGGTGCTAGGTACACATCAATATCGTTCCCAGGTTGCTTAGGGCCTTCGATGAGTAGAGACATCAATATGTACTTTCGCTTCATACACAACCAAGGAGGAAGGTTGTACACACAGAGATTTACAGGCCAAGTGCTATGACGGCTGCTCATGTTACCGAAAGGATTCATTCCATCTGTACTCAATCCGAACCTTATATTCCTCGGATCCGCTGCGAATTCTTCAAACCTCCTATCAATGTTTCTCCACTGAGTTGAATCAGTAGGGTGCCTAGTCATTCCATCGTTCTTACGCTCATCCGAGTGCCATCGAAGCAATTTGGCCTCTTTTGGGTTCGCAAACAACCGCTTCAAACGGGGAATTATAGGCAGATACCACGCCACCTTAGCTGGAGGTCCTTTCTTCACCTCATCACCGATCTATCTTTACGCTTGTACACGGATCGTTGCACACCGACATACACACAAGTTTGCGTCTTGTTTGCGATCAGGATACAATCATTGAGACGAGCATGTATTCTTTCTACTTCCATTCCCAAGGGACAAAGAACCTTTTGGCTTTGTAGGTCGTTGTTGGCAACTCGTTTCCCTCAAAGCATATCCGCTAACAGACCCAACAATCTTTGTGAAACTCTTGTCGGACCACCCGTTGCTTGCCTTTAATTTCAGCAATTCGGCCACGGACGACAATCTTGTGTATCTGGACTTGCAACTTGGGAACAAAGGTTTCTCCGAAGTCGTCCATCAAGCTCGGAATTTTACATAGTCCCGCTCATCACGGTTCCTTCGCATCCGTAGCATCGATCCAGATTGTCATCGAAATCTGGTCGATATCATCAGGAGTATCATCGACTTAAGTCCACCATGCGATACTACTTGCTCTCTGCATAATCTGCTCTTCACCGTGGTGGTCCAACAAGTATATCCTTTTGAAACCTCGTAGAATCAAGTGTGCTTCATCTGTCTTTGGGTTTGAAACATCCGGAGATTCTCGCGATCAGCGCATGGACAAGGCATAAATTCCACCCCTTGTTCGACATATCTACCTCTGCGGCTCTTCTAAAAGCGGAGACACCATTAATGTACTCGATGCTGCGCCGCGGTTCTCGACATACATCCAACCACGTCCATCTACGCAACATATGTAACAATAGTTAAATGATGAATTTAGGTCATAACGTACAAATGGATACAACAAGCTAGATCTAGGGGTGTCCACTCAAAGTTTCTAAATAATTACCCACCTTTGCCCTTTGATTACACATATGAGGCATAAATGGGTATCCACACCAAAACCATCTATTCTTGAAGCTAGCTCTAATTTGCCCAAACAGGCCCTAGAACCTGACTTCATTTCCCCAAGCCGCAATTCGTCATTTAACTATTGGAATTCAGATTAGAAGCAATTACTAACCTTGGATGACCAAGAGCACAAGGATCGCAATAAAATCACCAAATATAGGGTCTCTTTGCAAGAGAACGCCTCAATCGCATCGCGAGCTCTCGAGAGCAGTCGAGAAATGTTAAAAAAGCGAGGCGGACGGTCAAGGAGCTCTACGCTTTATAGGCGTCATCGCAGAGCGGTTTATAATAAAAACCGTGCAGGATGTCTATCGAGCGATCTGCGATAACACCGTCTGCGATAGCGATCTCGAGCGGTTTTGGGTAAAACCGTCTGCGATATCACATAGATCACGACGGTCTATAGATGGCACCGTCGTGATAAATTCTCGAGCGGTTTTAGTCAAAAACCGTCTGCGATGTCACATTAGTCCTGAGCGGTTTTGACTAAAACCGTCGCAATGATGACCCTTCGTCTTCTGACCGCTTTGGCCGGTACTTGATAAATCGTAGCGTCTGCCCAATCATTGCGGCGGCTGCTGGCGTCATCCCCATTAATCGCGATCATATCCCTTGTCTTCCCAATGCTAGTGCATTGCCTTTTAAGAACCCTCGGTAGGTCGCTCGCCTCCATACCAAAGAACGAGAGCAAGACTACCCTAGAGCCATGAGCAACACACCAAAGAACTCCTCGTTGCTTCCACCCCACCGCGCCACCTCCACCTCCAACCATACCCGCGGCATGACCAGCGCGAATGGCTGCGGCCTTCTGCCGTGCCATCTCCACAGCGCGCCGCTTCCTTCGGCCTCCGCCTCCACCGCGCCCCTCCCGGGCGCCTCGCCTCCACCGCAGGCAAGGCGGCGTCCGGCGCCCGCCTCCTCCTCCTCCTCCTCGATGTAAGCTACGACTCGTCGGAGGGCTATCGCGACAGGTGGGAGGCGGAGGATGACCGGGATCGGCGGGCTCGGCGAGACCAGACGGCGCGATGAGACTCCGCGACTCGACCCCACTCGGCTTCCTCAAGCAGCGAAGGCAGGCGTAGCAAGCTAAGCTAGCTAGCTATATAGCGATGATATGTTTTAGTTAAAGTATATATAGTGCTAGTCGATCTTTTGTAATGCTTCTTATATATAATGCAATCTATAACGCTTTTGTAATGATCTTATGTATATAATGCAATCTATAATGCAGTAATTGTCAATTATAATGCAATCTATATAATCCAGTACTCTTTTTTTGTATGGCGCGCTTGATTCTTGTGATTTCAATGTATGATCACAGACGGTTCGTCAGGTAAACACGTGCGTGATGACGAAATATCATAGACTGATTTATCCACCAACCGTCTATGAAGTTGTTCCTAACATCCCAGCCGGTTTGTAGCTAAACCCGTCTGTCATACTTCACGAATCACAGACGGTTTAATCTACAAACCGTCTGTGATATGCCCGAACAACATCCGCAGGCAGTGCATATTTGAAACCGTCTGTGATAATTAAATATCGTGAGCGGTTTGATCTACAAACCGTCTTTGATGTCTTGAAAAACATCACGAGCGGTTTTCTCTTAAAACCGTCTATGATGATGTGTCTAATATAACCCCTTTTGTAATAGTGTAATCCATTTGATTTTCAAGTGATGCTCGTGAAATTTGAGTACAGGCTAAGGGACTTGTCTACGAATAGAGATATATACAAGGTTTCCGCGCGCCTCCACGCCCTCCCCCCACCACACCTAACAAATTCCTCACAACGTCATACCATGCTGCCGGCCACTCTCCTCTGATCCCACAGCAAGTTGCACTACCGTTGCCTCGCTGCTCTGCGACCACTGCGGCTCACCGAGCTACCACCTCCCCCTTCCCTCTACAAACCCAAGGGGGGGCACTGGTTAACCCTTCCCCAACTCCTCGCACCATCACCCGAAGCTATGGTCACCACCGTGGCCGGAGAAAGGAGGGAGAAGACTACATGCAGCCGCCGAAGGTAAAGGTGTTGAAGTATAAGTGAATTACCTACCTTTCCTTATCAGTTTAAGTTTTTGAGTGAACTGGATAGTGCATATAACTCAATATGGTATCAGAGCTAAGAGGTCTCGAGTTCAAGACCCAGTTAGCCCAATTAAAAAAATAATTTTAGCCTACTTCTATTCCACGTCATAGGCTTGAGGGAGTTTGTACGTGAGGGGAAGTATTGAAGTATAAGTGAATTGCCCACCTTAAAATGTTGAAGTATAAGTGAATTGCCCACCTTTCCTCATCAACTTAAACTTTTGAATGAACTGACTGATGCATGCAACTTAATAAGAGGAGATGCCTGAGTGGAGGAAGGTGGGAGGAGGAGGAAGCATGTGAGTCTACTCGTCCCAAATCAGATGTCTCGGTGTCTAGGAGCTTTGTAAGACTAATGTGCGCCTAGGTGCACGATAGATTTAGCATTATCTAAAATGAATACTATCTTCAGAAATGTTCGTTGAGACATCATTATTTCATGCCATCATCTCAAGTGCAAGGTCTTACAATAATTCATAACTAAGACAAATGCAGTTATCTATCGGTTATCTTATCATTTATACTACTAGCAAAATTACCTACACAATTGCACGGCTAGTCATCATGGTATAGCTGTTATTTTAGTACAACTCCAATGCCTATAATAACGATATATTTGTCTTTGTTACATATAATATCTATGTATGATTAATCTGTATTGTTATAATATAGCCTAAAAATAAACAATATAGATTCTTCTCTTTTTATCTCGATTAATGAGAGAATTTATAGGATATATTTCCTTTTTTGGACTATCGTGGGATTTTATTACCTTTAAAATGAAGGAGATACATTAAGAGCTGTTTGGTTGTTGCATATCTCTGTATAGAAATTTGAAATTTGGCTCATGACTCCTTGACTCGGCTCGGGCTCGACCAGGCTCGGCTCGGCTCGGTCGGGCTCGCTCGGAGCGAGCCGAGCCGTGAAACCTATTTTTGTGGTTCGATTTTATAGCGAGCCTTTCGTTAGCTCGGCCCAATTAGCCCATAATAGCAAAACCCTAAGCGATACCTTCAATTTTGAATTCTTGAACCTTTGATGATGCATGCACAACATTATATTGGTATTTTGATAATTGATTTTCTTGCAATGTGCTAAATAGTACTAGATAAGTAGATGATTCTATGTGGTTGATGATTTGTCTAATGTCATTACCATTATTAGTTCGACATCTAAAGTATGTATATCTAACCAACAAGCAATTATTGATTTCTATCATAATAACAAAAATGAACCAATACCTAAGGAAATGAGTGGCCTTGCAATGTTGGAGATACTAGATTTAAGCAATAACAACTTGACTGGGGAAGTTCCACAGGAGATAGCAGAATTGCAAATTTTTGGTCACTGTTGAATCTCTGGCTCGGCGAGCCAGCCCGACTCCACGAGCGAGGGTGAGCCGAGCCGAGCGGCTCTTGAGCTCGCCGAATAACCGAGCCGAGCCTGGCTCGGCTCGCTCCCTTACTGAGCCCAAGCGAGCCGAGCCGAGCCCCGGCTGGGCTCGGCTCGTTTCCAGCCCAACTCCTGTATGGCATGAGTGGATACAGTGTAAATGATTTATGCTACTGTTTGGTTCACTGTTCATTCGAGAATTTCGGCCCAGTGGATGCAGCGTTGCAGCCGGCGTTCTGGACCGAAGAAATGCAGGCTTCTGGCTTCTCTCGCGTCCAGGCCCGTCGGATGCAGCGCGGGATGGCTCGTGAGGTGCAGACGCGCTCGAGGCCCTCCGCTCGCGTCTAGGGTTCCTCCGCTCCGCTCGCACCTCATCTGCACGCCTCCCTCCGCTCGCCTCCCCCTGGAGGCGGCGTGATCGAGAACCTGGAGGAGCCGTGGCAGAAGACGAAGGAGCATGCGGAGACCTACCCGTACGTTTGGGGCTCCTACATCCTCGTCTACGGCGGCCTCGCCGCCTACCTCACCTGACGCTGGCGCAAGTTCCGCCGCACCGAGGACCGCGTCCGCACACTCCAAGGCCGTCTCCGCCAGCTCGCCGCCGCTGAGGAGTCGCAGGCGGCTTCCGCTCCTCCTACCCCAACTCCTCCCCCGCAGCAGCCGCCGTCGGCTGGGCCCGCCAAGCCCAACTCATGCCCGTGATAGAGTAAGCCCCCTTAGCCAACTTCTTGACGAGAGTGTTTACAAGTTACAGAACAATTCCTGCATCGTTCGAGCTCCAGGCAGTGATTGGTTTCTTCTTGCTTAGTAGGTGATCCTGGACCGAAAGAACATAAGGTAGAATGCTAAAAGTGTTTAGCTATGGGTGATTCTGTGCTCGTTCTCGAAATCATTTTGAAGAAGGTTTGAATTGTTGTGATTCATGTATGATGATATTTCCCACGAGGGATTTGGGTTTTTGGTTATGTCAGCAAAACCCTTCTTTGTAGACATTCCACATCTCTTCTTTGCGTTTCACAATGTGGGCATCCAAGTGTTCTGCCTCTTTGTTATGCCTGAAATTAATCCAGTTTCAATATTTCTTTAACTTAGCATCCTTAGCTTTATTCTTCTCCCAAATTTAGCAAACTGTTTTACATTTTTCCTAACTTACCTGGTGCTGGATAGCTCAAATAAAGTGATTGCTAACTAGCGGTTTAGTTTGCATTTGCTTGTATTACCATGCTCTGTTATACGAATAATTTGCTCCATGCATTATTGTTTGTCGCTGTTGTTGTTGTGATGATTGGAAGACATAAATTAGTTTGCTCGTACAGTCAAAATTCTACTAATACGTGCTTTGTATAACCAATACTATAATATAAGGTTTACTTTGATGTTCCAATTCACAAATCCTGACTTGGATGCCTAGTTGTATACCTCAGGTTCCGCTCTGATTCACCCTACAATTCACATGGGAAAAACACTTATCACGATGCATCATCGTAATGAAACTATACTAGAATTGATGTCTTGACTGAATTGAACTGGAGATCGGCAATGACATTTTGTTTCAATTTAACAACTGACTCGATGCCATATGGTATTCTGACTGACATACAGGAAAGTGGATGTTGAGCTGTGCTGGGAGTTCCATGGTATTGGGAAGCTTGTTCTTCCTTCTTGCAGCTGCTGTCGTCTGTGCTAGGTCCTGCCCTGGGCGTCCACATCACCTCCTCTTGTTCTTTGTGATGCAGCAGGTGCATCCATTTCTTAGCCTTGCTCTTCACCTTGCCCAACACCGGCTTCTTCTGGTGCCACTTGGGGTCCACGGTGACCCCATGGGGCTCACTGGCAGTGTCATGGCGAAGGCCAATATCATTTTATTTTTCTCCACTCTGAACACTAGGCTGGGTCAGAAAGGAATGCTTCGAGAATGGCTGGATAAAGGTTATAGCAATGATCCTCATATCTACTTTGCCAGTACCAGATGCACAACTAATGCTTGTTCCTGATGATGCCTCTTTAATTCTTGTAGGACGCCCAACGGAACTGATGACGGCAAGGTGATCAAGATTCAGACACTTTACCGTGCAGTGTTTGGATTGGAGGGAGCATTCTTGCATCTCTTGGGTTGTTCCAGCAAATGTGGTTCTCCAAAGCAGAGTAAGCTTGATATTTTAAGCTCAGTTTGCTATGTTCGTCATGGAAACCTGACAAGTTGTGCTATTTTTCTTGCAACAGGTATGAAGAGAATGGAGTATCTTATATCCAAAGGAAGTTTCTGTGAAATAGTGGAAAGCTATGTATTGGCGAAGGGTGCATGTGGACAACAGTAGATGCAGGCGATCATAGACACATTGTTATGTTGGCCTTTGACGACTCCTATCAGACGATATTTACCATTATTATGGCTAGTTAATTTGTTAGTTTTACGACTCCTATCAGACGATAATTACCATTATTGCTTGAAATTACATAACATATGTTATGTAATATACCTTATCTGAAGAACTGTTGTTATGTTGATGTGTATTTTAATCTGGAGTTTATGTTATAAGTTATGAATGATTTACTATTTATCTGTTTGTGCCCAACGAGGTAGCCGTTAATCTACTGTGATATCTGTAATTATCAAGCATAAAAACCAAAAACCAAAAATCCTTACGAGATCCTTAGTCTGAATGGAGGCAGCAACAGTGAAAACCAAAAAACATGAATATTCCATCAATCCTCCCTCATGTATTCAACCAAACAAACTTTTTTTTTTTTGCATCCTATCATCCCTCTACCCATTATGCATCCAACCAAACAAACTTCTCTTGCATCCTATCATCCCTCCGCTCCTCATGCATTCAACCAAGCAATTTGCTTTCGGCCGGGATCAAGACATGCAGAGCAACCAAACAAACCATCTTGCATCCACTCAAATTTGTCTCCCACTATCCCAGTATGTCTCGTACGAACCAGGCTAAGGACATACAGGCAACCAAACGCACCCTAAATCTCACCGGTTTGTAGATATATAGATATATGACATAATGAAAACTAAGGCTCTGCTTTTGCTTGAAACACATAAATTTTTGTCCCTACTTTTAGGATCTCTTTAGAATGATGGAAAAGCATAGGAGTTTTGAAGGATTGAAATCCTACGGAAAATTTTCCTAGTGTCCCTTTGAAATAAAGATTGAGTCCCAATGGTTCCTACAAAATTCCTAAAGAATGGTTCAATCCATAGGAATGTCTGAGGAAAATTTCCTTCCATGAGGTCATACCTGATGTTTTCTTTACTTTCTCTCTTGCAATCCTTTGTTTTTCCTGTGTTGCATCCAAACACTTCTTTGAAGTTTTCCTGAGTTTTTGTTTCCCGTTCAATTCCTATGTCACCTCTCCTTTCTTATTCCTGTGTTTTGAGTTTCATGCGTTCCAACGTGGATGTAGGAATTATACCGATTCATGTGAAATTCCCACGTTACAAGCATTTAAATTTAGCTCCGATTTAAACTAACCCTAGCCGAATCATGTTCATCGAAAGGGATTCCATTTTTAGCAGATTTGAGCAGGTCTTTCTGCTAATCTGGTATGCTGAACTATGACGGGCTCAAATTTTTCTGGGGAGAAGAACACGTCTGATGCTTCCAGAAGCCTGAAGCTGTCAGGACTCTGGATGCTAAAGTAAGCAGTAATCGGATATTTACCGTCGTTGACATCACATGGACTGGATCATTGGAATGGTAAATTCTTTTGACAGGGTGAAGACTGGAAGTCGGAAATGGTAAACTGCAGACTTGCGACATGCATCTAGGATGGCCGATAGCGTCAATTTTTCCCTTGGAAATTTCAGCGACCAGAGGTACACAGGCATGCCATTACTCGAGAACATACATTTGTTTGTAGACTAGGAGTCACATCAGTACTAGCAAGAAGAAATCAAAAGGGGAGATGCTAAGTGCAGCATGGTAATTGGTAAGAATCTGAGTATACTTACCAAGAAGACAAGCTTGTCAACATTACAAACTGTTGTGTGTTGACTACATGAAGAACCCCGGCAGCTAATACAGAGACTTGTCTGGGGACATGTTATGTGATGTTCGGAGTGGATAAGCTACTGAAAGGGAGATGATGATGTTACTTTGCATTTGGACAGGCAAACAGATGAGAGAGACAATTTCAGAGTTCAAACGTTCTAGGAGGAGGAGAAGAACTTCAGATAAAAGAAACAACGCTCTGATGTATATGTCACAGACTGAGAGTTCACTGTATTTCACGGGCAGAAGCGGATCCTGATTTGATATTTTTTTGCAAAAGAATTTCGCAAGACATGGTCAATTTGTCAAGGCTAAGGGTCTGTTTGGTAGAGCTCCAGATTCCAGTTTCTTCTGAGATCTGAAACTTGTAGGCTAAAATAAAGAGAATTAAATTTATATTTTTGGTTTAAAATGTAAACAAGATGATCTATCTAAACACTTTAACGTACTCACAGCTTTAACTCCATGAATCTAGTGGAGTTAGGAATACCCAGCTTCACCAGATCTGGAGTCCTACCAAACATACCCTAAGAATAAAAAGGATATTTTTGGACAATATCGGTTAAAAAAGAAAAAGTTAAGTGAAAGATAGAATTTTGACTGATATTAATTCAAACATGGGAATTTTGTCCGTGTAAAGGCCGATACGGATCATAGGGATGGCAAAAATACCCATAGGTCCGGGTACCCGTGGGTACCCGACCCGATGGGTCCGGATCTGGTCCAAATTTGGACCCATGGGTATATTATTTCGGGTCTGGGTCTGGATCCGGGTCCGGGTCTTATTTTGGATCCGTGGGTACCCAGACCCAGACCCGATAAAAAAACTGAAAAACAAACGCTAGATCGGTTTAATTAAGGACTGAAAAAGCAGCTAACGCACAGGTGCAGCACCGTCGGGCTTGGCCCACCCTCGTGCTTGGCCCACCCTCGTGCGGTGCGGCTCCTATTCCATGCGCAACGCCATGCTTTCCCCATCATTGTTTTAAAAAAACTCGCCAGAACTAACAAATGTAAGGGCCCATGGTCCAACGATTTTAACACGGCCCGGACCATATCTATGTAGCGCATGCTCATTGCTCAACAAGTCCAGGCTAACGGAACACGCGCGCCACGTCGCTTAGTGAAGTTTAGTACCACATCGCTTAATGAGTTTGGTTGGGAGTAGGGAGAAAGCTATATAAGCGACGTCCCTGCATGCGTGATGGAGCAATGTCTTGATGCAAACTTGGGTTCGGTACTTGCAACGTCCCTCCCGCCTTTGGGTTAGATCAATGCATAAATAAAAAATGAATGAAATCATTGATAAGAAAACTTTGCGATTATACGTAAGAATGAATGGTTAAAATTTGTGTTTGGCTGTCGGGTCCGGGTACCCATTCGAGTCCGGATACCCATCGGGTCTGGGTTTAGGTCCGAGTTTGGACCCGTGATTGATTTCGGGTCCAGGTCCGGGTTTAAACTTCGGGTCTCGGGTCCGGGTCCACGGAGGCTGGACCCGGAGGTACCCGGACCCGTTGCCATCCCTAGATCATAGTTAATAACGCATCGGAGCAGAATACAATTGACCGATGCACTATAAAAGATTGCTAAGAACGAGTAAAAAGAACAATTCCAATCAATCAAACTACTCACATTTAATTTCTTTTTATTTTCCTATCAACTAGAAGTAACTCTGTAATTAAGAATCTTTCTGGTAATCTGATTTTAATCAATAAAGCTGTGCATCACTGATTATTGGCTTATCGTTTTCTTTAATTTGATCGGCTTTTTATAGTTGTTTAGGTCTTTGCCAATTGTCACATTAGATTGGTTTTAAACGTATTTTTTTATCTATTTTGCCAATTGCAAAATCGAATTCTTAAACTTAGTGTTTTTGTGTGTTTGAGCCGATTAATTCCTCATCATATTTATTTGGTGTCAACAGATATGCGCGTGGAACTAGAGGACAGCCCGAGACAGATGAGCTATGTATTAAAAAGGTCGAAGAGGGATGAAAATGCTGCTGCTTTTGACCGGGTAACAGACGATGTTCGTCTGACGAACCGATCAGAGAGATCATTCGTTTGATCGTTTCAGACGTTCTAGAGGAACAAAACTCCATAGAAAGTAAGGGTGTGTTTGGTTGGGTGTACGAGGATGAATGGGATAGGATGGTACAGGATGGATGGAATAATCCTGGATGAGATGGTATAACGAAGGTGTTTGGTTGTCTGAATGGAATGATACAAGATTTTGTTTGGTTACTTAGATGAAATGATACAGAATGGTACGAGATAATGTTTGGTTGAAGAGATGTGATTGGATTGAGGGATGAGGTTGGCTTGAGGGATGATGAGAGTGAACGATCCTGTCCTGAACCGATTGGTTCAACCAAATTTTCCGTACGGGATAGTACAACATCTCTTTGGAATATTCCAAGAATCTGTACAATCTCATCATGTACCAAATGATTCCGTTCAGCCAACCAAACGCAAAAACAGAACCAAATCCTGTATGGGACGGTTCGATTCACCTTCGTACACTCAACCAAACGCATCCTAAGAAACCTTCGTGTACCGATGAGATCTGTACATTTCACCGACAGAAAAGCAGATGATGGCATTGACTGCAAGATCATACGGCACGGCGAATTCTTCGCACGACGTCTGGGAAAGTTGCGGCGTCAGTTGGTGCCGCTCAAGTAAATTCCAACTAGGAAGCGATTTTCTTAACGCGATTTGATTCTTCGGCCGGCCTGCCCGGTGAAAAGGCCGTGCCAGATTCGAAGCCTGGGCTACACGCCTAAACTGGCAATATTTTTTTTCAAACCTAGCCCACATAAAATTAGAAAAAATAGCTCTATTCTTACCCGTGGAAGCAATGGTAGATGACATATATTACCTATCATGTCCTTAAAACCGCGGCAGATGTGAAAGACCATGTGGAGATCTATCCAAGTTTGTGATAAGTTATTGATAGTGTTTGAGCACTGTGGTGCTGAAATTTGAGTTTGTTTTTAATTCTATTTTAAATTTGAAGCAATTTAAGATACTGTCAGGTTAGGGCGGCAATATCGGCCTGGGATGGGCAGAAGTGCTGGCTTGTCAGAGCTACCGGTTATGGACGTGGTGGTCTTTTTTCAAAGGGGTCTCTCGGGTGTTTCAAGGGCAAGCAGTACTACCGGCCATCTAGGAGTGGTAGTACTGGGTGAGCGGCACTACCAGGCCAAAAGTGCGGTAGTTATTTTTCAGAGAGAGTCTATCAAGGCTGATCAATGTGAGCGGCACTACCGATCAACCAGGAGCAGTAGTGCCAGGGGTGTAGTATTATCGATCCTGGGTGGTAATAGTGTCGACTTTACTGCGAATATGAGCATAATGTTTACATTATGTTCTGATTAATGCATATCTTTGTGAACAGTACTATGTGATGTGTTTCTTATTTATGTGGTTGCAAGTCTCTAGGGCTAGGTCATGGTGAGGCAAAAGCGAAATCAGGACTAGGTTATGAGAGATGAGGTCTAGAATGGTCAAAGGATACCGGAATATGACTGTCGGCATATTTCGCCGGACAGGACCCTATCAACGGACGGGGTGTCTCCCAAGGATAGAGATCAAGGTTCGGTAGAGAGCATCTTCGCGATCGGAAACCCTAATGACTCTCGCACGAGGGATCCCGGGGATCAACAAATCAAAAAACACAGCAATGTACCCAGGTTCGGGCCCCCAATGTAGGTAACAGCCCTACGTCCTGCTAGATCTTCGTTGATGTCTATTGAGCGGGTTACAATGCTTTTTTCAGTTCGTCCTTCTCTTTTTTTGCTAAGTCTTTCGACCCCCTTCTCCATGCACTAGAGCTCCCTTATATAGACTGGGCTAGCTCAGGCAGGTGAGAAGGTGACATCATACTGATCTACGACTCATTAATTACACCCATCACTGTAGCCTTGTCCTTCAAGCCTCATTTAATGTCGTTGTATGGCTTCGCCCAGTCCGCCCGAGATGTGACTTTCCTGCGACGGGTTAGGTGTGAGGCGTCGGAGGAATGGGCCATCGTCGTGTCGACTGTAGGACTCTTCGCAATCAATGGCCCTGACACAACATGTCAGGCTCTGATACAGCATGTCAGGGGAAGGAGACTTCGAGGCGAAGCCTCCTTTTCATTCTTTTGGTTGCCCATGTGGCCTAGCGAGTGGGGCCTGATTCGTCTGCACAGCCGCCAAAGCCGCGTGCTGGCCGTCCCCGTGAGAGGGCTCGAATGCCCTTTCGCCCGAGCCGCCACGCCGCCGGCGTCCGGTGAGAGGGCCTAATCGCCGCTCGCTTGCTAAACGCCACAGGCCAACACCTTGCGAGAGGGCTGAACGCCGCTGCTTGCCAGCCGCCCGCGGAGGACGACGCCCGGTGGCAAGGCTGATCGCTACTGTCGCCAAAGCCGCCACGTGGCCGACGCTGCGACCGCAGTCTGATCGCCGCTCTTTCCGCCAGCCGCCAAAGAGGCCGACGCCGTGGCGAGGCTGATCGCTTACTGCCGTCGAGCCTCCACGCGGCCGACGCCGGTGAGAGGGCCTCGCGCCCTCCGCCGCCAGTCGCCACGGTCGACACCGACAGTGGCTCGATCGCCTTTGCCGCCAGTCGCCAGGAGGCGGCGCCCGTGCGAGTAGGGCTGATGGCCCGCCGCTGCGAACCGCCACGTGGGCGCTCGCCCGACGAGTGGGGCCTGATCGCCCGCCCGCTCACCAGGCTGCCACTTGATCTTACTTATCTGCGGCGGAGAGAGTACCCTAGCGTAAAGTACGCCGACAATGACTAAGGCCAAGAAGTGGTTGCAAGCCGGGAAGACAAAAAATCGGAGCATTGTGCATTGGTGATGGATATGACGGGCAACGGCATGGATCGAGATTAGACTCAGGGAGGAGTTGAGGTCCAGAACGGTCAAGGAAGCCGGTACTACTATGGTGAAGCAGAAAAGAACACGTGACGGTCGAGTGACTTGGGCCCGTTTGCAATCGATGACGGTTCATGGGAGTTCGGACGCATGAGAGGCTTGACGGTAAGTCATTGGAACCACGTGAAAAAGCACAAAGCATGACGATGCCTCGAAGAGAAAGAAGACCAGTTATTGGGGCAAATTGTTAATTTGTCCAATACTGGTGGTCAAGATATTTGGAAAACTGTGGTGGTGGTCTAAGTGGTTTAAGTCACGTCAAAGTGGAGTTGGATATAAATTCAAGCTCATAGAGCGGATTTAATGTCAATGTAATGGCTATTTTGAGAAGCGTGCTTGTATGAGTTGAAAACCTGTTAAGAGTATTGGGCTTCGGGTTACCCAATGTAAGAGTGGATGGTATCCATTTGCGTGTCTAACTCTAGGGTTATGGTTGCCTTCACTATATAAGAAGATATAGTGTGAGATGAGGCATGAAGCCTTCAAGTCTCTATACTCTATATTATGATTTTCACAAGATTTTGGTGTTCTTATGTTAATGTGTGAGTGCTCCTCAGGAGTTTTATCCTCAGGTGAGAAGTTTGTAATCATCCATCTTGCCTTAAAATAAAGATCAAATCCGTGCTCAAGTTTTGATCTTCTTCTTGCTTTACTCTTGATCTCTTCTTATGGTTTCTTTCTTACTTGATCTTGTCCTTCCAAAGATGAAGGATTGATGGATGTATTCTCTGTAGATCATCTCACAATCATCTAGACAAGTCTATTCTTAATCATCCAAATTTTTTCAAGAAACTAGTTTTTGGTAAAGAAGGAAATTTTCGAGGTAGATCTTGATATTGTACGCTTTGGGGCAATTTCTTTGGAGTTCTTACTTGCTATGATATGTGAGAGATTTAGGTCCATCTTAATCATCAAATCCCCACGAGCAAACTCGTGGGATTTCAATCAGTCGATCAAAAGTTTCACCATTTTCGTTTTTTGAAGTCGTGCTGATTTACTGTTCATTTGCCTATTTTTGCTGTTCATATGTTCATGGTACTACCTCTACAGTGGCCCGTAGTATTGAGGTTACTGTTTATCCTAACACTACTAGCCTCTGTAGCATGATGGTGCCGTCCCAAAATTGATTTTTTGGGAGATTTTCTTCTTTCGCTCTTCTAAGGCCTTGGGAGGTTATAGTTGAATTTTTTTAGGAGAAAATTGTTGTATGATCATTCATCCCCCTCTGATCGCTGTTTCCTATCCTTCAAGGTGATCAGCCCTGTGACACCTCGATCAACTGCTTCCACGGTAGATGACACATTTCACCTGCCATACTGTCGAACCGTGTCAAAGTGATTGGCCCCGCAACACCTCAATCAATTATGGCAGCAACACTAGACCCACCATAGCAGGCGCGCAGCACCTCGCTTACCATGATGGGCTACCAGAGTCAGTTGGGATATCATAGGATCCGCCACCGGTCGTTGCTTCCGTGGTCAAAAAAGAAGGTTGTTTTTATAATTTTAGTCGCATGGCCCGGTTTGCAAAGATAAAATGTGCAGAGAGGCTAAAAAAGCTAATGCTTCGCCAGATTCCTCACGTTCACTTGGATTCTTGGATGCTCCTCGGACATATAAACCGAACAACAATCCATGTTGCCATGTCGGGACCACTCGAATCTGTTTCTAGCAAGATTTCGAAATCTGTGCAGACACCAATGGAGAAATGGAGCATTGCATTGTCATAATCTATTACCATCAGATCAGAGGTAGTAGCATTTACATTGACATTAGCAGTAAGCTTGCCACTGTCCTTTCAGCCATGGGGTCAGTAAAACTCGATGAGTTACACAGCAACTTACCATCTTTCGTGCCTCGAATGCAAGACCGTGAGAAGAACTTGGCTGTAAAAAAACATAGCACTTAGCACGGCACAACATTCACCAGGCACAGAATGTGTGGTTGGGCTAAAAATATAAGCTACAAAAAGAGGTGGGATGCTGAAAGGAAGCAACTAGAATCAAATGTTGTATTCTCTTTCTTTTCTTCCGGACCAGGCTGAAGTCGGGGAGATCAAAAATGGCACTGGCAGCTTCATGCGTCACGGTTAATGTCGACATGGTTCTGATTTGGTGTAGTTTGTATCCTATGAACAAAACAACCTCTTCTGCACAAGCATAGGGCTAAGCATTAGTTGAGTTCAGAAGACACCTTCTGTAGTAAACGCATTCAGTTCGGAGAGCCTATGATTGTAGATGGCTTACCCTAGCTCTAGACGATTCCTGTACAGCTTCCAGAGTCTCCACCAATGCCTTTTGCTTAACCACTGTCGCATGCAGTACCTGATATGAAACGAGCAAGGCTTTACTACAACTCAATGCAATTAAGTAACAAGTCATTCATGTCCCAAAGAAGTGTTTGTGCGTGGGGATGGGTTATTATGTGTACAACTTTGAAGCTAGCATGACCAACTTAAATGGTACAGCATAAGAACTTACACTTTTGGTCCTCTCCAGGTCTGCCTCAATGGATTTGATGCGCTCAAATGTTTTCAGTAATATATGATCCTCCTCCTCGGGGATCTCTGGTGGTTTGCTGGCTAGATGGTTGCATAAAGACTCAAGATTGTCAAGACGCTGTAAACAAGCGCTCATGTCAGCATCCCGTATAGCCCAGGGGTGGGGCTTATCTGCAACTGGGACTGGTGCCACAGAAGGATGGACATTCTCAAGCCTCCTCACTGGTTTGGAGATGAAAAGGCGGAAAAAGGAGAGTAGCTTGATCAAGGCTGTGACCACAGCTTTAACAAGATTTTCCAAACCCCTTCGGGCAATTGTACCATCCAAACTAAAAGCAGTGTTCCCTGCCATCAATAGAACACGCACAAAAATCAACAATGAAGAGAATAAATAGCAGCAGCATATCACTACTGCAGGAGCAGTCCACTGGAGCCAGGTTCAAAATTTTGAGTCTAATGTTCCTAACATAATGTAGTGCTGGCCTCAATCAAATAAATCAGGCAAAGATGCATACGCAGAGTAATTGAATAGAGAATATTTCTAGGAATGGACGAGCACACCAAACAAGATTAACATTGCACTCCATAAACAGAGTGTTTCCATTATCGCACTCTACAATAAAGCAAGTTGTTTGTTATTGTTTCAACTTGTGGAATCAGGGAAAGTCAACCGTTTACACTAAAATCAAGCAAACAAATTTAGTTCTGTGCGTGGCATTAAATGAATCGATCCTCTGTGAGGACATTACACAGCGCTTCTGTTGCTGTCATATACACCACATGCATTGTACTTCATTCTTTCCGGTCAGAATTTGAAGTGTTTTATGCCAATGCCATCCACCTAGGCATCTAGCATTACAACATCATTCAGTGTTTTCAGTCGATAGATACATGCCAAATAAACTGAAGTTATTTTCTCAATCAAAGAGATATTTTTCATGGTACCAAGGCTAGTGCAAAACCAAATAGACAGTTTTGAGTTTTTCACTCCTGAAGTGAAAACAATATTTGCAAGCAAATACAGATTTGATGGCACATAGGTTACTAAGCAAAACAAAAGGAACAGGAGTTACCTGAGTCATGTGGGCTTCCATTGGTGGAGGGTTGCCTGTAATCATCTAATTGTTTTGGTACCATTTCAGTAGTTTGTTGCACTCCCCTACAAGATTCAGGAGCCATATCCCGGAGTCTCTGATCATCACAGCCGAAGTAAGTTGAAGAATCTGTGCCCTTTACCTATTGCAAGAATAAATACCAAAATCAACTCATAGAGGTTATTTTTTAAGATACAAGGGTAAACCAAGCAAACAATTTATAAGACATTAGCAGAGCTAAGACAATCATAGCTAGTAATGGTATCAAAACTGAATGGAACAAGCTAATCCCAAAGTGTAAGCAGAAAGATGAATCAACAGATGAGCGTTGAACTTACTTCCTCATGGACAGGAGTGAGGCAACCATAGTCAACAGCTTTCTGGAAAAATGATGAACCCAAATCATCAACATCTGACCCAGATTCAGCATTTGATGTGTCACTGATCATGCCCTGCCACTGGAAAGCATAAATATGAAATTTAGAACAAGATCAGAATCAGCAATTAGCGGGTTGTATGGTTCGAACGGGGAATGTAATTTCAGAATCTTGCCTTCAACTGCTCTAACCGAAGAGAAGAGCTGCTTCTTTCTTCCCCGTCAGAAATTGGCTTAATTTCCCTCACGAAACCAGCCTCCAAATTGTGGATCAGCTACAAAAGGAAATATGCACAAGTAGTCTTACAGGATGTATTTCAAATCGTAATATAAAACATGAACAGCATTTAGATTAATTACTTTGACATAATTACAATGCAAATTGGTACCTTCAGAATAAAAGGATCATTCCATGGCCCTTTGTTCGACCCAAGACAACCACCCTTATCACTACATCTGCATGAACCACCAAGGAACTCTGGCAACTCACTGAGAAAACACAAGTATTGTTAAAATGTTACAGAGAGTAGACACAGAAGCAAATAACTGAAGAGATGAAATGAGTAAGAATTCAGAGAAATGCTCCAAGGCCATGAGTTCATACCAACCTTGAGTCAATTACTTCAAGAAGTCTACTCTGGTAATTCGAACCAAGAACCTACATAAAAGGAGAGAGAAAAACTAACTGTTACTAGCAATCTCATGATGCATCACGATAATCTTGATGAATAATTCATGGAGCTTACATGAATCTTGGATGAAGTTTTTGGGTCAAGGAAGCCCTTCACGCTGTTCCAGATCAACTTGAACCCACTGCCCGCATTGACGACAAACATTTGGTGCAGTGTCTGCATTTTTTACATTTAAAACAATTGCTTCACCATGCCAAAATACTAACAACAAAGCATCCGTTAGAAAGTGAAACTACCTCAGGATAATAGTCGCTGTCTATCTTTTGCATACGGTGTACAAGCTCCCTTGCAGTCTTGGAGAAATTCTTAAACCCCTGCACATATAACAAACAAATTGAAGAAACAACAATCGACAAAACATACAACAAGATCTGCAACTGCAAGCATAGTTCAAGAAGAATCATTCACATACCACACCCTGGACATCCAAGATGGTGGTGGTGGAGTCAATGTGCCTCTTGGCAGCCAATGAACAGGCAGGGAACCTCTCCCTGAAGGCCCTCTCAAACTCCTGTACATGGTACTTGATGTAGCAGTCCACCGTGGTGATCTGCATGAGCTTGTTCGGGTCGACCTTCCCGAGCCTCTCGATGTACACCGGCCGGCCCTCCCGGTCGACGCCGTGGTAGCCCTGAGGGTAGTAGCACAGCACCTGATCCAGTTCATCGAACTCAAAATCCTGGGCACATGGAACCCGTAGCATATTAGCCATTAACCATAAACAGATCAAACGGGGGCTACAAGATCTCAAGAATCTCTTGCAGGTCAGTGTGATCACCTCCAGGATTGTGTCGGCTCCGAACTCTTTCCTCCATCTCAGCATCTCCGACCACATTTGCATTGCCTTCTCGACGTCAAACTTCCTGGCCTTCAAGAACCTGCATCACAAATTCGTATGCAAGTTTCAGGCCCTGGCATTTCACAGCGCTATCCAAATAAAAGCAAAAAAAAAGCACGGGAAATAGTTTCTTGACGAGACCTTAGCATCATGTGGTAGTCGTCGTGCTTGTCGGGGAGGAGGCCGTGCGTGGCGAGCCGGTCGCGGAAGGCGGCCACGGCGCGCTCCTCCTCGGCGTCGCGGACGTCGGAGATGGCCGGGAAGCGGAAGTCGACGCGCCGCCGGCCGCGCTTCTTGAGCGCGTGGATGGCCTTCCGCCGCAGCGACCCGATCTTCCGCCGCCGCCGCTCGTCCTCCGAGTTGCCGTCGCACAGCAATATCTCAATGTCCTCCGCATGGCTCACTGCACAGAGCGGTGTCTTGCTCATTTCCTCAAAGAGAAAACATCGCAAAAACGAAGTACAAACATCAGAGCCCAAGAATCTCTTCTTACCTGACATCTTCTTCACCAAACTCGTGTTCTTTGATACCTCAGAGCTCGCGATCGAATGGCAAATCTTGAATCGCCTCTACGGGAGAGATTTCCACGGATTAGTTAGTTGCAAGAACCAGAGAAAAAAAAAGTAGACGCATTTGTTGTCGCAGACTATGAGTCACAGATCTGAGCAGAAATAAAACGGAGCAGAGGAACAAATCTCGGAGCAAAAAAATTTGCAGTTTCCAGGACCAGAAGAAGAACCTGCATTGGTTACTAAAAGCGTCGCAATAAATTCCACCCAGAGAAACAGCATGCAGCATCGCATTTATTTCATCCTAGGAACTCCTAGAGAGAGAGAGAGAGAGACAGAGAGAGAGAGAGAGACAGAGAGAGATCGAACCTGACAGAACAGCTCGAATCCTACCCCAGAAATGAGCACAAGAACAAGAAGAAAACCAACTCCAAATCACCTTCGCTTAATCCTTTGTTAATACAGATCCAAGAAACCAAACAAACACACAACAAAAGAAAAAAAAAAGAACGCTAAATTTCTGATCAGATAGCAGGAGACTCACATGTGTTTGCAGGCATCAAGAATCTTGGCGGCAAGAGCAGAAGCAAGATTGGAGCTTTCTTTCCCCTCCTCTGCTACTGCCCCTCTGCCTCCAGTGCGCTCTGTCTGCCTCTGTGTTTGCTGCTGCTCGTTGGTGACTGGACGAATGAGAGGTAGGTATAGTATTGCTCCTATTTATGTGTATTTTTTTTAATGCGGAGGTATACGGTACACCGATCCGTATATACGTACATAAGTGTAGAAGTACAAGCCGTTGTTACTTCTTTTGCACATTGAGCAAGAGCCCTCTCTCAGAATAAAATTGTAAATCTAATCTCTTTTCAGTCATGGAACATGTGTCATCTATCGCGTTCCTTATCATAGCAGATCACTAGCACCACAACATCTCCGGTCAGTGCTGCACGTCTAGAGGATCTACAGTAACAGACGAGCTACCTATTGTAGTTCCTGAGCTTTGTAGGAAGATGGGGCCACCACATATCGTGCTTGTCGAGAACTGTCGTGATGGACGAAATTGTTGCAATGCTGACCTACCATAATAAGTAATAGTATTAACTACATATGCTTTTGCTATCAAGAAAGAGGCTAGATTTGTAATTTTACTCGGCAAGATTTCAAAGAGAAATGGTTTCCTGAGAAGTGGTCATGTTGCCTAGAAATGTGGCAAGTTGCTTTCCGGTGGATGAGTTGCACCTGGATTTCTTCTAAAATCTCACGGCCCTTTAGATATCCCGTTCCATCAATACTCTTAGGATTCATGCAAAAATATTTAAGCACTTACTTGGACCGTCAAGAGGATCTAATTAAGGCTTTGAATAGCTTGAAAACATTTCCGTAACCTCCTTCCCGGTTTAACTCGGGGCTTAACCGCCTTCTTCAAGCGCGCCAAAGGCTTTGTAAACGTCGAATTCAATGGGTTTTTTACACTGCGAATTTGTTTAGAGAGACCATGATATTAGTACAGGCAACGTCGATTATTAATTTTGTAAGGGATGTGTTTGCTTCTTTGTTTTTCGAGATGTTCGTTTCGAAAGAAGACGATTGGAGCAAGAATGCAAGATATTTCCGAAAGGTATTGCTTTTTCTTTAGGATCCGAAGAGGTACTTCAATCGAAATATGCACCGCCCAACATGAATAACAATATCAGTGCAATTGCAGAGACCGGATGTAAATCCTTTATCTAAAAAAAATGAATAGCAATATCAAATCCATTATCTACGACATGTTCGCTTAATTGTTAAGGTTTTACACGATCCTTCTATATGTCCATTTGATTATTTAGATTCTAAAAAGTGGAATTCTTGCTTCCACAAAGGCCTGATTTTTGTAATCATATAACCATATATCCCAGAAACCTATTACAAAAAAAGAAAAGAAAAATAGCAGGAAATTTGATCTAAAACACTTCCTGAGAGTGAAGGTTGATCCAAAGGGATCTAACTTTTGGGCTTTTATTGGGATAGAATTTGTCCGGAGATGGTTCGTTTCCCACATGCCGATTCCGCTAACGATTAGATCACCCAATCGCCATTTTGATGTGCCATGCAACATAGTTGAAAACTTGAAATGGCCATCTGCCCATTCGTACTGGTATTACTATCCTACAAGCTTTGGCCTACGTACCTGCCCTGAAATCACTCTCTGAACAATGAAATGGACAGTGTGAGTACTAATTCTCCTGGAGCAATCCAAATCATTGCTGCTCCACGTCTCTCTGCGAGTCTAGCTTGGCAACATTTTTCGCCCAGAGAAAAAAAAATCAGCATAAGTTTTCTCTCTTCAAGTCTAGCTTGACTACTTATGTATGTATAATATATGAATAAATGTGTGACGGATCGCCCTTTTCAGGGGGTGCGTATAAATACCTTTGCAGCAACCCAGGAATTTAGCTGCAGGTAACCAAGTGTACATTGCTTGATAAAAGAGCAAATGCGAACATTTTATAGATGAAATAAGGGCCTAACGCCAAGGTTTTACAAAAGGTGCGGCTAGCACCGAATACATTACAGAACACCCACAGGAAACGCTTGAGCAGATAGATCAAGGCCTCCAAAACCAAATAACATCGTCATCTACGGTCTTCTGGAGCTCGTCATCTTCAAATGAAATCTATGGAGGGGGGATTTGGAACAAGGGTGAGTACACAACCATACTCAACAAACCACACGGAAAATCTGAATATTACATGCAGGGATAAGCAAAGGTAGGCACAGGTTTTGAGTACTGTGGATGCAAGTTGTAAACATCTGTTTTCATTTTACATTTGAAACACAAATCATAAATAGTAATATATAAATCATGGGGGGGTCATCTTGCAAAGTTCACCTTCACGACAAGTTTTAATTATAAATGCTACAGGGGCGCAGTTACAGGAATCACCCTAAATTAACTCAGCTTCATTAACCTGAAGCACGGCGTATTCAATACCATTGATATCACTCGCAGAGGTGCTCACTTTACCCACAAGACATCTACTATCATTAATGCCACCGAATTAACATGCAACTTTTATGTATGCGTCCGACCGAGATAATCATAGCATTTCGTTGAACTTCCCTTTAGCTCCTACCCGTGGGCTATCCAAGGTCCGCAATATTCCGTACTTCACCGCCGTCGTGGGAGTCGCGGTCCGAATATTGTGGACACCCATTCGCTATGCGTGAATCGGTAATGGCATCTCCATTCCTGCTCGCCCGATTGCTCGTGTGCCAAACCTCAATGGCGACCACTTCCTATAGGTATTAAAAGGAAGTGCAATGTATCGGGCTACGATGGACCAAGTCAATGAGATTGGCCGGCCCAACTTGTGGTTGAGCGGGATCTTAAGTTATTTTCTTTACCCAAGACCTCGGTCCTTAAATGCCAAAGACTCAGCCAAATGACATACCACAATACATTGGTACCAACTGTACCAACACCACCACATCACATCCATTGGCTTCGTCATCGGTTGGGGATTGGGCCGGCATCCACCTTCCGTGGTCCGCCCAATGCTGTCCCCCGCACCGTAGCAATTTTTAAAATCATCCTCCAAACCAATCCTTCTGAGATTAAGCATTTGTCTAAAAGTAATAATTGTATGAATTGCTACCTTTACGAGGGTTCAATATTTTATATCCTAAGGTTAAAAAGGAATTAAGGCATAACACTGAGTTTAGTATTGGGTGGTATCTAATCATGTCATTCAAACTACCACATTTCTTAATTTCTAAAATACCAAAGAAAATAATGCGCTTCTGAAGATACGTAAATATATCAGAATGGAATTTGGTTCAACATGTTCAAGCAAAGGTGGCTTGCCTTGCGAGGTTAGAGGTTCGCCTAATGAGAAGGGGTCGATGTCGTGTCTGGCCTCGGACGACGCTTGCTTCTGACACTGCTCCGAGAACTGCTCCGGCTCCAAATACTGCTCCTGCTCCGAGATTCGTGCCAAGGGTTGCTTTGACGTCGAATCTAGCGAGAAAATGCAAACAATAAATAAACGAACAAATAAGAACAAAGGAAGAAAATCGGAAAAGAATCAGAGAGACAAAATGGCCGGAACAGAGTTCATGGGCGTTTTGGGAATTTTCTGGACTTGATATGGCGAAACGGAGATCATTTTTGGACTCAGTGGCTCGAAATGGTCATGAATATGTATTTTTGGCATCTTGGGATTTTTGGGTAATTTTGGGGATTTTCTAGGATTAAAAAAATGATTCTTTGGATTTTTAAATAAATTAAAATCCGAAAAGAAAATTAAAAGGGGCTACTGTGCATTGGGCCGCACAGTATAATGGATTTCGGCCCACGGCGCAATCACGCTACAAGACAAATGGCTTACCAAAGTGGAAATGAGCTAGCGACGTAGGGGTCGCATGGTCACGAGAGCGCGAGGCGAAGCTCAGCCGGACGAGAGGAGGAAGACGCGGCGATCCCATGATGAAGCGTCTTGGGAAGGAATGGTTTGGCGAGGGAGCAAGAGGGCTCAAGGTGAGTTCGGGGTGTAGAGAAATGCAGAGAGAGTGGTGGAGGAGCTTGGCGACGTGGTCAACCGGAGGCGGGGAAGAAGCTTCAAGGCGCGATGGAGCGGAGGTCCGGGAGGGATGGAGGGAGAAATGGGTTAGGCGTGACGCGGGAGTTCGGGAGGCGACAATGGCGGTGCTCGGTTTAAATAGCCCACGCGAGGAGGAGATCACCGGTTAGAGGAAGAGAGAGAGAGAGGGCACGGCCAGCATGAGGCACAGGAGGCGCATCGGGCGTGCGCGGCGGTGCATCAAGACGACCAAAGTGAGGGAGGAAGCACTGAGGCGGCGGCAAGAATGCGACGACGGATTTGCTCATGGTGTGTGAGCGGCGCCGGGCGGAGGGAACCAGGGTGCAAGGCGGCGCAAGACAATCGGGACGGCCGCAGAGGTACGGTGGTGAGGTAGGGAGGGCGCAGGTGGCGGCGGCGTGTGGCTGAGGCGTCTTCTTGGCTGCCAAAGACCGAGCGAGGGCGCCAAGGGTTGTCTGGGAAGAAAAAAAAGGGGCAGAGAGATCGCATGGTGGGCAGCGAAGGAAAAACGGTTGGGCGAAGGAATGAGGTGGGTCAAGGATTTCGGCCGAGCCAAGGCCGAAAATGGAAGGTTGCCGAATGAGGAAAGTAACGACCAGAAACTTTCCCGATGGAAAGTGATCAAAGGAATTCAGAATAAATTCGAATAAAATCGAGAAAAATCCAAATAAAATCCAAATAGATCAAGGAGGGAAAAAGAAATCCATTTTTGAAAATTTTGGGTTATTTCAAAATGTATGTATGATATATGAATAAATCAGCAAAGGTTGGATTTCGCCGAAATTGGTGAGGCCTAGGGCTTTGTTAGGTCACAGAACAGTGACCGGTTACGTCTTTCCCTTTCATTGCCCACCACGGCAGGATACAAACACCATACGCATAAGTTCCCTTGCCCTCCAAAAGAGAGGACACAGAAGACCAGAAATCATCGCTTTTCTAACATGTGACAATTTTTTTAAAAAAATCCAGCAATTACAAAAGTAGCTCTATTTTTAACCACAGAAGCGCGAGCGACCCGGTCCAACCCCGACCGCAGAACTGCATAGCTCCTCCCGAAGCTCCAGGAGAACGGCAGATGACACGTGCTGTCTGCCGACGTTTACGCAGTCAAGGATAGGGCTATTTTTGCAATTGCGTTCGGAAAGAGGCTAGATTTGTTAAAAAAAAGTTACATAAGAGACTAGAATAACGATGAACTTAAGACATTAAACTTTGCAACCGTAAAGTAATTAAAAACCAACTACTTCTATCGTGTTGCAAAACACATACAGTAGCAGATATATTAAGGGTGTGTTTGGCAGAGCTCCCAGCTTCAGATTTCCCATGAGAAGCTAAGGAGCTCTACCAAACAAGAAAAAATCAACTAGCTTCACATAGAAATCCGAGAAAGTGATTCATATTTTTTGACTTGCAGCCTAGAAGTCAAAAAAACCTGCTCCCCACCTGATTCACAACCTCCCAATTATGAACCTCCCCACCAAGTTCACAACTATTTCTTAGATAGAAATCATTTTTATCAGAGAATCGATTTCATAGAGAATCAGAAGCTAGAGCTAAAGAATCAGGATCTGGAGCTGTGCCAAACAGACCCTAAAACTGCTATGCTCTAGGTTAGCAATACACGTGAACTAGTATCATATAGATCAAAGTAATTGCGTATCATGATAGTAGCAGTAACATATTACGTGGTCAACCAATATAACAAGAAGCAAAGCACAATAGCATGCACAATATTACTCGATCCACCGGTCAAGTAAGCTAGCCATGATATTATACTCTAGCACAATAGCACGCAAGAAACAAAGCACGAATTAGATGTCTAGAGTAGTAGAGTACTAGAAGACAATGCAGTAAATCAATATCAAATGTATTGAATAATCAAAGAGATGCAATCAGAAATATACACTTCCTGAGTGCCTCGATGCAGAATAAAATAAAAAAAGAGCGGCGCCGATGCCGATTGAGTGCAACGCCGACCTTCCTCACGTGAGCAACTTTGTCTGATCGGTGAAGGCGTTCTCACAGTGATCAGAACGAACTAGTTCTACCAGTGCCAAACTTCTCTCGTGAACCACCTTAAATGGCTTATGAGCTAGGTTGCTTTGCTTGCACATAAATTTGGCACTTAAACCTTTAACTACATAAAGTTTGGAACTAAATTCAAGTTGCTCATGCGGGAAATGCTACCAAAATTAACATAGCATAATCTTGAATGCCAAACAACAACCTCTTTATTGACATTAAAAACACCTAGAGGATTGTTAACAAAATTATTTGCGGAATCCAACAAAGATGTACGGAACAAGCCTCGACACTCATAGTCTTTTCCAACGAATAAACAAAATTTGGAAATACAAGTTTATTGGATTCTAAAACCAATTTATATTCATCCCAACATAGAAGGGAACCGCTAATCAGGTTCTTCTTTATCGAAGGTACGTGCTTCACATTCTTCAAGGTGATGATCTTTTCTGATCTAAACTTTAGATCAAACTTCCTGCTCCAAGAACTGTAACACCCCGGCACCAGCCGCACCACGGATGCTACCCAAAACTCTAAACACTCAACGACAACTCAACAGAATTGCCTAAAAAAAACAACCACTAACTCTAAAACCAGATTAAAACTAAGTCGGCAAAAAGTTCAAAATTTCGGCATGACCTTCCTAGAAAGAAGGGCATCCACTCAGCAGGCAGAAAGCAATAACAGTATAAATCACTCATTCAATCACGAAGAGACATTCTAGCAGGTCCTTATATATCAATCACACCTCCGCTAACAAAAGATAAACTACGCGACGACAAATAACATATTACAACCTCACTAAATACATTCAGCTTTATGCATTAATTAAATGTGATGGCGACGGTCGCAGACGCAGCTTCTACTCCCACCCAATGAAGTCGCCTCGCAAGGTACCTAAAACAGGAAGCAAACAAGCGTGAGTCCAAGACTCAGCAGAGTGCAATCAAACATAAAAATAATGAATTCGATTAGAATACAATGACTTCAAGACATACGGTAATAGTTCCTTTACTTGACATCCTTAAATAAAGGGAGCAATTTGAATTCATATAACTTCAAAACGTAAGAACACGACTACTCCATCATTTACTATAACCATACTTAATTGAAAATATCCAATTAAAGAAGCGTAAATTAACCCTACCTACCACCTCCAACTCTAAACATAAATAAACCTTACTCATGTCTCAACAATCATTTCAGATGAGTCCACGACTCAATACTCAACCTGTCATTTCCAGTCTCATCGATTAACATTAACCAATTGCAACACACAATGCAATACTTTTATGCTCTCATCCTCTTTCTCATGAATCATAAAATGAATATACCATGCATGCTCATAATAATGCACATTGTCATAGCGATATCAGATAGTGAGTGCACACCCGCTTGTGCACCCTCTCATTTCCAACCATCCGTGGCGGGCCTACTTCATCGACTCGCTCCCATCCGTGGATAGGACTACGAGGTAGGACTTTTGTACTCACTACATGTGAGTACAGAGGCCCACATCAATATGGGTCGCCTTCCATTATGAATGCACATATGCAAATGGTGCTTGTAAACAATTCATACATTGCATGATAATTATTTGCCCTTAAACATGACCAAAACATAAACATATGCATAACATGGATATCATCACCTCATGACCCTCATGTGTCATAGCAATCGTTATTTTCATTGTCACACAATGCATTTTGATAAGACGAACAAATTTTCAAATTTACTGACCAATATACCGCCAACATATGCAACTCAAATGCATCCAAACAAGAACCTAATCAAATGCCCTATATTTGGCATGAAGTCATTGAAAAGCCAAAACATCGCTTATTATACACCAAAAATTCACTAATCAGAGAAGCAATGACATAACCGGACTTAGATAGTTGAACTCGTCAGAACATATACATCGATTTGCTGAACTGCTATAAAATTACTACTGCACATGGTAGTAGCTTATATAGAATGCATGGTATATTAGGAGTGGGCATCCCATGACACCTATATTGTCAACGCTCTCAAGTCACCAATGCAAGGAAATGTAAATGACCCATACAGACAACACCACATCCAAACCAAATAATATGACCAACATTGGGACTGAAAATTCATAACTACACCAAATTACTGGAAGCTACTCATAAATGCATACCACATTCGCCATAAAGACATCAACGATATCAACAGATATAACTAGATAACTTCAAATGGTAGCATGTCACTTAACCAACCCATATCAGCTAGAGGAAAACCTCACGATCGTAAAAGAACAAAAAAATGGACGCCAATTTATCCTCACAGACTATAAATTCACCACAGAGTCATAGGCACGCCTACACAAACCTACATCAACTGCTATTTAAACACTAGACTAAAATCTTGGCAACTTAACCACATAACATACCAATTCACCATCCCGCTTGAAAATTTAAATCGAACCCATTCAAGCAAAGACTACAGATTATAAACAAAACCAAACAAAGACCAATTTAATGGAAAAGCATTCACATGATTGTACCACAAACCCACACGCCCATATTCGAGTCGAACCGTAACCATGCCAAAGATACTCGCATCCACCTCGATCAATCAAAGGCTAAAAGTTGTACTAACTAAACTTCCACTCACGCCTAATTCACCTTCAAAGGTCACAAATATACCAAGTCAATCCAATCGAGGTAGGAGGGATACTCACAGCGTTGCTTACTACTCTTGGAATTGATCGAGGACAGCAACATACAACACCATTGCATAACGCCACCAGTAATTCAATTAGCAATACACTTGCCTTTAACCTCCTGAACCCGAGTGGCAAGGAGGTGACGCCGCTCCTAGAATCATACCACCTCTTCTTGACGAATCACACGAACAACGATCTTCTCCTCCTCCCGGCCCGATCTCCCCAAACTAGCATGCCTCCAAGCAAATCCATGGAGGACCGAGGAAGGTGGGGGAGATGCCAGGCCGGAGAGTGGCTCGTCGCCGGCCAGAGGTGCCGGAGCAAGCCAAGGACCCGCCGGTCTCATAGCTTGTCGCTGTTGCTCCTCAGGCTGCTGCATTTCACTGGCCGCTTTGCCCATCGCTGCTTCTTCTTGCTCCTTCAGGGAAAAGAAAAGGAGCGCCAGAGAGGGCTCAGGAAGGAATGGCGAGCCAAGAGGGAGGAGCGGCTGGCCTTGCAAGGCAGAAGAGGAGGCGCTGGACTTGGGGGAGACAGACAGAGGTGGTTTTGTAGGCAGCAGGCGCTGTCACTGGTGCCCTTGCTGCTCTTGCTGCTGGGCGCCACGACATGCTTGCCAGTGAGGTAGGGGCGGCACTGGGGAAGGCAGGGCGGCGCTAAGGTCAAGGCCAGGAGGAATCAGAGATCGGGAGAAAATATCACCACCCAAGAAGAATAACAGCCACACAAAGGGAAAAAAAGATGTGGCTAGGCAAGGGAGGGGAAATCCCGAAAATACCCCTCCAAAAACCAAAGAAAATCCAACTTTTACCACTAGCGCGAACCAAATAAATTTCAACTCTTGGCGGAAACGACAACTGACAAGACATTATAACTTACCGCCAAACAAAACGGCTCCGAAGACCTCATCCGAAAAAAAAAACTAGGGAGATTACCAAAACCGTTAATAGAATTATTAACTGCGAGGCGACAAAACTTTTCTCCAGAATAAACCCTTGAATCAAGAAAATAAGGACAATTTCGGCCAAAAACCCAGGAAAACGATTTGCGGTATTACAAGAACAGTAGCACCAGAAGCATTTCGCATTAAGACGGAAGAACTGTCGGTAGCCTGATAAGAAGGAAATATATTAAAATAGGCACATGAATGAGTGTTAGCTCTCGTGTCAACCCACCAATCAGTGGCTGGACACGTCGTAAGTACAACGGTGGTAACATTATACCCTGAAGACCCAGGCTCGTTGATAATTAACCTCATTAGTAAAATTTTGCCCTTGTGAACATTCTTCTTACCTTCCCTATCGACTCTTACACATCCAAGTGGACAATCAGGTCATTGACCAATGACCATCATGTCCACTCGTTTGTGCTTAAGCGGGGTGGCAAAACTCCTCCAAGATAGAGGCAGTTTAGAAATAATGCCCCCACCATAAACTTGACATTGACATGGACACATCAAATTGAGCCGTCTCACCCATGATCCTATGAGATCGTGAGCCTACTTTACCACTGACTCGTTGTCAAATATTTTGATGTTGTGGTACCGTTCAACCACATAAATCCAGCGATCTGAACCGAAAATCGCAAATTTATAGTCTAACATATCCTATAGCTCTTGTGACACTTAGCTAGTGTATGTGCTATACACATCATAGAGCTGGTCAGCCAAGAGCAATAAGATAAGCACCCACAACCACATTATTGTTCACCTCAAAATCCACATGCTACTAATGAGTCAGCAACCTCACATATGGTACAACATACCACAAGTTCTGGGATACAAGGTAGTGACGTGTTTTAGTACAACACACCGCAAGTACTGGGATACTGTATGAGGCAGTGATGTGTTTTAGGTTCTGTTTGGGAGAGCTCCAGATCCCAACTCTAGCTCAGAGCTGAAACTTATAGGCTAAAATAAAATGAATTAAGTTTATATTTTTAGTCTAAAATATAAACAAGATGATCTACCTAAACACTCTTAATGTTCTCACAGCTCCAGCTCTATAAATTTCTGGAGCTAGAGATACCCTGCTCCACTAACTCCACAAATTTTGGTAGATCTGGAGCTGTCCCAAACACCCTCTTAAACTGACGCTTTTTAAAATTTTCACCCACAAACTTATTGGGTCTCATGAGATCCGCAGCATGACCAGCCACGACCAAGTGCTAATTAAAGAAGAAGATGAAAGTGTGGTCGTGCTGTTCTCCGTCTACTTCAGGGACGTCTGCCTGTGCTCTTTATGGAGCCTCGGCCGAAGATACAGTCGTCCACGACGCCCCAACGACGTGCTACTTCGCTGCTTGATTCTCGTCATATCGAATCCACCTAGGACGCCGCCCTCGAACGACACACATGTACGCATATATACGTACCGACCCAAAGGGGCAAACAAAGTGCATGCGGGGGTACGTAGTGGAGGGGGCAAGCTAAGAAAGCGAGAGAGACAGCATGATTTGGTCGTCAAAGAGTGTGCAGCTAGCTAGCGAGCGAGCGAGCCAGGCCGGCGTGTGACCGCACCTGAGCTGCCTAGTGCTCTCTGCCTGTGCCGGCCGGTGTGGCCGGCTCCGGCTGTGGGTGTGTGTCTGTTGGACCAGCACTCACTCACACTAGCGGCCATGCGCGCAGCGGAGGAGGAGGTGGTGGTCTCCGAGGCGGACGCGCGCGCGCCGGAGGGAAAAACGGAGAAGCCAACCCAGCAAACACCAACCGATCGAGCAAACACGGTGGATGGTGGGTGCTTCGCCGGTGCCGCCGTGCCATGCACCCATCAAACCACAGCTAACACAACGACGGTATAACTCCGGTTGATGCTCCGTTTAGAATTAAGGCAGGACTCTCGTACGAGCGCCCAACCAAAATGAGTGCTTTGCTTTCTACAATATTATAGTTTCCTACTACACCAAGCTTAATTTTTGGAGCTCTTTTACAGTGGATTAAAATCAATTAATATAAGCCACCCATTCCTTTTAATCTAATGATTAAAATCAATTTAGATCTAGTTATACTGCCACATATAGTATTGATAGTAAAATTCAGAGATAGGTAAAAGGGTAAAAAATTCTGTCATACTATTTGTTCTTTACGGTAAAACACGTCCTATGGTCCTGATAAATGACGGACGGATAGATAAGAGGCCTCTGAAGATCATCAGGTATTTGTTGCTGAATCCAAAACTGTGAATGAATTAGGAAAAGTCTAAAATACCCCTGATGAATGGATAGGAAAAGTCTAAAATACCCTTGAGGAATAGATAGTTAAGTTTGATTTCTACTACCACTACTTACTACTTGTGTTATCCACTGTAAAATTTCTCTTAACTAAGGGTTCCTAACATGGTGAGCATTATTATAATGGGAAAAACTGAGTTACTGAAGTGGAATAATACATACTGATAATGTCTTTTGTTTATATATGTCCCACTTGCATCCCTCATGTAACCGGCAACAGTATATGAGGCCCATTTGGAAGGCATGATAACAATAAAACATTGGAATAGGAAAAATGCAGCAAGAGGTAGTACAGTGAAATTATATAGGAGCGGAAAATATAAGAATTGCTCATGTACAATAGGTGTTTGGATTTTGTTAGGGAAGATACAGGGATGTTGGGTGTACATGTTTGTTAATAAAAAAAAGCTAAAGGAGAAAGAAGACACTGAGATTCGTATGGAAAATTTTGAATCCTACAAAATTCCTTTGAAGCAATTATACAATCCAAACAACACTTAGATGATCCCATTCAACCTCGTTCCACTAACCAAACATACCCTAAATTCCTCGACTTATTTCATCACGAATTCCGCTGTTCCCAAGAGCCCTAAACGAGCAACATGCCAACATGTCCTATTAAGCTAGGCTGAGCTAACATGGGCAACCGATCACCCCTAAACCCTAGTGGCCTAAATAGTAGTAGTACTATCAGTGTTTGTTTAGGAGGTCGGGTCCAAGATTAGACGTAGGTGCTGGGAATCGCTCAAAGATTAGGCTGGATGGCGATTAGATTTGGAGGGGCTTGGGAATGGGAAGGATGGACAGGATGGGGACCTGTCGCGTTGTGGTCTGGCCTCGGGACGGTACGGTACGGAGTTCGGTGCATGCAGGTTTGCCTATTTTTTTTCCCCAAGTCTCAGGGGCGCCGCTCTCTAGGGCTTCCTGAGCTTGCCCTTTGTTTCCATGGACCATGCTTTATGGAGAGCACGACACTATTAAAGTATCTTTAATAGTGTCACTTCAGCTAGCTATAAGAGTATCATCTCAGTATTTTATTTAGATAGGAGATAGAAAATAAAAAGAGAGATATAGACCGACTACTAATATATAGCCAGGCTATAACTGATTCCAAGACACTTATTATTTATTACATGTTGTCGACGATCCGGGGTAGGGTCCCTCGCCGAGCTTACTTGTTGAATGAGGGATCAACCTAAGGCCCCTTTTCCGCAAAGGGTGCGCGCTCGAGAGTATGCCGAGCAAAGAAACAAGGTATGCGAGACAATCTAAGGCACGGGTCGATTTTAGTTTGGTTCGGGCCTCTCTGGAGATAACAACCCCACGCCCAGAGATTTCACTAGTATGCGAAGATGTGTTATAATGCGCCGCCGGGCCCTTAGAGATCCTAGGAACCCGCGAGCGAAGCTCAGGCGTGAATGTGTGTGTGTATTATGTAAGGTCCCACCTCAATCCATCGTGAGGGAGTATTTATAGGGAATTACAGAGACAAATCATTTATTACAGGGGCGCCATCAGAGGAAGTACGCGAGCGATAAAGGCCGCCGCCACGGAACCACGGCGTGGGCACGAGTGGGCGCGGACCAAGTCAGCGACGTGCGGGCGCGCGGATCCCGGCGCGCGATCCTTGAGCCGCCATGCGTTTAATGCCACGTCGCTTTGTTGAGGACCCCGCTGGCTTGCTTTGGGCCGGGTGCACGGTCGGTCTCTGCCCGTTGTCCGCAAGGGCATGGTCGGTTGCCGCGGGCCGATGGTCGTCTCACGGAATTTCCCAATCGACAGCTAGCCCCGAGGCTTAAGGGGAAATTGCGAGATCGCACCTTCGCCTTAAGCCTCTAGACACATAGGGAGGATTGGGACTTTGCAATAAAAAACTATCGCAAAGATCCGAGCAACACTGCTCGGGAAGAGGATCTCGCAGCAAGAGCTATCGCGGCATCCGAGCAACACGGCCGGGGATCTCGCAGTCAAGAGCTACCGCGGCATTCGAGCAACACGGCCGGGATCTCGCGGCGAAGAGCTATCGCGACATCCGAGCAACACCGCCGGACGAGGATCTCGCAGTCGAAGAGCTATCGCGACATCCGAGCAACAGGTGCTCGGGGATCTCGCAATAAGAGCTTATCGCGCATCCGAGCAACAGGCTCGGGATCTCGCAGTCAAGAGCTACTTCGGGATCTGCGCACGGCTCGGGGATCTCGCAATAAGAGCTACCGCGCATCCGAGCAACCCGGCCGGGGATCTCGCAGTCAAGAGCTATTGCGCATCCGAGCAACACCGCCGGGGATCTCGCAGCGAAGAGCTATCGCGCATCCGAGCAACAGGTTTCGGGATCTCGCAGTGAAGAGCTATCAAGCATCTCGAGGGGCTCGTGGATCTCGCAGCAAGAGCTACCGCGCATCCGAGCAACAGGTTCGAGGATCTCGCAGTCGAAGAGCTATCGCGCATCCGAGCCACATGTCTCGGGACGAGGATCTCGCAGCGAAGAGCTATCGCGGCATCCGAGCAGACGGCTCGGGATCTCGCAGAAAAGAGCTATCCGCGCATCCGAGCAACAGGCTCGGGATCTCGCAGCGAAGAGCTATCGGCATCCCAAGCATGAGTCAAATGCTTGAGGAATCGACAGACGAGACATGCTCGAACTATGCGATCCGGATATGGACTAGACGCCAGGAACTAATCGGCGCGGAAGAGACTCACGCCCGAGCGAAGGGCTCGCCAGCCGGAACACGGATACCCCGAGCGAAAGCGCGTGCTCGGAAGAGACTTCAGCGCCAGCGGCGACGGTTTCGCCGCGAACATGGCCCGAGCGAAACGCTGCTTTGGAAGAGACTCGCCCGAAGCGAAGGACGTTTCTCCATGATGGAACATGGACGACCGAAACGCGGTTTCGGAAGAGGCTCGCGCCCGAGCGAAGGGCGTCTTTCGGCAAGGGACATGGTCTCATGTGTGGCCTTCCGGATCGATCTACACCGCCACGCTTCCGGCGTAGCACACGCCGCCGCCCTCCACGCCGCCGAAGACGAGGTCTCGATTGACTTGAGAATTCGGCATCCTCGGGGATTCTCGCGAAGGACTCGGCCGGTCCTCACGACGGCGCCACCGTCGATTTATCCGGTAGGGTCCTCGCCGAGCTTACTTGTTGAATGAGGATCAACCTAAGGCCCTTTTTCGCAAGGGGCGCGGCTCGAGAGTATGCCGAGCAAAGAAACAAGGTATGCGAGACAATCGGAAGGCACGGGTCGATTTAGTTGGTTCGCCCTCTCTCGTGGAGATAACAACCCCACGCCCAATGGATTTCACTAGTATGCGAAGATGTAGTTACAATGCGCCGCCGGGGCCCTTAGAGATCCTATGAACCCGCGAGCGAGCTCAGGCGTGAATGTGTGTGTGTATTACTGAAGGTCCCGACCTCAATCCATCGTGGGAGGAGTATTTATAGGGAATTACAGAGACAAATCATTTATTACAGGGCGCTGCATCAGAGGACGACGAGCGAAGGCGCGCCACGCACGGAACCACGCGACGGCACAGCGGCACGGACCAAGTCATGACGTGCGGCGCTGGATCCCGGCGCGCGATCCTTGAGCCGCCATGCGCTTAATGCCACGCCGCTTTGTTGAGGACCCCGAGCTGCTTGCTTTGGGCCGGTGCACTGGCGTCCTGCATGCGTTGTCCGCAAGGGCATGGTCGCTGGTGCCAGTTTCCGATGAGTCGCTCACGGAATTTCCCAATCCCCACACATGTGGACCAATATTTAATTTTATAGATAATGCTATAGCTAAGGGCATGTACAATAGATCAGACAAATGCCGTCAGTAAGTGTATACCATTCGTATAAAGACAATAAAATGCATAACTTCTACAATGGCTTGTCTCTGTCAGCAATTATAAATTAATTAATTTATGCATGGCCCATAAATTACCGTGATCAAGCATGAGTATATAGATTAGCTTCTTCCCACAACGAGCGACTTTTGCAAGTTTTGCATCGAGCACGGGCCATCGCTGTCTTCTCGAGAAGAGACGGCAAGCGCCTCCTCATTAATTCTATGCCACATAGGATGATAAAGATTACGTGACAACTTGCAGACGGCTCATTAATTGCTGTTGTACATGCCCTAATCCATTAGAGAGGTTGTCTATATACTATCTATAGATGATATGGATATTTCTTATAGCTAGTACCATTGGAGATGTCCTTAGGGTTGACTATCGATCATAACGAGCTATTTTTAATCTTTTTTTAAAATTAATATAGTTTGATGTAAATTTTTTTTTATACTACTTAAGTGATTATTTCAAATTCGAGTTAAGGAGCCACTGTTGAGCCAGACCTTATTAACTTTCTTTTTGATCACTAGAAACAAACTCATTTTAATTTTGAACTTATTAACTTCCATAATATATTTTTTCTTTTTTTTCCAGCCGTTGCTTCCAATTTTGGGAAGAACTTGGTTTTGCAAATTGGCACATGCTAAAATCTTGAAATGGTAAAAGCACTTATCAACTTCCATCTGATGTGGAACAATATTTTTGTACCTTTTCTCACAGCTAAATCACATGTTCCAAGTAGCATAAGCCTAGTTCGTTATAGCTTCTAGATTATGGGAGAAGCTGTTTTTTATTGTGGGAAAATCGGGTCAGGTCGACTGCGACTTCTAGGTTCTAGACGGGGCCGGTGAGAATCAACAAGAATCAGCGAAAATTAGGTTTCAGCTCGATTCTAATTTTATGTAGAGGGCAGTTTTTGATTGTAGGAGAAGCTGTCCAGAATCATCCTATTCGGTAAACAATCCATTTTTTTAAAGCAGAAGCTCTACAAAAGCTAAAACGAACAAGGCCATAGTTAGGCAAATTGTGTTTCTTACAAATGGGACGTGGGGTTAAATAAACTCGACCGCATGATGCTAGCCTTCAATATAATCTGAGCATGGCCTGCATGTGTTCTAAAAATTCAATCAACCTACCTGAATGCGGTGAACAAAGTAAAAAAATGGATGACTTTGTATATTTTAAAAAAATATATAAGAAAATTAAGTCCTTCAAAATTCCCACAACCCAAATTACCATGTCAGAATTCAGGTAACGAGGTTGTATTTGGTACAGTTCCAGCTCGATCTATCATATCAATGCTAGATATTTCTAATTCCACCAAATCCGTGTAGCTGAAGCTGTATGTATTAAGAGTACTGTTTAGGTGGGTCATCAGATCCATGAAGCTGGAGCTGTGTGTATTAAGAGTACTGTTTGGATGGATCATCTTATTTATATTTTAAACTAAAAATATAAATTTAATTTAATTTATTTTAGCTTTATTCAAATCTAAGAGGTAGTTAGAATATGAAGTTCTACGAGTTTGGGGCCGTATTTATGCAACTCATCCGCATGAGTTTGTCGGTCGTCTGAGCCATGGACTCGGTGTACCGGTGCAGGACGCCGGCAGGATGCCCAAGCCATGTAGGGTAGGCATGGCTATGGCCTCCCTCTCCAGGCGCATGTTTACGGTCAGCCCTCTGCCGGGCGCCGGTCCATCGCCTCAACATTCCATGATCTCCCGTCTCCGCATCGGGCGAGCAAAAGGTTCGAGTATCTAGGCAGCTGAGCCGAGCCGATCGAGCTTCTTTTCAGATCAGTAGACAGATCGTCAGCAAAACACTTTTCATCTCCACCCCACTTTCTCTTCTGAATTTTTCGTTTTTTCTACTCTAATAGTATAATCTTTTAAAATTTCTCTCTGAATAAAATTACAAAAAATTCTCCTTCCCAACACGACAGGCACGGAGCTTCGAGCATGGCTACACATGCACCACGGTCTCACCGAGCATCACGATTCATGGCCGCTGGGGAAGATATGGTATTTTTAGGGGCAGAGTACGCTTTAAATTATTCAGGTGCAGAGCATGATCTGGGCATTTGAAGATGGAATATGGATTCTGGTCGCAGTACGGAAGCAGCGATAAGAGGTAAAGCCTCGCGCGTCTGGTCCCTGCATGGCCATCCAAAACAACTTGACGCGGCGGCGAAATGATGATCCCAACTGCAATACCCGTCGAACATGAAGAGGCCAAACATCCCGCGCCATTAATGCCGCAGCGAGCACACGCGTCCGATCTTCCGCCGGCCGGGACGTCGTTGCATTTAGCATGGAAAGGGATAGGATAGTTTTCCATCGATTTGGATAATTTTTATATACGATTCTATTGGGTTGTATATTTGTCAGATCAGATATAGATATGTATTCTTTTATCAGATATAGATATGTATTCTTTTATCAGATACGGATACAGATTCGAGAGTTTACTATTCGTCGCATACGAATACGGATCTGGATAATCCAGATATTTATAGGTTGGATATCCAGATATGCATGCGAGCTGAGCCAAGTCTATTCTTTTGGCCCAAAAGATTTTTGAATTTCAAAATTATTTTCTAATTTAATTAATCTATAAATCAAATTTCAATTATTAAAATGGGCAAACTGCTCCAAAAATTATGAAATTTTTTAGAGAAGTTCCTGACACAATATATCATTTAGCAAAATTATTTTTAAGATTTTTTCAACTTGTAAATTTTCTCAACAATTCAAAAACTGTTGTACTTAATAGGAAAAATATTTTACATAAGTAGCTAAAATACATAAAAAATCATAAATATATAATTTATTATTTTAAATATAATTCAACAAAGAATACAAATATAATAGAGCTATTATCAATCCGTATCTCGATCCGTTTTCACCCCTAGTTGCATGTGCCCCAAATGGAAGGGGTACCATGGCATAATTTTGAGCACTCTCTCCGCTTAAATTTATAAAATATGTTTTATTCATAAATATATGATGTATTTAATGTTTTAATTAAAAAATTATCATGATGTGTGCTCTTTATATCCTCAATAAATATCTATATTTACTTGATACTATCTACATGCATAAATTGAATATAGCGCTTACATATAATAATTAGTGATAGTCTAGTTATTTTTAATATTTCATTGGAATACGGAGTATAACACAGAATCATGGCTCATGGAGCTGCAGGCCTAGGAACACGATATCCTTGCTGACAGCAGGAGGACCGTCCTTTTTAACGCCGTGCGAACGGGACAAAATGGCCATTTTGTGTGTACTGTTTGATCAGTAGATTTGGTACGTTGTTAAGGGTTTTTTTTAAAAAAAAAATTCAGGAGCAAGACAAAACAGAGGGACTTTTTATATATGTGGAACTTTGGAGGTATTGCAATAGTTGCTGTGCCTGTGGCAAGAGTAGTCAGCACTCAGCAAAGTGTGTTAAGGGCATCTCCAATGGTGTCACTTTAGCTAGCTATAATGGTGCTATTTCAGATTTTGTTTAGGTGAAAGGAAAAAATAAGGAGAGAGATAAAGACCTATTACTAATGTATAGCAGTGCTATAAATCGATTCCAAGGCACTTATTATCTATTACATGTGGGCCAATGTTTAATTTTATAGATAATGCTATAGCTAATCCATTGGAGATGTTGTCTATATGCTATCTATAGATGATATGAACATTTCTTATAGCTAGCACCATTGGAAATGCTCTAAGCAGTATCAGTGTATCTAAATTGGTTTTCATGATTTGGGGTCTGCGCCTATCTATATAGATTACAGACAGGGTGGGGGGAGAATCAACTGGAGACTTTATTCGCAACACACACATATACATATATATGTATCTATACAGTGGCGTATCCAGAAACTTAGAAAGGAGGGGGCTAAAATTGAAACCTCTAAACTAATATATAAATTATATTAATATATATAGTATTTTTTTAGAACATAGAACATGACGGAATGATATACATAATATAAAAATACCAATACTTATCTAACAGTCGCATATAATATAAATACGTAACATTATAAAGAAAAAAAACGTACCGATCATTGCTTTTGAAGAGTTGATAGTTGATATTTACGAGTTTTTATGTTTTGAAAACGTTACAAAATATCTTCCATGTCTATCTTGGAAAATATGTCTCGTTCGATGTAGTATACCATGAGATCATTTAACCAGTCATTACTTATCTTATTACGCAAATCTGTCTTGATAATCTTCATTGTCGAGAAAACCCTTTCAATCAGAATGCACCTACGTAGTAAAACTAATACTAATTCAACAAGCCTATAGACTAATAGATAAACAACATGCTTTTTTGCTTCAACCATCATCACCACGAGACTAGCAAGATCATCACAATTTGAAAATTCTTCTCTTCTCAAGTCATCAATGAATAAGTCAAGTTGTGCTTCCAAAATCACACGATCATATGATGAGAAATCATCTGAATAAATCTCTCGAAAGTCAAGAAGTCTACCATATTCAAAATTTGCAAATGAATCTTTTGGGTCTAGACAAGTAATGCATTTCCAAAACTCTATCAAAAATTTATCGAACCGATTATTTAACTTGATAAGCTTTTCTAAATTTGTAGATAAATTTTTCTTAAATTTATCTAACTTAGAGGGGAGAAGGGGGGGCAAGGGTGGGGCTCCAGCCCACCTTAGCCCCCCCGGTGCATACGCCACTGTATCTATATATACATATATATATGTATCTAGTAGATACATATATATGTATATGTGTGTATATATATGTGTATATATATATGGGTGAAAACATATATTCAAATCACATTAAGATCTACTAATTTTCAATAACAAAATTAATTGAGTATGCCGCTTCGTGAATTGCGAATTTTTAGGAACCCATTCCTACTGAATGTGCTTGCGTACATGCATGGGGTGAGCACATGTTTGACCAGAGTTGAACACGGGTGAGCCGAGCGCTTGACAGCAACTCTAGCATGGTGTGAGAACTTGTTATATGCAATATGTCTTAATGAAATACGAGTATACGACCAACGTTTTATGTGTTCTCGAAAAATAAAAGACGGTGAAATTGATTTTCCAAATAGGTACCCCTTTAAAGCGCTTAGGAATTGGCGAGAGGGCAGGAGGGCCACCTGTCCTCTTGCCGATTTTATTTAAAAAACCCTTCCATTTTTTCTAATTACGGATAGGTCCTTCAATTACAAATAGATCCTTCGTAATTTTTGTGAGACAAAATGTATTTTTTTCTTCGCTTTGGGTCCTCGGCGCCGATATTTTACGAAAAACCTCCGTTAATTACAAATCGCGAACAAGCCCTTTTCTAATTTTTCAGATAGCTTAACAGTGTCCAAAAAATTAACAAACAGTCTCTCGGTTCTTACGTTGAGTCCTTTCTCCGTTTTTCCAGGAAAAAATTTTTTCGCCACAAAAAACACACAGATTCATCTCCGTTTTTCCCGAAAAAATATCTTCGCCACAAAAAAAACACGTTTTCCCCGAAAAAATGTTTTCGCCAACAAAAAAACACAGATTCGTCGAAGGTTTATAGCGAACTTATTGATTTGCCGATCCGTTTTTACCGGAAAAAAATGTTTTGCCGCAAAAAAAAACGTGATTTTCCGGAAAAAAAAGTTTTCGCCCCAAAAAACACGTTTTAGCAACTTATCGATTTTCCGATCCGCTTTTCTCGAAAATGTTTTCGCCACAAAAAACACGTTTTCCGAAAAAATGTTTTCGCTACAAAAAACACGCTTTACCAAAAACACGCTTTCCTGAAAAATTGTTTTCGCCAACAAAAAACACAGATTCGTCGAAGGTTTATAGCAACTTATTGATTTGCCGATCCGCTTTTACCGAAAAATGTTTTGCCACAAAAAAAACACGCTTTTTCGGGAAAAAATTTTCGCCAATCAAAAAACACGTTTTAGCAACTTATCGATTTGCCGATCCGTTTTTACCGGGAAAAATGTTTTCGACACAAAAAAAACGCGTTTTTCCCGAAAAAAAATGTTTTCGCCACAAAAAAAACACGTTTTACTCGGAAAAAAATATTTTCGCCACAAAAAATACTGATTCGTCAAAATTTATAGCGATTTATCGATTTGTTGATCCGTTTTTACCGAAAAATGTTTCTACCACAAAAACACGCTTTTCGGGAAAAATATTTTCGCCAACTCTACAAAACGGCGGCAGTAGGCGCTAGATTCGCCAACGTGTCCTACCGACCGCTTTTCCCGAAAAAATATTTTCGCCACCCAAAAAATGCGCTTTTTTCGAAAAAATGTTTTCGCCACAAAAAAAACACAGATTCGTCGAAGGTTTATAGCAACTTATCGATTTGTCGATCCGTTTTTACCGGAAAAAATGTTTTCGCCAACTCTACAAAACGGCGCAGCGTAGCGCGCTATTATTGCTAGTAACGTTGAAGCGCTACTCGTTTTGGCATTTTAATTACTAGACAGGTAATTGGGTTCTAGTTTTTTTTTTTCACTATGTATCTGCTGGATGTCTATGTCAAAAATGGCAATTGGCTATCAACGAATAAACATATCTGTTGCAAATTGAGGTCATGCAGACCATGTAGTCAAACCAAATATATTTTTTTAATTACAAGGACTTACTCTATTTTGTACACACGTAAATGCGAGTGCGCCTCCTTCACACAGACCTAATCAGACATAGGTCGGAGGATCCATAGCCCCATAAAATTTCTGCAGAAGCGCACTCGTATGTGGGAAAATATCCTGTGCAAATAAAATTTGAGGTAACCTGTTCAAAGTTTCAAAAATTCTAAATTATGGATGTACATTCAGCTTACCCCATCTATCATATAAAATTTCATGATCAAATTCATCTTATACTAGCAGTTACAAAAAGACAAATTTAGCATAAACAGTGATTTTTTACTGTTCATCACTATTCATTTTTTCTGTTTGTTTTTTTTGTAACTGCTAGTATAGGATGAATTTGATCATGAAATTTTATATGTAGGTGGGGTAAGTTGAGATGTACATCCATGATTTTTTTCAGAATTTTTGAAACTTTTCTTAGTTGGGTTGCACTTAAAGTTTCACTGGAGGAGGGGGTTGCTTGCAGATATGTTGCCCTCGTATGTACACAATATGTGGAAACTATAGTTTAAATCTTAATAAATAAAGTCGTACACAATATATAGAAATTTATATTGAAGCGTGCTCGTATGTCCAATGAGATGAACTAGAATTAGGGCCTGTTTGGCAGAGCTCCAGATCCTGATTCTCCAGCTCAAACTCCTAATTCTCTATGGAATCGATTCTCTGGTGAAAGTGATTCCTATCTGAAAAATAGTTATAAACTTGGTGGAGAGGTTCGTAACTGGGAGGTTGTGAATCGGATGGGGAACAGGTTTTTTTGGCTCACAGACTGCAAGTCAAAAAATATGAATCACTTCCTCAGATTCCTATGTGAAGCTGGTTGATTTTTTCTTATTTAGTAGAACTTCTCAACGTCTCATGGAGAAACTGAAACTGAAAACTCTGTCAAACGAACCCTTAATCCACCACAAGGTTCAACTCGGGATAATATTCGTTTTCCTCATGGGCGTATTCTATTCCAGTCTGCCCTTTTGCTCCAAGCTCACTTTCACCCAACCTGTAAGTACTTGTCCTGGTCCATTTTGTCTCTACCTCTCTAGTACTGACACCTAGCTAGGGGACCAGCCAGCCATGGATGCAGGCCAAGCAAGCAGCCATGCACGAGTAGAAACAAGAAGAGATTATGGATCGGATGTGGGGTTCGCGACTCCATCCCGATCGAGATTCTGGATACCGGGGTTGATTTCATGTGCTCTCTGGCTGTCCTGTGAGAAGTTTCCGAAATAATGACGCCGGTCCTAAAATGAGCAATATTGCCTTCGCATCAAAGTCTGAAGGCCTGTTTGTTTTGCATTTTAGATTCTCTAAAAGCTGATTTTGGATTATAGTTGTAGAGAAGTTGATTCTCCAAAAGCTAGAATCTAAAAGTATATATGTATGAAGTGAATTGTGGATTCTAGTGTATATGGATGGGTTAGATTATGAGAATCGAATTCTAAAATTTGACTGTTTATTTTTTATTCTGCTTTTGAGGACAGAATCCAGAATCAAAAGCAAAAACAGATAGACCCTTAAAGAAGATGGAGTTTTTATGAAAACTAGCTCGTATAACTGCAATTGTGAAGTGATCACTTTTTAGCTCGATCCATTTGCCTCATTGTTTACAAATATGACTCCCTTCCGAGCGGAATTGTAAATCTAGCACTACTACAGAAAAGACCATCACAGATGTTTTAAAAACGTCATCACAAATGATTTTCTGAACCGTCTATAACCATATGTCAATGATAATAACGACACACTATAGACAGTTCTTAGTAGAAACCATCTACAATGATACGAGATCACAGATGGTTTCATAGCACCAGTCAGTCATCCGTGATATGAGATGTATCACTGACGGTTTTTTTTCTTCTAAAGAACCAACTGTGATATTATTTGTATTGATGAAGCTTTTTCGCTTATTGGCTAGCCTAAGAAAATACTAGCCATGCTCTCTAAAACAAGCATATTACGATTATATCACAAGTACATTATCATATTCATTTCAGAAATCAATTCAGATATATTAACCAATTGAATACATAACTACAATTCACAAATTCATAGTACAAAGTTCACAAATTAATCCAAATAGTAATTCAAAAATAACACAACTCATCAGATCAGGCAGAGTGGAACTCCTTTTCTGGATTTATGACTTCACGCAGAAAGAAGGAAGAGAGTTGTCCTCGAATTCCTAACAACTCGGCCTATTCTAACGTAGATTCAACACATTTCCAAACCTCTCGATGGAAATATTAAAGTCTTACGTGTATATAAATTGATAAGAACAAAATCATTATTGCAAGATTGACAAACATGCAAGTTATCAGTATTCATTGTAACGATGATGAGTTGCATGTTGTAGCTAACGTAGAATTCAAATTAGTTAGTGCCATTTAGTTGCTAGTGAAACTGCCAAAATAGAATTAGCTAGTTCTAGAGGCATTATTACAGAGTGCGATATAGCATTATTGTGTATTAACGGATATTGAAAATTTAAAATCATGCTTCAGCTACGATCTATTCTCAGTTGGCCCTCACGAGCTATGTACACTTTGAATGACCTATATTATTCCAAAAAGTTTTCCTATAAAGGGACTAACCATACCTTTACTAAATGTCGAAGACTTCTCGTCCTCCCGTGTGTTTGAGCCAAGCCGGAGCAAAAATGTTATTAACTCTGATAAATGTTATTAGCTCCGCATAAATGTTATTAGCTCTGATAAATATTATTAGCTCCGCATAAATGTTATTAGCTCTGATGTATTCTATCTTGCACACATTTAGGGGGAGCAAAAATGTTATTATATCTGCATAAACTGCTTATGCTCTGTCAAGCTAACTCTATTTAACAGAATGTTTGAGATATTATTGACTTATAAAAGGTATGTTGTCATCAATCACCAAAAAAGGAGGGATTGATAGTATATAGGCCCCCTAATTATTTTCTCAAGGTTAATTGTAAGGTTTTGGTGTTGATGACTAAGTCAATAACCTCTAAACTATGAAGAATGCTGGTTGAAGTATCAAAAAAGTCATCTAAAAGATCAAGATTAAGGATCTTTGTTACTAGTTTTGGTTTGGGAGATGATTCAAGCCAAGTAGTTAGGATTAAGTTTTTGCTTAGCCGTACTACTAAGGGAGATTGTACACAAGTTAGAATTTTGGTTCATAGACTAAGACTAAATAGACTGCTTGGAGTCAAAATTCTTTTGTCATTCTTTGCCTTGAATCAATTCTTCTCCCCCAAACAAAGTCTAAGTGTTTCCCCGGACTAATCTTCATTGATTGTTCCTTAAGTCCAGCACAACCTTAGTCAAAATCCAATTCTCGTCGGACTATCCCTATTTTAGTCCGGTGCCAAAATCTACTCAGTCAAAATCCTAACTGAGCGCATTCCATTCACGATGGACCATATTAAACTTCTCATATATTTTAGTCCGGTGCAAGCCATTTATGCCGGACCTTTTATTCTTTAAATCCGTGGTGAAAAGTATCCATTATTTAAATCAAACCAAGCGTACGCCATCTATGACAAATCAAAGTTTGCTAGCTTAAAATCTAGTCTGGCACAGCTATTCTTTCAAAAAGTCCATTGGTATAATCTTCCTTGAAATCCTTCCTCTACGGACCAAATATTTCGGTCCGGCACACATGTTCAAAGATCACATCTTTTGCCGGACCAAATTTTTCGAAAACCATATGTACGTTAGACCAAGTCATTTCAGTCCGACGCAAATGCTCTTCTTGACAAAATCAGTCCGGAGCTCAAAGAGCTTATCTCCAAACCTGATTTTGCTAAGTCCGTTGCAAATATGTTAGTCCAGTTTTGACAGTTTGACATATTTCAACGGCTCCTGTGGTAGGTGTAATGGCTATATACAGTCCAAATGGCTATATAAGCATTTCCTGAGCTATCTACCATACAACTTTTTGCATATCTTTGATCTCCTTGACATATTAGCACTCTAGAGCATACATTCCACTAAGGAGGCTGTGCTTCATCTTCAAATCCTAAAACTTAACACTTTCTAAGTGTTTTGGCTCCAAGTTTAGTCTAGATAGTGCTGTGCTGAGTGAACCAAGAGACAGGACTTGTGGATAAGTCTATTACTCTTAGATCTTAGTGGAGGTGCAACCTGTCCAAAAAGGATTGTGGAAGGCCACATAGATTGTGAGAGGTTGGGACTCACCTCATCGGAGTGGTGGAAAAGTCACCCTAGTGGAGACCAGAGCTACTGTGACTAGCTTTGGAGGAGCTATACTTCGAGAGAAGTGCTCTAACGTGGAGTAGTAGAGTGGCTCCGAACCACGGGATAAATCATTGTATCACTTGTGCTTATTCTTGTTTATGTGTTATTTTCCGCTGCTTTTAGTTATTTGTGCAATTATATTATGGCATCTTGTATCTGTTAACCTCGTACTTCAGCAAGATAACTATTATGTAATTAAGTCTGAAAATTTGAAAAGTTGTCTATTCACCCCCCTCTAGGCCAACTTGATCCTTCAATTAGCACAATTCAGTTCTCTCAGCCTTAGACAGAGTGTAGCAAGCAGGTTCACAATGCGTTCGGCCTTTATCGGTCTATTTCTTTGCTAACTCAGGTCTAATGCACATATCGAGTAAGTTAAGCCATGTGTTGATACCATCTTTTATTTTGCCCTTAATGTTTAGTAAGAGACCAATCAAACCATCACATACATTCCTTTCTACAGGCATGGCATTGATGCAATGATGAACTTATAGGTGCTCCCAATAAGACAGATCCTAAAATATTGATCTCTTCTTTGGTATGTTCTCCGTCAACCAACGCCAAGTAAGATGCTCCAGCGTAGCGCACAGGTGCACCGTGACGAGAGGCGATGGTGGGGTGGCACTAGACCAAGGAGGTGCAAGCCGCATATCTTGGTCGAGTACATGGACAACGGCTCCCTCGTCGGCTATCACTGCCATCTTGAGTCATTGCGCACACTGCTTGTCCTGTCACCGCTGTGAGACCTATCACCTCCAACCCGGTTAATATCAACCAGCTGAGGCCATTCCTTATCTCCCTATTTTACCCATGGGTTATTCAAACTATTTGGGTATTACCCAACTTTAGCCTATTTTAAGGAGTCAGAGCTTTTTAAAACGCTGCTCTTAGCTTCGGGTCGAAAATCATCAGAACTTTTATGAGATGCCGTTTGGTAAACATTTAACTGTCCTCCATAATAAGCTCTAAAGCACGTTTCGCCCTACTTTTGGCTTTTGCTAATTACGTGTGGCTACTAGCTTATATCAAAAGCAACTTAAAAGCTGATCTGTTAGGGGGTATTGGCTTTTGGGAAGTTGAACTTGCCTTTAAGCCCCAAACAGGCTTTATTGGTATGGGTTAATTAGATCCCAACGGGTACGGGTAAAGGGTATGAGTATGAGTCAACCATGACATTTTTAGCTAGGATACTGTTTGGTTTGATGATAAATTTGCCTCACTAAATTTTACCAAAATTAATTTGTTAATACTAAAATTTAGTTACTAAATTGGCCATCAATATTTTGGCCAAAGATTGGCAAGCACATGAATTAGAGAACTCAGGAATGGGGAATCTTGCTAAAATTTAGTAGCAAACCAAATAAATATCAAATTTAATCAACCCTATCAAGATTTAATAAGATAAATATTAAAATTTCTAATAGAAGCAAACCGAACAACGCTAGGACCTTCACAGATCACAGATGGCATCGGACATGAAGTTGAAACTCCTCGAGATGGTCGACTCGTCAGGGTGTCCTGGTTCGTGCTGTCAACCTACGGCAAACCTAAGACATCACCATATATAACATGATTGATTAGATGGAGCTCGATCAACCGGTCCAAATGCTCATCAAGGGATATGATGGTGACAGGTACCATCTTCAATCCTCCAAGCGATGCTGCTTTTCCTGACACGACGGCCACCTAGCTAGTCCTGTGTAAACGACAATCACCAAGCAACAAGAAAACGCTGCCCTCCTTGATCCACACAAAACCAGTTACCAGTACCCGTAAACGCCTTTGTAGTAGTAGTACTCTACGACTGCTGCTGCTACGCCATTGATTGTGCCACGCTGCGCCGTACGTGAGTGAGATGCATGATTCCCGGCCAAGAGCATACAACGATCGAGTCGTTTCGTCTCGGCTGTCAATCGAAGAAGAAGCGAATAACCGGCCACGCTCCACGCCATAGACGTACAAAGGCACAATGAGCGATGTTGTGCAATGAACAAGAAGGGCAGGCTAGCACAGCTCTCTTTCTCCGGGAGGGAGGGACCGAGAGCCGTCTTACTTTCGCAGCGGCCACGATGAAATTTTTAATTGATCGTGCGATTTATGGACAACTCTATAATTTTATATAATAATTTTTTAACATCATATATATATATATATATATATCAAAATTTGCTAAAAATATAATACAAATAGTTCTATGGTCTTACAAATCTCAAAGCACTAAAATCAAAACAAGTTAATTAACAAAATGAGGCAATTGAAGAGGTGATTTGTTGACATTTTTCAATTTTTTTAAAATCATCACTTTTATGGCCTCATTGGAATTTTTTTTTGCAAAAATAGTGTTCTTCTGAACGCAACTGCAAAAATAGCACATCCGTGACCGCGGAAACACCGAAATGTGACATGTGTTGCTCGCACTTTTACGGTTATAGATGAAACTATTTTTACTATTGCGTTTAGAAAGAGATCAATTTTTTTTAAAAAAAAATTACATATGGAACTGCACAAGTGGCGTGCTCCATGTTTTCGGGGTGCCGGTTCCCTGGATCGGCCCGCGGATGATCGGTGGAAGGACGGATCCACTGCACCGTTTTGTTGCCACGCGCATTTTTCGCTTGTCTTTTCACTCACTGCCGGCCCCGTCCTTGTAACTCACGAGCGAGCTATGCCCAGCCCAGCCATGGCGGGCGAGAGCTTTGCATGCGACATAAATTCCAGAACGAGATAAGACGATGTCCGTCCATTGCAGCTGCCTTTGCCCATGGATGTCCGTGCTTTGACTGCGGCGCTCGATGCCCTCCTCCATACCCGTCACTGTAGAGAGCGCTTTGTACGAGACTCCCGTAAGTACTCTAGCTGCTACGGGGTGGAAATCGATCTAAATTCTTATTTTTTTTGAGTTTTTTTTAAAAATTGACATAGTTTGATTTAATATCATTTTATCTATAATTTGGATGTATTTTTTAGAGTTGAGCCAACGAGCCGAGCCGAACCAGAGCAAAATCTACTTTCATTCGAAATTGACTCATTTCAATATTTAACCAATGAACGAGTGTAATTGGAGCAATTTTGAACCGAGCCAACGAGCCCCACCACCGAGCTTTTTTTCCAGCCCTAGTGCTAGCTCTGTTCCTCTGGTCATGTGCTGCTGCTTTGGGCATTTTTAATAGTATCGTTTTAGCTATTTCTTTAGCTATATTGTGTTTGTAAAATCCTATGTAGAGAAAAAAAAGAGGCGAGAAAAGAGAATATGCTATCTTTTATATAAGAGCCAATCTAGTTACATAAACTAACGCAAATAGCGTTACAGTGTGAGAGTAAAATGTGATAAAAATATATAAAATGATTAATGTTTCAAACTTCAACCAAATTTTTATGGATGGTCCTAATGTATCATTAATGTTTTCTATAACATTTTCAAATGATGATCAACATTCAAGAGGTTCCAAAAATTTTGACAGTGTGATAAAAGCCTGATGATCGATATATAGATTTGCTTTAGCAATAAAAAAATGTTTAAAATTTTTGAAAAATTTGCAAAATAGTTTTAAGGAAAATTTTAAGATCTCATAAAAATTTTGGATCATGATCATACTCCAGTGAATTTATAAAATCCTTACAAGTGCACTGTACCATCAATGTTCTCTCTATTTTTTATTTTTGAAATATAACAAATGAAGTTCAATGCATACATAAATTTGATTAAGCAAACAAAAAAGTTTAAAATTTTTGAAAATTTTAGAGAATGGTACTAAGGCAATTCTTAAGCTCTTATAAAAATTTTCGATCATGATCACACTCAAGAAAATTTATAAAATTTTGACAAGTTTACTGTCCCAATTATGTTCATTTTGTTTTTTATTTTTTAAAGATAACAAATGAATTTCAGTTATTTTCAAAAAAAATTTGTATGATCCTACACTTATTATAATGGTATGATAAATATTTTACAACATGATAAAGCATGTACAATTTTATAAAAATTTGATAGTGTTTTTGCAATTTTAAAAAATATCTCAAAATTTTGGTTTTCAACAAATTTTCATAGAAGATAACTTTTTTAAGGGTTATTGGACCAAATCCGGTCACAAAGAGTAAAAAACATGAGATCTTAGTGAGATTTGGCGAAATCTCACAGAGATTTTTGAGATTACTATAGCAATTTATTTATTTTACTCTGGCTGGCATTTCAAAAATCATCCATGTCCACAAAGCGAGGTGTCGGTGATATTTTAATCCTTGTTTAGGCCTTCAGGCTTGAGTAGTAAGCATGCTTCCTGTCGGCGATTCGGGACAGGGGGTCCTTCACCGAGCTTACTTGTCGAATGAGGGATCAACTTCAGTGCCCTTTCCCGCAAGGGTCGACGTCCAAGGGCGTGTTGAACTACGGGTCGAGGCAAGCGACAACCGAGAACTTGGGGACGCTTTTACCCGGTTCGGGCTCTCATGGGAGATAATAACCCCACGCCAAAGGATTGCACTAGTATGCAAAACGGGTTACAAAGCACTTGCCCTGGGCCCGATCAATGCTAGGGGCCCCGTGGGCAGCGGGGTGCAAGTATGGGTGTAGTACGAAGGTCCAACCCCTAATACATTGCGCCGGGGGTATTTATAGGAATTTACACAGAGACAAGTCAAGAATTACAGGGGCGTTTCATCGCAGAGGACGTGGCGGCAGCGGTCAGCGGCTGGCCACGGCACCACGGACGGGGTGCAGGGGCGCCGACCCAAGTCGGCGCAGACCGTGGTAAGCGTAGTCTCCGGCGGCGATCTCGAGCCGCTGCGGCATTTAATGCCACGTCGCCTTGTCGCGCCCCGCTTGGCTCGCCGGGGCGGGTAGTTCGAGCGGAGCTTGCCAGCCCGGCGGTCGCTTTCGCGAGCGACATCCGGCAAGAGCATGGTCGGCCTAGTTCCGAAGCTTCGGATGGTCGCATTCTGATAGACAGTAGTTAGGGTGTAAACGGCCTGACATTGACGGATATTACTCTTCCCGTATCCTAACCCATATTTTTTTCCGGATTCCAGGAACCGGATACGGCTAGCCGATCCGGACACGGATCCGGATAATTCGGATACGGATTCGGATCGGATATATGACTTGATTCGGATCGAAACGGATAATTCGAACGGATAATGCACGATACATAAAGTAATATATGTTGAATCAAACCACACAAATACATGACAAGAGTAGCAAGATATCTCAAACAAAGCCATAAGACTAATAAACATTCACAATACTCAACAATATGCATTAGTGCATTACAAGATCCATTCTTCATATGTAAGCCACAATACCAAAGTAATCAAATGCAAATAGACACTTTCAAGTCTCAACAAAGATCAATCTAGTCGATGCAAAGTGTCTATTTCAGAGTTCGCTATGTTACCACACTTAGCTTTCATTATCACAAACGGATAATTGGCATTATCATCTTACAAATCTAGTTGAGAGAGCATTAGAAACTACAAGAGAATTCCAGAAATGGCAGAATTCATGTCTCCACTCTCCACCTTCATCTGAACAGGAACAGCTACTTGAAATGGCATCCACCTTCATCTGAACAGCTGACAGAAGGATCATATACATACCTGCAAACAATGAAGAGTTTGATCATATACATACCTGCAAATAAATGTGATATGTACTACAAATAATGGTTATACTTGCAAGTTGTAACCAAACAAATTGGCAATGTGCTGAACTGATATGCAATCCGAAAAAATCCCAAACATGCTTAGTCACAATAAATGCACTCAATCCAGCTCAAGTCCTGTTTAAGATCCTAAATTACAAACAACTGTCTAGCATTGCTCTATGCATACAGCTTTGACTTAAGAAGATGAATTTCATGCAGGGGAATGAACCAGGGTGCATTGATATTATTGACAGCGAACAAAAGTAATCAACTTTTTCAACACAAACAATTACATTGACTTACAAAAATAAACACTGACAAAACAATAGATATACTAACCATAGACTCATCACCCTCCCCATCAACAGAATCTGCCAAAAGAGATAGAATATTGGCCATATGCTTTTGTAAATAAGATAATTGGTGAGCTTTTCATCTGCCAGAAAGCATAAACCGTCGACTATTATCACAAGACAAGCCGCAAGATGAGATAAACAATAATTATCTCGTTAGCAAGTAATCTGTCTTGGCAGGAGAAACACAAGTTTCAACTTGTAAGTAATGGCAAATGCATTAGCCGCCATCCTCATATGCTATTGTTGCCAAAAGGTTAGTGCATAAATGTGGTGTAGGAAAGAACCATCCTGTTACAAAAGGTTAGTCAACATTTATGATGCACACGACCTTAGAAGAATCAATGAAATTATCTACTTGCATGTTCAAACAAACGTGACTACTGTGAATAAATCAAAGAATGGTTTTTTTTCTCTGAGCATTGATCTTACCTCAAGAATATCTAGTACCAAAATTTACCTGGACTCCTCAATCCTCATCATTAGCAATTTCTTCTTCATCCTACAATTTTGTTATACTAAACTGTAAATAAACATACAAGTTACAAGCAAATACTAACTGAAGAAATAAAGAGTGCCATACTGCCATACCACAATCACCGTATTCGCAAGAAGGGTTTCCACAACCTCAAAATCATTGATTATAGATGCAACCTTGTTACCAAAATCTGAAAATTTTAAAGAAATATACATCAGTAAATAATAGACTTTCTTACACCATTATATTATGGACCGAGAAACGATATAATCTATCACCTTTTCTAGATGCTTTTACCCAATACTTGGTACAGATCAATGCCTCTACAATCTCAGTTCTAAGCGGTCAGCGAAATGGATCAACGACACGACCACCAAAGATCGAACGCAGATTCGTATAAACATTGACACTTGCATGGCCAACACATCACGAGCGACTTGTGAAAGAATTGGATATACATCTTGCTGATTTTTCCACCATGATAAAATATCAAATTTCGATTGATTTAGCAAGCCTTAGTGGTGGTTCTGCCATGTATTTATCCAAGTCATTTGCATCACCTCGATCACCTCTATGTGTATCATATAAGAAGTTGTCAAGTTCATCATTTCCTTCTTCCATAATGTCATCTTTTGTTCGGCGACACTAGGTGTAGTAGTACTCTTTGAGTAAGAAGAAGCATAAGCATCATATAATTGCTTGACAACCTTAGTAAATTCTTCAAGTTCAATTTCATACAATACTTGACCGTAAAACTTCTTCATGTAAAATTCTATACACTTTCTTTCTCCTAGGGTCAAGAAAGCAAGCCACAAAGAAGAATAATATTTGACTTCTTCCAAAGATTTCTCAAATTTAGCATGCATAGATAATGCCATCTTACTAATAGTGGTATCATCGCTAGAACACCACTCAGAGATCAAAAGCTTTATGTCACAAAACTTGATAAAACAGATTTGTTGTTGGATATAAAGTACCGAGAATAGCTCAAGAACATCATTGAATTTTTAAGCACTTACAAAGTGTCAATGCCTTTTCCCATTCATCAATTGATGGAGTCAGATTCTCATACTTACAACGCTCCATGCACACAAGTCGCTCAAAAGCTTTCCTATAATATAAAGCATCCCATAACATGTGATAAGTGGAATTCCACCTTGTGGCAACATCTAACGAGATACCCTCTTTGTATCTAACTCGACATTGAGATGCACATTTGAAACTCCTCCCATCAGTAATGGAGAACCCTTTACAAATGCTTAATAATCGAATATGATGAACTCGCAGATGCAATTTCTTGCAACCCATCTCTAGCAACAAGATTTAATATGTGACAACCACATCTCGCATGGAAGAACATCCCATCACATATTAGGGGACTCTGTGTTTTCAGCTCAGAATTACATCTTTAACACACACTTCATTTGCTAATGCATTATCCAAAGTTAGAGAAAATAGTTTCTTCTCAATATACCATCTCATAATGATAGCAAGAATGATTCAGTATAAATTTAGCACCTGTGGTGCCGACCTCCTACATGCATAAAATTGATAATTCTTTTCTGAATGCACTACTTATCATCGATCCAATGAACAGTGACACACATATATCCTTTATTTTGATTTGATGTCCACATATCCATAGTTGTGCTAAAGCGACACTGAACAGTTTTAAAATATTCAAGCAATTTGTTCTTTTCCTCTACAAAGATATCCATTAGTTCCTTTCTAACAGTGTTACGACTCTTGATTGGAAAGTTGGGACGCAGAGATTTGATGAACTCAACAAAATATTCATGCTCAACGATATTGAAAGGGTACTCATGCATGATTATTGCCATATAAAATTTTCTCAAGTCGCTTCTTGGTCATACACTGTAAGGCTCAACCTCACTTGTACCATCCTCATGATTCTTTTCTATTTTGAGTCATGCTGGCTCTGGCTTCAAACTATGTTTGTTCCTCAAATGGTTCCAGAAGACCTTTGTGCCATTGGCACTTCGCATCTAGTTGTGTAAACACAACGCTTGCATTTGGCCCATTGTTGAATAACCTTCTTTCCTTCCTCCATAGATGTCATCAATACTTGGTGAAGTACTCCTGCAGTGATGTGGTCTTTTTTGTTTCTTTACTTGAGGCTCATCATCCTGCTCTTCAACATGCACAATGGCAAAGCAGGATTTGTATCTCCTGTGCTACTAGGCCCACTACCCACAGTTGGGGACAGTTTGACTTGGCATTGTGGATGATACACTTGCACTTATACTTGCACTTGTACTAGATGCAGATGCCATGTTCTCCCTAGTGTAGACAAAGTAACAAACCATTGAGAATATACATACAGATACTTGAATTAGCATGCAGAGATTTAAGGGAATATACATACAAATACATTATACATGTGGATCAAAGGAATGCTAACCATCCTATCCTATCCTATCACAAGATCTTAGAAGAACCAATTCAATGGAATGGTAGAAGTAATCGAGGCTCATGTTACTCTTGCAGCAATAGAGTTTCGCCGATCAAGCTCTTGTTACTCTTATGTTAATAGAGTTTCGCTTTCGTTTTCTGTGTTCCCTAGTCGTCATGGCGCGATGTAGAAACAAAGAAATCTTTTTAGGTGGCTTCAAAGCTTAATTGATATCGAAAGTGTAGAGAAGAGGTCAAGCGTGATCAAGAAGGCGCATTCGTTCGAATTGATCTCGGATCTGTTATTTATTTTTCTTGTCCATGTGATCGTAGTATGTATGTACAAACAAGAATAAGCAGGTTTACATGAAAAGTAGACTAAAATGTCTCATTACAAAGACATTTGTACTGTGTCTCGTCCAAAACTTCGTGTTGAATTCTCACGCCTCTACCAAATTAATGCAACCAACAACCATGACCATCTACCGTGAAGGCAGGAAATGAATGCAATACTTACAAGTTACAAATCAAATGCAAGGGCGCTGGAGGGAGCAACCACCGGTCCACAGTGCCTCGGAGGCCGAGGGAGCAAAGGCGCATCGATTGGGGCCTTGGGGGAGAAGCCGCCGCTAGACCAGAGAGAAGCAAAGACGGCACCGCCTAGACCAGAGAGGAAGCAACACTGCCTGCCGATCTGGACTCGAGAGAGCAGCACCATCGGCGTCGATCAAGGGGAGAGCAGATGGCCGTCTGCCGCCGCCGTTTATCTGGGGAGCCGCCACGATTCTCGATGGAAGCACGAGCCGCAACTGAAATTTTGGGGGAGTCGCCGCCGATCAGGGGGAGCCGCCGCCGATCTGGGGGAGTCTCACGGATTGAGGAATGAGGAGTAAGCCGGTTAGGGTTAGGGTCACGGATTGAGGAATGAGGAATGCAATACTTACGCCGTTGGGGGCTGGGGCATTGGGCTAATGGGCTGGCCAGACGCCAGAGGCAGCCATCGCCCATCTGGCCCAAACTAACCGGATATCCGGATAGGAATAATACCCGATATCCGGATCCTGTCCCAGTTTTTCCGGATATTAGGCATTCGAATCCGATCCCGATCCGAATTTAAATATCCGGATCCCGCCCCGATCCGACCGATATTTAAATTCCGATCCGGATCCGGTCCGGATCAAGTGGAAAAACCCGACCAGATTACACCCCTAAGTGTAGCCAACCCCGACACTTCCCTTTGGCTACCACTCACTTTTAGATGAGATGGTCAAACTATTAGTTTTTTTAGTACAAGCAGGGCATAAGAAGTCTTTATGTCTAAGAAAGTCTATAGTTTTTTATATTATAGCTAGTAAAATTATTTATTATTCTTCTTATCATATTCAACTCAGGATGACCCAGTCAATCATGCTAGATCTTAAATATTTTTGGGTTTTTAAATATTGTTTTCATTGCAACATAAACATCAGGTTTGTATATGTATAATATAACCCGCAGGAGAAGAAAAAAAGTTTTTCAACCACATGTTTATTACACCTATTAAACTTAGTCGTGAGCAGGTATTCTGTATCATCCTCATATTTTGTCTCCATATGAAACTCATTCAGACGGATGTCTTTAAACTTAATATAATAGGACTGGACTCAGGGTATAATAGATCATTTTTCATTATTATACGAGTACACATAGGGATGACTATGATGGCTCTTCCGGTAACAAATATGAGAGCATCACTTCCATCGATAGTCTAATATTCCCAATTTTGTTACTCAAAGTCTAGAAATATTTAGTTTCCCTAAGAATTAAATTTATGGTGCAACTGTCTACAAAATATATTTCCTCCTCCACTATTGGATTATGTGAATGTTTTATATTAAAGGTGTAAATTCAATCAAACAATTGTTGCATTAGGAACATATTGAAGAATATAGAACAAGCATAGCATAAATAAACAATTATCCTGGGAAATGATAGTTCATTGAATTTTAACAGATAATCACTCAATAGGAGCATAGAATAATATTTATTCAGGAACACAAATACTAAACTGATAAATAATACTCTTAAGGAGACTCAAAAGGAAAATGTGACATTGACTTCCTAAATAAAAAGAGTAGCAGAGAGACTACTTCAAGTCTCCATATAAATCATTTTATGTAATCTTTGGTATTCTTCTGAAATTCTTTAACCTCGGTCCCAAGGAGACCATCTTCATTAATGGGAGAGACCCCATATCCAAAAAGGCCTTATGTGAATTCTGCTGTAGGATCAGGGATTTTGTCATCATTCTTTTCAGTTTCTTCCTCAACAATAAATTGAGCAATAAAGTGTGCCTCAGCCTTATTTCCCTAGTTCTTCTGGAATCTCATAGTGGATTGAATGTAAAGTTCCACCAAAAGCTTTGGGGTGCAGCAGGTATGTGACCAATAGCTAGTGTATTCATACAAAGCATGGATGTAGAGAGTTTGCAGCCTTAGTGGCTGGGCCTTGCTTCTAGAAGCTACTTTATCCTCTTCTTTCAATTTCTACTAGGGTTTACCTCTTCCCTTTTTTTGTCTTTTTCTATTTATCCCCTTTATGTCTTTGGTCTTTTCTACGGTCTCGGCTATTGCTAACCTACTGAGCATTTGCCTGTGTTTTAGACATTGCATGACTCCCATTAGAAAGGACGTGATGATTCTTTATCAAGAGTTTATCGTGCTTTTCTGCTTCTAGCAAAATGTATATAAGCTCATGGTACTTCTGGTACATGGCATGACGGTACTTTACTGTAGTATCCTCATATTAGGGTAGAAGATGTACAATATCTTGTCGATCATTTCAGCATCAATACCTTTTTAGTTATAGAATGTCAGTTTGGCGACAAGCTTGTGCATGTCAGAGTTGTATGTTGCCACAAACTTGAAATCCTAGAAGCGCAGGTGAGACCATTCACGTTGTGCTTCTAGCAATAAAATGGATCTTTGCTGGTTATATCGTTCTTTTAGGAAATTTCATAAAGCTAGTGGGTCTTCCTCTATCAAATATTCGGCTTTCAAGTCCGTATGGAGATGGTGCCTCAGGAAATGTAGAGCCGCACACTTGGTGGCTTTAGGAAGAGAAGGTGTACCAGCTTTAGGCAAGAAAATAGCGGCTCCAAGAGATCGAGCTGTCAAATTTATCTTGGCATCCATTGCCAGGTGAGGTAGTTGCTGTCATTTAGGGCAAGCTCAACAAATTATCTCTTGGCGATATCCAACATATCCCATATGCAAGCAAAATAGGAATTTTATTGCAGGTAAATTATTATTTTGTATGCATATAATTGAATCAGTAAATTTTTGTCTATATCTATTTAATAGATAATTATCTAAAATTTTCAAAATTTCCTTAGCATTTTCCATAATTTTCTACTAATCATTAAGCAATTTTTAGAATTACTAGCTAACACAAAAATAAATTCCAGGATATGTAAACATGGAGTAGTACTAAGAAAAATAAACCTAGAGGTATGGAACTCCCAATATTATATCTATAATTTTCCTAGCATTTTTCATGATTTTTTGTTAATTATCAAGTAATTTTTAGAATTACCAATTAATAGAGAAATAAATTTCAGCATATATGAACATGGAAGAATTCCAAGAAATATAAACCCAGAGATATGGAGCTTCCAATATGTGGCAAGTCTAAGATTCCACAAATTTATTAAGCCCATATAAGTTGAAAATAAATTTCTAAGATTTAATATAAATTTTTAGAATTTATTGATTATTTCTTTGGAATTTCAGGAAACCACACGGGGTTAAAAGCAAAAAAAAAATCCTTTTCTGATTTTTTTCTTTCAAAAAATCACTAGACTGTGCGCCCCGTGGTTGGTGGCCGGCGACACGGCCAGCACGAGGGATAGTAGCTAGCGGCGTGGCCGACATGTGTGACGCAGTTGGGTGCGTGGGGGTAGCAATCGACGGCGCAACTGGGTGCGACGGGGCGTTGCAGGCGCGAGGGACAGCCAGGGGGCATGCGACGGGGTTGATGCTAGGGCTGTTGCTTCTGTCGCTTTGGGCGCGAGGCGCAGGAGGACTTCAGCGATGTCCCCGAGCTGGGCATGGGTGGCCCTAGCAATGCGCGGCGGAGGCAGCATCGTCCATGGCCTCCCCTTCTCATCTTCCCTTTTTTGTTGTTGAAAAGCATAAATCTGAGATGAACTATAGCATCAAGAACACTAATTTCTTTTTTGGCTGCATATCCTGTACACATAGGACTTCCCGTGCACACATTGTACACACCAACTAATAAAAGTCATGAAAAATTTTGAAAAAAAATTGTAGATTAGTTCATAGATTACTCTACCTATATATAAAATTGTAGGTTCAAATTCATTATATATCGAAAGTTAAAAAAAAAGAGAAAATTCTAACAAGTTTAAAAAGTTTTAAACTTGTCAGAATTTTCTCTTTTTTTAACTCTCGATATATAATGAATTTGATCTTGAAACTTCATACATAGGTAGAGTAATCTATGAAGTACATCTACAATTTTTTCAGAATTTTTTATGACTTTTATTAGTTAGTGTGCACGGTGTATACACGGAAAGCCATGTATGCACATGATATGTTGCCTTCTTTTTTAGCTTAAACTAGTAACCAGGGTAATCAGGGAAATTAATCTGCAAGACTAAGAGGCTATTCAAGTGTAATTAACTTATGCAGCTCAAACTTATATATGTCTTATCATAGATTTAATTGTGTAATGCCGGTCAAATTCGATGCAATGTAGATTGATGCATGTAGACGATCTCGAACTGTGAGTTTTTAGATCAAAAGTTTTTTGTTGAATTGAATGTTTTCGGTTGAATACAATGTTTTTAATTTATGTTATAGAAAAAAAAGAAAAGGTAGGAAAGGAAAAAAAGATAAAAAAGGACACTATTTTGACAATACTGTTCTCACAATTCTTCGGTGAGCACGCTGTCAACTTAGTAATACCCATCGATTGAATCGGGAATTTACAGGCTATTTGGTTTGATGATAAATTTGACTTACTTTACCTTACCAAAATTTGGTCACTAAATTGGCTGCTAATGTTTTGATCAAAGATTGGCAAAAAAATGAACTAAAAGATAAGAAAATCTTACCAAAATTTAGTAGCAAATCAAATACTTATTAAATTTAACTAACACTATCAAAATTTGATAAAGCAAACATTAACAACAATTGAAATCAAACTAAACACACCCCTAGTCCCCTACACGTGATAGGCCTCGCCAGCCGCGGCCCGACGTGGCGACGTCTCAGCCTCTCCGGGCGGGGCAGCAGTGCAGCGCTGCGTGGCACCAACAATCGCCGGGCAGGGCCATGATTACCTCGTAAGTGGCCTGCGGACGGTCAGTGGCCGGCTGCCAACGATGATGGTCTCGTAATTCGTCCTGCGTTTGGATGCTTTTTGCTGTTGCTCCTGCCGCGATGGCGGTGATGGGTGAATCGATGGGGCATTGGGGCCTATATGGCTGTCCCTATCGCTGTATTATCGCATATGGGAATGTGGCTCGGTGGGAGCAATAGGAACTAACTGGAGTAGTAATGGACTACCGGCTGCTCCCTTGCATCGCATCGCATTGCACCTGTGGGGCTGTATTACTTGTTCGATTGTAGTACAGGTGCAATGGCAATGAAGACCGTCGAGTGAGCGAACGGGCGTACCACTGGAGCGGACGGACGGAAAGCTTTGGCTTATTTGGGTCTGTGACACTCTTTTTTATTTATTTTTGATCTGAACTAGTAGCTGAATTGGCTGTCTCCTCGACCGTGAAAGCAATCACATGTTGTGCTCCTTTCTTTATTTATTTTAGATGTGAACTAGTAGTAGAATTAGCCATCTTCTTGACCGTGAAAGCAACCATAGGTTGTGTTCTCCTATAGCGGCGGATAGCTGGCTCTATGGCAGTGGCATGCATCGTGACAGGTAGAATGGGCTCACGTTAGGTGACACTTTGTCAGTTGTCGCTACTTTTGCGGTTAGAAAAGAAACCAGATTTATGATTTTGTTTGCGCAATGACTACATTTGAAAAAAAAAACAAAATGTAGGAGAGGACTCTAGGACGGGAGAGGCATGTTGAAGAAGGTAACGTAGTGAAGCGACATGTGAGGTGGCCAGCGGACGGCTGCAGCCGCATAAGGGCTTCTGCTCGATCTCTTGCCATAAATGTTGGCGGGGGCATGTTCGCTGTATTGAGGTTAGCGGGGTAGTTCTCTCCCAAATTTAGAGCGCTTCGCTTTTGGGATTTTTTTTCTAGGACTGTTTCAGTTGAAAACTAGATGGATTCGGGAAATCAGCCAAGAAAACAGCAACGAAAGAAAAGAACCGTGGTTGAATTTGATGCAGCATGTAAGATAATCGTGTATATCACTGGCTGCAAATTTAGTTTTACGGCAAGTTGCTAGATGTATGTATGTGTTACCATGTATCCGGTTCAATGACTTAAAATGTGATGTATAGTGTTGCAAAATCCGTCCGCTGCAAGTGAATTTTGTCAAAACGTACAATCGCGCATCGAAACAGCCGTACCTGCACTTTCTTTGCTCACTCCGTTAAAGATCTCTTTGGATTGAAGAATTTGGAGGAAAAACATAGGAATCCAAATTATATAGGAAATTTTACTATTCACTCCTTTGGAATATATGAATAGGCTGAAGGAAAAACATAGGGTTAGTTTTCTATTCCTTTGTTTTCATAAGAGTTTTGAAGGAAAAAAATCAACTCGCACTTTTTTTTTAAGATTTCTGTAATTTTCCCGCAACCCATCCAAAGAACTAGGGGTGGGTATTTTTTAACTGAACCCGAAAAACCAAATTGAATCGAATTAACCAAAAATTTCGGTTTTTTCGATTTTTGGTTCGGTTTCAATTCTACCATAATTCATTTTATGGCTTTCGGTTCGATTTTTGCATTCTAGAAACCGAAATAGCCATAAAACCAAATAAGAAGCGCAAGTTTTAGCAATTCCCCATTCCCATCTCCCAGAGTTGTGAGCACCCAACCATATGGTCCATACCCCATTCCCGCCTCATCCTTCGCCGCCGCCTCTGATGCTTAGCGTCCCATCCCTTGGGTTGCCCTACCTCTAATCCCCTAGGCTGCTCCGCCTCTGGCACTCCACTGCCGCTCCTCATCCCCATCCACGGCCCAGACTCTCCCAAATTCTAGATCCGGTGGAGTGGGGAGAAGAAGAGGTCAAAATCCTAGATCTAGGCTGTTGTGCGGTGCTGAATCAACTCCTCCCCGTAGTCGGGCGGCGCTATGAAAGGGAAGCCAAGATGAGCCGCCACCGACGCAACCTCACTCTTGGCGGCTGCCCTTGCCATTCTTGGGCTCACTCGTGATGAAGAAGTAGGCCTCGTTTTCGTTGCACTAGCTATTGCGCGCGAAGAGCTTCCAGGGGCGAGCTCCTCCAATTGTCCTTGACAACAACGCCGTCGAAGGGGATTGGCTGGCCGAGCAAGCGGGAGAGGAAGAACTCGACGAGCCTAACATCACTGGGAGCGAACTTGAAGCCAGGAGAGACGACCACCTTGTCGTCGGCCATTGAAGGGACACCGCCGCCGAGAGGCCATGGAAAGGGTCCTCATTAGCTGCTACTACCGGACTAGGCTACTAGGAGGCCTGGGAAGTGGTCCTTGTTGGCCTGCGTTGCCACTGGATATGGTCCTTGTGAGCGGGGGAAGGCTGACCTCGTCGGCTGCCACCGCCAGATCCAGCCGGAGGTGAATGCTGCTTTGATGCTGTTGCTTCAATCTTCAGTTCTTCTACACCATTTGAATGCATTTTGATGTATGTAGTGTGCTAGTTATATGGTTACATGAAGTTCGGTTAACCGAAAAACCGAATTAACCGAACTGAAGTTTTTGGTTAATTTGATTCGATTTTCAGATTTAATTTGGTTTGGTTCGGTTGTCAATTTTTAAAAACCAAAATAATTTAAAACCAAAAAAATCAAAGAAACCGAATACCCACCCTACAAACAACAATTTCATTTTCGTGGTTTTGCTGTGTTTCCAATCCTCTCTTGTCAGTGTTGTCACAATGGCCATGCAGTCTTACCGGGCTAGAAAGAAAATGTTCCACGCCGTGCAAAAAGACGCAGAAACTATTCACGGCGTCGCGCAACCAGCTCTCGCCGAACAGCGCACGTCCTGTCACGGATCCCATAACCCAAAGGCAGGAGTAGGAAGGAGGAGTACGGTATTCACCCGGTTCATTGACCGAAATAGGGTAACTCCATGCGCGGGAGCGTCACGTCCGCGGCCTGCGCGCATCGCATCGGATGCCGCCGCGGCGGGCTCGTTTTCGAACCGCAAGCGAGCCGAGAGACGACGTGCGGCATGTGCAGTGCCGCAGTACGCGCAGACAGGGACGCGACGGGGCAGCGCGGTGCAGGGCAGTGGCCGCAGGACGCGTGCTGGCGTTAAGCAGCGCGGCAGATCACACGGAATCTCCGCAGGCTCTTGGCCGTTTGGAAGCTTTCGCTTGTCTAGCTCGGTTACATTCTTTTTTATTATTATTTCTGGTCGCTATGTTATGGTTATAGTAAAATAAGGTCCGATGATATGTGTTATCTGTCATGTCCTTCTATTACCGTAGTTGCGTGCATCATGATAAGTGGAGCAGGTTCATCGTCGTAGGAGATGCCACGGTTCTATAGCACGATGGGCTCCTGTCGCGATCCCCGTGTGCGGTAGAATCATCGGGCAGTACAAATGCAGCATGACCTACCGTGGTCCCTGCTATCCCACACCGCGCCAAACTTGTGGGGGCCACACTTGCCACATTGGTTAGAATACGTGCTACGATCAAGGTGACTATCATGTTATCGTCGAGGTATCGTGGTAGGAGAGTGAGGCAAGTGCACACGTGTAGCTTAAGGTTTCAAATTTTATTTTCGGATTACATTTCGGGCATGGTCGAAATACAAAATTTTCAGCGAGTTTTTAGAATTTCGAACAAAATTCAAAAGGCAAATTTGAAATTCCTTAAATTTGAAATCGGGAAAACCGAAATTTCGGTGATTTTCAACAGCTGTAAAATGGTCTCTCGAGGCTAAAAAATAGGGAAAAAATATAAAAAAATCATGCAAGTATTTATCTACATTTTCTATTTATTTGAATGCAAAATACTAAGTGTTTACACATAAAATTCTTAAGTTAGGGTTTAGGCCAAAATACAATTTGAGGCTGAAATAAATCATTTAAGGCTGAAATCCAAGTTAAGGTTTAGGGTTTAAGCCAAAATACAATTTAAAACTGAAATTCAAGTTAGGGTTTGGACCGAAATCTAATTTAGGATTAGGATTACATAATTTTTATATGATTTTTTTTGCAAATATTTTACATGTATTTCTCATAAAAGGCATAACAATTCTCTGCAAAAAAATTTATGCAAACTAGTCTAAAATACCGAAATATCGACCGAAATCATCGAGCTCTGAAATTTATCGAAATCACCGTAGCAAACCTTAATTTTAAATTTCTTTATTTCGCTGGGATTTTAAATCTCGTCCTTGGCTGAAATCCTAGATTTCACAAAATTTCATCAAAAATTTGAATCCTGGTATCGCTTGCCGCTACTTTTATGGTCGAGAAAATAATCAAATTTATAATTTTGTTTGAATAAGAGCTAAATAAAAAAAACGTGTTGCATGACCATATAAGCTAAAAACTCGGTCGTTTGCACTAGCCTAGCCGTTCACCTTTCACTTGCTTTTGTTACAACACATGCGCGTTGTCATCCTTCTCTTACGCCAAGATATACTACTCCCTCTAATCACAAATAGTTACTCCCTCCATTTCAAAATATAAGGCACGCACGCATTTCAAGATTCAAACTTTAAAATCTTTGACCAATGATTTGTCTAACTATATAAAAATTTTGTGATATAAAAGTGATACCATTGAATTCATATTTAAAAGTACTTTGTAATGATAGTGATTTTGTTTGTATGAATGATATTGGATAAAAGAAATCAAAGGTCAAAGTATAGTTTAGGAGACCGTGCCAAGTCAAACCACGCCTTATATTTTGGAATGGAGGGAGTATCATTTTAGATTTGCATAGTCAAACTTTCAAAACTTTGTTTATCAAAATCTGTTTAAATATTTAAATTAGATACATAAAAATCATATGTGTAGAGTTATATCAAAAGTACTTTCATAATATTATAGCTTTATTTGATTTCATAAATATATTATAATAAAATTAGGATCAAAACTATGTTTTAGAGAATATGAGCGGAGAGAGTATACTAGCACTGCTATACTGCTACGTACTGCTATGCGGACCGGTACTCCTACTTGTAAACTGTTGACTGTACAAGCCATTGCTTCTTAAATTTATACAGATCTCACGCAGTGGCGCCGACTCTACAGCTTGGAAGTAGGAAGGTCCTTTGTAAGCAAAAGGATGTTCCTGGAAATCTGACTCCCTGCGCAATGTACGGGAGGAGTAAATTCGTTCGCTTGCGATCTTCTTCATTCTCAGACGCAGGCAAAGCTTGAGTGAATTGCGATTACTAAGGGCAGTCTCAATCCATAGTTTTCATGATAAGTGTCTAGAGGAGAGAGAAAATAAAAAATCAATACATAGTTTCTCAACCCATGGTTTTCATGAGTAGTGTCTAGAGGAGAGAGGGTGCAATAAACCAATGCATGCACCACAAACACGTCTTGGTCAGCGCGCAGAAATGTCCAATGCATATTTTGTAGTTTCTTGTGTCTTTGGTACTCACGCACGGCACCCGCTTGTATGAGACACTGCTTTTCGCTTTTCCTTCTCTCCTTCCTTAATTTCTATGCCACATCGATTTTTTGCTTACGGCAAAGCTAATTAATTCTATATGTACACTACCGAGGTGAGAGTTGGGACTGCCCTAACTCAGACGAGGTTAAAGACGCCTCGGACGGACCGACTAAAAGGAGAATGTAAGAGCATTTACGACGAGCAGGTCCATGGCCTGCGTATCCGCATGAGAGCGGCGGGATGGCAAATGCGTTCGATCTCGTGCAACGCACTGTTTGCTAGCATAGTACTCCCTTCGGCACAGATAGTTTTTGAGTTGGACATTGATATAGTTTTATAACATAGCTTTAACCATTAATTTTATAGTATTATAATATGTTTATAAAATGCAATAAAATTATAATACTATAAAAGTATTTTTAGATAAATCTGCATATACAGTTTTCATGTAGCGAATTTAAATATTTAAAAGATATTAAAAGCCAAAGTTTTAAAAGTTTGTCTACATCTATATCCAAAACGACAACTATTTGTGACAGGATGGAGTATATGATTGATTGTAGACATTATATACATCATAATTTGTTAAGTAAATATTTTTACTATTTTACTATTAAAGAAAGTATAAATAAGTACTAGCCAGCGGATAAATAAATGAAAGATCTATATTAAATTTGAAAAATCTGTAAATAAATTCCACGACCTCTGCTACTACTCGTAGTGGTCTAGTGGAGTACGGTGGTATTGCTCCTGATGAACGCCTCACCGCGATGGCAGGGCGGGCTATAAATTCGTCACGCGGCGCGCCCTTCTTTACGGCCTCGGCATGCAACGCCGCCGACGCGCGTCGGTGGCGGTCGGCAGGCGGCATCGCGGCAACTAATGCGTGCGCGCGGTCAGTAGCCTCACGGATGGGACTGTTCACGTGGGCATTTTCACGCAAGCTCCAGTAATGGCGCTGCAGTTTTTCGAAGAACGGATGAACTTGTATCTATCGGCTATGGTTCCAGTAATTGCAAAGTTTTGCAAAGCTGTGTTGCCGAGTCATCACTCTCCTAGTCCTTCGGCAAGTTTTTATAATCAAATTTAGCTTTTTGATAACGAAATTGCAAAAATAATCCTATCCTCAACCGCAGAAGGACCTAAAGGTGACACATAATAACACCTTTGCCGCGTCATGCGACTACGTTGTGGATGGATGGAGTTGTTTTTATAATTATGTTTATAAAAAGGTTAGATTTGTAAAAAGAAATATCACATAGATCTAGGAAAATGATCAATTCATGTGTTGCTTAACTTGTTGCGTTGCAAGCGGCAAGGACTAGGAATAGGAGTCAGGCGATATATGTGGGCCTAGTTTACGATGGCCTCCGTCAAGAAGGCCGGGTCCAGTTTCGACATCCCGGCCTACTGTGAATTTCGGCCGACTAAACGGCTTATTTGCTTTATATGGATTGTGCCTTGGGCTATTTCATACAGGGCTTTTCTTTTGTCTTCTGGCCTGAAGTCTTCTTCTTCTCAGGCGACCTGTACTGTGGTATACTGGTATAAGATGCATGTGCAACAAATAACCAAGCGAGGGGACCACCTCTTGTGTCTTGTGACGTTGTAAGTGTCCGACTCCACACAACAAGGTTTAAATCCTGGTGTCCACCTTTACACATACGAGTATGCTTAAGTAAAAATTTTATGAGATTTGTGGATTATTCCTAGCCTTCATCCGTTTAGACGAGTGTTAAGGAGATACACTCGTATCTATGTGCTTATGGTGTGCATGTACGTGTGTAGTGGCGTGTGTGCGTACGTATTCTTTGAAATCGAAAAAAAAAACAAATAACAAACGACTTGCGTATGGCCCACAACCTATTAATTAGCAACGTATCCTCGCAAGCACACAGCTTCCCTGTCACACACCGCCAGCACAACCAACCAACAAAAGTCACGAAATATTTCGAATAGATGATTTCATAGATTGACCTACCTATGTATGAAGTTTTAAGATCAAATTCATTATATATCTTTAAACTTATTAGAATTTTCTCTTTTTTGTAACTCCTGATATATAATGAATTTGAACCTACAATTTTATACATAGGTAAGGCAATCTATGAAGTACATCTACAATTGAAAAAGCTTATGTGTACAGAATACGTTGCCCTATTAAATATGCGCCGGAGCCAGCCGGCCAATCCCGTCCAGCCCGCTTGTGAGGCCTGCATGAGATTCGCTAGGCGCTTCGGCTCGGCTCATCGCGCCCATGTGTCTTTCAGCACAGCCCGGTAGCGTGTGTCGTTCTCATGTTAGGTTTATTTTTTTTTTCTTGCTGATTTTCATCTGTTATCCTTCTTTTTATTTGGTTGCATTTTTCCTCCAACCATTTTTCACCATTTGTTTTTTTAATATTTTTTTTATCTTGTTCCGCTAATGGCATTCTACACTCCAACAAGCAGCTCAGCGCAATCCAACTGTATCGGTCAACATAATACAATCCACAAATCAGCCCAACCCAACGTGAAGAAGATTTAGATACGCCACCCAAACATCGTGAGCAGCCTCCCCCTCCCCCCTCCCACGTCTCATCTCCGCTCTTTCGAATCACAACCAGAGATGTAATCTTGCCCGATTTCTCTCGCATCTGTGGGTAAAAACCGTAATGAAGTTGAGTATATTCCTTGTTTGTTACTGGACAAAACAATTTTTTTGTCCGACGGATAAATGGGTGCAAAGCATGAGAGAGCTCCACTTATACTTGTTCTGCCCGACTACTGCCAAATTGCCAATGAGTACCGACAGATGGGCCCATATCTAGAAACCCTGGCGGTTTGTTTGGCTGCAACGGGGAACAGTGATGGGAGTTTAGAGGAGGGAGTTCGTGAGTGGAATGGGCATAGGATCAAGTTTGGTATTTTGTCCCAACCCCTTACCTGGTTAGAGAGATGGGAAATCATAGGGAATTAGTCTCTAACTTGATGGAGATATATCTATCTTCTATCTATTATATATTGTTAAAACGCTAGAAAAAGAAGTTATCATATTTGCTTTTAAGGATTAGAAAGTACTTGATTTTTGGTAGGTTCAAGTTATAATAGGTTCTAGTGTGGCGATCCGTATAATTAGCATAGGATAACGACAGTAACACTATTATTACTCTGAGATAATTACATAAATCTAGGCATATTTGCTAATTAAAACATCGAGCTTACCCGAAGCTTTATCAGTTAATACACCGTGTTCAGAGTGTTACAGCAGAACAATAACTAGAGACTGAAATAAAACTTATTACAATCCATTACCACATAGGGCTACAAGTCTAGTATGTTAATTATACATACGATCTAAGGATAATAAAAATATAATATAAAAGTACTAATTGTCCGTAAAGAATGACGAAGCAGATGTACGATTTATCCAATAATCTAACCCCCTAGTCTACAACCTCTAGTTGTCTACAGGAGCAAATTTCTAAGCAAAAGGAGAGTTAAACAAGGGTGGGTACAAAGGGGTCATTTGGTTTGTAGCCATGAAAAGCCATGCCAAATATTTGGTCATGGCCAACTCATGGCATGACCAAATATTTGGCAAAATGAGGTCATTTGGATTGTATCCAATAATTGGCATGGCAACAAAAATGGTGTTTGGTTCACGACCTAAAAAGTAACCAATTGTTGGCTTGGCATATTGGCAATGTTTGGTTTGATGCCAAATATTTAAATGAGCATGACTAAATTTCATTAGGGATCTCATAACAAACCAATAAAAAAGTATTGCACTCCATCGACAAGCAAAACCATACATTTGAACCTTAGTCCTGTGCTCCTAGGACATAATTGCTACTAGGAGAACAACTTATTTCCCAACGGACACACATCTACACTACAGTTCAAGCTTTGAGTCCACTACAGGGGCTAGTTACACTCAATTTGCTATGTTGACTTCATAATACGCAAGAGGCAACAAAACAAACCGATGAAGTCGATACACATGTCCAAATAAGCAAAGCGATCCCGACTAATGTCACCATGCTACAAGAAGATTGGTTAGCTTCTTCATCGGTTAAGAACACCTTTGCTTGCAGAAAAGAAGTCCTCGGCTTACCACCGGCAAGAACCAATATAGACTTGGTCAATTACTGTGACGCGACTATAATCACCTGCCCGAGCAAAAGACTTTCGAATTACACTGTTTCTTCCATCTAGCAAGTGTGCAAATAGTTAAGAAGAATGTCGTCATCCTTTGGAAAAATCACACGAGTGATAGGTGATAATTTGGTGAAGATGTACCTAGCACCAACAAAATCTTGATCATCGCTTCATCACAAAGATAGTATTCTACCACATACATACTAGCATTTATACAAAGGCTTTCTGCCGATGATCATCGGTTCATCACAGATTTCAAGGGTAAAACTGGATATTTAAATTCAGTATCGCTCAAGTTGGGATGTTACCTCTAGAGATCAATTTTTTCAAGACAGAATTGGTGCATGCTTTGCATCAAGATTGGAAAAGTACTACACTTGAGGTAAGTAAATAGCCTGCAGTACATGATAAACCCTCCTTAACCTTTTATCTGCTCAGCCAATTTAAAGGTTTTCATAGACATGAATGCAGTTTAACGATTTTTCCAATGATCATGCTGATCGAAGACAGAGCAACAGTTGGACTACACAAAAGAACAAAATTCCTAGTTAATTTCTGAATCATACATCTCCATCTAGAAAAAACAGGCCCATCTAGTACCCAATAGCACATTGATTGCAGAGAGCATTGAATTCCATGTGCGGAAATTGCCGTAACATTTCTGTTATTGGAAAGTATCAACCACAGAATGCTTTATGTTAATGGCATCAAACAAATCGACCACATGAACACAATTCGGAGACTTTCAGTAATTACAGCTGTTCTTTATTCTTGGACAAAGAACCCAAAAAGCTTTCAATTATCCTTGAGTCAGACAATGCACATCTGTTCAGTGTTCTACAATGCTGTCAGGCTGTTCATCTTTATTAGGACCTACATGCTGCAAGAGAAAAGACAAAAAAGCATATCAGTATCGTGACATTTAGAGATTTAAAGCCTTCTGAAATTTAGACCATCTCAAAGCTAAACAGCACCATACTATCCATGATACTGTACTAAGAATTTCAAATTACACATCTAAAAACAGAATTTTAAATAATGGAAACTATTTGTGCAAGAGAACTGGAACTCGGACGGCTCCATCCCACCAACATCCATGGTACAGCTTTTTTATATATCGCAAGTCTAAATCAGGGGGTTCAATTTTGCAAAAGTAGCATTGGAGCTTTCAATTTGTTCTTGCTCAGTTGGACAAGAAACAATGGTCAACAAGTTCATGTTCTTTCTTACATATAAACAGAAGTAGACTAAATTGTGCAAAAATGTAATTTGATGCTAACCACACTTTATTAAGGGTAGATGAATCAACAAGGAGAAGATTTATAGGATTTTTCAAATAAGTTCCTATTGTAGTCAAAATAAACATAAACTGATCAAATATAAACGGCAGTAAAAGAATGGAGAGTCAAGTTAGAAAAGGGGGAATATTAATATTTAATAGTACCGTTCCCCATCCAGTAAGAAACTAGAACAATACTTCTGGAGAGAATATAAGAAAATTTGTGTCAACAGGGCAGACCAAGACAAAATTTGGCAATGTAATGCTGTGCTCAGCATGCTACGCAAGAGCATACTAAAACCTTGTATAAAATATGCTATAAAATAACTAGATGTTCAATCAGTTTCCTTCAGATTTTTATGATGCAATTTTTTTTTGGGGTTCTCTTGAATGTTTTGTGACGCAACATGTAGGTTATATATACTTCACAGGTAATACAAATCTTGCATGATGTAACAAATCCAGGAAACAAAATTTTGAAACAACCATTTCATCTGTAGCAGGCAGTATGATGGACCAAGTTTTACGAGACCTATCATATTGCAACACTGTCCCGAAATTATCATTAAACTAATATAAGTACAAACCAAAATTTTGGAAGTCTGGCATGAAGCACGATCCAGAATCTAAGATTGTAAAGGAGTGATACTAAAGCCCAATCATATCAAACAGAAAACGGGGAAAAAACATTAGCACACTACAAAAGTGACATATGTTAACAATAAAGTTACTGAAATTCCAAATCAGATTAAACTTCACCCGAGAATACCCAGCACACCGAAAATATCACCTTCCATCGGCCGCGGCCCTCGACGACCTCCTCAGTGCGGCACCACCATCTCCTCATCATCTGTCCTCAAAGCGCCAACAACAATGCGCGTAAGCGATTCAGACACGGAGATAAATAAATAAACACCCGTAACCTCATAAATCACCACTGCAAGGGCGCCGCAATCCACCCCAAATCGAATCCGATCAAAACAATACCCAAATCGCAAACCCACTATGGAATCAGAAGCACTCGAACCGGTTAAGTCCGGAGTGGCTAATGGCTAGGTCGCGGGGTTGTTACCTCGGGCCCACGGGGTCACCATGGTCATGTAGCGGTGGACGGGTTGGGGATCGGATCACGCGATCGCCACGGAGAAGATGGGGATTTGAGACTGGCGCTAGGGTTTAGGGAGAAGCAAAGGGTGCAATGAGGGGAAGCAGTGGCGCGGGACGAGCTTGGTGGCGGGCGACTCAGTGTGGCGGGGACTCCCATGGAGCCGCCGGGAGCTCGGTGGAAGAGAGTGCGGAGAAAATGGGGAGAGCGGGAGGGATTAGGTCACCGCCGCTCGGGGCTCGGTGGATAACGCGAGAGGATTAGGGTCACCCATGGCCCAATTACCAACGAATGGCGAATCTAATCATCGCCCGCCATGCCATGCCAAGAATGGCGGCGAATGCGTTGAAAAAGAATGGCGAGCCAAAATGTTCTGGATGGCGACCAAAATTTGGACTTGAATCAAACAAATGACCAAATTGACATGGTATGACCAAAATTTGGTATGGTCGGTCAGGGCTTCAATCCAAATGCCCCAAAGTACTCAAAGAACATAAATAACAAAATGCATTATATGAATTTTTCCATCATTTATCACATATCCATCTCTCTCTCTCTCTCAAATCCATTTCTAGAAAAAGAGGTATTTATTAAAAATGTAGATTTTAGCAAATGCACCCAGGCTTCATCACCATTTGTACCCCGACTTCAATGCACATTGGCGGTACTCATCTCATATGTATGCTACCGGTTGTACCCTAACTCCAATGTACATCGGCGGTACTCCCTTCATATGTATGTATGTATTACCAGTTGTACCCCGACTTCAATGCACATCAACGACACCCCCTTCATAAATATATGCATATAACATTATCAACCGTGTCCCGACTTTAATGAACATATATCAGCGATACTGTACCCCGATTTCAATGCACATCGGTGGTATTACCCTCATATATATTACCAATTATACCCTGGCTTTAATGCACATCAGCGATATTGTACCCCAACTTCAATGCACATCGGCAGACTACCCTCACATATATATTACCAGTTATACCCTGACTTCAATGCACATTAGCAACACCCTTCTTATATGTGTGTGTGTGTGTTTGTATATGCATATAACATCACCGACTATATCCCGACTTTAATGCACATCAACGATACTATACCCTAACTTCAATGCACATTAGCGGTACTATCCTATATATATATATATATATATATATATAGAAAATTATAAAGATATTTTCTTTATAGACTATATATAGAAAATAATTACTCCCATCTCTGAAATACTACCTAAACGAATGTTTAAATACTCTTTATCACTTTGGGTACACTCGCATAATAATTATAAGATACTCCAATGTAGCCACATGAAAAAATTGCAAGGAACTTCATGATTTTAGTGTATTTCACAAATACTTCATATATGCATATAAAAAGGAGTATGTCTAAAAAATATACATACCACCTCCAAAAATGTACATACCACCTAAATGATCTTATATACTGTGATACTACGCTGACATACCCTCCGCCGCATGAGATACCCCATACGCTAGAGATACGAGATAGGGAGTAATTACTCCGAGAGTAGAAAAGATTTTTCCTATATATATATATATGTAGGAAAATATTCGCTGAAAACTCCGTGAAAACCACACTTAGAAGTTTTGAAAATTCTCAAAAATTACCGTATGTAGGGAGGTGAGCTTCTACAATCCTGCAAAATTTTAAGATGAAACTCAATCGCATTTGAAAGATATGAAAAGACAATACACACACACACCAGTTGTACCATGACTTCAATGCACATCGGCACTCCTTCATATATATATATATATATATATATATATATATATATATATATATATATATATATATATAATAATCAACTCATCGCCTTAGCAGTTCATCATCATCCATTTTTCCAAGAACATCCGATTCATGGTTTTCTTAAAAGAGACTTTTCCAATGCATTGGTGATATCACCTATAGCAAATAAGTTTGAATATTTAAATATGGTTAAGAGGGTGCTTGCCTAGAAAGAGGTGAGAATAAACATCCTCACACGATTGCTGCAGAAGATCATCGATCGGATTTGATTTAACTCTTGAAATTATAAAATACCATACTTCAGAAGGTTGTTAGTTTATTATGTATTTTAGGGTGTCCAACCTTCTCTAACTTGGTTTAATTTGATATATGCAGGTTGTTTAATTTAATTCTAAGATATATTAATTTATCACATTTTAACTTGGTGTATTTTGATTTCAGATATTTTAACTTGCTGTATTTTAATCTGTATTGCTTGTTAAAATTTTTAGTAGTGCTTTCATCTCAATAGGGTTATTATTTCCTTTCTTTTAAATATTATAGCGGTTGCTAATTTTATATGATTCTTTAATTAGAATTAATTATTCGCTGGTGTTTATTCTCTTTCTAAATTTTTACGGTAATTTTTTATGGACGATGTTGCAGTTTATTATATTTCTATATTTTTCAATTTTATCTTCTTCTTTTTTCTCTTCTTTTCTTTCTCCCTTTCTATTTTTCCTTTTCCTTTTTCTTTATTTTCTTTATTTTTTCTCCTTTTCATTTCGCTTCTCTTTTTCCTATTCTTTTCTTCCCACCAGCTGCACCTTATCCTCATTCTTCTCCTCTTCTTTCTGCTCCACTCCTCTTCTTGTTCACTATTGTTAGTTAATGGAGTTAACAATTATTATTTGTTGTAATTGGTATTTTTGTAAGTGGTGATATATGAATAGATGAATGATATATTTGTTAATGAAATGGGAATGATGTTTAAATTTTTGTTGAATGTTTTACTTATGTGTGCTATTAGTTTTGTTTAATGATTTTTTTGTGCTACACTTCATACACACTACAAGAAACAGGAAAAAATTCGTGGGCCAAAAACCCACGAATTTAGGCCAAAATCCACAATTTAAGTTAAATTAGTGGGCAAACCGTCAATTTAGTTCACGAATTTAACTCGACGAAATTAATCAATTAAATTAGTGGGTACCACAATTTAAATTAAATTAAATGAGTTCTTGAAAAACCCACGAATTTAATCATAAATTGGTAATGAAAAACCAACAATTTAATCTGTTAAATTAAGTAAATGAAAAAAACTCACATTTTAATCATTAAATTGTGTAATTTGAAAAACCCACGAATTTAAGCATAAATTAGTGAATAAGAAACCCACAATTTAATCTGTAAATTCGTGGGTTTTATTGGCTCACTAATTTATCAAATATTTATACAAAAAATATATATATATATCCATATCGATATCACACTCAATACATATAACCATATCGATCACACACATATATATATATCGATATGCATCTCATTCAACACAACCATCTTCACATTCAATCTTATTCAACATATCGCAATATTACCTCTACTAAAAGATCTTCAAATACGCTTTATAATAGAGAGTACTTCACACATGTATAATTACTCAAACAGACCTTCCAACCAACAAAATTTCTCAAAAGAAATGCCTAAAGCTGCATATCTATACAGATTTTAACTAGTCGATTACAATATATCATCAGTCTCACATTAGTTATAGATTCATTATCACATAAACTCGTTCACGCTTATTTCTCTTACGTTGAGAGACATTGCCCCATCGAGCCTCTGAATTGTATCAAGTTGTTACATCGGACTTCAACTTATCGAGATACGAGGTTTAATACTACGAGATGAAAAACCGATTCTGCATTTAGTTTCTTTCGCAAAAGGAGAGGCGGACATTCTCATCACTTGCTAAGATCTCGTATACACATTGATAGCGTAAAACATGACCACATGTTGCTACAATAGCATCCTCGTGTGGGTCTTGCAAAATGAGGGAAATCAATGATTATACTCATCAAAAAGTTGTGGAGTAATAAACATGCCGCCTAAAATTAAAACCAATTACCATTTTTCTAGTCACCAGTAGGGCGTGGCGGCGAGGGCGTAGGGGGCTGCAGGGCTGGCAAGTGAAGTGGCGGGCATGAGCGGGCAAGGCAAGGCGGGCAAGGCGCGGGGGGTGGCGGCGGGGTGGTGAGAGGGAGAGGAGAGAGAGAGAAGAGAGAAGAGAAGGGCGGCCAGTGTCTAGGGTTAACCCTTTTAAATTGTCAAGCATTATTAAAAAACCGACAAATTTAAAAAAATAAATTGTGAGTTTTTGGCCCATTTAATTTAATTAAATTGTGGGTATTTTTATAAACCGGCAATTTAAATATATAAATTGCGGGGGTTTTTTCCCACTAATTTAAAAACCCACCTAATTTTCCCCTATTTCTTGTAGTGATGAGGGTTGTTTCATCTAGCTCCTCGCTTAAACTTTATCACATGCACATATTCCACTGGCCAAAGTTTTCCTCTCTTAAGGCAACGATCGATGATCCAAGTATGGCATGGAGCAGTGCAGCTATGTGATTGGAATAACCAAATAATCGTCCGATACCCTGGTGCTAGTGCGACATACAAGAAATAATAGTGCAACATACTCCCTCCATCAAAATTTATAAGACGATTTATTCTGGCGTATAGACAAAAGGATATTGAAAATGACTATATTACCACTAATTATTATCACTTAACACTATATTTAATGCATGAATGTAGAGACTATAAAGTAAAGTTGGATATTTATTAAGGATATAAAGAGAACATCGCACTAATTTTACATTAGAATATAAAATATACCTTATATTTATGAACAACACCATTACACTACTACACAAATGAACAACAGTCCGGTTGGTAACTGGCTTTAGTCCCGGAGCGCTCGTGATGTAGAAAAATTATGACGAACTCAAGACTCAGACACTGAACCTCCTGCATGCCACCACAAGACACTCCCAACCCACCCACCCACGCGTATTGAATAGACTAGAATATGCATTCCTTTTAAAGTATCTTTGAACGAGCCTTTAGTACGGTTCAGTAACACTAACCGGACTAAAGGTACCTTTTAGTCCGGGTTCAGTAACACGAACCGGTACTAATGTTTCACATCGATGCGGTTCGTGTTACGAACCGATATCTAAGCCCACGACATCATGTAGCCAATGAACCGGTACTGAAGCCCTCATCAGTACGGGTTCAAATCTAACCGGGACTGATGAGCCAGTATGGAAGGTCTGATCTGTAGTAGTGTTAAAAAAAAATTCACCCTATAAACCCTAACATGACGGCATGCACACAAAACTCATGAGAGCGTAACTGCGACAGTTCTTCATGGTGGATTGTCTAGGATTGAATGATGTGGCGGAACGATGACGTAGAATCAGCCAATCTTTTTTTGTTTTTTTGGCATGAGAGGGCATGCTAATCGTTCGTGAGCAGTATTGTAAAATGTCGTCGATCGCCCACGATCAATCATAAGTTATAGACATAATCACGGGAGCAAGAACAATGGACACACAATGTAAGAGGTGGAATTCTCTCTCGCTTTTATTGATTCAATAGTTTACAATGAGGGGGCACCCGATATATATGGCGGTGTGAGAGAGAGTTCGAATTCAACCATATTAGAAAGAGATAGAGTCCTAACCATATTTGATTTAGGTTTTTTTATCCCACAACAAACAGCACACATAGGAATGTTGCGGCGCGGGCTCAACGAGAGAAAGTTAGAAAGAGATTCGTCACTTCACTGGTTGTTTTAATCAGTTACGCAGGTTGATATGATCACCTTCATTATATCCCCCACTCAAGTGTCTTGGCAGGTACGTATCTCCCCCTACAAAGCCTATTTATTTGGTTTCTTCCCATGCTTAATTTCCATGATAAGTGAATGTTTATGTTAATTAACAACTTTTTGTTAATCAATACACCACAAAAAGAAGAAGCTATTAGAGCAACTCCAACCCAAACCCTATATTTTCCCCTAAATCACTAATTTAGGATGGTATAAAATTAGGGATACCCTATATCAAATTTGTCTCTAACCCATACTCCTATTACTCACCCCTATTATATATTTAACCATTATTATTACTATGCACCCATGAATTAATGAATAAAAAATATGAAGAAAATAATAGGGGGAAGGAGAGAGCTACTAGATGTAGGGGTGAGAAGGGGCCTCTCTAGAATAGGGGATTCTAATAGGGGTGGGTTGGAGCTCACATTTTTCCAATTCTCTTTATAATTTAGGATAGGGAGAGGTTTAGGGGGTGGGTTGGGCTTAGGGGTGGAAAAAAAACTCGAAACTCGTGAGTTTAACGAGTATTCGGAAACTCGACTCGACTCGAACTCGTTCCTTAACGAGTCGAGTCAAGTTGGGTTTTGAACTCGTTGAGATAACGAGTTAAACGAGCGAGCTAACGAGCTTAACGAGTCAGAAAAAACACTATAAGTCTGTAACACTAACCCGTTCCTTCAACCTTCAGACCCGATTCATTTTCCCCATTTCACATCCGCAATTTCCTAATTCCCAACTTGGCTGCGTCTCCACCCTCATCCTTGCTTTCGACACCTTCGCCGCCACTGTGCTCCTCTTCTCCATCGACAAGCATCATAACGAGCTTAACGAACTAACTCGAGCCAACTCGAGTTTTTAACGAGTCGAGCTGAGTTGAGTTTTCAGCTCGTTAAAAAAACAAGTCGAGTCGAGTTAGCTCGTTATCTTAACGAGTTTAACGAGTCGAGTCGAGTCGAGTCGAGTTGGCTCGATATCCAGCCCTAGTTGGGCTTGCTCTTAGGGGTCTAAATTGAGAGTGAGATGAGATTTACGCATACACCATTATAGATGCACATCCCATGGCCAATAATTACTAATAACAATTCTAACCTTTCTTTGGAAGTTGCAATGGTAGTAGAAACGCGCATCATGAGGGAGACGATGTCCTCCCTGGGTCGATGTCTGCTCGCTAGCAACAACATATTAGTGTTACGATTTTACAAGCCTTTTTATGTTGATAAAATAATGTTAGAGCTACTTATCATTGTTTCATCTTTTTAAAAATCTAATATATCTACAATCCAACTATCAAATCTAATCCTTTCAAATTGTGATATTTATTTGAAAAAACAATTGTGCATGTACATTGGAATCAATCGTTTATAATCTTTTCCACATAAGAGCATGCATGTACAACGATATGACATTAGCTATCTACAACCCTTGTCACGTAGGACATAGAATGATATTAAAGAGAGAGGGGGAGCATAAAGAATTAAATCGTCTCTCTTGTAGTAGGCAGCTTAGGCACAAGAACATAGGTGATATAGGCAACTAAAAATTGCATTGTATGGGGGTTGTCTCTCCAACACATGTTTTGATCATAAGAGTGTCAGAGAAGATTAGATAAAAAAATTAGAGAAAAACTGATGTGGAGTGTGTTGGAGTCAGTGTCAAAAGACAAGTTATTAGAAATGCTATCTCTTATGTTTGTCTACAGATGGCGTGGAATATTAGAGACAACCTTAATATACAACCAGTTATACATGCCCTAAGATTTTTGATTATGTGAGATGAGAGAGAACGATGAGAGAAAGGGCGAAGCTGTCTATATGCAACAAATGGTCTATAAGACCCTTACATACAATTTTTTTTGCTATTGTATTCATGTTGTCCGTATCCTACATGTTTTCTGACCCATTTTGTAGACGACACGTACAAATTATTGATCACTATTTAGAAATTAAACACAACCCACACATACTATAAGTTTTCTTTAATTTTGTCTATAAATGAGGTGGAGGGTACGACAGACAATATTTGTCTATACATTGTATAGATGTTTTTCTCCTTTTTAGAGGTGTTTTAAACTCTTATATCTCTAAGCCAACTATCCAAACTAATCCTAGATCAAACAATTCCTTCGAATTGAGTATGACTGTATGTGTGACAGCATCTCTTTTATTAGTTAAAATTAGGGTTTGCCAAATTAAGGACTAGATGTTTATTGTTTTTAGAGGCTTTTCAAATTCTTATATTTCTAAGCCAGCTATCAAATATAAGTCTTTAGTGTTAGGATCCACTAAATTAAGTGCTAGATTCCTTTTCTAGCGTATTTCTCTTTTCTCTTAGCATGTCAATCACTTGTCATCAGCTTTCATTTATTATATAATAGAAGTTTTTTCTAGGATGATCAGAATGATCTATATTTGCGTGAGCTATCTAATAGAAATTGGAGGCATCATGTTTGTTTTTTAGAAAAAAACTAGGAATCTGCATATATATTTGACATGTAAAGAAAAGGGACAATCTATACTATTAATTTGATGGATCTAGACTATAATGATAAAAACTATCACATCAATTTTAGGGCTTGATAATTGGCTCATTATAATGTATACTCCTTAATCACAAAATAGATGCTGTCTTCGAATATGTTCAGTGAATGTAAAGATTCCTAAACAATAATAACAACTCCAGTTAAGGTACAATGCTCTAAGTAAAACTAGGGCTAAATCTGCATGTTCGTGTGGAAAGTGTTCTTTCTTTTTTGATGTAGTACGGAAAATTTCTCTTATTAATGGTAGAAGGAAATGTTTATGTAAATTATATAAAATAGGGTCCTTTCTGTTTTATGTGTGTATGAGAGATATAGACATAGGTGTTGCTTAGTCTTAGTATGTCTTAAATGTCTATAGGAATAAGTTCCATATTATATGACTTATTGAGTTACTTTACTTACTTGTATTTTTTCATTAGATCTGAATCTAACAGTAGGAATATTACAGTGTAATGTAGCACAGAACTTTAAGATAGATGTAAGATTTGAGTTTCGAAATAGTATCACACAACAATATTGGATGAAATATAAGCATTAGAAAAGTTACATATATGTACCAAAAAACTATTCAATTTCTAATATCACCAATATATGAAACCATAAAAACTAGTTATGCAATTGCACGGACTATATATTTATCGAGCCAGTTCTTACATAAGTCACAATGCATGACTGGGATGCAACCAAACCAGAAATTTTACAACCTATTAATAGAGTGTCCATATGCTGCAATGGATCTCAACTACAATGTATACTTTTGCTAATAGTACAAGCAAATAAATGTGGAGCATATAACTGGAGAACACATAAGCATATATGAGATATGGTTTTGAATATGCAATTTTTATCTGATGTGTCACAATACCTATGTAGATGGGCTTAATAGAGCATAGCACAAGTGATTGCAAGCAAAGAGTTACATGTCCATTAGAATTTAGCAGATAATGTGATAACTGATTTCATAGAGCGAATGGTCAACATGATCCCTAATCCATTCATTCAAAAGAAAATACAAAGCGTGTATGTTCAGGAGCTACAACCTCCAGAAAGTACATGTAAACATAATGACAATAGAAAGGAAAACAATGCTCGAAGTTAATTACTAGAGAAACTATAAACAGAGGTACCTAGATGATATTAAGGACATAAATACATCACTAAGTTGAGAACAGGTTAATTGCCACCCTTCAAATGTCTTCAATAGTTTCTTTGACCTCACCATGACGACCAAATGAGAGCAAATTTTTCCAAAACTACAAGAAAAATATCATCACCATTTTGCCAAGTTTTACATGCGCTTGCACTATAACAATAAGAATATTGGTCAAATCAAACACCCAATTCAACTTACTAGAAAAGTAAAATTTGGCCAATAATATAACTGGTACTAGCATAAAAAAATTACATTGTCACAGACTCATGCAAAATAATGCTATAGTAATTGAAAAAAGAAACATAAACTAGCAAAGACCATTCCAACCAAAATGCTAATCATCAGCCGACACTGCCTTCTACCCAAAAATTGTGCCAACTCCGAAGTAGCTGCCATCAAGCTAAAAGTCAATAGGCAAGGTAGCAATGGCGTGAGGTAGTTAAGGAAAGCAAAAAATCAATAGAATCTTAACTATTCAGTTTTAAAGGTTGCAAGTAGAACTCAATCTTCCAGGTTGATGAAACAATTTCATGATGACTGTTTCAAATCTACACCTTATCAGAAAAAACACCACTAATTGTTGGTACAAAAGGCTTCACATATGACACGGGCAAATCAATATGAACTAATAATATTTTCTGTATTTCTTGCCACACGAATTTACAAAAAACTTGTCATATATGGTTCCACATTCCTAGTGAATCGGGTAATGATATAACATATTTAGGTTGTGCTATGGAATGATGATTTTAATCTAAAACAAGTAAGAAAATATGTTTGGCTGCATTCTTGTTTCACAAAGGGAAGTAACCTAGACAATCCTTTTCCACATAACCAGATGGCATGGAGCCTCTCAACATACTATTTTTTCCAATATTGATTAAAATGAGCAGATACTTCCATAATGCTCAACAAAAAGAGGAATTTTTTTTCTACAATGGTATGCAGCTGACAAACAAACTGTCAAGCTAACATTGTAAACATGAAATTAGGGGACCTTGAGCCATGGCCAGTAGCTGCAAGATTCTAATTTACAGCTAACCTCATACCATCTTTCAATTTGGTATTTCTCCCTGTCGGTGTTTCGTATAACCGGCAAGTAAATTTGTAGGTATAGGGGTCGCGCGTCCCCTCTCCTTGAATGGTTAGACTAAGGGAGTCCCGGATGTATACTGGTTCGGGTTGAATGTCCCTACGTCCAGTTCGTGGTGGTGGATCTCATTACTCAAAGTGTGGCGGATTACAAGCGAGGGCTAAGGACACGCCCTTAGCGCTCGTCCGAGTGAGGGAGCCCGGAGCCAAGAACGCTCGCTCGGGTCGGAAGGACCGAATTGGGTCGGGTGAGCAAGCGAGGTAGAACGAGGAAAATGAATCAGTCCCCTTTTCCTGAGGGCCCTGCCTCCCTTTATATAGTCGGAGGGGACAAGTTACACGGGAGTTTTGGAGAAAAAGATAGGGGTACGCTACGCCCGGGCGTCCCGGTCTTCGGTCTTGGTGATTGACAGATCCCTGCTCACCCTATGCTGGGGTCAGTAGACACAACGGATAGCGCTCCGTTGGGAAGGCGCGCACCTGCTCTCCGTGTGCTTGTCAGACGGCGTGACGGGACGGGCGCTTTATCCTGGCGGCCCCCTGGTCACTCAAGGAAGGAGCCACTGTCGAGCACAGCTGTCATGTCCTTGGGCGCAGTGACCAGCCCAGCATCATCCGGGCCGGCGTGATGGAGGCGCGGGGTTCAAGCTCGTTGGAGTCCGACACAGGACAGTCGAGACTGCTGGGCGCCGGACCCGTGTTCAGTCGAACTGCAGGCGCGGACTCGAGACCGGGTCGGAGCCATCCTAGTGGGCTCGATCGGGGCCGGGATCCTTCGAGATCCCTGGCCCAACAAAAAGCTGGGCTTAAGATGGCCCATTCCGGCTAATATTGAGCGACAACCCCACCTGTGAAGGGTGGGGATTTTGGTAACGCCCTCTCCGGCACTCTGCATTGCTGCTAGCCTTGCCGCCGTTGTGCTCGGATGACTGAGAGAAATACGATCTTGAAATATATGTATACTTTGCTGTGGGGTACCTCTGGTATGAGTATTCGTCAGTAGCCCCCGGGGCCATCCTGAAACGCGTGTGTTCCCGAATGGACCCCTTGTCTCTGGCGGCGTGGTCTCCCTCAACTGGCGTGACGACGCTTCGGCTTATCTTGGCGTTCACCTTGGAGATGATGGGAGGCCCTCCTTGTGGAACTCTGAGGTGACCGTTCTGGTCGACCGAGTCCGTCCGACTAAGTTGTTCGGCCTCGGGTAAGTGCGAGGCCGCTGCAGTGTAACCCCGCCCCAGTGGGTCAAGAGCGGTGGGGGTTACTGGTCGGTGAATATCCGTCTGGCGAATCTTGTGGACTCGATCGGGTCCGAGCCCCGGCAGTCGGAGGGTTAACTTTGTCGGCGGAATCCGGCCAGACTTGGTCGGCCGGTTGCCGGGATCTGTGGCCTACCCGGTGGAGTGTAGCCCCAAGCCCCGAGTAGGTCGGATATCTGGTCTGGGGTTACCCTTGCTAAACGAGCCCGATCGACTTGGTCGAGCGAACACTTGGGTGCCTTGTGCAAGGTTCCAGCCGAAACACATTTTTAAATCGTGGTGAGAGCGTCCGTGGTTGGCGAGGATGCGGAGATGCCAGCGAGAGGTTCTCGGTTCCCGAATGCTCGTATACGCCGTGCCGGACGCGGCCGTGGTCGGCGAGGATGCCCAGATGCCTTCGAGAGAGTTACTGTTCCCGAATGCTCGCTTTTCGTGCCGAAGCCGATCGCCGCCGTGGTCGGCAGGGATGCCTAGATGCCTTTGCGAGGTTCCGGTTCCCGAATGCTCATTTTACGTCGTGGTGGACGAGTTAGTAGGGCTGGTTTAACGCCGCATGACTAAGCGAAGTTAGTCGGGATGGTTTAACGCCGCAGACTAGGCGAGTTAGTCGAGTACGGTTTAACGCCGCAGACTAGCAAGATAGTCGGTGGTTTAACACCATGGCTAGGCGAAGGGCATCCGCCCCGAGTCCTCGTCGGCGAGGCTATTCTGGGAGGAGAGGCCGCCGTTGGTCCCACGTGTATACCGTCGCGCGTGTGGGACTGGAGGGGTGAGCTAACGCGTGTTTGCCATCGTTGGGTCGAACACCGTGCTCGTGGAGCCGCAAATGGGTTATCCGAGTGGGCCCCTGGGATCCCCGATCGGGATCTCTAGCGGATCGTCCCTCGTCGGGCGTCCGGCCACTGGGGCGACCCATAAAAACCTTTCTTTACTCGATCCAGACGGACCTCGAGCCGTTAAATAACTTCGGCGCACTGGGTTTTCCTACCCTTCGAGGCTCATGAGAGAGTGTAGTATGGTCTCGAACACGAGTCAAGGCGATTGGGTCGTCCGCCAACCCAACTAGAGACCCACCAGGGTTCGCTGGACTCGCCCTCACTCGTTTACCTTTCTGGGCGCTAGGATCCACTTGGTGGATTTTGCCTTTGGAACCCGATCGGTCTTGATCGCTAGGCATTCAAGCCCTCTCCCACCTCGAGGCCGCTACGGCCCGGTGGGCTTTTCATACCTGCTTCGGCTTAATTCGAGCTGGCCCGGAGGCGAAGATCGAGAGGTCGCAGGCGCCCCGCCGAGCGATGCCTGGCGATTACGCTGCATTTAATGCGCGTGAGGAAATTAAATGCGAAGCGAAATGATTGGGGGCGATACGTCTTACCAGCGACGTGGCATGGCGCTCCGACGAAACGGGCGACGCTTCAATCAAAGCGACGAGCGATCGGTCGATGCTTGTCCGGCTGGCGCGTGCTTCGGCAGGTGCCTGTAGATTCGACGTGGCGAGTGCTTGGGTCAAGAGGGTTACCGTTTTTATCCCGCATGTCGGTGATGTCGCATTGTCGGGCCCCTTGCTCAACCCTCCGGCGGTGAGGTCGGGTTAGCGGGCCTTCAGCCGCATCGGCGCCTTCGCGGCTTGTCCAGGCCTTCCTTCACTATGTCGGTGCGATCGGCTGGCGAGTCGAATCGAAGAGCCGTCGCCAGCATCCTCGGCCAAGCGGCGTCCTCGCCCAATAATAACGTCGCATTTAATGCGAGGTGGGGCGTGGGCGAGACACGTCGATCGCGCGGGGCGTGGAGTTAATCTTGGCGTCTTGACGCGCACCGAGTGACTCTCGCCGACCGCCCGCCCCGCCATTATAAATATGGCGCGGGGCGACCATGCGTCGCCGCTCTTTTCGTCTTCTGCCTTGGCTTTGCCCTTTGCGAGAAAAGAGGAGAGGGCGAAACTCAACTGTCGATGGCGGCGGAGCGGCGATCGGAGGGTCGGCAAGCGGGAGGCGGCGGCCAGACACCTGGTCGGACCCAAGAAATCCGTGCATCTGTGGTCCTCCATGCGTCGCGAGGAGGAGGGCTCATATTGCCCTCGTCGATCTTCGCATCCGGAATCCTCTCGGAGTGAGTTTCTTTGTTTGACTTTGCGAAGGCCCCCACTTTCTTTCATTGTCGATATTGATCCGCTTATTGCTTCTCCTAGCGCCACCCGCTAGGCTCCCGCCGAACACTTTCTTTGCGCCACGGCGGTTGCCAGCGGAGATGTGGATGCCAAATCTCCGCTGCGAGGCGCGGTAGCCATATGATGGCCGCTAAGGGAGGCTTCTGCTCGAGCCAAGGCGGCCAAATGATCGCCGCTGGGAGGTGGAAATCTTGCCTGGCCGGACTCGGCCTGTGCCACCGAGGAGGAGCCGGCGAGGCGCGCGAGGAGGTGGCGACGCAGGGAGCTGGGTTAGCGCCTCGAGGAGGAGCTGCCAAGACGCCAGGCGTTGTCGCAGCGGGCCCGTGTCGAGGCCGCCGTGGAGGACCTCAGATCGATGTACGAGGAGCGCGTGGCCTTGCGCAAGAGCCTCTTGTCCATGCTCCGCCCAGCCTTCGAGGGTATGGGCAGGAGCTTGGAGCCTCTAGGGGTGAGGCTGCAGGAGCCGTTGGAGCCTACTCCGCCGGGCACGCTTCCCTGCCACCTCACCAACCGTGATGCAGCAGCCAACCCTCGCGCCTTGCGTGAGCGCTCCGTCCACGAGGGGTGGTCGGCCTCCATCGACGCGGTGGAGTATGTCTGCTCGTTGCGTCCACCGCGACGCCTCCTTGACCCGTCCGCGGTCGTCATGGGATCGAAGGGACGCCGACAGTGCGGGCGGAGGCGTGCCAGCGGAGAGGAGTGGCAGACCAGTGGCGTCACCGAGAGCGGCCATGACGCTCCGACGATTTACACCGTTAAGGGTGATGCCTAAGCTTAGCTTGGGAACGCCCCAGGCACCCGCGCCTGACTTTTGTTTCTGTGTAATGCATGTACATTCTATGTCGTGGACCTCCGGGACTTTGTTTGATATTCCGTGTTTCCTTTCTGTGATGAGCGCTCGTCGAACGACTGTAGCTCTTAGGAACTGCTGGGGTCGTCAGAGCGTAAGTCGGAGCGCTAACACTCTGAAGAAAATGCGAGAATAGCCAGGGATTTAGCGGCCCGGAGGCGCGCCCTAAGTCGGTAATGGGTCGCCTCGCACGGGTAGTTCCTTCTCCCACAAGATACTACTTCGCAACCGTAGCCACTAGGGCGTAGGCCGTAGCACTTGGATCGAGTAGGTTACTGCTTCACGGGGGACCCGATGGTCGGTTAAGACGCGGTCTTGAGCAAGTGGGCAAACAAGCAGCCCCTAAGTCGCGTGTGAGGACCAAGGTGTGATCGGCACGTAGTGCTCCGAGTCCAGGGGTTTTAACAGAAACGTGAGAAGAAAGATGAAAATCAAGGATAGAATCTCCTTAACTTCTCGATATTCCATGCGTTGGGTACAGTGTTGCCGTTTGCGTCTTTTGAGTCGAAAGGTGCCGGGTCGGAGGACCTCCACAATGGTGAAGGGCCCTTCCCACGGGGGGGATAGCTTGTGCCTACCAACGTTGGACTGAACCTGGCGCAGGACCAGGTCGCCAACATTGAAGGACTGCCCACGGACCTGACGATCATGGTAACGCCGCAACGTCTGCTGGTACTTGGCCGATCGCAGGATGGCCAAACCGCGCGCCTCGTCGAACTGGTCGATGGCGTCTTGTTGAGCTTCGAGCCCCCGAGCTTTGTCGAAGGCTTGCAGCCTCGGGGCGCCGTACTCCAAGTCGATCGGCAGAACGGCCGGCCGACGAACACCGGGAAGAACGTGTGAACCGGTCGGCCGACCGTCGGTGTTGTCCGCGAGTTCAGAGAGCGAAGCGCGGTTCGTTGCCCATCGCCCGCCGAATTTCCTTAGTCGATCAAGATTCGCGGTTTGAGCCCTTGAAGGATCATGCTGTTCGCCTACGACGACGTGGCCGTTGGTCCGCGGATAGCTACTGTTGCCAGCTTGACGCGGATGTTGAAGTCGTTGCAGAACTCGAGGAACTCCTTCCCCGTGAACTACGTCCCGTTATCGGTGATGATGGAGTTCGGGACTCCAAAGCCGATAAACGATGTCGCGGAAGAAGTTTGCTTTGCATCGGGCGATGGTGGCAACCGGTCTAGCTTCTATCCACTTGGTGAACTTATCCACCGCAGCGAGTAGGTGAGTCGGCCCCAGCGCCTTTTGAAGGGCAGGCCGTGTCGAGCCCCCAAACGGCGAATGGCCAAGTGATGGGGATCGTCTGCGGGCTTCTTGCCGGGAGGTCGTCTGTCACGAGAGCAAAAATTGTCACCCGCCAGCGGTGCGAGCGATCACTTTCGGCATCGCTACGGCGGTTGACGGTAGAGAAACCTTGACGGAAGGTCTTTCCCACGAGGATCGTGGCGCGGCATAGTGTCCGCAGCCGCCCGTGGATGTCGAAAGCAACATTACTTCCTTGGTCGATCGGGATGCACCTCTGGAGGACTCCGGAGGGGCTCCTCTTGTAGAGGTCTTCTCCGACCAGGACGAAGGACTTCGCCCGCCGAGCGAGGCGTCGAGCCTCGGTTGGGTCGGCGGGGAGTGATCCGTCAGTCAACCGGTCGACGAAGGGCTTCCTCTAGTCGGAGTCGGCAATCAGCACGTCGTGGTCTGCCCAGAAGGTCCCGTGTCCGACCGATCGATGGTCGGAGCGGGCGCACCCGGTGGGTCGGTCGGTCAGTCGGAGGGCGGGTCCAGATGGATGGAAGGCTTGTGGAGGTCGGAGACGAAGATCCCGGCGGGATTGCTCCCCTGCTGGAGGCAAGATTCGCTAGGTAGTCGGCTTCACCGTTGAAGCGTCGGTAGCTGTGGTGAATGGAGGCAAGATTCGCTAGGTAGTCGGCTTCACCGTTGAAGCGTCGGTAGCTGTGGTGAAGCTCGAAACCCTTGAATTTCTCCTCGAGCTTACGCACTTCACGGCAATACGCCGCCATGCGGGCGTCACGAGGCTCCGAGGCCTTCATGACTTGGTCGACGACAAGCTTGGAGTCGCGGCACGAGGCCGGCGTAAGTCGGCCGAGGTCGGTCGGACGATCCGAGACCGCGATTTGGCGCCGTACTCAAGCGACGTTGTTGGTTGTCGCTGGTGGAGCCGATGGCGTCTTTGAGCTTGTTTCTAAGCGGAAACAAGGACGACCCACAAAGACCCGCTCTTGGTGTACGACCCGTCGAAGTACATCGTCCAGTACTCGGGGTCCTCAAGCGCCGGTGGTGCCTAGGCTTCGGTCCACTCAGCGACGAAGTCGGCCAAGACCTGCGACTTGATCGCCGTCCGGGGGACGTACGATATATCGTGGCCGTTGAGCTCGAGAGCCCATTTGGCTACCCTTCCTGAGGCGTCACGGTTGCGGATGATTTCGCCGAGTGGCGAGGAGGTCTGCACGAGACGGGTGCCTGTCAAGTAATGGACTAGCTTCAGCTGTGATGAGGATTGCATAGAGTAACCAGACTGTGGTCGCACCGAGCCTTGACTCGGAGAGTACTTGCCGATGAAGCACCGTGGTTGTAGGCCTTGAGCATGCTGCCTTCCTCGGCTCGCCTATTAACGAAGGCCGCTAACGACTTGGGTCGTGGCGGCGATGTAGAAGGCGGTTCCTCGGCGCCGGCGTCCAAGACCGAGGTGAGGTCGAAGGTCTTCACCGGTTGAGGGCTTCTTTGGGCTTCCTGGTCCAAAGCCAACAATCGGACTTCTTGAAAGCGGCTTGTAGAGCGGCATCCGCGTTCGCCAAGGCGAGACAAGAACGCTCGAGTGCAAGGCATCCCGTCAGCTTCTGGACTCCTTTGAGGTTAGCAATCGGGCCCATCTTCATGATCGCGGAGACCTTCTCCCGGTTGGCTTCGATGCCACGCTCGGAGATGATGAAGCCAATGAATTTTTCTTTAGGAACCCCGCGCACTTTTCGGTTAAGCTTTGATGCTGAACCATGGGAGGTTCGCAAAAGTCTCCTTCAAGTCGGCTGACGAGATCGTCAACCTTCTTAGTCTTGACAACGATGTATCGCTAAGCGTGCGCTCGATATTCGCCAATTTGGTCATTGAAACACGTGCGCATACATCGCCGGTATGTAGCACCAAGATTCTTTAGACCAAATGGCATCGTTCACGTAACAAAACGAGGCGAATCGGAGTGATAAAAGAGGTTGCGTAGCTGGTCGGACTCTTTCATCGCTATCGGTGGTAGCTGAGTAGGCATCCAAGAAAGACAGGATTCGTGACCTGCGGTAGAATCGACGACTTGGTCGATGCGAGGCAATAGAAAAGGGTCCTTGGGACATGCCTTGTTCAGGCTCGTGTAATCAACACACATTCTCCATTGCACAGACTTCTTTTTATAAGCACGAGTTGGCCACCCACTGGAGTGGCGGACTCTCTTTATGAACCTATGACCAAAAGCTTGGCGATTTGCTCACCAATGATCTTGCGTTTCTCCTCGTCGAAGCGGTATAAGCGTTGGACGACGGCCTTGAGCCGGGCGGATGTTTAGGAGTGCTGGCGACTTCACGGATACTGGCATGTCGGGCGGCTTCCATGCGAACATCTCGATTAGCGGAGGAAGTCGACGAACGCGCCTTCCTATTTGGCGGGGAGCATGGCTCCGACGCACACGGTCTTGATCGGATCCTCGAGATCGACCGCAACTTCCTTCGTGTCCTCGGCGGACTTGAAGGATCCGGACCCCGACTTGCTGGAGTCGGGGGCAGACTCCGAGGTTTCCCTCCGGAGATTTTCGAGTTCGGCGGACGCAATGAGTGCCGACGCCAACTCAGAATCGCTTTTTCGCGAAGATAAAGTAGTTGAAGGCGCGCCACGGTGATGATTCCCCGTGGCCCCTGCAGATCTTCGACTTTGAGATAGGTGTAGTTGGGGACCGCCATGAACTTGGCGTAGCATGGCCTTCCCATGATAGCGTGGTAGGGCGAAGAACCCCACGACCTCGAAGGTGAGGGTTTTGGCATGGAAGTTATCCCGTTCCCAAAAGGTAGCAGGCAGTCGATCTGCCGAGCGGATGGCTCGCAGCGGGGCGATGCCGTGAAAGGGCGCCTTGCTCGGTCGAGACGCGGCGAGGATCCTCAGCGTCCGAAAGTCTCAACATACAGATGTTGAGGTGCTGCCGCCATTCATGAGCACCTTAGAGAGGCGCTTTGGCGGACGATGGGTGCTACGCACGAGGATATCTCCGGGTGCGGTGGACGTGGTCGGGTGGTCGGCCGATCAAAGGTGATCGGTGACTCACCACCGGAGGTATTTGGACGCGGAGGGCGCCAGTGTGGACCTCGCGGAAGGCAAGCTTCTACCGTAAACGTCGACGAGGCTCGCGGTCCGGCCAAAATCATGAGGCGGCTTGGGTTGAGGAACTCGGCGTCGCCTCCTTAGCCCGATCTCCCGACGCGTCTGCTTCTTTCCTTTGCCTCGCTGCGGCTCCTAAATAAGGCGCTTTAGGGTTTTGCACTCCTAAGCTTGTGCTCGACTGGTACTCGTGATGTGGACATGGGCCGCCCATCAGTTTTTAAGTGGCCGGGTCTGTGGCGCTTTCTTTGCCGGCCGGTGATCGGCTGTGACCACGGTGACCCTCGCGCCCCGCTTCCTTCCGCTTCCGCTTATCGGAGCGGTTGGAAAACGTCGGCGTTAGGGCGACCTCTGCCAGCCTTCCTTTGTCGAAGATGGGCGCCACGGCCTCCTGCCCGGGGCGTGGTTGAAATGGCGTCAAGAAGCTCTTTAGTGGTCTTGGGCCGCGGCGCAAATTTTGTGCACGTGAGCTTTGAAGTGGTGCCGTGAATGAACGCCCAGCAGCGTCGGCGTCGCGAGATGTCGAGGAGCCTCATTGCTTCGAGGAGGAGAACCGGATGTAATCCCGAAGACTTCTACCGCTTTGCAGCTCTTAAGATCCCAGAGTTCGGTGGCTTATAAGTGCCTCGGAAGTTTCGGACGAAGAGGTTCTTCAGTCGGCCAGCTTCTGATGGTGTTCAAGGGTAGGTACTCAAGCCAGCTCGAGCGAGTCCGCGAGGTAAATGGGAGTCTTGGATGACGAAGAGATCATCCGTAGCTCCCTTGCCCGCATCGAAGTCGGAATCTTCTAACCGGACTTTCGGGTTCGTGGGCCCAGCATGTACTTGGTTATGTTGGCGGAGCCCTGAACCGACGGAAAGTCCGCATGGAGGATCTCTCGCCAAACGCCCATGATCTGGGCCGTCGGGGCTCGAAATCTGATGGTGGCGCTCGGCACGCCCACGGCCCGTTGGATCACATCACATCGGTCGGCCTCTTCTAGGCCTCGGCAATGCGCGAGCGCCGCGGCTTCGCCCAGCGCCCGCCAAGACCGGAGTGTGGGAGGCATGGGGCCGTTCGGAGGGTGGCACGTCGGCCCGATCCCGACAGTCCCGAGGGCTGGCTCGGGTGGCTCGAGAAGCCCCCCGAGTGAGAACCAGATATGCATGTGTTACTGCACAACAAGACGCTCAACCAGCCGGAGGTTCGGTAGGTGGCCTTGGCGTTCTGGCTCGAGGATGCTGCGGGCAGACGCTGCCGCGACAACATTTTATTCGGGCGTGGGGAAATCTGGAAGACCTTGCGTCCCTCGACTGGGCTTGTTGGTGTGGACTGGCGTGCGCAAGACGCGCCAGTGCATGCTGCGTCTGGCCGACCCAACTCCAGTTGGCTCGAGTTCATCAAGCTTGGCCTTTTGGGCCTCCAAATTCGCCTTCTTTGGAGCTTCAGCTGTGAGCTTGAGGCTCTCATCAGCGCTTTCATATTGGATCTCCGCCTCTCGCCAACTTGACCAGGCAGCAGTTCCTGACCGACGGAGGTGGCGGTCCGCTCTTCCACTTCCGCCATGTTGCACTCGCGAGGGTACAACACGTTGGAGGTGTGCTCTGCGTCGGGTTGAAGGCGGGGTGGAGGAACTCTCCAACAAAGTCGTGAGACAGAGGCTTCAGTGGCCGACCATGGCCATGAGGTGCGAGCCTGCGGGAGGAAAGGCCGTCATGACGCTGTAACCCTTCGCACGCTGGCCGCTAGGGGTAGCACGGCGCTGGATGGGCTCCGGTATTGTGGTCTGCACGGGGTCCCCAAGCCGAAGGTCGCCGAGGGTGCTGGCAACGAAGTCCAGGCTCGAGGCGAACGCCTGAGCTTGAAGAGTGGCGGGGATGAGCACGAACTCTCCCGCTGGGGTGGCGATGAAGTCGAGGGAGCCGAAGCGAATCCAGCTCCTTGACGCAGGTGCGTCGTTGTTGGTGAAGAAGGCCATCAAGGAGGGAGACGGGAATCCGGGGATACGAAGATGACACGCGAAGGCCCCTACCTGGCGCGCCAACCGCTTGTTTCAGATAACCGCAAGTAAATTTGTAGGAGTATAGGGATCGCCGTCCCTCTCCTTGAATGGTTAGACTAAGGAGTCCTGATGTATCTTGGTTGGGCTGAATGTCCCTACGCCCGGTTAAGTGGTGGTGGATCTCATTACTCGTAGTGTGGCGATTACAAGCGAGCTAAGGACACGCCCTTAGCGCTTCGTCCAGGAGGGAGCCCAGAGCCAAGAACGCTTCGCTTCGGGTCGAAGGACCGAATTGGGTCGGGTGAGCAAGCGAGGTAGAACGAGGAAAATGAATCGCCCCTTTTCCTCGAGGGCCTGCCTCCTTTATATAGTCGGAGGGACAAGTTACACGGAGTTTTGGAGAAAAAGATAGGGCACGCTTGGAGGCGGCCCCTGTCTTCGGTCTTAGTGATTGATAGATCCTGCTCACCCCATCTTTGGGGTCGATGAGACCTACAACGGACGTTCGTTGGGAAGGCGCCTTGCTCTCTCCGTGTGCTTGTCGACGGCGTGTGACGACGGGCGCTTTATCTGGCGCGCCCTCGGTCACTCAAGGAAGGAGCCACCGTCAGAGCACGATCGGCTCATGTCCGCTGAAAGCGGTGTGACCAGCCCATCATCATCCGCGGCGGTGTGATGGGCCTTGAGGTTCAAGCTCGTTGGAGTCGACACAGGACCAGGTCGAACTGCTGAGGCGCGGACCCTGTGTTCAGTCGGATCTGCTGGGCGCCGACTCGAGGCCGGGTGAGTCGCCCTAGCTGGGCTCGATCGGGCCGGGATCTCCGAGATCCTGGCCCAACAAAAAGCCGAGCTTAAGATGGCCCATTCCTGGCTAATATTGAGCGACAACCCGCTTTGTGAAGGGTGGGGATTTTGGTGCCGCCCTCCCGGCACTCTGCATCATTGCTAGCCTTCTTGCAAGTTGTGCGGATGACCGAGAGAAATACGATCTTGAAATAGATGTATACTTTGCTGTGGGGTACCTCTGGTATGAGTATTCGCTCCTCCCTATTCTAGTTGGATGAGTATTCAACACACAAACAGTTTAAACCACATAGAATTTGGAAGTAGCACATAACACATAGAGGTATGTATTGCATATGCTAACTTGAAATGGATGACTTTATTGTGTATAGCTGTGGAATTTTTTCATAAAATTTGTCCTCTACAACAAAAAACAATTACCTAGAATCACACAAATAATTATAGAATCATATCCCACATGACAACCAAGAATACACCATACAAAGAAACAACCACAACCTCAAAATCGCTAGGAATGCTCGGGATAACATTTAGCATGATCGTGTTGGTCTCCCAAGTCCCTTCCCTACAAACAGGGGTGCATTGTAGTTGTTGACACCGCAATGAATAGCGACACAACGCTGCACACTTGCACAAAACCATTGAGATATTCCTACAAGCACTCGTTGACCCACATAATCAGACCAAGAAAGTTAGATAATTTCAAGAAAATACCAAGAAAGTTAAGTTTTTTTGCTTCCCCCTTTTACCTACAGTGGAGGCAGAGCACAAGGGTATTGGGGGCGCAAGGTGGTGGCATGGAAGCGAAGGGCATGGAAGAAATGGAGGGGATATGGAGGCGCGATTGATGTAGAGTTGGACCCTGGGCAAGTACATCCAACCCTTCCAATGCTTGGTCCTTCAACACCTCGCTCGTTTGGGCTAGGCTTAGGCTGCTCACCCTCTCACTGTTCTCCATCGATGACGGCCGGCGACAGGTGCGGCATGACCCACGACGGCAATGGTAACGATTAAGGATGGGGCTCCTTTCTCTCCCTCTCACTTTTCTCCATTGATGGCGGTCACCGGCCAGTATCAGGTGGTGGCGCGGAGTCATGGCTGGGGAGGTCGGGTTTGACGAAGTAGCTACTAGGTGGGGAGGCCGAATGTGGTGGCGACGGTGATAGGGATAGGGAGAAAAAGTTAGGGGCCATCAAAAAGGAAGATGGTGGTGTTGCCAGCGGTCACCTTCTTCTTCTCCGTTGTCAACAAGCAAGGAAATGATGCCTGCTTTCCTTCTTCTATGGCGGGCTCCAGATGGATTCGTGGCGGCAGTGATGGGTAGGAGGAGGCGGTGCAGTGGGCAAGCCACGACGGACGATGGTGGAGGTGAGGTTTGGATCGAGTAGTCTTCCTCACCTCATGTTTAGGACATGGGAGGTGAGGGGAAAAGAAAAACTGAGAAAGGAGACCGTGAAATTGGGTGGTTAGGAGATGGTGGGAGGTGGATTGAAATCTCGGTTTCACTCTAAATACCATCTGTGGCTGGAGAATGAAATCTCGTGAGGTCTCACCATTTCAAATAAATTCTAGATGAATTGTAAAAACAGAATTTGAATTCCCGTTTTTTTGGATCGAAATCTCGCCGAGATTTGCTGAGATCTCAACGAAACTGGACGGCGCGAAAAATGGTCCAACAACATTGAAAATTTTTGAAATTTTTGTAGAGGTTCCTGACACATAATTGATGTTTCCATAAAAAATTCAAATGATTATCAAATAAAAGGAATTTTTAAAATTCAAACATTGCTACTGCCCTGATAAAACACTGACTAGCAAGTTTGAACCGAATGAAAAATGAAACAAACCATATTAGAAAATTTTGAAATTTTTTGTGCATGGTTATGATACATCACTAATATTCCCATAAAATTTTAAGATAATGATAAAGCTTCATGAATGTTTAAAAATTTGGACAGTGCTACTATCTTGATAAAAGTTTTACCGGCAAAATTCAACCAAATGAGAAATGGTACAAACCATGTTAGAAAATTTTAAAATTTTTTGTGGATGGTCCCGATATATCATAAATGTTTATATACAATTTTCATCTGATGATAAAGCTTCAAGAAGTTCTAAAAATTATGACAGTTCTACGTGCTCATAAAAGCCTAATGATCAATATATAGATTTGCTTTAGCAATAAAAAGTTTAAATTTTTTTAAAATTTTCCATAAGGGTTATAAGGAAATGATTAAGATCTCATAAAAATTTTGAATCATGATCATACTCCAGTGAATTTATAAAATTCTTACAAATATAGTGTACCATTTATATTCTTTTTGTTTTTGATTTTTAAAATATAACAAATGATGTTCAATGCATACATAGATTTGATTGAGCAAAAAAGTTGAAAATTTTTGAAAACTTTATAGAATGGTGCCGAGTCAATTATTAAGCCCTCATAAAAATTTTGGATCGTAAACACACTCAAGAAAATTTATAAAATTTTGACAATGTTACTGTCCCAATTATGTTCATTCCATTTTTGATTTTTTAAAGATAACAAATGAAGTTCAATTATTTTGAATTTTTTTTGGTATGATCCTACACTTGTTAGGATGGTATAATAAATTTTTTACATCATGATAAAGCACGTATAATTTTATAAAAATTCAAACGTATTTCTAAAGTTTTTAGAAAATATCTCAAAAATTTGGTTTTTCATCAAATTTTCATAGGAGATAACTTTCTTAAGGGTTATTGATCAATTTACAGTGGTCAAACATCAAATTTTGGTCAAAAATATCGAGATCTCGCCGAGATTTAGCGAGATTCAATTTTTTTGAATTGTTTTCACTCGTGGCACATTTCAAATCTTGTCCTTGTCCGGTAAGCGAGATCTCGTGAAAAATCGGTGAGATTTTGAACCTAGTTGGGAGGGTGCGGTTCATCTATTGGTTTTAATGGGATGAATGGTTTTTTTAGTGTGCTGGTGTGGGACGAGGATGATTATCCTATAGAATGAGAATAATTTTTTTTCTTTTATTAGTCAAGATATCCTCAAAATTATTGTTCCCTTCACGATTCCCTTCCAACTAAACAATCGAGACCAGAGATATCCCAATTTCTATCCTCATATATCCCTCAAGAGAGATACTTCTATATATTTCTCACAATATAAATTATACAAATTTTAAAATAGATGAAAAAATAAATAATCACCATCTACGTTCCACTGCATCTGTACAACTTTTTAAAACAAAATGAATTCCGTCACCTCTCTTCTCCATTTCGTTCCTCAAGCTTATCTCACCACCCGTTCCTATACTCACTTCCTTCGCACAGAGCGCCGCCGCTCGCCATCCCCTCTCGCCGGAGGCAACCGGCTCGTCCTCCCTCCCCTGCCTCCTCCCTTCGACCTCTCCCTCCTTCCATCCGACCATCCCCCATCTTTCCAGCCCGCCTTCTCCATCCTCCCACATCCTCCCATCCTCCTGGAGTGCACCGCCGCCAGCATGCCACCTCCCACGGCCCACTGCAGCAACTCAAGTCGCCGGTAGGAGATCAAGTCGCCGCCGCCGCCCCTGGCCCCCGGAATAGGTTCGTTTTTCATCCGTTTCCCCTCCCAAATCCCGATCTGTGGTGTGTGATTTGTGTCGAATCTCCTGCCAGATCTGTGATGGGGACTCAAAATTATTTCCAGATTTGAGTGTTGAAGTATGTCCTGTATTCTTGTTTAATTCCAATTTCTAGTGATGAACCATGTCTTGTTTATACCCAGTGTTAAGTGATGAAGTTTGTATGTTTAATTGCAGTTTTATATGTCTAAATTATCAGTCTTGTTTTTCTGGACGTGCTATTGTCTACTTTGTGTGATGCCCTTCAAAACAAGTGTTGGCGGGCACCCGCGGGCGACGGGCATGGGGGAGGAACTCTGCCCGTCGCTGGTGGCGGAATTTCTGGCGGGCATGTGTATGGGGGAGCTCTTTTTGTGCCCGCTGCGCCCGATTGTCATCCCTAGTCCCAAACTCGGATCGATCCAAGGTATCATCCCGAAAATAGATGGTTCACGTTCCAAAGTCTTGAACCATCGTCCCTAAGAGGTATACCCCCCTTGTACCGGGAACTTGGAAGGTATCAATCGCGGCCCGCCAGCGTGTCCAGCACCCGTTCCTCGACCCCATCGTATCGGGAACCTTGTGACTATGGTCCCGATCTAAGTCACACGGAATGGGGGACGACGGCGTTCAGCGTCTTGGGATCGATCGGCCGTCTGAATCGAGGTACGGGTCGTCTGGGATGGTGGCTGGAGTCGATGCATGGGGCGTTACTCGGGGCGTCGTCCGTTGGTTCTTGAACATCGAGAGGAATGGGGCGACGCGTCGACCATAGGAGGTACTTTACTTGAGTTCTTCGTCTCCCACGACCCTTGTCCCGAACCCTAATCCTTAGTTTTTCCCAAATCCCCAAATCAATCAAGAGAGTTAAGACTTACCTCGCTCGTTGCTCGCTTCGCCGCCGATCCATGCGTTTTGCTTCGTCGTGGTCGCGGTGCGCCTTACCGGTTCCTTCTTGGCTGCTTCGCGTCTGTACATCAGATCCGCAAGGCGCTCTCGTCATTGCTGCTTTCCAAGCGTCGCTGCCGTCTCGCCCAGCGCTTGCATGACATCGATCACCTTGCGAACTCCATTGCGCGCTTATCTCCCGCTTGCTTGGTTGCGCAATGATTTTTCGGTAGGAGTGAAGAGAATGAGCTAGGGTTTCCTCCGCTGCTTTGTTTCGCCTCGGGATCATCTATGCCGTCCGCTTGCTTCGACGGCCGAGATTGCTTAGTGTCGTGTGAGGTCGGCCTGGGCTTAGCTAGGCCGCATCGCTGTGTGGGCTTTGCTCCTCCTCCGCGCCAGTGGGCCGAGATCCAGTTCTGGGCCGCGCCAAGGTTAACCGCGCCAGAGGACAATAATCATGGTGGTCTCGGTCGGATTGATCCAAGGTATCGTCCCGGAAATAGATGGTTCACGTTCCAAGTCTTGAACCATCGTCCCTAAGAGGTATACCCCCCCTTGTACCGGGAACTTAGAAGGTATCGATCCGCGTCCCGCGTACCCGTTCCTCGACCCTATCGTACCGAGAACCTTGTGACTATGGTCCCGATCCATCCACCAAGTCCGCTTCTTCCCGTGCCGTGCGTCAGGTACCCTACCGTCCTCCTGCGCCTCCCATTCTAGAAGCTTCTCAACGTTTCCTCCTATCTCCGTGATTCCCCTGTGGTTGCCTGCCCTAGACCTTGGAGCTCTTTAGTCGTCTCTCTGTAGATCCACAAGCTTCTTCGTCCTAGGCATGCGAATATGGGGCTATACTTGCTTGGTTATTGATGTGTGAAGTGTTTTCGTGGTTTGTGCAACACTCCCAATTGGGCGTGTAAGAAGTACCACATGGTGTGTTTGTCTGTTCGTAGGATCTTTTGCAATATTTTGCTCCCAATAAATGGCTATGCATTTTGGTTGTTGGAGAATTTGTGACTTTCTTGGAAGTCATCACTTTTCTAGCCCAATATCATTTTTTTTTGTCAAATCTGGCTACCTGACGAACGTAATTGCAAAAATAGAAGGTGACACGTGCCACCTTCCATGCTCCCGCCTCAGTGCGGTACCGTGACTTGCCACGCTCCTAGAGCATGGTAGCACTTGTCGTGGCATGGGAGCGCAAAAGGTGACCCGTGTCACCTTCCGGCACTCTGCGGTTGGAGATGGGGCTATTTTTGCAATTGCGTTTGCAAGGGGGCCAGATTTACAAAAAAGAAAAAAAAAATTCACACACAGGACTAGAAAAGTGATCATTTCACTTTCTTGCACTTAGAAGTTGCTGGGTAGTTTGGTAGTACTGTGGACTAGAAGAATGTCTTATTCAGCCAATCTAGTTTCTCTAGAAAGAATCGTTATTTAGTACCAACTTAGAACGTTAATGCTCTAGATTATTGGAGAATGGATAGATTTTGAAAGGTCTTTGCAAGAACTTTAAGTCATTTTTGTCATAAGAAACAACTCCTCTCAAAATAATGATAGAAACTTTTTCAAATGAATTATGCAGTGTTTTGATCAAGAAAATGGTTTAATTACAGGTTGTCTCACACATGTTCTAGGTTATTGGAGAATTTGTGCTTCAGATGGCTGGGGTGCTGCACAGTTCTTGTTCTCTGGCTCCATTATTGTGCATAGCAGTGTTGTTGACTGTGTCGCCGTCCGATGCGTTCTACTTGCCTGGCAGCTACATGCACACATATGCCCAAGGTGAGCAAATATGGGCAAAGGTGAATTCACTCACGTCCATTGAGACAGAGATGCCGTTCAACTACTACAGCCTGCCATACTGCCATCCCCATGGCGGCATAAAAAAGAGTGCTGAGAACCTGGGTGAGCTTCTCATGGGTGACCAGATCGACAACTCACCCTACCGATTCCGTGTGAATGTCAATGAGTCTCTCTACCTCTGCACCACGAAAGGGCTTAATGAGAATGATGCAAAGCTCCTCAAGCAGCGCATCCGTGATCTTTACCAGGTTAACATGATGCTGGACAATTTGCCTGTCATGCATTTCACTGAGCAGAACGGTGTCACAGTACAGTGGACTGGCTTCGGTAGGTTACACTCCAGCTGGTAGCTCGGAGGATTATATCATCAACCATTTAAAGTTTAAGGTCTTGGTCCATGAGTATGAGGGCAGGAACGTGGAAATCATTGGCACCGGAGAAGAAGGGTCTGGTGTCATCTCAGAGTTAGACAAGAAGGGGATGTCTGGGTATCAGATTGTTGGTTTTGAGGTTGTGCCCTGCAGTGTGCAGCGTAATGCTAAGGATTTCTCTAAACTTAACATGTATGACAGCATTGAGCCTGTGAGCTGCCCGGTGGATATTCAGAAGTTTCAGGTGATCAGGAAACAGGAGAGGATCACTTTCACTTATGATGTTGAGTTTGTGAAGAGCAACATCAAGTGGCCATCTAGGTGGGATCCTTATCTGAAGATGGAGGCTGGGGCCAAGGTCCACTGGTTCTCTATTATGAACTCCCTCATGGTGATCTTGTTCTTGGCTGCAATTGTCTTTGTTATATTCGTGAGAACTGTCAGGAGGGACCTAACCAGATATGAAGAGCTCGACAAGGAAGCACAAGCACAGATGAACGAGGAGCTATCTGGATGGAAGCTTGTTGTTGGAGATGTATTCAGAGAGCCAATTTGCCCCAAGCTGTTATGCATCATGATTGGTGATGGGGTTCAGATTTTGGGCATGGCAATCGTAACTATCATTTTTGCCACACTTGGGTTCATGTCTCCAGCCTCGAGAGGAATGCTTCTTACTGGGATGATCATTCTTTATCTATTCCTTGGCATTGCAGCTGGGTATGCCAGTGTTAGGCTATGGAGGACTATTAAGGGCACATCCGAAGGATGGAGATCAGTGTCCTGGTTGACTGCATGCTTTTTCCCTGGTATCATGTTTATTGTCCTTACTATCTTAAACTTCGTGTTGTGGGGAAACAAGAGCACTGGAGCTTTACCTATCTCGCTATTTTTCACCCTTCTTGCTCTGTGGTTCTGCATCTCTGTGCCGTTAACGCTTGTTGGCGGTTTCCTTGGCACAAGAGCACAGCAAATAGAATTCCCTATTCGAACCAACCAGATCCCTAGAGAGATCCCTGCACAGAAATATCCATCATGGCTTCTCGTCCTTGCTGCAGGGACGCTGCCATTCGGAACCCTGTTTATCGAGCTCTTCTTCATTCTGTCGAGCATCTGGCTTGGAAGGTTCTACTATGTGTTTGGCTTCCTGCTGATTGTCCTTGTGCTGCTTGTGCTTGTCTGTGCTGAGGTATCTGTTGTCCTGACATACATTAATCTCTGTGCGGAGGACTGGAGGTGGTGGTGGAAGGCTTTCTTTGCCTCAGGCACTGCTGCTCTCTACGTCTTCCTCTACTCCATCAACTACTTGGTCTTTAATCTCAGAAGCCTGAGTGGACCTATTGCTGCAATGCTTTACCTCGGTTACTCATTCCTCATGGCATTCGCAATTATGATGGCCACTGGAACCATTGGCTTTTTGACATCATTCACCTTTGTGCACTATATCTTCTCGTCTGTAAAGATTGATTGATGTGATGCATTCCTTGCCTTTTAGATTGGTATTGTCCGACCGTTCGTGCAAGCCTCTCCTGAGATGCAGAGTTTACCATTTTAGGTGATTTTGATCAGCTGGAGATGCTTTTAGGTAGATGGGATGCAATCCCCCCTAGTAGCTGTAGTAGTACCTCTTTTCAATTCCAATTGCTGTGAGCTTGTAACTGCTATAATTACTCTAGATATCACTGCAACCCAGCTTTATAAAGGGTTTAGGAGCAATGAATATGTCTATTCGTGTGCTTGCTGGATAAAAATTCTCATCTGAGTGGAAATGGCATTAGTAGCCGCCTGTTTTGGAGAAAAATCTATTATGTGAAATGATAAATTTTAGAGCAGTGTTTCTATGCTTTTCCTCTCAGTACAAGTTGCACAAATTTTAAAGCAAATGAAAGGGTAAGTAATCATCATCTACCATTCATTCATGCTTTAATATTTGTACAGCTTCTTAAAAAAAATGCATGGAAGCACCTCTTTATTCCCTTGACCAAATTTTTGTACTGTTGGAAGCGCTATCTATTCCCTTGATCAAATTTTAATATGATTGGGAACTTCTCGATTTATTTCTGTCGTCTGTGGTGTGATGTTTTCTTCCTAAATTCTTCAATGAACACAACTGGTGTAACCATTTGTGACCATGGTAGTGAACAGTGTCACGGTGGCATGATCGGGTTTATGATACGCACCTAAGATTACACAACTGAGCAAGCTGTTCTTTATTACAAAAGCTGCTCTGGTGATCATTCACTGTTGAGGTTGTACAACACTAGATTAGGTGGCATGATGAACAAGAGCATACATAGACGAGAGCTGCCTCCAAGCTTTTCTTTTTTAAATTTGCACAAAATCGATCACAATTCCTGCGAGACAGGGTTGGCGCCCTAACGCCGGCGGGCGCTTCACGTTCTTTGCCCAGACTATATGCCCGTACGGCATGAGGTGGCAGACCGGCGCGCCACCGGACTTGGTGCCGAGGAGCTTGAAGGAGACGTGCCAGGCTCCACCGTGACGTGCCGGTGTGGCACACGGTGGCCACGTGTCCCCGCTGCCGCGCGCGCCCTCCATCTCCGCCATGTTCGCCCTGGCCGGACCGGTGGTTTGGCACCGGTACACGGTGTACTGGTAGGCCTTGTCATGTCATGCGACGAAGCTCCTGCCCTTGACCGGCCACACGGTCCATTTGCACTACTGCGATGAGAGGAAAGAAATCGGAGACATACAGACATATAGAGTTAAAGCCGTGGACATAAATGTTGAAAGAAAAATAACTAAATTTTATTCATTCTTGAATAGTAATAGAGTGATATCGTAGAACTTACGTGAGTACACAATACTTTTTAGTACACGATCTCCCTCCCCTATCAACCGTGTGTCACAGGCCCTGCCGCGGGTCATACCTCCAATCGCGTGTCGTGCATGTGTTGTGTGGGATGCACCGTGCACGTGTTGTGTGCCGTGTGCAGGGCGGATCGTGCCGCGACAAGATCGCTACTATGGCATGCTGTGTCGGCCTTAGCATGACCTATTTCACTGTGCAGTGTCGTACCGCTCGCTGTATCCGATTGACAAAACCGGCATAGCCTAGGCAACCTCGCCGTGTTGGCACAGCCCATTCCAATATAGACCGTGCCAGGCTTTAGGTTGATCTGTGTCTACCGAGCCACATGTCGATCCGAAAATACTCAGCTCAATACCCACCTCTAACCATGAAATATCATCAAGATGCATGCTTAATTGCTTAGTCTTTTTTTTTAAAAAAAAAATACGCGTGCATGGTTCGGTGGTTTCTTTTATTGGTACCGCAAGGACAGTGGCGGCGAAGAGATATTTCATGGTTAGAGGTGGGTATTGTGTACTCACCTCTAACCATGAAAATCCATGTAGGTAACGTGTTAGAGGTGGTTGATCCTACAGTAAAACTATTGTTAGAGGTGGTTGAAATCCATGTAGGTAACGTGTTAGATATTTCATGGTTAGAGGTGGTTGATCCTATAGTAAAACTATTGTACCGATTTTTACTGTAACAAATACTACAGAAAATCCATGTAGGTAACGTGTCCTACAGAAACTACACAGGAACCTATCAATGCCAAAAATCAATTAATCATGGATCAGCATGCGAAAAGGCCCCTGCTGTCCTAAATAATCACCAACCCCATCCAAAATCCGACCGTTGCAGCCTCCCTGAAGCACTCGACCGTTGGGCGGCAGAGCGCAACCCCTTCCTTAAGCCGCCGCGCATATCCAACCAACCACACAGATCAACAGGCTTGCACTCTCCCCCTTCCATTTCCGCTTCCTATCTCCCGATTCCAATCTCACATCAACTCGGAGCTTCCAGAAAAGATCGTCTCTTCGCTCTCAGAAAGATCCGTTCTTGCACACTGACTAGGACCGAGAAGAAGCTTTCGATGGCGGAGCCCGCCAAGAACGACGCCCACATCGTGGAGATCCCGGTCACGGGCGACGGAGCGGACCCCGCAGGCTGCAATGCGGAGGCGGCCGTGTTCCTTGACAAGGTGGCGGCGGAGTCCGGGCACCACCCGCTCGGCGAGATCGCCGGCAGCGCGGGGCACCTGCTGCTGCTCAAGCTGTGGCAGCGGGAGGAGTCTCGTCTCGGCCGCCGCGCCTGCGCGCTCGAGGCGCTCATGGACGCGGCCCGCCGGGACGCCTTCTACCTCTGCGCGGCCTTCCTCGCCTTCCACGGCCTCTCCCTCGCGCTCCTCTTCGCCGCCTCCGTGGCCGCCGCCGCCTCGCAGCCGCCCACGCGCGCCTGCACGAGGTGGTGGGTGCCGTCGTCCCTGTCGCTGGCCGCCTCCCTCGCGCTCCTCGCGGCCGTGCAGCTCCGGGTGTGCGCCTACTGGCGCGCCGCGCGGCGGCTGCGGCAGGAGCGCGGCGACGCCCGCGCGCTCGCGCGGAGCGTGCAGGAGCTGCGCATGAAGGGCGCGGCGTTCGACCTGTCCAAGGAGCCGCAGTACGGCGTGACGAGGGCTAAGTGCGCCAGCGTCGAGGGCACGGGGGCGTGGCGCCCGCTCCGGTGGTGCTACCAGAACGTCGTCACAGCCTGCCTGCTCGCCGTCGCCGCCGCCGCCTTGCCCTGCGGCAAGCTCATCCTGTGCGCGTAGGACGGAGGCTAATAAGTGTAGGACGGAGGCTAATAAGTTTTGGGTGAGTTGTGAGCTGTGACTTGTGAATCTAGTCGCTTTTCTTGTGTATTTTTTTTCTTCAGATTTTAGCTTCTTTAGAATCTTCAGAAAAAATTGACAACTAATCCCGATTCGGTGACTAAGGAAAGCAAAATTGTAGATACATAATTATTATAACTAAAACTTCGTGAGTTTTTAACGATTGAAATATTCGGTGCCTGAATTATTGATCTTGATACTTGCAGGGTCGCCGGCTTGTTGAGTTACATAGGACTGATCACTCCTTGTGTCTTGTGTTTCGACGCATTGAAACTTTGAATGATTTACGGTAACTGCAACTCAAATGCTAAGCAATCATGGTTTCCAACCAATTCTGACTTCACGCTTACGGTCCTTATCTGGCCGTTTTAGTGTGACAATTTTATGCATTTTAACAAAGAAATGTTCTATTTTAGTTACATGAAGTGTGGCTTCAATTTAGATTCGTTGAACCGCCTTACACAATTGTTATGTCTGCGAAAAAAAGTTGAAACCCTACGCAATGGACATGGCTCCAGATCATCAATCGTTGCACCATCTGAACATGCCAATGCTTCGTCATCTGACATTTGGTAAAAGGAATCGGACAGCCTTAATTTATACTAGGTCAAGCGATGAACCGATGAAATGCCCTGCCAGAACTTCAATGATGTCATCCCAATTCTCCCAGCAACCTGTAGTCTAAGAACTTCCAAGTTTTCATTTAAGCATGCTGTTACAAGTGATTACCCCACAACAGCAACATATTGCAAATTTGAGTACAACGAATTTATCGAGCAGTCACGTCAACAAATCTGAGTACTCGTTCCCCGTGGTTAACGGTAAAAACCACAAGAATTTCAAGTATAGTCAAATTTTCAGGTTTATTGGTGAAAGAGGTACCCTGTGAAGCTGTGAATGGAGTGCTAGTGGCAATCATGATCATAAAGCAACAACGGCTGTATTTGGCTCTGCAGAATATATTTAGGTGAACATCTTTGAAAAAAGGGTAAGACTCGGATTCGTTGCTACAACTTTATCACGTCTAAACTTTGGCATTCTGTAGATTCTAAGACAGTTGTTTGATTCGTTGCTACAACTATAGTTTACCATACTTTCTTAGCGCTAAATTTTCTTGCCACAAAAAAGTATGGTAAGATATACTTCCCTAAGATTAATTATGGTAAAGTTAACATCAAACCGTACAAACCACCTGGGTTATGTTTCCATGTAAAAGTAATAATTTAAAGGGTAACTAATAAATACGAGCACCAACCAAATACTACTACAAAAACCAAGCATTTTGACCCATACAAATAGGAAAGTTTTGCTAGTGCCATTAAGACAGTGTGCAATTTCGATTTTACCACTTGTCTTTTTGGTGTTTCATTTTTGCCACTGCTGTTTTCACTCTATCCTCCTTTTTAGGGGTGTAAACAGGTCAGGTACGGACGGATAGTAGATCATTCCATACCCTACCCTATTATTTTTTCTTCAGGTACAGGCACAGGTAGTAAAAATCGGATAAGATACAGGTAACGGGTAGCATTTTCTACGAACAGGTAGAAATCGGGTTTCGAGTAGTGTGCGGACGGGTATAATATAGACAACGGTTACTTCATCGTGTAGTACACGAAGTACCTAGGATTAAAACATGCGATGAAAACAAACCATCACACTAGGACATCACATAATACAATAGATAATGCCGTATAGTCTAACAAACATACATAGACCATAGTCCAACAAAGAGTTCAAATAGTATATAATCAAACACAATGAGTTCAATAAACACACAAAGTCCAATACATGAAGAAAAATTCACATACATAGTTTAACACATAGAGTCCAACACATAAAGTTAAATTATACAAAACAAATTTCTTCAAACATATATCAAGATCTCAAGTCTCAACAACGTGATTCGTCTCCATAGCATTCAGATCTTCAATTAAAGTTGCTATTTTGTTCTTCGAATCTCAAATGGGTAAACAAAAAATTAGTAGTAATGAACCAAGACATTTTCTTAATGCATTAGCGAAGCCACATAAATAGAATAAAAATTTACCTTTTTGTGATTATATCCGGGTACCCGGATTGTGAGAATCATCCGGGTATCCGTACCCGCCGGGTATTGCCGATCCCGACCCGAACCCGAACCTAACCTACCCGGGTACTACCCGTACCCGGCGGGTAGTGTAAAATAGTTTTTCATTAGGGTAATTTTGCATCCGAGATGCACGCAGGTCGTAATACCAACCCATTTACCCCTCCTTTTGCCATTTTTCGTTAGTTAACCGTCGGTCGAATAATTTTGCCCTCAACGTGAATTGTTCCTTCTGTTTCTGATTTTTTAAAGATAACAAATAAAGTTCAATTCTTTTAGAAATTTTTCTGTATGATCCTAGACTGCTAAAGATGGTATCATAAATTTTCTAGATCATGATTAAGCTTTATATTTTTATAAAAATGAAGTAATTCGGCTCCAACTCTAGATTTTTATAAAAATATACAACCTTGATCATGTTCGGAAAAATTTATCGTACTATCTTTAGCGGTCTATAATCATAAAGAAAAATTTCCAAAAAAATTGAACTTCATTTGTTATCTTAAAAAATCAAAAACAAAAAGAACAATTCACGCTAAGGGCAAAATTGTCGACTCATGGTCAACTCACAGTCAACTGATAATCAACTACGAAAATGACAAAAAGAGAAAGAATTGTATAGACTAGTGGCAAAAATAAAATGAGGAAAATAGCAGTGACAGTCTGACAGAAGTGAAATTACACACTTTTCAGTGACACCAAAATTTTTTTTCCCCAAACAAATTGGGGTAAGCTAGGAATAAAACCCTGTCAAAGTCAAAATACCCTAAACCTTCGATCTTAGGCTATTGTTCTGATACATGAATCGCTAACTTCCATAAACTCCTATTCAACACCAACTCTTTTGGGTACATGAGTAGTACAAAAGTAGAAATTTTAATTGCTTTGTGCCATGTTAAATGTAATTAGAACTGCATATTTGTAGAGGATAAACATTTTATGTTCACATATGCATTTTTTTATATTGTATACATACCAAAATATAGTTTAATAAAACATTCGGTCCGACCAGTGACCGGAGACCTCAGTCGAGTCGATGACCGGGCCGGGTCTGATAACTATGATATCAAGTCCATTATAGTCATTGGTTATGGAACCTAAGGTACCATCCATGCATATGCAGAGCATGGAATATTATGTATCAAAATGTTTTCCTAAGATGGCAGGCACGGAGCATCTATCCAGATAGAGAATTCAAGGTTCATGGGTCAGTTGCTAAAAATGAAATCCATCTTTCTACCCAAAATGAACTGAAGAACCAGCAACACGAAGAATATATATATCAACAGGAAATGTCAGGAAGTTTGCATCACAAATGTCCTAGGAATTAGTATGCATAACAGATATTACAAACAGCATCCAGAATTACACATTAATCTAAGGAAATTTCAGCGCATATAAGCATGTAGCATCATCAATCAGAAATTCACAATTAAAGGAGTCAGTTATATCATACAAAGAACAGCAATACCTCCACATTTTTAACACTTTGCAAACAACTCTTGCTTGAAACCATTCAAAGGAGACATAGGGTGTTCATTAATCATAATATAAACAAGTAAACAGCCATATAACCGAACAATATATCAAAGGTAACCCATACCAATTAAACATGTGCACAAACGCTCAAAGTTACACAAAGCTCTGTTGGGAATCGGGATAACAAACATTGTATTGGATTTCTCCAACCTAAAAGTCTAAAATACAGCATGGCACAACAAGATTATATCTACAGGAAATTGAAATCAAACCATTTCACGGCGAATGAAGTTGAGCAACAATTATCAGAGAAGGCAACATAATAATGAATTATGGTATAAGTCAGACATGTGGCATCACCATCATACAGCCTGCCTCAAATCACAACAACCTCGCCCTCGCTCAATCCACAAATTGAATAGCTTATACTTGCGAGTAGGCCCCTCAAATGATCACCACATCTTATACTAGTTATTACGATGCAACAACAAACAAACATAGCAGTGCTAAAACAAGAGGTCATTCTTAATTAAAATAGCAAAAACTTGAAGCTATACGGTACGGCAATGTTACTGCGGCTGGACGTAGTAGTAGGCCATGGGGTCAGTGGCGGGCATGCCGGCGGCTGGGTGGGGGATCTCGGCGGCGGCCTCGGCGTCCTTGGCTTCGTCGCGCGGCACGATGTCGACGAGGAAGTCGAAGACCTCGGTGCGCGCGACGGCGGCGGCGATGTCGGACTTCTGGAGCGTGCGGCGCTTGTTCTCCTCGGCGTGCGCCCACCCGCGCTGGGAGAGCTCGAGGATGAACATCTCGCACGCGCGCGCAAAGACGACAGGCGCCTCGGCGGCGATCATGCGGACGTCCTCGTCGGCCTTCATGATCTTCTTGATGCGGGCGAGGGGCAGGTTGTGGTTCTTGAAGTCGGTGGTGGCCTCGATCTCGCGGTACTGCTCCGCCCAGAACAGCTGCAGCTGCTGCTGCGCCGCCGCCGCCGCCGCGGCGGGGGGCGGAGCGTAGAGCCCCGGCCCGCCGTGGGCGTATGCGGCGGCGCCGAGGGGAGGGTACGGGGCAGCTTGCGGCGGGTACATGACGGGAGCGCCCATGACGGGCGGCGGCGGAGTAGCGGTGGATTTGGGTTCCATTGCTAGGGTTTCGGAGGAGGGGACTCAGGGGAGTGGGTTCCGATGGTTCGCTGCTGTTGATGCGGAGGAATGGGATTTGTTCGAATCGTTTTCTAGTTTAATTCGAGATTAAGAGGTTGTCGTGAGCTAAGCCTGTTTGCGTGGCTTGCGTGTCGTACAGGGTTGGTTAAATATCTGCCGTCCATGTCGCATTAGTGCTGGCTAAGGACCTATTTATTTTTCTTCTTTGATACTTTAAAAACTGATACTCTAAAAGCTAGTCGTATATGGTTAGGCTGGATCGTGTGAATCGATTTTTAGAATCGGATTGTTTGTTTTTTATTCTGCTTTTAGAGCCAGAATCCAGAATCAAAAGCAAAAACAAACGGATCTTAAGATGACAGTCAACGCCGTCTTGCTATTTTACTCCTTTCAATTTGTAAATGAGCCGCTTCTATAATTAAAAGTTGCATAAATATTAAGTTATGAATGGAAGTGTGGGACATATACGTCCAGGTATCTGCATGGCGGCCCAAAGAAGCCTGACCGAGCAAGGATGGACCAGGCTGACTGCGGGAAGAAGCTATCCAGGAAGCCAAGACATGCTCAAGAAGGAAATCCTAGAGATAGAAACCGGTCCGGATTAGGCAAGATGCGATTGTAATCTCAATCGTTACCGAAACGGATAGGATATGATCCCAACCTCGTATCCGAGTGGGATTCCTTATTGTAACCGCCCTTCTCTGCTATATAAAGGGAGGGGACGGGGAACCATCAACATAATAACCTCATCAGCAATAGCTAGCCACATACAATTCGAGCACGATTAGGTATTATCTCCACCGCTGAGTCCGAACTCAGATACATCCGGTGTCTTATGCTACCATCAAGTTTGGATCCAGCGCCTAGCCCCTTTCATTATTGCCATTAATAAACGCCGGCGGTTAGCGGCGCCAGGTAGGGCGCGCTTGGATCAATCGCAACAAGCTTGATGGCGATCCTCAAGGCATGGCCATCTTCGCGCCTCTCCAGCGCTGCTTGGAAGCTTTGGATTTCGCCAACAATTTTGGCCAACTCTCCCTTTCGGACTCGGATTCGGACCAGGTCCAATCTGTAAGTATTTCTGCTATTTCTCTGGCCAAAGATGGATGTCGAGTGGCCAAAGAACCACTCGGATCCGAAGGCCAGTCCTGCATGTCCCCACGTTCTTCTGATTCAGAAGGCAGGACAGAGAGTTTTCAAGGTTTTCGCGAGATTTTCGTAATCGAAGATCCACGAACTGACTCCCAACATCAGAAGGACGCCGCTAACGCAGCAGAAGAAGAGCGTCTTCGTCAAGAAGGCCGCGCAAGATCTCTCCAGAATAGAGGCCGCAATGTCAATGAAGAAATTTTGCAGACAAAGGTGGGGAACCAGTCGGTTTTCCACACTCCTCAACAGAACATCGTCGCCTCCAAGACGCTCCTTGATACATTGGGGCCAATCCTTGGTTCTGATAGTCCAGCTGCGCCGATCATAGCCCAGGTACAGGCTATGGTGACGGCGGCAGCCATCTAGCAACATCGAGAGGAGCCAGAGGGAAGAGGAGATTCCCGCACTCGCATAATCAACTCGCAGGCGGCCAGCAGCAATACTTCTCGCAGTCGGGCCAGGCGTGAACTCCTACGAGGAGACGTCCGATAAAGTATTAGTCAAGATCTCCGAATGGATCTGAATGCCCGTCGGCAGGATTGAGAAGATGAAGAACGTCGCAGGCGAAAAGATGATTACGAGCGTTTTGGCATCCGCCACGACGATCGAGATGGCCACAGAGGTCATCACCACCGTGGCAGAGGAGATGAAGAAGACCGCCGGGTTGGATCACCTCCTCAACGTTCCCCACGATGACGAAGCGCCGGGCCTATTGAGGGCATACGAGCTTTCTCATCCCGACTTCGCTGAGTGGTCTGGCCGGAAGATTTTAACCCAAAAGGCATCACCAAGTTTGACGGAGAAAGAGATCCAGAGGCCTGGTTACAAGTTTATTCTCTCGCAATCATGGCGGCGGGCGGCAATCAAAATGTAATGGCTAATTATTTGCCGGTCATGCTTACGCCGCCAGCCCAAGCATGGCTCACTGGACTTCCAGCGAATTCTATAGATTCCTGGGGAGATCTTTACGAGCAGTTCATTACCAACTTTCAGGGCACTTACGAGCGATCCGGGACACAATGGGACTTGTACCAGCTTCGCCAGAAAAGGAGCGAGACACTCCGAGAATTTATCTGACGCTTCATGCAAAAGAAGAACACAATCCGAGATATTTCGTAGCGGCGAATCGCAAAGATTCCGAAGGCGCCAATGATCCTCGACTTAATCAAGAAGATGTCCCAAACCGCCAACCACGGTGAGGAGATGTTTGAGTTAGCGGATCGCTACATAACGGCCAGATGCCTTGGCCGGCGACAAGAGGATCACCGCGCATAAGGATAAAAAGATCACGCCGAGCCTTGAGAGCAAGGCGACAGAAGCGAAGACACGAAGAAATCGTGGCGGTGGCCGAGCAAGGCCAACATCGGGTGCAACGCACAGATGATTATGACACAGTGATGGAGGCAACTTGTCCATTCCATCCCAAGGGGAAGCACGCTGCAAAAGATTGTTTCACCCTGAGAAGGTTCGCCAAGGAGTCCAGAAAACGGCCGGCTAGGGGTGAACCAAAGGATGAAGAAAAGAAAAAGCAAGATCCTCCTGAAGATGATGAAGGCGAGTACCAGAAGACGGAACGCGAACTCAATTACATATTTGGAGGCTCGGTACCGCTTATGAATCTAAGCGAAGCAAAGCTTACCGCCGACATCAACGCAATCATGCCAAGAACTCCACAATACCTCGTGGTCTGAGGTTCCAATCACCTTTGACCGCTCAGACCACCCGGATCATATCCTGTACCCAGGTAGATATCCTCTTGTTCTAGATCCTGTCATTCGCAGCGTCAAACTCAAGAGGGTGTTTGGTGGAGGAGTGGACTCAACGTCCTCTTCTCCAAGACCTTTGATGACATGAAGATCCCTCGCTCGGAGCTGAAGCGGGGTTCATCACCGTTTCATGGAGTAATTCCAGGAACCTCCTCGGTGCCCCTTGGACAAATCACTCTGCCGGTCACGTTCGGGACCAGAGAAAACTACTGAACAGAATATCTCAATTTCGAGGTGGCCGACTTCCAGACTGCCTATCATGCCATCTTGGGAAGGCCGGGCTTGGCCAGGTTCATGGCCGTGCCTCACTACACTTATCTTGTCTTGAAGATGCCAGGGCCGAAAGGCATCATCTCCGCTCGCGGCGATGTCAGGCAGTCGTTTGTTTGCGACAGAGAAAGTCATGAGATGGCGAAACTCGAAGGCGGGTTTATTAAAGAAGAAATTCGTGGGTACCGCATCTAAAAGATGAAGGAGAGGTGCCAGCCAAGAAACAAGCCAAAACCAACATGAAGCCGGACGAGGGGACCAAGAAGGTGATCCTTGACCCATCCAACCCGGCCCAAACGGCTTTGGTGGGAACAGGACTCAGTCCCAAATAGGAAGACGCGCTCGTCACCTTTCTTCGGGCAAATCGGGACATTTTTGCATGGAAACCCTCTGATATGTCCGGTGTTCCTAGGGAGGTGATCGAGCATTCCCTTAATGTGGACGAGAAAGCAAAGCCCATCAAGCAGCGGCTCCGAAGATTTGCTCAAGACCGAAAAGAGGCTATTAGGGAAGAAATCACTAAGCTCTTAGCAGCAGGATTCATAAAAGAAGTGTATCATCCCGACTGGCTAGCGAATCCAGTTCTCGTTCACAAAAAGAATAAAAACTAGCGCATGTGCGTTGATTACACCGATCTCAACAAGGCATGCCCGAAAGATCCTTTCGGTTTGCCCCGAATTGACCAAGTTGTAGATTCAACGGCAGGCTGCGAGCTCCTTAGCTTCTTGGACGCCTATTCAGGATATCATCCGTCGGGCTAAAGAAGAAAGCGCATCAAGACTTCATTCATCACTCCGTTTGAGGCATTCTGCTATATCACAATGCCGTTTGGTTTAAAAAACGCTGGTGCTACCTATCAACGCGCGATACAGCGGTGCTTTCATAACCAAATCGGATGCAACGTGCAGGCATATGTCGATGACGTCGTCGTCAAAACTCGCGTGAAGGATGATCTCATATCAGACTTGGCCGAGACATTTCAAAGTTTAAGGGCTTACAAAATAAAGCTTAATCCTGAAAAGTGTGCCTTTGGGGTCCCTTCAGGAAAACTACTCGGATTCATCGTATCACAACGAGGCATCGAAGCGAACCCGGAGAAAATCAACGCTATCCTAAAAATGAAGCCTCAACCAGCGGAAAGATGTCCGAAGCTTACAGTGTATGGTGGCACTCGGCGATTCATTTCCGCTTGGGCTCGTGGGAACCCTTTTTCAAACTTCAAGAAGCAGGTAACTTTCAATGGACCAATCGAGGCGCGGCCGAACCTTCGAGGAACTCAAGACGTTCTTATCATCACCACCAGTATTGGTTCCACCAATGCCCGAAGAGCCCCTTTTGCTTTACATTACTACGACGACTCACGTAGTCAGCGCGGCAATTGTGGTGGAGCGAAAAGAAGAAGGGCACCTGTCCAACGGCCGATGTACTTCATCAGCGAAGTGCTAGGGGAGTCCAAGGTGCGATATCCGCAGGTGCAAAAATTGCTATACGCCGTATTGCTTACCTCGCGCAAGCTCAAGCATTACTTTCAAAATCACTCAATTTCGGTGATTACCACATTCCTACTTGGAGACATACTCCACAACCGGGAAGCAAGCGGACGGATTGCAAAGTGGGCAGTCGAGCTTGGAGCCTTTGAAATCTCTTTCAGGCCACGAACGGCGATAAAATCTCAAGTGCTTGCCGACTTCACCGCCGAATGGATAGAATTACAAACCCTAACATCAACCGAAGAACTTGAGTACTGGACAATGTATTTCGACGGCTCCCTCATGCTTAGCGGTGCAGGAGCCGGTGTGGTGCTCATCTCCCCAACCGGCGAACGATTAAAATATGTCCTCCAACTCCATTTTCGGCATCAAACAATGCGGCTGAGTACGAAGCACTCATCCATGGACTTCGCATCGCAATATCTCTTGGCGTTCGACGATTGACTATTCGAGGAGACTCCATACTAGTGATCAATCAAGTTCAGAAAGATTGGTTGTGTGTCGAAGACAACATGGCTGCGTATTGCCAAGAAGTAAGAAAGCTCGAAGACAAGTTCGACGGGCTGGAACTTATCCATGTACTTCGCCGTGACAACGCGAAGCGATTTAACTAGCCGAGTAGGCTCGGTCGAGCGACAAGATGCGGTTGGCGTGTTTGTCGAAGAACTCCACAAACCCTCAATAAGCCAACAGCAGAAGCCAAGCAAATCAGAAGAAGCACTCGTTGAAGAAGAAGTCTTGGTCATCAGCTCGAGCTGGACAGCTCCTTTCCTAAACTACTTATTAAGGGACGAGCTCCCCGAAGATCGCACAGAAGCAGAGCGTATCACACGACGATGCAAGAACTATGCAGTGATAGGCGAGGAACTCTTCCGAAAGAGCGCCTCCGGAATCCTAAGGCGATGCATATCGGAGCAAGAAGGAAAAAACCTCATCAGGGAGATCCATTCGGGAATTTGTGGGCATCATGCAGCATCAAGCACTCTGGTAGGCAAGGCATACCGTCAAGGATTCTTCTGGCCAACTGCTGTGTCTGACGCGGAAGACATCGTCCGAACTTGTGAAGGATGCCGCTTTTTGCTGACAGATCCATGTACCAAAGACAGGGCGCAAACTATTTCGATAACTGGCCATTCGCGATAGCAGGGGGCTCGACATGGTCAGCCCGTTAAAAAAGGCCCAGGATGGTTTCACTCATCTCTTCGTCGCCATCGACAAGTTTACCAAGTGGATCGAAGCAAAACCCGTAGCCACAATCACGACGGCCAAGGCCAAAGAATTCTTTCAAAAAATTGTGGTAAGATTGGGAGTACCAAATAGGATCATCACAGATAACGGAACTCAATTCTGAGGTGAAGAATTTCAAAACTGGTGTGATGAGCTCGGCATCAAGATTTGCTTCGCCTCCGTGGCTCATCCAAAAAGCAACGGTCAGGTGGAGAGGGCAAACGGCATGGTGCTGCAAGGCCTAAAGGCGCGGATTTTTGATCGTCTCAAACCATATGCTACTCGCTGGGTAAAAGAATTGCCCTCGGTACTCTAGGGACTAAGAACCACCCCTAGTAGAGCCACCGGGCAATCACCTTTTTTCCTGGTATACGGTTCAGAGGCGGTCCTGCCCACCGAGTTAACTTTCGGATCCCCACGGGTTCGGAATTACAAGGAGGCCGAGTCAGAGGAGAGCAGAATGGAAGATATTGATCGGTTGGAGGAGGCGGTGGAGGTCGCCCAATACTGATCGGCGGATACCTCCAGGCCCTGCGTCGATACCACGATCGAAACGTTCAGAACCGTGCATTCTCAAAGGGCGATTTGGTTCTAATAAAGAATCAGAAGCATGAGCACAAGCTATCTCCAAGTTGGGAAGGACCCTACATCGTCGACGAGGTGACACGCCCGGGGGCTTACAGGCTTAAGCGAGAAGACGGCGCCATCATCAGCAACTCATGGAACATAAAGCAGCTACGTCGTTTTTTCTCTTAAAATTTGTACATTAGCCATAATAGTTCATGAATAACAAATTTTTCCCATTGACTTCCTACTCAATTGGTGTTCAATTAAGCAGTAAGTCGGGGGCTACACCTAATAGTGTTGCACATGTGCAACCCCGCTTGCAAATCATCTACTATTCTTTTCTCCGTACGATCGCGACTAAGTTTGAGTGATCCCGTTCCTAGTTGTGAAACCCTGGCGCATTAAAACGGCAAAGTCCAGTTACCTAACGAAAAGCGTTCCCGAGGGAAAGGGCCAGGCGCCAACACGCGACGCTCGGGGGCTAGACTAACCGGTCAGGGTGCTTAAACATAAGGGACGATGAAAACCACTCGGGAAGATCGAACGATCCAAAAAAGGGGAAAAAGAAAAGGCAGGCAACATTAAGGTAATATTACACAAAAGTGATATTGCCCTAGGTGTTTCAAAGTTCATGTTCGCCGATACACGACAGCACTAATTCCTTGCAGAGAAAAAGAAAAACTACGCCCGGCGTAGGCGCCCCACGGCCTCAATAAGAGGGTCCCGAGCCCTCATAAGCTGCGGGACGGCCTCGATCAGGGCGTCAACAGCAGCAGCGTCGCGGGCCACGGCCTCCATTTCTGCAAGCTCGGCCATGGCGAGGGCAAACAGTGCCCATTCTTCAGCAAACTCGTCTTCCTCCTCGACGGGAGCTTGAGGGACTTCATCCTCGAAGTCGAAAATCATCTCGTCGTCATCAGATGGAAGAGGTTCCGGGGATGAAGCCATGAAGGCCTCGACAAAAGCAAAAACAAAGGACAAAATCAGAAAAAGGATGATCGCTCGAAACGGCGGTGGCGCCCTCACGCGCAAGGAGCAAAGAATAAGCAACAAGAAAGAGAAACGAAGAGCAATGATCGAGGAAACGTACGGGCGTGAGCACCAAAGCAGCAAATGAAGGAGCACCCGAAGAAGAAGAAACAACAGAGCTGAGGTAGTGCGCCTGCAAATCTGTTGCGTTCAAGGCAAGTCTTACCCTTATAAGAGAATGACGCCAGCAACTGTTCCAAGCGGGAAACGTTTCGCCTTCTATGTGTACTAGGCACAGCCTAGCGCGTAGCTCGATATGGGCCTAGCGGCGCGCGTGGTGGTCGCTACACAAACAGGAAATACAGGACGGCCCAAATTCGGTTCAGGCACAGTAAAGTCTCACGGTGGGCCGGAAACCAATAATCGGAGAGGGAGAAAAAAGAAAGCCCCACAGTTGCGACACTCAAGAGCAAGACATAGTGTAAATAATTAAAACATTCCTCCAAAAAGAGCGGGAACAAGTCTAGATCCTAAAATACAGTGTTTATTCGGCACCCAAATCCAGGTTGTCAACCAAAGCGGAAGCGGTGTTCCTAACCTCCTCAACAAGGGCGAGCGCCTGGTTGTCATCAACAGTACAAGCGAAGCCCTCCCTGATTGCTTCAAGCTCTATTCGGGGATACAGAGACTTGGTTATGGCCAAAGCTTGACATGCGCTTGTGGTCGCCACCTCCTTCAAGCAAGCCACCAGCTTCTCAGGCCCTTCTGACAGCCGTCAGATTGTGGCGTTTACATCATGCGGGATCGTGCTAGGCCCGGCCTGGTCAGGACTCAGCATCCTCAGCAGTTTCTCAGAACCTTCCTAGATCTTATCAACCCGCAACTCAGTGAACTTGATCTTCTCGTCAAAAAACGCGATCTCGAGCTCATGAGTTGATTGATTGCTGCTTGCATAACCAGTTGGGCTAATTCAATATCGCCACCAAACACAAGAAGAAAATGGCGAAGGAGTCGGGGACAAACCTTCCAGCTCTTTCTTCAGCTTCGCCACCTCAGTTTTGGCTTCCTCTTCGGAGTTCTTCAAGTTTTCAACTTGCTCGTCGGAGGACTTAAGCTTTGTCTGAAGATCTGCAACACTAGAAGACAAAAGCAGGGCGGAGTCAGGAAGTAAGAAGCTATAACACGAAACAAAGCAGTCGGACGGCAGAGTTACCGTCGAGGGAGGAAGCAAGAGTAAACTTTTCAGCCTCGGACTCAGAGATCCGGGCCCGAAGCTTCTCCAGCTCTTCTCGGCTCTGAACGTGGGTCCGGTTGAGTTCTTCTTGGAGCTGGACGCGAACCTGCTCGATCTCATCCTCATATTTCTTCCTCATCCGGGTCCTTATAATCAACTCCCGGATCAGAGCGTTCGGGTCTCGGGAACGTTGCGATAGGCGCTGAAGATGACGACGAGGACGAAAGGGATGCATCACATATCACACACGGCGAAAAAGGAAATATCTAAATAATGCCTCGACATAAGTAACCTACGCCGCCAAGACGGTAGTAAGTGAAGGCGGCATCACGGAACTGCTCCCACTCTTCATTCTCGTCCCCTTCTTCGAAGTTCCTCCCCTAATCATGCTTATCAAAGAAGGCAATTCGTAACGGAGAAGCAGCACGGGGAGGGGGGAGGAGTTCCTCTGGTGATGATGATTGATGAATGGGCTCAGGATGCTCTTCCGGCGGAGGATCGGCAGCAGGATTGGAAGTAGCTTCGGGAGATGCGTCCCGGGCAGTCGGCTCTGGCGGAGTCGGCGGTCGGGGGCTGGTTGCGTTCGCACCATCCTCAGTGTCCATGGCTGCGGCGGCAGGCGATGGAGCAGCTGCCGACTATTCCGTGGGTCGCCTCGGCGCGGCGGGCTTTCGGCGGTGCTTTCGATACGGGTCTAAGCGCGCCACATCCTCGGCAACGGCGCCTTGGGGCTCCGGTGGTGGCATGTCCACAGGAACCTTGTCAGAAGGCCTCCTGGAGGGAGAACCGGTCAGCGTAGGACACATAAAAATACTAGAGTGCAAATGAAGAGATCTACCTTTTGGATCTTGTCACTTTAAATGACGAGTTCCTGCGGGAGGAAGTGCCTGTGAAGAAGACCGGCCGTGTAGGGTCGAAGGATCTTTACTCGGAGGAGGCGGCGACACGTTATCGGCGAAAGTGACGGACCGGGTCATGGAAAAGACTTGAAGACGGCGAGGGCGTCTGGTAGCCTTGTAGTGGGTCTGAACCTTCCAGACCTCGGTCGAGCGCACATTTGCCGCCGCCTTCCTCTTCTACTCCTTAGATGTAACGACAGCAGGGCGTTTTTCCTTCCCCAAGAGATCTTCGGCCCCTCCCGTCTTGCTCTTCTTGGCGCTCGGCGAAGGGGGCGAAGTGTGGGAAGGACGTTTTTGCCTAGCACTCTTGTGCAAAGGAAACTCGGGCAATGGAGCTTCGGAAAAGAAAGCGCCGCGCTCCTGCGAAGTATAAGCAAGGCATCAGCTCAGACGTAGCTAAGCAGGAATCAGGCGACTCAATCGAAGAGACCGAGAAGACATCTTACCGGAGGTGGGGGGTTCGACTTCTTGAAAGGCCTCGGGCATCCTTCGTTGTTGATCCGGACGCCTGGAGCAAACAGATCGGCTACGCGATCAAGAAGTTCCTTCTTCGGAATTGGCTCGGGTACCTCTCGGGTGGGGTCGTTCGGTCCTTCGTGCTCGTATCCAAGATGAACCCGATCCTTGATGGGTTGAACTCGTCGCGAGCCAAAATTGAGGACAATGGCCACCCCAGTGAGTCCGCCTTCCCTCAGATCAGCGATCATTCCCTTGAGGTCCACCACTTGGTCCATCCCGGCACCGGTAGGGATCGACGTCCAGTTGATTGTCGGTTTGGGAGGTGTTCCAGAAAAAGCAGGCAGAGAGGGCTTGGGATTGGAGCAATAAAATCATTCCTGGTGCCAGCCCTTGTTTGAAGTTTTGAAAGGAATGGCCAAGTAAGCTTTCTTCAAACCATCCCTTAGCTGGAATCCGGCGCCTCCAACTGTTTTAGGGGAATTCTTGCTGGGAAAAGGCTTGAGAAGGAAGAGGTGGTGAAAAAGGTTAAAATGCGGACGGATGCTAAGGAAAGCCTCGCAAAGGTGGACAAAAATGGCAATTTGAAAGATGGAATTGGGGTTGAGATGAGTCAATTCTATTCCATAAAATTCAAGAAGGCCTCGAAAGAAGGGGCAAGCAGGAAGGCCGAACCCGCGCAAAAAGAAAGACTCAAAAACGACTACCTCTTCGGTACGAGGGGTAGGACAAGATTCTCCGGTGGCAGGACGGGCAGAAAGCAATACCAATAGGGGAAAAACGCCGGTGCTGACCAACTCCACCAATCGTTTCTCTGTAGTCACGGATGCGGCCCAATCCTTGGCCGACACAGAAGGAGGAGCACCTTGGGGAGGAGAAGAAGACATTTTTTTGGTGGAATCGTCTGCGATTCTTATTTGGATTGAAAGGATGAATGATGCAAACCCTAGCGGCGGACTTGCGGCGAGGAGCGCCGAGTGAAAGGGGATGAAATGAGCACAAAGGCGTGAAAACCGCTTGGTTGCAAGAGGCTCAAATTTATAAGGGAGAGGCCGACTTTAAGCTTTGGCGGAAAATCTTGCTCTCTCGCATATCTTGAGGTTGCCCTAGGGTACGCCTTAAGATGGGCCTGTGGACAGGTACAGTAAATCACTATAAGAAAACACGATTGGGCTGAAACTGACTTGGGAAGCGGTATGCCCCATGACGGGCCAAACCCTCCAAGTATAAACATCCTCTTATGATATGCCTCATGACAGGCCATATGCTGAATACCGTTCGAAATGGGATCAGGTATCATAAAGATAGTTGAAACATAAAATTCGGTTAGTGCGCTTGGACAAGCCAACATTGTGTGCTCACGCATCTGGTACCCCTAGGCAAAAAGCGGATATTCTTTATCTTTGAGTCGTACTCCGATCCAAAAAATGGGTTGGGAACCACTCGGGCGACACGTGGAACTCGGCGGAGTCCTTCACGGCCTACTTACTGATACAACGACTTTCGGCGACAAAAAGAAACGGTCGGGGCGCCTCGGAGTAAAAAGCAAACCAGCCGAAAGCACTTTCGAGCTCTTGTGGGACATATCGTCCGTATCTGCATGGCGGCCCAAAGAAGCTCGACCGAGCAAGGATGGACCAAAGTTGACGCGGAAAAGCTATCCGAGGAAGCCAAGACATGCTCAAGAAGAAATCCTAGAGATAGAAACCAGTCCGGATTAGGCAAGATGCGGTTGTAATCTCAATCGTTACCGAAACGGATAGGATATGATCCCAACCTCGTATCCGAGTGGGATTTCTTATTGTAACCGCCCTTCTCTGCTATATAAAGGGAGGGGACGGGGAACCATCAACATAATAACCTCATCAGCAATAGCTAGCCACATACAATTCCAGAGCACAGGACTAGGGTATTATCTCTACCGCGGGAGCCCGAACCTGTATACATCCGGTGTCTTGTGCTACCATCAAGTTTGGATCGGCGCCTAGCCCCTTTCATTATTAGCCGGTAACAAGCGTCGATAGGAAGGTAAATAATTTATGAGCGATGTCGATTGTTTCGTTATAGCAAGGCAATGAATTTCTAAAAGTATAGGGGTTCGTGTCCCTCTCCTCGAATGGTTAGACCAAAGAAGTCCGGATTTATCTTGGTTGGCCGAATGTCCCTACTTCGATTCGTGGTGGCGATTTGAATTGCCACGAGCTCGAGAACAAATTGAGGTTACAAACGGAGGCTAAGGACATGCCCTTAGCGCTTCGCTTCGGGGAGAAAAATCGGGAGGGCTTTCCTAAACTTTGTGACAATTGGGTTGAAGAACCTGAGCGATCCGAGGAGGTCTTTGGTTAGCGAACTCACGTTGGTGCGTGTAAGGAAAGAAAATCTATCTCCCTCCTCCAAGGGCCTGCCTCCCTTTATATAGGCCGAGGCGGGTTACGAGGATTTGAAAAAGAGGTGGGGGAATGCTAGGTCAAGTCTGGTCTTGATCATGATGTGAGGGCTCTTCGTCCGGCGACACAGTCTTGGTCATGATGGTGACAATCTCCAAAGACATCCCATACGGGTGGGTAGTCTGTGGCGGCGCCCTTTTTACTGAGGGCGACACACGCCTCTGGCGCTTGTCGGATGATGGCGTCTTGAAAAGAGCGGTGCTTTAAGTGAGCCGCCCTCTGGTTGCATTGGGAAGAACCATCCGCCCCAATATTCTGTTCGTCCTTAACAGTGTCCGCTTCGGCGTGGGCTGGCGCCGTGGTAGAGGCTGAGGGGTAGAGGCTTCATGGGGACCACAGTCGGGTCTGGTTGGAGCCTGTAGTGGTACTTGATCTTGAGGTCGGGTCGAGGGTGCTGCGGGCGTCGGCCGGGGTCGGTCGAAGTGGCGGGAGCGTCCGATCGAGTTGGCCGGAACAATCGGCGGGTTTCCTTTGGGGTCTAGGGAGGCCTTTGATGAGGATGTGGTCGATGTGGCCCATCTGGTGTCACATTCAATGTCGTGATTACCCCCTTCGGTGAGGGGCGAGGGCGGTCGGTTTCACCTTGGGGTTCTGTAATTGTTGTCGGCCGGACTCGAGGCTAGATAACTTTCGAAATCTGATCTTGAAATAGATGTATACTTTCTTTGTGGGGTACCCTGGTATGGGTATTCGTCGATAGCCCCTGTGATCTGAAACGCATAGCGTTCTTGGAGGACCTTCCGCTTTAAATGCGATGCGGTCTTCTCAATAAGCGATCTTGTGCGAAGAGGCAACATGTCTTCTGGAGAAGGGCATACCTTTCGGCCGTCAAACCGGCCGGGTCGGTTGGTTTTTATTTGGTCTTGTGGCGTGCTTGTGGGTGTAACCCGAGCCCCGAGCGGTCGGAGAGCCGGTCTGGGGTTCTGAGCCAAAATGAATCCGACCGACTTCGGTCGGAGGACCCTAATCTACGACCATGTCGGTCGGCATGGGTGCCTTTACGCAGTCGCTTGTTTCTCGTCGAAGCTAAACCTGGCGCGTGGTAGCGCAGGAGGCCCGGATGCCTTTGTGAGAGGTTCGGTTCCAGTGCTTTCGTTTAACGTCGTAGCTAAACCTTGGCCGTGATCGCGAGGAGGTCGGATGCCTTCAGCGTGAGGTTCCTGTTCTGAGTGCTTGTTTTACGTCGTAGCTAGACATGGTCGTGATCGGCGAGAGTCCGGATGCCTTCGCGAGAGATTCAGGTTCTCGAGTGCTTTTTGTCGTAGCTAAACGCGGCCGTGATCGGCGAGGAGGTCGAGATGCCTTTCGTGAGGTTCGGTTCCCGAGTGCTTGTTTTATGTCGTAGCTAAACGCGCCGTAAGCGGCGAGAGTCGAATGCCTTGCGAGAGGTTCCGGTTCCCCGAGTGCTTTTTACTTGTCGTAGCTAGGCAGCGTTAGTGCTATTTTCGCGTCGTGGTAGGCGAGGGCATCCATCTCGAGTCCTCGTCGGGCGAAAGCGATCTGCGAAGGAGAGGCCGTTGTCGGTCCCGTGCACGCCCGTCGCGGTGTGGGGACTGGAGGGTGGCGAGCGGACGTGTTTGCCTCGTCGCCGAACACCGTGCTCGTGGAGCTGCAAATGGGTTATCAGTGGGCCACGGAGATCGGCGATCTCCGGCGACGATCCTCGTCGGGTGTCGGGCCAGGGGCGACCCATAAAAACCTTTCTTTACTCAATCCGTCTGGGACCCGAGCCGTTCGTAACTTCGGGCGAATGGTAATTTCCCCTTTTGGGGGCTCCGTGGGAGAGTTTGAAGTATGGTCTCGGACACGAGCAAAGGCGATTAGGTCGTCCACGACCCAACTAAAGACCCAGAGGTTAGCCTTGAATTGCCCTCGCTCGTTTGCTGTCGAGGTCGACTAGAGATCCACTTGGTGGATCCTTTGCCTTTAATTGCCCATAACCGTGTCTTATTCGTGAGGCATTGAGCCTTTCTCGCCACCTCGAGGCTATTACTGACAGTGGGCTTTTAGTACTGCTTGGTCGGTTTGAACCGCCCGAGGCGAAGATTAGGGTCGTGAGGCGTTTAGGGAAGCGATACCAGACGATCCTACATGCATTCTTGTCTTGCTGGAATTTAAATCTTAAACGAAATGATCGGGGCGACCGTCTTCACGGATTAGCGGCGATCGGTCAATGTGTGTCACAGCTAGCAGCGCTTTGGTAAGTACCTGCAGACTTAGTGCGATGAGTCTTGAGGCGTCTTCTCGTCTTCGCCATCGTCGCTCCCTTGCTTTTTGCGATTTCCATTCCTAAAAAAGTCATGGACTGGGTCGAAAGGGTTATCGTCGTGGGGAATCAAATAGTTATTCGGATCATTCCGCTGGTCCGATTCTTATTCTTCGTGCTTCCCAGGGATGATGAACATTCGATGACCGTGGCTTAGAAAACCGCAGGGGTTATGTAAGCTCGGATCGATATGTTAACGCTTTTAGGAAAGCTTGGATAATAAGAAACTTTTGGGTAGGAATGTAGTGTTCTCCTGCGCTTGCAGCGAAGAGAATGTTCCCGACCGGCCATGAATCGTACTACACGGTGTTCCTTTTCATAAAGCACTACTTAATCATATAGCCGTGGCATTTGGGGTATGGTAGCGCTTCAGGTCGGAGGAATTCCATTGAGGGAAGAGCACATAGCCGAACCGGGTCCTTGACCCGTAAAGTGCATGAGTTTGTAGCCCGGCGGTGTGGGGACCAAGTTTGCGCCGCTTCACATCGCCTGCGTATTAAATGGAAAAACGAATCTGGAAAAACTCTTAAGGTAAAGATTGCCTTATCTTTTTACTTTGGATCACGGGAGGTGTTGCGGCGGCGAGCCCTCCCTCGGGGCCATCGTGGCCCATCGGGCGGCGATTAGGCGCGATTGTCGGCGTGGTCGACTGGTCGAGCGGAAATTGAAGGTCATGCTAGCGCCTTCTCTGGCCGGCCTGGCGTCCTTTCACCCCAACCAGTCATGTCGCATTTTAATGCGGCGAGAAATGGGCGCGAACCGCGTCCGTCGCCGGGAGCGTCGCGATTAATCTGCGTCTGACAGCGTCGCCGGGGCGATCCGCCGGCCGCTCCGCCAGCCCTATAAATATGGTGCGGGGAAAAGAAACCACTATCTTGTGATTCGCCCCTCGCCTTCTGTTTTGCTTTTGCCTTTATCGAAGAAGAAGGATCGGAGCGCTTGATAGCGGCGGCGGCAGCGATCGTAGGTAAACAAGCGGGAAGCGCGGCGGACCCTCTTGGGTAAGACCCCAAGAGATCCCGTCTTTGCCGATCGAAATCGTTGATCGTGCGGCGAAGGGAGGCTCGTATTGTGCCCTCGTCGATCTTCCGTATCAGAACCCTACGTTTGGAGTGAGTCTTCTTTGTTTGTCCTAGCGATGGCCGATTTCCCTCTTGTTGTGAATGTTGAAGCTATTCTTGTTTGACCGGCATCTTGGCTCGGGTTCTTGCGAACCAGCCGTTGTTACTGCGGCAAGCCACCTCGATGGGAGGGTGGATGCCGCTTCTCTGGCAGCGGAGCAGCGATGTAATGACATGTGTGGTGGGCGCTCATAGCGTCGCGAGTTGCCTGATGTTGCTTTCGGAAGTGCTTGCTCGGCAAACGCGGATCCGATCCTTGAAGGGCTTGGCTGTGAGAGTGTGACGGGCTGGTCGCCGCCCTCGAGGCTTCGCCACGGTAGCCTTGAGCGATGTCGTCGCGAAGCCGGGCTGGGAAGCGCCGTGGAGGACCTCGGCTCGATGTCTGTGCAACTAGCCTCATGAAGGGCCTCCTCTCCTACTCGCCCGACCGAGAACATGGGCGGGGACTGGAGTCTCTGGGGGTGGTGCCGAGCCTCTGGAGCTTACTCGTGAAGAATCGCCTTCGCCTTAACGGTGGCGACTCCTTTCAGGCTTGCCCGCGCCTGCGTGAGGCGTTCAGCTTCGCGGTCAAGTGCCCTCGCGGCAGCGGTGGAATCTGTCTTGGCTTTCTTTGCACCCGCGGCGCGTCCGCCGATTCGATTGCAAGCTGCTGGGATTGAGGGGGCTTGCGGACCAAGCCTGAACGAGTGCGGCACCGGCGGAGAGTGGCGGTGGGTGGCGTCTTGAGCGGCGGCAGCTCCGGCAGCAACCGCCAAAACGCTGATCGTAGCCTAGAGGCGGCTCGGGCTCCTCCGCCCTTTTCTTCTTTTTTTGTAATATCGCTGCTATCATCTGCGGACTTTTGGAGATTTTGCCTTATATTGCGTGTTTTCTCCTTGTGTGGCGCTTCATTGAATGACCGTAGCCATTAGGAATCCTCAGGGAGTCGTGCGAGGCGTGAAACGGCGGTGATACTTTGAAGGAAGCGAAAATCGCGATAAACGCCGGCCCAGGAGGTGTGCTTCAAACCGATAAAGACCGCCCGTATGGTTATCTCTTTTCACCGTGAAGCGCTACTTGAGACCGTGGCATTTGAAGTGGGCCATAGAGCTCTTGGCAAGCAGTTACCATCAAGATTGAGTCGCGATGTTCGGTTGGTCGCGATCTCGGATGGCCATTTGGGTAAGCGATCCTCTGAAGCGACGCCACGACGATGTGTCGATCACGTTATTAGCCGAACTGGAGCCTTTGCCAAAAGTCGCGGAATAAGGATGAAGTTTTAGGGATAAAATCGCCTTAACTTTTGATATTCATGCGTTGGGTACAACGTTGCCGTCGGCGTCTTTAGTCGGAAGGTGCAAGGTCGGAGGACTTCCACGGCGGTGAAGGTCCTTCCCATGGAGGGGCGGCTTGTGCAAGCGTTGGATGGATCTGGCGCGGGACGGTCGTAGCGTTGAAGGGCCGTCGCGGACACTGCGATCATGGTAAGCGCCCGCGTGTCTGCGATACGGCGATCGCCAGCGGCCACATCAGCGCTGGTCAAGGTGATCGATGGCGTCTTGTTCGTGTCGAACTCCGTGCCTCGTCAAAAGCTTGCGATTCTTGGCGCCGTAGTCGGTCGGTAGGCAAAAGCGGCTTCGCCCGAACACCAAAAGAATGGTGTGAACCGATCGATCGGTCGGCGTGATCGCGAGCTCAAGGGCCGGAGGCAGCTCGGCGCCCATCGCCCATAATTTCTTGATCGTCGAAGATCATGGTTTTAGCCTTGGAGGATCATGCGTTGGTAGCGCTCGACTTAGCCATTAGTCGCGGATGGGCGGCAGGCCTTGTCGGCGTGGATGTTGAAGTCGTCGCAGAACTTCGAGAATTCCTTCCTGTGAAGCTGCGTCCATTATCGGTGATGATGGGTTGAACTCAAACCGATGAAGCGATGTCGCGGAAGAAGTTGGCGCTGGGCGGAAGTGATGGTGGCGGCCGGCAGCTTCTATCCACTTGGTGAACTTGTCCACGCGGACGGCGGTGCATCAAGCCCGGCGCCTTCTTAAAGCCGACCGGATCAAGTCCCCAAGCAATGACGGCCATGTAATAGGGATCGTCTGCGGGGCTTCTTGGCGGGAAGATCGTCTGTCGGCGAAAATTGGCACCGCGCGGTGAACAATCTGCTCGGCATCGACCATCGCCGTTGGCGATAAAAACCTTGGCGAAAGCTTTGCCCAAGAGGATCGTGGGGCGTGATGTCCGCGAGACTCGGCATGGATATCGACCACGTTGCTTCCCTTGGTTCGTCGGGATGCGCCACGGAGGACCGGAGGAACTTCTCTTGTAGAGATCTTCCCGACCGGGACAAAAGTTTGCCGCGAGGCGGCCGAACCTCGGTGGGATCGTGAAGCGATCCGTCGGTTAGTCGGTTGTGAAGGTTTCCTCGGTCGAAATCGTGACCCAGCCGCCGTGGCGGATTCGGAAGCTCCGTGAATTCTTTCAGCGGTCGGAGTGGGTGCATCTGAGGTCGGTCGAATCTTTCGGAGGAGGATCCGGCGAGCAGAGGGCTTGTAAGTCGAAGGCGAATATCCGCGGCAGGGCTGGTCCCCGACTAGAAGCAGATTGGCGAATGTCGGCCTCCCCATTGTGCGGCGGTAGCTATGGTGAAGTTGAAACCCTTGAACCTCTCCTCCAACACGCACCTCTCGGCGGTATGCGCCATCCCCCGATCGATCCACGAGCTCGGAGGCCTTCATAGCAGTGACGACAAGCTTGGAGTCATTGTATGCGTAAAGCCGCGCCTTGGTCGGCGATCCGGTCCGTTGGCGAGTGCCGTACTCGGCGATATTGTTGGTGGCGTCGAAGTGCGGCCGATCAGCGTCTTGGGCTTATTCCCAAGCGGAGATGAGGGGCCGATTCGGCGCTGCTCCGTTCTTAGTGTAGGACCGTCGAAGTACATCGTCGATGCTCGGGGTCTTGAGCGAGTGGCGCTGGGCTTTGGTCCACTCTGCGGCGAAATCGGCGAGAACTGCGACTTGATGGCCGTCCAGGGGACATCTGATATGTCGTGGCGTTTGAGCTCGAGAGCCCATTTGGCTATTCTTAGGGCGTCGTGGCTCGAATGATCTCGGCGGCATGGAAGTTACCACGGAGATCGGATGCGGTCGAAGTAGTGGACTAGCTTCCTCTTGGCGATGAGCTGCGTGCGTGGCTTCGCACTGAGGATCTGGGCCTTGGACTCGGAGAGTACTTCGATGAAGTACAACGGCTGCTGTAGTCTGCGGCCTTCTTGATTCGCTCCACAGCAATGCCCGCGCTAACGACACAGTGCGTGGCGGCGATGTGAAGGTGACTCTTCAGCGTTAGGCGACCAACAAGGCGTGGTTAAACGCCTTCAATCGATTGAGGGCTTCCTGCGTCGGATGAAGTGGTCGGACTTCTTGGCGCGCTTATCTGGCGGCATTCGCGCTCGCAGGGTGGGAGGCAAGCGGCTCAAGCGCTAGGCATCCGTCGACTTCTGGACCCCCTTGAGTTCTTGTCGGACCCATCTTCATGATCGCGGCGATCTTCTCGATTAGCTTCAATGCGCTCGAGCGATGAAGCGGCGATTTTCCTTAGGGACCCAGCGCACTTCCGGGGTTGAGCACGATCGAAACCCGGAGGTTCCGCGAAGTCTCCTCCAAGTGGCGACAAGGTTGTCAACCTTCTTAGTCTTAGCGATAATATCGTCAGCGTGCTTCGATATTCGCCCGTCTGATGCGTCAAAACACGTTTGCATACGCCGGTGGTATGTAGCACCGCGTTTTTAGAACCGAGCGGCATCGTTCGTAACGAGCGGCGAGCGGAGTGATGAATGGTCGCGAGTTGATCGGACTCCTTCGCGCTATCGGTGGTAGCTGAGTAGGCGTCCGAAATCTGAGGATTCGCACCTGCGGTGGAATCGACAACAGTCGATCGCGGGGCAATGGGAAAGGTCCTTGGACATGCCTTGTTGAGGCTCGTGTAATCAGCACATTCTCCATTGCCGACTTCTTTTTACAAGCCGGGGTTGGCGGCTACTCGGGGTGGCGGACCTCTTTATGAACCATGACCAAAAGCTTGGCGATCGCTCGCCGATGATCTTACGCCTTCCTTCATCGAAGCGGCGCCATGACTGAACGGCCGACCTTGAGCGGGCGAATATTCAAGAGTGCTCGGCGACTTCAGCAGGATGCACGGCATGTCGGAGGGTTTCCATGCAAAAGCGTCCGTTAGCGGAGAAATCGGCGCGCCTTCCTATTGGCGAGGGCGTGACTCCGTGCGCCGCGGTCTTGAGTCGGATCTTGGGATCAACCCGACCTCCTTATATCCTCGGCGGACTTGAGGATCGGGACCCCAACTTGCTGGAGTCGAGGCGGACTCAAGGTCTCCTCCGAGGAATTTTCGAGCTCGGCGGCCTTAATGATCATGCGCCAACTCTAGCTACTTTCTCGCGGTTATTGAAAGGATCTGACCCGCAGTGATGACTCCCGCGGCCCGGCATCTTCAGCTTGAGGTAAATGTAGTTAGGGGATCGCCATGAACTTGGCGTAACATGGCCTCCCCATTATGGGCGTGATAGGGCGAAGCCTAACCTCAAAGGTGAGGTCTCGGTGAGAAGTTGGCACAGTTCGAGATTCTGAGCGGTCGTCTGCCCGGCGGATCAAACTTCGGACCGGGGGCGATCTTGGTGGAAAAGCGCCTTGCTCGGTCGGAGACTTGGCGAGGATTCGAACATCGAAGGTCTCAACATCTGAGGATGTTGAAATGCTGCGCCGCCATCCATGAGCACCTTGGAAGGCGCCGTCCCCAATGGGGCCCACGACCGAAGGTATCTCCAGGAGTGCGGGGCGTGATCGAGGTGATCATTCGGTCGAAGGTGATCGGTGACTCCGACCCGCAGAAGGTACTTAGCACGGCGAAATTACATGTGGACTTCAGCGGAATGCAACCTGGCGGCGTTTGTCGGCGTGGCTCGTTAGTCGCCAAAGATCATGAGGCGGTCGGGGTTCAAGAACTCTTGACCGCCTCCTTGGGCTCGGCATCGGTGCCGTCGCTTCTTCCCTTTACTCCGTGCGAGAGTTAGGAGATAAGCAGCCGGTTTAGCGGTCCTATACTTGTGTGTGGGTACCCATGATGCGGACATGGAGTCCATCGATTTTTGAAGTGGTGAGGTCTGGCCTTTCTTTGCTTGCGGGCGATCGATGCGCGACCCTGAGACCTCAGCCACCTTCCTTCCGTTTCTTCTCGTATGATCGAGGTAGCACCCGTCGAGGCTGACCTCTCGCTTAGCCTTATCAAAAATAGCCCCATGACCTCCTCATGGGAGGCGTGGTTAGTGGCAATGTCGAGACTCCTTGGTGGTCCTAGGCTTGGCCTGACCAGCTTATGCACGAGCTTTTCGGCGAGGTGCCGTAGATAAACGCCAAGCGACATCGGCGTCGGTCGAGGAGCTTCGTAGCATTGTTGGGAGAATCGCGGATGTAATCCGGAGACTCCCGTCTCCTTGCGACTTTTGAGATCCCAAGAGTTCTAGAGTTTATAAGTGTCACTGGAAGTTCAAGCGAAAACGCTCCTTAGATCGGCCCGCTCGATGGTGTTTGCGGGCAAATACTCGAGCCATGCTCGGCGAGAATCCGTGAGGTAGATGGGAAGTCTTGGATGTGAAGAGTCGTCGTGCGCCTCCACCTGCATGCGAGCGAAGTCTTCTAACGGACCTTTGGGGTTCGTGGCCGGTGTAGCGTTATGTTGGTGGGGGCCGGAATCTGGCGGGGAAGCTCGTGGCATTTCGAGCCAGCCCATGACCCCGCGTCGGGGCTCGAGACTCTTGATGCTGCGATGGCCCAGTCATGACAGGCCGGATTACCGCGTCATCGTCTTCTTAAGACTAGCGATCTGGTGAACATTGTGGCTTCGCCGGAGTATTAGGCATCGAGTCGCGGGAGGCACAGGAACGCTTCGATCTGTGTCGTAGAACCTCGGCAGTCTGGAGTGGAGCAGTGGGGTTTGGAAGGCCCCGCGAAGGAGCGGAAGGCTGCACATCTTTGGACATGACAGCTCTGACCCGGAGGTTCTGGTAGGTGGCCTAGCCCTGGGTCCTCGGCTAGGAATGCCACGAAGCGACATTGCTGCGGCTCTGATCAGCTGCAATCTGGTCGCGATCCTCGGCTTGTTGTTGAACTGCGCCTTGTGCAGTGCGTTGAACCGGGCTTGCCTTGCTCGAGGTTGGCACGGGCTTGACAAGCTTCGGCCTCCTGAGCCTCCAGTTGCTCACGTTGCAGCTGGAGCTCCGTCTGGCGAGCTTCGGAGAGCCTCGGTGCACTCGCTGAATTCTGCCTCCGCCTCGGCATCAGGCGGCGGTTCCGGCTACGGAGGTGGTGGCCGCCGTCCACCATGTTGCACTTCGCGAGGCTACCTTATTTGGAGGTGTGCTCAGTCTGGCCGGTCAGGTGGAGGGCTCTCCAGGATCGTAAACGAGTCGGCAAATGGCAGCCGTAGCCACGAGTCTTGAAACTGCGAGGTGATCGTCATCTTGCAAGCTCGCATGGACCTACTAGAGTAGCATGCGGTGGGCGGACTCGGCTCGGGGTCCCTGAGGTCCCAGCCGGAGGTCACAGAGAATGTGGGCGGCAAAGTCGAGGTTGGCGGATGCTCGTGCTGGAAGGTGGCGGGGATGAACATGAATTCTCCCTGAGGCGGTGATGAAGTCGAGGAGCCAGCGGATCAACCCTTTGGCCGAGCCGTAAATCGTCGATGAAAAGGCCATCGAGGAGAAATGGGAATCGAGATCACGAAGATGGCCTGAGTCCCTACTTGGCGTGCGCCTGGTGTTTATATAACAGCAATGAATTTGTAAGTATAGGGGTTCTTGCGTCCCTCTCCTCGAATGGTTAGACCAAAAGTCCGGTTTATCTTGGTTGGTGAATGTCCCTACTTCGATTCGTGGTGGCGATTTGAATTGCCAGGCTCGAGGAGCAAATTGAGGTTACAAGCGGAGGCTAAGGACATGCCCTTAGCGCTCGCTCGGGAGAAAAATCGGGAGGCTTTCCTAAACTGGCCGGCGGTCGGAGAACCTGAGCGATCTGGGAGGTCTTGGGTTAGCGAACTCCGTGGAGTGCGTGTAAATGAAAGAAAATCTATCTCCCTCCTCCAAGGCCTGCCTCCTTTATATAGGCGAGGGGGTTACGAGATTTGAAAAAGGTAGGGAATGCTAGGTCAGGCGTCATGGTCTTGGTCATGATGAGGCGGGCTCTTCGTCCGGCGACACAGGTCTTGAGTCATGATGGTGTGATCTTGACATCCCATCTGAGGTGGGTAGTCTGTGGCGCCCCTACGGGCGCACACGCCTGGCGCTGTCGAGATCTTGGCGTCTTGAAAAACGGGTGCTTTATGAGGCCGCCCTCTGGTTGCCTTGGGAAGAACCATCCGCTCAATGTTACGTTCGTCCGTCACAGTGTCGCTTCGGCGTGAAGCTGGCGGCGTGGCGAGATGCGGGGCGAGCTTGCGGTGACCTGGTCGGAGTCTGGTTGGAACTGTAGTGGTACTTGATCTGAGGTCGGGTCGAGAGGTGCTGCTGGAGCGTCGGCCGAAGTCGGTCGGGGCGCGGGAGGCGTCCGATCCGAGGTTCGGCCGGAACAATCGAGGCGGGTGACCTTTTGGGGTCTAGGAGGCCTTTGATGAGGATGTGGTCGATGTGGCCCATTTGGTATCACATTCAATGTCGTGATTACCCCATTTCGATTGAGGGCGAGGCAGGTCGGTTTCACCTTGAGGTTCTCTTTTTGTTGTCGGGACTCGAGGCTAGATAACTCGGAGAAATATGATCTTGAAATAGATGTATACTTTGCTGTGGGGTACCCCTGGTATGGGTATTCGTCAAGCAGTGCTTCAATGTTTTTTCTTTTAATATAAGTTGCACAAGTCTTGAAGCAAGCAAAAGGGTAAGTAATCACCATCTGCTCTTCATTAATGCTTTAATATTTATGTAACTATAAAAATAAAAAGCGTGGAAGCAACTCTCTTCTTTTATTTGCTTTAAGAGACATGCAACTTGCATAACGAGGGTGGTATGTATAAGCACTACCCTACAATATGTTATATGAAAGCACAACTTTCTGTTTTTTTCTATGAATGTCGAAGCACAACGTTGACCAATGTACCCATTTTTTTTTATTTAAGCAAGTAAAACACCAGAATTCCAGAACTAGGCACACAAGGCAGTTTTTCCTATCTATGAGCAGGACGCCATGAATTTGCAGCGTCGAATGCGATGAATTTGCAGCGTCGAATGCTAAGACTGCACTGTTGTAAGCATGCTATTTACAGCGTCCTGTTGGAACCCTCGACGCTCAAATTTGGATGCTGGCGTCCTCCGGGACTGCGTCTCGTATAACTCTCTTCCTTCTTCTCCCTCGCTATTTCCAAACCCCTAATCCTGTAATCCAAGGAACTAAAGATTGCTTGCTATCAGCTATGGCCTATTGCGTTGGAATTCTCCGTGTGCCAGTGCATCTTCTGTTAAGACTCGCTTCGGTCGCCGATAGAGGTGAGGCACTCGGGCCGGGCTCTTCTGGGCCGGCACGAGGCACGACATCACGGCGGTGTGCCCAATGGTTAGGCCACGGCCGGTGGTGGCTCGACAGAGCTCCGGTGGGAGAGGGTCTAGGTGGCCTGACGGTGCTGAAGTTGAGGGAGGCGCCGTATACGACGATGATGCAAGCGCTAGATCGAGGAAGAGGAGAGGTGTGCGACGCGCGCGACCAAGTGGAAGGTGTTGGCGAATGCAGCTACGATTTCACATCGATCGCACCAGTCAGGTGGAGTATGAAAAATGGCGGTCAGACGAGTTGGAAAGGAGGCGGCGAAATATTGGACGCAGTCTTCGGGGATTAACAAAGCTCAAGGTGACGAAGGGAAACGGACGGTCGCATTGCCTGCTTGCATACCTGGCCTGTGGTATGACTGCACCATCACTCCTTTCAGCAGAACACCTTGCTTTGCAAATGTTGCGTTTCTGAATGTCGTCTGCACAAGAACCATTTTCCTCTTAGGTAGTATATATATATATATGAAAAATATCTTTTACTCCCGGGTATAGTTACTTCCATCTCTGAAATACTACCTAAACAAACTTGAAATATTCCTTTATTACTTTGGGTATACTCATACACTAATTATAAGATACTCCAATGTGAGCCACATAAAAAAATTGCAAGGCAGTCCATGATTTTTAGCGTATTTTGCAAATACCTTCATATACGATATAAAAAGGAGTATGTCCAAAAATATACATACCACCTCTGAAAAAATGTACATACCACCTAGATGATCTTATATACTGATATATACTGCTACATACCCTCCATCACACGAGATACCCTATCGTTGTGAGATACTGCCAGGAGTAATTACTCCTGGGAGTAGAAAAGAGGCTTCCTATATATATATATATATATATATATATCATACTCCGGTGTACGTATCTACCTTCAGTATACCATTTAAATGATGTTGTTATAAATATATAGGAAGCCTTTTCGTACTCCAGAATACATACTCCCACCTCTAATATACCACTTAAATGAACGATTTATACTCTTTTATCACTTTCGGTATACTCTAATAATAATTCTAAGATACTCCAATGCAACATGATCAGACCCTTTATTTTTGGCTACATATCCTTTTCTATATGTATAAGAAATATGTAAACAAATTATGCTATAAAGGGTGGATTTTAATGAAATTTTTCATGAAACTCACTTTGGAGTATCTTATAATCAATATTAGAGTATACTCAAAAGAATAAAGAGGTATAACAATATCATTTAAACGGTATATTATAAGAGGTATGGAATATATATATATATATATATATATATATATATATATATATATATATATATATATATATATATAATTAACCCTGTCATGCTCATGCGCTCGGATTGCTGACCCAAAACATAAAATATGCATCTACTAACACGTATTCATCAGATCAAAAAGGACACGAACTATGAGGGGGCAAACAAAAGCTACTTTTGTTATTGCTTCTGTACATGGCAGTAGTAACAAGATCTAGACCTAATTCCAAGTCCTCGCAAACAAAATCTAGTACCTAATTTACTAGATTAAAAGCAAAAAAGCTAAAACCGAAATAAACGACTGACTTTTAAGTCGGACTTAAAAAAAGCCTAAAGCCTCCATATAATTATAAACCAAAAGCCGATGAGAAGTACTTTTTTGGGCTTTTTGGGATGAAATAACCCTTTAGCACTAGAAGTCTCCAAAATTATACACCAAATGCCATCATATATAAACTCAAGAATCCTTCTCCATCTCCTCATTTCTCCTTGTATTCTCTCTCTCCCCTGTGCAACATGCCTTCTCCTTCCGTTGCTCCGGTCTCTTCCATTCCCAACCTTCTCCCTCCTTCATCGTCCCCAGCCTCCTTCCTCCTCCACCGACTCAGATTTGACGCGACGTGGGTTGAGATAGCCGAACCCGAGCTTAGAGCGGCAGGAGACTACAGGGTCCAAGCGTGACGCAGGTGGAGCCAAACAGATCCAGCTGTAGCGCGGCGGAGGCCGCTGGATCTGGTGTGGCGTGGGTGGAGGTGACCAGACCCGAGGGTGGAACGACGGGAGACGGGTGGAGGTGGCCGGTTCTGGCAGGGCAGAAGGCGACCTAATCTGCCTTATCGATCCTCTCAGTATGTTTTTTAGTTAGTTTGAGGAGAGTTCAAAATTATTATGCTATTTTCAGCCTGATAAGAGTTCAAAATTGCCATGTAGTAAGAGTTTCAAGTTGATAAATAATTATACTCAGAATAAAGTTTGATCTCAAGATTAATCTATGTTTTTCAATATGACATTCGGTGAAAAAAGTATGAAACATTTGTATTAGATAAATCAGTATATAAGAAAAGTCCTTACAATCTTAAAGGGTATTTCGCACTTTCCAACAATAAGCTACACCATTTAATCCATCAAAAAGTCAGGATGCCAAACAACATGTTTTGACTTCAAAGCAAACGGTTTAAAAGCTAGTTAAGCTAAAAAGCTAACTTTAAGCCAAAAGCCAAAAAAGCCTAAACCGAACCAAATAGGACCTATAGCCTATATATGGTCTACAGCTATGCGTGGCTCTAGCCTCTATTGCACATCTTATTCTAAGGGTCTATTTGTTTTAGCTTTTGATTCTGGATTCTGACCCTAAAAGCAGAATAAAAAACAAACAGTTTGATTCTAGAATCCGATTCTCACAATCCAGCCCACTCATATGCATTAGAATCCACAATCCACTTCATATGTGCTTTTGGATTCCAGTTTTTAAAGAATTAGCTTCTTAACAACTACAATCCAAAATTAGATTTTAGAGAATCAAGGTTGAAACAAACAGACCCTAAGGCCTATAAAAATTGCCTGCACTATGATCACTTAGATACTAGGGAAGAAATTAAGAACCTACAGAGCTAAAAAACAAGAGTTATCAGCAGCATATGCACATGATTCAGCAGCAGCAGCAACTCACGGATGTATGTTGCACTCCCGTATGAAGACATGATCAAAATTTACATACTTGGACCAGTATTTGCGGTATTTGTGCAACCCAACCTCAAGCCAAGGTTTCAGATTACCATTGTAGTGTACGACAGCTGCTCGCTCGATATCCTTTTCATTGACATTCGGCTTGTATCCTAGACCCAGCAGATGCCATGAGCGATCAAGAGGGAAGGTGCGGTTCCAGAATGTCACAAGGCCAGCAGGGAGTGTTCCTAACTTCCATAGTAGTCTATGTTCATTCTGCAGAAACGAAATATATATCCTTAGTGAAATATATGGTAACGCAAGAACATAATACAACACTAAACAATAGCAAAATCAAACTTTTGGTTGAGTATGTTACTACTTTAAGTATTTAACGCAGTCAATGCATAAAAAATAGAAGTTATGTAGCAATCCTATAAAGCTTGCAGGGATCAAAAGTGTAATTTTGCTTTAGATAATGTTCAAAAGCTCATGTTTCATGAATACTCACCAGTTCCTGCCAGTAGTGGTAGACATCAGTAATATTCTGCTTTCTCCACTCAGACAAATCAAACATGTTCATGCCATATGCCCAGCCACAAGCACGCCGATCAAAATTTTTGGCAATAAGAGGGTTTGAGAAGTTCAGGTACCTATCAAACCTATGGAAAGTCTCTCCACAGGTTTGGACAGCACCATTAACCTTGCCTTTCAGATCTATCGACCAAAGTGCACTTAGGTCCTGCTGGACTACAACATCATCATCAAGAAATAACACCTTGTTAAGCTTTGGGAAGATCTCGGGAAGATAAAACCTCAGATGATTGAGAATGGACAGGTACTTGGGGTTCCGAAACTTGGGATTTTTATCAGGCTTGTCCTGCGGGGTCTTGAAGTAGTAATTGATCATGAAATGGGACCCCAGTTGCTTCAGAACTGGACTGTAGCTCGAATTTAGCCATGTAAAGTCTTCAATGTTCTGAACCTGAACAGCAGCTTTACCCGGGGAATTTGCCAAGAACCACATCCTCATTGCAGCATAATTAAGCTTATCCGTCACAATATGGAAGACATGGTTTGCTGGTTTCTGCATTGGAATTTAGGTTAAGATAATAGTACTTAGTATATATGAAATGGAACTGAATTTTCTTAGCGCAACCTAAGTTGATTTGCCATGATTCATTAGCAGCTAAATTAGTTATATGTGCTCAATCAAGTGCCAAGTACTGCACCTTAGCATGTACAAGAGTTGAGTTCACAACCACAGCAGCAGCCAGTACATTATCTGAGAATAATGCATAGTGTTGTAGTTTTGGATCTTCCAACTTTTCTTCATATGGAAAATGCTTATAGTTGGAGCTGGAAGAATAATACTCATTTGTAAGCCGCAGTGCAAGACAATTGAGCCTTTTTGGGAGAGCTTTAGCTGCTATTTGTGCTACATATTTAGCCTCTTGCTTGTGAGCCTCGAGGTGGCCCTCTGTTGAGTGAAGGGTTGCTAGTAGCTTATCGATAACAGCTGCACAGTTATCATGCACTTGTTGGACCTTTGTTAATGTCAATTCCATCGCTCTAATTTTTCCATGAACACTGTGTAGGCAATAAAATTAAGTTAAACAGGTAAGAGACATTCACTTCCTATATAAGAGTACCCAAACGGCAGCCAGCAGGTACACATCATCATTGAAAACGTCAAGGGTGAAGAACTTTGTAGTAAATTGAATGAAAAAGTACTTTTTTGGTAACTGCCTATCAATGGTTGCACCACTGAGTGCTTGCTGGATATCTCTCATCCTTCTTCTGAGATCCTTAACAAAGCCATGATTGCCTCTAGAAGATAGAAATCCAATATACGTTTTTGCTCTTTTTAACTGGTCCTTGATAACACGTATTGTACTATCTGGAGAAGTTGAGGAATGACTAGTATTACTGCTGATTACCCTTGCATCAGACTCTTCAGATGTAGCGTCTGTAATTTGCTCAGATGATGTATCAGCAGTATTTTCCTGGAAAATTAAGCCATCAGCAGTTAAATCATTACTTAACCCTGAAAGAGAATGTCAGGGAAACTACAACTGTCAGATTGCGCAAACAAGAGTCTGAAGGTTACATTACAAAATTACAACACTTAAAGTGGGACATAATAAACTTCTATAAAAGAATGACAAATAATAAGATTTTCCTAGTCCTCTTCACCTAATTTTTCTACACAGGAAGCATCTACAAGAACAAGAACAAAAACAAAAGGAAAGCATTAACTCAACAAAGGGAAAATAGATACACCAAAGAATTGGTTACCAGGAAGAAAGCTACCAAACAAAAACGGTACTTTGAGTACTAGTCATGGTGAAATTTCGCATATTCCGACAGGCCGCAGCATAGCTACAGTAGCAAACCGAATGTAGTCCTATAATAACTTTGTTACTTACAAAATGTAAACGTAGGTACCCTCTATGAGTTGAACATGGATCTAGTTCGTTCAACATAATGTTCACAAATTTAACGATTATAAATTTTACTCTTTGAGCAGGAATTTAGGTTAACCTCCATTGTTTTAATTTGCCGAGCAAACAAAAGCCGTTTACCTTATTCAATGGAACATTCAGATCTCCAGCATCGTGCATTGCACGAACTTTTTTCTCCCCAGCTTCACCATAGTTGCCTAGGCCACCCTGTCTTCCAAGTCGAGCACCCCCGTTCAGAGTAATAACCACATCATCAGCACGTTGTCTCTTACTCGGATCATGGGATTCCTCCGTCTCTTCTGCATTGCGCACTCCCTCATCCTTACCACCTGTGAATTCACCTGATCTATTCATACTACTTTCCCGATCACCCTGCTGAATTACACCATCCTGTCCCAATCTAGTGCCCTGATTGCCCACAACAATCATGTCCCCCTTGAGCGCGTCTGCGTCGGATGCAACCGTCTGAACAGGCTCTTTCACCAAATCAAGCGTGTCCTAGGATAATATTTCACCAGTTTGACCTTCAGATCGCAATCTTACAAATTCATTTCAAAAGAAGGGCAGCAGCAGACGGACACATCTCGAAACAGAAATTCACCTGTGGTAGCGCATTTAGCCGCTTCCCCACCTCATTCCGGGCAATCTATGAAATGGAAAACAAGTCAAGATCGCAACTTTAGTTGGCCTCCGGAAGCCTGCTTGAACATGTAAAAATCTGCAAACGCGGCCGTACCAAATTGGACGGATCACGACCGAAGGCGCTCCCGGTCACTGCGAACAACACCGAGATCACACGCATCAGGAACCCATTTCCATCAACATTTTTTTCGAGGGGCCAAGAACACTGGTCCAAGAACCGTACGGATGGGGCCGGAGGAGAAGGGGGAGATGGGCGCGCCGCTGTAGAGCACGACGGGCGCGAGCACCGAGGCGAGGAGCAGCGCCAGCACCGCGTCCCGCGTCCTCCATTTCCACCTCCACCACCGCAACCGCCGCGCCGTGGACGCCATGGTCGCCGTCGATCGCCTCCGGCGAGCCGCGCACAGGGGTTGGCGCGTGCCGTGCGATTAGAGCCGCCGCTTCCGAGAGCGTTTCGTCGTTTCTCCTAGCCAGAGAGACCTTCGCGGGTCAATCTGTGCGTGCGTTCAGGTTCTGTCAAGTGTTTTTGGAGGGAATGGTCATGGCGTCCCATTGCTGTGGCACGGCAGACGATGCGATTCCGTGTCGGAGGGGAGCGTGACAACTTCACGTGGTTACTAATTTTTTCAGGAATAATATAGTCATTTGGCATTCTGATGATATGGTCATTAACGTGATAAATCTATTACTGTGATCATAAAAGTGACAAATAGTTAAGAGCCCTTTTTTCATAGCAATTGCAGTTTGCTGCAAAATAACACGCATCATTGAGGTTGAGGTTCTTTTTGGCAATATATTTATTTATGTATGTATGTATATGTGTGTGTGTATATATATATATGTATGTATGTATATATATAGTACAATTATCTAAGGCACCATAATGCATGAGCATCATGGTCTAAAACGGGTATTTTTCCTATGTATTTTTATGCGAAATTTTTTAAAAATTTTAAGACGTTGAGTTTAACCAGTTTGCTAACTAGTTCAAAGAAGTTCGAACTAAAAATTCAAACTAGAGTTTTCTTTTTTATATAATAATTTGATTGTAGATATGTGCTAATTTTATATATAAATTAGCAAAGCATGTGAATAAACGTGTTCAAATCTTTGAATTCAAGTATATTTTTTCAAAGTATGTGTTTCATTTGAATTGTTATAGATGAGTATATACACTAAAACAGAAAGTTTAAAAAAATATATCCGAATTTAACTTGAATTCATGCATTTAAATTATGGTGCCCAAATCCCATTGTGCCCCATTTTGCCATCTTATACATATATTTCATTTTCATATTATATATATATATATATATATATATATATATATATATATATATAGGAAGCCTTTTAGTACTCCAGAAATACATACTCCCACCTCTAATATACCACTTAAATAAACGCTTTATACTCCTTTATCACTTTAGTATACTCTAATAATAATTCTAAGATACTCCAATACAAAATGATTAAAAAATTTCATCGAGACCCTTTATTTTTTGCTACATACTCTTTTCCATATGTATAAGGAATATGTAAACAAATTATGCTATAAAGAGTGGATTTTAATGAAATTTTTCATGAAACTCACTTTGGAGTATCTTATAATCAGATATAGAATATACTCAAAAGGATAAAGAGGTATAACAACATCATTTAAGCGGTATATTAGAGGTGGGAGTACTACCCACTAGGAGTATGGAATCATTTTCCTATATATATATATATAGTCTAGGGAGTTTCAATTGTTTTTTTCTAAATAGTACTTAAATTTTGAACCTTCAAATCTAGATTCAATCAATGAAATTGATCTACCCATTTCCTCCCATTTGAGTATTATTTATTAAGGAGTACTCATTTTTTTAAGTATTGGATGGGAAACATTATTTTTTCTCGTATGTTCTTTTTACATCAATTATATACTAGTTTTATACAAATTAAATTATATTAAAATGATGTGATAATTTGTTAAAAAAGAACATAATTATTCTTTTTCTGAATGGACTTTTTACATCAATTAAATATTAGTTTTACAAAAAATAAATTATGTAAAAAACAATATGACAATTTGTAGTAAAAAGAGAGAACAAAACAAACAATAAAGAACATAACAAACAAAAATGTGGATCACAAATAGGCCTTTCTTTAAATCAATTATATGCTAGTTTTACACAAATTAAATTATGTAAAAAACAATGTGACAATTTGTAAAAAAGAAAAACTCAACAAACTATAAGGAACATTACAAACAAAAACATGGATCACATAGCCAAAATTGGCAAAGTCGAAATGATAAAGCACAACGTGGATAATAAAACAATATCTAATAGACAAAAAAATTTAGCACTCACAAACAAAAAACCAATATCTAATAGACAAAAAATTGAGAAATCACAAACAAAAAACACTCGAGTGACATTTAGCAATTTGTATTTTTTAGTTCTATAATAATTGAACGGTTTCTCGTGTAACTTGTATAAAATGCCTGCGTGGCTGCCTTACAAATAGAGCCTTACTCTTTTTCATTTGAATAAGATGGTTGTAAGCTGCAGTGCCTACTAGTTACAAACATTTAATGCCATCGGACATGGATACAACTCCGGTTTACTTCAGATTTTTTGCCCATATCAACCCCCTAATGCATTTGGCAGAGCTCCTGCCTTCTCCTTCAAAAAAAAGATTTTTTGCCCATATTGATTTGCTGTGCAAATTAAAGTGGTTTTGGGTTCTTGCAAGAGACCTGAAGATAGAGACATAGGCCTGTTTGGTTGGGTTTTTTCATCGGTTTAAAAGTAAAAAAACTAAAGTTGAAACAAACGACTAACTTTTCAACTAGGATTAAAAAAAGACTAAAGCCTCTATATAACTATAAGCTAAAAACCAGATGAAAGTTGCTTTTTGGGATTACATAACCCTTTGCTACTGAAAATCTCCAAAATTATCCACCAAATACCATCATATATAAATTCAAGAATCTTTCTCCTATCTCCTCATTTCTCCTCATCTTATCTCTCTCCCCTATGCGACATGCCTTCACCCTCCACCACTCCGATCTCTGCCATCCTGACCTCCTCCTCCCTCACTTCGTCCCGGCCTCCTTCCTCCTCCTGCCCGAGCCGGATCCGTGCTGGCGTGGGTTGAGTGTGGCTCCAAGCTTTGAGTGGCGAGAGGCTACAGGGTCCAGATGTGGCGCAAGTGGAGTCGAACGGATCCAACGTAGCGTGGCAGGAGGTGGTCAGATTCGGCGTGGGGCGGGTGGATGTGGTCGAACCCGTGGGTGGAACGACAGGAGGCGGGTGGAGGCGACCGGATCTAGGGCAGTAGGAGGTGATTGGATCCGTCTCATTGAGCCTCTCAGTATATGTTTTTATTTAGTTTGACGAGAGTTCAGAATTATTATTCTATTTTTAGTCTGATAATAGTTCAAAATTGTGAAATAGTAAGAGTTTCAAGTTGATAAACAACTATGCTCGGAATGAAGTTTGATCTCAAGATTAATCTTTGTTTTTCAATACAATATTCGATGAAAAGTATAAAACATTTGTATTAGATAAATCGATATATAAGAAAAGTCTTACAACCTTAAAGGGTATTTCAAACTTTCCAGCGGTAAGCTACACCATCCAATCCATAAAAAAGCCAAGATGCCAAACAACATGTCTTAGCTTAAAAGCGGAAGGCTTAAAAGCTCGTTAAACCAAAAAGCTAGCTTTAAGCCAAAAGCCTAAACCGAAATAAACAGGCCTATAGATAGGGAGAAGTCCAATTCAATGGTGAAGGTGGCAGGAATAAAAAGAATCAGCTTTTGATTTTGAGAGAGCGTTCTCAATATGGTGCAGGAAAATTTAGTGCTCGCGAAAACATGACCTCACAATTTGTACTAGCGAGGTTTTGGCGCTATGCTCACGTCGTGTGAAATTTGGTTGCATGACACTGCGTTGTATGAAATTTGGTTCGATGCTTATTTATGAAAAAATAGGTCTAAGGACGTAAACATGAATTTGTTTATTTCTCCAGGATTTTCTAAAGAATGTGCTAGCTAGAGTCATCAACGAATTTTGCGGCTGTAGTCCTCTTTGTGCGGTCTTGGAATCGCTAGAGTCATCGTCGAATCTCTGGCGTGGATTCTTTTTTAAATATTCAGTTTCTCTAGTTTTTTCTTAAAAAATAGGTTGCTAAGAGCCATCGGTGAATCTACGGATTGTTAGAAACCGTTAGTGAATCTGTGGAACTGCGGGCTTCCTTTTTTTGGGAAAAACCGATGCGAAAATGTGTGTTTCTTTTAGCGTAAACTTGTAGGAGAATTACAAGCACCCCATGCTTCCCAATCAACTCTTCACCGTCAAGCAATAAATGAATGAATCAATGTCAGACATCATCAAGTGCTTTTCTTAGGTGCAGATCCAGGTAGCAGATACTCCGGACTCCACGGTCATCAATGCATGCAAAGAAGGGCTTCTCCCTGATGAACTAAACTAGGCCCTAGGGATTGTGGAGAAATACGCCCAAGAAGCGAATCCCTCAAGAAGAGGTTAGAGAGGTCTTTCGGCAAGAAGAACAAGGATCAGAGGGACCGCTCCAACGGCGGTTGCAACTCTAAGGTCCTCGTAGTGAGTGACACTCCGTCTTGCAGGAGCAGTGCCTCTAAAGAACCCAAGAAGGGTTCCAAACCTAGGGCTCCTTACGGGCATGATGAAGGACCCGATGAAAAAGGAAGGATAATCAAGACAAGGGAGATGATCGTTGGTGCGTTTATCACAATATGGGCGGGCACGACACATGTGAGTGTCATCAATATGCCACTAAGGTGGAGAAACTCTTCAAGAGTGGGCCCAAACTATGCTGAGGATCACCACCCCACCCTGTGGCTATGGAAGCAATGCCTCTTCAAGCAATGCAACCAGCACTTTACTACCACAGCGGTGCCCAGAGAGAACCCCCACAAGACGATGATCAAGAACTTTCCTTGGAGGTGCCACAAAGGCAAGTGAATGTCATAATAGGGGCTCAGCATACGGGCATGAATCCAAGCGGCAATGGAAGGAGTACGTCTGAGAGGTCAATGTTGTGGGGGTAACCCCTCGAAGTACCCCTCCTAAGTGGGCGAACATCCGCTAAGCTTCACCGTCAAGGACGTGAAGGGCCTAAGGTTCCCCCATGATGACACCCACCTGGTAACTACCATGGTGACCAACTCGAGGTTTGCCGTATACTCATTGATGGGGGAAGCTCCGCGGACATACTCTACCTCTACGCGCTCAAAGAACTATGGGAGTCATGGGGGTCTACCACTCAGGCATCTAACTACCATCTGACCATCCTCTCATTAACTTCATGTCGGGGAAGTCTATCCAACCCCTCGGGAAGATCGAGCTCGTCATGGCTTTCTAGTCACGAGAGAACCATTGCATGAAAGCCATCAGATTTGACATCCTTGACGTCGATTCACCATTCAACGCTATCATGGGAAGAGTGACCCTAAACCACTTATGTGTGGCTGTTCATTAGAACTATCTATGCCTCAAAATACCAGGACCTTTTGGGGTCATCTCCATAAGAGGCGATCAGGACCTGGTCCATTGTCTCTACCATAGGGCAGTCATCAACTCCAGCAAAGTCAATCTCCTTGAATCCAAGGGCTCTACGGAGATAAACACCCCTCGTGTCTCTATTAGAGCTCACCCAGAACGAATCCCCTCTAGAGAGGTACCACTTGAAGCCTCGCCCTGAGGGGAGCCTAAGGGAGGTACAACTCTTTGGCCCAAGCGATGAACGCATCATTCGAGTCGGGGCTAAACTCTTAGAGAAGATGGAAGAGGAGCTCATCAAGTTCCTAAGAGTCAACGCGGATGTCTTTACTTGGACCCTGTCAAACATGAGGGGTATCTCCCCCGAGGTGATTCAACACCATCTCGTGGTAAGACCTGGGTGCTTTCCCTAAGGTTGAAGCTTTGCAAACTCTGTCTCGAGCGATGCCAAGCCATAAAGGAGGAGGTTGGTAAGCTCTTAAGTGCAGGCCTTATCCGGTAAGTCTGGAACCCAGAGTGGGTTTCAAACCCCATTTTGGTCAAGAAGTCTAGTGGCAAGTGGCACATATGTGTCGACTTCACCGACTTATATAAGACGTGCCCAAAGGATGACTACCCTCTTCCTCACATCGATCAATTGGTCGACTCCACCTCTGGGTGTGAATTGATGAGTTTCTTGGACGCATACTCAGGCTATCATCAGGTTCACATGGCACAAGAAAACGAGAAGACAAGCTTCATCACACTAGGTGATACCTACTGCTTCCTACGCATGCTCTTTGGACTGAAGAGTGCAGGGGCAACCTTCCAACGTCTCGTATGCCTCGTTCTAAGGACCAACTAGGTCAGAACGTGGAGGTGTATGTTGACGATGCTATGGTGAAAAGCCTGTTGGCTTTAACACATCTCAAAGATCTTTGCAAAACTTTCAGGACCCTTCGCAAGTTCGGCCTCAAGCTAAACCCTGAGAAATGCGCCTTCGGGGTAAGAGGGGGCAAGCTCTTAGGCTTCCTTGTCTCTCAAAGAGGCATCGAGGCCAACCCAAAAAAATTAGGCTATCTTGGACATAGAGTCACCACGATCCATTAAAGATGTCCAACACCTAGCTGGTCGCATGGCGACCTTGGAGCACTTCATGTGGCGGTCGGCCGAGAAAGGGCTGCCCGTTTTCAAGATACTCCATGGGATCGAAGGTTTCCTTTGGACCTCTGAAGCTCAAAGACCCTTTGAGGATCTCAAGTCATATTTGGCTAACCCCCGCTCCTCACCAGCCCAAGCCCTAGAGAACCCCTCCTCCTATACCTCACAGCAACTCCACTCGCCGTGAGCGTGGTCCTAATTAGAATCTCAAGTCCTCACAGATTTTGTGGTTGAATAGACAAACCCCCAAGCTTCCCAAGAAGAGGGGACCACATGCCTCATTCTACCTGAACCCCACTAGACCCTCTACTTTGACGGTTCCAAGTGCCTAAATCCAGAGGGAAAGTACTCGAAATCGCCACACACCTATCCTTTAACCCCATAAACAACATGGATGAATTTGAAGCTCCTCATCCTTGGGGACTCTCAACTTATCATCAACCAGATGGACCTACCAATGTCTCGATCCCAAAATGACTAACTACCTCGAAGAGGTGCGTAAAATGGAGTGACACTTCTCGAGGATGGAGGCTCACCGAATCCCCCACGAAGAAAACCATCGAGCAAACCATTTGGCTCAAGCTGCAAGCTCTTGAGAGCCGCTAACCTCGGAGGTCTTCCTTGAAGTACTTGATGCAAATGCTGTCAAGAAAGACGCAAGAAGTGAAATACAAGATCCTGAGCTGCCCCTAAAAGTTAGTGAGATCTCAACCCCCCCTAAAATATGGATGACCCCAATCATAGAATGCATTCAAGGAGAAACAAATATAGAGGGTGGTATCAAGGATCAAAGGCTGTTCACTAAGGCTAAGTCTTACGTACTCCTTGAGGGGTTACTCTATAAAAAAGTGCCTATCAAGGGAGGAGGGTATTGCAATCCATGACATGCATAAAGGCCTCTGCGGTCCGCACCTTGCACCCAAGGCAATCGCGGCGAAAGCGCTAAGACAAGGCTTCTATTAGCCCACTATGGTGCAAGATGCCATCGAAACCCTTAGAACATGTGAAGGTTTCCAAATAATTGCATCGGCTCACCGCTCCCTCGCTGCACCTCTACACCAGATACCAATCACATGGACTTTCGTTCGATAGGGTATGAACTTGCTTGGGCCATTCCCGTTGATCAAGGGGCTACAAGTATGTAGTGGGGGCGATGGATTACTTCATCAAATGAGTGGAAGCGGGCCGTTGCTATTGATCATGTCTCGAGTGGTGCAAAAGTTCTTCTGGAACTCACTATGGACAATGGGACTTAGTTTGATGTCCCCTCCTTTAGGGACTTCTGTGATTCAATTGGAATAACCCTCTGTTTCGCTTCGGTGGCTCACCCTAGGACCAACAGGGCAGTCGAGAGGGCCAATGGCTTGATCCTCTAAGGCATCTATCGCTGGCTCGAGAAGAGCACACTTAACAATGGGCTATGGGCAAAGGAACTCCTCAGCGTCTTGTGGGGTATGCGCACCACTCCCAGTCACTTTATGGGACAAACACCTTTCTCACTTGTGTATGGAGTGGAAGCGGTCCTCCCTACAGAGGTTCACCACTGCTCCCTTTGTGTGGAGATGCTCTCAGGGCCCTTCCCTGTCAACTTCATGACAAATGAAGCAAACCACAAGGTGGAGGTGGATTTCACTAAGGAGATCTGTGACCATGCCCTTATCAAGCATACCACGTATGAATGAGAAGTTGTTCATTTGTACAAAAACCGGGTGCGAGAGTGAATCTTCCTCCTAGGAGACTTGGTGCTAAAGAGGGTCACTGATCTGAGAGCCTAAGGGAAGCTTTACCCAAAGTGGGAGGGGCCCTACTGCATCTCAGCGGTCTTGGGCTTAGGCGTCTACTGCCTCTCCACCATGGAAGACAAGCTGCTCAAGCATGCCTGGAATGCGAACAAACTTAAAAAGTTCTACATTTAAGCTTTCTTGTACGCCGTAACGGCACATATCTTGTATTGATGTAAATCCTTCTAAGGTCATCAATGAAGTGTCAAATTAAGTCATGCATATCTCATATCACTTGTGTGGTTGGCACGAAAGATCCACCCCCCACACATAGCTGTGGGGGATGGGCTAGAATCTCACAACCCTAGTAAGACGTATTTCTAGGGCACATGACCTTCGAGGCCTACCCCTAATAAAGCCCTAAGCGGTCATGACATTTCGTGCCCCCCTTGGGCGACCCCATCCCTACTAGACCTAGGGAGTAGGCGACGACTTAAGGCATTTTGCCTAAGTCATAGGGTGTCATCGCTTAGTCCCCCATGAACCCCTGGCACTAAGCTGGATGACCCCCGAGTCACAACCTCGCACCCCTCTATGGGAAACAACAAAAATCTTCTTATTGCAAGAAACATAGCCTAGGAGACATCCCCTTCCCGGTGGGCATGGGCCTAAGCCTTATAGCAAGTCCAAGCAAATAACTCACGAAACTTTTCTAGGAGGGCTATGCCTTAAGCTATAATGCTTGGCTCCCTTAATTAGGCCTTATGAACTGATTCCCCAAGTGGCACGAGGCCCAAGACAAAGCCGAGCCACCCAAGGGCAACTCTGGGGTTGAACCTTCCTCTTCATTGCCTGAGGAAGAGACATTCCCACACTGTCTAATGACATGGAGGATTCACTCTCTTCATACATAACATGAGTCAAGTTACTCTCTCTCTCTCCCTTGGGGAGAAATAAATAAATAACCCTCCAGCGAGGCGCCCAAAACCCCTCATGAGGTCTAAGGCATGATCATACCCCCATGAAGTCACCCAGTCCTATGACAGATCTTCTTTGGAGGGCATAATTGGTGAGGCACCCAAGCCCTTTGCGCATTTCATTTATAGTGCATACCGACTACCCCGTAGGGCACATCCTAGAACAAAATATTACAAAAATCGTAAGTCATCTATAACATAACATTGAAGCAAATTCATACAAAATGAGGGGAGCACGTCTTAGCCAACCATCATAAGCACTACAAATGAAGATACATCTCTAACATAAAGAAGTGCTACACCTGACAAGGTAATGATCCTAATACAATAAACATGAATCACCCAACTACTTAGCAAAAGACATCAAGCACACTCTGGAGGAAGTCATATGTTCTTTGAGCTCAGGCCCTCTCTTGACCCCTGGGATCCGGTCCCACGGGGAACCCTCGTAAGGCTCTCTAGGAAGCCTCCCACAATGGAACCCCATGTGGAGCTACCCTTACGAACGCTCCAACGCACCTCTTGTGTGTATAGCCCATGAAGCGAGGCGAGGATGGTCTCCTTACCCACAACATCGAAGAGGCGGGAGATGGCTGCAATTCCCATGGACAAGGCAACCTTGGCAAAGGCCTTGCCCTTGTACTCGGTTACCCTCATAAGAAGACCAACATGGCCTCGCAGGATACCAGCCCATTCCTCCTAATCCTCAGTGGGGGGTGGGAAGTCCTCCCCTTTGGCCCCAAGCTTCCTCAGGGTAACCTGGACCAACACGGTGAGGTTCATAAGAGATACATTCATTGCCTTTCGATCCACGTCATACATCTACTCATGGGCGTTATGGTCTGCCCCCACAGCCCACATAATCATGTGGGACCTCTCAAGGTTATTCTCCAAGTCCTTGACCTACTGCTGGAATCTCATCAGCTCAGCCTTCACCCTGTTAAACTTGTCCTCAGCTACCCTCTGTCTCCCTTGGGCCTACAACAAAGCCCGCTTGAGGACCTCAGGATCATCCTTAGGATGGCACGATGATGTGGCTGCCAGCATCTCTTGTACCATCCTCGGGACCCTATCGAAAAGAACATTGCTCATCATTGTAGTCTACAAAAGGAGGAATGTGGGGAGCGTCAAACAAATTGTACGTGAGATTCCCGAGTCCATGGGGATTGCAAGAAAAGGAAGATCTATGGTACTTGTTACTGAAGGGTCACTGTGGTTGCTAGCTTCTCTCATAACACCTCTAAGAACTTCCTAGGTCATCAGACACCAAGTCTACCATGTACCTCTGCACCCACTCCATCACCAAGAGGCGAGTCATCTCGATCACCAAGAGGTATGGCATACTTAGGAAGAGCACTGAAGGAACCACCCTGGTCACCTTGTTCTAGCCCCGCATGCATGGGTGAACAAGGAGTCGCCACCCTCTTTGTTGGTGCCCCTGGAGGCATAAAGGATGTGATGGGCTCCATCCCTGTGGATGCTTCATGCTCCACCATGTCTACAAAATAAGTGGTGCAAATTAGGAGTGTGACGGGAAAGTAAGAATGCAATGGCAACAAAGTATGGCTAAGGTCATGTACCTCCCGGACAGTAGAAAAAATACCCAATCTCGTCAGGGTAGGCATATCCAACGTCCTCCCTCATTGTGACCTCGGCACGACAGTGACTGGCCTATCGGCTCTCTAACTTAGGCTCTGACCTAGATTCACTGGAGGAACTTGATGTGGTGGACAGCGGGGTCGGAGGTGAACGCACCCTCGCTCATCCAGTGGAAGAGCATACGTCCCCTCCACTCACTACCTTACCCTTCCTAAGGGCATTGATGTCCATGCCCTTAGCACCGAGCGACGACGGGGGCATCCAGGGGGCTGCTCGAGGAGGAGCCCCCTCACTAGTGGAGTGAGCTGCGGTGCTAGCAAACTGGGCTCGGGGAGTGGCAACCACCCCCTGACCATCCCGAGGGTGGGCGGCAGAAGTAGAGCTCGAACGAGAACTACGTCCTGCACCTCTCCTGGTTGTTTTCTTGGCCCATGTCTTCACGGGGGGAGGCTTGAGTGTCATCATCTTGGGCAGAATCTCGGGCCCTCTTCCACTTGGTCTGGTCCAAGATAGGCACACCCCATGCCAAAAGGGAGAGGTCAAACGCCACAGCCACGAAGTTCACTTCCATTCACAGGATCCCCTCGGCCTCCTAACCCCTCTCCTCTGTGACACACCAGCCCCAAGGATAAGCTCAGCTTCCTCTCTTACCGCCTCAATGGAGTGAACTGCGCACATCACAATAAGCAAAATAAGACAACACTCATAGGGATGACAAAGATCGTGTAGACTCTTACCCTTTCTAATGCCAGGACAGAGTCCGCCATGAAATCCCAGCCTAGCATGCTGAATGAGGGTGCTCAAGTTGAGAAGAGTTTTTTTTAAATTGGCTAAGAGCTCTGGCATTCAGTATAGAAGAAGAATCACCAGGCGAGCTACATGCACACGCACTCACGCGCCACGACTCGCCACGCTAGGCATACGCCGGCGGCCTCGAACACAGGCGGGCGACCTTCAGCATGCCGCGCCCGACCAAATGAGCTCTGGCGCTCATCGCCAAGTTGAGAAGAGTCATCTCTCCATCGAGCCATGTCGCCCTTCTTCATGCACACCGCCCAAATGGTGTTGCGCAACTTCCAGTCATCATCAGTAAGGTGCCCAAGCTTGGGGTATGAATACGTCACCAAGGCAGGATGTGACCCGCTATAAGTGAAGTCATCCCCCACCTTCAGGTAAAACCACTTCTTGGTGGCAAAGGGCCAACTGTACCTGATAGTCTACACAGGAAACTCGTCCTCATTTCATATGGTGGTGAAGATGGAGCCCAGGGGTCCCCTCCTGAGATCCCCCGCTAGGAGTGGAGATAGTAGTCGACAAGAGCAAGTGTTGTCTCCATCACCGTCCCTGGGATGGCCATCTCACACAGCCAAATGAAGATCCTCAGTCGAACTAGGAAGTGTGGGCTTAAGTGGAAAAGCTCCACACCAAATGCATGGGTATACTTCTTGATGAAAGGGTGCATGGGGAGCCCGAAGCCGACGTCCACCCATGCCTTGAGCGTCGCAACGTATCCCGTCGGGGGAGAAGGGCCACGTCCTCAGTGATAAGGTAGCTCCCCTTCTAAATTAGCATGAACTTCTCCATCGTAAGCTTTGATGGGCTAGGGTCCACCAAGGCCTTGCCCTTGCATGGCTCACCCTTCTCTAGGGGTGATTCATCTAAGGAGGCCATCATGTCCATGGCTTCTAGGGGATCACCCTCGTGGGGGTCCTTGCCCTTTCCCCATGTGGGAGCGACCTCATTCGCCTTACCCTTGTCCTTTGAGAGGGCATCCTGTTGGCGGTCACTTGCAAGCAAGGGTGATGCCCCCGTTAGCATAGCTAGGCAATCAAGGATCATGCAATGAAAGGGGTAGTGCAATGGAGTCATTCCCATGGGCTTACTCATGTGGACAGAGCCAAGCCTCCTCGTGGCATCAATCCCACGCGAAGGCACCCCGATCGCAAGCACACAAGACTCTGAAACAAGAAACATGCTATCAGTATCGATGGTTTAGCTTATGCTTAAAGACACAGATGAAGCCTAAAGTTGGGCATAGACGCTTCACATATGTGGCTGCCTCTACCAGTGCCTGGCAGGAAGGTGCCTGGTGTTTCCTCATCAGCACGAGTACCACGCACCCACGGGCACTTGCTAACGGTGCAGGATTAAGGATGCTAGCCTGAACACCCCATGGCACACCCATGATAAGCGAGGCATGATAAACAACTGTGTTTGAGCACTAGAGACGATGCTCGGGAAAACACCGCATCCAAGTATAAAGTGAAGGTAAGGGTTTGACCCCTTACCGGCTATTGGAGAACGAACTATGCTGGCTGCCACTTCGTGCTTCCTTCCCATCGACTGAAGGTAGAGGGGCTTTAATATCCAACCAAGAGAAGGATCCAATAGACTAGGTCCTGTAGAGCCAGTTCACACTACATGCCTGTGGACTAGGTCCAAAGCTAGGTTCACAGCACGCTTCGTGCCTACATGTCCAAGAAATGGTAGCGTCCCCTGGTCCCAACGATGGTGATGGTGCCACTCCCGATCCAAGCGATGGTGGCATTCCCCAGTCCAGGCGACGCCACTCCTAGTCCAGTAGGCGGTGGCACCCCTCGCTCCGGGCAACGGAGGCAACACCCACTCTTGATCTAGGCCCCTCATGACTGAGACCCGGTGTCATGTGTCCTTAGCTCATGGATCTGAGCATAGGAGGTTGTGGTCCTCCCCACTAGGGGTTGAGTAGGTGTGATGCCACCCCTCCACCCCTAGCGTCATATCCAGGCAAGGGAGGCGCCAGCAGTCAACGACACCCATCGCCTTAGCCACGGATCGACTAGTGGCGCTTGCCCGCCCTCAGAGCAAGGCACTAAAGACCAGGAGTCATCCACCTTCTCGTGCACCTTGAGTCATGGGCGATCACCTGCAACACTATGATCGAGAGGGGGGACCAAGAAGGGCAGGGGGAGAAGCTTAGTTAAAAGAGGTTGAGACTACTTTTCCTCCTCTCACCCACTCTCTTTCCATCTTTTTCCACCTAGGAAGCGAATGGAAGGGGCTTGGAGATTGGCGTAGTGCCTGACAAGGCCTCAATATTGAGTGGTCATAGCAACACTCTATACACACTAGCACGAGTGCCCATAGCTGCCACTAGGCCCAAGTATTTCTCCCTAGCCACACAACCACCCTAGGTGGATGTTGTGAGCGGTACCATGGCCCCCAAGGCAAGGCCGTGATCCCTTATAACTCTAGCTAGTCCCAGGCGATTCCAGGAGGCTCACTCCAAATGGCTCCCACTTGGTGAAAATGGACCACGGACGGTGACCCCAACACCCGTGGGACTACCATTGCCATAGACGACGAGCCAACTCTGCATCTGGAAGAGGAAGGAGGTCTACCTTGTTGTCGCTAAGACAGGGGCCTACTCCATGCCAAGAGAGACAAGGGGAAGCAAGACAGAGGCGCTACTCAGGAGGGAGTCAGGGCCCTCATTTTCTGCTATTCCCAATAGCCCCTTCTCTCTTGTGCCAAGAACGCCCCTACAGGCGTTAGCCTAAGCACCTTGTGGAGCCCCAGACCGGGCACTTGCTCAAGCGCCCAAATGGAACCCAGCATCGGGCATGGGCCTAGCCCCTGGTGGACTCGCAAGGGAGCTTTCCGTGAGAAGGGTGAGGGCCCAAATGATGGGACCAAGGCTTATATCTTAGCACCTGACCTTGCCCCCACGGGCGTCTCTAAAAATGCCCTTAGGGCAAGGGGCTAGTGTTGGAGGACAAGGACACCCTACCAGGGTTCAAAATTTTGTTTTCGGTTTACATCTCGTTACCCTTTGAAATCCAAAATTTTAGTGAAATCTCATTATTTTTGACAAAATCCGGATGAAATTAAAAAAATTCAAATCCAAAATTTTTTGGTCCGAAATTGCTGAAATATTGGTAAATTTCAACTAAATAAAAAATGGTCCAAACGATGTAAAAATGTTTTGAAATTTTTTTGAAGGTTTTTGATACATCATTTGTGTTCCCATAAAAATTTTAGAACATTGTCAAGTTTGAGGAATTTTAAATAGTCTAACATTGCTATTGTCCTGATAAAACGCTAACCAGTAAGTTCGAACCGAATCAAAAATGGTACATACCACGTTATAAAATTTTTAAATTTTTTTGCATATTTATGATGCATCACTAATATTCTCATAAAATTTTTAGATGAACATTAAGCTTCATTAATTTTAAAAAATTGGACAGTGCAACTGATGACTGATCGACAAATTTCAACCGAATGAAAAATGATTCAAACCATGTTAAAAATTTTTGAAAATTTTTGTTGATAATATTTATGCATAATTAATGTTAAAATAAAATTTTTAAACAATTTTCAAGCTTGAGGAATTTTTAAAATTGTGAAGGTGCTGCACGGTTGAGAACTTGAAGTTGTTGAATTGCTTGTACTGTATAAAATTTTTAAATGAGCAAACAAAATAGGTTTAAATTTTTGAAAATTTTACAAAAGAGTTATGTTGAAATTATTAAGCTCTCCTAAAAATTTTATGTCATGATCAAACTTGAAAAATTTTATAAAATTCAAACATAGTTACTACCTCATTTATGCTAATTTTGTTTTTAATTTTTAAAAGATAAAAATGAAGTTGAAATATTTTTAAAAAAATTATTTGATCATAGACTTCTTAAGATAGTACCATAAATTTTTTATAGCATTACAAAGATTCTTCAATTTTATAAAATTCTAACAATGTTTCTGAAAAAATTTAAAATGTCTCAAAAATAATTTTTTTGACAAATTATCATCAAAAATCACTTTCTTATGGGTAATTGATGTAGTTCTGATCAAATTAGGCAATAAAACAGCAAAATCATGTTGAATTGCATGAAATTCTGGCTGATTTGGGTGAAATTTCACCGAAAAAGGAAATTATTGTAGCAATTTCAAAAAAAATTTATCTGGCCGATAACTTGGATCTTGCGGGGCCTAAAATCCGAGATTTTGCTAAAATTTCACTAGATTTCGCCAAAATTTTGAATCCATGCATCCTACAGCATCCTCCCGGGGGGAGGGGGCTTTTCACTATGCCACACACGGAGTAAGTGGATCCCTAGGGAAACCTCATACCGTACGATCACACTCAACAGGGCTCTCTAGAGGGAGTGTTGAGGGGAGGTCCTCTCATACCCTTTGAACCCTCTAAAGGGAATGTTGGGGAGAGACCCTCCATACCCCACAGACTCTCTCAAAGGTATTTCTTGGAATGGTCTCTAGTCCTCTCAAAAGTCTTGCCTCGTCCTCCATCTACAGGGCATATGGTGAAATGCCTGGTCCAAGAGGGCGCCCTCGATGTGCCCAAGGAGATAGGTGGACACCCTCGCCCTGCTTTGGACCCAACCGCCAAGTAGGGCCACCAAGTCCCCTGTGGGTTCCCTGCAATACCCTAACCCGTTAATGTGAAGGCTCATGTGGCCCATGTGGAGCGGTGGTGGGATTAGTCCCACATTGCTTGCACAACGTGAGTTGTAATAGTATATAATGCCTGTTAGATCCAAACATAACACCTCCGAGTTAACCCTTTTACATGAAGCGAGGATGAAAGTGTAAGTGGGGTGCTATGCATGCATAGATCCACCCTACGGTAGGTTGGACTTTAAGCTAATTTGGGCCAGGTGTTACAGCCCCGAAGCCAAGGCCTACCCCTCAAGACGATGATGTGGGATACATTTACCTTCTCATTGTAATGACCAAGATGCCCCCACTTAGGTCGCTCTAGTAGGGGTATGATGGTATTTGTGTAATAGGCTGAGCACCTATAAAAACTCACTTGTAACTCATGTTTGTAACTTAAACTTTGATCAATACAAGACATATCACTAGTGTGCCCTTGGGGAGCCTGGACCAAGAGGTACCCCTCTACTCCCGTAGGAGCACACATTTACCTTCTCATTGTAATGACCAAGATGCCCCCACTTAGGCTGCTCTAGTAGGGGTATGATGGTATTTGTGTAACAGGCTGAGCACCTATAAAAACTCACTGTAACTCATGTTTGTGACTTGAACTATGATCAATACAGGACATATCACTGGTGTGCCCTTGGGGAGCCCGGCCGGACCAGGAGGTACCCCTCTACTCCCCCAGGAGCACACCGACAAGAGTATGGCGTATACCCTAGCGCTGAACATGTATAAACTCCTGTGTCAACTCTCTCTTTCTCTCTCTCTCTCTGGTGGACGGCGGCCCATAGAATAGTCGGCGTCCACCCTCAATCTCGTGTCTCATTTCGCAACATACGATAATAAACATCGAGGTAAACTCTGACTAGACGCTTAAAAACGCCCTTACTAACTCGAGATTTTTCAACGTTTTATGCCATTCTAGAATCAATCCCACTGCATGTATGCGACGAATATATCATTGCCCCAAGGGACCAGGCAAATGTCAACTTAGCACTATTCTGGGGTGTTTAAGTCAAAAAAAATCCAAAATTAAACCAAAACACCATTTAAAATCGAATGTCCTGCGGTGGTTATTCGTAGATTGTAGTTGCTGTCAAATCAGAAAGTGTGTGATGGGTTTGAAATAACCAGCGGCACATAAGTTTAATCTGGTTTCACCATGCATCACACAATCAAATTAGGTACCTTCAAGAGGCACCTTTGCGCGTGTCTTGTGATGATAATCAAATTTAGGCGTGTTTAGACACCATTACCAACACGTCGCCGGAGGTGGGGGCCAATTGTCAGTGACGTATAGCAGATCATAGTTCGGGTTTGGATAATTGTTCAAATGGTTTGTCAGTGGTATATTTAGGGATTTCTCCTAAATTCCAGTGATATATAAGGCATTAATCCAATTTAAAATTCAGAGCTGTCGCTGTTCCATGTCATTTTTAGGCATAACAATAGTAGGATTGAACAATTACTTCAAACATGTGGTTTCACAAATTTACCATCCAATCGAATCAAAACAGTTTGGTACCGCAGTGATGTAATTGGTTAATACCACCCAAGCAAATTAGCCAAACTGTATAGTACCCGTTCAAAAATCCCGTGCATGGTTGCCAGTTCATATTCGACGGACCGATCCGATTTGATTTGTCTAAAATTTGAAGAAAGCATGTAACGCAAGTTTGTATTTTTAGCAAATGTAAGGCCAATTGTGAAAGAAATTAACTAATTACAGGAATCCCATGCATGACTCCCAGAGATAATTCTTTTAACCAAGTTTTTTTCTCTGTAATTAGCCACCACACACATGGTTAAAGTCTTCTTCGTCAGTTAAAAAAAAGTCTAAAAAACAGCGAAGAAACAAAAAAAAAAAAAAGATGACCTCTTCTTGGTCACTGTATCCGTCACTCCCTAGTATAAAATTCAATCTCTATCCCCCTGGCCCACCACGTCAGCACATCTCTGCTGACGCGGAAACCTTGGGTGGATGCCAGGTGGGACCTGCGGCTCGCCACGTTGGCGTCATGCGGCGGGCCTGGGACCCTCGAGCAAGGAGCGCCAGACGGGGTCCACCTCGCCGTCGCCGGCGGCGGCGAGCCACGCGTCCACGCCGTCGAAAAGCGCCCGCTTGCTCGGCGGAGGGAAGAGGCGGTCTCCCGGCACGCCGATCGCCGCCGCGCGGCCGTCCACGAGCGAGCGGAAGAACACGTCCCGGAGCTCCAGCGACCAGCCGCCGCCGGGGACGCCGAGCCCGCCGCGGCACTTCTGCCACGGGAACTCGAACACCCCCGGCGGCCGCTGCCACGCCTCTCCGACCTCCGCCGGCGCCAGCGCCGCCTCCTCGAACGCCATTTCCACCGCGTCCACCGACGCCTCCCCCTCCTCCCCCCGCACGCGCTTCCTGCCCTCCCGCCGATCCATGCGCGGCACTAAGAACACATGCACGCACATCTCAGCTCCAAGAACCAGCCATTCTTGCATGAACACATGCAAGAACGCAGGACAAGAACATTTGATCAATATAAGAACACATGCATGCATGTATTCGATCGATTACCTGATCGGAGCAAGGGAGAAGGATAGGTCGACGGTTGGGAGAGGCGGCCTCGCCTTAGGTGCTTGGCAGGAGGACGCGCGATGTGGTGGTTGGTGTATGTGCCCAGGGTGATGTGCGGATGCGTATATATACACACGCACTGTACTGAGCTGGGTGAGAGGCCGAGGGTAATGGGTGAGCGTTTTGCATGGCCTCCTACCTAAATAAACTTGACTATATGATTATCACATTCATGATCTTAATTAACTTCTAATTCTACCTCTAAAAAACTTAACTTCTGTATGAGTGGATTAGATGTGTCATTGGAAGAAGGGGGTTGTTTCTTCTTCTTCTTCTTCTTCTTCTTGTGGTTTTGATTCTGAATTTTGAGTATTTATGGTGGGTGGTTTGAATTCAATTCATGTGGTGTATGTCGTGATTTTGAGGAAAGTAGCAAATGTTTCGGACAAGTTCTATGTTCTTGCCTTTTATGGTGTGGATGATTATTGGATTAGGATAAACAGCATTTTTGTATGGTAGAGAGAGTGATTAATAACCGCGCCAGGGATCAAGGGCACGCCTTTCTCGTTGAGCCCATCGCTGCCCATAGCAGTCCATGAGCACTTAGCGCCTCCAGTTCAAAAAATAACTAGTTTTCATATACATTTAATCAAACTTTTAAAACTTTACCTATCAATATCTTGTTAAATGTTTAGATTAGATACATAGGATAGATTCGTTTCGAAAATTACTTTCATAATATTATTATAATTTTGTTGTTTTTACAAATATATTACAATAGTAATTAGTGGTTAAAGTTGTATTTTAAGGACAGTGTCAATATATGTCCAAAACAACGTGTTTTTTGTGAACTAGCGGGAGCATTTTGGTAGGATCAGACTATAACGGTGTGAATTAATAATATATAGATATTAGAATTGTATATCATATAAATAAGAGTTATATAACAAAAAATAACATCTTAATATTTAGCCGCACAATTGTGTGGTTGATTTCGCTAGTTTGATGTTAGAGAAATTAAGGTCAATCCTCGCTAACTAGTTACTAACATTTTTCTCCTGCGGACTAATGAAATCTATGCTGTTTGATTCTAAAAAAAACATAGGGAAAAGACAATGACAACGATAAGCTATGAAATGCAAGCGTTTCTAGATATAAGTGTTTATCCAGCAACGAGGTGGTCCATAAGGACCAGATGGTGTGTTCCATGACCGGCCATGGAACAAGAACACGTGCGTCTTTGCAACTACTATTTTGATTTTGACACAATTGCCATTAGCTCCTTGGGCCACTGTATTTTCTTAGAGAGATTTTGTCATTTTAGCGGGTCAAAATCTCACCCGCACGAGAACCCAGCGCTGATTCGATGGCAGGGCATGCCATCTACCACCCTGCCCACCTGGGCTCGTCTTGCTCGGCACCGTATTCACTGGCCTGCCGAGCATCCGTTGCTACATCATTGTCCACACTTATTCACTAAGTAACCACTTAATTTATTAACCATTTACTTAATTAACTATTGACCTAATTAATCACATTTGCCAGCCTATTGAGGCATGGCGGCTTGACAAGGACCTACCGAGCTACGGTCTGAGGCACTGGCCCACTGTCGAGCTCACCAGTGAGGTGCTATGGTACAGGAGCACAACAGGTAATACATGTCACCTGTCGTTGATTCTGTAGTTGATGAGAGACTATATGGTGGTTTATCCATATTTGTGATGAGTAATTGATTGTTTTTGAACCTATGATGCTTAAGTTTGCATTTAATATGAGCTTGCTTTGTCATGAGCGGTCATGGCCCTATCCAGAGTGATCATGACCTTGTTTTGAGTGGTCATAGCTTCACCACTAAGTGATCATGATACTCTTAAAGAGGTCGTGATCCTAAAGAGGTCATGTTCTAGAGTGATACCTTTGTGCCCATAGGGCAACAGGTGATCACTCTCTTCGGTCGATCGATCGATCTCGAATTATAAGCGTTACAAATTTACAATCCCAAGTGCTGTGATGTTATTATTTAAATTTGTGAAATTAAAGATAATTTTAAACTCGAGTTTGTAAACAGGTGAATGGAATTTGTATGCTTCGATGAATTGATTTAAACATTTAACCATTGTACATTCATAGTGAACATTATTATTCAGCTAAGGTTATTGCTCTGTGCAAATAAATTTTTTATCACAAATTGAGTTTCTGTTGTATTGCATGGGCACATGGCTAGTTGCATGAAAAATTGTAAAAAAAAACTAAATAACTCTGGAAAAGGTTTGTTTTATTTGTCTCTAGAAAACTATACAACGCCTTATTCAAGAATTGAGTATTTGGGCCAAAGACTTCAGTAGTTAGGTAGTGCAAATAAACCAAGGCTCCGAGGCACGTTAGAAGGGAGAGATATCGGTGAGCCATTGTCTGACGGAAAATATCGACACGAGATCATGCTGATTTCACAGCGGATGCAAGTGACTTCAGGAGGGCTGGTGACGGCCTTCTTAAAGGATCATGAGGGATAGTAGTGTCAACTAGGATAGTTTTCGCGGCACGATACACTATATACGTTGTTTTTTTCGTGGAAATAATTTTTTTTCTGGCGGCGTTTTTTTTAAATCGTCAAGAAAACGCGCGAAATGGTTGAAATGATACAAACGCAACCACGTTTTTTTCACATATATCTGGGGCCCTCTCACGAAGGATCCGCGATTGCGCTAAATCGAAATATCCTTTTCGCAAAAAACATCCAAACGTAACCACGCTTTTTTTTGTATTTATTTAGGGTCCTCTCACGAAAAATTCACAATTTTTCTGAATCGAAAGACCTTTTTCGTAAAAAACCGCAGAAAGGACCTATACGTAATTACATATTTTTTGAGGGACCTAAACGCGAAAAAAAATAAAACGAGCCGAGCCGGCCGTGCGCAGCTCGGCTCAAAGCGCTAAGAAGGCCAGAATCCTGAACTTTATTTAAGGTTATGATGCCCCAGCTTGGTGAGCTGAGCCCAAAGAGGTAGGAACATACATCAAAAGTGTAGAAATTCCCAATGTAACCTGAAACAAAATAGGTAGCACTGTTAGTGGTTTTGTATACTGGTATAGCTGTATAGATAGCAAAATCGTCCATTGTTATAGTTTCGTAATGTTATGTGAGCATATTCTCTCATGCAATACAATAACGTCATCAGCTATACAGACTAGTCATGCACAGTAATTTCTTTTTAAATCGGTTTATTGCGGAGTAACATCAAACAAAGCCAACGAACTGAATTTGTGGATTATACCTGAATAAAAGCCATCCCAGGTGTGTTTCCAATCAGAGACTTGACCACTGGATGCAAGTCTATTTTCCTTGCGGCCAGCCATAAGCCACACACAGACAATAAGGTGGTAGTTGCAAGAATTCGGTGATTGAGCTAGAAGAATGTAAAGAACATGTTACTCCGCAAGACTGGATGAAGCACTATGAAAAACTTCAGGAAGTTCCATGCCTCGTGAAGAGGTGGTTCTGTGATGCACGCGTTGGTGAACTGATCACAAGAAATAGTTCTTACAGGGCTGTTATTCGCAATATTGGCCCGCAGGGTGGTTACCTGCACATTAGATGTACTCTCGAAAAAATTACGTACGAAAGGCTCCATATTGAACACGTCTTCTGGAATCCAAGTGTCACCCATCTTTGGAAATGAATTGTATGCAGGGAACATATCCTGTGCAACCATAGAGTTGGTGAAACCACGGTGCAACCCAACTAGAAAAAGTTTCAAAAATTTTGAAAAAAATCATGGATGTACATCTCAGCTTACCCCATCTACATATAAAATTTCATGATCAAATTCGTCCTGTGCTAGAAGTTACAAAAAAGACAAAATTGATCATAAACAGTAACTATTACTTTCATGATCAAATTTATCTTTTTATTACTCTTAGCACAGGACGAATTTGATCATGAAATTATGAAGATGGGGTAGCTGAGATGTACATCCATGATTTTTCAGAATTTTTGAAACTTTTTTGTTGAGTTGCACCGTGGTTTCACCAAATATCCTGATTACTGCAGATATTTTTCCTTGTATGCATGCCCCTGGTCATAGCAAATAATTGGATGGTTAGGACAAACACTTAGCTACACATAGTTTTCAAGATAGCAAAAGAAAGAGAATGACATACGGCATCATTTCCTGCAACAAATGCTCCGAGACAATGGCGGAGCCAGGGTCTCGTTAAGCTCGAGCTAAAATATGATGCACTAAACTATGTACAAACAGTGAAAACTAAGCACACCAAGAAATTAAAAAAAGTGGAACACAAATACATGATTGGTATATGAATTTAACCATATAATCCACTATAACAAAAAACATAATTAATCATTGAGTTGGAGGGTGTGATGTTTACCTAAATAATGAAGATTAGGTCCATACTACCATCTAGTTTATTCATCATCAATTGCACACTAACGTGAACCTGAAAAGTTACCACATAAAGTCAATGAGAGCATAATATATAACAAATCATGTGAATTTTGTAATTACAAGATTTTAGCTTACCACTAGCACGAGATTGTCAAGATAAAACAAACTTCCACGACCTCATCCCTTGAAAATGTTGTAAAATCTTTTTTTCATCAATGCTTTCAAACACACCTCGCTCAATATAGAAAATCATTCTATGATTCATCCATTCATCATTCATCTTGTTTCGCAGCTCAGTTTTAATAATATTCATAGCTGAGAAGGCCCTCTCTCTTTATTCTTTGTTGCAGCGGCAAAATCAACGCTAGTTCAATGAGACGATATACCAATGGAAAAACCTTATGTCTATCTGTCTCAACCATCTTCACAGCTAAATTTTCAATATCATTACGGTTTGAAAATTTTGGATCAACTCTCATACCAGCCACAAATGTGTCTAGTTGGTCCCTAAGAACTATACAATCATATTAGGAGAAGTCATTAGCATAAAACTTAGCAAGTTCAACTAGTATGTTAATTCTTTGGATCAAGACAAGCAATGCACCTCAATAGTTGAGTAGATCTTTCAGCAAACCAATTATTCATCTTAACAATAATTTGGTCGTGCACAGCAATAAACTTTTCATTATGAAAATGATGGTAGTAGGTTACCATTTGTCCACCACGACCTCTAGAACGACCCCTCACTATTACCCCATCAGACATATTTGGTATGTTGGAGGGCAAACATACCCACTTCCGAAAGGGGTAGGCCTTGTTCACGTCATACCTCGCGAGTGTCCCCTGGGGAGTACCTCACGGGAGGCCTCCCTCTACCCCGTGGGAGCCAGCTGAAGGCCTCTCTACTCCGCAGGCGTCTTCGGGACTCACCTCCCTACTCCGTGGGAGCCCGCTGAAGGCCTCCCTACTTTGCGGGCGTCTTCGGGACTCACCCTCCTACTCCGTGGGTGCCCGCTGAAGGCCTCCCTACTCCGCGAGCATCTTCGGGACTCACCCTCCTACTCCGTGGGAGCCTGTGAAGGCCTCCCTACTCATGAGCGCCTTGGGACTCACCCTCCTACTGGTGGGTGCCGAAGGCCTCCCTACTCATGAGGCGTCTTGGACTCACCCTTCTACTCTGTGGGAGCCAGCTGAAGGCCTCCCTACTCATGAGGCGTCTTGGGACTCACCCCCACTCGTGGGAGCCCAGAGAGCCTCCCTACTCATGAGTGTCTTGGGACTCACCCTACCTACTCATGGTGTGGCGGGCGTGCCTCCTTAGTATGCCCCGTGGGTGTGCCTCCCGGGTAGGCCCCAAGGGAGGTCCCCGTGGGGGCCTAAAGTCGAGATGCTCCTATGGAGCGATGACGTGGATATCGCCTGCAACGAGAATGACCAAGTCGCCTAAGCAAGTCTCTGCAGTGGGGTAGGATGGTACTTTCATGTAACTAAGGCTAGGCGCCTATAAAACCCGACTGTAGCCCTCACTTGTAACCTAGACTGATATTGAATGAAAAACTCGAACTACTGGTATGTCCCGAGAGAGCCTGAGCTAGGAGCCCCCTGCTCCTCTTGGGGGACACGCCGACAAGAGTAGGGCACTCCCTTGAGTGTCCGAACCTGTATAAACTCTTGTGTTCGCTTTGTCTCCATTAGACGGTGGCCCGTAAGACGGCCAGCGTCCCCTCTCTCTCGTGTCTTGTTTTCACACATAGACATGGTACAATGATAGAATGTTGGAGACAAAAGGCCTTCGTTTCTTCGAAAAACTCATCCTAACCATTGTCTCTTGTATCTTGAATTTTTGTGATTGTGGTTCCAATCAACCCTACAGCACGAATAATATTTTGATCTTTTCTTTGCAAGCACTGTGACAGATCATTAGTCTTGCCTAATAGTCGATCATAAGATGCAAAACAAGCACAAATTCAAAACTCTCCATTTTCTCTTAACAAACCGTAGGGTGCGGTTTTACGTGTTGCATTAGTGGCATCATGGTGATATTCTCTAGTACCTCTAGGCCCGGAGTCCCACATGTAAAGAAGACGACACAAGGTTTTATGATGTGAGCCCCAACGAGTATCACGGGTCTTGCAAGACTAGCTTCTGGTTTTTCCTCCTCTTCTGAAAACATCACCAGCCTCCAATTTACTCAAAAGATTATCATGGTGCTCTTGAGCCAATTGGTCTCTTCTCTTGCAAGAAGCATTCACAGTGTTGACAATCAAAGTGCTGTAATTGAAGAAATCCAAAATAGAAGAGCAACATTTGGCGACAGAAACAACAACTAATTGCAACCGATGGGCAAAGCAATGTATGTAAAAAGCATATGGATTTTCATCTAATATTTTCTTTTGCAACCCATGGAATTCTCCTCGCATATTTGAAGCACCATCATATCCTTGCCCCCGCAATCTAGACATAGATAACTCATGAGTGGCAAATATACTATCCAATGATTGCTTTAGGGAAGATGATGTTGTGTCAGAAACATGTTGTATCGTAAGAAATCTCTCAATCACTTCTCCTTTGTCATTTACATACCTACATGGAGTACATAAGTAAGTGCCAATGTGTATGTTATAATGCGTAAATCATAAAAAAAATATAAATAAAATAGCCTTAATGTGTAAATCATAAAAAAAATATAAATAAAAAATAACCTTAAAATCACGACCATTTGCTCCTTGATAGATGCATCTCTAGACTCATCAACAAGCAATGAAAAGTTTTTGTCCCTATATCACTTATAATGGCTTTCGTGGTCTCCTCTGCACAAGCTTGGCAAATTTGCTTTTGTATTTACGGAGAAGTCATCAAATTGTTCCTAGGAGAATTATCAAGCAATTTTGCAATCTTTTCATCATTTGTCCTACACCATTTCAATAACTCTAGAAAATTCCTCGATTGTATGAGTCGTGAGACTCGTCGTGACCTCGAAAAGCAAGACCTTGTAATAGAAGAAATTTTGCATACGCAACATGATAGTAACACGGCCTCTATATTCTTCTTCTGTCTTCTTGGTGACTCTAGCCATCACATGATCAACATTTGCCTCTGGTTTTTAAAATCCTCACAATGTCTTCTTGGTTTATTGTGAGCACTTGCCAACTTGCCAACATGTTCATCAAAAGTTTTAATTGCATTTTTTGGTTACTAAACCCTCTTTACGTGAAGGCGTCAACACCAAGTTTTCAGCTCTAGGTTGTTTAAAGAGATAGCGATTAAAACAAAACGCGGCATCTTTAGCAACACTATATTCCAACCAATCATACCTACGAAACCATGATTCTTGAAATTTTCTCATTTGATTTCCTTGTCCTTTCCGTGGAAAATCATGTCCAAATGTTTGGCATGGTCCCAACTGCATGTACTCCCTTATAGCAGCATCTCTGACATTGACATCGAATTCCTCAATCAGTTTACGAAGCCCCGGATCAGCAACAATATCATTCGGATTAGGTTCTACACCAACACCATTATTATTTTCCTCAAGTGTTTCTACTGTAGGTGTTTGATTAGCTTGTGGTTGAAAATAGGATGTCAGTCTCCTCTTCATTCTCTATTTCTGATTCAATATTTTTAATTAAATCAACATGAGGTTAACAATTAAAAATAGAGAAACCCAAGTATGCAAAACTAAAAGTAACAAATGTGCAATCATTTGAATTTTCGCATCGTATTTTCCCCATTGTAGATGTATGTACCTTCAAAAATGCAACCACCTTCTGAAGTGGGAAGAAACAGTACCGTTTGTTCTCCAATCTTCACAGCATTATCAGTAACATCAGGAGCTGCAAGATGTCGGCTAGTTATTGGGCACACCAATTTTGCCTTATCTGTGGTAACAAGGTCTATAGGATGACCATGACACTTGCATATCTGTTCAGTGTATTCTGCATTAACATAGGGAACGATTGCTGTGCAATCATGCTTCCCGTGCAATCACCGTGCAATCCAACTAAGAAAAGTTTCAAAAAATTCTGAAAAAAATCATGGATATACATCTCATCTTACCCCATCTACATATAAAATTTCATGATCAAATTCGTCCTATGCTAGAAGTTACAAAAGACAAATTTCGACAAATGAAATTTGTCTTTTTGTAACTTCTAGCATATGACGAATTTGATCATGAAATTTTATATGTAGATGGGGTAAGATGAGATGTATATCCAAGATTTTTTTCAGAATTTTTTGAAACTTTTCTTAGTTGGATTGCACGGTGATTGCACGGGAAGCATGATTGCACAGCAGTCGTTCCCATTAACATAACCCTTGGAGAGGCTACAGAATTGACGAAAGGAAGTACATAGCCATGATAGTTATTATCTGAAGAAATTGAAAAGCCGAAACAGATAGCAACGAAATCATGGAATTCACATGCACAGGATGAAAATGAAGCAGTCAGAAAGCACGACATTCAATCATTTTAATGCCATTGCATGTTTAGAATTAAATGCTGATAATCGGCATAAATAATTTCTCTATCACCTGACAAGATGGAAAACCATCAATGATCTGATTTGCTGAAGTATATAAATTGCAAAACATTTGGTTAACACTTAACAGAGTTAATTATGGGAACTCTGAACACAAATGAGCATCAACTATATGCATGGATCAAACAAGGAGGACTCGAGGAAGGTGCCTACGTGTGCATGGTATAACTTCTCGGCTTCTCCTACAGCAAGAACGGCTGCAAGGAAGAACAGCGACAGAGGCAAAGGAAAGAGCAATTATTCACCTACAGGCTACAGCAAGAACGGCTGCAAGGATGTAAACTGCTGCTGATTTCACACACTAGTTGCAGTATAGCTTTGTTGATCGTCATCTTTATTCTTCTTTTTCACGTGATATGAACAAAGGAAACAAGTGTAGGTACAGACAACTAAGACAAGCCATTAGCCATGGACTTAGTCACTTACTGCTCTGTAGGCTGCAGCACTCGCGTGTTGCACCGTGCGGGTCGTGCCGTCACAGCCTGGACGAGAAATGAGGACTGAGGACAGGATGACGGTGAACTCCCTCGCGCAGTCGAGCGGTTGGCAGTCGAGGCATCGGCAGACGGCAGTCGAGCAGTCGCGTGGTCGGTGGTCCCAGCCTCCCAGTCCCAGCAGGCCAGCAGTGTATATACTCAGTACTCTGGATGTATTATACGGTATACATACACAGGCTAGAAACTCCACGGCCCACGCCCCAGTGTCAAGCCCACCACCATGGGCCTAAATTTGAGTTTGTTTAAGTAGAGCTTGAGCTTATTTGGTTGAGTCGAAGAAAGCGCTAGAGTTTGGATGAGGATGGCAATTTTTCGTAAATAATAGTTAAGTTGTAAGGCATTACCAGAAGTGGGATTTTAGAAGCTCACCACCCCAAGAAGCATCGTTTTCCTTACTTCTCTCGTGTAGTGCAAATTGGGCTAGAAGCTTCTTCTCTCGTCCATTGGAAAAATCTTTGCTTTGTTTTGGCTTGTGGCTTATAGAGGTGTAGAAGCCAAATAAACTCAAGCTCAAGCCTAAACAAACTAAGCCTAAATCCGCCCCTGGCTCCAGATATGGCAGTAATGCCTACCACAACGCACTGACAGGAATTGCTAGCTTTCTAATTTCCCCATAATTAACTCTGTTAAGTGTTAACCAAATATTTTGCAATTTATATACTTCAGCAAATCAGATCATTTGATGGTTTTCCATCTTGTCAGGTGATAAAGAAATTATTTATGCCGATTATCAGCATTTAATTCTAAACATGCAATGGCATTAAAATGATTGAATGTCGTGCTTTCTGACTGCTTCATTTTCATCCTGTGCATGCGAATTCCATGATTTAGTCGCTATCTGTTTTGACTTTTCAATTTCTTAAGATAATAACTATCATGGCTCTGTACTTCCTTTCGTCAATTCTGTAGTCTCTCCAAGGGTTAAGTTAATGCAGAATAAAATGAACAGATATGCAGGTGCCATGGTCATCCTATAGACCTTGTTACCACAAATAAGGCAAAATGGGTGTGCCCAATAACTAGCCGACATCTTGCAGCTCCTGATGTTACTAATAATGCTGTGAAGATTGGAGAACAAACAGTATTGTTTCTTCCCACTTCAGAAAGTGGTTGCATTTTTTAAGGTACATACATCTACAACGGGAAAATACGATGCGAAAATTCAAACGATTGCACATTTGTTACTTTTAGTTTTGCATACTTGGGTTTCTCTGTTTTTAATTGTTAACCTGATGTTGATTTATTTAAAAATATTGAATCAAAAATAGAGAATGAAGAGGAGACTGACATCCTATTTCCAACCACAACAGCAACCACAAGCTAATCAAACACCTACAGTAGAAACACTTGAGGAAAATAATAATGGTGTTGGTGTAGAACTTAATCCGGATGATATTGTTGCTGATCCGGGGCTTCGTAAACCGATTGAGGAATTCGATGTCAATGTCAGAGATGCTGCTATAAGGGAGTACATGCAGTTGGGACCATGCCAAACATTTGGACATGATTTTCCACGGAAAGGACAAGGAAATCAAATGAGGAAATTTCAAGAATCATGGTTTCGTAGGTATGATTGGTTGGAATATAGTGTTGCTAAAGATGCCGCGTTTTGTTTTAATCGCTATCTCTTTAAACAACCTAGAGCTGAAAACTTCGGTGTTGACGCCTTCACAGAAAGAGGGTTTAGTAACTGAAAAAATGCAATTAAAACTTTTGATGAACATGTTGGCAAAGTTGGCAGTGCTCACAATAAACCAAGAAGACATTGTGAGGATTTTAAAAACCAGAGGCAAATGTTGATCATGTGATGGCTAGAGTCACCAAGAAGACAGAAGAAGAATATAGAGCCCATGTTACTATCATGTTGCGTATTGCAAAATTTCTTCTATTACAAGGTCTTGCTTTTCGAGGTCACGACGAGTCTCACGGCTCATACAATCGAGGGAATTTTCTAGAGTTATTGAAATGGTGTAGGACAAATGATGAAAAGATTGCAAAATTGCTTGATAATTCTCTTAGGAACAATTTGATGACTTCTCTAGAAATACAAAAGCAAATTTGCCAAGCTTGTACAGAGGAGACCACGAAAGCCATTATAAGTGATATAGGGGACAAAAACTTTGCTGTGCTTGTTGATGAGTCTAGAGATGCATCTATCAAGGAGCAAATGGCTGTGATTTTAAGGTTATTTTTTTATTTATATTTTTTAATGATTTACGCATTAAGGCTATTTTATTTATATTTTTTTTATGATTTACGCATTATAACATACACATTGGCACTTACTTATGTACTCCGTGTAGGTATGTAAATGATAAAGGAGAGGTGATTGAGAGATTTCTTACGATACAACATGTTTCTGACACAACATCATCTTCCTAAAGCAATCATTGGATAGTATATTTGCCACTCATGAGTTATCTATGTCTAGATTATGGGGCAAGGATATGATGGTGCTTCAAATATGCGAGGAGAATTCCATGGGTTGCAAAAGAAAATATTAGATGAAAATCCATATGCTTTTTACATACATTACTTTGCCCATTAGTTGCAATTAGTTGTTGTTTCTGTCGCCAAATGTTGCTCTTCTGTTTTGGATTTCTTCAATTACAGCACTTTGATTGTCAACACTGTGAATGCTTCTTGCAAGAGAAGAGACCAATTGGCTCAAGAGCACCATGATAATCTTTTGAGTAAATTGGAGGCTAGTGATGTTTTCACAGGAAGAGGAAAAAACCAAGAAGCTAGTCTTGCAAGACCCGGTGATACTCATTGGGGCTCACATCATAAAACCTTGTGTCGTCTTCTGTACATGTGGGACTCAGTTCTAGAGGTAGTAGAGAATATCAGTTATGATGCCACTAATGCAACACAAAACCACAGCCTCTGGTTTATTAGAGAAAATGGAGAGTTTTGAATTTGTGCTTGTTTTGCATCTTATGATCAGTCTATTAGTCAAGACTAATGATCTGTCACAGTGCTTGCAAAGAAAAGATCAAAATATTATTCGTGCTGTAGGGTTGATTGGAACCACAATCACAAAAATTCAAGATACAAGAGACAATGGTTAGGAGTTGTTTGAAGAAACGAAGGCCTTTTGTCTCCAACATTCTATCATTGTACCAAATATGTCTGATGGGGTAACAGTGAGGGGTCATTCTAGAGGTCGTGGTGGACAAATGGTAACCTACTACCATCATTTTCATAATGAAATTTTTATTGCAGTGTACGACCAAATTATTGTTGAGATGAAATAATTGGTTTGCTGAAATATCTACTCAACTATTGAGGTGCATTGCTTGTCTTGATCCAAAGAATTCTTTTGCTAATTTTGATAAAGACAGGCTAGTTGAACTTGCTAAGCTTTGTGCCAATGACTTCTCCCAATATGATTGTATAGTCCTTACTCCTTAGGGACCAACTAGACACATTTGTTGCAGATATGAGAGCCGATCAAAAATTTTCAAATTGTAATGATATTAGACTTCTCCCAATATGATTGTATAGTCCTTACTCCTTAGGGACCAACTAGACACATTTGTTGCAGATATGAGAGCTGATCCAAAATTTTCAAATTGTAATGATATTGGAAATTTAGCTGTGAAGATGGTTGAGACAGAGATAGACACAAGGTTTTTCCATTGGTATATCATCTCATTGAACTAGTGTTGATTTTGCCGGTTACAAAGAATAAGATGAGAGGGCCTTCTCACTATGAATATTATTAAAAGCGAAATGCGAAACAAGATGAATGATGAATGGATGAATCATAGAATGATTTGCTATATTGAGTGAGGTATGTTTGAAAGCATTGATAAAGAAAAGATTTTCTGACATTTTCAAGGGGTAAGGTCGTGGAAGTAGGGGTGAAAATGGAGCGGAAGCGGTCGGTAAATAGATGTTCGTTTCCATTTCCATATTTTTACCGATAACGAAACGAAATCGGAAACCACGAAGCGGATCTGATAGCGGATAGTGGCGAAAGCGAAAGCGAGCGGGCGGAGCGGATCGGAAAGCGAAATGGAAAATTTCACAAGAATGTAGTACATGATCTATTCGAAGTTACAAAGAATATCTTAGTAACATTAGCCAACATTGAGCGAGCATGGTATGTACAAGGGCATGTAAACATTATTTACCTTATAACCAGCCAACACTATCATAGTATAATAGCAAACATAGATAGTTGAATAACTGGAATTGTTGAATAACTGAAATTGCTCATGCACACTACTTAGATATGAAAAGTGGTTCTAGAAAAATGAATCTCCTCCGTTATCACTTCATGTTTTGTATCATAGTAAGATCTTTGGGGCAAATTACAGATGAGCTGACAAATCCACCCCAGCAGTGAACAAAAATGTGAAAAAATTAAAGAATAAATCAAAGTATCAGAGTATCACCATGTCATCCTGGGCAATAACAATGACAGCAAATTTGTTGCTCAGCTGGAGTGCTGGAAGTCGATACCTTTGTACTCTCCCCTTGCCTAGACTAGGATCCTGAATCATCAAACCTGATGGAAGTTACTTTTTTTTAACAATTTCAACAGGGACTTTTGTGTTCTACATGATTGTGAGCGCTTTCACTATGGTGAAATTTCTGGGTTTCTTATATGCTACTCTGATTCTACCCTGCTGACATCTCTAAAAAATTCCTCAATTCTCTTGTGTCATAACAAAGTTTCATCCTCACATGGCCTTCGAATCCAAAGATTGGCAATTCATTTAGGAATAATTTTCCTTGTGAACATGACTTGGAATCTTGACAATCATTCAGAGATAGAAAAATCTTCTTAAAACACCAAATGACGAGGTCGAGTATTTACGGTTGGTGATGAGGTCGAGGCGGCGAGGTCGGTGGCGACGTCACGGGCCTAGCGACGAGGTCGGGCGGTGAGGTCCAGTGGCGAGGTCGGCGGCGTGGCGGGCCTAGCGATGAGGTCGGGAGGCGCGGCCTGAGGCGGCGAGGTCGGGCGTGTGGAGACGCAGTGGAGGCCGGAGGCGGAGGAGACCGGGAAATCTTGGAGAATGGAGATGCGCCACGGCTAGGAGAAACGGCGAGGTCGGGGTGGCTGTCGGTGGTTGGGGAGTCAGGAGAATCGGAGATCTGATGGAGGCCGGAGCGCCGCCATTAGGGAGAGACGGAGGTCGGAGGAGTCGGGACTTGGGAGACTGGGTAGAGGAAGCTAGGGTTAGGGTTGGGAGAGAGTGGAGGTCCGATTGGTGGGCGTGGGCGTGGTGGCTCTAGGGTTGCCGCCTTCTTTGGGCTCGATTCAATCGGAAATTCGGTTCTCAGTATCGGAATTTCCGTTCGCTTCCGTTCCGTCGGAACTAGCTCCCGTTCCGCTTCCGCTTCCGAAAAAAAATTACCGCTTCGTTTCGCATGCGACACTTTCCGATTCCGTTTCGAAAAAGAGCTTCCGTTTCCGTTTTCTTGAACGGTCGGAAACTTTCCGTATCGTTTTCACCCCTACGTGGAAGTTTATTTTATATCGACAATCTCGTGCTAGTGGTAAGCTAAAGTCTTGTAATTACAAAATTCACATGATTTGTTATATATTATGCTCTCATTGACTTTATGTGGTAACTTTTCAGGTTCACGTTAGTGTGCAATTGATGATGAATAAACTAGATGGTAGTATAGACCTAATCTTCATTATTTAGGTAAACATCACACCCTCCAACTTAATGTTTTATTATGTTTTATGTTATAGTGGATTATATGGTTAAATTCACATACCAATCATGTATTTGTGTTCCACTTTTTTTAATTTCTTGGTGTGCTTAGTTTTCACTGTTTGTACATAGTTTAGTGCATCATATTTTAGCCCGGGGCTTGACGAGACCCTGGCTCCGCCACTGCATTTACCGGATTCATTGATCCAGCCGGAGGGTCTGGCATCACTACTGACAGAGCAGTCCACAATATAGCACAATATATAACAAACGCAGATGTCAGATGAGTTGCCAGCCTGTATGGGCTAACCTTTGGTTGAACATACTCAGATGCTGGTTCCTAAGATGAGAAAAAGGAATTGGTGAACCTCCAAGCAACAAACCTACTAGTTCAACAAGAAGGGCATTTTATTAGTACCTCAAGACCACTTTTCACCATCCACCAACCAATCAGTCCTTGCCCACCACCAAGTGCAAAAAGAGCAGAGAGCCTGAGTCCAAGTTGGCGGGTAATATATCCTTTGCAACAAAGTATGCGAAAGGAACAGCAAATACAAAACCTAAAGTTCTTCCCCACATTCTGTGTGCATACTCCATCCGGTATATAAATTTGAAATCCTCAAGGCTCATCCCTTTGTTCACCCTAGATGTGTTCATGGAATGCTGCTATAGCATTAGGAGAAATATGACAATCCAAAACAGTATCAAAATGAAATAGTCATAGATGTCTCAAAAGAAAAAAAAAAAGTGACTGACCATGGGTGGGAGCGAGGAAAGATCTCACGGCAATTAGAACCAAAGGCACATTCTGCTAGGAGTTCATGTGTAGAGTTTATTTTCCCACATAACTAGCTTAATATTGACTTATCTAAAAGGTTAATTGGATTGGAGGGCACAAGTGCCATGGTTATCACGGCGTCGCCCAGGTGACACCTAGTCGGCACCTAGGTGTCCAGTCACCAGGCACCGACCGCCAGGGGGGCTCTCCTCGCCTTGCGACTGCAAGTTGCCCGCCTGGCCATGTCAATCGTCGCTCAGGGCGACTAGGCGTCCACTGCCATCGCCTAGGGCTTTCCACATGGTGGCTTGGCGCAGCGGCGACAAGGGAGAGACGGAGGCGGAGGTGGGGGAAGGGGGTTTACCTGCTTGCCACGCTTGCCACCGACCACAACTGAGCCACCCGCACGCCACGCTCGCCACCGACCACTGAGGGTGACGGGAAGTGGGGGAATTGAAAGGGCGAGGGCGAGGCGGAGGGGAAGAGAGCGAGGGGAGAGAGGGGGGCGAGGCAAGGCGGAGCCACGAAGGGGGTGAGGGAGCCAAAGATGGAGAGGGCGAGGGAGCCGAAGATGGAGGGGGCGGAGGGGAATCGGGGGAGGCGGAGGGGCGAGGAGGCAGAGGCAGAGGGGGTGAGCCGGGGAGGGGGTGAAGAAAAGGAAGAAAGGAAAGAAAAGGAGAAAGGAAAGTTTGGTCGCCTAACTGTCGTATAGGCATCCAGGCGCCCTGGAGGCGACTCACCTCGCCGGGACACCGTGATAAGGATGACAAGCGCAGAGCCCAGTCAAATCTTTTCACAACTTTTTGATAACAAGCTGTTCAGTGTTAAAATTGTAAAGTTAGAAGATGTTCTCACTGACATGTTCTAATGGCCCTTGAGGCATTCACAAAATTGAAGTTAATGAATTACCTCTGGTGGTGACAATTAAACGATCCTTGAGAAGCTTCTCTAGCAAGGAAACGTCTTCTAATCCATTTCCAATGACCTATAATATTTAAGATGAGTTGTTCCATAGTGTTGTAAACATTTGTTATCAGATTCATCAATTAACAGGGAATTATTAAGGACTAAGGCAAAACTGCAGTAAAAGTTCAGCAGCAACAATATGATATCGCCATTTCCTTGAAATGCTAGGATCATCCGAGAGGACCATAAAATTGAATATGCTAGAAAATTAAGTGGATTGCATTATTTGCTTGCATCTGCAGTGGTTCAACACCTTTCACCAGTGGGGACTTGGCAATAGCAGGCTGCAGTATGGCGACGCATAAACAGAAGGCAACAGTTGCATTCTTACCTCTTGTACTCAGGCGACTGCTTATATTTCTCGAATTCTAGTAGCCACTCTTCGTCTGACATTGGAGGCAAGCCCCCAGTGAACTTCCAGTCAGTCATTGACAACCCAGAACGTGTGAGCCGAGTGACTCCTCCAATTATGACCAAGCTGAATACCCAGGCAGCACATCCGAAGGGCCATATCCCAACTGCCTTCTGTGCTTGAGGCCCTTTCGTAACAAGCAACTTCAGCCCTGAATTTTCTGTTGCATTTGCCATAGTTGAATTCAGCGGTGCTGCCGTAGTATACATTTTCCGTGTGCATTGGCCCAATAAATTCTAAAATGAAACGAATGAATCAGCTATAAATTATGGAGAATTTCTTTCAACAAGAGGCAGTTTACAACACAAGTATGAAGCCAAGGTAAACAGATAAATGCGATAAACTACATATCATACTCCTTAAAATTTAATATATGAATTCTATAGCCTAAGTGTGCATTTCATACATAAAAAAAAACAAGATTGAATCAACACTTTTTTCTTTTTACTTTGAGACTTTGAGTGATTACTGCAAACAGAGACCCCATTTTCTCATCAACACATAACGTTCTCGAGCAGAGGTTAGAGGTTAGTAGAATATGCTAGTCCTCACACTACAAAATTGGGACCACGGCCACTACAGAAAAAGCAAAATGATCTAATGTTCACCCAAAACCAAAATGGCTCGCATCCGAACCGACACTAATGTCCCCTTAGTCGCAAATCTCCTCACGAAGAAGTCGTGTACGATTCACTGGCCTAGAAGATGATTGCATCAACACGAGGAACCACACAAGGACAGGAGGGGGGAGGCACAGCCGCACAGAGACGCGGCACCTTCGTACTGAGGGAGCGGAAGGCGTGGAAGGAGCAGAATCGGGAGGCGGCAAGGAGGCCGCCCGTCAACCGCGGCGGGAGGAGGTGACCGCCGCCGCAGGAGCCGGATCCAACCCTAGGAGGAACCGGAACCGGAGAGCCCCTCGCCTCGCGAGGGGCCATCAGGGTGGAGGCCTGGTCCTTGCCCCGGCGGAGCAGCGCCGCGGCCACCCTATTCCTCATCATGGCCAGTGGCGCGGCGGCTTCCGGAGGAAGAAGGCGAGGGAGAGCTCCTCGGGTTAGAATTGGAAAAATCGTGGGGTTTTAGAATGGAAATTGGAAACTATATATATCTCGTGTGCATTTCTTAGGTTTCATGGGAGAAAATAGCCTTGTCACGTCGTCAATAATTGAAGCGATTACACAAGAAAATGTATTATTAAAGCAAAGTGGTTAGATGATCAATTATTAATCCTCGAAATACACTAACGGAGCAATAATTCTGCAAGACCTCCACTACTACTGAAGATGGTAATAAAAGGAGAGACCTCTCCTCTGCGAAGGGACACAAGCAAAAGCACAATGAGTAGAAGTAGAAACTCTGCCACTCCCATCAATCTCTATCTGCAACACAAAATAAGCATAAGTTTAGGAGCAAGCAAGAAGCTAGAAATTCTCTGCTGCTTTGCTACTCCAAACTTTCTTAAGTAGTATAGTTTGTATCAAACCTTCTGGATATATTGAGCAAAGGCTTATAAGCAGTAAGGTATTGTAAGGTAATTTCTCTTTATGCTAGAACGTTCGGGGCTCCCGAAAGGGAAAACCATATGTAAATTATTTTGTGAATTGGAGTTGTTTTTCTGTAATTCTCGGATTTTCAATCTTGGTTATTCTAGTTTTATGGTATAACTTTTATGCTATAGACCTTAAAGGAGAAAAACGCTCTGTTGGTTCTTGTTTGGTCATAGTGCTGTGTTAAAAAGAACCTGCATCTGGAGGTAAGTGTTCCCTTCAGATGGAACTACCTGAGGAGACGATAAAAATTATGCCATAAGACTCTAATAAAAATAATTTAAAGACTGATAGGATAGATTAGCAACTTTATAAGCAAAGTAATGAGAAGTATGGTGAGTACTGAGTAGGATTTTACAAGATTGTTAAACATCAAGTAGGCAGATTGTTGGTCTCGTCAATCGCTAAAGATCGTAGTCGTAACTAAAATTAATAAGAATTACTATTTCCATACTATTTAATACTGTTTAATACTATTCTTCACTATTCCACACCATATTTCTGAAGGTATTAATATCACTGCTCATCACTATTAGAAATAAATAGACTTTCTGTTTGAATAGTAGTGTGTGTGTGTGTATATATACACACACACACACTCTCTATTAAAGTGGTGAGGATTGGAGCCTCCCGCCGGTGACTGCCTCATGGAGAGGCTCTCCAAAAATTAAAAATTGTGTTTAGCTTCTTTCAATGGTTTTTAATAAAATAGATCTAAAAATATCAAAATTACGTTTAGGTCCCTCCTCGGTTTACATTCAGGTCCTCCTGGTGGTTTTTAGCGGAACATACCACGGAAAAAATAGATTACTTTAGATCCATTTACAGTTTACATTTGGCTCCTGTCAACGGTTTTTAGAGAAGCGGACTTAAAAACAAAAATACGTCTCGACAAAAAAAACACAGATTCGTCTAAGGTTTATAGCAGTCCACAGATTCGCTGACGGGGTCTAATAGCCTTTAAAAAAAAGCCGAAAACTGAGAATGCATAAAAGAAAGTCAGCTGCGGTTTTCTAAAAAAATACGGATTCGTCGAATGTTTATAGCAACCTATGGATTCGCTGACGGGTCCTAACCGCAGTTTTCTCAAAAAATCACACAGATTCGTCGAAGTTTATAGCACCCATAGATTCACCGACAGGTCCTAACAACCTATTTTGTTAAAAAAATACGAAAACCGAAAATACAACTAAATTTCTTAAAATCGAAAAATGTCATAGCTTTTCTAAAAAACGCATTATCGAAGGTTTATAGCAACTCATAGATTCATCGATGGGTCTAACCGCGGTTTTCTTAAAAAAAAGATTTGTCGGAGATTTATAGCAGCTCATATATTTATCGGCGGGTCTTAATGACCTATTTTTGAAAAACAAAATACGTAAATAGAAAATACGACCAAATTTTTTAAATTTTATACATTACATCGTCGTACGTGACGCGACATATCACGTTATTCTGGCAAGAGCGCGTGTTTCTCTAATCTTTTTTTCCCTTCATTTCTGTTTCTTCTCCCTCCTTTCCACCTGTGGACAATGTAATAAAGTAAATCACTCAAATGTAACATGGCAAACCATGTATGCTATCCACTTTGCTCTCAGACAAGAAATGTTTTCACCATTCTTTACTTTGACATATTTTCAGAATTCCCTCTTCTAAAATGATTCATTATCTCACATTCTTCCACATGGCAGTGAAAAATGCTATGGTCTTGCACAGAATCGCAATGATGGAAGTAGGCACCGGAAATGAGAATGTGATCTATTCTAGAAACGTAATTGTATTCTTCAGCTCCAACTTTTTGATTAAAGCAAGTATAAGCTCCTGCCCTGCAAAAAAGAAATGCAGCAAGGTTAAAATAGCAAAGTACAGGGTTACCAGGTAATTTTTGTGTAGGAATGTACTATATGTGTAATTCTTATAAAGACAGAAACTAATTGTTGCAAAGGAAGGAATAATGGGTCACATGCATAGTAATTCTTACATTTCTGAAGAAATTGTTTAACAAATAGTGAAATATCCACTTACCATGTGGGCATGGAGCAGCTAGTTATAAAAAAGCCAAAAGTAGAATAGGTTGGAGTAGCACATACATAGGCAAGCAAAAAAGAGGGCTTGCAATACCTTTCAGGTGTTTTGATCTGAAAGCGTCAAAAAAGGGACCTCCATGTTCTCTCAGCATGGATCTCAACCATTCCCGAAACCTTGAATTAGGGAAAGGATAATAAACCAACTATTGTTATTCCTGAGTGACTTCATAACTGGAAGGGAGATTTTTGGGTGCACATATTAGGGTGGATAGAAAAAAGTACTCTCTGTGGAAACAAAAACCATAATTGCTCACATAAATCAGAGTTTAACAATTTATTCCCTTGTGTCAGGATTACAGAATGAATTTGGAGCACAATTTAAGCATTTAACAGACTGAAAAGGGAGTAAATGGATCACAAGTGACCAAGATGAAAGAAAGTATACACACGATGCCATGTCAGATAATCCAGATGAAGACACACGATACCAAGACTCGGCAGTTTGCCATAAAGCAGAAGTTATTACAGAATTAAAGTGGGCTAAGCAAAGCAAGGGTATAGTATTCCCTCTGGTGCTGGTCTGAGTTGAGAGCAACAAGTACATAGACTGCGTAGATGATGCCAGGGACATAGCCAAGGATGGTGAGCAGCAAGCAGATGCAGAACTCCATCTGTTTAAGATAAAAGGAAGATCAATACTATTAGCATGTTATCATTTATCAAGATTCAAAAAAGATAAAAACACGGTACTATCAGTAAAGTTACCAACACAAAACATGCTTGTGCATCACCAATTCATTCCAGACCTTCAAGACTATCCTGATGGGGAATAAATTGTGATGCTGGCTATGGCTTGACTTTTGGTAACAAAATGAAGAGGCAGGTTGTAACAGATTCAAGAGACTATATATCAGTAGAATGGTAGTCAAAATTAATTAATTGATCCCCATGCGCCTTTTATAGCTCATCCATCTGCAAAACCGAACTGCAGATGACTAAACGTCTAAACCAAATACACATGGGCTGTAATACGACACAGACAAAGTTTCAAAAACATATAAAATTTTCGATCTGCTCTGGTGGGCTGGAAGTTCTGGTTGCATGAATCATAGTATATAGCAAGCAAATATTTTCATATGCGCCATAACATTGAACCGGCCCCTCATATGATCCAGGAAGAAACAAAACGGAAGGCCAAAACAATGCAATGCAATACGCCATTACAGGAAGCAAAAACTAAATTTACGGTGATATCGCACAATATTAGGAAGCAGAGTGGCATTTGGCGCTTCAGAACTCGTAATTCTGGTCAGCACCGTCCCAATATTTTGAATTACCGGTGATTGCTGTTACTCGATCGCCAACTCACCAGATTGCAAAATTCGCCTCGCTAATCTAACTTGAAATCAACCAGATACACATAACGGATTCTAGAGCCACCTAGCTAGAAATCGCTGCTGCATGGATCCAATCCATCCGAAAGCGCTGCACAAGAGATGGGTAGATCGTCGGGAGAGGGAGGATTGAGGTGGAGGTGCGTCACGCTGCAGCATCCGGTGGAGGAAGACGCCTAGGGGCGGCGGGGCGATGGCGGCAGATCTCCAGAACGCAGCACCGGCCGGACGCCATCGGGATCTCGGATCGGATCGGGATAGGAGAATCAGGAGATCTCTCCTCCCGCTGCGTTCGTTTCGTGGCGTTGGTCGGTCGCGAGGGGTGCGCGCGCGATTGGGGGCTTCGGCGGCGGCGGGCGGCAGGACGCGGGTGCGTCGCGATTTGTGTGGGGCGGAGGGGAACAGGTAGGTTTTTCCGCGTGAGTTGTGCGGCACGTGATTTGATTAGATTAGAGGATGGATGAACCTAATGATTTGGACCATTAGATTTGATGAAGTGCTGTGATAAAACATCTTAGCGCTTCATTTTGAGGAAGGGAGTTTTTTGGGTGCACATATTATGGTGGATGGAGAAAAAGTACTCTCTGTGGAGGCAAAAGACTGTGTGGATGTAAAAAAAATCCAACTGGTGAATTATAAAGGGGTATAGATAGACACTGAACAAAACGCTCAACAACCAGAAGAGCTGCACACACCTTGTGACTTTGACAATACTAAACGAAAAACATCACTCACTCAGACGCACCAAAGGTTGGAACAAGACTCAACCTAATGTGCCAGCACTACTCAAGTCACAGCACTCAGAACCACAAACCATGCACTCAGCAATACACAGCACCAAAACGACTGGGAATTACAAGCACACAAAACATAGTCAGGTGAGCGATACGACAAAAACAAACAACCAACACCACATCCAACCTGACGCCAACACAGTCAGAATACCAGAGCGCGCTACTGAATCAAGATTTTTCATCTTTCCAGCAGGAACCTAAGAAACATCACTTCAGCAACAACCTGAGGTTTCAAAATCTGGAATCAACATCCTGTGAACATTATTTACATGAGTTCGCCCGTAGTGAAAAAATGATAGCTATATCAGGAAGTGAAGAACTTGTGGGTGCTATTAAATATATGCTCTCTAAACTTTCTCATTAGCAGATGTACCATATCATTATGCATCAGGACATGACAATATGCATACATCTCATGAAAATTAAACATTTCACATTCACCAGAACCAGACTGAATGTCTAACAACCTGAAATGTCTAACAGAACCTGAAATGTCTAACAGAACCAGGACTGAAATGTCTAACAGACTGAATCCTGAAATGTCTAACAGAACCAGGACCTTTCAAATACTGAAAGGTGCTGTTGTATTGTCAAATTTTGCTCCCAGTGGCACAAGATCAATAAGGACAACTGTCTTCTCAGGGTCCTCAGTTGCAGCATTTGCTCCAGATGAAATTGACAAGATAATGGTGTGCAGTCTAGCAAAACAGCAAAGAACATGAATTAACCACAAGTGGTCGATACTAAAAAAAAGTAGAGAGCATTTGAATTAAGGAAATCAAATGGCGCAAATAGTATCCTTATCATACATGAATTTTGAGATGGAGGTGCCAGTGATTGACTTGGTTGAAATCTGAAACAAATTACTCTAAAAAACAAAATACCTTTTCCACCGGACCTATTGAGAAGCACGACGCGCCATGATCTCATCTTGCAAGCTCGTGTAGTAATGCTGCAGCCGGACGGGCAACGAAGTAATGTCCATTGACATAATTCTCTCTTCCTCTACCATTTTCTTGTACTGTATTTCATTTTCCTTTACCTCCAGTTTTTTTGCCTCATTTGCAACCCTCGCCTCTTGATGCATAACCCTTTTTTTTATTTAGCTCTAGCCTCTCTTTCTCTAGGGCATACAACCCATTGTATCTGTCCTCTTTCTTCTCTTCTTTTTCTGCGTCAAACTCTTTTTTCTTTGCCCACAATTGGTCTAAAGCCTCCACGCAAGCATCACCTCCACCTCGCCTCAATGTTTCTTTTGCCTTCTTCTTACCAATTGGTCTCTTGGGGGCTTCGGTCTCGAACTGTGAGGACCCTCCCCCTTAAACCCCCATTATTCATACACATTAAGACATAAGCATTAAATTAGCATTAGGATTAAGTATTAATTATGCATTAGTAAATGAGCATTAAGCTTAACCAGTCATTAACCATAAGCCTTAGCAGCATTCATTGTATAAGGGTGCATGCATGTATTGTCATACCTGTTGCTGGAAGCTTTGTAAGCAGCAATGTGTTTGAGAGAGAGAGGAGATGGATGGTAACTTGGTAAAAAGGGTACAGCTGACTCAGTAACTTAGTAAAAGAAGCATTCATCTCCCCTCACTGATGCACAGCAACCGAAGCAGCCAAGGGCACAGCACGGTGAGGTAAAAAGCCTGGGAAGAAGGAGAGACCAGGTGCAGCCCCTTTCCATAGCCAGCCACATTCAGTTCCCTTGCCCATTTTCCCAACCGAGAGCATAGCTAGCTCCCTTCTTCTTTCTCCATTGCAACCAAAGCACTCCAAAGAGAGGCATTCGCCAGGAGCAAGAAGCAAAGCAAGAAGCAAGGAGCAGAGGGCAAGGTGAAGTCACCAGAGGAGCAAACCAGGAGCAAGAGGAAGAGAAGGTGATTTCAAGAACTCTGATCCTCTACTTCCTTTACTCAACCCGAGCTCCTTCAAGCCAAGAAACCAAGAAATCGTGGGACCTCTAGTAAGTGCATGGCTGCCATTAGAAGGAAATCAAAAGAAGTAGCATGAGAGCAAAAGAAAAGTTTAGTCTCGTAATGTAGATTCATCATTGATTGTGGTCTCAAAGGATTAAACCAGGTGGCTCATGAAGAAAGTGTCCTAGCTAGCTAGTATCCACGTTCTTGCCACCCAACCTAGAGTTTACTCCATTTTCATCATAGACCTTACCTGAAATCTTACCTCAAAAACATCAAAACCAGTAGATCCAAACCCTAGCAGCCACAAAATAAAAGAAGAAGCCAAAAACCCCCATTTACTGTTGAGCTAGGGATAGCTCAAAGTGCAGATAGGTGCTTCGGCATGGGGGATAGCCGAATAGAAGAGGGGGAGGTAGCAATCGTAGCAAAGATGAGGAGAGCCTCACTCCAGTAGGCGCCATGGAGAGAAGAGGGGAGAAGTACCAGTCGGCAGTAGAGCAGCCCAGGAGAATAAGCAGCGCAGGAGATGGGAGGAGTAGCCTCCATGCGCAGGAAGAAGAGGAGAGGAGAGCCAGCCGAGTGCACTGCTTGGGGGAGTCAGGTGGTAGTAGCACTCGGTAGAAGTAAAAGTCAAATAGCTCACCAAGATTAACCAAACAAAGTGAATCACTAAAGAAAAGTACTACTCAGTAGCAGCATCTAAGTGGCCAAATAAAGCAGAGAAGGCAGTAGTATGGTCTCTGACCAAATGAGCAAGCCTGTGAAGTACTAAGTGACAAATAAAAGCTTGCAGCGTACCTGTTGGCAGCAAGAAGTATAAAGAAAGAAATGGAGATTGGATTTGCATACCTGCATTCATGCATCATCCCTACTAGTATTTGCATTAGACATATAAAGGATATATAAATAGACAGTAGAGCATGCATATAAATAAACACTGATCAAATTTGGAAGATTAGCAAAATTGGTTAATTGAGAATATTGGCATTGCTACTCATATGTAATAAAATGCAGTAGATTAATATAACTTAATTTTCGTGGCTCGTAATGTAACCCGACAACCGATCAGAACTTATTTTCGAGCGAGGCCGAACTTCTAAATTTTATTCCATGCAAGCGCATTCTATTGATCATATTTCAGTAAATGTTTTACTGCTTTCTAATCTAAATTCCATCACTGCATTAAAATATATTTTAGAATAAAAAGTATAAATGAAAGGGTGTGAGTTGTAAGAATGGATAAATGGTAGAGGTTGGAAATGGACGGATGAAATGGGTGATGGGGAATAAATTGAGTATGATCGGAATGGTAATATGATGTCATTATAGTGTTTGGCTTGTCCGCGTAGGGGAGCCTTGGGGATATATTATTATGGTGTAGTAGAGGATGCCGATGAGAAGGTGTTTGCCGGTGGGGTCCTCTACAATAGGTTAGCATATAAGATTAATAACAGTCTAATATTGAGAAATGAGCTGTAAAATAGTGCCAACCGCAGTGTGAAATCGGTCGAAAAAGGTTGTTCGGGATGGTATTAGTTACTCCACATTGGGTAAGGTGTTATATCGTCTCGAAATTGCGGTATGACCTAGGCGCGGAGGAGAAATGTGATTGGGCGGTATATTTGAAGTTCTGGTGGATCTTCTTTGGTTGTATGCCAAAGTACAAATTGTACCTTTGGCAAGTATGTCGAGTATGAACTGCACCTGAGGTGGGGTAACCTAGGGTCAGGTGAGCCCCATACTCAGTGTAGGGTGGAGAACTAATACCGGAATAGAATAAACGCTCGGGGCATCTCTTGTGGGTGTCATTGTGGGTAAAGTGGCACAAACTGCAGTAGGTAAAATCTTGAATTCAAGCCAGGTCTTGAGATTGGAGACTACATGTGACATGCTCACTATTAGTAGAGTCTTTACAAATATAAAACTTGCAAACCTTTCAACAAAAATGTATTTCTGTAAAATGAAGGATTTGGGTTGGGAATAGTTGTAGAAGGAACGAGGGAAGAGAAGCTGAGAATGGGAAAAGTCATTTATTGCATTCATTATTATACTTGCTTTGAGTACCTAGTACTCACTCTTGCTAAATCTCCCTTGCTTAGACGCTGAACCGAATGGATCGCCCTCCGAGGCATGGGTGGAGGACACATCATGCAGAGCAGGATCTGCCGGAGGACGGTTACTACTACTACTATCAGGAGGAGTAGTAGTACTAGCCAGCCTTATTCCCACGCTAGCGAGACAGTCGCTAGTCGTCCAGCGGGAAATAGGAGGTTTTAGACTTTCTTTTGTTGTAATCTATCTGATGTAAAGTTAAGACTTAGACAATAGCCCTGCGTGGCTAATGGAATGTAATAAAGGATTCCGTTATCTATCTCTAATTATTGTTCTGCTGCAATATTCTGTATACAGTATAGTAACTAATACAGCATTGGAGCTCCCGATGTTTTGCTAGTTACTTTGCTGAGGTCCACATAATTAGCTCTAGGTGACAGTGTTACCAGGGGTTAATTATGCGGGTCGCCACAGGTGGTATCAGAGCAATGGTTACGACAACCACACAATAGATAATTAGAGTCTAAATAAAAGGGTAGCCAACCAACAGGATATCCTAGCTATATGGCTTTAAATATATGTTACCCTCATCTTATCATTTACTAAAATGCTAATTTATCTAGTTATTTCGCAAATTTAGTCACCCTTATCAATTAACCACCTTTTGTAGGATGACTGCACTATGATTCCAGAGTCGCAGTGCTTGGTCCGCACTCCTCCTCCTTGTCGTGGGTACTGGTAGAGTTAGGAGGAGGATGGGTAGAGTACTTTCAAGAGACCTTCGACGATCGACTACCGCCGAGGTAGGATTAGCGGTGAGTGGGTTGGGCGTGCAACCCACTTTCTATGAGTTCACCTCCTTATGGCGTCGTGCGCATCCTTCTGCACTCTACATGACGCCATCGAGAGCGATCTTGGCACTCGGGCTCGGTTTGCGAGTTACCCGAGTAACTCCTCCTTGGCTCCTTCCCCTGGTACTCGTGGTCGTCGCCATCCCACCTCTTCCACACCTCGCCCACTACCGCTAGTGACGCTTTGAGCCATGTAGCTCAAAGGGTCTCTAGCCATTTTATGATGGCAGGCGATGCCGCATTCATTGTGGAGTCGAATGCGGCAAGAGAACAAGCTGAGGATAGAGAGACGTACTGGCATCAGCAGTTCAACGAAGAGCGTACAGTACGTCGGGCCCTAGAGACGACCATCTTGAACATGATGCCCTCACCTTCTGAGCCAGCAGCCGCTTCCGATGCAGACCCCTTTGCTACACCTGACCATATTCCAGATGCTCCCACGCCAGTCCCACCACCTCCAGCAGCAGCACCTCCCCACCCGTATGCATTCATTCCAGAGTTAGGTGTCCCAGCCCCTGCATATCCCTCATACACTTACCCAGCCTTTCCAGACTACGGCATTCCTATTCCCTACTATGTTTATGAGCCATCCACCTCCTCTTACCCCGCACCACCACAGAGCCACCCCAGCCGCACTTTGCCCGTATGAGTGTGCATTCCGGTCCCATCCTTGAGGCTGCACAACTTAATGCCGTTTTAGGGGATCTTGGCCAAAGCACCAGTTCAGGGGTGCAGGTTCAGAGGGGAGTTGAGGATCATAAGGAGGATCCTGAGGAGGAGGTCGAGTAGGTGTAGGGGTTGGGAAAGAGATATCCATTTAATATGTGTGTAACAGTCTGATGTTATGGTTGTAGAGGGCATTGATTCTAACTGTACGGCCCTTATGTAACCCCCCTATGTATGCTATAATCATTATGGATGATGTATCATGTTTTATATTCTATTATGCACTCATTTCCATGCTTGTATGTCTTCTTTTCGATATATGATATATGCAAATTGCTGCTTGGGTTATATGTTGCCATTAGATTCATCCTAGCATGTCAAATAACATTTTTAGAGCTGCTGCCCTGTACAAAAAAAATGCTAAATGCCATGATAGGGATGTTATTAATGGTAGAAATCATGTTTATGCTGGTATGTTACACTTGTGCCAACATGTGTACACTTGTACGATTAATATTCAGATGTTATATGGTTGTTTCATGGCAAAATCAGAAGTATGTAGCTGCTGCCCTCCCGTATTAGTAATGGAAATCAGCATGCTATGAACATCATGGGGTAGTAGTATTATGGTTTATGTTCATCTACTACATTCTATATCATCATGAGTAGTCCTTGCATTCAACATAGGTTAGATAGGTTCATGTGCTTGCTAAATTATGCTATACCTGTGGTAGAGACCAGATTGTGTGTATATGATTACATAAATATTTAGTAGCTGGTGACAGCATATAGGAGCTAAGGATTAGGAAACGGACCCGGACCCATTTGTCCGAGGCGTCCCTGGATGCGTGGCTCCATGGTGTACTCGAGCACAGCGTCTCGAGGGGTTCTTGGTGCTTCCCTTGAAAACCAAGTTATTTTTTTTCGTTTGTCTTCACTAGATATAGATGAGCTGTTGGTGCTCTAAAACCAACCTTTTTATCGTTTACTTATTGGTTCTTATGTTCTCATGGTTCTTTTGTAGATAGGGCGGCCCGAGTGCGTTAATCTCGGGGAGTTTCTGGTGCTCTATCATCAGATTGTTTTCGTTTATTTCCAATTGCGATTTATGCTGCCTCTTATGAAATAGCAGTAGGTTGAGTCAAGAGTCCTGCAATGGAGTGGCGAATGAGAGTGGTGAGATCCATTCTTTCCTCGATATTCTTAAAAACATAACCCGTAATGGTTCTAATCACAAAAACACCTCTCGCCTTATATATACAAGTGTTGTAACAACTAAAATTGACTCATGTTCTACTACAATAAAGACCTCTTGTCTCATGAATAAAATCCAGATATGAGTAACTGTCCAACGTTCTATATATCTCTCTAGCTAAAATAAGAGAGACTAATGAAAGATAAAATATGTTCTAAGCAAAATCTAATCATCATGCCATGCATCCATTCCATGTCCTTTTGCAGGCATGTCAGACCGTGAAGTTAGAGAGCAGGATTTGATCCTTAGGTTGGGATCCACTCAAGACGCCCGAAATTCGTGGTCAACCGCAGCCCATTTCGAGATCTAAACCAACCTCACCACATGGGTCTAGGCAAGCCACCCCTCCTGGTGGCAATGACAAGATCAGCTAGAACTCCCGAAAGCGAGGTGGTCGGCCGAGAGAGTCCTCATGTTTATGGAGAACTCCAAAAAGGAAGCCCAAGAGGCTCAAAATCAATTTATTGCAAACCAAAATCAGTTCCTTGAGTCCCTCCTCACAAACATTATACCTGGAGCACATCCCTCCACTAAGAATCGAGTCACCTTAGGAGAATTCCTTCACACCGGCCCACCTACCTTCTCGAAGCCACAAGACCTCTTGAAGGCGATGATTGGCTTCATGAGATTGAAAAGAAATTCTTCTCAATTGGGTGTTCAAGAGGAAAAGGTTCAATTTGCTACCCATCAGCTTACGGGGCCTGCGGCGACATGGTGGACCAACTATTGCCGCACCCGTACTTCAGATCAGCCTGTTTCTTGGGAGGAATTCACATCCCAGTTCCGTGCCACCCATGTTCCCTTGGGTGAAATGGACAACAAAAAGAGAGAGTTTTGGGATCTGATCCAAGGAGGCATGAGTGTCTCTCAGTATTTGAAGAAGTTTAATGAGTTGTCACGTTATGCACCAGAAGAAGTAGAAACAGAGGCCAGAAAAGTTTATAGGTTCCAGAAAGGTTTGAACCCACTAGTGAGAGCCAAGGTAGCCCTTCTCAAAGTTACAAAGTTCCAGGACTTAGCTGAGAGGGCTATGATAGCAGAAAGTGAACAAGCTCTACTTAATGAAGATAGGAGGAAAAAGGCTAGGTTTGATCCTAAGCCATCTTTCTCAAACCAGCCAAAGCCATTTAAGCCTTCGGGGTGGATTAGATATCCAGCACCTCGACCTTATGTAACTGCTCCAGTTCAGCGCCCTCAGTCCTTCCAGCCTAGAGCTCCGGTTAAATGCAATAAGTGTGGAGGACCCCATCTTATATATGCGTGTCCTCAAATGGCAAATAAGTGTTACAATTGTGGTCAAGAGGGCCACAAAAAGATTAATTGTCCTTTTCCTCCTAATCCAACTGGACAGAACTATCCTATGAAGCCTCAGAATCGTCCACCTATGGTAGGATGTGTGCAGGGCCACCATTCAGCATCATCCTCACATGGATTTAACAAGGGAGCTCCAACAGCAGGATCAGCCCGCCTAAACAATATTTCAGTGGAGCAAGCAGAGGGAGCAACCGATGTCATCACTGGTATGCTTCCCATTCCACCATCCATTGCTATGATTTTATTTGATCCTGGTGCAACGCATTCATTCATATCTAAAAGCTTTGTTGATAAAAATAAGTTGGACTGTGTGCCATTAGAAGTGCCTTTAGGTGTTAACACACCTGCAGGATTAATAACAGTCACACTTATAAGAAAGAATCAACTGATAGACATTCAAGGCACATCATTTGTTGCAAATCTGCATGTCATTAGTCTATCAGAATTAGATGTCATATTGGGTATGGATTGGTTATCCACTCATGGGGTTAACATAAACTGTGAATGTAAGACCGCATCCATAAGGACATCATCAGGAGACCGCATTCTCTATCGGGGACATAGAACCAAACCTTCCTTATCAAGCTCTAATCTCCATCAAATGTCAACTCAAGGACTGTCTCTCATTCCTGTGGTTCAAGAATTCCCTGATGTCTTTCTGAAGAATTGCGAGGCATGCCACCTGACAGAGAACTAGAGTTCTCTATAGAACTTATTCCTGAGCCACTCCCATAGCTAAAGACCTTACAGAATGAACCCACCAGAGTTAGATGAACTCAAGAAGCAATTAAAAGAATTAGAAGAGAAGGGGTTCATTAGAGAAAGTGTGTCTCCATGGGGAGCACCTGTTTTATTTGTAGACAAGAAAGACGGTGGGATTAGGCTATGCATGCACTATAGAGATCTCAACAAGGTCACCATTAAGAACAAGTATCCTCTTCCAAGAATAGATGATCTGCTCGATCAACTTAGGGTGCTTGTGTGTTTTCTAAAATTGACCTAAGGTCGGGGATATAATCAGATTAAAGTAAGGGCAGAAGATATAGAGAAGACTGCCTTTGTATCCAGATATGGGCATTATGAATATACGGTGGTTCCATTTGGACTAACTAATGCCCCAGCAGTGTTCATGAATCTAATGAACAAGGTGTTTATGAAATATCTGGACCAATTCATTATAGTATTCATAGATGATATCCTAATCTATTCAAGAAGTGAGGAAGAACATAAGGAACATCTGAGGACCACCCTCCAAATCTTAAGAGAACATCAATTGTATGCTAAGTTCAATAAATATGAGTTTTGGCTGAGTCAAGTGTCTTTTCTTGGACACGTCATATCTGGAAAAGGAATAGAGGTAGATCCTAGCAAAATAGAAACCATCAAAACATGGAAAAGACCTACCTCTCAGACTGAGATTAGAAGTTTCCTTGGATTAGCTGGGTACTATCGTAAATTTATAAAAGGCTTCTCCCAGATATCTGCTCCTCTCACTAAACTTCTCAAGAAAGACTGCAAGTATGATTGGACTGATAAGTGTGAGGAGAGTTTTCAAAAATTGAAGCAATCATTAACCTCTACTCCTATTTTAGCCTTACCAGAAAATGGTGTAGAGTATGTAATATATTGTGATGCCTCTAAATCAGGTTTGGGATGTGTACTAATGCAAAATGAGAAGGTAATTGCCTATGCTTCAAGGAAATTACGCCCTCATGAAGTCAATTACCCAACCCATGACTTAGAATTGGGAGCTGTAGTGTTCGCATTAAAACTATGGAGGCATTACCTGTACGGAGCCAAGTGCATCCTGTACATCGTGATCATAAAAGTCTCAAGTACATATTCACTCAAAAAGAATTAAATATGAGGCAACGTAGATGGTTAGAGCTCATTAAAGATTATGATCTCTCAATCAACTACCATCCAGGAAAAGCCAATGTGGTAGCTGATGCATTAAGTAGAAAGGCTCAATGTAATAGTCTAACCATCCAAAACTTTGTGCTCGAGATACTTAAAGAATTGGCTAAGATGGAAATTAACTTTGGCATATCTTCATCTCTGACCATGTTATCCGCTCTCTCTATTCAATCAACCCTCTTAGAGCAAATCAAAGAAAAGCAAACCTCGAGATAGTTTCATTCTAGAAGAAACTCAAAGGATTAAGTCCGGTCACCTATACGAGTTCACATTGGATAAAGAAGGAAGCCTTAAATTACACAATCGCATATGTGTTCCAAATGATCGAAATCGAACAACTATCCTTAGGGAAGCTCATGACACTCAGATTCTATTCATCCCGGTAGCACAAAAATGTATCAGGACCTGAAAGAAAACTTTTGGTGGAATGGTATGAAAAGGAGATAGCTGAATATGTGAGTAAATGTGACACCTGTCAGAAGGTCAAGGCTGAACATCAACGTCCCGCAGGCTTGTTGCAACCTCTCCAAATCCCTGAGTGGAAATGGGAGGATGTTTGCATGGATTTTATTACAGGCCTACCTAGAACCCAAACTAAAAAGGATGCTATATGGGTCATAGTGGACATCCGATTTACCAAGTCTGCTCACTTCCTTGCCATCAACCAAAAATATTCAGCTCATAGATTGGCTGAAATTTATGTTGAACGCATAGTCACACTTCATGGAGTTCCAAAAACCATTACTTCTGACAGAGGGTCAATTTTTACCTCGAGTTTCTGGGGGAGTCTGCAAACTGCCTTAGGAACTAAATTAAAATTTAGCACTTACCACCCTCAAACGATGGACAAACCGAAAGGGTGAATCAAATTTTAGAGGATATGTTAAGAGCATGTGTGCTGAATTTTAAAGAAAGTTGGGACAAATACCTCCATCTAGCGGAGTTTGCTTATAACAATAGCTACCAATCAAGTATCCAAATGGCCCCATATGAAGCTCTGTATGGTAGAAGGTGTAGATCCCGTATGTTGGTATGAAGTGGAGAGAAATCTCTAATAGGACTGACCTCATCCGTCAAAGCGATGAGAAAATCAGAATCATTCAAGAAAGGTTGAAAACTGCTCAAAGCAGACAAAAGAGCTACGCTGATAAGCGTAGGAGAGAATTACAGTTCCAACCCGGTGAATATGTTTACTTAAAAGTATCACCGATGAAAGGAGTACACCGGTTTGGAGTGAAGGGAAAACTTAGCCCCCGATATGTTGGACCATTCAAGATTTTGGAACAAAGAGGTTCTTCTGCTTATCAAATAGAATTACCTCCTCAATTGTCCAGAATTCATAATGTCTTCCATGTTTCTCAACTAAGAGTCTGTCTCAGAGATCCCTCTCAAGCTTTGCCAAGTCTAGATATTCCTTTGCAACCTGATCTAACATATGAAGAGCGTCCCATTAAGATTCTTGAGACAGAAGAACAACACTTCAGAAGAGCCACCACTAAGTTTTGTAAGGTTCAGTGGAAGCATCACTCAGAAAAAGAAGCAACATGGGAAAAGGAAGAGAATTTGCGAGAATCTTACCCTCATCTATTTAGGTGAGTCGGATTTCGGGACGAAATCCCTTTTAAGGGGGGTAGGATGTGAGGACCCTCCCCCTTAAACCCCCATTATTCATACACATTAAGACATAAGCATTAAATTAGCATTAGGATTAAGTATTAATTATGCATTAGTAAATGAGCATTAAGCTTAACCAACATTAACCATAAGCCTTAGCAAGATTCATTGTATAAGGGTGCATGCATGTATTGTCATACTGTTCTTTGGAAGCTTTATGGCAACAATGTGTTTGAGAGAGAGAGAGATGGATGGTAACTTGGTAAAAAGGTACAAATGACTCAAGAACTTAGTAAAAGAAGCATTCATCTCCCCTCACTGATGCACAACAACCGAAGCAGCCAAGGGCACAGCACGGTGAGGTAAAAAGCCTGGGAAGAAGGAGAGACCAGGTGCAGCCCCTTTCCATAGCCAGCCACATTCAGTTCCCTTGCCCATTTTCCCAACCGAGAGCATAGCTAGCTCCCTTCTTCTTTCACCATTGCAACCAAAAGCACTCCAGCAAGAGGCATTCGGCCAGGGAGCAAGAAGCAAGAAGCAAGAAGCAAGGAGCAGAGGGCAAGGTGAAGTCAGCCAGGAGGAGCAAACCAGGGAGCAAGAGGAAGAGAAGGCTGATTTCAAGAACCTGCATCCTCTACTTCCTTTACTCAACCCGAGCTCCTTCAAGCCAAGAAACCAAGAAATCGTAGGACCTCTAGTAAGTGCATGGCTGCCATTAGAAGGGAAATCAAAAGAAGTAGCAGTAGAGCAAAAGAAAAGTTTAGTCTCAGAATGTAGATTCATCATTGACTGTGGTCTCAAAGGATTAAACCCGGTAGCTCGTAAGAAAGTGTCCTAGCTAGCTTGTATCCACGTTCTTGCCACCCAACCTAGAGTTTACTCCATTTTCATCATAGACCTTACCTGAAATTTTACCTCAAAAACATCAAAACCAGTAGATCCAAACCCTAGCAGCCACAAAATAAAAGAAGAAGCCAAAAACCCCCATTTCTGTTGAGCTAGGGATAGCTCAAAGTGCAGATAGGTGCTTCGGCATGGGGGATAGCCGAATAGAAGAAGGGGGGAGGTAGCAATCGTAGCAAAGATGAGGAGAGCCTCACTCCAGTAGGCGCCATGGAGAGAAGAGGGGAGAAGTACCAGTCGGCAGTAGAGCAGCCCAGGAGAATAAGCAGCGCAGGAGATGGGAGGAGTAGCCTCCATGCGCAGGAAGAACAGGAGAGGAGAGCCAGCCGAGTGCACTGCTTGGGGGAGTCAGGTGGTAGTAGCACTCGGTAGAAGTAAAAGTCAAATAGCTCAGCTTTGTACTAACCAGCCAGTGAATCACCAAAGAAAAGTACTACTCAATGCTTGACATCTAAGTGGCCAAATAAAGCGAGAGAAGGCGGTAGTATGGTCTCGACCAAATGAGCAAGCTGTGAAGTACTAAGTGACAAATAAAAGCTTGCAGCGTACTGCTTGGCAACAAGAAGTATAAAGAAAGAAATGGAGATTGGATTTGCATACTGCATTCATGCATCATCCCTACTAGTATTTGCATTAGACATATAAAGGATATATAAATAGGCGATGAGAGCATGCATATAAATAAACACTCGATCAAATTTGGAAGATTAGCAAAATTGGTTAATTGAGAATATTGGCATTGCTACTCATATGTAATAAAATGCGGTAGATTAATATAACAATTTTCAAGCTCGAAGAGAACCCGACAACCCGATCGAACTTATTTTCGAGCGGGCGAACTTCTAAATTTTATTCGAGCAAGCGCATTCTATTGATCATATTTCAGTAAATGTTTTACTGCTTTCTAATCTAAATTCCATCACTGCATTAAAATATATTTTAGAATAAAAAGTATAAATAAAAGGGTGTGAGTTGTAAGAATGGATAAATGGTAGAGGTTGGAAATGGACGGATGAAATGGGTGATGGGGAATAAATTGAGTATGATCGGAATGGTAATATGATGTCATTATAGTGTTTGGCTTGTCCGCGTAGGGGAGCCTTGAGGATATATTATTATGGTGGAGTAGAGGATGCCGATGAGAAGGTGTTTGCCGGTGGGGTCCTCTACAATAGGTTAGGATATAAGATTAATAACAGCCTAATATTGAGAAATGAGCTGTAAAATAGTGCCAACCGCAGTGTGTGAAATCGGTCAGAAAAGGTTGTTCTGGGATGGCATTAGTTACTCCACATTGGGTAAGGTGTTATATCGTCTGGAAATTGCGGTATGACCCAAAGTGAGCGGAGTGAAAATGTGATTGGGGCGGTATATTTGAAGCTTTGGTGGAGTGCTTCTTGGTTGTATGCAGTACAAATTGTCTTCTTTGGCGGTATGTCGAGTATGAACTGCAGGAGGGGGTAACCTAGGGTAGGTGAGCCCCATACTCAGTGTAGGGTGGAGAACTAATACCAGAATAGAATAAACGTTCTGGGGCATCTCTTGTGGGTGTCATTGTGGGTAAAGTGGCACAAACCTGCGCAGGGTAAAATCTTGAATTCAAGCCAGTCTTCAGGATTGGAGACTACATGTGACATGCTCACTATTAGTAGAGTCTTTACAAATATAAAACTTGCAAACCTTTCAACAAAAATGTATTTACGTAAAATGAAGGATTTGGGTTGGGAATAGTTGTAGAAGGAGCGAGGAAGAGAAGTGAGAATGGGAAAAGTCATTTATTGCATTCATTATTATACTTGCTGAGTACCTAGTACTCACTCTTGCTAAATCTCCCCTTGCTTAGACGCTGAACCGAATGGATCGTCCTCCGAGGCATGGGTGGAGGACGATCGCAGAGGAGCGAGGATCTGCGGAGGGCGGTTACTACTACTACTATCGGGAGTGGTAGTACTAGTTGCCTTATTCAGCGCTAGCGAAGACGATCGCTAGTCATCCAAATGGGAAATAGGAGGTTTTAGATTTTCTTTTGTTGTATGTCATGTCGATGTAAAGTTAAGACTTAGACAATAGCCTGCGTGGCTAATGGAATGTAATAAAGGATTCCGTTATCTGTCTCTAATTATTGTTCTACGCAATAATACGTATACAGATATAGTAACTAATAAAGCATTGGAGCTCCGATGTTTTGCTAATTCTTGTCTTTGAGGTCCATAATTAGCTCTAGGTGACAGTGTTACCAGGGGTTAATTATGCGGGTCGCCACATGAACTGACATTCTCAATGATAGCATTGGTGTTACTATCCACAACGATAGCTGTGGACGTTCGGAGCTTGAATCCGTGTTGGCCTTTGGTTTTTGTTAGCGAGTTCCTTCGAAGCCATGCCAACCGATTCCGCTTCTCATGCCACTTTGGTTGATTCCACAATATATTCCAGCAATGCATGTATTGGAATGATTTGTTGTCCTTGTCCTCGGCCTTAAACAAAGCCATTGCTTGAGCGAATTGCATATGTCAATGAAGGTGTAATTACTTACTACAAGTTCCCATGTGTAATTAAGGCGTGTGCAATATTCTAAAATTTAGAACATTTACCTTGTCTTGAATAGTAACCCCACTTTGCCTTCTACCCTCAATCCTTGTCGACACCCACAAAACTTGTTCACATTCTCGAATACCTCCCCATCGATGCAAAAAGTGAACTCTGGCTCCGTTCTGATGTGAAGTCCTTGTTGGTGTGGTAGTACTCAAAAATTCTCTTCCAAAAGTACCACCCTTCTGATTAGTGCCGCTCACTGGATCCGTACTAATGTTTAACCATGCTGACACAAGCAATTTATCCTCCTTTTCACTTGAAATTTTTGACCTTTTCTAGTTTGGTCTAGATGAGGGAGTACTCTCAACAATGGGAGATGGTTTGCTCCTTGGGCAAGCTATTGAAGTCCTCCAAAGACAAAGTTATTGTTGGTCTCATCCATCAAGTTAGTATAGTATCCAGCTCCTTCCATTGTCAGTAGCACCTAACAGAAAGGGGTAATGTATTGTCTAGGGTAAGATGATTTTTTTATAAAGGATAACAATCCGGTCTCTGCAATTGCACACAACCGAGGTTTACAAAGGCCATAGCCATAATTCATGAATAGATAAAAACAGCAAAGGGAAAGGGAATTGAGAATTAAAAGCAAAGTCTATAATTGCTCCTCCATCCAGCCTTAGCAAAAATATCTAAAGCCACGACCTCCATTGCCCTGCTTGCCAATCGGATGAGTTCCCTGTTGTTGTCATGCTGCAATAGCGCCCAGAACCGCAGCCAGTATGTTCCCTTGAAAATAACCTGCATAAAGTAGGAATATTGTTTTCTCTCAAAGATTAGCTCATTGCGAGTGTGCCAAATAGCCCATAGAAGAGCAGCACCCCCCACTAAAATCAGTTTTTGTTCGCACTTATCTATGCACATTAACCAATTATCAAGCATATGAACAATAGATTTGGTAGGCGATAATCCGCTTACAACGCTCACAATTTGCCAAATTATGCGAGAGTGATGGCAATCAAAAATAAATGTTGAATTGTTTCATTACAATTCTGAAACAACATTTGATTCCACCGCCAAGACCTTTTAGCTAGATTGTCTTTTGTTAAAAGAACTCCTCGTTGTAAATACCGGAGGAAAATTTTAATTTTAAAGGAACTTTCAATTTCAAATGACTGACAAATTGAATGGGGTACCCTGGTTCATGAAATACCCATATATAGACCGAACAGAGAACTGCCCATTTCTATGTAAATCCCAGTGAAAAATATCCTTCCCATCTGTAAGGTGATAATGAGCTAATTTTGCTACAAGATTATACCAAGCCGTCAATTTATTCCCAACCAATAATCTCCGAAAAGTAATATTAGGTGGCATCTTTCTAGGGTAAGATGATGGTACAGAAACCTAATGGCTTTCAAGTGTAAATTAGTTTGAGAGCACTATGCACCAAAACACCAATACAGTAAATCAGTGTTCTGTAGCTATTATCGATTCCCATGCACTCAGTGCTTTCCTAGTTAACTACATAGCCAAATCACCAATACAGCTTGTCAGGCATCATGTTAGTATATAGTAGTGGTGGCAGGCAATGGCTAATGGGTGATGCATCAAGCGTGAATACAAAGACTCCTTGGTCCCAAACACCATTTGGTTTTGATATGCTTTTGGAGGAAGAAATAGATATGCATGGTCTGATCATGGATATAAATCAACATATATATTTTATCTATTTTTGCTGTTGGGCTACAGCCTTCTTCCCAATTATACACAAAACTTACATATCTTACAAATAAAATAAACACAGCATGATTGGCACAAGACTGAAAAGATGATGTGAACTGTTGTCACTGTCAATCACAATACTGCAAACAGATTTATCTGCACATTACATTGCAAAGTAATGTGATGGTACAAGATTCTCGCATGGGTGGTTGGGAAAATACTAGGATCTGTTTTTTGTATGATTAGTAGTTAGTATAATTAACCTTAAACAAAATGCCTGTTACTTCCTACAATCAACCGCAGCAACAGGACATCAATAGTTTTTTGGTTCGCAGTGTTCTAGTAATTGTAGTATGAACTAGCCACTATTGATGTAAGATGAAACTAGGTTGCTCCTTTTCAACACAACTGACAAAGCACATAGATTGCATAGAAGAACTTCAATAAACAAGAAACATGATTCTACAGGGAGGTAACACCAATCTAACTTCAAGTAGCAGCATCAAAGTTTAGCTAAATTTAAGGTAATTGTAGAGGCGCAATTTAAGATGCATACCCTGCACGAGCGAGGTACGATTGGGACCTTCGAACCCTTCTGCTACCCTCGTTCCTTGCGGCTGCAGCGCCCCTCTCGTGGCGGCGGTGTCGCCTCTCTCGGCATGCGCGCGCTCTGGCGGATGCGGTCGGATCCTCGCCTAGCGGCGCAAAAGTCCCTCTTGACGAGCCCTCCGGCCTCCACCGCACCCAAATGCGGTGCCGCCCATCCGAGGTACCAAAGCAAGTGGGATGCGGATGGGGTGGAGGTGGAGCTCACCGGGATGGCGCGGAAGAAATTCTCTCTGCGGAGAAGGAAAAAACAACGACGCAGGAGTGGATTGGGAAAAGCGGGGAGCGGCGAATATCTGCCCACCTCGTCCGGCGATTTTGGGCGTGCGGAGAAAAAGGGAGCAGAGTAGGGCGACTGTTGGAGCGATATTTTTATCGTTTATTTCCAAAACTTGTTTTTAGGAGTAAGGATAAGGAATTGTTGGAGATGCTCTTACGCACGTTTTTGTAGAAATGATCCTCTTCCTCACCATGGAAGGTGTAGCGAGTGACACGTGTCTCCTACCACTTCTGGGAGCACAGGAATAGCCAGCCGACCGTAGGTGCTACAGGGCGAGCGATGCATGGGCGGACGAGCAGCGGTGATGCGCGTGTGAGCGATGCAAGTGTGTGAGTGGGCGAACGGCACGAGAGTGGGAGCACGTCCTCCGTGCACTGGGTGTGGCAAGAGGCTACTTTTACAATATATATATATATATATATATATATATATATATATATATATATATATATATAGGCGAAATATTACATGCAAATCACCAATTCCATGAAAACTCCGTGGAAACCACATGTAGAAGTTTTGAAAAATTCTCAAAAATTACCATATGTAGGGAGGTGAACCTCTACAACCCTACAAATTTGAAGTTAAAACTCAATCGCATTTGAAAGATATGAAAAAGACAAACAGCAAAAAGAATAGTGCCAAAAGCAGTAAAAATTACTATTCATGCAAACTTCTACAGGTGGTTTTCACGGAGTTTTCATGGAATTGGTGGTTTGCATGAATATTTCATATATATATATATATATATATATGAAAAATATCTTTACTCCCGGATGTAGTTACTTCCACCTTTGAAATACCACCTTAACAAACTTAAAATACTCCTTTATCACTTTGGTTACACTCATATACTAAATACAAGATATTCCAAGATGAACCACATGAAAAAATTGCAAAGAAGTACATAGTTTTAGCATATTTTGCAAATACCTTTATATATGAACATAAAAAGAAGTATGTCTAAAAAAATATACATACCACCTATAAAAAATGTAAATACCACCTAATTAGTCTTATATACTCGTATACTACACGTACATATCCTCCGTTGTGCTAAATACTCCCTACATTGTGAGATACGGGATAGGGAGTAATTACTCCCGGGAGTAGAAAAGAGGTTTCCTATATATATATATATATATATATATATATATATGAAGCCTTTTTTAGTACTCTGAGTACATACTCCACCTCTAATATACCACTTAAATGAATGCTTTATACTCTTTTATCACTTTTGGTATACTCAATAATAATTCTAAGATACTCCAAGCAACATGGTTGAAAAAATTTCATCGAACCCTTTATTTTTTACTACATACCCTTTTTCATATGTAAAAGGAATATATAAACAAATATTGCTATAAAGGGTGGACTTTAATGAAATTTTCATGGAACTCACTTTAGAGTATCTTATAATTAGTATTAGAGTATATTCAAAAGGATAAAGAGGTATAACAATATCATTTAAATGGTATATTGAAGGTGGGAGTACGTACACCCAGAAGTATATAACCATTTTCCTATATATATATATGAAACCTCTTTTCTACTATAGGGAGTAATTACTCCCTATGTCGTATCTCACAACGTATGGGGTATCTCATACGACGGAAGGTATGTACGCATAGTATACGAGTATATAAGATCATATAGGTGGTATGTACATTTTTCAGAGGTGGTATGTATATTTTTGGACATACTCCTTTTTATGTGCATATATGAAAATATTTGTAAAATATGCTAAAAATCATGGACTCCCTTGCAATTTTTCATGTGGCTCATATTGGAGTATGTTAGAATTAGTATATGAGTATACCCAAAGTGATAAATAAGTATTTCAAATTCGTTTAGGTGGTATTTCAGATGTGGGATGGGAGTAACTACTTCAGAGTAAAAGATATTTTTCATATATATGAGAGGGCTAGATTTATTAAAAAAAATTATATAAGGCTAATATAAACAGTGTTTAGGTGTCGCCTAAAATTGTAAAAGGTATGGGAGAGAGATGGGAATACGCGGCACGCACCTTGCGTTAGGATTCATTGATTGATATACAAGTTTCAAGAGGCTGTACAAAATAATAATATCATTACTAAAATTCGAAAGGTTCCTGGCCTCCCATGTGTTTGAGCCAACCCAGCCGCGCAGCCGGCACGGCTAAAAAAAATTCGCATTTAGGTCTCTCTAAAATCTGCAATTACTTATAGATCCTTCCCACGGTTTTTTACAAAGAGAACCTTCTGGTTCAAAAAAATTGTGAATTTTTCGTGAGAGGACCCTAAATAGATAAAAAAAACGTAGTGACGTTTGAATCATTCCGGCTATTTTTCATGAAAAGGACCTTTCGATTTAGCGCAATCGCAGATACACTTGTGTTCTTCAACCGTTTCTCGCGTTTCCTCCACGATTTAAAAAAAAATGACGGAAAAACGAAATTGTTTTCGCGAAAAAAACGCATGGCCGGTAGGCTCGGCTCGTTTTTTCCTTTTCACGTGTAGATCCCTAAAAAAATGCGTAATTACATGTGTCCTTCCCACGGTTTTTACGAAGAGAACCTTCTGATTCAGAAAAATCGCGAATCTTTCATGAGAGTACCCTAAATAAATACCGAAAAAACGTAGTGACATTTAGATCATTCCGGCTATTTTTCACGAAAAGGACCTTTCGATTTAGCTCAATCACGAGATGCGTTTGTATTCTTTTAACCGTTTCGCGTGTTTCCTCGATGATTTAAAAAAAAACACCGACGGAAAAAAACAAAATTATTTTCGCGAAAAAGACAACACACTGACGTGTCACGCCGCGAAAACTATCCTAGTAAACTCTATAGATGGAAAGTCTATACAAGGAAAAGCTAAGTATAGAAACTATATACAAGGAAAGTCACTGTATAAGGATGTTGAAAGCATCTAGACCCCATCAAGTCTCTCATGGTTTTGGTAATTAATGACAATCATATTTATGAGATTAATATTTTCATTGAGAACATTGAAAATAGGTTAGTCTCATGAATTGGTGACCATGGAAGCATGATAATAGCGTAAAAGAAGATCAAATCATCAAACAAGTGATAAAGTTAAAAATCTAAGGATATTTTCCTAGTCATTTTACCGATCTCGAAGTTTAAAGAAAAGATCGGATGCTAGAAATAGGGTTGTACTGTTAAGAGGAGTTTTGACGTTATCTCATTGTTATTTTAAGGATAAGGGAGGTGAGGTGGAGCTGCTGACGCACAGAAAGGACGAAGGTGGTGGATCTGGCTGAAGGAAGGGAGGCATGACCGGCAACAGGGAGGTGGGATTGTAGTCTTGGCGAACCATGACGATGGCCAAGAGGAGCTGGGCACCCGCTGCCGCCGACCCCTCGTTGCTTCGCTGCTTCTAGTTGCCGTCGCCAGGCTCCAGTAATTTGCTAGCCTTCACCATTAGCGGGATCCTGTGCCGGCGCTGCTCGATTTCCGCCTGCCGCACTGCCTTCGCCTACAGCTAGCGCCGGTACCGACCTCCACCTCTCGCACCGCCTCTCTACTCCAGCGTCGGCCTTGCCTCCGCCTCCACCGTTGGCCCCACCTTAAGCTGGAAGGGAGAGAGAAGAGAGAGAGAGAGGGAGGCGGCTGATGTCTAATAGAGTAACAGAGATATGGTAATTTATATCGGAATGACTTGTACTCAGACGTCCGAAATTTTCGAATGCACTGCAACATTTTTTTCCTTCATGTGCAATATTTTGTTATAACGCGTGTAGCATTTTCCTTCGACAAACAGTAAAATTCGCTATAGTAAACGGATGTTGCAAGCGTTCAAAAAAAAATGTTTCACGCGTTGATAGAAAATGTTGTAAACGTAGAAAAAAATATTGCAAGAGACGTCCGATAGGATGAACAGAAATTGGACGTCCGAGCGCTAGTTTCTCCCAATTTATATAGGTTTGGGCGTTAACAAGGCACTCTGATCTTGTAGGTGTACCCTTGGGCTCAAGATAGAGTGGTTGTCTTTTCATCCGAAATGAAGTTTTATATTCTACTAGAACTTTAGTTACAGGTAAGAGTTACAGTGAATATTTATTGGCGTTTAACCTATTATATAAATGGGACATATCCGATGTAATGTCGGGACTTTGGTGCAATCACCGTGCAATCCAACTAAGAAAAATTTCAAAAAATTCTGAAAAAAATCGTGGATGTACATCTCATCTTACCTCATCTACATAAAAAATTTCATAATCAAATTCGTCATATGCTTGAAGTTACAAAAAAGACAAATTTGAGGTGCATTTGAACTATTCAAGTTTGTCAGAAATTTATCTTTTTTATTACTCTTAACATAGGATGAATTTGATCATGAAATTTTATATGTAAATGGGGTAAGATGAGATGTACATCCACGATTTTTTTCAGAATTTTTTGAAACTTTTCTTAGTTGGATTGCACGGTGATTGCACCAAAGTCCTGATTGCACCGGATGTCCCCTATATAAATACTATGCTATCTCTAGTTGGGTGACTTAAATGTGGGGGTATATCCAGTGCAATCAGGGAAGTAGTGTAATCACCGTGCAATCCAACTAAGAAAAGTTTCAAAAAATTCTGAAAAAAATCATGGATGTACATCTCATCTTACCCCATCTACATATAAAATTTCATGATAAAATTCGTCCTACGCTAAAAGTTACAAAAAAGACAAATTTAAGGTGCATTTGAACTATTCAAGTTTGTCAGAAAATTGTCTTTTTTATTACTCTTAACATAGGATGAATTTGATCATGAAATTTTATATGTAGATGAGGTAAGATGAGATGTACATCCATGATTTTTTTCAGAATTTTTTGAAACTTTTCTTAATTGGATTGCACGGTAATTCTACCACTTCCCTGATTGCACTGGATATACCCCTTTAAATGTAGTCATCTTTGTCGTTCCCTAGAGGTTATAATGGATCTCACGTCATGACATCATTGTTTCCTAGGGTAGGTGTCCGGATCCTCGATGGGGTGGGAGGCACAGGATTTAGCGACCCCGCTCATTAGAGCATCTCCAAGAGAAGTCCTAAATGGATTGCTATTTGGAAATATAGGGCTTTGGAAGAAAAAAGGAACTCCAACAACAGTTGTATTTTGAGAAAATTCATCCAATTCGTTTAGGACTCGGTCGTCTAAATGCGCTAAATATGGCGACTCTCTGGCCGCCCTATCGTCTTGCTGCGTCCCTTCTTCCGCATCCAAGCGCCAAGCGCCGCAGCCCATCGTCTCCTCTCTGGTTCGCGCCTCCTCCCTCGCGCTCGTGGATGGCGTCGAGGCCGCCTTCTCCTCGCAGCCGGGCCCGTCCGAGCGAAGAACACACGATTCGTCGTCCCATCTGCCGTAACCTTCAGCCATCGGCGTCCCTCGCTGGTTCCGTTCGCCTCTCTCCATCCGGTCCGGCGGTCCCATCGCGATTCTGACGGCCTAGAGCCCGGCGTCGACCTCTCGGCTGTCCTCCTACACGCCGAGGGATTAAGGTACTCTTCTTGCAGACAACAGCAGTAGTCGGTGTGGATCGATTTAGTACCGCAGCAGTTCTTTTCAGTTCAGTTGGAACACATGCTTCAATCTCTGAAAATGTGAGTTGCGGTAGCGTGATAAAATAGCAATGACCGATAATTGGAATGCATGCAGTAACTATACTTGAACCAGTTGCAGAGATTTGGCCGACAATTGGAGATAGCAATCCCTGATAATTGAACCAGTTTCAGCAATCCTCGATAATCACCTTCCTTCCCACGATAATTCGATTATGCAGTTCAGGGGTTTCTGCATTTTGCTGTTGTGCTTATTCCAGCTTTGGAACCTAGAACAGTACTTGACACAATAATTTTCTTTATGTGGGTATCTAGCTAGCTAGCTTGTCTTTTTCTGCATAATCGAGTTGACAAGATGGTGCTAGATTAGTTCTTAGTGGCCGTTTAGCATAGGATGAATCACAAATTCACAATGCATACCTCGTCATAAAAACTAATGTTGAATCATTTGCCTACATAGGTTAAGCACCAGCCATTGATTCCTAATTGATTATTGCTCACCGTAATCATTGTACATCACTCACTTAAAATTTCCCTTTGAGGTAGTGTATCCAGCTTGATCGGTAGTGGGGTATTGGTTGTGATGGATGGTCCATGTGGGTGAACTTGTCTCGATGATATTTCGATTATTTTGTGATGCACGAATGATTATCTCACAAATTGTGTTGCTCGACAATTGATGGTTCCATGTGGTGCGATTATGGAGTACCCAATTGATTGTTCGTACACGTCGTTATTGACCCGGGACTTTGGAGATGATTTCGAAATCAAAGTAATTGTGATGCAGCAAATGTTGTCATTCGGTCCTCGTTAGTGCCCGCCATGAACTCCCAAGGAAAAACCAAGGGTAGAACAAATAACTATCTTGAAGAAGAAGATATTCATTGGTATCGCATATCTGAATATTAGTAAGGATGCAATTCAAGAAACCAAGAGAAAAGGCGGGAGGTTTTGGCTTAGGATTGAGAAGTATTTCCATGAAAATAGGAAGTTTGAGTCCGATCGTAATTGGTCATCGTTGAAGCATCGATGGCAGGCACTACAGAAGGATGTGAATGTTTTCCAAGGTTGTCATGACAGTGTGGAAAGGAAGAATGAAAGTGGAAAGACAAGTAACGATAAGGTATAATATACGAAAGTGGATTGCATGTTTCCAACATTGTTTAAATAGAGCGTATTTGAGTGGTCTCTGTTCTGTTTTGCAGCTTGCGGATGCCAAAGCAATGTTCCATCAATTAACTGGCAAGTCGTTTTCAGTCTTCCATGCATGGAATATTCTTAGGCATGAGCCAAAGTGGATTGCCAAATGCAACAAGAGCAACATGAAGGAAACCACTATTCCTGGATCTAGCGATACTAATGTGGAAAATGTAGGAAATGAAGGGCGGTTCAATGGGGAAAGACCACCGGGAGGAAAGTGAGAAGGAACGTCTTGGCGAGTGAAAGCGAGGTGATGGTGATTTTGACCCTTTTGTTGATGAAGTGAAGAAATTCACGTATACGACAAGAGATAGAGAAAGACCGAAAGAAGCGAGACAACAGAATGTATGAGCTTGAGAAAAAGAAATATGAATTGGAGCAAGACCAACATGACACAAAAATCATGGAACTAGACACCAGCAAAATGGATGACCTAACAAAGAAGTACTTCGAGAAGATGAAGGAGGAGATTTTAGCTCGTCGATTCGGAAGTAGCCAGTCATAGATTATAGAGTACATAGTCATAGAGTAGTACACGAGTTAGTGAAATTTAGTCATCTCTTGTTACTTTCAATAAATTATCTATTACTACTGTCAATAGATTATCTCTTGTTACTTTGAATAAAATATCTATTGTTACTGTCAATAGATTATCTCTTGTTACTTTATTTGATTGGTATTCTGAGTTCATTGTATTTTCTCTTATGATCTTACCCTCTACTGTCATTTGATTGTGTATGTTCTGCAGTAAACTAAGAACATGGGCATACAGTTCACTTGATCAATACAAGGTGTGTTACATGTAGATGGATTGTGCTGCACATTCACAGCTCAAGTACATGTAACTGTATTTGAATTATTACATGTATCTATTTCAGTGTTCCCATATATTATTGGAAATAAGAACTTTCAGTTCAGTTATTTCCATTCTGTCTTGTGTGCAGCTGCAATATATCTTGTCATTCTAAACAGTTTTTCTTCTTGAAAATAGCTAATAGTTGGGCTCTTGTTTTTGGCTTCGAGTTCTATACCAGCTAATAGTTGGCCTGTTGAGAAGAAAGTTACAGCAGATCTTTTACTTACATTAAGGTGCTTTCAAGTTACAAATTCTGTCCTTTTGCATTGTAATTTTACCAGATTTTCCTGTCGTGATGAATTTTACCAGATCATTTGCTTGGTGATGAATCCAGCTATATTTCTTGTCATGGTGTGGTTTTTTGCAGCATTTGGCAGTAACCTGTTGATCTGGTTGCACATCTGCAAGTGTATGAGCAGTATAGGTAGTTTGTAGTATCAGCTCTCAAGTCTCTTCATATAATTAACGATGACCTCTCCTCAGATACTGCAGAAAAGCAAGAACCAGGAGATGCATTCTTGGGGAACGTATTTTTACAGGTTGGCGACAGCAGGAGCTTATATCTCGCCTGAAATCTAAAATCCTCAAAGAAGCTCATGATTCTTTGGTCGAGGTATGTTGCAATTAGCAAGAATTTGATCTATTTTGTCTTTTAACTGTAGTTTGCTGAATGCTGATTATTTAGATATCGAAATGATTCAGTCTTTCCTGTTGTATTTTCAGAAGGAGAACAGTGTGGCAAATCATGCTGGAAGCAGTTGTCGTGTGGATGTTTGCATTGTCTGTTATTCTGCAACAGCTGCTCTCTTTTTTTCTCTGTAGAGCTCAAGCAATGAACTTCTGCAGTTGGCAAGTTGACATTAATTTTCTCGTCAACTGACAAAAAACCATTTGCACTAGCTAGCATGGCACACCTCTGATGTTATTTTTAAGGTTTGTCATGCCACACCTCTGATGTTACTACATACCTCATACTGCCATCATGAAGCATATGAACCAAAGGGGGAGTAAGAAAGGATAAAAAGGATTGTCACTTGGCTTCAGGTAGCGTTAAGGCTTGAAAATGTTAAGCATGAGGTTTGATTTTGTATTTCTTGTTTGAAATTGTCAGTCAATCTGTGAGCCTGAAAATAAGAGGCAGTATACCCCAGTTGTACGCACAGCACCTATCAAGGTTGGCACATTCTTTACTGTTCCAATTAATTGATCTTCAGATATAATTCAATGCCAGGATTCAGACTTTGTCACTTGGCTTCAGGTAGTGTTAACGTCGCATGCAGAATCGGTCCAGCGGCCATGAGCGGCGGGTAGAAGGCAGACAAACAAAAGATCAAGGCAATCCAACAAGACAAAACAGAGCACCTGTGGTGCCGTCATCAGGCATGAGGCGACTAGGAAAAAATGGCACGGAGCAGAGCTGGGAACGCGTTCGGCTGCATGCACGAAGACGCCGTCGCTACAACCAACGCGGCGCGGGATGGCGCGGACGAACGCGAGATGGCGCGGACGAGCGAGGGACTCTGGCGCCAAAACTTTGCCACGAAAATTAAAGGGTTGTTGAGTTTTAGGGTCTAATTGTTGGAGTCATTAGCTATTTTTAGGCCCTAATTCTTTTAGTTTAGGCCCTATTTTCAAGTATGGGACTCCATTTAAGGCTTGACTCTTGGAGATGCTCTTAGTCAATACCGAGTGAAATAGGGGTGCCCCTCTATCTCAATATAAGCTTACGGGGGCATTCTCATGGATTGGAAGTTGAGTCTCGCACGCTATGAATCAGAACGAAACATAGTGCTCTAGAGGGATGGGTAACAGAGAAGAAAACCAGCACAGCACATGTGGGCCTTTGGTTGTGCAAGGCCAAGACGAATATTTTTTGTGAAAATCAGACATGTCAGGTTAGTGAAAGAAGAACAGCAGCATTAAAAAAAATGGTACGATTTAAAACATTGCGATATTTTCTTTTTATCACTTCATTGCGTTGGGTTTTGGATGATAATTTTTTTTTTTTTTGAGGAGTGGTTTTGGACAGTAATTTTTGCATGTCGTGTTTCAAGTAACATATAATTAGCTGCAACCTATGCTGCGACAAGAATACAAGATAGCACACCTTCTCCCAGCGTACAATGTTGCTCTAGAGCTTGCAAGTTCGCCAATCCGGCTTCAGTGCCTGTCCTTGTAGACTAGCAGTATGGAAATGCCACAGCCCTTCTTCTCAGTAAGAGCCTGAAATTTTCAGAGATCTCATCTCTCCCTCTTGTTCTGAAAAAAACATTCAGAAGCCTCATCTGAACTTCTCTGTCTTTCTTCTTCTTTTTCTTTCTTTGAAATTTTCATCTGAACCTTCTCATTGGAATGATAGCTTCAGTACTCTATCGAGACGGTCCACGAGTAGAGTTCTTGCTCCGGCACGCCGAGCTCAAAGGTGACCAGACCGCAACCATCGTCGTAGGAGAAACCGACCGCCTCCGAATCGACAGCTACACTCTTCGGCCTCCTCGAGGAGTAGGCTCCGACAGTGCCTGAACCGCGCGTTTCGAGCTCGACGCCGGCGTTTCCATTGTTCCTGACCTGCTTCACCGCTCCACCGGAGTTGAACATCCTGATCAGACCGATCGGCGCAAAGGCGGCGCCATTTGGCAGTTGTTTCAGAGGAGCAACGGTGAAAACTTCGAATTCGCGCGGTTTCAGTGTCACAGGCAAGGAGGCGTCCTTCGGTAGGAAGATCACCTCTCCTGAAAAAGGGGCGGGAGATTGCTCGTTAGTACTAATCTCATGATCTCCTCTGAAAGGTAGTTAAGATGAACAAGGCTACACACTGCTTTCTTGACAGTATTTCAGGGAGAATGATTTTTACCTCCTACATGTGAGTACACGATTACGTCGCCGTTCCATTCATCGCCAGCGATCTTCGGAAGGTAGTCGACATCCCTTGCACGAATAACCCCAGTGATCGTCCCAGGCTGTTCATCATGGATAAGATTCTTCTTCCCTACTCGGCACCAACCAGCACCTTGGCAATTGAAGGCGCCAATTACACCGGAATGCTCATTCAGATTCCATATCTTGAGAATACTGCAAGTGATTTACGATAGTTAAGTATCGTTTCAGTAACATCAACTGGCAAGCTAACTTTGCTACAAATCCACCGCTAACCTTTTGCCGTCCCTTGCAGGGTCAGAAAACAGGCAGTCTCTGGTTGGTCTCCCCGGAAGTTTGGCTCTCAGGATCGATCCGTCAGGAAGCACAAGCTTTTTCAGCAAATCGAAGTCGTGGTTTCCAGGCTTATCACTGTATGATCACAGAGTTAGCGTCAAAGAATTCATAACCTCGCAAAGCTGAGCATCCTACACTGACCCCATAACTTTCGTTTACCTGACGTATATGGCGCAACCACCGACTGCTCGTGCTGCGGCGTGGTATTCAGCCATCGGATGAACGCTCTGGTGGCGTGGAAACAAAAGCCATATCAGCAGTGAAGGCATGAAAGGACTGAAAATAGCAAGAGAGCAACAGAAAGTAGGGATTCTCACATGGAACATGTCCCAATCCGGCTGCATGAATTCTCCAAGAAAGACAGTATTGTAAGCGACAGATGCGATGTGTATAGTATGGGAAGCCGGGTCTCTAGGCCAGAAATCGTCAGAGGCTCTCACAACGGCACTCCTTTTTGAACTGCAGCAAGAGCAGAAGCATGTAAATAACTCACAATTTCAGGCAATTGCACCAAACTGTACCTTCAAGGGAAAAATAAGCTTACCTGTATAGGTTATCTGTGTTGTGGCTCATGCACGATATTATACCATTGTCGCGGAAATTCCTAGCAATGGAAGCTTCTAGAGCTTCGTGATACTTCCTAGCCAGCAGTACTCTTCCCCCATGGCCAGCACCTAGTGTCTCAAGAATGTTCTGCACATCTACTTTCACTCCGTCGATCCCAGCAGACGCAAGATATGAATGGAGCTCATTGTAGAAACTGAACACTTTCTCAGGGTTCACAAGGCCAAGGCCATTAGTCGTCATGCTGTTCAAGGCGTCGCAGGGTTCGTTCTTCCGAACTCCGGGTGATGACACAGGGTATTGCATCCTTGAATCGTAGTGCTCCATCCCATCCCCACCTGGCCTCACTCCACCCCAGTATCCAGTAATCGCATGCCACATATAAACATACCTGAATTTTTGTATAAGTCAGAAAGAGGAGCACTTTCAGAAATTTACCATTCATAAACTGTATGAGACAAAAAAGAATTATGAAGTAGCAGTGTAGCACCATACTTTAGCTCATGTTTCCTCTTAATTTCCGTGACAATATGTGCAAGGCCATTTGCTGGATTATCTCCCTGTGACCCTCCCTCCCATTTTTCTGAAACTTGTGGTTCTCCTTAATATGAGTTAACCTGTTTGCAAAGCTGTAGACAGAATAGTCAAACATCAGAAACCAGAACTGAAGCTCTAGAAAGTGTGTACAGAAATTAAGCATGACATATGGATGCTTCTAGGCTGCTTACTTGGCTGCATTATCAGATATACACGCAATTCCTGCAGGATCCATACTGACTGACTGCCATCCGTCATCAATTATGACAAACTTAGGACAAGCTCCACCTTTTTCTAGACTGAAAATACAAGAATATATATATTGTTATATACATGGTGGGGTTTGAGTACAATAATTTCATATGACAAGCATTAGTAATGGGGAAATATGTGATTATTTGTAAACACCTCTGTAATCCTTCCTTCACTCCTTCAGCAGTAACATCGGTGTAAAATGCATCCCATGTGCACCAGCCAAACCAGTTTAGCATGTCTGGCATCTGCAGAAAGCTGGGAGTTAGAGGCTGTGAAATAGCCAGGATGAAAAATGCAGATATCATTACTTGAAAGAAACTTCTTACTACCTTCTTCTTTTCCCTGTGAGAGAACGTCTGCAAGTGCCTCTCAACAGCTCTGCAAGAAGTTGATCCATGTGATCCCAGTAAGCAAGCATTGCATTATGGGAAAAAAAATAGTCGATAAATTGAATCGGAAAATTGCAAAAGAATTACGGCACGCAATGTAGTGAACTGAAACAGGAAGATTTATCAGAGAATATATTGACATACTTGACAGCATTTGTGATGACCTCAAACGGATCCGACCCCGCACCGACGAAAACTAGATGGGTGCCTTCGAATGATTCCACAGCCGGATCACCTGAATTATTAAGAGCAAGAGTGCTATTATATCGCATATCTCATGAAACAACTGTGCTCAAGTCAATGCTCAAGTCAATGGAGAGAAATTTCCACGGTTCTCTGAATTACCACTCTCCAAGCAAATCTCAAGCTCGTCATCAGCGTTCCCCTGGAGGACAGCACGGAACGAGCCCTCCAAGATCGGGAGGAAGACGGTGTACACCGCAGGTTGCTCGTCCCCGGCGCCATCGCCGGCGAAATGCGATCCGTCAGCGCCCTCAACGATCAGGAACTGGGTCTCGAAGGGGATGTCGCGGCCCGACGAGCCCATCCTCTGCGTCATCCACCACATCTTGAACCGGAACGTGCACATGAATCGGAGGTCTCTGAAACACCAGCATACCGTGAATTGACATTTTTCAGTTCTGTTCTTCGTAAAATGACAGAACAAAACCAAAAAAAAAAATTTTGAAAAAAAATTGCTCACGAACATCTGTTCGTCAGCTAACAATGTTGATATTGAAAATTTACCTTCTAGGAGGATTGGAAAATTTATCTTTTTCAAGTAGATATTGAAAATTTACTTCACATCTGAAAGTTTACTTTCCACGACTTTCTATTACCAAGATCCAGAGAGGAAAAACTGAAAACTGCGTAGTTAAACCCCGACAAAATCATTATCTCTTTTGTCTCGATTCTTGCACAAGAAAGATAAAAAAAACTGAATCGTACGTAAATAAAACATCACAAACAGAAGAGTTGAGCAGAGCTAAAGAATTGCAATAGCTGAGAAGACAAAAAAACGCACACCGTGCTTACCTGAGTTTCCCGATGGGGAAGACGCTGCGGCTGCCGGCAGGCGCCGACCGGACGCCGAGGAACGCGCCGTTCATCATGCCGCCGCCGCCGGCCGGCGTCACGAGCACATTGTCGTGCACCTCCGTCAAGATATTGGCCCCTAGCGCCACCAGGCTGCCGTCCTGGACCGTGATCCCGGCTCCCACCGTCATCTTCCCCCAAATCTTTCGCTCGACCAGCTGAAGCAAATGATCGGAACGAGATTAGCAGCGACGGCTTGGAGCACTCGAGAATTCGCAGGGTCGCTTGGCGTTGAGTGCTGGTCCTTGCTCTGCCCTCTCCCATCTTATAGCGGCCGGGCCGGGGAATTTTTCCACTTAGCCCCTCATATGCTCTTAAATTAAGAACCGCTTCATGTCCCAGCTCCATCAGATTGATCTGGTGGAGCTAGTTATTTCTAGTTCCACCAGATCCGTAAAACTAGAGCTGTGAGTACATTAAGTATGTTTAGATGGATCATCTTGTTTACATTTTAGATTAAAAATATAAACTTAGTTCACTTTATTTTACCTTATAAGTTTTAGATCTCAGATAAAGTTAAGATCTGAAGTTTTACTAAATAGACCCTTACTCTACCCAAGAGGACGGATTGGTAACTAAGTAGAACTTTGAGGAGTAGACTGTAGAGCACGAAGCACAAACTCTTGGGATGCAAATTTCGAAGACGTATCGGATCGAATCCTCTGTACCGTTCCTTTTAAGTTTGCAATGTGAGGCCGCTAAGGTCTCATTGGAACACGGTATTTTTTTTATTTCTGTAGTAATTGAACTGTTTTATATAAAATTCTGATAAAACTATCGTGTCCTAAATAGGATTTAAAACTTGCAAACTATTACAACATAGAGATCGTTTTTTTTTAAAGAAACAGTCGAGCTGTTTAATATTGAGAAGGAAGAGAGCAATTCATAGAGTTTTAACGGATACACGGTGCAGGATGCTGCACCAAACAAAAGAAAACGGAGAGATTACATGCGAGGGTCAATTAAAAGAGAAAAGCAAAGGAGCGATTGCTAATTTGAATGGCTTAATACTTTTGTAAGGTGCTTCGCTCCTGCGAACGACCAGGCTAAAGCTTCATCCTTGACCGATTGTAGGATTTCTTCATGAGTCGCATACGACGCTCGGAAAACAACATAGAGATCGTTAGAGCAGCCTTATTGTGAACCAATTGGGATCCTTTCGTCTGTAAATGTACGACGTTCTAGAAAGTGTACGGTTGATTTTTTTGAACTTTGACTACTGATACGCAAAAAAAAAAAAACTATTTAGATGTGTCATATAAAAAAATGGTATCATTAGATTAGTCATGCAAACTATTACACGTGCAGATCACTAGAGCATCCTTTACTGTGTCTTACCAATTGAGATACAATACAAACCGACTCCTGTGTCTTACGAATTGGGGTACAATACAAACCGACTAGCCAGCCATATAGGATTAGTTGTTCTATTCAGTCTTGTATACCAGTTAGGGATCGGTATTCAATTTTTTCGGTCTAATTGGTTCGGGTTTTTTGTTTTAAAATAATTTGATTTTTAAAAATTGGTTATCGAATTTTCAGATCAAAATGAAAAACAAAACCAAAATTAACCAAAATTCTTCGGTTAACTGAAATATGAATAAACATTAGGTAGATTAGATTTAGTAGTGCTCATATCGCAACGTAGAGTAGAAATAAACTCACACAATATTCATAGGTTATTACAACATAAACATAATAGAACATATCAATGTATTAAACATATGCATAAATGTGTTAGAACATAAGAATTGTTTAGTGATTTTATAAAGAACATTATAAAGTGGTATTGTACATGGCATATTTGGTTATTCGGTTATTTCGATTTTTGGAAGCGAAAAACCGAACTAAACATCGAAAACCAATTTATGCTAAAATAAAAACCGAACGAAAACTAAGAACCGAAATACCGAAATAATAGATTAATTCGGTTCAGTAATTCGACTTCGGTTTAAAAATGTCCACCCCTAATACCAGTTGCCTGTAGTCAGGTTGCAATCATAAATATCTCCCAATGCAATTTCAAACTCTCGTTGGACTAGTTAAACTAGTGATAAGTGACTACGTGTTTGGGACAAGTAGTAGCAAAACACGTTACGCGTTCGAAAAACAAGTTGCCACCAACTAACTAATAATCGGTACAAACTGAACCGTTGATGCAATAAATCATGCGGTGATGCGCACACAGACACAAACTGTAATCCAGCATGGAGAAGGGCCCCGTTTTTTTTTCAAATTTGGTCACTTTAATTAATCGCTTGATTAAATCACTAATTAAGTGACTTTACTTAATTAAGTGACTAATTAACTATGCACCTACCTACCAGCTAGGCTTGCTCGTAGGTCCCTACTACACGGTAGGTGACCTATTGAGTGGTAGATTGTGCTGTCATGGTACAGAAAAGTGGTATGTAACACGTTTCGTATGACACGTCTTTTACGGTCGATGAGGAGACTATTTTTATAAAATTATTTAAGAGGAGATTAGATTTGAAAAAATATGAAAGGAAAAAAATGAAAAATTCCAGTGATATTGCCTTCTCTTCTGAGTCAAATTTCTGTGAGCGAAACGTGCAAGGTGCAACCAATTCTCACGCGGTAGCATAAAACTCGATCATGCCGATTGAAGCGTTGCTTGTGGGCATATTCTTTCTACTTGTTGATACGCTAATCGTTTTTCTTTTTTCTTTTATGTGACACCTAAGAAAAGCTGGATGCGATGCCAAGCTTGAAGAATACAGATCGATTTGGTACGGGTACAAGGGCAGTTATCTTGTGTGAAAAAGTGAGAAAAGAAAAGAGAACCTCAACTCTCTTGCAGCAGTCAGCATCGTATGAGAAATAACATACTATCGTAAGCCAAAAGCTCGTGTTAGAGCCAGCATGTTTACTCTCTAAAGAACATATATGAGAGATAGTTATTATACAAACTTTAATGTTATAGCTAAAAGTATTTATTTATAGACAACTTTTAGAGATAGTTATTGTACAAACTGAATTTATTGATTACTCTAGATGACATGGATGAGAGATAGAGTAAGTAATGGGCTTGTTATTGTACCTGCTCTAATATTACTAGTTGGATAATTATAGCCGGGCTACCGACTTTTATACGAAATTTTATGCATCATTACAAACCACTCGGCGAACTATACATAATGTTAAATGATGACATCCAAAGATTCTTGTTAATAAACAATTGTTTGGATGCTTGGACTTACATTGGAATAAAAGCAAGTACACATCACAAAAGTTCTATAAGTACTTGTTTTCATGCTATGAACACACCAAAACCTTTTTAGTGGATTTGGCAAAATAAATGTGTAATAAAGCTCAAAGTGTTTGCATGGTTACTGCTTATGAATAGATTAAACACTAAAGATATTTTACATAGAAAGCATTTCATTTGAAGGACGGTCACTTTTGTGTTTTATGTCAAGATCAATAGGCGGAAATATTAACTCATCTATTCTTCAATTACGCTTTCAGTATTGTATACTGGAATACTATTGGACTATTTTGAGATAACACTCATAATACTGTTCTAAAGGTAGAACATTCTAATAATAACTTTGACTCTATCTTATACATGGAAATTATTACTATTGCAGCTTGGCTAATATAGAAACAAAGAAATGAGATGATTTTTCAGAATATTGCTCCAAGTATATCAAATTGGAAAAAAATTATTTATGTATGAGCTCTCTCTACATGTGATCGCGTAAAAGAGCAACATAAACAAAATTTATTTGATTGGTTAGACTCATTGTCTTGAACTTTTTTCCTAGTCTGAGCTTATTTTATTAAATCACTCTTTGTACATCATCTTTATATATCGTAGGGGCCTTCTCTGCTGCCATCGTTCAAAAAAAAAACTAAACATAATATTGTAGTACTACATGGCACCCTTTGAAGTGGTATTTTTCGGACATCACCGTTCTCCCGAGCGGTAAATCATGAATTATATGCTCTTCTTTCTTCTACAAGTAGAGAACTCAGCATATATAGGATCGAAATTTGAAGCTGTGATGCGAGCATATATAGGATCGAAATTTGAAACTGTGATGCGACATGCGACATAATTGTCATCGACTTGTCATGCAGTAAATATCCAATGATAATCGCCTCTAGTACTTGACGAAACGCAATGATGAGTCTTTTCGAATGACGCTAGCTGCTGCCTCGAAGCTGTTACTGTCGGGCAGCTAGCGCGCATTCACAATTGCATGCACTCAATCATGCCCCCCAAAAAAAAAGATTGGAAAAAAAGGAAGAAATTCGTGCCAATGGCCGAGTTGTAGCCGAATTTGATTTGGCTTGCCGTCCGAATCAAAACTCCACGCCCGATCCGAGTCGGACGATGCTGACCCCACGGAGTCCGTCCAAGTCAAGCCCGAGCCCGAGGCGCCCACGGCGCTGGCGTGGCTGGACACGAACCCGAGAGGTAGTTTGTTTGGACTTGGGAGACTGTTAGAGCGCCAGGGCACTGACGCATCGCATGACCCTATACGACGTCTTGGCGAAATCTTGATTTCATACTGAGATTCGCACCACCGCTTTGCGAGACCGCAGCGACGGCCGTCCGCGATGCCTGGGCCCACGAGGCGTGGTGGCGGCTCGGTACAGTGGGTATATATTCCGGTGCAACGTGCTGCAGGCCACATCTGCTCCATGGGTGGGTCAGGGTCGGGTGGTCAGTAGGATGGCAGTCGGACGTAGGAATGAAAACGGAACGGAAACTTTCCGACCGTTTCGAAGGAAAACGGAAATGGAAGCTGTTTTCGAAAACGGAAACGGAAAATTTTTTTCGGAAACAAAAATGGGAGAGTTAGTTCCGACAAAAGCGGAAACAGAATGAAAATTCCGTATAATCTTATTCGGAATTTCCGAATAGCTTGAGCGGCTGAGCGCCATGCTGACTAAAGCCCATTCCCTATCCAGCCGTCCGAAAGGCCCAAGCGGCAAGGCCAAAGCGGCAGTCAAGGCACCGAGTGAACCAAAGTACCAAACCCTAGCTCAGACTCTCCGTCACCATACTCCATGCATTGCACCGCCCGTGCCGGCGACAGATCTCCATCACACAGCACCGCCCCACCGCCTGACAACATCCTCCACTGCATGACAAGGCCATGCCTTGCGGCGCCATGACGGAGATCTTCCACCATACCTCGACCGAGTCCTCACTGCGCCCAACGGAAGAATATTTGGGTTGAGGTGCAGAGCAACAGCTTCAGAGGTATGCACTGCACTAGATTGGGAAGAATATTTGGGTGGGTATGTGATTCATTTCTAAACACTGCGCTGCACTAGATTGGGAAGAATATTTGGGTGGGTATGTGATTCATTTCTGAACACTGCGCTGCACTAGATTGGGAAGAATATTTGGGTATGTGATTCATTTCTGAACTCTGAAGAATATTTTTCTTCTTTCCAAGGTTGCTCTAGATTTAATTTGGGTCGAGGTGCAGAGCAACGACTTGAGCTTAATGTAGGGTAGCATCTGAATATCAACTAGTTTTGGTTCTGCACTTCAGTAGCTTTGCCCTGGTTCTGCACTTCTAGTCTTCCAACGACAAAACAACCGAACTTCAGAGGTTCCCTCACGGCAAAGCACAACAAAGCACAGAACAAACAACTTTGATGAAATAAGCAATTTGCACAGATTGTGATTTTAGTGTAGAATTCTCTGCTTTTCTCATTGATCTGGCTGACACTTATACTCAAAACTTACATACATCAAGATTGACTCGGATTGCAATCCGGACTGAACTTCTACAGAATTTGCCAAATTGACTCCTAATCAAATACTTTAACTTCCGAGTACTATTCCTAATCCGCACTTACGGACACTTAAGCAAACCGAATGCAAATGAATTTGAACACTCGACTCAAACATACCGGATATCCAACTCAAAACAAAATTGATGCGCACCGGACTTATGAATAACAAGATTAACTCAACATCTCGCAACATGATCACTAGTCGATTGTTTTTGGCCCCAATTCATCACCTTAGGTTGATTGCTTGATTGTCGATATCTGATCGGGTATGAACATATTAGCTAGGAACATATGTATGTATCTTTGGGAGTGAAAATTGGTTGGAACTTAACCATCCATCCTGAGAATATAAGAGAGGCTTCAGTTTCTTCTGTAAAATTCTGGTCATCTCATTTTAAGTGCCATTGTCAGTAAACTCTTCTGTTTACCTGGTATGTTTGGAATTTTGAATAGATCATGTACTACATTCTTGTTAAATTTTCCATTTCCGTTTTCGTATCCGCTCCGTTCCGCTTCCGTTTCCATCACTATCCGTTTCCGGGGTTTCCGATTTTGTTTCCGTTACCGGTAAAAATTATGGAAATGAAAACGGAACAGCTATTTATCGACCGTTTCTGTTCCGTTTTTGCCCCTAGTCGGACGTGACGATCGCTAGTATTACTCGCTCATGTTCATGCCTATGAGAATAGTTTCTACCTGTGGGCTCGCTCGTCAAGGGCGGCGAGAAAAAAACCTCATCTATGCCCGTTGCTAGTAGGTGCCCGATGCCTACAGGGCATCATTGTGAGCCTATCACCATTTTATTCAATCAGCAACTCATCACAAAGCCAAAAATGCACATAAAAACGGCCCTAAATCGGTATGTAGGGGCAATAAAACAAATCAAGTAGCAAACAAAAAATAGATATGAGAAAACTATCAAGAGTTCATCACTATTTGAGTATCGATTTGCAAGAAAACATCACCTAACACATGAAACCAAAGGGCAAGGGAGAGACGTGGAGGTGGATAGGGTGACAAACTTGTGATCGGATAGGGCGGTAGTGCCTCAATGGATCTTCACGGTGGAGGTGGAGCATCCACCGGATCCTGGTGGTGAGGGAGGAGGGTCCAAGGGAGTCAGGCTAGCCACCAGCGTCAACAGCATCTGCGGGATGCTCTGGCGTCTGTGAGATGTATTGGTGGCTAGCGAGTGGTTGGATGGCACCACATCCACTGGATCTCGATGGCAACAACGCCTCACTAGATCCCGATGGTGGCGGTGGCGCGTCCACTAGAGTGTGTTGCTAAATCCTGGCGACGGCGTGACATCTCAATGAATCCTGATGATGGCAGCACCGTCTTTTGAAGGGAGGTTGAAGAAGGCATCAAAGGGGAGGTGGTCGGTGGGGGAACAAGCATCGAAGGTGGAGCAACCAGTGATGGTCTATGGATTGAGGAGGAAGCGAGAGCGAGAAGGAAGAGTGGTGTGACCAGTACGTGGGTAGGGGTATTGAGATGAAGGCAGGGGCAAATCTAGGATAAATTGTCGCCGGGGTCGACAAATACTCATAACACTAACTTATAGCTTATAATGATCTAATACTATACACAACATAGAGATAAAATTAATAATAATAACATATTGCCAAAATCAAGCATGCATATCGAAGTAAACAAATTAGCAATTGCAAAATGTGCCAAAATAAACTCTTTACAATAATGGTTACCTCTTATAATTGCACCCTACGGCTGTGGTCATCCATCTTTTGAAAGCGAACTATCACATCATCATTTGAAATTGCATCAAGAAATTCTTGCTCTACGAAGCTAATGACACAGTCATTCATAAATTCATCGCCGATATGATTTCGTAGAACTGTCTTCACAATTTTCATTACTGAAAAACACCTCTCCACTGATGCAGTGGCGATAGGAAGAACTAGCACAAGTTTGAGGAGCCGATAGACCAAAGGAAAAGCAAGATGTTTCTTTGTATCCACCATGAATCTACCAAGCTCAGAAATAGTACCCAATTGAGCAAATCTTGCATCAGCCCGCACATTATCAATGTAAATATGAAGCTCATGACTAAGATCTTTCAGTTTCCTTGGATCAAAATCATCAGGGTATGCCTTAGTTAGTTCCATCAAACTCTCAAATTTGAAAGCATCAAATGAATTCTTAGGACTAAAAGCAGCAATGTGGGTAAGCAATCCAGAATTTACCTCATTGAAATGGTCACTAAATTCTGTAAGCTGCAAGTCAATAACTGGGTTCAAGCAATCATATCTATAGTGTTGATAGTTGGTGCGGTTGGTCTTTTTCCTTGGTTTGTGCTGATCAATGTACTCTTGTTCCATGTCCAAGTTCGAGATGCCATGTTTTTCGCAAAAGGACACTATAGTCCCTAATAGAGAATCCCAGCCATCATCCCTAATTTGCTGAAATTTCTCTTTTGTTAACTTTACCTCAATCATGGCCTCTAAAATGTCTTTATCTTTCCTCTGTAATAATAGTGACAAAGAATTTGTATGTCCTAAAATAAGCAACATTATCTGCAAGTGAAACACAAAGTCAAAATCCTTGAGATAGTCCATGAGGCCGCGGGCTTGACGTCTCTTTGCATCACTTGGGCCTTCTTTCTCAACATATTGGAGCACCTCAATGACATCAGGGAATAGACTACTTAGCCTCTTAAGGGTTTTATAATGAGAGGACCAACGAGTGTCACCAGCTCTCTGAAGTGATTGTTCTTGATTTAATCCTGTTCCACTATACTAAGTTGTCCACTGTCTATGGTTTTGCTAACTCTCTCTTGTTGACTTTCACGGATCATATCCTTCCTTTTGCAAGAGGCTCCAGCAACATTGATCAATAGGGATACCATGTCAAAAAAATTACTAATATCATCATTCTTTTTAGCTCTCAGAATAATCACTAAGCGCAATTGGTGAGCAAAACAAGGATATAATATCTTGAGCTATTCTCTCTCATTATTAAGGCTCTCAAACCATTGAACTCACTTCTCATGTTCTTGGCTCCATCATAACCTTGGCCTCTAATTTGTTTTATGCTCAATCCATACTTAGCAAATAGACCATCAATGTTAGATTTGAGACATGAAGTGAGGTCTCTTTCACATGAACTACACCAATAAGTCTCTCTTTATTAATCCAAGCTTGTCAACATATCTCAAAACCATCATGTCATCTGCTCCTTGCCGAAACATCGATGACTCATCTACCAATAAACAAAACACGCCACCACCAATTTCCTCAATGATAGATTTCACTATTATCCTAAAGAAAAATATAAACACCATTAATAATATATAGTCTATGATAAATAACATTATGTGCAAACCAATGTAATAAAACATTTTTTCTTACCTCAGTAAAACAATTCGCAATGTCCTTCTGGATGTTTGGAGCCACCATTTGAGCATTCTTTAGAATAACCTTATTTGTTTTCTCATTTTTCTTTGCCAAAACCTTCACCAACTCTCGAAAATTTCCCTTATTTTTAGACTCTTCTGATTCATCATGATCACGGAAAGATAAACCTTGATGTAACAAATATCGAACAGCATCAATAGAAGTATTCAATCTAATGAGATACTCCTCCTTAGTGACATCTCTTTGCTTCTTTAGAGCAATAGCAATGGATTGGTCAGGCTTCATCAAATTGTTACATCTTTTCACTACCGTATTATGAAAACTATTAGGTCGGGTGCCTACATGATCTTGAAGCCTATCTGATTTGTTAAAGCCATCCAACCAACTTTTGCAAATGCATCATTCCCACCTTGGCCCTCATTAGAATCCCTAAATAAATAGCAGTATAAACAAAAACATTTATCCACCTTCTCACTGTACTCTAGCCAGTCATATTTTGTGAACCATTCAGGTTGAAACCGACGTGGATGACCTGCTATGATCTTTTGTGGATACTTAAAACTAGGCGGTGGTCTAAAAGGGCCTCTAATCAAATATTTCCGTCTTATATCATCTTGTAGTTTTTGGCCTATGTAATCTGATATTCTCCTTCTATTTGCTGGATCATAAGGAAGCTCATCAAAATTTACCTCCAGTCGTGAGATCCGCGAAGAAAGATGAGTAGTGCGATTAGTGACTGATGCACTGTCATCTCTTCCTGATGTGCCACAATCAGGATTCTCATTGCCATCTCTTCTTGATGTGCTTTCATCATGATTTTCATTATCGCCGGCGGCTGGGGGCAATTTCCTTTTCAAGAATTGCTTCAAAGTGCTTTGATTGCCTATCAAATTATTCAACAAAATTAAACACCAAAGTAGATACTGAATATTCAAGCAACCACCCATATGAATAAATATCACTATTTTCCATACCTGGCATTTTGCTAGAATGAAGAATAGAAAAAAGGCTCCTTGTTAAAATGTAAGCACAATGTCCTGTTTGCTTCTGATTATATGATACAACTGAAAGAATTTAAAAAAAAAGAAACTTAGATCTCACAACTTGGACTTGAGAAAAAATAAAAAAATGAGAAACCTGCAGAGACTGCAGTCCTCAGTCCTGCACAACATAAACAATTTGATAAGCGCATGTATCTATCAATTGATCAGCCACTTGAATGGCCAAATAGAAACAGACCTCTATGACTGAATTACTCTACACCTCAACATAAATTGATGCCTCAAGGAGTCAAGATGATAATCAAGAAATTGGAATTTTATTTGTCAATCACAATGATACCTGCAAAGGGGAGGATTCTCCAGAGAAGAACCACTGCATGCATTTCCTACCCCCTCTTCTATTTTGGGGAGAATCCTCCGCTGCTAGTCTTGACATGAGTTATGATTTTAATTTGTATTTTTGTTACTTGCTGTGTTGATTTCCATGCTCCTGCCATTTTACTGCTTCCTCCCTCTGCTGATGAACAGCAATCCTTGAGATGGAGCAGCTTTCTGGATTGATTTGTCATTAGTTGTGTGTTCCCCTGTCTCTTGTTTTTGTTTCCCACCCCCCCAATTTCGTTGTTGTGTATGCTATATACCTGCCCATTATTTCGAAAAATAGTTATTACGAATTCTACAAAGCCATTCGACCGAGATGTGAGTTCCCAAATTCGGAATTTTCATAACATGTCAGAGAAACTATTTGTGTAAGTGTTGACTTATTCATGTGAAATGTGGCTATGCATGACTGTTACTATCAGAGCGGTCGATCTATTGATTACACCAGCTAACCAACCATTGATTATCTCATTTGGCACCTTATTGGTGTCCTATATGATGAGACCATATGGCACTGTCCCTAGCATCTTCCAAACTAGGAAGATTTTGATCAATGAAATTGCTTGGTAGTTGCTGTCGCCCCATCCAAATGCTGTTTACCCATTCGTTTGTTTCTGTGGCCGGCCCAAGCCTGAATTCACAAAGTTGGGGATTTGGCATTGGAATTTTATCTATCAATCGCAAAATAGGGATTTGGCACTACCTCATCCAAGTTCCAGACCGGAGAACCTCTCCACGACGCCTCCTTGCGTCCTTGCCGCAGTTGCCGGACGCCGCCAGCATGCGCTTGCGTTTGAGCACTGGATGGGGAGACGAATCGATTTTTTCACGGGAGAGTGGAGACCTTTGGCCTTCTGGACTAGCTTCTGGGCTGTTGCATACATACATTTGGCCTTTCGATTGGGCAATGGGCATGTTGCGTTCCTTGCCGGATGGTGAATAGGGCTACCAGTTTTGTCGTGCATGTGTGCGTTGGGCCTTTGTAATCGGTTTGGGCTGTGAGAGAGTTGAGTTTACCTGGGTGTGAGCCCACCTGTAAGGGGGGGTCGAGTGGGTATAAGTGGCGTGGAGTTGGTGAGGAGTTGTTATCGAAGAACAGAACACCTATCTTATTTCCCAAGTTCTCCAGACTTCTTCCCTTCCTTCTTCCCTGCTTCAATCTTGCTTGTCTATGTTCTTAACATTTGGTATCAGAGCCGGAATCTCCTCCTTCCGTGCTGGCGCCGAAGAAAAGCAAACCCAGTGGGAGACGAAGATGGCTGCAACTATGGCTTCCGTGGAGAACCAATTCGAAGGTATAAACACTCTTTTGAGGCAAATTTTAGATGATGTGCATGGAGTGAAATAAGAAGTCGGGGAGGTCCGATCGGCCTTGGAGAAGGTACGGGATAGGGTGGAGGTTTTGGAGACTCGCCCAGAGTTGGGAAACACGACGATCAATGGCGGGGCGGCATCACCCACACAAGTTCTGGCCGGTGAGCCCTCGTTGTTGATATCGCCGGATGGACGAAGCCAAGAGTAGAATCTGGGGCAGTTGAGAGGGATTCTTGGACCTCCTCCAACAACCCAGGTTATCCTGAAAAAAGACGATGAGAGATCATTCGGAGAAGGGCAGCATATGCAGAGTCATTGGCAACCGCGACAAACTTTACCCAAGTTGGAATTTCCGAAGTTTGATGGTGAAAACCCCAGGCTATGGAGAGAAAGATGTGAAACATATTTTGATGTGATGGGGATTCATCCGGGAGTTAGAACCAGATTCGCAGCGTTAAATTTCTGTGGTAATGCAGCCCTTTGGCTGCAAAATGCTGAAGCGAAAGGGCGATTTGAGTGCTGGGAAACTCTTTGTGAGGCGGTGGAGCGGAGATTTGGCAAGAACTTGTATAAGCGTTATATGAGTCAACTTATCAATCTGAAGCAAACAAGAACGGTGACGGAATACGTGGAAATGTTTGAGAAGTTGCAACATCACCTGCTGTTGTACAATCCCTCTCAGGACGATGTGTTCTTTGTTACGCATTTCTTGGGGGGATTGAAGGAAGACAATCGGGCGGCACTTGTTCTGCATAACCCGGGAGACATTGAAACAGCTGCTGTTTTGGCACTGGCACAAGAAGAAGAACTGGAGTTGGGCAGGAAGAAATTTCATCCAAAAAGTGATAACAAGGAGTTTATGAAAGGAAGAGATAAGTACCATGACAAACTCAAGATGCTCAGTAAAGGGGAGGATACCAGAAAGTATGAGGATCAAAAGAAAGGTCCGGGCAACCGGGTTGATGATAAGCTGGAAGCATTGCGAGCGTATCGGAGGGTAAATGGGCTTTGTTTCACTTGTGGTGAAAAATGGGGTAAAACCCATAAATGTCCTGATCAGGTACCATTGCATGTGATTGAGGAGCTCATCGAAGTTTTGCAGTTGTCCTCTTCATCAGAAAGTCCATCAGAAGAGAATGCGGCTGAAGAATTGTGGGCAGTTACAGAACAGCCACAAGGGCAGGTGCAACGGAGGACACTGAGACTTCTTGGCTTATGCGGTAAGTTAGAAGTACTGATCTTGGTTGATTCTGGCAGTACGTATTCTTTCATTAGTCAAGCAATGGTGGAACGGTTGAAGCAGCCCATGGTGGACATACAACCGATTCAATTGAGGGTGGCTGATGGGAGGATTATCAATTGCAACAAGATGGTCCCAGCAGTGGCTTGGTGGGTGCAAGGACAATCATTCCAGCAGGATATGAGGGTCCTAAGCTTGAGTAGTTATGATATGATTTTGGGTGCCGATTGGTTGGAACATCATAGTCCCATGTGGGTGCATTGGGGACAGAAGTGCATTAAGTTTACTCACAACAACCGTCATGTTCGGTTACAAGGAATATTGGATGATCAACCGCAGAGTAAATGCATTGGAGTTAAGGAGTTTAAGGGGCTGATTCGCAGAGGGGCGATTTTGCACATTGTGAAGGTGTGTGAGAGTTGTCTTGCAGATTCGAGTCCCGATGATAACGGACCGACAAATGTAAGTGCCTCTTCCAATTCAACTTGTTCGCAACAAGATGCACACCTTTTCAAGGAATCTCTCTTTACCTCCTCGCAGGGAATTCGATCACCCCATTCCTTTGATGGAGGGAGCTCAACCAGTTAATGTCCGACCATACCGTTATTCACCCCAGCAAAAGGATGAGATAGAGCTGCAGGTATCCAATATGTTGCACCAAGGAATCATTCAGCAGAGTTCAAGCTCTTTTGCTTCACCAGTTCTTTTGGTTCGAAAGAAGGACGACTCTTGGCGTTTCTGTGTGGACTACCGAAAACTGAATATGAACACTGTCAAAAATAAGCATCCCCTCCCAGTAATTGATGAACTTTTGGATGAACTACATGGGGCCAAGTGGTTCACCAAATTGGATCTGAGGTCCGGCTATCATCAGATTCGAGTGCAGACGGGAGATGAACACAAGACTGCTTTTCGGACTCATCAAGGGCTCTATGAATTCCTAGTGATGCCCTTTGGTCTCACAAACGCACCTGCTACCTTTCAAGGAGTGATGAACAAAATTTTTGGTGTGGCTTTGCGACAGTATGTCCTTGTGTTTGTTGATGACATACTGGTATACGCTTCTTCACCGAGCAAAGATTGCCAACATCTTGCATCAGATTGCAAATCCTTGAGCAAAGATCAACTCTTTATTAACAAGGCAAAGTGTTCATTTGGTCAACCTACTCTTGTTTATTTGAGACATATAATTTCGGCTGCTGGGGTATCCACAGATATGACTAAAGTTCAAGCTGTCCTTGATTGGCCAAGTCCTTCTAACATCAAGCAATTGCGGGGTTTCTTGGGTCTCACCGGTTATTACCGGAAATTCATTAAGCATTATAGAATTATCTGCAAGCCTTTAACAAAGATTGCTTAAAAGGAGTGATCTTCCAAAGGACACCGTGGCGTAATGGCATTTTGAGCTCTTCAACTAGCATTAGTCCATGCGCTGGTGCTAGCCTTGCCCGATTTTACTAAACAATTTGTGCTCGAGACAGATGCTAGCAACGATGGCATAGGGGCTGTTTTAATGCAGGATGGTCATCCGTTGGCTTTCTTAAGTAAATCCCTGAGTGCTAAAAACCGTGGCCTGTCAACCTATGAAAAGGAATGTATGGCAATTTTGTTGGCTGTTGCTAAGTGGCGTCCTTACCTGCAACACAGAGAGTTTATAATCCGTACTGACCAAAAAGCCCTTATGCACCTTACCGAGCAAAGGTTGACTACTGAGATGCAACACAAGGCCTTTGTGAAGCTATTGGGTTTACAATTCCAGGTGCAATATAAAAAGGGGATTCATAATCTTTGTCGCCGACGCTCATCGAAAAACCGACCTCGGGTGACTCTTTGCGATTTCGGTTTCGAAGCCTGTCTGGATTGAGAATCTGGTAGCCGGGTATCAGGAAGACCCGGAAACAAAGCACTTGTTGTCCGAACTCTGCTTAGCTGGATCTAATGACAAAGGTTACAGTCTTACGGACGGAGTTATCCGATTCAAAGGTCGCATTTGGGTGGGTCATAACCCCTTGGCTCAACAACATATTATGCAGTCCTTACATAGCAGTGGTGTGGGAGGGCACTCGGGAATTCTGGCAACTTATCACAGGGTCAAGGCACTTTTTGCTTGGCCAAAGTTGAAGGAGACCGTGGAGCAATATGTGAAAACATGCTCTGTCTGTCAGCAGGCTAAAGTAGAGCACATCAAGGTACCTGGTCTCTTACAACCCTTACCGGTACCTAACCAAGCTTGGGAAACCATCAGTATGGATTTTATTGAAGGGTTGCCTCTCTCCCATCATTTCACAACAATCTTGGTTATTGTGGATAAGTTTTCGAAGTACGCTCATTTCTTGCCGTTGAAACATCCATTTTCTGCGCAGCAAGTGGCCCAATTGTTCTGTGATCAAGTTTATAAGCTGCATGGTTTACCACAAGCCATAGTGTCGGATCGGGATAAGGTGTTTACAAGTTCCTTTTGGCAAGAACTTTTCCGGTTGTCGGACACTCAGCTGCAGATGAGCTCAGCCTACCATCCCCAGACAGATGGTCAGACCGAGCGTTTGAACCAATGTCTGGAGACTTACCTCCGTTGTTTTGTTCATGCTCAACCCAAGAAATGGTCGCAGTGGTTGCCCCTTGCCGAATTCTGGTATAATACCTCCTTTCACACGGCAGTGGGGAAGACGCCATTTGAGGTGTTGTATGGTTATTCACCTAAACATCTGGGTCTATCTTCTGTTCCTGATGATGCTGGACAAGATGTTACAGCTTGGTTGGAGGAACGCCAGAGGGTTACTCAACTGCTCAAGCATCATCTCGAGCGTGCGCTTATGAATGAAGAATCGTCGACAAACACCGTTCGGATCGGGTTTTCGAGGTTGGGGAACAAGTGTATCTCAAAGCCAGATGCACAAACTTCTCTCGCTACCCGCAGAACTGTCGGCTTTCCGCTTCTATGGTCCCTACCATATCCTTGCTCGGTCGGTCAAGTCGCCTACAAATTGGATTTGCTCAAGGATCCAAGGTCCATCCATGGTGCATGTTTCACAGTTGAAACGGTACATTTCTCCTTCTGCTACGGCCTCATCAGTCCTTTCTCTGAACTCCATTGATTTGGCAACTTCGCACGTTCCTACCGCTATCCTGGGAAGCAGATTGATCAAACAGGGCGACCACACCATTTCGTCCATATTGGTCTAATGGTCTGGTTTTTCTTCGGCTTTGGCAACTTGGGAACATGCTGCAGCGGTCCGTCAGAAGTTTCCATCGGCACCGGCTTGGGGACAGGTCGGTTTTTGAGGGGAGGGGAATGTTGCGTTCCTTGCCGGATGGTGAATAGGGCTACCAGTTTTGTCGTGCGTGTGTGCGTTGGGCCTTTGTAATCGGTTTGGGCTGTGAGAGAGTTGAGTTTACCTGGGTGTGAGCCCACCTGTAAGGGGGGTCGAGTGGGTATAAGTGGCGTGGAGTTGGTGAGGAGTTGTTATCGAAGAACAGAACACCTATCTTATTTCCCAAGTTCTCCAGACTTCTTCCCTTCCTTCTTCCCTGCTTCAATCTTGCTTGTCTATGTTCTTAATAGGGCATAGGGCTGTAAACGAGCCGAGCTCGAGCGAGCCTGATGCTCTAAGCTCGAGCTCAGTAAGGCTCGAACCGAGCTCGAGTTTGGGTTTGAGCCTCGACTCAGGCTCGAGCTCGGCTCGGTCCAGGCTCGAGCTCGTCTCGATTAAGCTCGATAAGCTTGGGAAGCTCGAGTAAGCTCGGTTATTTTGTAAGCTCGGTAGGCTCGGTAACAATTTCTAGTAAGCTCGGCTCGAGAAAGCTCGGTAACAAGCTCGAGAAAGCTCGATTTAAGCAAGCTCGATCCAGGCTCGAGTAGGCTCGCGAACTATTCAAGCTCGGCTCGGTTAGACTCGCGAGCTCGAGTTCGGCTCGTTCGGAGCTCGAGCCGAGCTTGAATCGAGCCTCTCACGAGCCGAGCTCGAGTAGCTTGCGAGCCTCGACCTTTTTTTACAGCCCTAAATAGGCACTTGGGCTGCCGGGCGCCGGGGTTAGATATTTTTTTTATCGGGGTCGACTATGGCCGAAAATCGCAGGTATAAGAGATTTCCACAGAGTCATTGGGGTCGGCTGACCCCGACGAGCGCACGTAGGTTTGCCCATGTGTCGATCCCGCATGGACGTGATCTGAACGAGAGCGACATGGACGGAGGACACGCAGATCAAGTGGTCCTACGGAGAGGGAGCGCCCACATGCCCAAGGCCATACACTTGCCGCCAATGCCTACAATAGTATCGCCTCAGTCACACCCCATGTGATATCGGCGGGAAAAGGCCACCGTGCGCGGGCCAAAACGCCTGATTTCCTTGTTTCTTTCTCAAGGATAACCTGCAGAGGCGTCTGAGCTAATAGGCCTTATGGTGCAAAAAATAAAGTATAGTTCAGTTAAGTGATCGAGGAACTGTTTGGTTTGATGACAAATTTATCCTATTAAAATTTGACTACAAATATTTTGGTTAAAGATTGAGAAGAAAATGAATTAGAGAACTAAGAGAGAAAGGGATCTTACCAAAATTTAATAGAAAATCAAATATTTACTAAATTTGATCAATGCTATTAAGGGCTTGTTTGTTTTAGCTTTTGATTCTGGATCTAAAAGCAGAATAAAAAACATATAGCTTGATTCTAGAATCCGCTTCTCACAATCCAGCTCACCTATATACACTAGAATCTACAATCCACTTTATATGTGCTTTTGGAGAATCAGCTTCTCTACAACCAAAATCCAGAATCAATTTTTAGAGAATTCAAAGTTGAAACAAACAGACCCTAAAATTTTAAAAGACAAGTATTAGTAATGATTGAAAACAATCCAAACAGACCACATTAGTAATATACTTTTATTAGGGACTGAACCACCGTTGACGTCCGTCATGTCCGCGCATGCGAGTGGGCTTTAGGTGGCTTGTATGGGCCTAGAATGTCTTTTCCAGTGGGCTTCTAGTTGTTTTGGGTTTTTATGTGGGCCTTTAGGTTAGAAGAAGAATAAATATTTGGGACGTAACCACGGCTGACGTCCGCCTCGAACCCACCCGCTGACGACTCGGGCCCACGCCTCAGCCAGGGGAAAGGCCGATCGAACGCCCGACTCTTCACCTCGCGCGACGCCGCCGGCCGGCCGGCTCTGTCCGGACGGCGAGCTCCTCCCCCTCACGACCTCCGGCAAGGGACAAGCGCCTCGCCTCCCTGTTCGTCGTCCTCAACGCCTGACGTACTTTCAGTTTCAGGGACTCTTACGCTTCAGAAGTTCAGATCAGCTCGATGGTGAGAATTTCACTAGTCCTTTCTTCCCTTGTACTTTGTTTTCAACTCAAACTGATTTGTGTTAATAGTGACTTGGCCCGATGATGCCATGCTGGTTAGTGGGATTAGATCAAAACTTCATATATTATTTTGCGTTAGTTTCAAGTGAACACAAGAGGGAGGCAGTTCACTTGGTTTTCCTCTCTTCTTTTTTTTTTTAAGCGAACAGTTCACTTGCTTTTCCAAAAAAAAAATGGCTTCATAAAATCACTACTATTTTGCCGTCGGTGATTCAAAAGGCAATTACTCCCTTCCGTCATAAGTATATATCATTTTGAAATAAATGTAGTCAAACTTTTGAAAGTTTGGCTATCGATATCTTTTCAAATATTTTATATTGGATATATGAAAATTATATACGTAGATTTGGCCTTTTATAATATTATAATTTTATTGGGTTTTATAAAATGTATTATAATAGAAAGTAATGGTCCAAGTGACATTTTAAAGACCATATTGATGTCCAAAATGATAAATTTTTGTGACCGGAGGGAGCACCATCTTACCAATTATTTCCATAAGGCAGTAAAAAAAAGGTAACTATTAATGAAATCCCAAAATAACAAGATGAAAATTAAAGGTGTGAGATGTTACAACATGTGCAATAGGACAAGAATTGGATTTCCATATGATATCAACAGTATCCAATCAAGGGATACACATCGAATTTTAAGCCAACTAACGGCGTGTATGTACTGCATATTTACATGCTTTATCAGCAAGAACTCTGCAAACAATGCTTGTGAACCAACCCAGATATACACACGCTCTCACCGGCCACTCCAGGCCACAAGAACACATTGGAAGACTTCAGCCACCAGATCCCTATCCGCTGTCTGGAGGAACGCATTAAAATCATCGTGCATCTCATACACCTTCCTGAAATCCACAAGGAACCTCATGCAACTGTCCTTAAGCTTTGGCAGTCGATACAAATGCGCTATCTGAAGCCTCTCGAGCACGTTCTTGATGTCAATGTCTTCTACCAGACTCTCGTGGCACGCCTCCTTGAGGTCAGCGATGTCATACTTATCGGCAGCTCTGAGGAGGGCCAACCTGTGGGTGAGGAACTCTCCATTGAGTAAATCACCATAGATGTAGTGGAGGAAGGCCTGGCAGGCATCCAAGGACATGTCGGAGATGTCAACCGTGGAGTGCTCTTTCTCCTTGAGGTCGTGTGAGAACATGCTCCTGAAGACAGGTGAACGGGTGGCCAGGATTGCACGGTGGGCCCTAATGCTGCCGTCAGTGGCATTGATGGTGATGTCGGTGAGGATGCCTTCTTGCAGCATTCGAGCCAGGGCTGACAGCGCAGTGTTGTCTGAAGACTGCTTGATTTGGTGGGAGGCCCAAATTGAAGCTGGTTCACCACCCTGGAATGCAGAATAAGATATCAATATGTACTCTTCATGAAGATGAGGTAAAAATGATTTGTTATAAGCACAAGAAGTGAATACTAAAGAATTTCCTATGTTATTTCTTGTCATTGCAATTCTCCCAAGAACTGATCGTCATGTAAAAAGATATGTTTCACTCAATATACTGAATTCTTTCTTCTAGTGTTTTAATTGAAGTGTTTTTGTTAATAGACCAAAAGTTCAATTTTTCTCAGCTAGAAAGTATTTGACCATGTTGCACTTCCATCTGGTAGAGTGTTCTCAGTTGATGGTATCAGCACTCAGCGGAAGTTTCAGTGTTCATTAGCAACAGTTGTAAATTTTAGTTATGAAAGACATTGTTCAGATATCAGTTTTTTTTATCTGGGTTGAATAATGATTGACAAGTGGCACCAGATGCCTGTTCTGTTTCTGTTATGCTTGCTGCCTTCTTGTTTCCTGATGAAACAACATGTCCAGATATGATGTCGATGGCACACAAGATTTCAACACCAGAAAGCAGCTATAGACGTTTCTATGTTAATGTTAATAGAGCCTGTATCTGTCCAAGATCAGACAGGATTTCAGGTGAGTCAAGCCTGTATCTGTCCATGATCCTAATTGTTGTTGTACCAAACATTGACAAAAGAGAAGCAGACAGACAGACAGTGCTTACAGATGGATCTGAAACTTTCAGGTCAAGAAACTCTATCTCAATAAAAAATCTTCCTGTAACAGTACTATCAATTGCCCACACAAAACCGTCGTGTTTCAGCTGCTTGTCAAAAATGCCTGCATATATGCAAATCAGTTGTTAGTAATAAGTGACACCTACGCATGCTTTATGCACTCACTGATTTATGCGCAAAACTCAACTTGAAAATTGAAATAAAAATAAAACCTTCGATTTGAAACCTGCCTGATCATTTATAATGTTCAATAACTTAAATTTTTTGTACAGCTTGCTGCATGGCACTCGATTTATGGACAAACTCAACTCGTAGCAGGGTAGCCATATGAACTACAAGCATTCAATTTTGAATAATTCATTTATATATTGGGATACTGAAATGTATCTTCATGTTTTGTACATTAATACAAAATGCATTGCAATTACAGGGAGAAGTAGAAGACCTCCAGTAGTAGAAGAAAGTTACCTGGATGAACTATGGTCTCTTGATTTGGAGGAAAGGATATGAGAAGTTTCGTGACAAAGGAAGCTATAGGTGCTGGGGCAGTGTTCTTGGCAGAATTCGATAACTCCACAAAGAGCTTAACGCAAGTTTGCTTGTTGTTTCTCTCCACAGATAGGTACCTTCATATTGCAGAATTAGAAACCTTAGGTTAGTTCACCACACGAAGACAGCCCCTCGAAAACCCCTTCTGCTAATGCAATGAAGAACTCTCGATGATTTTAATTGTGTAAAAGTGGGGTGATAACTTACATTTCTCCTGAAGAAATTTGAGGAAGGAATCATACAATTTAATCAGATATTCTCTTGGTAATAGCAGAACAGAAACCGTCTAAAATGAGGGTTCAAGAAAGTGAAAATTTTTGTCTGAAATATCTTTGGTTCCAAGCATAGTTTTGTCTTCTCTCTCACAAACCAAATATGGTTACGAAAACATCCCAACTAAATATATAGGTTGATGCTGAAAGATATCCAAATCTAACTACAAGGAAGATCAATACAGTCATAGACTCAATAGTCAGAAATATAAAATTTAGGCGGATACATCCAAAATTAATGAACACAAGGCGGCAAACTGAAAATTATTACACTCAAACAAAATTCGGTCATGCTGCTCTGCTACGAAAAATCTGAAATTATTTCCAGCCACAATGATAGAATCGTAATCTGATGATATTTCAAATTACCGCAACCAAAACCATCACAGAATTGAATAGCTGACTCCTTTCAGAACTCAAAACAATAGAAACATCCTACTTCTCCCCTACCTTTGCATTCACAGGAAACAAGGAGACCAAAAACACTTGAACTCATGAACCACCACCACAAACCTCAGATTAATCACAACAACAACCCAGGATCCGCTATATAGGCAATTCCATGTGAAATTATCCCAACAAAGAATCAAACTTCATGTCAAATTCAATTCGAGACGATTTAAACTAATTACAGGGAAGCACAGGGTACGCTAGAATCTCCAAAATTCTCAACCTTTTGCACCCTACTCGACATCGACGATCAACAAAAGCACACAAGTAACAAGCAACAAATCTGCAGAGAAGTAAAGAAGTTAAGAGGGGAGAAGCTCGGTAGTACGGACCAATTCCAGAGGCCGATGCGGAAGGGTTCAGACTTGCGGTAGGTGTAGCAGGGGAGCGCGTCGACGTGCCACTGCGCGAGCCGCGGCGCCGCCTCCACGCGCGCCCCGTCGCCGCTCATCGGACCCCACGACGACGCCACCGCCGCCACCACCTCATTGACGCAGCCCAGCAGCCCCAGCGCCTCCCCGCCTTCCCCAGGTTTCCTCCTTCCCACACAGCACCACGTCCTCATGTACCGTCAATCGAACTCACCACCAAGAACTCACCCGCCACTCCCAGCTCAACACGACGACACAGAAGATCACCAATAAGGAGGAGGAGTAGAAGACAAGGCACAAAGACAGTCGAAGAACACCAAGAAGACAACTTGGTAGGACACGAAGGAAGTGTGCACCAAGAACAGGGAGGACGGCAACCTGCTTGTCCCGGTTCTTGGGGGCGCAACGAAGCGGGAGGGTGGCGGCTGGGCTGCAGGCTATATGGTGGTGGGAGCGGGATGGCGTTGCTGTTGCGGGGGAGGGAGATAATTAATTCGGTACGCGATGGGAGACTTCTACGGGAGTGCAAGACGGATGGTGAGTGCTCCCTTTGATTAATACCCATCTCCCCCTCTCCTCATCCATTATTCTGCTCGTGCATCTCGCTTCCACTCCACTTCAGGCACTGCAATTTAATCTCTCTCTCTCTCTTACAGGTTCAGAAGTCAGAAGTCAGGAGCTGCAGATGGTGGTCAATTGCTGGTCACCAAGGTGCGGTTAGTGGGAAATTAACGGAGCAAATGATTCTGCATCAAATGGGAGATAAAATCTTCCATTATCTTTAGAAAGAAAAAAATGTATGTATGTAGTAGCTAGTGTCCTTGTCCACGGACCCAAGATTTTGGCCCCTACATTTCTGCTTTTCTTCTGTTCGCTAACAAAGATTTGGCTTTATGGTAACAACTAACAAGTGTTCTCTTTTGACTTAAAAAACGCAACAAAATGGCCACTTTGCTTCTGCACCTTCTTTCTCCTCTCTTCCTAAATTTTCTTTCGTCAGAACACTTGCTGAATTCCTTGCTACAAGTGGGGATTAAACATGGGACGGAAACTAATCAAGAACGTAATTACTGTTGCTGAGATACGCACTGTCCGGAGGCAAAGAATCTTGGCACAAATTTAATATTTTTCAGACAAAAGTTTATGCTCGTTTATGCCTTGAATGGCATGCAAGCTAAGCTAGCAAGCGTCACTGCAAAGAATCCAGCCGCAGAGGTTACAGGCCGTTGTCACGTGAACAGAACCCAAATGTTTTTTTAGACTTTTATTACAGGTTTTCTTAACGTCATCTTCTCCGTGACTTCAAACAAAGGACACATTTAAATTCGATCCCATCCGAGACGTGAAAATTTTCTTCCGTTTTACATATATTAAATTATTTCTTGTAAAACGTTCATATGAAACAAATTAATTTCCGCGGGAATCTGGAAAAAATTTCACTCGGCAGAGGAGCGAGCGTTACTCCAGCGACCAATGGGGTGTGAAGCACAGCAGAGCTGCAGAAGCTGAAAGCTCCTGTTGCGACCTGTTCTTCCGAGATACCGAGTGGACAAGGAAAGAGCATCTGAAAGATTCTTCGTGGGCCCTCACCTGTTGCCCTGGATTTTCTCTCTGAAGTCTGAAACACCTACGATGAAGCTATTGCTTATCTAGCCTTATAGGTCTTTTTTTTTACAAATTTAGTTCCTAGTAAATGTATTCACTAGTTTGGCTCTCTCATTCATTGTGAAAGGCAAACGATGTATACCCCTGCTACGTCTAGAGAGCGTGGAAACTAATTGGTGTCGCGACAAGCACATGGGTGAGCGCGGTAGGAACTCGCTGTCGTGCCTGGGTAGCACGGAAGCCACCCTAACGTAGTGGGCTATATTGCTCTCGTGGTTGGTTGAGCTCCTAGGGTAATGGTCAACTTTTGCGCTCCTTGGATATAGCAAGAGACGAGTGTCATATGCCACGTTTTTCGCGGTAAGAGATAAGACAAAATTTGCAAATACACGTATGAAAAAGTAGATTTGTAAAAAAAATAATACAACAAGCTAGGTAAGCCATGTGTTCCTCGAGGTGATGAGCAACTGATGCGGCCCCGCACAACAGAAACTTTCCTTTTGATCCACTTTGGCTGTGCCGATGCGGTGGCTTGTGTAGTACAATAGTACATGTTGGCACTAATCTTATGAAAGTAGGTGTGGGTATTTGGTTTTTCACTAATCGGTTAGGCTTTTTGGTTTTAAAATAATTCAGTTTTTAAAAACCGGCTATCGAATTTCTTGGACCAAAATGAAAAACCGAACCGAATTAATCAAATATTTTAGTTTGGTTAATTCGTTTTTTGATTAACCGAAATATGAATAAATATTAGGTAGATTAGATTTAGTCATTCTCATATCGCAATAAAGAGTAGAGATAAATCCACACAATATTCATAGGTCATTACAATATAAGCATAATAGAACATATGAATATACCAAACATATTCATAAATATGTTAGAACGTGAGAATTGTTTAGTGGCTTTAGGAAGAATATTATAAAAGTAGTATTATACATGGGCTATTCGGTTATTTTAGTGTTTGAAAGCGAAAAACCGAAACAAACACCGAAAACCAAATTATACCAAAACAAAAATCAAATTGAAAGCCAAAGTAATCAGTTCATTTGGTTCGGTGATTTAAAAATGCCCACCTTACATGGAAGAAGAAGTTTTCAAGTAACACTAATCTCATGGAAGATGAAGTTTTCAGGTACTGACCCTATCCTAGCTTGGTTAGAGCACATACTTGGATAAAATAGACGATAGTGATTGTGGGATAAAATTCTAATAAACCTTGTACTCTATTTGTTTCTGAATAGATATCATTTTAGCATTTTGCACTTCCATCAATACACATCTATAAAAGGTTGTATTACCCTTCTTTATTATAACTTTAGATGGTGTGTCTTACTTAGTCCATGATAATAAATGTCATTCAAAATAACTAAAGGGAAGAGGTACATGAGAAAAAATGTTAAAAAGTCACATCAAAATTGTAGAATGATATGTATTTAAAACAAAATTTGAAAGCTAGCATGGCATGTATTCAAAGACGGATGAAGTACTTACTTTCAAACAACTCTTAAACCGTGGTGGAATTTGAACCCAATGGTAATTCACTTGGGGGGAACTGAAGTGTCTCACCCGTTTGGAGTTCCAATGATTTCCACATGATAAATTGGATTGGTAAAATCGTAAATTGGCTGAAGAAGATAACTCAAATTGTAAATTTGTAATTTGAATTTTGAGTAACGTTAGTCCAAAGATCTTACGTTCTTGCCAACCAACAGACGACGATTTTTTTTTCTTTTATTTAGCAAATGAATATGTTGGACATCAAATTCTTAATGATTCTACTAAACTATCAAGAAAACGATGAGACGGATGGTTAGTTTTAGGGTACAAAGACCGAAATATTAGCTAAATAGATGCAAGAGTAAGGCAAAACTTCATTATCAAACTGTACCAAATTTGATTGGGCATAATGGTTGGCTAGCAAAACCAATATCCACCCTTTCAAGCAAAGGACATATATAAGCTATGAGCTTGTACCCAACAGAGTGGTTTAACTCTTGGTTTCATAATGGGATCTCTATTGCATTCCTAAATCAAGTCATAGATACCTCTCATTTTGCTTGCCCAAACTAAGACGATAGCCTTACATAACAATCTATGTCACATTTCACATTATTAATAGAAAAATATTAGTGTTTGGTTATATATGTTAACACTGTCTAGTTCTTGATGTGGTTAATCAAAGTTTTAAACCAGTAGGCCAAGAACCTAGGACTGGAAATGTATCCAAGCGCTGCATGTTGGAATTGGCTCATTTAAGAAGCCTATTTATGTTGAAAATTCCAAAGCATAGTATGGAAAGCATATTGACTGGTCGTAAAGAATATCCGATCAGACTGCTTGTAAAGACTATCTGGTAAGACTAGTTGAGCTCGTGAGCTGATCTTGCACCAGTAATTGATCATAAGTAATCAAATTGATTGTAAGGTGTTATAAGCTGGTTGCGAGTGACTGATCATGAATGACTATCACTTGATTGTGATGTCGTAAATGACTATCGCCAGCCCATTTTGCTAATCATAAATTTCTCTCTCCTTTTGTTTGAACCGGTCAGATCTATCATAAATATGATATTTTGCCTGAGGGATTCGAATTAGCGCAAAACTGATAACTTCCACCACGTCAAGGTGACACTCTACCACTGAGTTATATCCCTTCCCCGTCCCATTGAGAAAGAGAATTAACGAATCCTAAGGCAAAAGAGCGAGAAACTCAAGGCCACTCTTCCTCCGGGCTTTCTTTCCGCACTATATATGATGGATAGTCAAATAATGGGAAAAATTGGACTCAATTGTCAACCGGTCTTATCGAAAATAGGATTGACTATAGATTCGATTTTTTTTAAGACTAACTCATTCGGATCGATACGAGGACCTAACTCTGTTGCATTACCAGAATCCATGTTCCATATGTGAAGTGGGTTGACCTCTGTGCTTCTCTCATGGTACAATCCTCTTCCTGCTGAACCCCCTTTCTCCTCGGTCCACATAGAAAAAATGTATGATTGGTGCTGATAGTTCATCACAGAAGAAAGAACTCACAGAGCTAGGATCACTAACTAATAGAATAGTACTACTAACTAATACTAATATATAGAAATAGATATCTAGAAATAGAAATGAACTAATATATAGATAATCGAAATTGAAAAGAACTGTCTTTTCTATATACTTTCCCCATTCTACAGTTTCAAATGACTTAATTTATGTTAATGGTGTTAGTTACTAGATAATAATTGTCGTGCGTCCTTAAAAGGACTGAGAGATATTCATATTCAAAAGCACATGAATTTCTCTATTTCTTTTCACGTCTTCTTCCTCCTCTAGTGAGCTGTGTTGGAGTGTTGGGCTATTGAACTTGGTTAGCCTTTTTTCTTAGCGTGCACCGAAAGGAAGGAGAGCAGGATCTCCAGATCATTGTGGCAAAGGACATGCATGTAGCGGCAGTAAGATTTGTAGGTAGCTCACATCCGCGTGACCATTCACTTCGCTGCTTTATCTACATTCTACACTGCATCGAGCCTGCGCTGCTTTCTGTTCTTCATCTAGCTCAACTATAAGGCATTCATATGACCGATCGACTCTGTTATATAATGTTCTTGAGCATAGTTCGAAGGCAATTAATTTGTTGTCTGCTGTTATTTTGATTCATGCGTAACTAATTATTTGCGATATTTGCTGCACAACATATATAAAATTAAAATATTACACATATTTGCAACAATGCATGCAACTCGATGAATGTCTCTTGCAATTTAATCGGTTATGCTTGGGAGTTAGTAGCTAATTTACGTGTCAATTTGCTTGCTGGTGCGTAAGACGGAATAAAAGATGGGTAAGTTGGGGACTGGATGCACAGATACCAGAAGTAGGACTGGCTATCGAGCTTAACGTTACTATCGAGTTTCTTTCAAAATTAACATAATTTAACATAAAATCATTTTATTTATCATTTAAGTGGTTATTTCAAATTCGAGCTAACAAGTCACTATCGAGCCAAGCCTCATTAATATTTTTCGCTCGAAATTGACTCATTTTAACTTTAAACTTATTAACTGCTATAATCAGAATAATTTTGGTTTGAGCCTTAAATGGGCTTCTTTCTTACCATCCCTAGTTAGAAGGATGCAACTAATTTGTCATGGCAGTGACTGGTGGACCAACCTCCAACCTTTGCCGTGTCCACTGTACACTGATGCTATAGCGAGGATATGCAGAAGTTAGCGTTATTTTACTTATTAAGGGTGCTTTTGGCGTACCTCTCAGTTTTAGCTTTTTCATGAGAATCTGAAGAGCTATATCAAACAAGAAAAAATTAACTAGCTTCACATAGGAATCCGAGGAAGTGATTCATGTTTTTTGACTTACATCCTGGGAGCAAAAAACTTAATTTACAACCTCCCGGTTATGAACCTCTCCACCAAATTCATAACTATTTCTCGAGACAGAAACAAAGATTTCACCAGAGAATCGATTTTATAGAGAATCGCAAATCGAGGATCTACCAAATACTTGTATGCACTAATTAATTTATCTAAAAGCAATATACTTGGTTTTTGCAACCACAACACACACAGGGTTGCGGTGGTTCATCGATCAGGTCATGCGATTGAAGCACCATTCTCATTGTTTTTTTCGTCCATGTAACTTAAGTCGTCCAATCAAGAATTGATGCTTTTCACCCTTAATCACTCGAGGCATGAAATAACCCAAAAATTTTTAAAAAAATGATTTTATTTGAGTTTATCGGTTTTATTTGAAATTTTTGCCGAATTTCCCCAAATCTCTTTAACCCATTTTCAAGCTCTTTCCGCTTTTGGCATAGCCCAATTTCCGCTTTCCGCTTTTGTTTTTCCGCCTCCACCACCGCTTTGATTTTTCCTCACAAGATCTTGGCTCCAACGCCTACCAGCTAGCTCACCACACCTTCTTTTTCTCATGGCGTCCGCTCAACCCGCGTTTCCTTCCTCGTTTTTCTTCCCCACGACGCTTCTTCGCCGTCTCAACGAGCCGTCACTTTCGCTCTACCGGTCCGAGCGCTGCCGCCATTCATTGCCGCCATTCAAGACGCCGCCACCTTTTGTCTTCTTCCCGAATCGGGCTTCGCCTTTTGCCCCATCCCATCACCATTTCCCGTTCTAGCAACCATACGTGATCGCCTGCACCGCCATTCATTTCCGCCTGCTAGCCGTCACCTCTGCGCGTCGCCTTCTCCGCGAATCCCGCCCAGAATCATTGCCTCGCTTCCGCAACGCCGCCAGCCCCTTTCTCCCTCCCCCATTCACCCTTCTTCTCTCCTAGCGCGCACGCTATAAAATCCGTCTCGCCTCCGCCATTTTCAGACCACCAAGCTCGCCAAGCCGCCTCATCCATTTTCCCCACTTCTTCCGCCTGCTCAAGCTCTCTCGCCAGGCCGAAGCTCCATCTTCCTTGGCTCCAGCCCTCACCGCCGCCAGGCCGCCCCGCCGCCTCCCTTCCCCATTCCTCTACCTCTCCGAGTTCGTCGTGAACTCCTAGAGCTCCCTTGCCATCCATTTTGCTCCGTGACGCTGTCACGGATCCATCATCACCTTCTTCGCCTCCTATTACTCTCGCCGACACGCCACTCCATTCATTTCCCACTCATCCCCCTCACTCCCGAACTCACCTTGTGATTCTCCTCCTCCTCCGCCACTTATTCCGTCCTCCCGAGCCCCAAATCGGCCATTATCTTGGTCTTCCCTAGCCCAAGATTTTTGCCCTTACGTGGCTTTCCTTCTTCGTTGTCTTTCACTCCTCACCGGCAGTGGCCCCGCTCGGTCAACCACTCGTGAAGCGGGGCCCACACGTCAGCCCCTCTCCTTTTTCGCCCAGGGCCGGCTTTGTCCAAGTGGGCCGCGCCCATGTGGGCCGTGAGGCCTACGGCCCATTTTCTTTTTTCAGGAGTTTGTTTTATTTTCGGATTTAGATTCTTATTTAAATCCGAAAATCAATTTAATCCCAGAAAAATTCCAAAAATTCCCGAAAATCCAAAAATGCCCAAAAATACTTATTCTTGACCATTTCGAGCCACTGAGTCCAAAAATGACCTCCGTTTCGCCAAACCAAGTCCAGAAAATTCCTGAAATGCCCCATGAACCCTAATCCGGCCATTTTCTCTCTCATTTTCTTTTCCGTTTCTTTTTCTTTATTTTGTTTTATTCGCTTATTTGTTGTTTTCGTTTCTTTGCGCTAGATTCGACGTCAGAGCAACCATTGGCATAAATCTTGAGCAGAGCAAGACGCTGAGTCGTCGCAGAACAAGAGCCGTTCGGACCGCATACCTACATCGACCGTCTCTCATTAGGCGAACCTCTAACCTCGCAAGGCAAACCACACTCCTTGAACATATTGAACCCAGTTCCGTTACAATTATATGTATATATATTTCTGTATTGCATTATTTTGGTATTTTAGAAAACTAGAAAATGTGGTAGTTTCGAATGACATGCTTAGATAATACCAAATGTTACCCCTATTGTTACGTCCTAACTCCTTTTTAACCTTAGGTTATAAAATATTGAACCACCGTAGAATAGCAATAATTATAATCTCACTCTTAGTTGAATTAGCTTAAAATCTCCGAGGGATGGCTCGGGTGATTTTCCAAAAATTGCTACGGTTCGGGGTCCCCGACGTAAGATAAGAGAGAGACGTACGTAATAAAACGAAGCGCCGGTTTTCGCCTAGCTACTATAGTTGTTAATTGGGCGACCACGAGAGGTGGATATCGCCCAATCCCCACCGATGATTTGGCTGTTGTGGTTTGGCGGTGGTAGCTTGGTACCAACGGTCGTGGTATGTCATTTGGCCGAAGTCTTTGGCATTTAAGGACCGATGCCTTGGGCAAAGTAAATAACTTCAGATCCCGCTCAACCATTAAGTTGGGCGGCCAATTCCGTTGATTTGGCCCAACATAGCTCAAGACATTGTACTCCTTTCAATACCTACGTGAAGTAGCTCCCGATTCGAAGAGAATGGGCCGCTGTTTACGGGTGGAACGGAATGGCGCTGCCATCTGTTCACAACAAGAGGTGTCCACCGTAACCAAGCCGCTAATCCCGCAGACCGCCCGTGGGATCCTCGGGTGTCAGGCCCAATTTAGCCTATCGGTAGGAGCTAAGAAAGGAAGTCCAACGAAATGCTATGATCTTCACGGCTTGGTCGCATGCATTAAAGTTGCATGTTGTTAGCGCTTGGCACTAATGGTCGGCGATATCTTGTGGGTAAAGCCGAGCACCTCTCGCAGAGTGATATCAATGGTATTCGAATATGCCGTGCTTCCGGTTAATGAAGCTGAGTTAATTTATGGTGATTCCTGCAACTGCGCCCCTGTAGTTTTATAATTAAAATTTGACGTGAAAGTGAACTTTGCAAATGACCCCCCACCCATGATATAGTGCTAATTATGATTTGTGTTTCAAATGTAAAATGAAACTGATACTTACAACTTGCATCCACAATACTTAAAATCTATGCCTGCCTTTGTTTATCATTGCATGTAATATTCAGAATTTTCGTGTGGTTTGTTGAGTACGGTTGTGTACTCACCCTTGCTCCTAATCTCCCCCCTAGATTTCCAAGAAGATGACGGATTTCGTAAGATCGAGATGGCGTATGTTATTAGGTTTTTGGAGGCCTTGATCTATCTGCTTAAGCCTTTCCTGTGGTGTTTCAGAATGTATTCGGGTTCCGCCGCACCTTTTGTAAAACCTTAGCCGTTAGGCCCTTATTTTATCTATAAAATATTCAAGAAATGTTTACTTCCTTTTTGTTTTCATGGAACCTTGGTTTTTTGACCAATTAATCCATTACGGGATCAATTGGTCCAAAACATGTAGAGCTCCTCAATGTGCAGTTTTTACCAATTGCAACCGATCCAAGTCATTTGCGCCCCACTAATCAACTGATAGTTGGCTATGACAGACAATTTCGAGTAAGGTGCAGCCTCAAATCATCGTCGATCGGTTGAACAGTTTGTACTTTATGTCAGTGGCGGAACTGTAACCGGGACGCGAGTGGGCATGCCCAAAGAAGCCTCTTATACTCCCTCTCAAATAGGCCTAATAAAATTCTCAAACAGATTTGTGTAATAAAATAAGTGATGACTGGTTAAATGATCTTATAGTGTGCTACATTGAGCGAGACATATTTTCAAAGATAGACATAAAAAATATATTGCAACGTTTTTAGAACATGAAAACCCGTAAATATCAACTATCAACTCTTCAGAAATAATGATCGGTATGTTTTTTTCCTTTGTATTGTTACACACTTATATTATATGTGACTATTAAATAAATGTTTGCAAACTTTAAACATGATTGGTTTGTTAAGCTTTTGATGTCTTAGTCTTAACCCCTTCCTTCTAATTTTCTGGATACGCCACTGCTTCATGTTCAATTTATCACAGTTCTGTGTGCTCTGCATGTACACTTCATGCATGACACAGTAGCCATCACCTGGACTGTTGATAGCAGGCTCAGAAAAAAATAATCTTCTGAAATTAGCGCTTACGTGGCTCAGCTGGTGACCCCTCTTAATAACGAAGGACAGATGGGTAAGCCTGAACATTACATTACAGCTCAAGCATGGGAAAATGACATGATATGCGTCTAATTGCAGTTGCACCTACCTTTGAAAGTTTTCTACCGGATTGTTCTTCCTAGGTCTACATCACAAGTGATAGCTAAAAGCTCCTGAATCACTTGAATTTATTCGACTAAATATCTAATATCCTCACAAGTATTTTTAGTTTGATCGCTACTTCACCTCGAGGTTATTTATTATGCAATTATTCGCAGGATATTTTTCTCTAACGAAGCAAAGAGAGGTGGTGAGTTCGATTCCTAGCTCCCTCAGTTTCTCAGTTTCCTGTGCGTCCGAGAATGCAGTATATTAACCTTGGCGTGTGTGTGTGTGTGTTTTTTTTAAAAAAACTATATCTGCCGGAACCACTTCTAAGTGCATGCTTTTTCATTTTTTACCGTATATTAAATTCAATATAAATCGTTCTTTCTTTTCGATTAAATAAATCTGGTATGTTAGTATTTATTTATAGTTCTTTCGGTATTAAAGTAGTAAAAATATCATTAATAAATTAATGATTGGATCTTATTTCTACCGCTGGTCTATGTTGCTAGTGTAATACACCAAGAAATTTCTCTTTACACACGTGTCGAGCTCTCTTGCGAACCCAACATTTCAAGTAACTTGTATATATGTCACTGCACGCGTGGCTACTAGGCAATAGCTGCAGCACTGGCATGACATGTGTGTGGTGTGGGCTCGATCATGGGCTACCGATAGTTGGGGATTGTATCGTGTTGTCAAAGCAGAAATGAAATGCTGGCCATGCAGATGCGATGAAGACGAGAAATCATTGCTTATCTAGTCTAAGGAGATGTAATGTATTTTTTACTGCAGTGGAGGAGCGTAGAAGGTGGCCGATGTTTAGGGAGTTTAATTAGCTGACTACGAAAACAGCATATCCCACTATGGAGTGATGCTTTCCATACTATTTGAACACAGCTAGCATGATGTCTCCCGTGCTCTCCATCTTGCCCTCATGCTTGCCATGCCCACGCGCTCGCTCGTTTTGCTATCCTGAAACCGTATACATCTGCACGCCTGCACCGTCAGAAGATCTAAACCCAAAGGTAGGGTGCAATCGGATATTATTGTTTTTTAATTTTAAATCATATTTTTTATCGGATATAGAGTCGGATACGGATAGTGCTAGATACTAATACGACACAAATAATATCGGTAATGAATTCGAAGCAAATACGAAACGAAATCAATACGGTATCAAATATTTTTATTAGATATTACGCGAAAATAGATACTGCATATAGCATAAATCTGACAATGGTTAATCAATCATATGAGTTCAACATGCAATAGGATTATCACAATTTAACAAGTCACTTTATCATGTAGTTTAACAAATTTGCAAAAATATCAAATATTCCTTTATGTTTTACAAAAGACTATTAGGTATTCACGTAGACACGTGAAAAACATATTCTTGCATATCAAGCTCTGATGGCGACGTGTACTTCATGCCAGAATTTTTCCTTTGAAAATAATAAAAAGAACTAAAATATTATTGGATTTTCTGAATTTTTAGAGAATAATGATTTCATATTTTATGGTGTTTTCTATGAATGTTTTGGCATCAGAGATCTTGAGCTCGTGGTCGATGTTTTGGGCCGTCAGATCAACGATCGAACCGCCATGTGGCGCCACGCAGAGCCACGCATAGCCACGCCCCCGCCACGCCACCTCTATTTCGCCCATGTCCGCCATGTCACCGCCACGTCGTCACCACCGTATGCCCTAGAGTTGCGTGGCGTCCACGTCAGCCCAGCCTGTCATGCCCCGTGAAGCCCTCGATGAACTCAGTTCACGGTGGACCGAGTCGCTGACTCGTGGGCCCCATGTGTCAGCGCATATATTTCGTATTTTCTGATTATTCTAGAAAATCCGAAATATCAGCCAATCAAAAGCCGACACGTGTCACCTCCTGTTAATTTTCTGATTTTTCTCTCCCGAGAAACTTCCGAGAGCCCGTTCTCCTCCGTTCGAACTCCGATTCGAACGATTCAAATTTCTAAATTTATCTAAAATTATGCTCTATCTGCCAGTACTTTATTTTGATTTTTGGATTTTATTTGAATTTATTTTATTTATTTTGTTCTCGCTTTACGGTGTATTTAACGAGTTGAAGTGCAAGCGGATCATCCCATGGAGGTAGCACCAATGGGAGGAGTTGAAGGCAAGTCTTCCTTGACCATATTAATCCTAAGTTTATGAAAATATTTTTTAAATTATTGCATGCTTATTACTTTATGATTGTACTTTAAATGCCATTTTAAATGCTTAGCTAAATACCTAAATTGTTATGCCCTTATTGATCTTTGCCATGACAACATTTGACACCCTAGGCCATGATAATTACTGTACTTAATGTTAATTGAAATTTTTACCATGGGACGGTAGAAATTGCTTAGAAATGCTTATGTATCAGATATTGCCATTATGGAAAATCTTTTAAATCTTTGATCAAACTTGTTTATGAAATTATGGCAATTGGTGTTGTTGTTATTATTATTTAATTGAAATAAAATGGAAAATGGTTTAGACCAATGATGGTTGTATGGCGGTGGGATGCACAAAATTTTGGAATGTGATTGTTCCTTCTAGTCAATTAAGGACCGGCGTGTGTTACCTTAGACCGAGCTATACTGCATACAACCATAAGTCTATATGGTTACGACTTGGCTAAGTAATTTGTGCATGTCGTTATTGGCTTCGCCATTGGGTTGTGGGGTGTTTCGTAGACCTTGCAAGGCGCAAGAGGGGCTTCAGATCGGCGGATTTAGCCCTAATAAATGTGAAACCTTAGCTAAGTTGGTAACTTGTCGCACATTGTATCGTTTTGTCATGATCTCTCCGACACACAAAGGAAGTGTGTTAGACAACAAGAGTCGATCATGTCTTATGGGTAAAGTGTACAATCTCTCGCAGAGTTAAAACTACTTGAGTAGCCGTGTTTACTGGCCATGGGCAAAGTAGGTACGCTAGCACATTGTAGATTTTATGGTTTTGGTTTTAAATGAAAATGGTTTTGGAAAACCGTGAGTGGTCGAACTCATGGGTTTTGGTTTATGCTGGGAGCCAATCGGTCTTTCACAAAGGCTTTTCCTATTTTCAAAATTTTAAAAGTAATTTATGTATAAAAATAGAAATTAACTTTTAGTTTGAAATAATTTTATTAAATTCAAAATATCTCAGGTAATTATGTAAATTTTTTCCCAAATTTGTGAACTTAATTTGTATTTTCTAAAAACCATTCCGTATATTAGCAATTATATATATATATATATGTGTGTGTGTGTGTGTGTATGTATGTATGTGTGTGTGTGTGTGTGTGTGTGTAAATAATCTTAGTCAATTCAAAATACCCTACTTCAATTCTCTGAAATTTTGTAGAATTTTGGAGCTGTTCTAGTATTTTTTATATTAAAAATAATTTTAGGCATTTAAAAACTATTTGCTGCATAAAAATAATTATATTATATTACTTTCTTGGGTTATTTGGTTAGGTCCAATTGAAGCTACTAGGATATGGGCTGCAAATATCCGAATAGAGTTATCTAGAATTATCTAAAAATATAACCAGAATTTTTCGATCCGATGAATAATAGTCTTCCAAATCTGATGCTAAATCCAAAACCAAATATTCGTAATTGATGCCGAATCTAACAACTATCTGAATTAGATCCGAACAAATTTGGTCGGTTGATATATATTTGATCCGATTGCACCCCTACCTTATGGTGTGTTGGCAGAAACCCATCCCTGATTGGCACAAGGTAAATGTGGACGGAGCTTTTCATATAGCCAATCTTGATGGAGCTACCAGAGTCGTGGTAAGAAATGACCAAGGTATTTTTTTGAGAAAATTTCTTATTTGCTACTGAAAGTTGGTTGGATCTCTAAAATATCATCGTGAAATTGCTCTTCCCTTCATTGTCATCGGATCTCAACTTTCATACCCTTTTTGTCACTCCCGTCAATGGTTGTTATTTGACCATTAACTTGTACATGAAAAGACGATTCTACCCATCTTCATCCTCATTTGAATTTATCAAATCTGCTTTGAATTTAAAAAAAATTAGGAATAATTTTGAGACAATGCTAATTTTTTGTAAAAATTTTAGAGCATGATCAATCTTATGAATTTTTGGAAAAAATCTTTTAGTGACTTTGTCTTAATGAAATAATCTAGATTTTAATTTTTAGAAGAATTAAGTAAATTCAAAAATTTATGAAAATTTTTGGAGGTGTTCCTTGGATTTTTGTAACTTAAATAAAATATTTTAGACTTTTAAATATTATGAATTCAAAGCATGAAAATCAGAACAACTAGGTTATTGAAAAGCAGATAACCTAGTTACGGTTTTGATTTTCAAAGTTTAAATTAAAAATATTTAAAAGACTAAAAATTTTATTTAAGTTTTAAATAATCCAAGGAACCCTCCAAAAGTTATAAAATTTTGAATTTATTTAATACTTCTAAAAAATCAAAACTTAGATTCTTTATTAAGATAGAAGATTAAAGATTTTTCTAAAAATTTATAGAGCTGAATATGGTCTAAAATTTTTACAAAAATATTATCACTATCTCATAATAATCTACAAAAAATTTTATGAAATTGGAAGCATATTTGATAGATTTAAATGAGAATGAAGATAAGATAGAATTGTCCTTTCACATACAAGTTAACAACCAAGTAACAAGACACTATCGGCAATGGCAAAAAGGGATAAAAGTTGAGATCCGATGGTAACAAAGGGAAGAATAGTTTCATCATAATATTCTAGATATCTGGTCAACTTTCGGTGATAATTAAAGAACCTTCTTTATTTTTTATCACGGCGGCGATGATGATGTGGTGGATCATGTGCCAAACGCGTTAACTGCAGAAGCTATTGCTTGTCGGGATGGAGCTAAGATGGCGAAGGACTGGGGGATCCGAAATAGGATTGTACAGACTGTCTTGTATATCACTGGAATTTAGAGAAATTTTTAAATGTGTAGCAGACATATATAAGGGATAAGGTGGACTTTAAGTGGCATATAAGTAAGAGCAGTGCTTCTATGATTTTTTTTCCAGTATAAGGTATACAAATCTTGAAACAAGCGAAGAGATAAGTAATTATAACATATCCTTCATTCATACTTTAATATTTATGCAACTTTAAAAAATGCATAGAAGCACCTCCAGTGGTGTAGCCAACAGGGGCTTGGCTGAGCTCAAGTTCACCCTAAGGTCATCGGATCCTAAGTACCCTTTTTAGCACTAGTACTCATTTTTGGTATAGTAGCGATGAATGTACGCGCACTTAGATGCATTTAGAGGAAGAAGAAACATTGCTGGGTGGTGAGCTACTTCATGGGCCATGTGGCTTGGTAGACCGCTTGTTAAAGGCTCAATTTTGCAACTAATAAATTCGCTTGTTGTCTGTAAAATTGGACTTAAATCCTAGATGAACGCAGAGAGTCGGTGGTTGCAAGGGCATGGCAAGGGCGTCGAGTGAATGCCAAGGAGCAAGCGAGGGCGTAGGCGTGCGGTGATGGATATCCCACCGCGTTGACGACGAGCAAATTGGGAAGCCCGCATAATGAGTTAACGAGTGCTTAATCGACCGAGTGGGCTGATCGTGACAATAAATAGGCAATGTGAACCCTCTTCTAATATATGATTTTTTTATCAATTGTAACTGTATCAGTGGGTTGAAAGCGACAATAGCCGATTTATTTGATTGATTAGTGTTAACTTGTTTATGTATTTCTAAAAGTTTGGCAAGCCAGTGTTGCACAATTATTTCTCAAATAACAAAGTACTAGTAGTAGCACTCATACAGATGAAAATACAACATAAGGGTTGTTTAATATGTTTGTCTTAATTTAGAACCTTTTTGTTTAGGCTTAGCTTTTTGGCTTATAGCTTAAAGCCAATATTTAAGCTTAAACAACTTAAAAACAATCGGCTTTTATACGTTGTAGCGATTAATAGTTTTACCCTAACTTTAGTGACCTTGGTCTAAGATCAACCATCAATAAGCTAAAAAGTATATTTTCGATGGTTTTAAGCTTTTAGTTATATGGAGACTTATGGTTTTGAAAAAGCCTAAGTAAAAAATATCTTTTATTTAGGCTTTGACTTTTTGTCTTTTAGGCCTGTTTGGGGGCTTAAAGCTAGTTTTAACTTTTGAAAAGTTAGTAAATCTTCCTAAACAGCTCAATTTTTAAGCAGTTTTTGACATAAACCAAAAGCTATATAAGTAACAAAAGCCAAAAGTTGAAAGCTGGGCTATACCTGCTTTTGCAGCTTATTGCTGAGGGAAATTAGCTATTTATTAAACGGTCTCTTATGAAAAAAGTTACAACCACTTTTCAGCTTAGAAAGTCAAAAAATATTTTTTCTAAAAAAATTACAGCTCCCCCAAACAGGCCTTTAAGTTGATAAAAAAGTTTAAACAAACATAACCTTATTTGTGCTAGGTGTTTATTGTAGGATCTCAGGCAAATTGTGCTACGTGTTTATTATAGGGTTTCGTGACCCTAAATGAGTTTTTTTTTTGGAGACTACGTCTCCCTCTATTCCTCTATCTTTTCGGTTGTGTTGCTCACAATTACATCTAATGCTAGAGGGTAGGGATCAATCTATAAACTCCACTTTCAGGTGTTACACAAGGCCCACTTGTTTCTATAATACTGTTAGACTCTGAATCATATCACCACCATGATCAGACAGACCACTTATATGAGTCTAAAATATACTAGTCCCTAGCACACATGTGTGTGTCATATGTCATGATCAGATTGTATATGAGATTAATTCCAGTCTGATCATATGGGTCAATAGCCTATAGAGCCGATCCTACAAGACAAACCTAGCTATTCCACCTTGTGTCGTACTCGGGTTAGAACATGTACGTACATATAAAAATATATTCCAATAGAGTGTTTCTCAATTAATTCACCTACTCAATTCCAACACAGCTGTTCTCGGCTCCTTGAGTATCAATTCCTCGAGTAAAATTTCACATCAATTATTCCCTGTCACAGGCATCAATATGATGATACGTATAAAGCCACGTTAAGTCGAATAGACAACAACCATAATATAAATATAAATATAAATGTTGAAGGCCGCATAAAAGTCCAACATTTATGCGCTAAACAAGAGTCAGAATTTAGCCGGTGTGTGTGGTTAAACGAAACGTAGGACGGTTGAAACGAAACTACCTTGCAATTCTCGTTGAAGTCGTTGCCACGCTCGATCAGGATACGACGTGGTTAAGATTCAACATAACCAGCGCAAAGTGCGTTCTGTTTATGCTCAGCTTTCCTGCCAAGGCATCTTCCTTGTGCCGCGACGCACGAGACTACGTGGCCGCTTGATTTCGAGCTAACTTTAGCATAGGCGTGATATACTATGCTGAGTTGCGTGCGTTGTCGCGCCGCGACGAAAAAAACATAAACACGATTTCCAATTCAGCTATAAACCCTCGACGAATCTGCGTTTTCAAAGAAAACCTTTTTTCCGTTTTTTTAGAAAACCGTGCGAAAAAAATCAACGAAAGGACCTAAACGCGATTTCTAATTTAGCTATAAACCGCGTGTAGGGATCTAAACAGAATTTCGGAATTTATCGGGTCTATCTTACCTAAAAAACGGAGAAAGGACCTATACGTAAATAGCAAGGATCTGTTTGTTACGTTTTTGGACCTGTCCGCTATTCTGAAAAATTAGAAAAGGGCTTGCTCGCGATTTGAATCTAATGGGAGGCTTTTTCTGCAAAACAGCGCACGAGGGACCCAAATGCGATAAAAAAAGAAATCTTTCACTCACAAAAAATCGCGAAGGACCTATCCGTAATTTGCAGGGATCTATCCGTAATTCAGAGAAACGGAGGGTTTTTTTCACGATTTGCGCGGCTTGCCACCTGGATAGGCTCCCTGCGCTGGAATCTTTGGCGCTTTTATATGGAGTATATACTAGATGAGCGACCTCCATTGCTGCTTCCTCACACGAGCAAATCGAGAAAACACGTGAAATGTTTAAAAGGATATAAACGTAATTATGTTTTTTGCATTTATCTAGGTCCTTTTACGAAGGATCCGTGATTTTGCCAAACTGAAAGGTCTTTTTCAGAAAAATAGATGAAATGATCTAAATATAATTATACGTCTTTTTCATTTATCTAGGGTCATTTCAGAAAGGATTCGTAATATAACAAGGTGCCGACATATGGCTAGCCTCCCTACTCAGAAAACTTGCAAGATTTAATATATAATATTATTCTAAGGCAGTTCGATTCATTATTATAACTATAGCTTGTTATACATTTTTAGGCTTATGTTTCACACGTCAGTAAACTTAGTTTTTTTTGCTAAACTTTATCACACTTATGATGATAAATTTTATTACCATAAAAGATATAACAAATCATATTTGTTTAATCTTTCATCAGGGACTTCGTGCCGTCTGCCATCGCGTTCCTCCTCAGGGGTGAGCGCGACGTCGTGAAGAACTTCCTGCTCCACACCTTGCAGCTCCAGGTGAGTCACTCGAACCTTGGAATGATATGTAAAGAACCTAGGAATTCCGGTTTATTGCTATGCACGTTCAGTTGAAATATAGTCGTGGACTCGTGGTGACGCTGTGGATCAAATTACACAAATTCTACTTTCACTTCGGTGGGATGGTAGGGGGTATGTGCACAGTATACCTCATAATGGCCTTTCCACAGAAACCAACAATTGTTCGAATAAATTCTCCAAGCAGATTGTGAGCCTTAGACTTAGACCTCTTGCTTTGATGTTGATTATTTTTGCATCGGAACTTGTTTCAAAAGCTTGTCTGCTTGAGCATTAGACAACAGAGAAATAGTGTACTTACAATTTAATGTAGTATTTTTCTTTATTTTTTGAGAAATTTTACATTGCATTATACTGATAGTATACGATGGGCAGTAGAAATCAGATCTTACACCCTTCTTTCTTATCTCTCTTTTTCCAATTACTATACATCAAAATTTCCTTTGTGTTTTTTCAGATATGAGAAAAATCTTTCCATTTGGGCTGTTTCACTTGGGTGGCGATGAAGTAAATACAGGTTGGCATGCTGCTCTTGCCTAATGGAAGACACTGTTAGTAGGAATGTAGGATGTTGCAACTTTTGAAAGTGAAGCAATTTTCTTCCAATTAAAAACCTACATGAGAGAAACATCTTATTTATAGGAAGTGTGGAAGACAATCTTATGTGTATCCAATAATGCTTTTACCTAACAGAGCTGGCTGCATCATAACTATAATTTAGGTTCCTTTGCGAATCAGTTTAAATTCTAAGCTGTATGTGCCTTTAAAAAATCTGTATGCTATTTTCCAGAAAACATAACTTGATCCTGCGAAATTGCCACATAGATAGGTTCCTACCAATTCAGTAGACTTTTTTTTGTAACTGACAAATACATGACGATTGATGTGGCTGGTAGCACTTCTTCTGTTTGCTGAAATGGACATTGCCGTATTTTTTTTCCATGTATCAGCAGTTCACCGCATTGGTAATTAATACAGTATCGTGCATTTGTGCTAAATACATGTTGATACATAAATGTTCTATTGTGTTATTGGATGTTTTTTTTTGTCCTAAATTTTTTCCCAGCCTCATCCTAATATCCATCTCAGGTTGCTGGAATGTAACACCCCATGTGAGGCAGTGGTATGAAATGTTATCTGTGCACTAGGTTTTGTAGACGGTTTATCGATCTTCTGCTAGATGTTGCCTTCCTTTTATTACTGAACACCACCTATTCCAGGCTTGATGAACACAACATGACTACAAAGGATGCTTACAAATACTTCGTGCTGAAGGCTCAAGAGATAGCGATTAATCTTAATTGGATTCCTGTAAATTGGTCCGCCCTTTACACCCTTCCTTACTTTTCTTTTCTTTTTTATAAAAGAAATGAGCTTTTTAAAAAAATTTGTGGCATGCTGCCATCTTCATCCTGCAGGGAAGAAACCTTCAACTCATTCAAAGAAGACCTCAATCCTCTAACTGTAGGTTTCTGCAGGTTTCTTCATCCTGCAGGGAAAAAATACTTCCTGCAGGTTTCTACTCCAATCCTGGAGGATGGAATGGAGAAAGGGAAGAACTCCAATTCTGGCTTAGTGCCGTCATTATTCTTAATTCAAAATTTCTAAATTGCACATGAGCAACCAATTTACTGATCCAGCTGTTAATTTGGCTTGCTGTTGAACCAAATCGAAAGAAAGAAAAAAAAAAGAAACTGCCTCCGGTTTGGGCAGATAAAAATGGTTTTCCCCTTCAGCAAAAGTATTGCATTGCACTGAAGATTATTAGTTAAGAGCATCTCACTGAACTTATTATGTTTATGAGCAGTAAGTAACTTAACTGCTTAAGGCTTTCACTCAGATTTCTGAGGCTTCTGGTTGCTCTCCTGCCACAGCCGACCACTGCAGATGTACCTCTCAACTCTTGTTTTCTGAAAAGGATGTGCTGAATTGTGCAAGTGTATATTCTTGCAGGCGGCACACGCATATATAGATTTGACCATGAATGCTAAACTGCGACAAAAATGTCTCCACTCCAAGGACCGAGGCACAGGTATATTCTATAGATGAATTCAGTGCTAATAGTCACAGCACATCTTATTTTCACGTCCTGGTTGTTCTTCGGTTGGAGGTGGGGCTTTCACGGAGCTAGGCCCATTTTATCCTAGAGGAGATGGCAGAGGCCTCATATTAAACAAGAAGTCGAACAAAGGTTGAATTTTTGGTTGTCATCTCCCCATCCCATGTTTCACTGAAAGAATAGGGTAGTTCTTGATTCTAAGTTTGTTGTTTTATCTTTACTATTGCAGTGTCCAATCTTCTATTTGTCGAATCACCGGCTGGAGTTGGATGGTCCTACTCGAACACATCATTGGATTACAATACTGGAGATGAGCGGACTGGTAAGTTGTTGTGATCTTGTGTACATCTTGAGGAACTATTGGCCTGAAAAGGTTGATCTGACTGTATGTATGCAGCTAATGATATGTACAGATTTCTGTTGGGATGGTACATGAAGTTTCCAGAGTACAGATCAAGAGAGCTATTTCTTACTGGAGAGAGCTATTCAGGTAAAAAAGTATTTCAAGTGCAAGTTATTTTTTACAAATTCATTTTTAATTTGCTCGTCTTGCATAGAGAGTGGTTTGTTTATAAATAATAATGCAGGGCATTATATACCACAACTCACCGATGTACTTCTCACCCATAACGAGAAATCAAAAGGTTTCAAGTTCAACATCAAGGGAGTTGCTGTAGGAACTCAAAACACAATTTGGTTAAAGTTTTATGGAATTATCTTTTTCTTCTTACTAATTTTAAGTCCAACATGCGCTTGGATAGATTGGGAATCCGCTCAAGCTTGATAGGGATGTCCCTGCCACCTATGAGTACTTCTGGTCTCATGGCATGATCTCCGATGAAATATTTCTGGCAATCACCCACGCTTGTGACTTTGAGGATTATACCTTTAGTGATCCTCACAATGAGAGCAAGTCATGTAATGACGCCATTACGGAGTCAAATGGCATAGTTGGGGAATATGTCAACAATTATGATGTTATTCTCGGCGTCTGCTACTCGTCAATTGTCATGCAGGAGCTACGGTTGCGGAAATATGTATGTTTGCTCCCTCATGAGTCACAATGTTATACTTCAGAGCCTTTGATTCCTGATATGTACCTGGTTTTTTGTCCAACACAAGTGACTAAAATTAGTGTAGGAGTGGATGTCTGCATGACTTATGAAAGGTACTTCTATTTCAATATTCCGGAAGTGCAGCAGGCTCTTCATGCCAATAGAACGCATTTGCCATATGGCTGGAGCATGTGCAGTGAGTAAGTATTTCTATTGCTACTTATGCCAATTATATTTTTTGGCCCTTCCATTATCATCGGTCCTTTCGCCGCCATTTTAGATGCTGCTATAATTATGGTTTGATTTTTAACTATGACCCTCTCCAAGAAAGTTTCGTAAAAGACGACTTCAAATGGAAGTATTAATGGTTGACGAAAGTTACTAACTTGCTATAAATAATTGTTGTGATGTGTAGAGCTGCCAAATATTGTTAGAATTAGAAATGAGAAATAGTAAATGAATAGGTTCCTTTGCAACTACAATGAGAATGAATCGAAGACAACATTCCTGAAGTTATACGGGAAATCCTTAATCGTCTCAGAGATTAGATTATTTTTAATGATAAACAATTGCAATGTTACTTTATACACTTGTTTATGTAATCAACGATATAATAACTCTATGTATCTTTCTTTTGTGATTCTATCATAATCACATCTTACTACACTTGATTACCAAAACATATAACACCTTTTGCTTATTTGAATTTATTACTAAATATTGCCGTAGCGTTAGCACGGGCATTATGCTTTATTTTTAATGATAAACAATTGTGATGTTACTTTATGCACTTGTTTATGTAATCAACAATATAATAACTCTCTGTATCTTTCTTTTGTGCTTCTATCATAATCACATCTTACTACACTTGATTACCAAAACATATAGCACCTTTTGCTTATTTGAATTGTATTACTAAATATCGCCGTAGCGTTAGCACGGGCATTATGCTAGTGTTAGTTATGATAGAATAGATTTTAAACCTAACAGCCCTGCATTACCGCTAACACGTAAGTGTCCTATTCTTGCCGAATATTTTTTTCTGAGTGCCTGGCAAATGGGCCCAGGAGACAGAATTGGGGAGGTCCGGCCCAACCGTGCAACTTGTCGCAGCCCAAACCGAGCCCACAAACCCATCGCGGTTAGCCTCGCGCCCCCAAAATGGAAGAACTCTCAGACCAGTGTTTATAGGATTCAAATTTTCCCAAATTTATGAATCATAAGTTGAAAATTCTAACTTCACCAGATTCGTGAAGTTGAAGCTGTGAGTATATTAAGAGTGTTTAAATAGATCATCTTATTTACATTTTAGACCAAAAATATAAACTTAATTCACTTTATTTTAGCCTACAAATTTTAGATTTCAGGTGAAATTGGAATCTAGAGCTCTACCAAACAGATCTTTAAAACTTAGAAGGGCATGTCAGCTATCAATAAGATGCACTCAGGATTTTAATGATGCCAATAAGAGATGAAGATGTTGCCTATTATTTAGCGTATAATTTTAGATGTATTTTATATTATTTATATTATTATATAGATAATCTATTAATTACACTAAAGATCGTTACATACAAGTACATAGGTAGTCTATTATACAAGTTGTGAACAAAGGTCTATACAGGTATTGCAAAACCGTTGAAAACCGGTTGGTTTTTGCGAAAATGACCATTTCGAGCCGGTTAGCAATTTAAAACCGCTTGATAAACCGTGGAGTTCAAATGTAAATTTAAGTTTTGAAAAATATTTAGAAAAAAATGTTAATTTTTAGGAAATTTTTGTGTGAGGTCCTGAGGCAATGCTAATAATGCTATAAAATTTTTAGATGATTATTAGACCTGTGAATTTTTAAAAATTCTGATAGTGATACCATTAGAATATATGCTCTTTAAATTTTTTTTCTTATTTTCTAGGTGCACAAAATGAAGTCTACTGTTTCTAAAACTTTTTTGTGATATTCTAATGTAATTTTAATGATGTTGTAAATTCTTAGATGATGATTAGATATGTGTATTTTTTAAAAATTCTGAAAGTGCTACTATCATTGTATATGCTCTTTGGTTTTTTATTTTGTATGAGCACTAAATGAAGTCTAATATTTCTAAAAATTTTAGTACATGGTCCTTTGGCACTAGTTATGGTTTCATTAAAATTTCGTAGAATAAATCTTTATATATATATATATATATATATATATATATATATATATATATATATATATATGAAGTTTTTTCAGATTCTGAGTATATACTCAATATCTAATATACCACTTAAATAAACGCTTTATACTCTTTTTATTTTTGGTATACTCTAATAATAATTCTAAGATACCTAATACAATATGATTAAAAATTTTCATCGATCTCTTTATTTTTTGCTACATACCCTTTTCCATATGTATAAGGAATATGTAAACAAATTATGCTATAAAGGATGGATTTTAATGAAATTTTTATGGAACTCACTTTGAGTATCTTATAATCTTTATTAGAGTATACTCAAAAGGATAAAGAGGTATAACAACATCATTTAAATGGTATATTAGAGGGGAGTACATACACCCAGAGTATGGAATCATTTTCCTATATATATATATAAATCTGATAGTATTTTTGTTCTTTTTCATTAATTGTTGTTTTGGATTTTTTAGGAGCAATAAATCATTTCAAAAATTATTTAAATTTCTCTGATGTGTTTCATAGATTAATTATGATTTTATAATTTTTTGGATTTTTTAATTTTCCTTCGGTGTGCTAAAAATAAAAAATCGCTCAAAAATCGATGAAAATAGCTCAAAAATTGAAAAACTCGTCCGAAAATTGGTAAAATCACTCAATTTTTATTTTTTCCCAACGTTGTTTGACCACCGAGTTTAAAAAAAATGAATTCAAATTTCTTCAGTTTCTACTTATTTTCGCTTGATTTTTACTGATTTTTGAAAAAAAGGTTTTTACAAATTAAAAAAAAAAACAGTTTTTGAACCCCTGGTGGCTGGGTCTATACGACTGGACGAGCCCTCCTCTCCTCAAGATCACATTTTTCTCTCGCTCCAGTCCCACTGCTCGATTTGGGAAATTCTTGTCTCCGTCATCACCACGCCACGGGCTTCCTTCCCGCCAAGAATTTTGCGTAATGTGGGTGTTTATTATCTCTTGAGATTTACTTATCTATAGGTGTCGGTTGTTTTATTTCGCAATCGATTGCTCTCCTCCTCCCTTCTCGCCTGTTCTTGCAAGTTTTTTTCCTTTTCTTTTTCCGAATCCAGAGTTGCGGTGCGCGACTCTGTTAAACCCTTCTTTCTTTCGCCAGAGATTATTTCTTTCTTCCTTGCCCGGTCTCAAAAGATTACTGATCTGGTTCGGTTTCTGTGATGCGTGGTTTTGATTTCTTGTTTAGAGAGAGCAGGGAGGAAGCGGGGAGGGAGATCGATTAGGAGGAGGCCATGGGGTGTTCTGCTCCAAGCCAAATTCGCCGGGCGGCAGCCAGACGATTATTACCACAATCAGTGCAGCAATGCCACACCGAGAGGGCACAGTCGCTTCGCCAAGTTCGGCGACGATTACCATACCCTAAAGCAGGTGAAATCAGTCGGTTTCTTCTTGTGCATGATTCCGGTTCTTGCTTTCTTGCATGTGCATCGTATGCGTTGCTGCCTAGCGCAGCGATATGAATGGACCTTGTGGCCTTGTGTGTTGCTTCAATTGGCTGGAAATAGTTGTGTGATGCGTGGGTTGTGATTTGATTCAGGCTTGTTGATGCTCGAGTTAAATGGAAGTGGGCCAGTTCATGTGTTTCTTGGTTCAAGAATTTAGTGCATGCCTAATTCTCTGTACAAGAATCTTAGATTGTTTATGTGCTGCAAAGTAGGCGTTCTATTTACATTTGATAATCCAAAGTATGAAGTTTTGCAATTGTGCCCTGATTCTTGAAGTAAATATAAAATCCTTGATATGTTATGGTACTGTACTACTGTCGATTGCCTTATTGTTTTGTGGGGAATGCATTTTGTGAACAACTAATTTATATTATGTATCTTGCAGATGAAGTTATATTTCTATAGCTTCTTCTGGTCCCATTTAGCACGTATGACATAACACATCCTTTGTAACTTTGATAATTCGATTTAGTTACACTGAAATAGTGAAATATGTTGTCATCTTGTTTCCCTTCTTAATCTAGGTGACTGATGCTCTTGTGCACGCTGGACTGGAGTCCTCAAATATGATTTTTGGGATTGATTTCACAAAGAACAATGAATGGACAGATTTGTTTCTACTTGATCAGTAAATTACATCCAGAATTGTCACTGCTCTTTCATTTCTTTTTCTTTTTGTTGTTTTTTCTTCCAAAAGAACTAACAGTTACTGTTTTTAATCAGACAAAGTGTCCTTTAACAACCGGAGCTTGCACGCAATGGGATATACTCTAACGCATATGAGCAGGCTATATCCATCATAGGGAGAATGCTCGCATGATTTGATGATGACAACCTAATACCAGGCTTTGGATCCGGCGATGGTCAGCCTGTCAATTCATAGCATGTATTTAGATAAGGTTTTTGGTACATAAAAATGATAAATATATCACAATATGCTTTTCATGCTACAGCTACTACTCATGATCAGAGTGTATTTAGCTTCTATCTTGACAACTGACCATGTGATGGCTTCGAACAAGCACTTGACTAATACAGAGAATGGTTCCACAACTTCATTTGGCTGGTGAGTGCATCACCTTTTTGTTTTAAGCTTTAAATAAAACATATTAATATTCATTTGGGCTTTGGCTGATATATATTGATTGCTCTCAATAGGTCCCACTTCATTTGCAACTATATTGAGACAACTATTGGGATTGTGGATAGTAGTGGTGGCCAATATCATGTCCTGCTTATAAATAGTAGATGGACAGGTTTATTCTTGTCCTAGTACTCTGATTTTGAGGACTCTACTAATTCTTTGTAAAATAATTCTTGGTTTAAAGAATTTGTAACTTAAATAAACTATATTGTTCTTGTTATGCTTTCTTGGCAAGTTTGCACAGGTTACACGTAGCATTGATGGGGGGTGTCGACGATCGGGATCGCCTCGACCGCAAATGTGAAACAGGTTAGTGTGAATGAGGATCCAAAACGAGCCACGCCAACTGAGAACGGATGTTGGTCGGGCGAGATGACAACGAGCGAGACACGGATTATATCGGTTCGAGCCCCGTGAGGGTAATGTACTTTACTCCAATCTTCTCCCGAGGCGAGAAATTCACTATCCTTGAGTACAGAGGTGGTTTACACCGAGCTTGAGTGTTCGCGCCATGGCTATCGGCCCTATTGCTTGTGCGTTGATGTCGTGGTCCTTTGCCAACTGCTTCAGTGATTTTATACGGAGATTGGCGCCAACGACACTCTTTAAAATTTGTGATTCACTTTAATACTTTATGATGCCCTCGACCCTAATCACATACACTCGATGGACCCACATGTCATAGACACACCGCTAAAACCAACGAATTGAGTGTCACCGACTAATTTTTCCGATTTTATACCCTCATGGTCATTACTAAAAACGTCGAGAAATCCACGGAGTAGAGCATGGTGCGCATTGAGGACGTACTACAACCGTTCTGGATCTGACACCCACGTCCGCCTTAACTCCAAGATTCCCGGACTTGGTAACTGTCGAGTAAGCGGACACCTTCAAGTCAAGGTCGAGGTCGTGCGGAGATCACGCGGCTTAGGTCGTGGTCGGAGTCCCATGCCGCCAAATTTCGAGCCGGGACCTGCTGGACCGGCGTTGACTGTCGAGATTCTCGGCCCCGACAAATAGCCCCGAGGCTCAAGGTCATGGCAAGTACTTGAGTCGATCTCGAGCTTCTCGTGAATGGACAAAGGGGACGGTCTTCCGAAACTCCGAACTCAAAGTCGAGGCCTGACGGAGACTCACGAATGGGTTTTGGTGTCGTTACACTTGGCGCCTTTATCTTCATAATTTTGGATGGACACGACGAAAGCAAGGGAACCGCTCTGCAACGCTCAATCTCGCCGCCGACCCTTTAATTGCACTGCCGAATCGCTCGACCAAGATGCCTTTTGAGATGCCCTAACCTCCAAATAGCTGCTCCGGCTTATAAAACCCGAGCCTATTGCAACTTCGAAGAACTCTCGACCTTCTTGCAATTTTTTCCTCCTAACTCCTCACTCGAGCCCTTCTTCTTCTGTCGACCAAACACAACTGCCATGGCCAAGCTCAGAAAGATTTCCTTGTCGGCGCCGAGGATGAAAGAGCTCGAGAGCCTCGACCATCGACCCAAAGGACGGCGGCCGCTGCGAGAGATCGAGCCATAGCCACGGACGACGAGCTCGTCAAGACGGAGCACTACATGCTCTTCGACTTTATGGACGCCGGAGAGCAACTTCCTTGTAGTGCTTCGCCCAATGCGAGATCGAGCTTATCAATATGGTGCCCAATTCCATCATTCTCCTTTCCATCTTCTTCTCATCTCATGCGAGGGGTTCCTTGGGATTCTTCCCACCCCTCTCTTTTCTTTTCGCTTCTTCTCCATATTCCGCGACCGAGAAGGACCCCGTGGTCGGATGCTTTACTTCCTACGCGCGGGGCTCCTTGGTCCTTCCTCAACCGATCACGGACTCCTCGCCCATGGACCGAGTGTGGTTCTACTCAAGATGGGTGAAGACGGGCTACAAGGCATTTATTTAAACCCCATCACTGTGAATAAGGCACTCGGAGGCGACAACTCGAGATCGACCAGAGGCCATCGCCACCATCCACATTCTGTCTTCGCGTGGCCTCATCGGGCGTGCCATTGCTAACGACTTTCGAGGAGCCGTGTTCCTTTGCGGAAGAGGATGCACCCGTTCTTCGAGATCAAAGGCCGTGACGACCTCACCCATGAAGGGACGCCTGTAAATCTTTCTACTCAAGCTTGCTCGAGTTTTGATCCTGGGTTTCTTTGACTAACTTGTCTCTAGCAGCCGCCGGGAGTCCCGATCGCCGCCAGATGAACGAGATGTTCAGAAGGCAACAAGACGACTACACCGTCGATGACCCCGTTTCGAGGAACGTGCTGTGTCGAAAAGCCGAGATAAGCCGCCCTGGACCAGGTCTCTTGGTTTACATACTCCTAGGGCCTTCCTTGATCCATCGACGCGCTCGCAGGACAATCAAGAGTTGTCCGAAATGGCAAAGAGGATGCTGCCTCTGCCCGGGGCAAACAAGGGCAAGAAAATGAGCAAGAAGCCACCGGACGGAAGCAAGCAAGAAGGTTCAAGAAGCAAAGACGTCGAATGGGGCGATCGACAATGGTGAGTTTCCATGGTCGAGCCCCCAAGTACTTTGCTCGTGCTCTTTCGCTTCGACATATCTTTTTCCTCGCAGCAGCCAGAGGCCATGCTGCCGCCAGACTTCGACGGAGGACTTGAGTCACCATGCCTCCGAGGTTCGAACCCGAGGCTCTCGAGGAAGGGACGCCACCTTCGGGACGCCAGACCTCGCCACCCAGTGAGGCGAGAGGTCGCAAACCCTGCACGCCGCTATCTTTTCGCTACCAAATCTTCCCTCACCTTTAGCTTAGTATTCTTTTTGTCATGAGACTCAAACTCAAATTTTGCCCTCTTGACCATGGCTATTGTCTGTGCATAGACCGAGTTCGAGGAGGAGGAAGAGGAGACCTCCTACAAAGCTAGTCCCCCGCCCGAAGCAGGTGGTCGCTTCTCATCGACCCATAGGGCTGGTCGACTGGTGAGTTCGACCAAGGAGTCGACGACCCAGTGGAGGACGAGGTCTCGACCATGGTCAGCGAAGGCGACGTGGTTGACACTATGGACACCGAGGCCAGCGGCGGCCCGCCTGAGGTCGCTGCAGAGGATGACGCTCGGGATGCCTCGGCCACGGCGGCTGAGGCCACCCAAGCTGCTCCTGCCGAGGCCGCCACAACCGTCGAGGTCCTGGGCGCCCACTGCCGAGGCCGAACACGCTTCGCTAGGACAAGCACGTATATGCGCTACTGATGACTGTGTCAGACTCCACGGGAAGGGACTAGAGATGCCCCGACCATGAGGACAAGACCAATGCACCACGGACCGAGCCCGAGGGCGGTTTGAGCCTCCCGAGGGAGCAAATGAGTGAGGTCGCCCGTGGTGCTGAAGGCCTTGCCTACAACCAAATGCACGGCAATGGACAACACCGCGGCCAGGTCGCTGGAGCAGTTCGTTGAGTACACTCACAGAATCTTCAAGGCCGACTTAGCTGTGCACGAAGTCCCTTACGCCATTGTCAATCTTTTAGCTCGAGTCTTCCTCTTCTTGGTTCTCGACAAGGGCCGGGTTAATCTTTGAACCCCGCAGCCATCGGCTCAGGGCCCAAGGGTCGCAGGTCTCAGACTCACGCCGACGCCACCAAGATCTTTCTCTCAGTGGTGGAAGAGCAGAGGCGCAGCTGCCTGCTTATGGAGACCTTGGAGGTCGAAAGCAGAGGTTACACGGACGGCAAAGCAATTTCACTACAAAGGAGGTTGCCCTCCGCGAGGCGATGAAGGCGCCGAGGCCTCCCCACATCCGAAGCTCCAATGGCCATCGCCACCGAGCGTGACCATGCGCATAAGGCCGTTGAAGAAGAGCGCGCGCGGTCGGCCAAGGCGCCGACGCCGAGCGAGCCAAGACCGAGGAGTCAAGAAGGTCGCCGCAGATAGCCAGCCACTGGCGAGGCCTCCCCGAGCTCGAAGCCAAGGTCTAGGAGCTCGAGGAGAAGCTGGGTCGGACGAGCAAGGCGGCAAAAAGCGCCCTAGCCCAACTTCAAGAAGAGCGATGCCGCGCCGCCACCGAAGCCCTTCGACTCCAAGGCGAGCTGTCGACCTTAAGGGCCAAGGTTCGCCGAGCTCGAGCAAGAGAAGCTCACGTGCGAGATGGCTGACCTGTAGACAGGTTTAGATCTTCTTACCTGTATGCACTACTTTTTGTAAGACAAAAGTTTAATGGAACAATGATACGAACCGACGCTGGTGCGCCGCCAGAGGACGAAGTTCCTTGGCCGGAGATCGGATCAAGACGCTACCCGACGAGGAACTCGTCGTGGCAGCACGCGCCTGGGTATTGGCTATTTTCGGAGCCACCGCCTTAGATTAGTGTTGCGGCATCAAAAGCATGCCATTTTCTTTCCTTTCTTTCTTATTTATAATCACTAAACAGCTCACGCCACACCCAGCTGGTTACAGCTAGCAAAACTTCCAAAAATCTCGCACCCTATCTGATACTCATTAACCGCCCAAATCTAATCCTTCCTAATCTCCTCCCATGCATTTAACCGTCTCGATGCTATCTTTCTGCATGGATTTTCCTGCGGCTAGCGCTTTGTTGCAATGTCTTCTCACGCCTTGCCATTCGTTCGCGCTAGTTGCCTTTGTCATCGCCTTTGCCAATCCAACGTCGCGTCGGCTTTGAAGTATACCCGATCCAAACAGATTGCCCATATCATTACTTCTCAAAAACAAGCTTATCCTCAAGCTTGGAGTCAGGAAAAGAACGCCGGAAGGTGATGGCATCCATCCATGTGGCTTCCTCTGCCGGTTCGCCCGTCCATTGAACCAACAACTGACGGTGGCCCTGGACAAAACGGTGAGCTAAGATGGCCAACGGTTCTGGCTGGTCAGACTCCCCCGGAGTGACTAGAACTTCACTCAGCAGGTCCATTGGCTACGCCGGTGGTTCCCCATGAAACTCCTTGAGCAATGAAACGTGAAACACGCTAGGATGCGGCCGCCACCACAGTACAACCGATAAGCCACGTAACCGTCGCCAAGACTTGATAGGGTCCATAGAACTTTGGTGCCAATTTATGGTGTCTGTTGGAACGAACCGAAGCTTGATGATGCTTTTGAAGCTTCAGCCAAACCCAAGAACCCACGGCGAATTCCACCTTGCGATGACGCTGGTCATATCTCTGCTTCATCCAATTTTGCGCCTGTAGGAGGTGGTCTCTGGCTTGTTGTAACAAAGCATCTCGGTCTACCAAGGCACAATCCACCGAATCAATTATGGTGTCCCCTTGTTGGTGTGGAGTCAGTGGTGGGGGAGGCCTTCCATAAACCAATTCGAACGGCGTCATCCGAAGGGCTGTGTGAAACGAAGTATTCTAACAGAACTCAGCCCATGGCACCCATTGCACCCACTTAGCTGGGTTATCCTTGGCTAGACAGCGTAAGTACATCTCAATAGTGCGGTTGACCACCTCTGTCTGACCATCCGTCTGTGGATGATAAGCCGTGGACATCAACAATGTTGTGCCACTCCGTTTAAACAAGTCCTGCCAAAAGGCGCTGAGAAAGACCGGATCACGGTCAGACACAATGGACTCCGGTAGGCCATGCAGACGAACCACTTGGTCGAAGAAGAATTTGGCCACCATCGGAGCTGTCGCCGGACGGGAGAATGGAATGAAATGAGCATACTTGGACAGTCGGTCCACCACCACCAATAGAGCGGTCTTTCCTTGGGACTTTGGCAGGTCCGTGATAAAATCCATGGAAAGGTCAGCCCATATTTGATGTGGCACAGGCAGCGGCTGCAAAAGTCCTGCCGGGGAGAGATGGCTGGTCTTGCTTTGTTGGTATACGTCACAGCGACGCACATAATGCTCCACGGACGTGCGCTGTTTTTCCCAGAAATAGCCGGCCTGGAGGCGGTGGAAAGTCTTGTTCACTCCTTCATGCGTGAGGTCGTGGACGGAAGCAATGATCTTTGGCACTAACGGTGAAGAAGCTGGCACCACCAAACGGCCGTTGCGGAAGACGAGGCCGTCCTTGACCTCCCACTGGACGCTTAGTTGCCCAGGCGGAGGGACTTCGACCGGAGGTGTGGCTTCAGTCGGAGTAGTGGTTGGTGAAGCTGCTCGTGCCCCCAATAAGTCCTCCGCCCGAGTTGTGGCGCCTTGCCAGCGGTCGACCAACTCCTTAATGGCCGGTTCTTGGCGTAGCACATCCCGCCACTGATCACGTGTGATATCTTCTGGACAGGAAATGGCCACGCAATGCGGCTTGTTGGCGTGGACGCGAGACAGTGCGTCGGCCACCACGTTGTGACGCCCTGGCTTATATTCTACCTGAAAATCAAACCCCATTAGTTTGCTAAGCCAGTGCTGTTGGGGTGGTGTGATGAGAGCCTGTTCTAATAGGAACTTAAGGCTTCCGTGGTCCGTGCGCACGGTGAATGGATGGCCCCATAAATATGGCCGCCAGTGCCGCACTGCCTTGGACAACCCAATAAGCTCCCGCTCATATGCTGCCAACTTCATATGTCGATCCGCCACTATGATCAAATATGCAATAGGATGGCCGTGGTCTTTGGAGAACCGCCCAATGCTCGTGTTCGACGATCGCGACTCCACCACAAAAGGGGCTGTGAAGTCAGGCATTTACAATACGGGCGCCGACACAAGGACTTGTTTGAGGCGGTCGAAAGCTCCCTCCGCCGAATCTGTCCACACGAAACTATTCCGGCGAAGCAATGCGGTGAGAGGCTCCGCTATGACGGCGTAGTTCTAAACAAAACGCCGATAATACCCGGTCAACCCGAGGAATCCGCGAAGTGCTGATATGGACGAGGGCCGTGGCCAGGCGGTCACCGCTTGAAGCTTTTCTGGGTCGGCAGACACCCCATTGTGGGAGATGACGTGACCCAAATATCCCACATGCCCCTGCGCGAAGGCACACTTGGAACGCTTGAGGTAGAGGCGATGGAGGTGTAGACGATCGAAAACCAGCCGCAAATGTTCCTAATGCTCCTCCGTCGAGCGACTATACACCAATATGTCATCGAAGAAGACAAGCACAAATTTGCGCAAAAAATCCTGCAACACCTCATTCATTAGGGCCTGGAACGTAGATGGCGCGTTCGACAGGCCAAAAGGCATGACGAGGAACTCATAGTGGCCATGGTGTGTCCGGAAAGCCGTCTTGGCAATGTCATCGGCCACATTCGGACTTGATGATAGCCCGAACGCAGGTCCAATTTAGTGAAAAATCGAGCTCCCCCTAGCTCGTCTAGAAGCTCCTCCACCATCGGGACTGGAAATTTATCCTTGATCGTCCGCGCATTGAGCTCGCGGTAATCCACGCAAAAACGCCACGTGCCATCGGCCTTCTTGACTAGTAGGGCTGGAGAAGAGAAAGGCGATCTGCTAGACCGAATAATACCTTGTTTCATCATGGCTTCACACTGCTGCTCAATCTCGTCCTTCTGTCGGTAGGGATACCTATAGGGATGCACCACCACCGGATTTGTGCCCTCCGCTAATGGGATGCGATGGTCACACTGCCACGGTGGTGGTAAGCCTTGGGGTTCGGCAAATATATCTTCGTAGGCGTCCAACAGGTCCGGAATTGCTTTTTCTGCCTTCAACTCAGCATGCATGACTTCTGGCCGTGTTGGCCGTTGCATTCCTTGGAGTCTCACGGTCGAACCCAGCCATTCGAATTCCACGGACAGGTCTTCAAAGTTCCACTTGATGTTGCCCAGCGTTCTCAGCCACTGGACCCCCAATATGATGTCAAACCCATCAATGGGGAGGACAATGAATGTAGTCTGGAATGTCTGGCCTTGAACCTCAAAGTTGGCTGAGATTTTTCCAAGACAAGGTAGGTGCGTTCCTCCAGCCACGCGCACCTGTTGGGGCACTCCCTTCGCGGTCAGCATGTCAGTCGAGTTCCATGCGCCTTGGCGAACAACGTACGAACTCACGAAATTGTGAGTGCTTCCGCTGTCGATGAGCCCGAGCCAATGCTTGTCGCGCATGTGCACCATGACCTGCATAGTATTTCCATGTTTTGGTCCCAATGCCGCGATCATTGAGAGTGAAATGTCACCTTCCTGCTCGTCGACTGGTATATCATCTTCGCCTTCTTCTTCCTCTACCTCGAGATGGAATAAGTGCCTACATCTATGCCCTCTGGAGTAGACTTCGTCGCAGTTGTAGCAAAGTCCTTTCGCGCGTCGCTCCACCAGTTGGTCGGCCGTTAGACGCAGCCGACTTGGTATCGATGTGATATCGCCTTTGCGACCGGCCGCGAGTGTTCCGCGATTCTTTGTCAGTGCCGATGCCTCGCTTTGTAGTGTCGCGCCACTCCGGCCAGCCCCAGGCGCCCCATACGAGCGGCCCAGAGCCACGGCTCCTCCCCCAGGTGATCCTGTTGAAACTGATGCTTGCGGATTGAAGGTCACGGGAGTCGTTGTTCCTTGAACAAAAACGCCACGGCTTCGTCCAACGCCCGCCATGCTTTGAATTGCTCAGGCTATCCACGCTGCCTGCCGTGCTTCCGCTTCCCGCGCCAGGCCGATGGCCTCAGCCAAGTCCCGTGGACGCTCTCGGCGAACATCAGCACTTAGCGCCACCGACAACCCTGCTAGGAAGGTTTCAATCTGATCTGCTTGCTTCATCCTCGGTGTGCAGGCTAACAGTCGTTGATACTCCCGAGCATACTCATCCACCCCACTTGATCCTTGTTTGAGGTTCACGAGATCACCCAACGGCCCTACACTCGAATGCCGAGTGAAGCGCTGGATGAATGCCTCGGAGAATTCCTCCCAAGCAATCCATGGTTCATCCCTTTGCCAATTGTCCAATACTTCCTGAGCCTCTCCCGATAGATGAAGACCTGCAATCTCCACGCATTCTCCTCAGAACTGATGAACCCGAAGAAACGCCAAGAATCTGCAGAACCACCGGCGGATCATCTTGCCCATCATAATCAGGGAGATCGAACCGTGGAGGGCGAGGTGTCCACCGGCGATCCTCTTCTTCCCCTCGTCATGCGCCTCTTCTCCGTCCAGCCATGTGCTCCTCACGTCCCAAACAGGGCCGTCCGCCCCTCCATGGCGGAAAGTCTCCTTGCGGCCCAGCCATCCGTGCGTTGGCCACCAGATGCGCATTGGAGTTCTCGCCGTCTTCTGCAGATTCCACGGCCGGGTTCTTCCCCTTCAAAATCTTCATCATCTCCTCCATCATGCTCTTCATTGACTTCACCTCTGCTTCCAGAACGCCGACGCGCTCTTCTACCGGCGTGGCCATGGCACCAGGAGCGCAAGGCTCTGATACCAAATTGATACGAACCGACGCAGGGTGCGCCTGCTCGTATGCACGAGTTCCCGACCGGAGACCGGATCACACGTTACCCGATGAGGAACTCGTCGTGGCAACACGCGCCTGGGTATTGGCTGTTTTCGGAGCCACCGCCTTAGATTAGTGTTGCGGCATCAAAAGCATGCCATTTTCTTTCCTTTCTTTCTTATTTATAATCACTAAACAACTCACGCCACACCCAGCCGGTTACAGCTAGCAAAACTTCCAAAAATCTCGCACCCTATCTGATACTCATTAACCGCCCAAATCTAATCCTTGCTAATCTCCCTCCCATGCAGCTAACCGTCTGCATGCTACTGTTTCTGCATGGATTTTTCGGCGACAAGACGCTTTGTTGCAATGTCTTCTCGCGCCTTGCCATTACGTTTCTGCGCTAGTTGCCTTTGTCGTCGCTTCTTGCCAATCCAACGCCAGATCGGCTTTAAGTATACCCGATCCAAATAAGATTGCCCATATCAAACAACATCGCTTTTGGCGTATGAGCTAGTGTCTTTGTTCCGCTCAAGATTTTTCGATCAAGATATTCTAGTTTTTAATCGCACTTAGCCCTTTTATGCAGAGCGATCCTCGCCCGGCCATTTTGTGATCAAGGTCGAGCAACGCCGGCCTTGGGCGCAAGGTTAAAAACCTGCTAAAAGTCACGACCTCCAAGATCGAGAAGTAACCTACAGGAGGCACAACACAGGTGTATGAGGAAAAACTTAGGGTCAAAAGCGTTAGGGTCGTTTCTAGGTTAGACTTTTGAATCCCGGCCACAACTTGTGCCTTGCTCAGTGGTCCCAATTGCGAGCTTTGGTTCGAACCCTAGCACAGGGGGAACTGGGATGCGAAGAGATTCGATTTACAAGTAGCCCGACCACTGGGGGTGAATTTCAAGCTCGCAACGTTCGGACCAAGAGCAAGCGCGCTTGAATGCAGGTTGGATTGAAAGAGTTCCCGAACTCGAATCAGCACAAAGTGTGGAATGAAGAAAAGACACAAAGACCAACATAACAATTGAACAACAGCTTTATTGAAATTTGAGGTAGAGGTGTTACACATAGAATTTTCAAAGCTGGTCAATGTTCCATGAGCTAGAGAGCTCTCTGCCATCGGGCATCGCTAGCAGATAAGCCCCCGTGTGATCTATTGAAACAATTCTATAGGGGCCCTCCCACCGCGGGGATAACTTGTTGGTGTTGGACGAGCCTTGAATTCGTCTTAGGGCAAGGTCCCCAATAAGGAGCTCTCTAGGTCGTACCGATTGAGACGCATGTCTGCAAAGAGCTTGCAGGTAGTGCGCTGATCGTAGCAGTACACGGCATCTTACTTCTTCCACCAGAGTAAGGTCAAGGGACCGTTCTTGCTTGAGGTCGATCTGATCGACCGAGCTGACCCTAGCGGAGCCCAGCGTGACCTCTGGAGGTAGGACGGCTTCAATACCGAATACAAGCCGGAAGGGTGTGGACCCTGTTGCTCGGTTGACTGTGATACGAATAGACCATAATACGGTGGGAAGTTCGTCCACCCAGGTCTGGCCGTGTCGTTCGAGCTCATCTGATACTCGCTTTTTGACACCTTGAACAATCTGTCCGTTGGCGCGTTCTATTGCTCCATTGCTTTGCGGATGGGCCATCGAAGTATAGCATACTTTGGTGCCGATGTCTTCGCAATACTCCTGGAACAGTTCACTGGTAAATTGTGTTCCATTGTCAGTGATAATTCTGCATGGAACCCTATACCTGGTGACCACGAACAGGCGGAAGAACTTGACTGCCGCACGAGCCATGACGGTCGAAACAGGTTCGGCTTCGATCCACTTGGTGAAGGTGTCAATGGCGACGAACAAGAACTTCTTCCCATCGGCCGCCTGTAGGAAGGGGCCGAGGACATCTAGCCCCCAGGTCGAGAAAGGCCAAGCGAGTGGAATGGTATGGAGTGCGTAGGCTGGCTGATGCGACTTTCAAGCATGGAACTGGCAGGCTCGACAGGCGCAGATGATGTCACGAGCATCCTGGAGCGCTGTTGGCTAATAGAACCCCATACGGAAAGCCTTCCCGACTATGGTCCTGAAAGAAGAATGTGCCCCACAGAGACCTGAATGAATGTCGTTTAACAGATACTTACCCTCCTCTGTGGTAACACACTTTGTCAGGATTCCAGAAGTATTCCGACAGTAAAGCTTGCCGTCCACGAGCCTGTACGAGCTTGCCCGGCGCTTGATCCTGCTGCTCTCCGCGGGATTGGTCGAAAGCTCTCCCTATGCCAGAAAGTCGTGGATCGGCTCGGCCTACGAGGGAATACCTTCGATGAAGGCGATCGAGGCTCCTTGGTCGGAAATTGAAGGCGATGCCAGGGTCTCTAGGATTACATCTGGGGGAATTTCATCGTCGGACAACCCGAGCTTGGAGAGGAAATCTGCGCTGGAGTTGTTTTTCCTTGGCACATGCATGATTTCTAGGTTCTGAAACCACTTCTCCATCTTACGCGCTTCGGCTAGGTATTTGGCCATGGAATCTTCCGAGCATTGATAACCCTTGTTGAACTGGTTGCTGACGAGCTGGGAATCGCCCTTGACAATCAACCGGTGCACACCTAGCGCCTTGCAAGCTCTGAGTCCCGCCAGAGAGCCAGATTCGCCGCATTATTCGTCTCGAATCAAACAAACCACATACTCATCTGTCACCACAGGGGTGAGAATGAGGATTCCATCCTGCGCTTGAAGGATCTTGAACCATCGGGCACATGACCCAGGGCTTCTCCTCCTCGACCTCGAGCTCGAGAGCCGGCTGCGATGTTCCTTTCGACCACGAAGTCGGCAAGCACTGCGACTTAATGGCCCGTCAGGCGCCCACTTAACCGGACGTCAAACACAGCCAGCTCCATGGCCCACTTGGCGTTGCGACCTCCTGCCTCTGGGTTCCTCAAGATCTCCCCAAGTGGAAAGTTGCTCGGGACGACCACGGAGTGAGCCTAGAAATAATGTCAGAGCTTGCGCGAAGCCATGAGGAGGGCGACAAGAACTAACCACGGACTGGGGTAGCGCTCCTTTGGCCCATGGAGAACCTCGCTGACGTAGTAGATCGGGTGCTGCTGTCATTGCAGCATCCCGCCGCCACCGTGACAGCGTTAATAGCTTGGGCGGTGGCTGCAAGGTAGAGCAGCAATTTTTCGCCTAGTTGCGGAGTTGTGAGCAGGGGTGGGCTTGACAAGTATACCTTCAACTCGTCGAAGAACCGCTGTGCTTCGGGCGTCCACTCGAAACTCCCTTGCTTGCACAAGGCTCTGAAGAACGGCAACCCATGCTCGCCAAGCCTCGAGATGAACCGGCTGAGGGCGGCCATACGGCCGGTGAGGCATTGCACCTGCTTAACCGAGGTCGGGGCTGTCATCTTCTCAATCGCCTCGATCTTCTCCGGATTCGGACCAACCCCCGAGCCCCCGATCATATAGCCGAGCACCTTTCGACGGCAACACACGCACTTCTCCTGTTGAGTTTTATCCTGTGCTTGTTCAAGTTGGCGAAGGTCTCCTCAAGGTCTTGAACGTGGTTGTTTTCAGAGGAGCTCTTGACGATGATGTCGTCCACGTAGACCTCGAGGTTGCGGCCGATCTGAGGGTCGAATGTCTTGGTCATCAGGCGCTGGAAGGTCGCACCGGCATTGCGGAGACCAAACGACATGGTCGTGTAGCAGTAGGTCCCGAACGACGTGATGAACGGCGTCTTGCTTTCGTCACCGACCGCCAGCTTGATCTGGTGATACCCAGAGTAGGCATCCAGGAAACTTAGCATCCTGGCATTCGCGGTGGAGTCGACGATCTGGTCGATGCGTGGGAGGGGGAAGTTGTCCTTCGGGCATGCTAAGTTCAACCCCGTGTGATCCACGCACATCCTCCACTTCCCACCTTTCTTCTGCACAATGACGGGATTGGCCAACCATTCGGAGTAATCGATCTCACGAATGAAGCCGGTCTTCAGCAGCTTGTCGAGATTCTCCTTGATTATGGCGACCTTCTCGGGAGAGAAGCGTCGCAACCTCTGGCGCCAAAGTAGGCCGCCGCCGCACTGCGATCAGTGGCTCGACCACCTCCCTCGGGACACCTGGCATGTCCGTCGGCTCCTAAGCGAATGTCCTTGCTGGCGCGGAGGAAGGTGACGAGCTCGAGTTCCTATTTGGAACTCAGCTCGGCCGAGACGTGGACGCACTTGGACGAGTCGCCTTCTTCGAGCGGCACAGCCTTCGTCGCCCCGCTAGGTTGGATGACCGCCTTCTAGCAGGCGACCTTCGTGGTCGCCTCAGGGCCCTGCTGAGGCAGCATGCCGGCGAGAGCCAAGGCCTGGGTCTCGCAACCGTGCGCAGCCTTGAGGTCGCCCCGCACAGTTATGATGCCCTTGGGGCCTGGGAGCTTCATGCAGCGGTGGTTGTAGTGGTTTGCTGCCATGAACTTGACAAAGCTGGACGCTCGAGGATGGCGTTGTAGGGAAGATCGCCTTCGACCACCTCGAAGGTGACCAGCTCGGTGCGGAAGTTGTTCGAGGCGCCGAAGGTGACAGGCAGGACCACCTTCCCCAGATGAGTGATCGAGCTTCCAGGAACGATCCCAAAGAACGAAATCGCGTTATTCTTGACCTTCGACCGGGGAATCTGCATCTGGTCGAGCGCGCTGGCCAGGAGCAGGTTGAGGGAACTACCCCCATCGATCATGACACGCCCGACCATGGTGTTGCTAATGGTCGGGGTCACAACCAGGTAGTCTTGAGATCTTTGGACATACCTTGGGGGGCATCCTCCCGCGTGAAGGTTATCGTAGCCCCGACCCACTTGCAGGGCTGGTCCGCGGGCTTCCCAACGGTAGCCTGATAAACTACACGCGATGCATCCGTGATCTCGCGCCGAGATTGATACGCCGACGAGCCACCGAAGATGACGTCGATCCGACGGTCGCCCTGCTGGAAATCTAGGTCGAGGTCGGCCTGGTCCGCTTCGGTGTTGACCCTATCGGGCTGATCTCCCTCTTTCAGGAGTGTGGGCATCTCTCCGCGCCCATCGTAGAAGGCCTCCAGCTTGTTCTGCCAAGCTCTGCAGCTCCGCAGGTCGTGGCCCAGGGCCCTGTGGAATAAGCAAAATTTTTCCTCATCGAACCGAGGTCGCCCCTCAGGATCCTATGGGCGGCCGTCGGTCTGCCGAGACCCAGACCGGCGGTCCCCCTGCTAAGGTCAGCGCGGCGCCTGTTGAGGTCGCAGCCGATTTCGTTGAGGACGGGACACCTCTTGGGCTGGATCTCGTATCTCCATGACCTCGCAGTGGCCGTTTGCCGAAACTACCTGCGGTTGGCCATCGCCATGCTTGCGGTCCCTCTTCCGCTTCTTGGTGGTCGAGCCCGAGTCGACGCTCTTGACGTTGGAGGGACTAGCCTCGCCCGAGTTGATGCCGAGCTTACCTTGGTCGTAGTCACGCTTCCAGCGAACCGCGTCGTTCGCGTCCGCGTAGCACTCCGCCATGCGAAACAACTTGCCGACGGTAAGCCTTATCGTAATCTCCAGGTCTTCGGTGAGGTGCCGGCCGCGGACGCCGAATTTGAAGGCCTTGATCGCGGCCTCGTCAGAGACACATGGAATCAGGTTCCTCGTGCGGATGAACCATCGCACGAAGTCGCGGAGGGGTTCATTCTTCCCCTGGATAACTCGGTCCAGGTCCTTCTCCCTACTGGGCCACTCGTAGCAACTCTGAAAGTTGGAGCGGAGGGCGTTCTGAATTTGATGCCACGAGCGGAAGGTGTCGGGCTTCTGGTTGAAGAGCCAGGTGCGGGCGGCACCGTCCAAGACGGTTGGGAGGTAGTTGGCCATTACGTCCTCGTCTCCCCCGACGGCCAAGATCGCGGTGGTGTAGATCGACAGAAACTCATCGGGGTTCTTTGTCCCGTCGAACCGCTCGATCAAGGCGGACTTGAAACGAGCCAGCCAGCGCACCCGTCGAAGGTCGTTGGAGTACGCCGCGCAGCCGTAAGCCGGAACAGGGGCGCGCCTAGAAAGGTGATCGCCGCTGCTGGAGTCAGAGTCGTGATCGCCTCGGTGACCCGACCTACGACCACGCCAGTCGTGGCGACGGGCCCGAGCATCGCCCGGGAGGTACTGCAAGCGCTCATGGACCCAGCGATGCCTTGGGGGGACGTCAGGGGAAAGGCCCGACATGCTGCTGCTAGAGTGAGAGTTGCTGTAGGCCGGCTATCGCCGTACACCCTCCAGAGTCGTATTCGGGGAACGACGGCCTGCCATGAGTACGGATGATCTCGGATTGCCGACGACGGAGACCAATGGGGGCCGGCGCTGCTAGGAACCGCCACTCTTCGTGGAACGGACCCGAAGGGCGGCCTTGGTGCTTCGCGACAAGACAGCCGAGAGCGGCCTTATTGAGCTCAGATGGGAGAGTTTCGGCGAAAAGGCCCGACCTCGAATCCAAGCGGGTTGGTCATGACGCGGGCGATCGCACGGAGGCGCTCGCCTGATTGAGGGAGCTTGGAGCGTCCTGACGATGTTCCAATCTTCTCGCGCTCCTCTCGCCAGAGGGCGGTTATGGCCTAGCTGATGGCGACTTGGGCCATCCGTGAAAGCATCTTGAGGGTCTTGATCAAGCCCCCTTCCTCCACGCTCGTGCCATGGCTAGCGACCATGAGAACAAGCTGGTCACGCAGCGGCGGAGAGGGGGAGAACAGGGATGTGGAGCTTCCATGCTCGGGGACTGCATTCGAACCCGAGCTCACGAATGTCCTGCTGCGAAGGACGCCATACCTCGAAAGTCTTGAACTTCTTCCGAATGAGCAAAGCTTTCGGGCCCCACGGTGGGCGCTAGTTGTCGACGATAGGGATCGCCTGACCGCAAATGTGAAACAGGGTTAGTGTGAATGAGGAACCCAAAACGAGCTACGCTCAATGGAGAAACGGATGTTGGTCGGGGCGAGATGACAACGAGCGAGACACAGCGGATTATACTGGTTCGAGCCCCCGTGAGGGTAACAGCTCTACTCTAGTCTTCTTCTGAGGCGGAGGAATTCACTATCCTTGAGTACAGAGATGGTTTATAGCTCGAGCTTGAGTGTTCTGGCTATGGCTACTGTCCTATTGCTTGTGCATTGATGTCGTGTCCTTTGCCGATCTGCTTCAAGGGATTTTATACCCCTCACGGCCGTTACCAAAAACGTCCGGGAGAAATCCACAGAGTAGTGCATGGTGCGCATTGAGGACGTGCTGCAACCATCCTGGTTCTAACGCCCACGTCCGCCTTAACTCCGAGATTCCTGGACTTGGTAACTGTCAAGTAAGCGCACACCTCCAAGCCAAGGTCGAGGTCGTGCGGAAGTAGAATCCCCACTCCCCAAGCTCGAGGTCGTGCAGAGATCACACGGCTTAGGTCGTGGTTGGAGTCCCATGCCGCTCAGCCCCGAACCGGGGACCTTGTTGACCGCGCGTTAACCTGTCAGAGATTCCTCAGTCCTCGATAGGGGGTAATGGCTAGTTGAGTCCATAGGAAAGGGAGACTAGAGATGCCACTGTAAAAGCCAGGTAATAATAAGCATGATATTTCTGTGATTAAGATAGTTCATAATTATTAAGTTGTATCAACTAACATACTATCATATTGATCTCTACTCTTTCATTTCAATGCAAATGCGACAATTTTGCAGTGACTACACTTTGTCAATTGTAAAAATACCCCTCTAAAGTGCTACAGCACCGAGGGTATCTCGGTCCTTTACCTCTTGTGCCCACATGTCGCTACACTCTTGCTCATTGTCTAGTGGAGTAGGGTAGGCCAATTCTTGTGTGCAGTCTATGAACCGAGTCAGATCTAGCGGTGATGGGCGCCTAGAGGCCTGGATCTGACGGCTGTCGGATGAGGTGCCTTAATTCATTTCTTTGTGGCCAAAGAGCTGGACAGTGAGGGCCACCCTCACAATAGGACTTGTGATGTGAAGGCCGAACCCATGCATTTGTCGGAGGATTTGGCCGACTCCATCCCCCTCGACCGAGTATCTGCGGGCGTCAAGGCACTCTTCTTCAGGGTTTGCCAACCACCAGGCCTTATCCGCGCGTGGGTCGCTTGCCGTGGGCTTGGCCCAATTGGGGTTATGTCAGCATGCACGTGTTGACCTTGCGTGCGAACGTCGTTGGTTTACATTTGATTGGTGCCAAGGGCATGGTGGGCCGCATTGCACCTTCTTCTTGCACAAGGTGCATATCCACCGCTTCACGCGACACATGTTGAGCATCGAGCAGTCGCACGGGAAATGAATCAGTGCGAGCATGGGGGTGGATCCTAGTGGTCTCATCCACATCTTGTCGCTCCTTGTTAGTCGTGCCGCCTCACATCCGTGGCTACAATTTTTGGATCGAGACAGAGGTGAGGTGAGCGTTCTCTTCTATTCCCTTGCTCTTTCCTCTTGCTTGTTCTCTTACCCACTTCATCGTTGCCATAGGAACCATCGATGTTGCCGCCATCACTTGCTTTAGCACTTCGCTACGCCTCTTGTGGTTCCAGGGAATCGACTTCCTCCCCACCGCTGGTCCTCTACCACTATCGGCAGTGTTCGAGCTCGCCACCACCATCGTCAATCAAGACTGGATGACAAAAGGTGGGCACCCCGATTCGCGGTCCTCCAAGGATGATCGCCATGACTTCGGTTCATGGTCTTCTAGGGACAAGCATTGTGACCCTGATGCGTTGTTGTCTCATAGCAATCAGCTGAATACCTGTGAGCTACCTCCCCATCCTGGGTGCTCCAACACTAGTGCTCCCCAACCGCAATGGCATAGGGGGCTCTGAGCCAACGACAACCATGACTATGGTGCCAGGCCCTAGGACGACTCCGGGAGCCATGGCCGGGGTGCCGGCTCGATGTCTAGCACAGCATCGGGGAAGAGATGGAAAGGACTGGAGAAGAGAGTCCTTATGAACCACCTTGGGAAGTCATTGGTGACTCAAAGCTTTCTCGAGGGTCTCATTCGCAATTAGAAGATGGCACACATCGACTTGGTGCGCCGGCCTAGTGATGATGAGGGGCCACACGATTGTGACAACGAGACGGCAGTGTTTGTGGCGTACTTCGACGCTAGCCTCCGCTTCCTCTATGACAAATTCATTGTAGAGGTGCTCCGACTCTATGATATGGAGCCTCCCAGTTGACAGCCAATGCTATCGCTTGACTGGCCATCTTCTAGTGGGTTATGTGATCGAAATCCACTAGAGCGATGGCCCCCTTGTTTGCCTTTCTCCACGACGCCCGGTCCCAACCAAAGAAGCTAACTAATAGGGGGTACAGTAACTTAGCCAGCATCAACTTCCATGCCTGTCTGACGAGGTTGAGTGACTTTCTTGCCAATTCCACACGTACTAAGTGGTATTCAAACTGGTTGTGAATGTGGTTTTACCATCGCTACCAACGGGAGGGGTTCCACTGGTTCAGGCAGGATATAGACTTTGTCTTGTCCTCTTCAATCAAGATGACAACGAAGATGAACGGTGCCTGAAGATGCACAATATCCTCGGCAAGATGAACATGTGGGACCTCGCCGAGGAATTCTATATGTTATTACTTTAGCCTCTCTCCTGGCGGGGTTGGTCTATGAAGTTTGAAAGCATTCACGAGGACTGGAGCATGACTCCCATCCATCGGCTATGCCCCCCGAACGACTTAGTTATAACATGTTTAATGGGCCCCTTTTTAGGGTTTGTGCTATTTTTCTGCTTTCCTTCGCCATCTCATGCCATTCGTTGGCTTCGTAGGTGAGGTGCTGCTGTTCGATGAGGCGGAGAAAGGGGCCTATGTGTTCTTGGGCCCATACATCTCCAAGGAGCACACGGCCCAAGAAAATACCACCTAAGGAGGTCTTGCATCAACAGGGTGTGCGAAGCCCTTGGGTGGCCAATGCCTTTACGTTCGGCCTTTACCGGACAGTGCTGTGGGTTCGGTGCCCTCCGAATGCCTCACCCCATCTGGGGCAAAGAGGGGCGCCAAGCGAAAGGGGATGCTAAACCTGACCCCACGGGCCTACTCGCACCTCATATGTGCAAAGGAGCCCGACAAGGAGGAAGAGGAGGAAGGGCTCCTAGAGGAGGACCAACCAGAGATGCCTCCTCCTTCAAAGAAGGTGAGGGTCGACGCCCTGGCTATTGCCAAGGCGAGCAGCTTCCGCTATTTGCCGCCGCTTCTGACTATAGCTTGGGGTCCGAGGGTTCCTCGCCGAGGGTCTCCCCTTGTGCCACAAATGACCAGACCCCGACGTACATGGTTGGCCAGGATATACCAAGCTTGCACCTCATCTTTGATCCTCTCGACTTCCCGCTCATATCTCCCCATTGAGATTGTGAGGACCCATGACCTCGGCCACTTTGTGAGGCCCTCGAGACCTACGGGGCGAAGCCTCTAAGTGCTCATGCCTATCTTTCTTGTGTTTGCTTTGCTCATTCCCGTTCCTTCGTCATTGTTAGGTTGTGAGGCTCGCGCACTTCGTGAAGGATGCCATGCTCTCTGAGGTGCAGGGGCTTCGCTAGCGGCTGGAGTGTATCAGGGCTGCCGCTGAGATGGCCTCTCGGGCGGTGACGCAATTGGAGGAGCTAGTGTTTGAACGAGAGGACAGGAGCTTGTTGGCCCGCACTATTTGGGAGGCTATGGAGGCGTTGGAGGGTGCGTTGAGGGACCTCGAAGTCAAGGTACTGGGGCTGTTTGGATTGCTTCCAATTGTTGCCAATGTTTGCCTTACCAAATTTTGGTAATGTTGACCAAATTTGGCAAGCATTTGGTTTGCAACCAAATTTTGGTTAGATTCTCTTCTCCATTGGCCAAATTTGGCAACTCTAGTTCATTTTCTTGCCAATTGTTGGCCAAATGTTGGCTACTAATTTGGTGACCAAATTTTTGGTATGCTAATTTTTGGTAAGGTTTGATTTGGCAAATTTGGTCTCAAACCAAACAGCCCCACTGTCACAACTCGTGGCCGTTAGCGAGCGAATCGCGAAGATGTGAATACCCAAGTTCCAAACTAGATAGCGTCCGCATGACCACCAGTGAAGAAATCACGGTGATGTGAGGGTAATTCGCAAATCAACCGAGATAGAATGGAATTAGGGGAAGGCAGCAAGAACAAGCAAGAAGAATCGAGAAGAGCAGTGGGGAAAATTTCAAAGTTCATTCATTTCATCCCTTCCTCTCTATTACCTGACTCTTCCTTATACTCCTCTCTACCCTCTCATAACTCTTACAGACATCTGGGCCCAACTGCCCATACATCGAACCCATACAATAGTGCGCACACTCAATTACATCTTGACCCCACATGTCATCGAGACGATTCTCCACTGCTGCTCTACTACAACTGCAAGGGTCGTGACATTCTCCCCCCATTAAGAGCAGAAAAATTAGTCTAGTGACACTCAATTCATTGGTTTTTTGTGATATGTCTATGACATGTGGGTCCATCTGAGTCTATGACAGTGGGCTAATGTGTCATAAAGTGAATCACGAATTTTAAAGAATGTCAGTGGCACCAATCAGCTTTCCCCTAAGCTGCTGTCATCTGTATAGCTATTGTGATACTCAAAGTGAAATCCACAAGAGCTAGACATCACCAGCATGGTAGCCAAAAACTGATCCCTCACTTGTTTACAACACTGCTTGTTGTGAAGGTTGATCAGAGAAACATCAAATGCAGCAACTGGTGCTGGATGTGAAAACTTTCTGATTTCTGTGCACCTCTTGTAAAATCTAAACTTCTGAATGCCCGGATCCCAAGGTTGAATATACTAGCTGTCACATCTTGGTGGGCCACAACCTTGCCCAACATCCAAAGACCATGACACTCTCCACCTCTTAAGAGGCAGCTTGCCTCTAAGCTCAAGCTATGAAGTGTTAATGTGAAATGTAGTAACTGACTCATCAATATTGACAACATGCAGACCACTCAGATCCCATGGTAGTTGTAGTACTTTGGCAATAATAAGATCTCCATTGAACCCATCAATCTTGAAAGGAGAAAATTTCTGGAATATGATCCTGTGAATATCCAAATACTCCTTGAGTTTAGAACCAGTCATCATATTACCAGTTTTTCTCTGAAGAAGATTGATTATGCGTAACTAATGCAAATATTTAGCCCCACAAGCATGAGATCTACATTTGGACTCCTTATAGAGCATGTTAGTGGCAAAATTCCAAGTGGTCACTTCTTTTGCATCATGTCCAGCAGCTCTCAACTCTACCAAGGCAAGTCATTTTCATTATTATTATCACAGAGCTTAACACCCAGAATGCCAACAATAGTATGACCATCCCCATGCGAGGCCGACAAATTCATTTGGACTGAGTTCCTATTAGCAACTAGCAGCTTCCGAATTTTAGCTAAATATTCAACTAGTTCCTTCTTGATTAGGCATCTTGGTGTAGAGTGTAGCCACGGAGGTAGAAACATGCAATTTTAGACCACATCCCCATCTCAACTGTCATATTTTTCACACCAATTGCTTGATTAGGTGGCCAAGGTGATAGCAACCTCATTCCACTATCATGGTGAGCACCTTTCTATGTTAATTAGGAACTTTAGCACAAGCACACCAAGATCCCATGGCCTGGTTGCAGACATGATAATTAAGGGCACATCCTCATTAGCAAACTGTAGCATGATTTGGGCCATGGTAAACTCACTTCTAGGACTGAACCCACTACACCTCCACAATGACATTTCCTTGAGCACCCAGCAAGCACCTTTTATTTGAGAATTTCCAGGCCTAAAAGCGCTTCGGCTCTATGGCGGCATTTTGCCAAGCACCAAACAAACACCACCCAGTCTGTGCCTTACTCATGGGAGACAAATTCTTCACTACCACCATTCCACCAATGGCCAGCACTCACTCCCTTACATCCTCCCAATTGCTGACATTTGTCATGTACCTTCAAACTTGGTGATGCCTTCGTATCAACTAGCTCCTCCTCATTGGTACTGATGAATGTTTGGTTTGCATCAACCATACCTAGCTCCAGGAACAGTGACAAGCCACCCACATAGGTGAGCATGTCACCAGTTTGGGTGTGGGCATCAGGTACTGGAACGACTTGAAAGTTTTCATATGTATTATCATCAACGCTATGAGCTGATCACCGAAGATGCCTTGGAATGCAGACATGCTCTCACCGCGGGAAGGATCTGCAGGTTTGTCCCCCTTTGCGAGAGGGAGATCTCCACAAGAATTCGGCTCTACTGAAGCCCTTCAGAAGGCACACTTTTGATATGATAAAAGAACGCTTTGCAAGCAAGCACGCTGTAAATACAGGGTCCTAGTATTGATGTAGCTCCTTTATACAAACTTGATACTAGTGTCTGGTCATGAAATACATTTGCTTGTCAAAAGAATTGTCCTCTCAAATAACCACTGTTCACTGTTCTAGTTTGGTCCTCTCTTAGTCATACCACTTGCGCACTAAACATTGAGGTACGAGGGATGTACGTCCCCTATCAGGCTATCTTCGAAAGTAAAAGCAAAAATGTTGCTCTCGATGAGCACAAGCACAGCTCATCCTGTTGGAAATGGCAAGTGAAATTGCACAATTTGCTTATTACTCTCGTCAATTCTTTGGTTAGGATACACCCATGTATTGTACATGCCATCCCTAGCTTCTCTCTGCCTTCTATTCCTCTTTCCCACCCCCTTCCTCTCTTAACACAAGAAAATCCGATTCAAAGCTTTCAATAAATCAAAACTTTCGATTCAAAAACTTTCGGCTTGAGAACTTTTGCTTCAAATACTTCCCATTCAACCGAAACCTTTCGGTTTGAAAAACTTTCGATTCAAAAACTGTCAGTTCGACTAAAAACTTTCTATTAAAAAACTTTCAATTCAAAAACTTTCAAAATGGTTAAAAATATTTCCTATTAAAAAAACTCAATGAAAAACTTGAAACGCAACTTTTTTGAGTTTGTAGGGAAAGAGAAAGGGGAAGAAGGGGATACCGCCAGGTATAATGACGGAAGACCATTTAAGGGGTAGTAAAGTGAGAGAGAAAAGAGGTGCCATTACATATCGTAACGGGAGTCCCTTTTTACCAATTCTTTAGTGATAGTAATCTCAAATTAGCAACACCGATTTGTGTGCTGATTTATTTTCATTAAATCTTATCCACGATTTTATCGAGCAGACATCTCCTCGTAACAAATTAAATTCTCGAAAACCATGAATGGGCACTCGTTAGTCATCTGGACGGTCTACGATGTATGAACATTGTGAAGATTGAGCCTAGTTGTGCACGAAATTAACAATCATGGGTGATGCAGTGAAGTGCCAGATCTGATTCTCAAAGGTACAACGCACCTGAAGAAAGGCGGCAGAACAGTACGCCCTTGTTCACGAAGCCTCGGAGCTGAGATCTCAGTAAACCTGCATGACTCCCTCAATGCCAACCGGGAGGCACGCCAGCCACAGTGGCATGCTTCTCAGATGGCATTCAGGGAGCCAGGCAGCATTGGCCATTAATCTCATCTTCTTCTGCTCCTCTTGAACTCTCCCATCGGCTGCACCATCCGTCCACCCATCAATGGTGAAAGTAGCACCAGCTGCAAACAACACTGATGAACTGAAAAGGTCCAAGGAAGGAAAGAGATGGAGGAGACATACCTTGTTGGCTTCCCACATATACACCATACCATCAGAGTCTCCTTCGCCACCACTCAAAGCTATATGCATGCATAGATTGAAGAAAGAAACGTGTGAGGTGAGTGGTGTGACTGAGCAGGAGGACACGGAGACATGCATTCATAAAGAAGAAGGCTACACCACATTGACATACATGCATATCCATGTGAGTAGGAGGGCCAGGCCAGTTCGCAGTAGCAGACGAGCATAGGAGAAAAGGTTGGCACCCTTGTCTGTCTTGCTAAAGCTAGCCAGCCACAGCTTCACAGGGGTTCGTTCAGCCAGTGGACGCAGCCAAAACATCGCAGCTGTGGCCTCCAGGATGTTGGGTCAGGGGCACGGCTGCCTGCCCTGCCTCCTACCTCTGACTTGTATAACGTTTAACCGTGATAATGAGTTAACTTGTGTATTGCTGTTACTATAGATGAAAACAGTTTCCAATCGAGCCAAACAATTTTCGAATACGGATTATGTCAGCTCGCATATTTCTCGGATAGTTTCATATCAGAAATGAATATGGATTTTTCTATCGAATACGAACAGCTCACTATCCGTCGAATACGAATCCAAATTATCTGAAAATTTAGAGGCCGAATCATATCAGAAATTCAGGCACGCGGGCTGGACCAAGGCTACTGTTTTGGCCCAAAAAGGTTTTTAAATTTCAAAATCGTTTTCTAATTTAATTAATCCATAAATCAAGTTTCAATTTTGAAAACTAGCAAACTAGCTCCAGAAATTACGAAATTGTTGGGGAATTTCCTGACACAACCTAGCATTTATCATAATTATCTTCATGAATTTTCCAGGTTTTAAAAGTTTCTCCAAAATTCAAACATGTTGTCTTTAATAGGGACATATTTTAAATAAGTTGCAAAAAAATGCAGAAATAAAAACTCACAAACACATAATTTATCATTTTTAACATAATTCAACAGAGACTGCAAATCTCGGGCAATTACATATTATAAATTAATGTTTGCGTCAAACAAACTAGTTATGTTTTTTTTATTTTGCGCACATAAAATTTAATGGGTCTTCATATTAAAGGAAATACTCACGACAGCATTCGATTCGATTCGATCCATATCCGCTCCTACCTGCATCCGGGGAAAAATAAAAGTAAAAAAATGGCAGAGCTATTCGATCGGTTTCCAGCACCGGCCGCTACCGTCTTCACGTACTGTTCCTCGTGGCAAAGCACAGACGAGCGTAGGGCGCTGTCCAACGGCCGGTACAGTGGGACTGTAGTTCTGCGTGCTGAGAATGGCGAGAGGCAGGCGTGCGTTAGCGATCGCATCGCACTGGCCCGGAGTCGAGAGGCGCTGGGCGTTGTGGGCTGGGAGATCGGCTATGTCGCGGACTATTCCTTCACAGGATTACAGCTAGTGCTTTGTCGGTTTGCATGCTGCCAGATCGGAGCGGCAATTCGTAGCATTGCTTTGGTCCGGACTTTCGAAATTTTCGGTTGTATTATAATATTTTTTTTACGCGTATAATATTTTTTTTACAATGTATGTAATATTTTCTTTCGATAAATAGTGAAATGCGCTACGGTAAACGGATGTTACAAACGTTCAAAAAAATATTGCAAGCGTCGATAAAAAATATTGCAAACATAGAAAAAAAAATATTACAAGAGACGTCCGACGTGATGAACAGTAAGACGTCTGAGCGCTAGTTCCCTCCCTGCTTTTGTTTGCTCCCTGCTTTTGTTTGTCACAAGGTGGCTAGAGCAGTACGGTGCCTAATAGCCTTGTATTCTTGTTTCAGCGCATCGGACTACGAACGACGAAAGAACATGTGGATTCATGTAGTAGCGTAAACTGCGTGTGGATGTGGTCCTGGCTACACGGCGACAGTAATACTCGCCAGGCTTAATAAAACTGTTTCGATCTTAGAATTTGACGAACTAACGGTATCGAAGTTTATAAAAAACTAAATGAAATTTGTTCAAAATTTTCAAAAGTCAAAAGAATTTAGAATCTGGTTAAACTGTCGAGGGAATTTCAAACAAAATAGATGAAAACCACTCGAAAAGTGACAAATTCTGAGCGGTTTTCGGGAAAATCGGCTATAGGTTAAAAAATTAAGAAAAAAGTTTTTTAAAAATGAAAAAATTGCAAAAAAATTGTAAAAAAACCATTAAAGGTCCCAAAAAATTAGGGGAGATGTAAGAAATATAAAAAAATATGGGAAAACATGAAAAAAAATTATGGCATAATCTTTCCTAAATATAGAAAAATTTTGACATAACATTTGTTATATTTTAGACATTTGCAAATTGTAAAGTAGGCATTTAGCAATAATATATCAACAAATAATTTTTCATTTGAATACTACTCACATATCAATCTAAGAAGTGTAAAAACAGGCATTGACATACCAATACCATTCGTATATCAATACCATTCATATATCAACACTATTTATATTTCAATACCTTTCATTTAAAGTTGTAAAGTAGGCATAACTTCGTCGTTCTTCCATTGTCACCTACCACATGCCTAGCTCCTAAATTCTGCTTTCGTTCTGGAGGCAGCCATGGCATGCTGTAGTTGGTCCTCCATTGTGAAGTAAGCATGCATGCAATTCACGTACAGAAATTGCTTGTGTAAATAATTTATAAGAAATTACTTGTGTCGAATTGCAGGCTACAGGACAAAATAAGTACAGAATATAGCTAGTGGTTCAAAGTACAACTTTCATATTAAAGTTTTGATAGTTCATGCATATATATAACGAAAAGTAAGCTTGTCAGTGTTGGTTAACATTAACATATTAAAACATATCATAGCAAGATAATTTCTATGCATATAAATATCGCTACTTGAACAAAGAGTATCATTTTCGGGTGTCGTCCATTTATACAAATATACTTCAACAAATATTGCTACTAAATATAATTGAACAAATATTGCTACTAAATATATTTCAACAAATATTGTTACTTGATATACTTGAACAAATATTGCTACTGACATACTTCAACAAATAGTGCCATTTCGGCGTGACCATTTTCCAACCAATTAAAACGCAAATACATGAATAAACAAGAGATAGCTCCAAGTACTCAACTAAAAATTGACAATACCGAGAGAAAATCAAGCACTTTTCAACGAAAACCAACTTGATTTCGTGAAATTCGTTGTCGAGCTCGAAATTCACTATAGCTGTCAATTTTCGCTACAAAGTTTTAGTTTTCAGTGCTTACCTCTCGAAAATTGCTCGTGACGGACGGAACGACAGCGATCAGTGGTCAGATCTGAGTGGAGGCGATGTTAGCAGGATGAACGCTGGATGGGGAATTTTTTAGTGCAATGATTGTGTCGGTTTGAGCCTCCCAAGTGGTCGTCAGGTGATGGCTGCCGAGGTGGGCCGGAGGCTTAGAGGCAGTTTGGCCTGTGGGTTGAAAGCCTGCAGGATAGGCCTTTTTAGCTTTTCTATTATCTACATTTTGAATAGCTCAAAAATATCTTTAAACTTCATTTTTTCCAAAAGAAATTCACGCCAGAGGTCATAAAGCTATTAATACTATTTTTTGAAAACCATAAACCAAACTAAATAAATTTTAAAATCGAACCGAATTAATTAAAAAAATCGGTTTAGTTAATTCTGTTTCTCGATATATCGAATTTTAGATAAGAGTGATGAACATCTTCGGGATGATTATCGCTGCAATGAGTCAATGACTAGACATATCACACACACACACACACACACACACACACATATATATATATATATATATATATATATATTATATATATTTGCGAATAAAGAACCGTATATCGACATCATTAATTTATGAATTTCACCATTTGTCGTAACATTAATGTAAGGAGTTGTACAAATACACAACATAATGCAACCAAGTACTCACCAACAATCGACCGAGGGAGATGGGGCCGCGATGGCTGCCCATGGCCTCCTCCGCTGCCGTCGAGCAAGGAAGCGGGCAAGCGGCGGCCGCCCTCCTTCGTCGAGACTGAGAACCCTCCTTCATCGAGATCCAACACCCTCCTCCGTTGAGATCCAGAGCCTGACCGCTCTCCTTCATCGAGATCTAGAGCCCAAGCGTGAAGTAGAAGAGCGCCACCGCCTGCGCCATCTTCCCCACCCCTGTCCTAGTCTACTCCTAGGGCTAGGGCTGGTGTGTGCCTCGACGTGCGGAAGCTGTCGCCGCCAGAGATTTGGTACTGTGGTGTCGAAATCCGTGGTGTCCCCACGCCGCCGCCATAGCCCGCAGCTCCACCCCAATGGAGGTGGCCGAGGAGGACTGCCGATGGGGATGGAGCCATGGGGACCTGGGGAGTGGGATGGCCTATGGGGATGGGGAATCTCGGGGTGGCGACGAGATGGCCGATGGGGATGGGGAACGCAGGGCAACGACTAGTGGGGGGATGGCCGATGGGGATGGGGATGGGGAATCGCAGGGGATGGCCGATGGGAAATGGTTGAAGTCTTGAAGACTCGAAATGTCAAACGGCTGATGCTCGATGGGGTGGCATGACCACTTTGGCATCGGTAATTCGGTAATCGGTAGAATCGGTTTCTCGATTACAAAAACTGAACAGAATACCGAAAGTCGAATACATCCGAAATAAAAACTGAACTATAAACCGAAAAATAAAATATTCGGTTAAATCGGTTCGATTTTTCAGTTTCGGTTTTAAAATACCCACCCTACGGATGCCCACCACCGTACAGTGTGGCCACATTTGGCCATTGGCAGTTTGGCACTGCGTTTTTATTTTTTTGGTTCTTTTAACGTAACCCACGGTAAACCCATCTGCCTCCGGTCCATCTTCCAAATATGAGTGAGTAGGCGCAGCAGCAGAAGGCAAAGATGAGTAGGCGCTAGTGTGCTACTCAGAATGCATTCGACTGAAATGTAAGGCGACACTCAAAACGGGGGCAAAAATATCACCAAACGGTGTGGCGCATCGCATGCCTCAAGTAACCCAGCCACTCGGTATTAATCAACCACATCACGTAGGGCGCCTGCTTGTTTCAAATTCCTGATTCTCTAAAAGATTCGGATTATGGTTGTAGAAGTTCGATTCTCCAAAAGTTCGAATCCGTAAGACATACGGGTGGATTGTGGATTCTAGTGTATATAGGTGAATTTGAATTGTGAGAATCGATTCTAGAATCGATCGTTTATTTTGATTTTGCTTTTAAGCAGAAATCCAAAATCAAAAGTTTAAAACAAACAGACCTTTAGCTTTTGAGTATACTCCTGCAAGCCTTTTGAGTATACTCCTGCAGAAAACGCCGTTTTTTTTTCCTCCCAGGGAAGACACATGGATGATAGCGTCTTCACCTGGCTCAACTCCACACCGTTTTTCTCGCTCCTACGACCGCTCCCACCCACCCGCTCCGATCCCACCACCTGACCAGGAAACGCTCGATCGCGCGTCTCCTCCAACCTGCACCCTCCTGCCCCTCGCCGCGCTCAGCCGTACGCATATAAACTTCGTCTCACCACCGTTCGAGCCTTATTTCTTCTCGCCATTTCGATCCCAAGGTTCCCTCCTCGTGAATCGCGGCTGTTCTTGATCTAATCACCTCGCGCGATACCGTGGGTTGCAGTGATGGGGCGCGTCAAGCTGCCGATCAAGAGGATAGAGAACAACACGAACCGGCTGGTGACCTTCTCCAAGCGCCGGAACGGGCTCATCAAGAAGGCCTACGAGCTCTCCGTCCTCTGCGACATCGACATCGCCCTCATCATGTTCTCCCCCTCCGTCCGCCTCAACCACTTCTCCGGCCGCCGCGGGTAATCTTTCTTGACCCTGTTGTTCAGGGTCACCGACCCCGTGATAAGGGTGTTTTCTTTCCCCATGTGCATTTCTCATTATTGGCTCTGTTGTTGTTCAGCGTGGAGGACGTGCTTCTTCGGTACATAAACCTCTCGGAGCACGACAGGGGAGAGTGAGTGTCAGAAAATGCACGACATGCCGTCTCATTTCTTAACAAATCCGTGGATTTTTGTCGAAAGGGTTTTGATAAATATCACTTGGATATTTTCTTTGCTAAAATCATCCAAATTTGGGAGTCTCTTGCAACATTTTTGTTCGACTCTTGCAACATTTTTTTCGACGCGTGCAATATTTTTTTTTCAACTCTTGCAACATCTGTTTATTGTGCCGCATTTCTACTGTCGTCGAAGGAAAATGTTTCACGCGTTGGAAAAAAATGTTGCATCCGTAGAGGAAAAATGTTGCAACGCGTCGGAAAAAAAATGTTGCAAGCGTTGAACAAAAATGTTGCAAGAGGCTCCCAAATTTCGGATGCGTTGCAACATTTTTTTCCTACGTGCGCAATATTTTTTCCAATGTGTGTAACATCCGAAAATTTGGCTGATTTTTTTTAGAAAAATATCCGAGTGATTTCTAGACACAGTCTTATCGAAATGCGACTTATGTACTCTGTTTCTTGATTTGGGTTGTCTGCTCATTGCAGAGCCATCCAAAATAGAGAGGTAAGAGAAGCTGGCTCTCAAGTAAAATCACCCCCCCTGAAAGGCGGTCACCACTAAGGTAACAATTCAATGCAGTATCTCATCAGCATGCTTCAGCGTCTCAAGCGCGAGAGCGACATGGCGACACAACTAGCCAAGTATATTTCCTATCCTTTTCTGCAATATCTTTCTTCAGTTTCCTCCCTTCTTGTTTAACATATATCAATCTAGTTCAACAGTTCAAGTTTCATACTTATGCTAACTTTATACGGAAAAGCATGAAAGCACATCTCGCATCCTAATTATAAATGTTGCTCCGTTGAATTTTCAGCCCAGGGGCACTGAATGAGAAAATAGAGGTGAGGAACTCAGAGCTTTTGCCTTCGAACCTTCGATGTCGACAACTGAATTCCATGGCGCATTTCAATGAACCGGCATGTTTCTTCTGTGCACTGCAGGAGATTCAGCAAGAGATATACGTTTGTCAGCAACAGCTGCACATCTCCCAGGAACGCCTTAGGTCTGGTGCACGTCTCATTGTCAAAAGCCGAACTGGCCAGAGTTGAAACCGCGAGGTAAAGACAGTATTTTCGTTCGTAGGTATGCTCGTTTAACCGCACTTTTCTCCTCTTGTTTTTCGTAGGCTCTTCGAGCCGGATCCTGCCGCGTTCGGCTCCACGAGCGAAATCGACGGGTGTGAGAAGTTCCTCATGGACGTGCTGACCCGTGTCGTCGAAAGAAAGGTACGCACTGATGCACACCAGAGAGGGATAAACTAGTGTTTCTGAACTGCAAATGCTTGGTCATGTGTACGTTCATTCATAAGAATGCACGTTCACTGTGACACACAAGACAAGAACTTCTCTTGCATTGCGTAGCTCAAAATACTGAACTAACCCATCGCCGTCCAACGGCTAAACTCGCAGAACTACCTGTTGAGCAATCACATGGCCCCGTTCGACCCAACGACAGCTGGGATGCAGGTACGAATATTTCCAATACCGGAATATTTACTAACATACAAATACGTGCCAATGATTATTGTCCGTCCTCTCTCTCATTCTCTATGAGAAAAACAGTACACCCATATATAGGTCACGGGCTGTGACACACTCCCCACCTTTCACGAATAAAAAGAAAACCAAAACCATTCCTCTCCCTTTCCGCTCACACCGGCTCTCTCCGGTCAGATTATTCTCTATTTCTACTTTCCCGTGTCAACTCAAAAGTGTAATTTTATTTTTATAAACATATAACATGATTTAATGATTTAGTTCAAAAATATATTTTCGTTGCGAAATACGAGCAGTTGGGTATCATACCTAAACCTGTGAAATCTTACACATCGATCGATGTACTTACTGTGCAGGAGGGGCCAATGGGACGCCGATGTATGTCCATCCGAACCAAGCGGAAGGCATGGGCACGTTCGGCGGGGACACTGCTCTGTGGGGCCCGGAGGGTGGGTCCCATCCGGGCCATCAAATCTTCGGTGCATCCGACCCGTTGATCTACCTCAGGTACACCTGACACGCGTACCCATTGCATGCAAAACCTTATGTCATGCGTGAGCGGTCTCTTTCTGTTGTTCAGGGACCAAGACGTGTACGACGCCAACTCGCAGGTGGCCGGGCTGCACGGCGACCCGTGCGCGGCGGCCGGCGGCCCGTGCGTCGACGGGAGCAGCCAGGCCGAGGTGTGGCGGCAGGCGTACACCTGCACCGAGCTGCTCTCCACGCTCATCCCCACCACGCCGTTCCCTCTCATGCCGGTGAGCCACGCCCGTGCATCCATTTCCCATCCATCCACGGCCGACGGCGACGCGGCGTCGTCGATTCGTTCTTGATATCTCGCGACGACGAGCTCACGCATACGTTTGTGTTGGTTGGTTGTTCGCTGCAGCACTGCCTGGGGCCGGACGACCAGTACCTGCAGACGATGCAGGAGGGGATGGGGGCGCAGGAGCAGGTGGAGGCGTCGGCGAGCTGCTCCTACGTGCCCAGAGACGAGACCGGCACGCCGGTCATGGCCTACGACAGCAACGTGCCGCCGGCGAACATGGCCTGAGCTGAGCTATGCTGACGTACCTGACCTAATTAACGACTTCATCAACTGTACAATAATTTCGCTCCTCTCGTCTAGCTATTGGTGGTGCGCCTGCGCTTGCAAGAAAGCCACATGGTGGCGCATACACTCATGTGTATACTCTAGAACAAAATTATCTGCTCATAAAGTCTATGCAAAAATCGCAAATTACTACAATGGATCAATCGCTTGGTATAGTTAGATGACCTAGTCGTTTTTTTCTTCCACACGCTGTCTGATTCGTCACATACTCACATGAAGTGTCACACACAGGGGGGGGGGCGGCGGCCCCCCAAATGAAAATCAAATTCATTAGTAAGTAATTAGTATATATATATATATATTGAATTTTTAAGTTTTGGTTGGTCCCTGTGGCCTCTCTAACCAAGTTTTGGTTGGTCGTGCGACTTGAATTTATTAGTTAGTAATTAGTAATTGTATGTATAATTGAATTTTCAAGTTTTGTATACTTGAAGAGTAATTGTGTGCTATGATAATTTTTTTTGTCCATGTGACCTCCTTCTAACCCGAAATCCTGCCTCCGCCCCTGATCACACACAAGCTCATACTGGACCCGTTACACCTGAAGAATGAAGAGAGAGTGCTCTCCTGACCCATGTAAAGATATGCCGTGCCGCATCATCATTCTGCGTCTCTGATAAAGAAGGTACTATAAAGCCACGGCCTCAGGAATGTTCCTGCTAGCTAACGTAGCAGCCAGCTTCTGTCTGCACATACAGATACTACAGAGGTTCCTTAGCCATGAATTAACCCCATCCCTTGTCTTTATTTTGAGACAAACCAAGCTTCTTTTTGCCTTTTTCGATGTTAAGCAACCTGTGCTAGTTTCCTTCTGTGCTCTGTTCCCAAAGAGCATACCTCTCATCTGCTGATATTTTTGCATACGACAAATTCCTCTCAGTTCTCACAAGTTCTGGACTTCCAGTCGAGCTTTATGCACATGAATCATGATCGCAGAAATCTGTATTGACAATGACACATGCTATTAATTAGTGGCATCTTACTAAACCTACTGTAAAACAAGCCTAAGAAAAACATAGAGTAGGCATCCTTGATGAATAGATCAACACCAATTTTTCCTATTTTTTTTCTTCTACTAATATGAGTGGAAGAGCACATTCCATGTAGCTGTCAGAAGTCTTAACAATCCAGAAACATGAACTATGCTGGCAGCATCGAATCGTTTGTTGTCTGACGTGGCCAATAATTACTAAAGCTTTATCTTGCCATCTCAAGGAAATATGCCCGTCCAACTTTATTAGGCATATTTCTTAAATAGTCTTATCCATAAATATATCGTATATTTTATATGTTAATGTAAAATTAGTACCATGTTTCCTCTATACCTCTAATAAATATCTATATTTACTTTACATTCTCTACGAGTATACATTGAATATAATATTCAGTAATAATAATTAAGAATAATCATATATTATTTAGTGATAATAATTAAGACTAATCTATGTGACACAAAGAAATATGCCTCGTAAACTTGAATGGAAGGCGTATGCTTTTGCGAGATAAAGCAAAGCAGAACCACATCAATTGCAGGCGGCCACAGTGCGCTGCCCCACTTCACACCTTTACTCGAAGCGGCTCCGAATTTTCAATGGCGAAACACAGGGAAGGCAAGGCAAATGCATTGCGCGGCCCCATGCCACCATTTTCAAAAGCTTCGTCTTTATTTTGGACCCCCATTAGCGTAGCCTCCTTTTAACTCCATTACTCCATTCCCTTGCTCTTGTTCTTGCTCTCCAGCTTTTGCTTTCCCAGCAGGACACTACCACTCCTGGGAGCTCACCTCTTGTATTCTTGGTGATCACTGCCACCCATCAAATCAATGGCCACCCCTTACCACCTCCAGTCTCCAAGAACCATCCTGAACAAGCTCATCAACATGAAGCAGCAGCCACCGGCGCTGCCGGAGCCGGAGCCGGCGCCGTCGAAGATAATCCTGCAGCCGCGCCACCGGACCACCCCGGCGATGTGGTGTGCCGCCATATTCTGCTTCGCCTTCAGCCTCCTCGTGATCATCGCCGGCGTGGCGATCCTGATCGTGTTCCTCGTGGTGAAGCCGAGGCTGCCGTCGTTCGACGCCGCCAACGCCAGCCTGAACAACGTCTATGTCGACTCGACGGCCTACTTCAACAGCGACATGACGTTCGTGGCCAACATCTCCAACCCCAACCAGAAGATCGACGTGGTGTTCCAGTCAGCCGGTGTCGAGCTCTTCTTCCGGGACAGGCGGATGGCGGCGCAGGCGCTGCCGCCGTTCGCGCAGCGGCGGGGCCAGTCCCGGATCCTGAACGTCCACATGGTGTCCAGCCAGGTGATGCTGCCGCCGGAGCTGGCCATGGAGCTGGTGAACGAGGTGAAGAGCAACAGGGTCGTTTACACCATCAGGGGCGCGTTCAAGGTGCAGGCCAGGTTCTGGTTTGGGCATTACACCTACTGGATGTCTGCGCTTTGTGACCTGGAGCTCACTGCACCTCCCTGTGGAGTTCTTGTTGCTAGGAGATGCAGAACGAAGTGATTGGCTTTTGATTTCTTACCTCTTATTTTGTTGTATCAACTTTTAGAGTTATTTTTTTAACCATGAAATTGGGTAAAGCAAAGTATACTACTAAGGGCATGTACAGCAGTAATTAATGAGCCGTCTGCAAGTTACCACGTAATCTTTATCATTCTATGTGGCATAGAATTAATGAGAAGAGATGCGCTTGCCGTCTCTTCGCGAGAGGACAGCAGTGGCCCGTGCTTCGATGCAAAACGACAGCTCCGTCACCCGTTGTAGGAAAGAAACCGTCTATATACTCATACTTAATCACGATAATTTATGGACCCATACATAAATTAATTAGTTTATAGACTGTCTGACAAACAAGTCATTGTAGAAATTGTCTGCTTTGTTGTCTTTATACGACATAGCATATACTTACAGACAGCAGCTGTCTAGACTGTTGTACATGTCCTAATGTGCATTTGAGGTTGTTGCTTCTCTTTTTCGTTGTTTCCTTGGTTGCTGCTGGAGCCTGGAAGCTTCCGGCAACAGTGCAACACAGCAGCAAAGGTTGTGGTTACCTGAATATAGTTGACAAAGCTTGTACACCACGGAGCTCATTTTGCTTGTGTATGGAAAATGCAGCGAATTTTACCCAGTTCTTGCAGATGGTACACGGAGCACGAAGTACAAGGTATCCAACAATGTAAAAATGCTAAAGCTTAAAGAAATGGGAGTGAATGGCCAACACACTGCACCCTGTTATCATGTACTACTGAGCTAATATTACATATGAACAGCAAATGCTTTATGACGGCAATAGTTTCTCATAAACAGGTTTAGTTTTACAACACATCTGGGCAGATGCCAAGAATACAAGAAACTGCCAGGCACAACTGTTTGGTCTACTAAATCTGGACGTATTCGCCTGTGTCCTGCCAAAAACTAGATGCAGCAGCTCATGATCTGGGATTCTGGGAGTTGCTCCGTTGTATAAATATCTCAACTGTCACGGACCTTAAACACCCTTACACAGTGATCAGCTCCACAAGAAGCCAGCTCAAGTGCTGATTTCTCGTCTGATGAATCGGATTTCTTCCACCGTAAACGGTGAACAGTTGACACATGACACAACAGAGGATCAAATCGGACCGTGCATACAACACTGAGTGGAGATGAATCCGGACTACTGCCTGCTCTTCCCCCAAAAATACTCCAGAGCTCGATCATTCCATTATCCATCCCAACAGCGAGAAGACCAGCATTTTGAGCACGGTCACGGCCTATCCAGGCCAATGCTGTGACACTGTCCTGGAACTGAGGCAATGTTGCAAGAAGCTTAACAGAAGATGCATCTTGAACACACCATATCTTGACAGTCTTGTCCCTTGATCCTGTTGCAAATTCATAACCAAATGGGTTCCATGAGCATGCCCATATAATTCTTTTGTGTGCTTCCTGCTTTACAACCAGATGATGCTCTGCTCCTTCCTCTAGAGTTACACAAGTGGAAGGACATCAACAATTATGGAACAAACATCAGCAGTTAAAGCAACACAATTGAAAAGGCAATAAATTAAATGAAACTACAAGATCATAAAAAGGATTCCTTACCAGTTTTCCTGACTGAAAAGACAGACAAATGACGATCCCTTGATACGCTCAAAAGGAAAGCATTGTCATAAGAAAACTCCATTTGTGTAACTGTCAGGTTGTGAGACTGCAAGCGGCCAACAGCTTTCCATGTTCCAACCTCCCAGAGCCAGATTTCAGCAACTGGTGCTGACTGAGCCTGCAAGGGAGTAAAATTCACATCAGAAATCCAAGCAGACCATAAGCATATCTTGCATCAACTAAATTCAGTAATTCAGTATGCCACAAGGTGACAAAGCATTATTGACAGATGAGTATGCACCACTGTTTTTCTGCTGTCGCACCAAAATGTTTCAGGGATCCCCAGAAGTAAATAAGGTCCAATAACGTTGTACAAGTGTGCATTCATTCATTCTCCCTGTTTCTATGAGGATGCTGAACAAGCATTTGATTGCATATTCACATTTGAGCACTTAGCTCGAGCACACATGTTCAGATGTTCTGAACCAAAATAATCAATCAAGGTATCATGACCATGTGCAAGTAAGGTAACGTGATCGTGGCACAATGGTGATGTCCAGATGGACATAAATTTACCTCACATGGCATACATGAATTTCAGTCATTACAAGAAAACATGCAGTGGTAATACTTCATTTTTGAATAGATGTCATTCTAGATTCTCGCACTTCCAATAAGGCACATTTACAAAAGACTGCATTACCCCTCTTCATTATATCTTTGGCTGGTGTCTTACTTAGTCCATAGTAGTAAATGACATCGAAAATAGATAAAAGGGAGGGGTATAGAAGGAAAAATGGTAAAAAGTCACTTCGAAATTGTAGAATGACATGTATTTATGAACAAAATTTGAAAGCTAGAATGACATGTATATAGGGACAAAATTTGAAAGATAGAATGACATGTATTCGTGAACAGAGGGGTACCTTGCAAGATGATGCAACGAGCTTCCCTGCATGATCGCAGCAGATGGAAAAGAGTTCATTTCCATGGCCATAAAGTTTGTGAGATTCAGGCCATAGAGTATTCCATGCTAGTTGGTCCTCCACAGGAGGCTCAGTAAACACAGTTGGCACTGCATCAGGAATTGTCTCTATAGAATCTGGACCACCGTTAGAAATGCTGCTTGGTGATCCCTTTACTCCTGAATAACAATTACAATTTGATATTACAAAGGGAGCATTATTGCTCAAAGAGACATTCATGAAAATGTAACAGATGTTTACCATGTGTATATATGGGTTTCTGTGAAAGCCCAAGAGCAGACATATTTGCTCCAAGGACTTGCACATTGTCAAAATACTCAGAGTTGTCAGGTTTCAACAAAGTTGCTTCTTGTAAGGTCTTCAAAAATGATAAAGGAGCTTCAAAGACTCTTGAAACTTTTTCATCAGCACCACTAACAAACCTGTGGTTCCCGGTACCCTGAATGAATGCCACACAGTTAATATCATGTCCATGAATTTGTGGACGAGCAATTTCACGCCAACAAATCACATCTCCTGAGTTAATTTTACTTCTCCAAGGAGCAAAAATGCGCGTTGTCTGCATATTTAACAATGATGCAAAAGAGGATTAGCAAGCAGTAAGAGAAGATGACAACCAACTGGGCATACAAGTTCTATTACTTGGATCAAAATTGATATAAGTACAAGAACTTGCCTGGTCATGGCTAACTGAAAGCAAATATTCGCCACATCTTGACCATGTTAAGTCAGATACGGGTGCGAAATGACCTGATGGGACAATCTGAGGCTGCCAATTTTCAGAATCCACTCCAACATCTCTCCATATATGAAAAGATCCACCATAGCCATGTGCAAGAATGGATTTACCATCAGGTTCCCAATGGCCACCATAAAATCCAAGTGCTGAGTGACTTAATTCACCAACAGTCACTGAATTTATCCAAAGGCCAGTATTTTTCTCTGGCCTCCATATCATCATCACCTTGTCCATGGATGCAGATAATATGTTCATTGGCTGATGAGCTTCATCACCAGGTAATAGCGTAGGAGGCTGCCACTCTACGGAATATACCCAATCCTCATGCCCAACAAGAAGTGACTCCAATGATACTTGGTAACTTGTATTACCGGCCACAAACAGAGGACCTTCAATATAGGAGGTCATCCCAATATTTTCCTTCCTGGATTGCACCGTGGAGCCAGAAGAAATAGCATCTGAAGTCATTTTCCATATCCGAACTGTTCTGTCTTGAGATGAGCTAACGAGGAAAAGGTTATGTTTTTCACTGCCCATCATCACAGGTGAAGAGAAGTCTAAACTTCTAATCCAATCAGAATGACCTTTAAGTTCACAGGCTTTAATGAACTGCGCATGGAAAAATGCACAGTTAGGATAATAAAAGCAAGAGGGGATAGCAGGAGTCATAAAACCATCAAGTTACAAACCTTGCCTGACTGATCCCCACAATAAATGTGGACCTTGTGATCTAAACCTCCCATTGCCAAAATGAGACGACCTTCCTGTCCTGGCAATACGGCTAATGAAAGTGAAACCATTGGTTTCGAACCAATGGATAGAGAATACAAGCAAGACACTTTGCAGCTGCCTGCAGAAGAGAAGGTAAATAATTTAAGTGGGATAACAATACATATTTTAGAGAGATATAAGGTTATAAAGGTTAATAGAATTTGACTAATACAACTTATTTTAAATACTGGCTAAAGACAACTCTTTGAGATGCGATCAATAAGATTAGGACCCATATAAAACGTATCAGAATGCACCAGTAAATCATCCTACCATCAGCAGTGGGCTCAAGTGCCATTTCCCAAATAACCACAGTTCCATCTGAGGAGGTGGAAGCAAAAATTGAAACAGTATCTGACACCATTCTTCCAGCAAGACAGGTAACACCTTTCTTATGCATCCCTGGCAGTTGCAAAGCATGTGACCACTGCAAAGAAGGCATAAATAGAAAAATTAAACAGTTTGCGTCTAGCAGAAACAACTTGGATCAACTTTCTCGAGATAAACAGAGAAACACATTCCCACTGCAAAGCAGTCTATACAATAAGGTGAAACAGAATGAATTCACCTTTGCTTTTCCAAAACCAATCTTCCATGCCATAATAGCACCATCAGAACTTCCAGAAAGTAGATAATGCGTGTCTCTGCGGCGAGCTGCGAAAGTGCAAATCAAACAGAATTACAGTCAACGGTTCAGCACTCAGGACCTGAACACCAGAGCAATTTGTATAAAAAAGAAATAACTTCTTTTCTTTGATCTAAACTAGTGGTACATATCACCACCTATGGCTTACCACCTAAAATAATTGACGAAACAGTAGTAGCAAACAGGCTACAGCTAGCTCCTCGCAAGTACTCACAACAATTGATAAAACAGATTGAACGCTTCCACTGCGGAAAAATGCAGCTTTGCCTCAATATGTACTACAGCTCAACAACAACGCTAGCAGGACGTGGCGTTGTTTCAGCCTGATTCTCCAAGCTAAGCATTTCAGTCTAGATCATACATCAGAAGAAGAGATAAGAGATGAAAAAAATGGTGCAAAGAGGAGGCACACCTTGGAGCGCATCCTTCTTGGTTGGCAGCCACAGCGTGCAGTTCACGGCCGCCTTGTGCCCCGGGAGCGTCGTCACGATTTCACCTCTCTGCAAATTGGGACGAATTGGATGAAACCAACAGAAAACGAGGTGCTCAAAACTGCAGGAAGAGAGTTTGAAAAAAACAGAGAGAGCTGAGACGAAGGACCGAGGGGGAGAAGAGGGCGACGGCGTTCTGGGCGCCGAAGGCGACGAGGCCGCAGGCGCCCCAGGAGACGTTGTTCACGACACGGTTGCAGCCGGCGCCTACAAAGACCCTCTCCACCTCCACCCCGCCCCCGGCGAGTTCCCCGGCCGGCGGCGGCATCGCGATGGCAAGCTCTAGCTAGGGTTCAACCAGGGTTTGGTTGCGGGGCGCAGCCACGCAGGCTTTGCTGGTCAATTACTCTGCACCCAGGCGAGGCCCAAAGCCATCTCGCTTTCCAGCCCAAAAGGTGTGTTCTATGGGCCGGCCCAAGTTTGGCCTGGATATGGCCCAAATCTGTCGACTCTAATTTGGACTGCGCCGCGACTAAGGCTGTTTGGGCTTTAAACAAGCTTTACATGCCGGAAAAAACCATTAAGGGTCTGTTTGGCAACAAGATTTTGTAAAATCATGGTTTTGCAAAACCATGGTTTGGGAATTATCTTGGCATAAAAAATATGGTTTTACCAAACCTCATTGAAACCATGGTTTTTCTTGGAACTCCCAACTGTTTGGCTGCAAAGTTTTGGGAGCTCTCACACACCAACACTCGTAAAATTTTGCCCAAGACCAAAGTTTCCAAAATAGAGAAAAAACCATGGTTTTGTGAAAACCATGGTTTTGAAAACAGAGTTTTTTGAAGGGCTACCAAACACCTCTTGGTTTCTAAAACAGAGTTTTTCTCTAAAACCATGGTTTTATCTCGAAATTATGAAAAAACCTTGTTGCCAAACAGGCCCTAAGCCTTCTAAATAGCTCAGTTTTTAAACGATTTTTGGCACAAGTTGTAAGCAAAAGTTAAAAGCTGGGTTGGATATATTTTTACAGCTTATTGCTAAGTAAAATTAGTTATTTGTAAAATAGTCTCTTATAAAAAGTTACAGCTGTTTTTCAACTAAGAAAACCAAAAAAAAGCCTTTTAGAAAAACTACAGATTCCCCAAGCAGGCCACGAGTAGACTACTGAATTGGATTTGTGTCATCCAGATGGAATTCCATATGATTAGTTGAAACAGAAAATGAATTACTATAGAAAATAAGAATTATCATAACATGTGTAACAAATAAAAACAAAAAATTAGTTGAAACCGAAATGAATTATTATAGAAAATATGAATTGTGTTAAAAAAATCCACCACTTTCGTTCTTCTAGACAGAAATTACTACGTAAATCGGTGTAAAAAGAAAAGAATATATACTCCTCGTTCGGTGGGTACATATTAAGTGCATGTTTAAAATAAATAGAACCCTATTAGTTAGACATAAGATTTAAATATCCATGTGTATCAGGTTGGCGCATTATGAAATCTACTAGCCAGTGTCACACGCTACGCTGCGTCGTGAAGAATTTCGTTGTGTGACGATGCGTCGTGCGAAGTTGGGAATTTCGGTCACGTGACGCTGCGCCGCGCGAAATTTGGTCCGACGGATATTTCTGGAAAAAACCGTGTAATTTTGTTTTATCTTTTTTTAAAAAAAAACAGCCTGCTAGAAGTCATTGATGAATCCGTGGATTGCTCTTTTTCGTAATTTTGGTTTTCTTGTTTTTTTAAAAAATAAATCGCTATGACCCGTCGATGAACCTGTGGAATGCTATAAACCGTCGGCGAATCTGTTGCCTGATGTATATTTCTGAAAAAGTTTGTGTAATTTTGATTTTTCTCGTTTTTAAAAGAGAAAGAGGTCTGCTAGGAGCCGTCAATGAGTCTGCGGGTTTTTTAGGAGAAAACCAGAGAAGGATCTAAACATAACTTATTTTTTTCACAATTTGGGTTTTCTTTTTTTTAAAAAAAAATAGGTCGCTGGGCCCCATCGGCGAATCTGTGGACGGCTATAAACTATCGACGAATCTGTGGACAGCTATAGACCATCGGCGAATCTGTAGTTTTTTGCGAGAAAATCGTGGAAGAACCTAAACGCAATTTCATTTTTCTAAAAACCGATTTTCTTGGGTCTAAATGTATTGTTTTTTTTCATGTCCATTGTGCTAAAAACCGCTAGAAGGACTTGAATGTAAATCGTGGAAGGACATAAATGTAATTTTGGTTTTTTCGGGTCTATTTGTTAAAAAACCGATGAAAGGACTTGAACATAATTTTGAATTTTTCGGAGAGTCTTGTCACGAGGGGACTGAGGTGGCACAGTTGGGTGTAAGATCGAGGATGCGCCTAGAGGGGGGGTGAATAGACGTTTTACAAGATTAATCGCTCTCTAAAATAATTCGCTCTAATCAACCCCTATGTCAAAACCCAATCAAAGATAATGCGGAAATGATAAACTAGGTTTTGACAATTAAAGCCTAAATCAACTAGGCTCACTAGTGCACAAACTAAATTAGATCTCTACACTAGAATTGCTAGGTTGAACAAGTAAGCAAAACTAAGCAATTCTAACATAATCAAGCAATCAAAAATATAGCAATAAAGTAAATGCTTGAATATAAATGAGACAAGAGACAAGATACTTTTTACCGTGGTGTTCGGAGACTTGCCGATCTCCCCTAATCCACGTTGAGGCTAGCCAAACGAATTGGACCGGCTCCACGAATTGAGCACCCGCCTCAAATCCACTAGTGGTTGCTCTTCCCCGCTCCGGGTAGGCGAGCACCGACCTTCACAACTTGCCGGGACTTCTCACAACCTTCGTCGAGGAGCTCACCGCGCACGACGCCTCCACGTCGTCTAGGTGTCGGCAAACACCAAGATTAACAAGCCAAGCATTCCTGCTTGAGCTTCACCTAGTGCAACACATGCACTCCGGTGATCAACAAATGCAACACATGCACAAGGCTCCCCTCAAGTGCAACACATGCACAAGGGGCACTCAATCCACTGAAAGCATCTAGGCCCCCATATGATTAGGGTTTTGATAATTAATGACAATCACGCGAAAAAGACTAACGATGTTTTGTGCAAGTAAGTTGGAATCGGGATAAATGTATCCTCAATGGACGTTGAAGTGTCACAAGTATGAAATGGAAGGAGTACGCAAAAAGAAGCTAAAGAAATGAAGGTATAAAATTTAGAAGTATTTTCTAGTATTTTCACCGATCTCGGAGTTGGGAAAAAGATCGGATTTTTTAGAATAGTAGCCGTACTATTAAGAGGACTTGATATGGGTCTTTGAATTTTGAAAGTGCATAAGATATGGCTCAATTCATCATTCATATAGTCGTGCATTCAAGAGTTAAAACGAAATTCGGAAAATCTTCGAGGCCGGCTCATCAAGATGCATCAAGCGGTAGTACCGCATGTCTTGATACTACCGAGGTTTAGTTGGCGGTAGCTATTTTCCGAGAGGCGTTTTGAAATTCTTCTACTTCAAGACTACCGCTTGGGTTATAGCAGTACTATCAAGACCTATACTGCGGTAGCATTATACCGAGCGTGTCCTTTTTCGGTCGGAAAGTGCAGTACTACCGCCCTATGAGCTATAGTACCGCCATATATAAAAAAACGCCAGAACGGCCACGTGTCGCTGCGATTATTGTGCCGAATAGCCGTTATATCAGAAAAGTGTTGACTACTCTACCCCTAGAGGGCTGTGAGTACCTACCGTGTATAAAAATCAGCGATGAGAGGAAATAACGGCTAGTTTGAGTTGGTGGGGGTTATAAATACCCCCCCTGTGCTAGGACAGAGTTGGACACTCCATTGAATACATTCTAAGCCCTAGCAACTCTCTCCATCCTTTAGAGCATTGAATTCTTGATTTTAGTGTGTTGGAGAGCTAAAATTGAGTGCATTGCATTCGTGAGCCATATTGATTGCACTCTTGAGATTCAAGCCCGCGTCAAGTTTGTTACTCTTGGAGGTTGCCGCCTCCTAGGCGGCTTGAGGCGTGAGGCTCGGTGATCTTCACAAAGGAGGTTGTGTGAAGACCAGGCGGTTGTGAAGGCACGGGCTCGCCTACCCGAGCGGGAAGAGCTATCACTAGTGATCGGGAAGGCTCAAGCGAGTGGAGCCGGCTTGAAGGAATTCAAGCTACCTCAACGTGGAGTAGGGAGACCGGCAAGTCTCCGAGACCACGGAAAAATTCTCTTGCGCATCAAATTGTGGTTTGCTTGTTTTATTCTCGTGATATTCTAGCTCATTGATTCTTGTGTGTTACTTGATTAGCAAACCAAAATACTTGTGTAGTACCATTATCTTGTGATCACTAAAATTGTTAAGAATTATATTGGGAAAACCATAAATTGTTCTTAGTAATCATTAAACTTGAATTTAGTTTTAGAAATTTTATAAAAGCCTATTCACCCCCCTCTAGGCTCATCCTCGATCTTACAAGTGGTATCGAGCTTGGTCTCTATTTTGGCTTTACCGCCTAGAGAGCAAGGATGGCCAACGAGGGTATGTCAATTGAAAGGCTCCTTCTTTGATGGTACAAATTATTCAGATTGGAAAATTCAGATGACCGTCTACCTTAAGGCTATGAGTCCCAACATATGGAGAATTGTAAATCAAGGTTATGTTGTGACCACTATGGTGCCGCTTTAAATGAGGAACAAAATGAAAGATTTATTCATTTAAATGCTCAAGCTATGAATGCTATTTTTGGTGCCTTAAATGCGGATGAATTTAATCGTAAGTAATTTAGAAACCGCACATGAAATTTGGAATACACTCTCGAAATTCATGAAGGAACATCCACCGTTAAAGAAGCAAAATTGCATATGCTTAGAGTAAAATATGAAAGTTTTATTATGTTGCCTCATGAGAATATTAATGAAATGTATTCTAGATTAAACAATATTGTTAATGAGCTCAAGGGTCTTGGTACGACCTTGAGTGATGTTGACATTGTCGGAAAATGCTTAGGGCTCTTTCGGAGAAATATGAAACTTTGGTTACCTTATTTCTCAATTCACCGAATTGCCAAGGATGACGCCAACCGGACTTCTCGGCAATCTCATCACCAACGAGCTCTACAAGAAAGACAAGGAAGAGTTGTTGGAACAAAGTTCTTCCAAGAAGAAAACATCGCATTCAAAGCTAAGGCGAGTCAAGTGATGAAGACTCAAGATGAGGACACCGAGGAGGAGATGGCGCTTCTAGTAAGAAGAATGAAGAAATTCATGAGAAGGCGATCAAGCTTTAGCGGTCCAAAGGTATAAGAAAGGACAAAATTCTAACACTAACCGATATGCTAATATTCGATGTTATGAGTGTGATGAAAAGGACACATAGCCTCACATTGTCCTAAGAAGAAGGATGACAAGGATAAATCACCCAAGAAGAAGAAATTTTTCCAAGGCAAGAAGAAGCTATTCAAGAAATTTCAAAAGGACGGCAAGGGTGAAGCTCACATTGGGGAGTGGGATTCCGAAGAAGAATATTCGGACTCCGACTCATCCGAAGAAGAAAGTCCTTCAAAGAAGAAAGGTTTTGCCGGTGTCGCCATCAAGGAGGCTTCGTCACCTTTTGTCACTCCTTTATGCCTCATGGCTAGAGGAGAAACCAAGGTAAACTCTAATGAAGATAATGAACCATCATATGATGAGTTAATGGACATGCTAGAAGAATTAAATGAATATCTTGGCAAAGAAAAATTAAAATTTAAGGCTTTAAAGAAAGAATTCCTAACTCTCAAAAATTCATATGATGAGCTAAAGGAGGATCATGAAATTTTACTTGTCAAGAATAATTCAAAATTAACAAATGATATTGGTATCGAATGTGATATTATAAATGACTTGCCTAGACTAGCAAATATCTCATCTCATGTAGAGAAATCAAGCATATCTACTTCATGTTGTGATTTAGTTGATTTATCATGTTCTAGTGCTAGTTCATGTCATGAAAATTTAATTGTTGAGAATGATGAACTTAAGAAGCAAGTGAACAAATTAAGTCAAAGTCTAGATAGATGCTTTAAGGGTAAGGACACCTTAAATAAGATTTTAGGTAGTCAAAGATGTTCCTATAATAAAGAAGGCTTAGGATATATTCCTAAAAGGAATAAGAAAATAAATAACAAAGCTCCGCACTTTGTGAAATCGAATGGTAAATTTTGTTTTAAATGTCATGAAATAGGACATCTAGCAAATGATTGCACTTTGAGAAAAGCATCTAAGGATAATATTCATGATTCATGTTATGTGCTTAAAAGAGATAGAAATGGTAAAGTCTTTGCTAAATTTGTTGGGACCCCAATAATTGGCCAAAGAAAGAAAGCCGTTTGGGTTCCCAAAACCTTGGTTACTAACCTCCAAAGACCCAAACAAATTTGGGTACCTAAAAAGGCTTGATTTTCTTTTGTAGGTGAACTACAAAACCGGCGGAAGGCATTGGGTGTTGGATAGTGGGTGCACCCAACACATGACCGGTGACCGGAAAGTGTTCACCACATTCGATTCGGGAAATGGACAAAATGACAAGATCACATTCGGTGATAATAGCAAAGGAAAGGTATTGGGGTTAGGTAAAATTGCCATATCAAACGACCTTTCCATTTCTAATGTATCATTAGTTGAAACATTAAATTTCAATTTACTATCCGTTGCTCAAATATGTGATCTTAATCTCGTTTGTACCTTCTCTAAAAATGATGTAGTTATTACTAAAGAAAATGATAATTCGCTTGTGTTTAAAGGTTTTAGATTTGGAAATTTGTATTTAGTTGATTTCACTTCAAATGATTCATGTCTTCAAACTTGCTTAATGGCGAAAACATCTTTAGGATGGTTATGGCATAGAAGACTAGCTCATGTTGGAATGATTCAACTTAAAAAGTTATTTAAAAATGATTTAGTTGTGGGTTTGAAAGATGTGAAGTTTGAGAAAAATCGACTTTGTAGTGCTTGTCAAGCCGGTAAACAAGTCGCTAGTTCTCATCCTTCAAAAAGCATAATGTCTACGTCTAGACCACTAGAACTCTTGCATATGGATTTGTTTGGTCCAACAACTTATAAAAGCATTGGGGGTAATTCTTATTGTTTAGTCATCGTTGACGATTACTCTAGATATACGTGGGTATTATTTCTAGATGACAAATCCGAAACCTCCATTATATTCAAAAGGTTTGCAAAAAGAGCTCAAAATGAATTTGACTTTATAATTAAGAAAATCCGTAGTGATAATGGCTCCGAATTTAAAAACACAAGAATTGAAGATTATTGTGATGAAATTGGAATAAAGCACGAACTTTCCGCAACTTACACTCCGGAGCAAAATGGAGTTGTGGAACGGAAAAATCGTACATTAATTGAAATGGCAAGAACGATGTTAGATGAATATGGTACGTCCGATAGTTTTTGGGCGGAAGCCATTAATACCGCTTGCCATGCTACAAATAGACTCTATTTGCATCGACTTTTGAAAAAGACCTCTTATGAGCTTCTTGTTGGAAGAAGACCGAACATTTCTTATTTTCGAGTATTCGGTTGCAAATGCTATATTTTGAAAAAGGGTGTTCGGCTTTCCAAATTTCAAAGTCGTTGTGATGAAGGGTTTTTGTTAGGATATTCTTCTAATAGCAAAGCTTATCGAGTTTTTAATAAAAACAAAGGATTTGTAGAGGAAACATGTGATGTTGAATTTGATGAAACTAATGGCTCTCAAGAAGAGCAAGAAAACTTGGATGATGTAGGTGAAGAAGGCTTAAGGGAAGCTATGAAGAATATGACAATTGGAGATGTGAAGCCGGAAGTGGATAGACAAGATCAACCTTCATCTACTCAAGTCGAACCTTCAACTTCCACGACACCGAGTCAAATTCAAGCAATAGATGAGGATGACAAAAATGACGAGCAACAAATTCAACCACTACCTCAAAGGATTCACCACGGCCTCTCCAAAGATCATCCAATAGATCAAATATTGGGTGACGTGAGTAAGGGCGTTCAAACTCGATCCCGTGTCGCTTCTTTTTGTGAGCATTATTCATTCGTATCTTCATTTGAACCTACTCACATAGATGAAGCATTAAGTGATCCGGATTGGGTAAATGCCATGCATGATGAATTGAACAATTTTGCTCGTAATGATGTTTGGACATTAGTTGAAAGACCCAAAGAACATAATGTAATTGGCACAAAATGGGTTTTTCGTAATAAACAAGATGAAAATGGTATTGTGGTAAGAAATAAAGCTAGATTAGTGGCGCAAGGTTTCACTCAAATTGAAGGATTAGATTTCGGTGAAACTTTCGCTTTTAGCTAGATTAGAAGCCTTTAGAATTTTGCTTGCATTTGCTTCAAGCTTTGACATCAAGTTATATCAAATGGATGTAAAGAGTGCGTTCTTAAATGGACAAATATCCGAATTGGTATTTGTCGAACAACCCCGGTTTTGAAAATTCCAAATATCCTAATCATGTCTACAAACTCTAAAGCGCTATCTGGACTCAAACAAGCTCCTAGAGCGTGGTATGAGCGACTTAGAGATTTTCTACTCTCAAAGGGTTTCAAAATTGGAAAGGTTGATACAACGCTCTTTACAAAAATAATTGATGATGAATTCTTTGTATGTCAAATATATGTTGATGATATCATTTTCGGTTCTACTAATGAAGAATTTTGCAAGGAGTTTGGTGATATGATGTCTAGGGAGTTTGAAATGTCAATGATCGGGGAGTTGAGCTTCTTCCTTGGACTTCAAATCAGGCAATTCAAAAATGGGACGTTTGTGAGTCAAACCAAGTACACAAAGGATCTACTCAAAAGGTTTGGCATGGAGGACGCAAAGCCCATCAAGACTCCAATGGCATCAAACGGGCATCTCGACTTAAACGAGGGAGGTAAACCCAGATTTAAAGCTTTATAGATCCATGATTGGTAGTTTGCTTTACCTCACCGCATCTAGGCCCGATATTATGTTTAGTGTTTGCATGTGTGCCCGCTTTCAAGCTTCTCCCAAAGAATGTCATTTAGTTGCCGTAAAAAGAATTCTAAGATATTTAAAGCATTCCTCAAACATAGGGTTATGGTATCCTAAAGGTGCAAAATTTGATTTAATTGGATATTCGGATTCGGATTATGCGGGTTGTAAAGTGGATAGAAAAAGCACCTCCGGGAGTTGCCAATTGCTAGGAAGATCCCTAGTCTCATGGTTCTCCAAGAAACAAAACTCCGTAGCTTTATCCATGAAGCCGAATATATATCCGCCGTAGTTGTTGCGCTCAATTGTTATGGATGAGGCAAACTCTAATGGATTATGGAATAAATTTTAAGAAGGTGCCTCTCTTATGTGATAATGAAAGCGGTTAAAATAGCCAATAACCCGTCCAACACTCAAGAACAAAACACATTGATATCCGTCATCATTTCTTGAGAGATCATGTATGTAAAGGGATATTGAGATTAGTCACATCGAGCGGAAAATCAATTAGCGGATATACTCACTAAACCCTAGATGAGACTAGGTTTTGTAAATTGAGAATGAATTAAATGTCATTGATATCTCTAATGTGGCTTAAGTGAGATTCCTTGGTTGCCTAAATTGGTTTTATTTGGCAATTTTTTTGAGTCTCACATAAAGGGGAGTAATATGCAATTTATGTATATATCACATCCCTAAAATGTGGAAAATTGAAGTTTGTGCTATAAATATCTTAAAAGCTTAAAACTAGACTTTATAAGTCAAAGTTACTTGAAAATAATCTATTTTGGATTTACAAAATATAAAGGATTCACAAATCTTCATTTAAAACTTATTATTGCATAAATCTTATCTTTTGGAACTTATATCAAAATTATAACCTTCTTTATGTTTATTATGAAACAAATCTTTTGCTTTTCAAAAGCTTAATAAAATTCAAAATCTTGATCTATATTGATCTACTAAAAGCAAAATTGAGTTTTGCCCATAGAACTAGAATGCTTTGTGTCTAGTTTCTTATGTGGTATTTCAACTCAAACAAGTCAAATCATGATTCCACACTTGATTGTGGTTAAAGTTTTTGTTTCGTGTTTTTCTTGTGGTTGTGAATGCTCCAATCTCTACTCATGCACAATATATCAATATATAATCAACTCGCAATCAAATTCTCTCCTCGATCTTTATTCGCCTGGCAGCCTCTAAGACTACTCGCAATGTTAATCTATAAATCTTGAATGCGGTACTACCGGGGTCAGGGAGCGGTAGTACCGCTCGGCTCGTAAATTTGTGGGGCCACCTTAAAATTTCGCCGTCTCTCTGTTCCCTCTCTCTTTTTCTTTTCCCCGCACCCGAAATCTCCTCTCCTCTCCATTTTCGTGCGGCCTCTCTCTCCTCCCCTCAAACCCTAATTTTCATCTCCTCAAAATCTTCTTGTTTGTGGGGATTTCTTCCATTGATTTCGGTCCTTGAGTCTTCCTCCTCCGAAAGGTATAAATTCCTCTCATTCTCTCTCTTGATTCATCCCTTTTTGAGCAATCTAGGGTTTAAATGGAATTTTAATGTGTAATCTTGTAATGTGACAAGAACCTTGAGGATTAGGTATAAAATTGATGTCCTTAACTGTCTCCATTACCCTAATCCTAATTTAAATCATCTTTGGCTCAACATTGCTTCGATTTTGCCCAAATTCCATCGTGGTCGCTTAGGGCGCACTACGCCACCGGGGCGGCGGTACCGACTTTTTGGTACTCTGGGCCTCGATGGCAGTAGTACCGCCGAGCTGTTGAAACACTGGGTTTATGCATTTTGAAGCAACGTTTTCTCGACTTTCACTTATTTCTTTTCCACCATGTCAAAATCCGATTCATATTCAATTCTCACATCTCAAACTCCTTGATCTTCTCTAGATCATGCCTCGCACTAAAGTCGCCGAACCGGTCCTTCCGGAGGGCAAGGGCACGAGGAAGACGACTAAAGGTCGTGGCGTGCCCACTTCGGACTCGGAGGCGGAGATAGCGACAACTCCTACACTGCCGCCATGAGGACAACAAGGGCTAAAGGAAGGGTCTCTTGAGCCTTCTCGGGCTAAGAAGAAAAAGTCCTGCTCCCGCTCCTGAAATTACTGGCAGCGACGATGAGACTGGGAGTAGCAATGAGGAGAGCTCAGAAGAAGAAGAAGTGGTGCCTCCGGATTGAAGGAATGATCCGTCTCAAATCAAAGGCGATGATTACTATGCTCGCCAAGTCAAAATCAGATCTCTAACCTCGCTCGCCCCAAATCCAAGATTCCATTCATTGTTTCAGCAGCGAGTATTTGAGCAAATATATATGGAGAAGGATTTTGCAAACCAGCGTTGGGTCAGTTGGAAGCACATCCGTGAGCAACCTGAGTTTGCTGGCATTCCGGAACTGTTTGGTGGAGCTGGTCTATACAATTTCCTTGGTACAAGGACAGATTATAATGAAAAGGTCATCAAGCAATTCTATGCGACGCTTTATGTGTCTGAAAACCTCGAGCAAATCACTTGGATGACTGACACTTCAAAGTACTCTGCTTCCAAGGATGACTTTGAGCATGCACTGGGAATTTTTCATAGCCAGTATCCAAAAATCCATGACGAGCCTACTCTGACCTTGGAGCAAGCATCTGAATTCTATGATCAATCTCATCGCTACAAGGTTGGAAACTCAGCCGGTCTTCAGCTCCAACCTAGCATGGTCAATAAAATCATTCGTGTCACTATTCATCCGAAGAGTGGCAATTTCGATGCCGTAAGAGGCCATGCTTGGAATGTTATTGCAAAGGTCATGGCGAGGGAAAAATTCGATGTGGTGGACTTCATAATAAGGGAGATGTCTCAATCGGCTAGGGATAGAGGAAGACCATCTACTTTGCTCGTACATCATGGCACTAATCCGGAGAGTTGCCGAGTACAATGGTTCCACCCCTACTCCTCACAAGCCATACAAGCCTCGAGTCGCTCCACCTCAAGTCTTGCATCACATCGCCGAGCAAGCCGCTCAAGCAAGAGCTCAAGCCGAGCAAGCAGCCCAAGCCCAAGCTCAAGCTGCTCAAGCTGCTTCCGTGCCCGATGCCTATCTTGCCAGCCTTGAGACCCTCCGTTCCGACATGATGGCTGGATTTGCGAGACAAGAATCTTACATGCAAGGACAGTTTGCACTTGTCATGGAGCTCCAATATCACAATCGCGAGATGGTTGAGGATGTCCGAGAGGCGCCTGAGTTAAACAACACCTCCTTTGATCACTATCGCTCCTATCATCAGTCGTATCAGCGTCGTCGTCCGGATGGCGGCAGCTTTCCTCCTTCCCATGACCCTCCTCCGTCATCCAGCTGGGATCCTTGGTCTCCTCATCTGCCACCCAGCTCTGCTCCTGGAGATGGTGAGGAGTAGACGTTTCCGTGGCGGTCCCCTTTTGGTCATTGATGACAAAGGGGGAGAAGAATGAAGAATTGAAGAATTGATGCTCAAATCTATCTATCTTGTGTAATAGATCTATCTATCTTGTGTAATAGACTTGTTTAACTTATGTGATTGATTTGAACTTGTTGACGTTGTCATTATTTATGTCGTCTTTTTGCGTCTTGTTAATTATCTATTGTGAACTCGACCTTCAACTAATCTTTTTGCTCTTTTATCTAAAAGCATCCTTATTATGAGTTTTGTAGTCATGCCATGAAATTTCAAATGAATAAATATCATCTCTATTGTCATATAACTCATATACAAATGTGCAAAATTTTATTGTCTATCTATGGCACATTTGTAGGGGGAGCTATGTTCTCATTTAGCAATATTTCTTCAAATATCTTTTGACAAAATATTGCTAAATAAGAACCCCGTGGTGTGAGTAATTGATTTCTATTGGTCACTCACACTAAACAATCTTTTTACTTCAATTCGTTTATGAGGATTGTCATCAATTACCAAAAAGGGGGAGATTGAAAGCATCTAGGCCCCCATATGATTAGGGTTTTGATAATTAATGACAATCACGAAAAAAGACTAACGATGTTTTGTGCAAGTAAGTTGGAATCAGGATAAATGTATCCCTCAATGGACGTTGAAGTGTCACAAGTATGAAATGGAAGGAGTACGCGCAAAAGAAGCTAAAGAAATGAAGGTATAAAATTTAGAAGTATTTTCTAGTATTTTCACCGATCTCGGAGTTGGGAAAAAGATCGGATTTTTTAGAATAGTAGCCGTACTATTAAGAGGACTTGATATGGGTCTTTGAATTTTGAAAGTGCATAAGATATGGCTCAATTCATCATTCATATAGTCGTGCATTCAAGAATTAAAACGAAATTAGGAAAATCTTTCGAGGCCTACTCTATCAAGCATCAAGCGGTAGTACCGCATGTCTTGATACTACCGAGGTTTAGTTAGCGGTAGCTATGTTCCGAGGGCAGGTTTTCGAAATTCTTCTACCAAGCACTACTGCTTGGGTTGGGCGGTAGTACCAAGAATTGCGGTACTCAAGACCTATACTATGATAGCATTATACCAGAGCGTGTCCTTTTTCTGATTCGGCGGTGCGGTACTACCGCCCTATGAGCGTAGTACCGCCATATATAAAAAACGCCAGAACTACGTGTCGGTCAGATTATTATACCGAATAGCCGTTATATCATGAAAGTGATACTCTGCCCCTAGAGGGCGGTAGTATGCGGTCGTGGCAAAATCGTGATGAGGAAATAACGGCTAGTTTGAGTTGGTGGGGGTTATAAATACCCCCCCACCTGTGCTAGGACAGAGTTGGACACTCCATTGAATACATTCTAAGCCCTAGCAACTCTCTCCATCCTTTAGAGCATTGAATTCTTGATTTTAGTGTGTTGGAGAGCTAAAATTGAGTGCATTGCATTCGTGAGCCATATTGATTGCACTCTTGAGATTCAAGCCCGCGTCAAGTTTGTTACTCTTGGAGGTTGCCGCCTCCTAGACGGCTTGGAGGCGTGAGGCTCCGGTGATCTTCACAAAGGAGGTTGTGTGAAGACCCGGGCGGTTGTGAAGGCACGAAGCTCGCCTACCCGGAGCGGGGAAGAGCTATCACTAGTGATCGGGGAAGGCTCAAGCGAGTGGAGCCGGCTTGAAGGAATTCAAGCTACCTCAACGTGGAGTAGGGGAGACCGGCAAGTCTCCGAGACCACGGGAAAAATTCTCTTGCGCATCAAATTGTGGTTTGCTTGTTTTATTCTCGTGATATTCTAGCTCATTGATTCTTGTGTGTTACTTGATTAGCAAACCAAAATACTTGTGTAGTACCATTATCTTGTGATCACTAAAATTGTTAAGAATTATATTGGGAAAACCATAAATTGTTCTTAGTAATCATTAAACTTGAATTTAGTTTTAGAAATTTTATAAAAGCCTATTCACCCCCCCTCTAGGCTCATCCTCGATCTTACAAGTGGTATCAGAGCCCTGTTGCTCGGATGCCGCAGTAGCTCTTCATTGCGAGATCCCGAGCCTGTTGTTCGGATGTCGCGAAGATCTCTTATTCGCGAGATCCCGAGCCCCGTTGCTCGGATGCCGCAGAGCTCTTCATTGCGAGATCCCAGAGCCTGTTGCTCGCATGCCAGATAGCTCTTGCTGCGAGATCCTCGTCCCGAGCCTGTCGCTCGGATGTCAGCGATAGCTCTTCACGCGAGATCCCAGAGCCCTGTTGCTCGCATGCCGCAGTAGCTCTTCGCTGCGAGATCCTCGTCCCCGAGCCCTGTCGCTCGGATGCCGCAGTAGCTCTTCGCTGCGAGATCCCCGAGCCATGTTGCTCGGATGCCGCGGTGGCTCTTCGCTGCGAGACCCTCGTCCTTGAGCCGTGCTACTCGGATGTCGCAGTAGCTCTTCGCTGCGAAATCCCCGAGCCGTGTTGCTCAGATGCCGCAGTAGCTCTTCGCTGCGAGATCCTCGTCCCCGAGCCATGTTGCTCGGATGCTGCAGTAGCTCTTCGCTGCAAGATCCTCTTCCCCTAGCCAGTGTTGCTCGGATGTTGCAGTAGTTTTTCGCTGCAAAGTCCCAATCCTCCCTATGTGTCTAGAGGCTTAAGGCGAAGGCCCGATCTCAGCAACTTCCCCCTTAAGCCTCGGGGGCTAGCTGTCGGGGATTGGGAAATTCCCGTAGACGACCATCGAAGCCCGGCGCCAACCGACTATGCTCTTGCCCGGATGGTGCACGCAAGGCCGACTTTCGTGTAGCCCGGCTCACGGGGCTACCCCGTCCCCCATCAAGTATGTCCCCGAGCAAGCCAAGCTCGGGGGCCCGCGACAAGGCGACGTGGCATTAAACGCGCAGCGGCTCGAGATCGCACGCCCGGGATCCGCGCTGCCACGGTCCGCACCGCCTTGGTCTGCGCTCGCTGTACCCACGTCGCGTGGTACCGCGGTGGCGCGCGCCATCTGCCGCCACGTCCTCTCTGATGAGCGCCCCTGTAATAAGTAACTTGTCTCCTGTAAATCCCCTATAAATACCCCCTCGCACGATGTATTGAGGGCTGGCTTTTCGGCACCACACATACTCAGACACAGAGCTCGTTCGCTGGAGTCCTTAGGCTAGTTCGAGGCTCCTCCGAGCAAGCACATTGTAACTACTCCATACTCATTAGTGAATCCACTGGACGTAGGGTTGTTATCTCCTCCGTGAGAGGCCCGAACCAGACAAAAAAATGACCCCTATGTGCTTCCTGATTGTCTTATCCATTCCGATCCGTAGCTCGGCATACCCTCAGACGTATAACCCTTGCGGAAAAGGGGTCCTAAGTTGATCCCTCATTCAACAAGTAAGCTCGGCGGGGGACCCTGTCCCGAATCGTCGACAGTAATGATCCAAATATTATATGGAGTGGAAGGGATCAATACATTTTAAACCATCAACTATAGAATAAACTCCATTAGGTATGCGCATATAAATAATTGAACTTGAAATCAGTATGCACATAATTAATCTTAGATAGCATTTGAGTTTATCTTATATTACCCTGGGTATACTACAACTACACAAGTTATATATACTCAAAAGGTTGTTTCAAAGTAATGATCCTTGATATAGAAAGATGAACTAGATCAATACTATGGAAACATCAAGGTAAAGTATGAACTCTCCCTAAATGTGTGCATTCATGTATATATAGAATTGAAAATATTATGCACATCTTGAGTTCTAAATAATGGTAGAGTTCATCCTTTAACTTGAATCCAAAATATGCATTAAGATATCATAAAATGAATACGAGTGCATACCTTCGGTTTTCCATTTTTTAATGAGATGAGACTAATCAAAGATATACTCAATAAAAGAGTTAGTCTCACATTTAGATTTGTCATTAATTAACAATTAAGACTAATCAGTATTATGATTATCAAAAGAGTTTAGTCTCAATATTAGATTTGTAATTAACACCAAAACCAAATTAATGGAGTTTGAACTTTCACTGGGAGGGCGCCAATTCCTCCCATTATAATATAAGCTATACAAATATTCTGCTGCTACTAGGTGAAAGAGGACTACTGGTATAGTATGAAACGCTAAGGTTTCTATCTCCGATACAAAGTAGGGCAAAACAAGGGGTGTCTATGGAGCACTAGAGTCATTTCTTGTTAAATAACATTTAAGTTTTGAATCTTCATTATTTAAATCCAATTGATAGAATCAATTTTTCTCATATCTCTTTATTTTTGAACTAGCAAACTTACCCATGCAACTGCGTGTCTAGATATTATGATGTAATTATCTTTGATATACAACTCTACTTCCAATTATTGAAATACAATTGTATTTGTTATATAACTTTATTTATATATAATTAATATACATCGTTATAATTTAACCTTACCAAAATAAGTGGTGGAGATCCTTTCAATGATTGAAATACAACTATATTCGTTATATATGATTAATCGGCACTGTTATAATCTGGTCCTACCAAAATAAGTAGTATAGATCCTTCTCTTTTTCTTCTGATTAATGTATGAATTTCTAGAATTTAGAATTATTGTAGTATTTTCTTGCCTTTAAAATGAATGAGGTGCTTTGAATATTACTTGATTGTTTTTATATATTCATCCTTCTCTTTTTTCTTCGATTAATGTGAGAATTTCTAGAATTTAGAATTATTGTAGGATTAAATTCTAGAAAATCCTATAATAATCCTAAATATATATTATAAGCAAAAAAAATTAAATACTCGTAAACCAGAAAAACACTTGAGTGTAACTTAACTTAGTAATTTGCAACAAACATACCACGTATGGGGAAGGAAAGAGAAGCCGTGAGCTCACGAAGAAGGGAAAAAGGTACGAGTCCACAAGCCGCGTTGGTGGTCGCGTCGAGCCGAACCGTGGAGTGTTCTCGCACACGATTCAAGAAGTGTAGCCATACGATAGAAGTTCAAACCCAAAACGGTGAAGCTGCTTGCTTGGTGTTTACATCCTGTTTATCGGATTCGCTGTAAATCTTTGTGAACTAAATTTGTTAAATCCGAACCAATTTAGAGTACATAGTTTATGTTTGTAGTGAAAATTAGAAAAAGAAATAGCGAACCACGAAACTGAATCATGTACTGTAACTCAAACAAACTGTGTGCTCCAGTAATTAATGTTTTTCATGTCTTCTCACCTAGATGCAGGAACGTAACGAGATTCATGAGACTTGGCAGTGAAACTACCGCAAAGATGGTTAATTAGAGGTGATCAACGGCGCCAATCAAATGATCAAACCGTATAGTGTTGGGGTTAATTGCGTGCTTAGCTTGCAGGTTTGAATTGATCGGCGCATATGAAGTCAGGTGTACATCGAATTGTGAGCTAAATTAGATATACAAGTGCTAGGTGTAGCACAAGACAATTCAGTGCAATGGCCTAAAATTCTAAACCATCTACATAAATTCTGACCGGAAGGACCATCTCAAACAAGGCTTAAAAGGGTTTTCATTCTACCAAATAGGTGGGCAACTTTGAGCAAAGGACAGAGGCGAATCACAGTATCCAGAGGTGGGCACTAGGGTGGGCCATTTTGGGCCACTACGAGGCACATCTGGCTCATCCCGACTCACGATCCAGCACGGAACTATTCTAAACAGGCCGGATCGATACGGCATGATTGTCTGGGCTATGTCGGGCCTGTCAATTGGGCACGATGGACGGCTTGACCAGGCCCCGCACGGCTCGAAATAGCTTGTACGTGTCTGTGTTGTATGTGTGGGTGGGCAAATCAAGGAATAAAGGAAGAAAACTCTGGATGGACTAGAGAAAAAGAAGGAATGCATGTATGCGTTGTATGTGTGGGTGAGCAAATTAAAGAGTAAATGCATAGCTGCATGTATATGACTGGAAGGAGCAATCGAATAAAGAAAATCGAGAAGAATAAACATAATAGAACAGTGACTTCAGAAGAAGTTTAGACAAGCTAAGGAGAAGCCAACTTTCAAGAAAATCGAAGCTCAATAGATGTGGCTTCTCCGGCTTCGGAGCGCATCAGAAGGGAGCAAGTCCAAATTACCGTGTTAGCCGCTGCCACGAGCTGCCATGTTTTCTGAAGCTTTGGTTTAGAAGCTAATATGAAGCGATCATTAAAACTGAGTAAGAAGTAATAATTTAATAGGATTCCATCTCATGTTGATTTCTTTAAAATCTCACTTGAAAGTGTTATAGATTAGAATTATATTAGTGCTAACAGCATAATTACGCAGGCCACCTAGCTAGTTATGTATGACAAATATTCTTCTAGAATATTGAATAAAACCTGTTTTTATGTATCTAACTGTTGCCACGTGTTTTGATGCATTTTTTTTACACCTTTATTGAATTTTGTGTTTGATTCGTTTGTGGGTTAATTTCAACGTTTATGAAATGTGATGTATGCTAGATTACACAAGATGGCATGAAAATAGTAATCAACAATGTGATTGAACTACGAGGCAATGATTGTCTTACCTTGGCCAAAGCCAATATAGAAGGTTTTTTATGGCTTAGACGTCATGGAACGAATTAATCTGTCAAATTGCTGTCAGCCCGTTCTAAAACATATGAATAGCCACTAGAAAAGATATTTTGGGACTGAATTGGGTATTAGGGAAAATTTATGCTTTAATATTTGTATAACTATCAAAAAAGTATGAAAACACCTCTCAAAATACTAACATATTACTTTTAATGGATACACAAATTTTCGTGACAATTGACCATCAGTTGAGTGATTTTTTTTAGATAAAGGATTAAAATCCGACCTCTGCAATTGCACACAGCCAAGTTCTTACAAGTATCACATCCATTTGTCGTTATTGAAAAAATACAATAAGCGCGAAAAATTATAAGCAAATTCTATAATTGGTTCTCCATCCATTCTTGGCAAAAAATATCCAACGCCACCACCTCCAAAGCATTACAAACCAGTCGAATATTCTCCCTGCTATCCTCAGACTGTAATAGGGCCCAAAACCGCATCCAGTATGTTGCTCTGAACGTAGCCTGCAAGAAAGAAGAATATTGTTTGTTCGCAAATATTAGATCATTGTGTGTACACCAAATAGCCCATAATATGGCAGCTCCCCCCACAAAAATGAGTCTCTTGACACCCTTCTGAAGGCCAGTTAACCAATGACCAAGCATATGTGTCATAGATTTCGGCGGTGATAAGCCAATAGCAAGATGCACTAGCCGCCAGATAGTTTTGGAATGTTGACAATCAAAAAATAAATGTTGTATTGTTTCATGACAATTACAATAACAACATTTTTGGTTCCCATTCCAATTTCTTTTAGCTAAATTATCCTTTGTTAAAATAACTCCTCGTTGTAAATACCAGAGGAAAATTTTAATCTTTAAAGGAAGTTTCAACTTCCAAATGAATTTACTGGCAAAAGAAAAACCCTGATTCATAAAATAGCCATACATAGAACGCACAGAGAACTGTCCATGTCTATGAAGATCCCAGTGGAAAATATCCCTTCCATCGGTAAGCTGACAATTAGCTAATTTTGCAACTAGAGTATACCAAGCCCTCAATTTATCCCCTTGCAATGATCTTTGAAAATTAAGATGTGGGGGCATTGAGTCATGACCTTAGCCACAGTATCATGTGGGTGATGGACAATTTGATAAAGGCTAGGAAACTACACTTTAAGAGGCAATGAATCTATCCAAGTATCTTCCCAAAACCTTGTTTGTGAACCATCTCTAATCCGGAAGGATCCACATTTCAGAAAATCGTCCTTGACCTTTAAAAGCCCTTTCCAAAAATGCGAATCCCCAGGTTTAATATGCACCTGGGACAAACATTTCGAACTTAAATATTTATTTTTAAGCAAAATCTGCCAGATCCCATCCTCATTCAACAGTTTAAATAACCATTTACTTAGGAGATATTTTTTCTTGATTTTTAAATCAATAATACCTAGTCCTCCTTGATCTTTAGGACGACATAGGATATTCCACTTAGCAAGACGATATTTTCTTTTATCATGATTGCCTTGCCAAAAAAACCTAGACCGATAAAAATCCAACTTTTGTAAAACACCCTTGGGAATTTCAAAGATGGACATCATAAACATAGAAAGACTACTAAGCACATAATTTAAAAGAACAAGTCTACCCCCGTAAGATAGATGCTTAGCCTTCCACATACTTAATTTTCTGTGAACTCTATCCTCAATTACGCCCCAGTCCGCATTTCGGAGCTTATGGAAGCGCATCGGAATTCCTAAGTATCTAAACAGATATGATCCAATTCCACAGCCAAACAGCTCAGTGTATTCATGTGCATAGTTTCGAGCATCACCAAAGCAAAAAATCTCACTTTTGTGAAAATTAATTTTTAAGCCCGATAATTGCTCGAACACACAGAGCAATAGCTTCATGTTTTTAGCCTGTTCAACATCATGATCCATAAAAAGGATAGTATCATCTGCATACTGTAAGATTGATAAACCATCCTCAATAAGGTGAGGAATAACTCCTCGAATCTGACCATCTTCTTTCACTCGTTTAATCAATATAGCAAGCATGTCCGCCACAATATTAAAAAGGATAGGGGACATGGGGTCACCCTGTCGGAGCCCTTTGTGAGTCTGAAAATAATGGCCAATATCATCATTAACTTTAATGGCCACACTACCCCCAGTGACAAAATGCTCGACCCATGAGCACCACTGATGGTTGAATCCTTTCATACGAAGAGTTTGTTGAAGAAAAGACCATTTAATCTTATCATAAGCCTTTTCAAAACCAAGCTTTAAAATCACTCCATGAAGCTTCTTAGAATTCAACTCGTGAATAGTTTCATGTAATACCACCACGCCTTCCATAATATTGCGCCCTGACATGAACACAGTTTGAGATGGTCGTACTACTTTATTTGCCACCCCCATCAGGCGATTAGTAGCTACTTTGGTGAAAATTTTAAAACTCACATTGAGCAAACATATAGGTCTATATTGTTGAATTTTTGTTGCCTCTGTAATCTTTGGAAGAAGTGTAATTATTCCAAAGTTAAGGCTATACAAAGGTAATTGGCCATGATAAAAATCATTAAACAATGCCATTAGATCCCCTTTTATAATATCCCAGAAAACCTGATAAAATTCAGCTGGGAAACCATCAGGTCCAGGCGATTTATTGTGTTCCATTTGAAAAACTGCCTCCCTGACCTCTTTTTCAGAAAAACGAGCAATAAGGATGTCATTCTCCTCTGCTGTTACCTGAGGCAAATCGTGATTATGAGTCTCCACCAGACTAAAATTAGATTCCTCTGGCGGTCCAAACAAACCCTTATAATAATTTGTGATATGCGCTTTTAATTCAGCATTACCCACTATTGTACTATCTTCATGATCTAATTTGAATATGTACTGCTTTACGTGTTTGCCATTAGCAACCAAATTAAAATATTGGGTATTATCATCCCCTTCCAATAAATCTTTTGTTTTAGCTCTCTCATACCATTTAATTTCTTCTTCCCTCAACAAATGTATCAATCTATTACTAAGGTAATTTTTCAATACTACCTCGTGCGCTGAAAGCACACTATGCTCTGCCTTTTTACCAAGGTCATCCAGCGTAGAAATAATTTTTTTTCTTCTCCTTATTATTATTACCAACAGTGTCCTTAGCCCAACCTCTTAGAAATTGCCTAAGTGATCGAATCTTATTCTGCCATTTTTCTATAGCTGTACCCCCTCTAGTTTCTGATTGACATTTATCCGCAACCAAATCAAAGAAACCATCTCTAACGAGCCATCCACGTTCAAATTTGAACAATGGCGGCTTTCTATTATGAGATGACACCCCAGTATTCAATATCAACGGAGTATGATCTGAGTTACTCCTATCTTTAGCCTGCACAACAGAAAGAGGAAATTTTTTCCCACTCCGTACAGACTAAAATCCGATCTAACTTCTCAAAAGTTGGATTTTCACCACTACTCGCCCAACTATACTGACGACCTGACAACTTAATTTCTCTGAGATCAAGAGATTGAATAACCATATTAAAAATATCAGGCCATTTGTTATCAAAGTTATTCTTATTCTTTTCTTCAGGACCACATATAATATTAAAATCCCCCCAATAATATAAGGTAACTGTTCTCTACTACAAATATGAGCCATTTCAGTTAAAAAAATTTCCTTATATTCTTGTTGCGCTGGCCCATAAACTGCAAACAGCACCCATTTAAAACAATCATTCTTATTGCGAAGAGTGAACTTAATATAAAAGTCCCCTTCGTCAATGCCTCCAATATCATACACCGTTAAGTCAGCCCCCAGGAGCATCCCTCCTGACCGACCCTTAGGTGCCATACAGTGCCAAATAAATTGTTTGCCACCACATAATTTTTTCAGGGTCCTATCTGGGAAATGATCCCGACCCGTCTCCATAAGAGCAATAAAATCAATTTGCTCCTCTTTTACCATACCTTCTAAGTACCTGTGTTTAGCCAAGTCTCCAAGACCTCTGCTATTCCAGAAAACGGCTTTCATTTAATACATAGCTTAGATGGAGTTTTTGGTTTCTTAGTTATCAAACCCTCTCTATTAATATTTCTAACTTTGTATTTCTTTCTACGTGGTGTCGCAACCAGATCACAACAGATATGATCAAAACCCTCCTCAAACGCATTCTGTTCCATTTCATCACGAATGTGTTCGAGTTGACAGTCTAAAGTATCACCTTCCTCCTCAACCAAGTAATTTTTAGATGAGGAGAAATTACGACTAATACTTCTATTTTTAATCGAGACACGTATCCTATCTATTTCTATGCTTTTAAGAGATGTAATAGCAGAAGAAATATCCTTATCATCTCTACCCATTGAAACACCTAAATTTGAAATTCTTGACGCTAATTCAGAATCTGAAATGGAAGGGAAAGATAAGCATTTACCTGTCACCAAAGAATTCTTTTTATCCACCAGCTTCATCGCTTTCAATAGCATATTTGTGTCGCCCATTTCAGCTAACCGCCTACTTGATCTGCCCTGCGGTACATGAATTCCAGCAGATGAAGACAGCTCAATCTCTCCCCAACCATTAATTTTGTCCAACAATTGAAGAGCAGTCACCATCGCCATGTTGGAAGTGTTAGCAGGAATACCATTTCTCTTGCATAAAGCTTGCAGCATGCGGCGAGATAACTCCTTTAGCTTCAAACCGGTAGAATCAACTTGAGCAGCAACCTCCTTTTCCTGAACATCCGAAGAATGAGCATCCACCAATCGAGTGTCATCAGACAAAACCTCATTACCAACCAAACATGCACTGTGCACAATCGCTGCTCGCTCTTCCACATCAGTCACCTGCACCGGCGAGACTAAGGAACATGTGCCATGAGCAAACTGAACCAGCCCTAGAATGGTTCTTAGGCGATGGTTTATCCCAAACCACATACCCATTCGGCAGCCGCATATCCCTGTTAGCATTGACATCCACCTCACAAGCCCTAGAAAGAGCCTGAGGCATCAGATTTTCACAAACCACATTCCCATTCACCAGCTGCAGATCATTATTGTCATTACCATCCTTACCAGGAAGTGTCACTTGGTTATCCAAACAAGACGGAAGTAAATCATTGAATTGGTTATTACTATCAAACACCCCTCTGTCAGGACTTTCCTCTAACTTGGCCACAACTGAACCAAAGCCTGGCGGAAGCACAAAACCTGCTAAAACACATGGAGACAGATTTTTTCCCTTCTGAAAGAATCCACTTGGAATAATGGCCTTCCCAGAAATGACTGAATTGCTACCATTATCAGCCTCTTCCCTCTCATGAGCATCACCCACACTTTGATAACTCAGATCATTCAAATCAGCATAACAAACTAATGACCGACAAGCACTCGGCGACACCCCAGACCTAGGCACAGGCAGCAGATTCGCAATCACAGAAACTTCCCCCACTGCCATCGCTGGTTGCCCTTCCTCCCCCATCAGCTGAACCGACTGAACTAAAGGGAATGAAAAGAGATCAGCCGGACCGACAATACCAGCTCCAGACTGCGCAATAGGGGCTGAATGAGCCTAGACCAAATGTCCATCCACCGGCAACACACAATCAAAATCATTGGACTGGTTATAGCTATCAAACACACCTCTGTCAGGGCTTTCCACCAACTCGGCCACAACTGAACCAAAACCTGTCGGAAGCATAGAACCTGCTAAAACACATGGAGACAGAACTTTTCCCTTCTGAAAGAATCTACTTGGAATAATGGCCTTCCCAGAAAATACTGAATTGTCACCATTATCAACATCTTCCCTCTCATTAGCATCACCCACACTTTGATTACTCAGATCATTCAAATCGGCGTAACAAACTACTGACCGACAAGCACTCGGCGACACCCCAGACCTAGGCACAGGCAGCAGATTCGAAATCACAGAAACTTCCCCCACTACCATCGCTGCTTGCCCTTCCTCCTCCATCAGCTTAACCGACTGAGCTAAAGGGAATGAAATGAGATCAGCCGGACCGACAATACCAGCTCCAGACTGCGCAACAGGGGCTGAATGAGCCCAGACCAAATGCCCATCCCTTGGCAACTCACAATCAACATCCCCATTATAATTAGGAAAACCAGCCGGGCGAATCAAGCAATTTAGAACTGAATCATCAGCAAGCTTGTTATGATCAAACACAATATTGTTTTTTATTTCATCTAAATTGGCAACACAAGAATCAATCTCAGGCTGCTTCTCAGAACATATTGGAGCACTTCTAGATTTACCTTTCTCCATCTGAACATTGCCACTAGGGATATTTCTCATTCCAGAACTACCTGAAACTTCCCCATTATCAGCATCTTCCATTACATCATCTTTGCCCTTATCTTGATTACCTGGATCATCAAGGTCATCCACATCCTCAAAATCAGCTAGTTCCCCAATGTTATCGGTGACCACCTGATCAACCTTAAAAAAATCTCATATAAACAGTCATTTACTACAATGTCAGCATCATTTGGGATGCAATTCACATCCAGAACAGCCACCAATAATCTTACCACCCCAGTCCTTCTCATCGATCTCATATCCACTCTTTGAGTAACACCAAGAATAGAACCCACCGCCCATAGAGATAAAAAAGATCGGATTTCATAGGGGACACCATAGGCATGCACCCAGACTTTTTGAAGCTTCTGTTTAGGTGTAATTTCCATGTTCCATTCCTCAAAAGCCATCACACCCTCATTATTATCAGTGCGTAACCTTTTCATACTAATCATCCTTTGCAGCTCCACCTTACAAGGAAATGGCACAATATAAGAATTGAAATCATGCTTCCTAACATCCCAGTTCCAATTCACCGGAATCGCCCTAGCCAACTCTGATTTTACTAGCTCCGCCGGAACCATGCCTTCAAGAATTTTAATCAGAGCAGTCACAGACGCCTTACATGGATTCTTCACAGCAGTAGTAAATGGAATGTGAAAAAAACCAAGACCATCACCAGCCAGACCACTAAATGTCGCCGTAGGTTTCGGCCCATGTAACAAAGGACACTGATTTGTGAAATGTTCTTCACAAATCTCACAACAAAGCATGAATTTCTTTTTCTTCTTCAAAACAGGCTCAGAGACAGATTGAATACCTTTATTTTTATCAAGCTGAAGAGGAGCCGAACTTTCCCCTTTTTCCTTGGAAGATTGCTTCGCAGAATCAAACTCTGGAGGCTTGTCCACAGGAACCACTCGGAAGCCCCCTGGATTACCAGCATTCTGAACACTACTTCCATGACCACCACGGCTATAGAATTCCCTGCACCCTCCATGATCTTGGATGCGATCACGGCCTCCGTACCTTCCAGCACCACGACCATGATATCGTGGGGGACGAAGACCACCTCTAGCAGGACGAATCTGACCTCCATAGAAACCGCCTTGCTGACGATCGCCACCAGCCGCCGCACCTCCCGCCATGACAACTTGCAAGTATGATCGATTGTGCTGAGTTAGCCGCCGGTGCAACCGAGCTAAACCAGGGTTACGCCTGGATCAGGAAGTTTCAGACCCCTGGCCCACCAGCACAACTGGCCCAGCAGAAAAACAAGGCCCAGCCGAATTCAAATGTTTGAAAGGCGCACAATCCGGAACGGATGAACTCTCAGGAGCATTGCGAAGATCCCGCTGACCTGGAGAAAACAATCTGCATCTCGAATTTCTTTCGTCCATCACCGGCAACAAATAATCACCGAGTGTGCTCAACACTGGATCCCTTGATTTTGGCAATGGTCCCTTCCAACCTGATTTCTTATCCCACGGCCAATGACCTTTGAATTGATTCTTTGAGCCTCTACGCCCAAAATCCTGACTAAAATTAGAGGACTTCAGATTAATATGAGGACATTCAGAAGAACCAACCTGCGCATCCTGCTGCAATCCACCAAGGTTGTCCATAGGATCAAAGCTAGCTTTGCTCTTTGATCCCCGCGACAAAAGCATCATTGCCGAAATTGAGGCGGAAAAGCGCTGTCTCGCAAACTCCATCGCATCATGCGAATCATCTAATCTATCATCCGACACAGATCTCCCCCTGAAAGCCGTCCGGACGGAACGAACGAGAGCGCTATGGCGACGTCTCATCACGCCTCCTCCCCCATCAAGAAAAGGGAGAGGGGAGCATCTGACACTTCTCATGTAGGGGCTTTATTTTTTTTAAAAAAAACGACGTATGTCTAACTTATGATGATACCTAACAATTTGGCCATTTAGATACTATCGTGGAGGATGATTTTGTTCATCACGATCTTAAAAAATCATGGATACTTCTCATGTAATATTCTTCTATCCTTTTTTTTTCCTCTAAAAATGATTTCCATTAATTTACAAGTACAATTACATATGAAGTACACCATTACAGATTCAAGTAATTCAACGAATCACTACTTACGGATTCACTAATCTTACTGTCTTATTACATCTCCAAAAATTCTACCCATTTAGCGCCTGCTATCTACTGCTTCGACGAGCAGTTCAGCTTGAATAATCAGACATGGCAAAAGAGCAGCTCGAAGAGCCGCCCTTCGACAACGGGCTCCGAGCCGGTGACCGCTGCTCGGCCGGAGGCGCAACGCTGCATGTTTGCTCCTTCCCCTCGTCACTAGGCGGCCGCCTGATCTCCTTCAGTAGAGGCACGACGTCCTTCATCGCCGGCCGATCGTCCGCGCGGTGTCCGATGCACAGCACAGCCAGCGAGAGCACCTGCAGCATCTCCTGCACCTGCACCTCCGGCTTCCCGCGCAGCCGCGGGTCCAAGAGCTCCGCCGCGTTTCGCTTCGCCTGCAAGTGCTCCCGCACCCACTGCACCATGTGCATCCCGCCCGGCAGCGTCGGGTCCAGCGGGTGCCTCCCCGTCAGAATCTCCAGCACCACCACGCCGAAGCTGTACACGTCACTCTTCTCGGTGATCCTTTGCATCGACGCGTACTCTGTTACGGAAGATAAGATCTCAGTAAAAATAATTCCTTGAAATGAAGCTACTGTGAGATGTGTGAGGACGAAGTTCTGTCTAACCTGGTGCGATGTAGCCGTATGATCCGGCGATGCGTGGCGGCTTGGACGAGTCCAGCTTGGCGGAGCCGGACCCGACCGCGCCGGACAGGACGCGGGCGAGCCCGAAGTCAGCCAAGTACGGCTCGTTCCGTGGGCCGAGCAGGACATTCATGGCCTTGATGTCGCCATGCAGGATGGCGGGCAGGCAGTCGTGGTGGAGGTAGGCCACGGCGTGGGCGACGCCGAGCGCGATGTCGTAGCGCGCGCCCCAGTCGGCGGCGCCCTTGACGCCACCGCGGTGGAGGAAGCCGCTGAGGCTGCCGTTGGGGAGGTAGGTGTAGAACAGCAGCTTGGTGCTGCGGTTCGCGCCCCACCCGAGCAGCCGCACGATGTTGCGGTGGCGGATGGAGCCCAGCGCGGAGATCTCGTTGCGGAATGCGCCGGCCTCGTCCGACGACCACATCTTCTTCACGGCGAGCGTGTCGCCGTTGGGGAGCCCCACCCGGTAGACCACGCCAGAGCTGCCGGTGCCGATCACGTTTGCCGACGTCAGTTCGCGCACCACGTCGTCCACCGAGAAGTCGAGCTTCTGGTAGAGGGTCACCTCCCACGTCTCGTCAGCGCCGTGGATGGCACCGTTCCGGCGGCGCGAGCGGGCGAGCACGTATGTGGCGGTCAGGAGGAGGAACGCGCTGACGGACACGAGGATTTTCATGGCTAGCTTCAATGACGAGATGGCCGCGCGCCGGGAGGTCTCGTCGGAGCCGGCGCCGACGACAAGCAGGTGGTTGCCGGCGATGTCGCTGAGCGGAAGCTTCTGGAAGAAGGGCGTGTCGGGTAGCTCGCCGGAGAAGGCATTGTAGGAGATGTTCAGCGTGACGAGGTTCTCCAACCTGGCGAGAGGCTCAAGGCTGCCGGAGAGCTGATTGTAAGACACGTCGAGGCAACCGAGCTTATCGAGGCCGCCGAACTGCGATGGAATCTCCCCGGAGAGGCGGTTACAGCTGAGGTTGAGCGAAATCTCCAGCGAAGGAAGCGCCCCGAGCTCCGGTGGGATGCCGCCGGAGAGCACGTTGTCGCCGAGGTCCAACAGCTGGAGCTTCTCGCAAGAACCGAGCTCCGGTGGTATGCCGCCGGAGATCCGGTTCTTCCCGAGGTTAAGCTTCGTCAGCTCAGGCAACGACCCAATGCCGAGGCCCAACAGCCCGGTGAGCCGGTTGTCGGAGATATCAACGAACTGGAGACTGCGCGGCAGCTCGTCCGGCAATGCGCCGGACAGAGCATTGGAGTGCAGGTCAATGAACTCGAGGTTGTCGCACCCCGACAACGCAGCCGGCACCGGACCGACGAGGTGGTTGCTTCCCAAGTCGAGGAAATTGAGGTTCTTGAGGTTGCCGATCTCGGAGGGGATCGTCCCCGATAGCCGGTTGCCGTTGAGCCGGAGTCGGTAGAGATTAGTGCAATTGCCAATCTCCGGCGGTATGAACCCGGAGAGATCGTTGGTGAGGAGCAGAAGTTTGGTCAAATTCTGCAGCGCGAACAGCTCCCTCGGGACGGGACCGGTGAGGTTGTTGTACGAGAGGTCCAACGACTGCAAGCCCTCGCACTGGGCCAGGCTCGCTGGCACGCCGCCGGTGAGCCGGTTCTGCCACGCGTAGAACAGAGTTAGGTTGCGCAGCCTCGGGAAGTCGATGCCGATCTCCCCGGACAGCTCGTTGTTGTCCACCTCGACGTCGGTCAGCGACGTGCAGTTGGAGAGCTCCGGCGGGATGGCGCCGGTCAGCTTGTTCGTGCTGAGCTGCAGCTGCTGCAGCATCGGCAGCCCGCCGAAGCTTCTGGGGATGGGGCCGGTGAGCCCGTTCAGTGACAGGTCGATGAGCACGAGCTCCTTGCAGTTGCCGATCACTGGCGGTATCGTGCCAACGAGCTGGTTCTGCCACAGGAGCACCGTCTGTAGCTTGCGCAGCTGGCCGAGCTGCGGCGGTATCGGGCCGGAGAGGGAGTTCTGGTACAAGTACAGGCTGGTGAGCTCGGTGCAGTTGCCGATGCTCTCCGGGATTGGGCCAGTGAGCATTGCGGTGTAGATAGCGATGGTCTGGATCTTCTTGAGCTGGCCTATCGTCTCCGGGAGGCTCCCGAGAGACCGGTCTCGGCGAGGCCAAGCATGGTGAGCTCGGTGCACCCGCCGATCTCCGGCGGCAACGGGCCCTTCAACGCCTGGTTCCCACCGGCGCGCAGCACCTGCAGCTTCTTCAAATTGCCGATGCTCGCCGGGATTGGGCCGCTGATCTCATTGTCGTAGAGCGTGAGGTACGTCAGGCTGGTGAGGTTGCCAATGTCGTCGGGGATGGCGCCCTGCAACGAATTGCTGTTGAGCGCCAGCGACTGGAGCTTCCTGAGCCGGCACAGCTCGGGCGGGATCGCGCCGGAGAGCTGGTTCTTGCTGATGTCAACGGTGGTCAGCTCGGTGTAGTTGCCGAGCTCCTTCGGGATCGCGCCGGTGATGTTGGTGCCGGAGAGCACCAGCGTCTTGAGCGACGACCCGAGCGGCTGCAGGTTCGCCGGCAGCGTCCCGCCGAGGTCGACCGACTTGATGCTCAGCGAGACAACATCCCCACGCGCGTCGCACGCCACGCCGAACCACCGGCACGGGCTCGCGTCCGACGCCTTCCACGAGTCAAGCGCGCCGCCGCTCGTGGCGTTCAGCGACCGCTTCCATCGCAGCAATGCCTGCCCTTGTTCGTTGACACAGTGGCACGGCACGACGAACACCGCGCAGCTACACATGAGAAACACAAGAATCCTCGTCGCGACGGCGCGTAAGTGAGGAGGCATTGGTGGTATGGTGCGGCGTGTGGAGGAGGAGGGGGGGCACCTCCTGGCCTTGGGATTGTGGAGGCCTGGAGGGGGGGAAACCCCGCAATTTGTTTATAGCACAAAGGCTTGGGAGATCTGGATCCAAAGGAGCAGCAGCATAGCTATGATTTTGCAGGATATTCTTTTCAATAAACAACAGATTTGATTTGGTGCAGTGTTGAGTGTCGAGTGTGAGTGAGTGGTTTGGTGTTGCAAAAATTGGTTCTTGAAGTTTTGGAATCAGAAGGAATATGTGCATTTCTTTAAGCATGGAGAAGATGGGAGGAAGATGGTATGGAGCCATGTTGATGTCATCATTTGGATATGTTTATCCCTAGTTGATGTACTGATTATTGTCATTGTTACACTCCGATACCTTTTTTATAAACAGCAGCCTTGGATAGATAAGAGTTTGTGAGAAGAGAAAAACTAACCAACGGTATACCGTTGCAACGGTATAGGATGAAACTTACCCGTGAAACATGAAACTTTGGTTGAAACTTATCTGTAAAACTCGAAAACCTGATGAAACTTACCCGTGAAACATCATGAAACTTACCCGCGAAACCTAGCAATGAAACTTACCCGTGAAACTAATGAAACATGCTATACCGTTGCAACGGTATACCGTTGGGTAGTTGCTCTCTTGTGAGAAATGGTATGAGTGTGCTCGATACCAAAAACAATATAGATGAATCTCGTTGAGAGAATCAAAATAACGGCGATGAAGCAACCACGAAAAGAGAGAAGATTTGGTAGAGACGACAATAAATTTTTTAAGCATAACCTCAAAAGAGTACAAGGGATTGTCACTCTCTCACAAGGCTCTTGAATATTTTATGACTATCAGATCTTTACCCTATATAAGAATATAGTGCTAAAGAACAACCTACCTTTAATTCTCTTACACACATCTACTTTTGGATAAGTGGCTTCTTTGCTTAGTTGCCTAGTTCTCTATGACCACCCATACGAGTTTATATAATTCATTTAGCCCCGTCCAAAGAGAAGTAAGAATCCTACTTCAAAAGAAATTCATCTAAGACTCCTTATAGCTGATGTTTTCAAATCCTAAAAGACTAGGATATGAGTCATCATACTCAACAATCTTTATCTTGACTCTTATTCGTTGAAATCACTGTGTGACGAATACTTATACTAGAGGTGCCCCACAGCCAGGCCTCGATCGGGTCGTGAGCGACCCTTCGTCTGTGGCCAGTAGTCCTGCAGGCCGACCGGACCATGTAAGACTCTTCGTGGCCCACATCCGGACTTCGGGTCGGGACTTCCGAGAGCTCCGACCGGGCCGCGGAACGGGAGTAGCCGCAGCCTCCGACCCAGTTGTTGGTCGGGGCCCCCGGCAAAGTCCCGCCTCAGTGACTCCGGCTACGTCATCGACCGACCTCGAAATTGGTCAACCGACGTCTGAACGAGACAGCGGAGCAGTGAAAGACGTTCCTTCCCAAGGCAACACCAGAGATGCCGCCCGCACGACGCCTACTTCTGACAATCGCACAGAGGACAGGAACGTGCCTTCCCAACGAAGCATCGCCAGCTAACCCTACCGATAGGGCATAGCTGGCTGAACCTGCTAACCCATCATGACATACGCAGGGACTTGTCAACTCCGAAGATCGCGAACCCGATCGCAAAAGATAGTGTGCCCTAGTCGCTCCTCTCTCCCAAGCTTCATGTAACCTGCTCTCTTCGCCTTTATAAGGAGAGGCAGGACCTCTGGGGAGGAAGGGGGGCTCTCTCTTTTTTACGAACCAAAAACTCCCTCCGTCTACCTAGCGTCCGGCCCGCTCCCCGATCCGAGCGGTTGGACGAAGCTCAAAGCTCGCCCTGCAGACGGCGCTAAGGGCCTGTCCTTAGTCCTCGCATGTAATCCGCCATACCCCGATCAACGAGATCCTCCGCCACAAACTGGAAGTAGGGACGTTCAGCCCGAACCAGTATACATCTGAGACTCCTCTGCCCGATAGAGTGTGTTCGAGACTCCATGAGTCAACCATCAAGGAGAGGGGACGCGCGGCCCCTTAACCTACAAATACGTCTGCCGGTTTTACGAAACGCCGACAGTTGGCGTGCTAGGTAGGGGGCTCGCACGTCATCGTCTTCGTCTCCGGATTCCCAATCATCTCCTTGATGGCCTCTTCCGCCTGCGACGGCCCGTTCTTGACGCGGAGCCGGATCGGGATCTTCTAGAGGTACATGCGAAGCGGGCCGAAGGAGGCGGCTCCCGTTCACCACCCAAAGGGGTGTCTGCAGCCGCCACGCCACTCCAAGGATCCCCGTGGGGAGGACCCTTCACCGCTATGAAGGTTCCCCAACTTCGCTACTGCGTCGACACAAGATCCAGATGGTGACATTGCACGGCGACGGAGTATGGAAGGATTAGCGCCGGGACCAACGCTCAGCCCCCGCGGCTCCTAAAGGCTATGGTGATTCAATGGTGTTACTCATGAAGGAAAGAGGCAAGATATTAAGGAAGATGTCCAAAAACATCGCACCACATAAAAACAAAAAAGCGAGGCGCCAGGAGGTTCTTTAGCCGGGCGTCATCACCATCCGAGCCATCACTACTCTACAGCGACGTCCCCCTGCGCTGCAATCTTCTCTGCTGCGCACGCACCTGCTCGAATCGGGCTCGCGTCTCCTTCGATCCCGACGACGGCCGCCATCGGGTCGAAGGTAGCGTCGCGGCTGGCGCAGAAGAGCGATCGTGCTCATGACGTCGACGGCGACTCCGCCCCTCGCGCGGAGCGCTTCGCGCAAGGCAGGCGGTCGGCGAGGGCGCTCGGCCACTGGGTGAGGCAGGGCATACCCGTCGGGTATGGTCAGCCGGCCCTCGACCTCACCCCAAGCGGCCGGCTCTTCCACATGCTCTCGGCGGGCGAAGCATAGGCGAAGGAGCCTCGCGAGCCCGCAGCTCTTCACGCACTTGCGCCGGCTCCGTCTCGGCGGCCGGCTCGAGCCAGCTGCAAGCGTCTCCTCGTGCTTCTTAGCGAGCTCTTCCCGCGCGGCCCGAGCAAGGGCCCACTCTTCTTCGCCGCCTCCGCCGCAAGGGAAGTGGCCCTCGCGATATGGGCGTTGAGAGAGGCCTCCAGCCGCGCCAATGCGACGGACAGATCCGTCGTCCGGGCCACTGCCAAAGGGGGATGACCCGGAGCGATCGGAGGGACATCGGAAGCCGCGCCACCTGCGTCCGTCTCCCGTCCACGGCGGCCATGGCGGTGACCCGAACCTTGAACGAAAGCGCTAAGAGAGAAAAAAAACGACCGACGTCAGTAAAAGGCGAAATTCGAAGCCACCCCGGGGCCGGCAGTCAAGACTTACCCGCGGAGGGGAATCCTAATTCAGAAGGACGACGGGGGCAGATGACTGTCCCCGTCGCCGGATACCAGAGGGGCGGCGTCGAGCGGGCCTCTTGACGTCGAGGCCCTTGAGCCGTGAGCCGCCTCCGTTTCCGGCCGACCGGTCCATTGCTGCCGTTGGCCATCTGCCGTTCGAAATCTGCAATCTTTTTCTTTCTGTGCTAAAACAAGGGCGTGGGAGGGATGAAGAAGTAGCGACGACGGGGAAAAAGTGACGACCCTCGAGCGCTCCGTGCGACCTTTTCAGGGACGGCGAAGTGGTCAAGCAGCGCGATCGCGCAAGAGGGCAGTGCGCACATTAACTTCGTGCCTTGAGCGACGCGACGCGCTCTCTCCGACCCTCCTTTGGCGCATCGAGATACGAGGGGGCGACAGGACGTCGCCCCGGGCGAATCATGGTACGACCCTTCGACTTCGGCCACTGGACGAACCGCACCGGAAAAAGACGAGCCTAAACCGTCACGACGTCCTCAATATGCGGAATAAGAAGATAAGACAGTCTTTTCCTCAAAGATTTCTTCCGCAACTGTTTTCCGAGTTTAAGCACTATGTAGTGATCACGAGCTCGGCCCCCACGCACCGCCCGGGGGCTGCAAGCTCACACACTTTCACGGGTCGGGTGACCGGGTCGGCTACATGGTCCTCCCTAGCGGTAACCCCTCGGCCGAGCACTCACTGACCTCGCCCGGCCGCTGACGTTCTTAGTAGTGCTCTGTGGCGAATGAAATACCCATGCGGGCGACCCTAGTCGGTCAGGAACACTCTTCTCCCAGCAAGTGTGGATAGCGACTTATACCTAAGGTTCCTACACTCACGCTGGTCGTAATCCGGTCGCCATTAGATCCTCCCCAGCGGTAGTCCCTCAGACCAGGCGCTTCGGCCTCGCCCGGCTACGGATTCTGCAGTAATGTCAGCGGAGAAGGAACACCCGTGTGGTACGATCCATGACCGGTCGGGAACACTCGGCCCCATGGCGAGTACAAGCGAACTCCTCATTATCCGAAGCTTTCCTAAAACGTCAACATGACGACCACGCTTATATGACCCCGCGGTTTCACGAGCCACGGTCGTCGAATGTTCATCATCTCTGAAAGCACGGAGGATGGGAATCGGACCAAGATAATGATCCGAATAGCCATTTGGTTCCCCCCACGATAGGAACCTTTTCTCCTCCAGCCCGAGTGCGCGGCTAGGCAGAGCGGTGCACTCCGACCACGACATCTTCGATCTGCGGGCAATCGGGGGTCGGAGGAGAGCAATGTGAGTAACTCTCCCCCAATTCCTTTGTTTTCTCTTTCTCGTTTCAGGAGAAACCGAGGAACGAGGAAGACAAAGGCAAACGGGGCGGCGAAAACAAAAGCAGAAGTATGCCCTAACGCCTCTCCCGCGCCAGTCTTATAGGCGTCGAACGGGCACCACCCAAAACAGGCACCAGCCGAACGCGTGTCGACCGGGTGAGACGGCCTCGTATGAAGCATCACCCATCGCATCGGAGCGCCATGACGCGCCGTTGGTGAGCCGTATCGCCCCTAATCATCTCGCTTCGCGTTTAATTCTCGCACGCGCATTAAATGCTTGCAGAGACGTCGGGCATCGCTCCGCTAACGCCTGCGACCTTTTATCTCCGCCCGGGTTGGCTCAAGCCGGCCGGCGAGGAGGAAAAAGTCCACCAACCTTTGCGGTCTCGAGGTGGCGAAGGCTTGAATGCTGACGAACAAGACGGCGCGGGTCATTTGGATCCACCAGATGGATCCTTCGCCGACCGGCGAACAAGCGGCGAGGGCAAGTTTAAGGCGAACCCTCGGTGGGTCTTTAGTTGGGTTGGCGGACGACCCAATCGCCTTAGCTCGTGTCCGAGACCATACTTCAAACTCTCCCGCGGAGCCCCCCGAAAGGGCAAAGCGACGGTTTGCGCCCGAAGTTACTGAACGGCTCGGGTCCCAGTCGGATTGAGTAAAAGGTTTTTATGGGTCGCCACCAGTAGGTCGGACACCGACGCAGGATCGTCGCTCGAGTCGCTGACCTCCAGGGCCCACTCGGATAACCCGCTTGCAGCTCCACGAGCACGGTGTTCGGCCGACGTAGGCAAACACGCGTCTGCTCACCCCCTCCAGGTCCCACACCTGCGGACGGGGCGTATACGTGGGATCGACAGTGGCCTCTCCCCTCGCAGACCACCTCGCCCGACGAGGACTCGAGACGGATGCCCCCCGCCTAGCTCCGGCGTTAAACCAGCACGTCTAACACGCCCAGCTACGGCGTAAAAACAGCACTAACACGCCCAGCTACGGCGTAAAAATAGCACTAACACGCCCAGCTACGGCGTAAAAATAGCACTACCTAGCGTCCGACCCGCTCCCCCGATCCGAGCGGTCGGACGAAGCTCCCGCTTCGCCCAGCAGCAGCGCTAAGGGCATGTCCTTAGTCTCGCATGTAATCCGCCATACCCCGATCAACGAGATCCTCCGCCACAAGCCGGAAGTAGGGACGTTCAGCCGAACCAAGATACATCTGAGACTCCTCTGCCCGATAGAGTGTGTTCAAGACTCCATGAGTCAACCATCAAGGAGAGGGGACGCGCAGCCCCTTAACCTACAAATACGTCTGCCGGTTTTACGAAACGCCGACACTGTGCTTCCTCAAAAACTCTCTATAAGTTAGCTCCACATTTTTGTTTTTCCTTCCACCTTTGGAAAATGCCCCCATCATATGGGTTCATACATATCATTGTAATGTGTATGTTGGTGTCCAGCCTTGGCCGTTCGGACCCTCCACGTAAGAGCTATTTCTTTGTATTGTTTGTTTAACCACTTCTCAAGTTCCTATGACCCTCCATGCTATAGGTTCATATCACATCTGAGCTCTACTTGCTTGTTGTTACCACATGGTTGGTCCCACAACTTCTTCTTTCTTTTAGTAGCTCGCATCTTCACCTTGCGTTTACTAGATTTTGCAACTATTTTGTAGTTCCATACATAACTATAGATGAGATCTAAGTATCTACCGTTAACGACACAATTTCCACCTCATGACTAGGATTTTTATCAGACCTCTAATTGGTTGCCCTTCCCTTATGAGATTACTAATCAATTGGTATCTTTCATTATTCCATATACTTTTCATTATCACTAGTCGTTTGCAAGTAACTTGTATAACTTCACCTTGAAGTGATACTTTATAACCTTAGAGTTCAGCACATACATTAGATTCTTCATTAAGCCTAGAACATGCTGAACTCCCATTAATTGCAATGTGCTCCATCAAACATATCCAATGTAACCGTTTCTATCTCAATAATTGCATACTCCTTACGATCTATTAAGTGAACAATTCCATATGACCGGCATAGGATCCTTCATAAAACATCTTCGTTGCTGAACATAAATAACAACCTGAATCTAATATCTATGCATAAGAAGTACCTGATTGACTGATGACAAGTACATCTAAATTGTCTTTTTCTACCATCATTGAGCATGCACCCTTCATTTTTTTTTCAAACTTGGACAGTGTTTTATCATATGACCTTCCTCGTTACACAGAAACATACAAGTGAGATTTTACTCTTGCATTTCTTCTTCTCTTGCATTTCTTCTTCCTGTGAGTTGCTTTTGTTTGCAACATCTACTGTAGCTAAATGCTTGATCACGTGAGGATGAAAATTTCGATGGCTTTTTTAAAGACTCTACCTTCAACATATATGGGATTGCTTCATTAAAGTTGAGAGTGCCTTTTCCGATGAGAATATTCATCAGTAATTTCTCCCACAATGGTGATAGAGGTGATGCTAGTAAGATGACCATATTATTCTTCTCAATTTTCTCATTCATACTAATCAGTTGTGTGATAAGTTTGTTAAATATATCGAGATGATCAATGACCCATGTGCTTTTCTCTACACGCAACTTACCCATTTGTCAGTGACTTCGTCATATACAATTTTTCTAAATCCTTTCATAATTTCTTCGATGAATTCTTCTTGATCAACGAGTACCTTTCTTCATCGAAGAGACATAGATGGATTGTACGTTTCACTCCATCACCTTCCAATCTTCAACAAACGACTTTTCCAGTTTATCCCCTCCAAGAACATTAATCATCCTTGTTGGACAAGGACATCCTTTACCACGCATTGGCACACACTAAAACTTCCTATGCTATCAAATTTATCTACTTGATTCCACATTGTTAACATAAATCTTGATTTTGTACGCTTGACACTTTACCAACGTTCTCACAAATCAAATCAATTTGGCCTTAGCTCTGATACTACTTATTACACTCTAGTACCCTTTCTTATGCGTAGCAATCTCTGGATCGGATCAAAATTTGTGAGATATGGCACGGACATGCACGATATCAAGAACAACATAGATGAATTTCGTAGAGAACCAAAATAACGGTGATGAAGTAACCATGATGAAGGAGAAGATTTGGTGAAATCAACTGCAAATTCTTTAAGAATGACCTTAGAAGAGTACAAGGGATTATCACTCTCTCACAAACCTCTCAAACCTTTTAGAACCCTTGGATTTTTGCCCTATACAAGAATCTAGTGCTAAAAAATTAACCTAATCTCTAATTTTCTCTTGCACATATGCTTTTGGATGAGTGACTTCTTTTCTTAGGTTCTCCATGACCACACCTACAAGTTTATATAGTCCCTCTAATCCTCTTCCAAAGGAAAATAGGAATACTACTTCAAAAGAAATTCATCTCTCCTTACATCACTCCTTCCAAATCCTAAAAGACTATGATATAAGTCATTGTACTCATCGGCCATTGGGTAACCTGAATTGTTAATTGCTTGCTGCTGCTGTATTCAGTTTAGGGGGTGAGTGAAAACATTTCTTCTCTCTCTCGGGTTCTGGGAAATACTTGTAATTCTCTCGGTAATCCAACTTTTATCCATTGTTAAGTACGGTATTCTAGCGCCTGTGAAAGTTTGTTGTTTTGTACTGCACTGATGCAGCGTGGTCAGAACTCACAAGTTAACAGCGGCTGCTGCTGGTGCTTAATTGTTTACTATTCCTTTGACATGCTCTCTTCTGACTGTTACCTTCCGAATGTTTCTGCTGGTCTGCAGTGTTCAGACTTCAGAGCTTCTTTTTTGCAAAAATACACCATCTTACTCCAAATTTGTTTTACAGCGACCGTAGTGTGACTAAAACGCTTACCAAACTGTAAGTTTAGCTATGTCAAACTTGTGCGTTACCTTAACCTTTGTCAAACCTATTCTCAATGCATGCTATGTTGACCATTATTAGAGTAATTGTTAGAATTTTATTTACTGTCTTTTTGTTGTGCTATCGTTTTACTTCTTGACGATGGGAGATTCAGAAGTCTGAGTTCCTAGGCAAAAACATCATGCAGCAGTGATGCAGGTGAAACATGCTGTGTGCTCTTGGTAACCTAACCTTGTTGGGACTGATGATCTGGTTAACATTTCCTTTAGAAAAGCAATCTTATATCTAACCTGCATTCTTATTTCCTCTTCATCTGCAGTTTTCTCAGATCTGCAAAAACCTACAGCAGCAGACCGCCACAGATACTGCACATGTATTGCTGAGGCTTTTTTACTATCTTTGGGAGGTACCAAAATATACATTGAGCTAGTATCAAGAAATACCAAAAGTTTAAAGGGTGAAGGTATAGGTAAAAAAGTTTAAGGGTGATTTGGTGATACCTCGTGATATCTCCCAATGATAGTAAAAACTCTAGTATTGCCCTCTTGTCATGTTTCTCTCTATGTAGTATGTTCTGCAGCACTTCATACAGGAATTTTTTTAAGCATTTCCCTCCTAGTAGCCTATTACAGTTTATTACTTCGATCTGACAAGGAATTGTGCTCTTGCGCATGTACAGAGAATTGCAAGGTTTTAGTGTGTAGCCACTAGCCACACAGCACTACGTTTCTCCATAGTAATTTCACATGGAAGAGAACTAAGCAATTGCAAGGTGAGCCACTTTGTATCTGTACACTAATCAGGACATTAGAAAAGAAGATTACAAGGGAAATACAACTGTACAAGCCATCAGTGAATTCGCCAGTATTCATAGACTTAAATTACTCTTTCTGCAGCTTCCATATGGTACTGTTTTCGCGAAGTTCAAAGCGCATGTTCACATCACATGCCTAACTTTATGAAGAAACCGAAAAGATGGCAATAGAATACAAGAGCCGGCAAACTCTTATCACTGCCTGTGAACTCATCATAGGCATCAGAGAGGGTTTTTTTTTCGATAAATAAAATGAGCAAGTGAGGTAGAATAAGGCAGGAATCTAAGGGTTGCACATGGCAGCAAAGGGGTAAAGGTTAGTATATTAGCCTAGATAAAATATTACTCCCTCCGGTCCCAAATAGTTGTTGTTTTGGACATCGACACGATCTCTAAAACACAACTTTGATCACTAATTTTAATTATAATATATTTATAAAATACAATAAAATTATAATATTATGGAAATACTTTTCAAGACAAATCTACATATAAGATTTTCATGGATCCAATTTAATATTTAAAAAGATATTGACAGTCAAAGTTTCAAATTTTGACTACACCTATGTCTAAAAAGACAACTATTTGTGACCAGAGGGGGTATCAACTTAACCATGGAAAAGGGTGGTAAACCGCTGGAAAGTAACCGCAAAGAATAGATGAGAGTGAAAGATTGCAACTTTTGGCAAGAAGATGTACATGTCTTTGAGTAGAAGGGACTGTGAAGGATAACATGTTAAGATAACATTTGTGCTATGCTAGTTAAATCCATCCATTTATTGTTTAAGTAAGCATCTTCTAGCTTCAAGGTTCACCCTGTTGTTACCAGTTAAATGAATTGATCTCAAATAACCTTGTGTTAGTTATAACATGCGTTCAGTTAATGTCATCCAACAATTAGGTAACACCTAAAGAGCATGAACTAATCCCTTCAGGTTAAAAATGGAACCACATGGGCGACGACAGACTGGTTAGGAAACATGATAGGTGTCACACATGGCTCACAATGTGTTAAGTAATGGGGATGGAAGCATCATGGGAATATAAAGAGAGGCTTTGGATTTAGATCCCATCAAGCTCAGGGGGACGAGATGAATGGTGGTGTGAGGACACCACGGAGCACATGGTTAAGTTTTAAGCTGATTTATCGAGCGTTTAATTAAGATAAAACCTGTACCTTGTTCTAGCTGTGATGCATGTTCTTTTACATCTCATTCTTCCGTTAGTTCTGTGACACCAGAGCATTTTTGAGGCCTACTTGCAGCCAAGATCTGATCTTATACTACTTTAAAATTTTATAGAACATGTTCCAACTTTACGTGCTTGAATAGATAGATCCAATTGATGAATTCATGCGGTGACATTGTCAAAAGCCAATTATGATTGTTGCTATTACATTTACCGAATGTGATTTCTGTCAGTTCAGAACATTCTTCTGCTGAGAAACTACAGACTACAGTACATAGTTAAACAATGATACAGAAAGGATAAAAATTTAGCTTCCCAGTAATTAGACACTTTTTGAAATGTGCTGTCCCCATGGATGTCTGAAAGCCGTGTTGTTAAAAGCCAAGTACTTACAATTTATCACATTCAGTTACTTTTAATTTTAGTTAGCAACATTGTGCCACCTGCATGATTGGCATACATTTCTTGCTTGAATGGTGACATACCTGTAATGCTAGAGTTAGCCACCTATAATTCTACCAGCTAAGATAGCTAGTGGCTACAATGTCAAAAGGTAAATGTGCTAATGCTTGTGTATTTTTTTTTTGAAGCACTAATGCTTGTGTATTGTGTAGCATTTACCTACAATGATTTCTGAAAAGATGGGAACGTTCTACTGATAACAACACGCAGTAGCTAAAGATAGCTGCAGAAAGGCAAAGATCCCATATAGTCACTTCTCGCTTCCAAAGTGCAAGGCCTAAAGTGCTACTAGAGATAGCCATCCAAGTTTCTAGCCTGACCACTACTGGACCCAAATTGCTGAGTTTGGGGGCATCTGTCTGCCTCTGAGTCTATCCGATGATAGCTTGCCATGATTTGCAGCCTTCAAATTTTGGCCAGGAGTAGATAAGAACTAAGCTTAAATAATTGAAACTATAATGAAATATTTGTGTAGAATGTAACTGATTTATGAACTTTGACACTGTGCTTTCGGAGATTTGGGAGCTCCACAGTATGGCAAAGCAGATCTGGTTGGGCCACAGGATATGAGTGAAAGCCAAAGTTTAAGGATCAAATAGCCTCCTAACGAATCGTTATGAGCTGTGACCCTCTTTTGAATTCTCCACGTGTTATGCCATTGAGTAGCCACAAAGGGGATTAGGAGACTATCATGGCCACTTCATTACCCTACAAATCTACATAATTTACACGAAAAATCTCATAATGCACATGCATATCTCCTATACATATTTATGCAAAGAAATTGAGTAGCACAGTACAATGAACTTTTTCTCACTTAATACGTATCCAAAAGGACCTTATTATCTTACGATAACTGATGCAGATCAGCAGTGAACTGGTGCATGCGTTTATCAGCAAGATGTGGACTACCACCTTGGTAGTTCACTCGGCACTACTCCCTGTTTCTTTCCCTATAAAACTTCGCAAAAAGACTGTTTTGTCGTGCACTTTGGAGCACAAGGAGGGTCACCATTCATATCTCTGCCTGCCCTTTTCATGTGTATTGCAAACTTACTCACCAAAATATTATGAAACCAGAAACTATATAGATTACAGTGTAGTGTTTTCAAGCAATTCCATGGGTCACTTCAATGTCCCCTAGGCACAAGACCTAGTGGTTGGAGATGATATTGTCCTCCCTAATTTCAGGATTTTGTTCTCTTAACCCCACATCACTGTCATTGTCTTTATATCTCTGGGCACTTTTCCATGAAGGGAGTGGGTTATTAAGTGGGGCACATAGATTAATTAGCCTGCAATTAAGTATAGATTGTGCACGCTATAGTATTGCTTTGATTGGTTTAGACAGAAATGATTTTCCGAAGCTCCACTTGACGAACAATGGAACAAACAAAAAGATGCATAAATAAAAGAAAGAAACTATATGTGCCGTCTGTGAAAGATTTTGCAAGTATTGAAAAAGGCGAAATTGCATGGTGTTTTGACTAAGTGCGCACGCTTGTATGGGTGGACCAATTAGGGGCAAAGAAAAGAGTGTTGGTTGATTTGATTACCAACTCTATGATTGAGCTATCAGCCTTGGATGTTTCTGAAGTAATGAAAATTTGGACTTTGTCATCTATGAGCCAAAATCATAGAGAAGAAATACAATCGGGCCTGCAGTTGGATTTGCATATATTAATCTACTTCTGCAAGCGGGTTGGGTTTGCATTCCGGTCAGCATCCTTGCAAACCTTCTTTGCGTCTGATGTGTCATTCTTTTAGCTATGCCTTTTCCATTATGAAATTATACAAATAAAATTTTTTGCATGGGCACTTCTTAATTTTTCCAAATAAACCTGTAGACCGAAGGCGAGTTCTAGTTCTACACTTACTACTACTCTTCTGTATATGATCTGTGCCTTACAAAGAGAAGTTGTTAAATCTGCAAACTGAAGATACCGAGTCATCAGAGCCAAACAATTTCTTCAGGCTTGGAGGGAACTGCCAAGCTGACCGGTTCCTTAGGTATTCTACTCGCATTCGGAAGAAACACAAGACTACATGAGATCCCAGGCTCTGAGCAACCACAGGCCACAACTGAACAGACCATGCCTGCTAGTTCAAGCACCACCTTGACGTCTCGACATGTAGCTCTGCAGCTCGTTGCCTTCTTGAAATGATGAACGCTGCAGCACGCCGCTCCGGCCTCTGCACTCTGGAAGTCGCACGGTTTCCCGAAAAATCTGCCATGCGTTCGTCAGATAACGCAGTTGCGGAGTCACCTGACAGATCTGAACCGCGCACAGCATAATGCAGTGCAGGGAACCGAATGGAGAAGATGCCGATGAAGTCGGGTGCGTGACGTTCATGGCGCAGGATGTCCGAACACTGTCAGCCTTCGGTGAGAATGAGATTTATTCAGAAACAACGTAAGATTGGACCACCGCTGTCGATGCTGCAAGAATGGAACACGGACCAACGATTCAAGCATAGGTTGTAGGGGCTCGTATCAGTTGTAGAACAACAGCGTGTTCTGCTCGCGCTCCATTCCTGTTCATTTGGCTAAAATTTGTCAGTGCTGCTTAGTCATGGGATAAATCTTGGATTTGGGCAATGGTGCAAGATTGTGCGATATGATCACATGGGCCGTTCCATTGTATCGGTGCCGTTTGGGACGAAAAGGAGTAAGACTCTGTTCAGCCCATGAATCCTCCGTTCCAACTCACTCGCAAAGTCGTAGCTGCAATCGTGCCTGTTCACGCTGATGACTGCAAGTCGGCAATGTTTACTCACATCTAGGGGTGGCAACGGGGCCATTCCCCGCCGGGGAGTGCCTCCCCGTCCCCGTCCTCGCGATCCAAAATTTTCCCGTCCCCGTCCCCGTTTCCCGTCTCGAGGGAGAAAATCCCCTCGTCCCCATCCCCGTTCGGGTATCGGGGCCCCGTCGGGGACCCATCCCCACGAAAATTTCACACAAAAGAAGAGCTTATAGCCATTTTAACTCTAAAATCATATCAATAAACAAGGAAAAAAAGAATGCATGCATTCATTGAAGATCATGTTGTCCTATTTATGAAAATGTGAATATGATGGACTAGAGAATATGTTTGCAATCTAATAACTAAATTGGACTAAACTAAATTTGGATCCCCAACCGGGTCCCCACGGGGAAAAAAATTTTCCGTCCCCATCCCCGCCATCCCCAACGGGGGAATAATTTTCCCCGTTTCCATCCCCGGAGGGACAATTTCTTCCTATACCCGTCCCCTAATAGAGGAATTCCCCGCTGGGGATCGGGGAACGGATCCCCATTGCCATCCCTACGTCACATCACATGAGTTCTCTGCTCTCTTTTCCAAACTGTGCAGTAGCAAATACAGATACACCTCAAACAATGCAAAATTATTTTAATGAGCAATCAAAATATGTAAATGTAGAGAATTTTTACCATCCATGGGATGTACTAAAATATATATTGACCTACTACCAAGAGGTACAAAAGTTTAAAAAGTATATGTAGCAAGAGATACAAGAATTTAAGGGTAATTTGGTTGTACCACATGGTACCTTCCAAATATGTTAAAAACTCTATTAAAGGTATTATCGATAAAGTTAAATACCACATGCATGCAAAGAGAGTTTGCGATTTGTTAGTTCCATTTGCGAAATTTATATTGTGATGATTAATTTGACAACAATTTAATATATGTGTGATGATTTATGTGACAACAATATTTGTTATGAAACAAGGTACTGCGAGAGTTTGTTTTATTTGTGACAGGAGATGTAGCGCAGGCAACAGTAAGTGCAACGTAGGGACGCAAGATGCACGTTGCAGCGCAGGCAGACGTAGGCAGATGTACACTGCAGGTCGAGGAGAATCCGCGCAGGTGGCACGTAGTCCGAGAAAAGCACACGCGAAGGTCGCAGAGGTGCAGACGCAGCACGCGAGGTCGCAGAGGTGCAGGTGGCACGCGAAATCGCAGATGCAGGAGGCGCAGCACGCGAAAGTCACGGGTGGTGCAGCGAGTCGGGATGCGTAGAGGTCTACGCAGACGGACGACGCAATGTGACGGCCAGCGGGTCGTGCAGACGAGCTAGTCACGCAAGGGCGGCAGGTCGGCCTTAGCGCGTGTCAGCATTGTTGGAGAGTTCGAATTGTATTTGGTTACTGTTTTCTTGGGCCGGGACTCCTTGTCCGAGTCGAACAAGAAAAGGCGCGAGGAGACGGCGCAAGAATAAAAGAGCGAGGCGTGCGGCTGCTGAGAAGTGCGGCGCGGCAAAAAGAAAAAAGCGAGCGGCACAGAGAAAGAAAAAAGAGAGCGTAGCAGCAGGGAGTACTGGTAGTGAGCAAGTTTTTTACTATTATTGAGAGGTAACAGGCCATCCATTGACCTAGCTACCAAGAGTTTTTTTAAAGAAATAGCAGAAGCTCTGGCATACAGAGAAATTTGGTACAGTATAGGGAAGATACAAGCACATGAAGCAAACTATTAAATGACAATCCGCTAACACGAGTTGGAATTTAAGAGAAACCAGCACCCTGACACAAGCTAATGAAATTTTGACCATCACAATCAGGAGTTAAAAAATAGGTGGGATCCTTCCTTTATCTGAGCTTTGATAATGCGTTCTTCATCCTGTCAGGAGACCGCATGCAAGTGGACATCCGGCTGAAGTCGATTCATCTCTGATTCGTTTCTGAGGCTGCCGAATTGGCTTCTAAATCTGTAGACCGTCATCACGTACGCTTACACCCCGGCCTTCGTCTGGCAAGAAGGAACCTGTAAAATCCTGGAGATTGCGTGTTTGAATCATGTGAATTCCTGCCATTCACCGCATGTGGCCAATGGTTCATCATGTACCTGAAAGACTCGAGGGATGTAACAATGAGCAAACCTGCATGTGAAACATGTACAAATCGTCCTGAAGAATGAAATGAAAGAGCATGCAGGCCATAATTGTGGACTGTGATAATGCAAGCAGCATCCCACTCAATGTCAGCCTCTTTCTTGTTGCAAGGCGCAGCAGAAAGGAACTTGTCCAGAGCTGTTTGCCGATTTCCATGCGGAGCCCTTTTCACTGTAAGATAAATCTCCCTAGCCTGAAACATGAGGTCTTTGTCTGCATCTTCTGGCTGTTTTCCGTTAATCTTGAATAGCCTATCTTCTATAAGTATTATTCTCCAGTGGACCATTTTGTAATGCCAACCTATGAGTACTGACATCTTGGGAAATACGTGCGAAGACTGAATGAGAGGATTGGTACACACGGTTGAATATTCTCATATTCCTTCCCTTCCATAGATTCCAAAAAGTATAAATTAGGATCCCGTCCACTTGTTTACGTGAGTGCTTGGGCACATTTCATTGAATAAGATGCCACCAGTGAAAAGGCGTTAGTCCTGCCTGTGGGGTCAGTGGATTGAACTGCATTTGTAGGATAATCTTCCTCCATATCTGTTTGACAAAGGGGCAAAAGAGCAGAAGATACGTAGCCAATTCAGGTTTTGAGCCACATAGTGGGCAATAAAAGCAGTGTGACCAACCCCTCGCTACCAACCTATCCGCAGTGAGTAGTCTATCTTGAAGGAAAAGCCATGCGAAGAATTTATAGTTGTTTTCCGCACTATCCTTCCAAATTCTCCTATAATTGTTGTTTGGCATCGCCCCTGGTACTGTGCCAAGTATGCGGACTTTACTGAGTATTGCTGATTAGTCCATTTCTAGAGTATGTCATCTACAGTGTCAAGTTGAAGGTTGACATGTTGGATGGCCTGCCACAGTAAGAACTCTTGTAACTGTGTGGCACTTGCGATCCTCCAAAGCAGCAGGAGCCACGAGCTATTGCTGAGCTTCTTGTAAACCGATCTCATCCTCTTTCATACTAACTGATAGCAGTGTGGCGTGATGTCCTTTGGCAATTTCCCGTTAAGCCAGTGGGATTCCCAAAAACTAGCCGTCCTACCATGTCTTAGCACTGTGGTAGTGCTTGCATGGAAAAGCGAGCAATCTATGTCATCACAAGGTGTGCCTAATCGCAACCAAGGTCTTTGGCAGCTTTTTCATTGGTGCCACAACCAGCGAAGCCGTAGCACCCGACCAAACCTTTCAAAATCTTTTAGGCCTAGCCCCTAAATTTTTTGGCCTATAGACCTTTTCCAGTTTACCAAACAATGACTGCCTGTACAGAATTGATCTCCCCTTCAGATGAAATTTCTCCTGATCCTATCCATTTTCTTGATCACCCATCAGGAGAAAGGCAGGACGGACAAGTGATAAGTGGCTAGAGAAGTGAGCACAGAGTCCGCCAGGATGAGTCGTGCTGCCTTGGAGGGTAATTTTTCTTTCTATTCTGCTAATCTTGTACCTGCCTTGTCTATGATAGGTTGGATATCTATCCTTTTTAGCTTTGTGGGGCGCAGTGGCAACTCTAAGTACCTACATGGAAAAGTCCTCCTTTATGCCAGAAAACCCTGCAAAATATTTGTTAAGTCTATCCCCTCACTCATGATGGGGTAAATGTCGGACTTGAGTATGTTTGTAAACTTTTGGCATCCCCGAAGACTGATAAGGTCACCAAAATCGCTCCCAACTCCTGTGAAGTCGGGTTGGCAAAGACGCCACATCATCAGCATACATCGATGTTCATAAGTAGACAGACCAAACCGACAATGGAGCTAACATACCATCCCTCATAGCTTTAGCAATGATGCGCTGCAGGAGATCAATGGCCAGAATGAACAGTATCAGTGACAACGGGTCTCCCTACCGTAGATCTCTTCTATGAAAAATGATATGTCCTATCAAACCATTGAGAACTATTTTTGAATTGGACGACATTAATACTAGTGAAATCTAATCTCTCCATCGTTGGCCAAACCCTAATTTTTGCAATAGCTTGATGAGGTATTTCCAATCGACTGAGTTGAACACCCTGGATACATCAAGCTTCAGGAAGAGGGATGGTATTCTTTTCCTATGTAACTCCCTGGTTAGGTTCTAGACATAAAGGAAATTGTCCTGAATCGATTTGTGCTTAATGAAGACGGACTGGTTGGTGGATACAATCTGTTGTAGTACCTTTGCCAATCTATTGACCAAGAGTTTGGTGAAGATCTTGGCAAAATTGTAGATGTGGCTGATTAGCCTGTCACTGGGAGGCACCTAGAGGCAGTATAAACTCTCTGAGCCCATGCACATCTAGCGAACTGTACTTGTCATTTCAACAAAAAGATTTGTTTACCATTCCTTGTAGGTACTAAACCATTAAGTTATCATCTAGAGGTACTTAAAAAAATATAAGAGGTATCAAGAGTTTAAATGTAATTTGGTAAAAGATATTGGTACCTCATGGTGCCCTCTAGATATCAAAGGATGGTAAAAACTCTCTTCAACAAGAAGGCAAGAAGGTCAAGTACTCATGCGGTCATGCGCGTTTAACTCTCAAGATCATCTGCTGCGCGCCTGCGCACCACCAGCTCCTCGAGATGATTTGGATCCGCCATTGCCACCACGTCCGCAAATGCTCAGCAATGGCTCTGGAGTCTTGGCGTAGGCCAGAGTCTTGAGTCCATCCGCCATTGCCCACTTCGCGCCTCATGATGAGCTTCGCCACGTCGCCCACCTTGCACGCGTCGGCGACGAATCGGGGCGTACGCATTCGCACGCGCCAGGTGCGGTGACTTGGGGTGCGTTTAGTTGAATGTACGAGGGTGAACCTAATCGTCCTGTAGAGGATTTGGTTTTGTATATGCGTTTAGTTGGCTGAATGGAACTATTTGGTACAGGATGAGATGTACAGATTCTTGGAATATTTCAAAAAGATGCTACACCATCCCGTACGGGCAATTTGGCCGAACCAATCAGTCCAGGACAGGATCGTTCACTCGCACCATCCCTCAAACCAATTTCGTCCCTCAATCCAATTTCATCCCTTCAACCAAACATCATTTCGTACCATCCTATATAATTCCATCCAAGCAACCAAACGAAATCTTGTATCATTCCATTCAGGCAACCAAACACCTTCCCTGTACCATCTAATCCAGGATCATCCCATCCATCCTGTACCATTCTATCCCATTCATCCTTGTACACCCAACCAAACGCACCCTTGATCCAGCCCCACTCCTCGTCGTGTACATCCGGCTCGACCACGGCTGGTCTCCTCCTTCCTCCAGGATGCACGCATCCACCCTTGTTGTCGCCGGCCAGCTCATTCGTTGAGCATATGTATTTGCTTTGTACTCTAGAAAAACTTGTAGGATGGTGGAAAAAGTATACGTATAATGCATAAATTACATACAACTGTACGTAGCCACTCTCGTTTCTTGAAAAGTTAACTTTTAGTTATCGATAATTACATTAAAATATAGGATCCACTAAAAACCAGTCAATAATCAATATTTATTCATCCAAGTAAGAACATACCAATATTTATTCATCCAAGTAAAAACCACTAGAAATTTCGGCAGCATTTTGACTGAAATTTGGAGTTTGAGAGTCACAATTGGAATCAATCAATATTTATTCATCCAAGTAAGAACATAACAATATTTCTTCATCCAAATTATTACAATATGTTTGTAGTGTCCACTGAAAGTGCGGAATGAATGTACCAATATTTCTTCATCCAAGTTATTACAACATGATTTTAGTGTCCACTGAAAGTGCAGAATGAACATACCAATATATCTTCATCCAAGTAAGAAATCGTGAATAAGAGCTGGAACATCCCATCTGCAATAAACAAAGAGGCATGCGGTGTAACTAAATAATCCATGTAATGAAGTTATTATGTACTCATGGCATCACAAAATAAAAATAGAATGTATATTATGTACTCATGGCATCACAGAATGGATCTCTATAAGGCCCTCAATGTATTCCTCTTGCATCCTGATAGGACCCTCCACAGGCAATTCAGTAGTCAATACAAACTTGCTTTGTATTTGCATACAATGAAGGGCGATAAACATGAGTGCAACAACAGAAACATGAGTGCAACAACAGAACTCACCAAAATTATATAGAAATATATAGAAATCACATATTTACATCACAATAAAATCAATGTATATTTGCATAACATACCTACTGAAAGGATCGGGATGTCGCCTAGAGGGGGGTGAATAGGCGTTATAAAATTTTAAATTTAAACCGCAGCGGAACTTAATAATTCGGAGTATCCGAAACAGGCTTCGGACTGTCCGAGTGGTTCGGATAGTCCGAGTGTTGTTCGGATAGTCTGAATGCTTCAGAGCACACAACTCCTCAAAAAGTAGATCTAGGCTATTTGGAGGATATTAAATGCACCAAATGAAATTTATTGGCCTAGAATACCTGGAGAAGCTGAATAACCACAAATATCCTTCACTCGAAGTAAATCACAACTTGAATCGTCAAGATTAGAATCAATCACAATAAGGGTGAACAAGAAATCCAAGAATCGAAGACGAAGACTCAAAGATTTTCACCCGAAGTTCAGATCCTTGAGGGGATCCTACGTCTCCGTTGAGGCGGCACCAAGCCGGGGTCTCTTTCAACTCTAATCATCGCGGTGTTGCACAAAGCACTCACCGATTTCACTTTTTGAATCATTTCCTTTTGGGGGTGGATCCAACCTTCACAAACTTCCAAAGGCTCTCCACACCAAGCTTGAGAGCTCACCGGCAACTCCTAACCGTCTAGGAGTCCTCAACCTTCAAGAGTAAAAGATTGGCGAGAAATCCACGTGAGAATGAGATCCGGTATTCAAGATGGATCTAGGACACTTTAAGCTCATAATCTTACTTTCCTCACTCCCTCTAACAAATCAAATCACAAAGCTCAAGGGAGAGTAGGCTAGGGCTCAAGGAGGAAGAGCAAAGAGCAATAAATGAGTTTGAGTGAAGAGTTAATGCTGGTTGGTGGGAGGGATGAGTATTTATAAGCCTCCCAAAACTAGCTGTTTTTGCTCAGCCTCGAGTCTGTTCGGACAGTCCGAACCTATGTTCGGATAGTCTGAATGAGTTAAATGAACTGAGACAAAGCGACCTAGCTCGGATAGTCCGAACATTAGTTCGGATAGTCCGAAGTGTTCAGATACTCCGAACAAATCTTCGGACAGTCCGAATAGGACTTAGCTCGAAAGTGAAATTTTTCTAGTTTGACAGAGGGGGTCTACTCGGACATTCCGAATTGAGGTTCGGATACTCCGAATGAAAATGAGCAATATGCTTCTAAGACTTGATATTTTGACACTTTTGAAAACTAGGATCCATCATTGAGCACATAGAATCATTCTATAGCTATTTCTCGTCAAATCCCTCTTTATAGTACGGCTATCCTTAGACTCAATAAAAAATAAACTATATGCACATATTTAAGTCTAAAAATGCCTTTTTTCCTTTTGTTTTGAGGGTGCTCCTTTGCTCTTTGACTTTATCACCGGATACAATATTCTGTTAACAAGGCTTACAAATCTCATTAGTCACTTAATCCTGTTGTCATTATTCACCAAAATTCTTAAGGGGCCTAGATGCACTTTCACCTACGAGTAGTAGTACTGTGGTTGAAACGCCACCTCGTTATTATCGACAATGACCTCGTAATCGTCCTTTCGTCTTTGTTGCTTGTACTCCTCCCACTCATGTCACGCGGTATGTGCGGACTTCAATGTTCATAATGAGCAAGCCAGGTGCTATAATTCTCAGACTGATAAAGGTACCTAACACTGACAGATGAGTGTCGTGCGTACGGATCGGCATATGGATTAGTGTAGTCAAATGGCTAAGAGATGATCGATCCATCACAACTCTGTCTATAACCGTACCCAATATCAGCAGTTGGAAAGCCCAAATGGCTAGAAGACTGGCTGCTACACCATAACCCTGCATCATACTATTGTTGTGCTACTTGCCGCCCACCTCCACTGCTCGATACACCCTTCCCCTTGCTACTGGACTGCCTATGTGAGGTACCCTTCCGTTGTGGTCTTTGTGGTGATTGTGGCTGTGAACGGATACGCACAGTATACTGGTCAGCTTGTGTCCCATCGAAGCCGGGGGGGTCTGTCCCATCATCGCCAGCGGAGCTACTATCTTGGCACTGCTCATCATTAGAAGGTGTCTCTGTTTCATCGTCGTTGCCGACAATAGGCTCATCATCACTAGGGACTTTTACTTTTTTGCTTAGCACGCTTGCTCTCCAATAACTTCTTCATCCCGCCTAAAGCCCCTGCTAGCATGGCGACGGCGGCGGCCTCGGTTGCGTGCTTCCTCTTCCCGGTGTGCGTGTCACCGATCGTGACCTCAGCCCAATTTGGGAGGCTCTTTCCACTTGTCGCAAATTACAAATCACATTAATATTGTTGTTTGGTCCCGACATACATGATTCATAAGTGTAATAAAGAACAATTACATTGGTTACCTGTGGCCTTCTTCATCTCTTCCATCGGGATCGAATCAACCACGAATCTTACTGGGAGGGGTGGGTCGTCCGGGGTGTCCTCGTCGAGTAGGGGCTCCCCATTAGACCTGGACCAGTCGAACCAGTCTACAATAGGGTTACTGTCAAGGTGCATCGCACCCTCAATTAGGTGATCGAGTGGGTCTTCATCCTGGACATGGCGGGTGGATTCATAGTCTCTCAGGTGAAATCGCATATTGTAATGCACGAAGACGAGCTTCTGGAGCTTGGCATAACTTAATCGGTTCCGCAACTGCGTGTGCACTAATGCAAATGTGCTCCAATTACGCTCGCAACCACTCGATGATGCACATTGAGACACTAACCGCAAGGTGTACTTCTGCAACGTTGGAGTCTTATTCCCGAACGCCATCCACCATTGCGCTGTGGAGAAAAGAAAAGTGCATCAGTCAGTACACAACAACCTACCAATACTTACAACTATGTATTTACCTACCGTCATTTGGCCACCAACGGCGCTGGACTCTGCATGCTATGTGGCAAACTGTCCCCTCCTTTGACGGTATACATCAGCTTCCCGTAGGGCCTGCACCGCGGAAGCGTTGTCATGAGCTATGATATCTAGTGCAGTTGAGAGTGCTCCTATGTACTGCGGAGTGCTTTCTATATTGTATGAGTAATGGAACTGTGGATCGAGCACGGATGCTGCAATATACAAATCCAGTGCATAGTTAGCATAACCCAAGAGAACATTGCATAGTTGCCATATATAACATAACTAAACCTATTAATATCACTGACCTGCTTGCACGAATGTGATTTCTCTCGTTTCTTTGAACCTCTTTTCTAGGACTTCTAGGAATGTCCTGTAATGGTCTCTGTGCTCCCACAGGCGATTGTTGTACTTATTCCGCACTATAGCATACTGCATAATGACACTACTGACTGTTGGTAACTTGTCTTGGTCAGCGAATCTCAACATCTTGTACAAGGGTTCAACGGCCACGACGGTCCACTCCATCCACGTCCAAAACTCCTGGCTAACGAGTAGGTCATATGCGTACCGGCCCTCTGCTATCCCAGCCTACCTGCTAGTTGTCCAATCATGATGTTTCATCCACTACTGAAACTTCTCCTTTTTTTGTGGAAACTGTCGAGAAAAACAAAGGTCGTGCCAAACCTAGTGGCATTTGGCCGCACCAACTCTCCTCCAATGTGTTGTCGCATCTGTTCGTGCAGATTTTTGTGGTTGTACATGAATCTGCAAATTCTCTTGGCCTGCGCGACAACTTCTCTGATTTCTGGTTCATCACAGACGTTTTTCAACATAAGATTCACAGTGTGTGCTAAGCATGGCTGCCAGATAATATGTGGAAATTGCACCCGTAACATCTGGCACGCTTTCTTGAAGTTGGCACAATTGTCAGTAACCATCTGTACGACATACTTTGCCCCAATTTCCTCGGCCACGACCTTTGTTATCTCGCCTAGTAGGTACTTGTGGTCCTGGATCTTCCCTGCGAATGAACAAGCCATCAGTTAATACATGTGGCATTGACAGTCTTATGGAAGAGTAAAAACTGAACTGAATGATGGACCTGATGCATTGATGGTCTTATAAAAGAACATGGTCCCATTGCAATACACCATGAAGCTAATGATGCTCTGTCCCGTAGGACCAGTCCAGGCGTCACACATGACTGTAACACCAAATTTGGCCCAGTCATCCTTGAACTTCTAAAGGTACTGAATAATCTCCTGCTCATTCTCGTCCAGGTACATTCCATCTACCTCGTAGCCCCGTGGTGCATGAACCCCTAGACCTAGCTCCTGTGTCAGCTTGATTGCACCTGACCATTGCGAGCATGAGAGGTTAGTACAATCATCATATAAGTTGTAACTTACGACCATACAATCATTTCGTACCTGTGAAATATGGGCAGTCCATTTTGGTTCCTGGAATTGCATTTGCATGAGCCCACTTGGCCCATGCCCTCCCAAGCCTATGCCATTTACCCTTCTTGAGTGTGGTGTCAATACGTGGTTGCTACGGGGCGCTACTCCGTGCAAGGTCAACATCGATGGGAGCTTGACTTTTACGTGTTGATTTGCTCCTCCCAAATATTTTGCTGATAGTGGATTGGACCGATGTCTTCTTTGGAGCACTCCCAGACCCCGAACCTAGGGTCAAACCTTGGCTCCTGAGGTAGGCCTCTTCTTTGAAGGCTCTTAAGACCATCTTGAACTGCTCCTACTCTGTACGGTAATCACTAGCGAAGGCATCCCAGTCCTCGGAGGCCTCCTCTTTACGGAGCCGCTCTTCCTCTTTCTTCTTGTCCCGGTATCCACAGAGGTCCGCAAGCATGGCCTGCCTAACCACTTTAGGCACGCTGGGACAGGCCCTCACATCACCAGCGCGGTCAGCCAGGTGTTGCTTTAGACGTATCGCCCCTCCACCCTTCATGACTTGACTACAGTAGTTACACTTCGACCCGGGGCCGACACGCTCTCCGTGGTCCCATACGGTGCTCTCATGATGCGCCATCACTAGAGCCTACAATGGAACGCAAAATATACCAAGAAACAGGTGCTTGTGCTCATGTCATTTGGGCATCAATCACCCATTAATTTCGGAATTAAATAGAAAGATATATGAAGCAGTAACACTTGGCGGTGGGCAAGCGATATGTTCACATTGCCTTTGAGTTCTTGACAAAGATAACAGAAATATAATTAGCCATGCAAAATTGCAAATCAAGAAAGTACTTACCGGAGATTCTAATTCAGTACATTAGTTAGTACTTACCAATGGTTCTTACCGGAGATTCTAATTCAGTACTTCTTACCGGAGATTCTAATTCAGTACATTAGTTAGTACTTACCACTAGGTAAGTACTAACTAATGTACTGAATTAGAATCTCCGGTAAGTACTTTCTTGATTTGCAATTTTGCATGGCTAATTAAAATCTCCAGTAAGTTACCATGTTGTACACACATGAAACATGACAATACAGTGATAAAATTAGTCTTGTACTGCTTATTTGTTCAGCATTGCACTGAGTTACTGAGAAAGACAATATTAGTCTTGTACTAATACACTACGAACAGAGCTTAAATAAGAACCCACTTTGATGATAAATAAAATGTAAACTGTAATAGAACCCACTTCCTAATCTAACTACTTTATACCTGTAAGGTTTGCTGGTAGTAACGGGCTTCAGTTTTTAAGTGAGATCTTACTGCAAGACACTTCCTAGAATCCTATCTGTTACTTCCAGTAAAAGGATCAAATGTCCAAGTATTCCCTTTCTTGTGATGGATCTCTCCATGTGATGAACCCCTATTATTGCTTGCATCTTCTTTTACATAAACGTACAAAGATACATGCGCTGCCACATTATATTTTTCGTACACAAGTAGTTTGCTGAAATGGATAAGTGCATAATTAATTTGGCAATGTTCAACGTGTTCTGGAACCCAAAAACAGAAGGAAAAGGATGTTGTTTTTTTAATAGGAAAACAACCTTCTGGTGTTGAGGTTATTACTACTTCAGCTAATACATTTCCATGAATCAACCAGCATCCATTTATCACCAAACAAAGAATAACAAAGAACAACAAAAATTTCTTCACTTACTTGACAATTTTGCCTCGGCCAAGATTTTTTGTCGCTGGCCTGAAATTTCACCGCAAACTCCCGAAATTTCGGTCCCAGCACTCGAAATTTCGGTCCCACCACCCGAAATCCCCTGGTTGCTCGCCGGACAAGGCCGGATCTGGCCAGAGTTTGCCCGAAATGGAGAGAGCGCCGAACCTTGCTGTAGGGAAAGCTAAAGGAAGAGAGGAAAGTGCTTCTAGTGCTCGGGTATAACTTGTGAAGTAGGCATGCAGGCAATGATTGACATACTTTTACAGTCCAAAGTGTTTCACATGCAGTGAAATGTTTAATTCCCAATCATATGATAGACCAGCACTTTGTAGCTCAGTGGTAAACTCAAAGTTAGCAAACCCGAAGGTCTTGAGTTCAAGTCCTCCACATGACAGTTTTTGTAACTATTTTTTTGCATAGTTCCAGGCATCAAAAAATCCCAAAATTTTTTGTGGATAGTCAGAAAGAAATCAAGATACTATCATATAATTCTTAGGTCCTGATCAAGCATAAATCATTTTTAAAAAATGTGGAAGTTTTACTTCACACTACCTTTTTTTGCATAGTTCAAGCATGTAAAAATTACGAAAAACATTTTACAACTTCAAAAAGCATCAGTGATGTTCTCATAAATTTTTTAGATCATGATCAACCATAAAATGTTCCCAAAAAAAGTGAACGTGCTACTTAGCGAGTTTGGACTTGAGCGTGCTTGTACCGTATATAATTTTGATTGAGCAATCAAAGCGGGTTGAAATTATTTAAAACTTGCACACAATATTTATGAGGGAATTAATGATCTGTCATAAAAATTATAGATCATGATCAAACTTGAATTTTTTTAAAAAAATTCCAACATGGTTACTACCTCGTTTATGCTAATTCTGTTTTTATTTTTAAAACATAACAAATGAAGTTAAAATATTTTGAAAAATTTTCTGTTTGATCCTAGACTTCCATAGATAGTATCATAAATTTTTCATAGCATGATTTAGCTTATTAAATTTTATAAAATTCTATCAATGTTTGTACCGATATTTTAAAATGTGTCAAAAAATTAAATTTTTCACAAATTATCATCAAACATCATCTTATTATGTGTTAATGATGCAATTCCAGCCCAATCCAGGTATTTAAACTTAAAATCCGGATTAAAAACCCGAAATTTCTAAAATTACTGTAGTAAATTCAAATTTTTCAAATTTCAAATTAAGTAATTACTCGAATTCGCCAGATCTAAAATCCGAAATTTTGCCAAATTTCACCGAAATTTTAAACCTTGATCCAAATCCGATTTTGGATCCGATCGAATACTAAATTGTGTTCCTGAATCCGATCCCAACTAGATCTAACTCCGAATATCCGACCCATTTTAAAGACCCTTGAATGGTAATAGGTCATCTTTTGAGTTTTAAA